>OZ005652.1:175878892-177149068 GCA_963930645.1 Salticus scenicus
TAATTGGCATTTTTTGAATGCAAGTACTGTTCTTCTATGTAAAATAAAATTTGTACATTTTATTTTATTTTTAACTAAATTTTAAAGTGAAGTTTGATTATTGTTATTATGTATTATTATTATTATTATTTAAGGACATGATAATATTAGACCTCCTTTATTTTATAAATTGTTATTAGGTATAATTCTTACATTTAAAAATATTTTTCCCCCATACTGTGTATAAAGAATTAAATATGGCATCCTCTCAGTTATGCGCGATTTCAAATCAATCCCTTCAAATGCGTATGAATGAGAGATGACTGTATTAGAAAAATGAAATCTTAATCAGCAAAATTCTTTTAGTAATAACAATAGTGGGAAATAGTGATGTAAACTAGTGGATCTGCAGATCAGGAGCCTCAACGTCTTATTTGCATCAGATATCATTCAATAGGCCATTTTTATTTATTCCTTATTATATAATAGTATATATTGATTCGATCGACTTGTTACCATAATCAAATACATTCCTGAGGGGGGCTGCCGGCCCCCTCAACCCCCCGCTCAATCTTTCTTTGTATACCTATTTGTATATCATATAAAGTGTTACGGAATTGTAAATAATTGCATTTATTTTTGCATAATTTTCTTTCAAAGAGGTTTAGTAAGTTGATAAAAGGCTAATTTTGTGCATTTCTAATCGTTTTAGCGTTAAAATAGCCTAATTTTCCTTTAAAAACGCATTAAAAAGCTCCAATAAGGGAAGAAATTGGCGCCAAATTTGGCGACTGTTTACCTCCTTGGCGATTTTTTTGGCGACCTTGGCGAGAAAATCCTTATTAGGGATATACCAAATATGGAAGCTCTAATCTCATTGGCTGATGTGATACGAGAATTTTCCAGAACAGTCTGTGTTCGATAGAAAAGTATAAAAAGAGCATTTTTTCGCCAAGGCGGTCAGTGTCAGTTTCGTCAAATGCTTGCTTTGCTTTGAGCTTCTTTTTGGTGACACTTTCTTTATGCGTTATTGCGAAACAGTTTGTACTGTCGTTTTGCTGTTAACGGCTGTTGTTTAAGCTGTGTTTACTTGTTGAATTGAAGCTGATATTTGGTTTATAGACTTGTATCTTAATGGAACTTTCTGTGAATAAATCACTGAATTTTCGCAAGTTTCGCCTTTCATTCTCGGACAACTTACGAACCCCCATGTACGCAACAATATGCATTCTTGATAAACGACAGTCTTGTATTATTTCCCTGAAATTCATAAATACTAAATTTCATAACTACCAAATTTCCTGCAAAAAAAAAAAAAAAAAAAAATTATATAACATATCGGAAATATTATGCGTAACCTTTAAACTAATATTCAATTCTATGCCTACAATTTTCAACAGGAAAACATGCTATTAAAATTCTAATAAAATTTCATTATATTTGATGGGGTGTAACCATATTAAAATAAACTTTTAAAAAATACCGATTATAGACCGTAATTGTACGAAATTCTTTTATGTATCCTGGAAAAGTAGCCACAGTCATTATTAACGCCAAAAATAAGAATAAACCTAATTAATTATAGCTCATTATTTTTTCAAACTAATTTGACATCATTTGGATGATTACAGTACATACTCGGAATTATTTTGTGTGGTCCCATAAATTATTTAGTTTATACATAACCTTTTTTAAGAGTAAACAGGACTTTAAGCATCTTTATAATAAATGTTAATTTTATTAAGTTCAATTCAGCAAAAACTCATTAAAGTGCGCGCTTAAATAAAAATTTGTCCATAGGCTCTAATGTTACGAAATTCTTTCCTGTGTCTCTGTAAACAAACCATAAACATTGTATACACCAGTAAAAAATTTTCACCTTATTTTGCGTTTAAAATTAATAATTGTTCCAAATTTAACATCGTTTGGATGACACCGTGACATTGTCAGAACACTTTTGTAAGGTCCTGTACATTAATTAGGAAATCTTAAAAGCACATATTTTCTTCAAACAACATAAGTTTAAGCATCTTACTCACGTACGCTAGTTTCATTTTCTTGATTGCAAAGTAGTGGTATTAAAATACGTTTAAACGAAATTCACCCCATACGCCGTAATGTTAAGAATTTTGACGTGTCCCTGTACACAGTTTATGAACAATATAGCAATAAAAAATTATACAGCTACTTATATGCAAAGCTGGAAAGTGTGCGACAATTTGCAAGTCAAACGAAGGATTTTTGCGGCCGCTATTGCGCTACATACAAATTCTTCCCATAGACCGTAATGATGAGAAACACTTTGGCGTGTCCCTGTACACGAACGACAAATGGAATACACGCCTAACACTATACATTTATTACTGTTGAGCTCATGAACATGTGTACCAAATTTGCAGTGAATAGTGTGATTTTTGGGGCCGCTATCGCGGTACATACAAATTCTTCCATAGGCCGTAATGATAAGAAAAACTTTGGCGTGTCCCTGTATACGAACTACAAATGGAATACATACCAAAAACTATACAGCTGATTTCGTGGGGCTCATGAACATGTGTACCAAATTTCAAGTCAATAGCGTGATTTTTGCAGCCGCTATCACACGACAGACAGACATACAGACGGACAGACGCACCCAAAATCCTTTTGAGTCTCAACAGAGGGCCTCCACTGACGTTTCGTCAAAAATTGGAAGTCAATAGCTTGATTTTTGCGGTAGCTATCGCGATACATACAAATTTCTCCCGTAGGTCGTAATGGTAAGAAAAACTCTGGCGTGTCCCTGTACACGAATTACAAATGGAATACACACCCAAAAACATTCAGATGATTTCGTGGGGCTCATGAATATGTGTACCAAATTGCAAGTCAATAGCGTGATTTTTGTGGCCGCTATGGCGAATCATACAAATTCCCCCCTTAGGCCGTAATGATAAGAAAAACTCTGGCGTGTCCCTGTATACGAATTGCAAATGGAATACATACCAAAAACTATACAGCTGATTTCGTGGGGCTCATGAACATGTGTACCAAATTTCAAGTCAATTGCGCTATTTTTGCGGCCGCTTACCGCGATACATACAAATTCCTCCCATTGGCCGTAATGATAAGAAAAACTTTGGAGTGTCCCTGTATACGAACTACAAATGGAATACATACCAAAAACTATACAGGTGATTTCGTGGGGCTCCTGAACATGTATACTAAATTTCAAGTCAATAGCGCTATTTTTGCGGCCGCTATCGCGATACATAACAAATTCCTCCCATAGGCCGTAATGATAAGAAAAACTTTGGCGTGTTTCTGTATACGAACTACAAATGGAATACATACCAAAAACTATACAGCTGATTTCGTGGGGCTCATGAACATGTGTACCAAATTTCAAGTCAATAGCGCTATTTGTGCGGCCGCTATCGCGCGACAGACAGACACAGCCCAAAACCGTTTTGAGTCTCAATGTAGAGCCTCCACTGACGTTTCGGCAATTATGTGAAGAAACAGACGTTTAAATATGATATAATATTAACTGTATGGGTCAAAAATAAAAGCATTTTTTAAATACATTTTTGGACCACGTTTTGGTAGATTTGAATAGTCTTTCTGAAGAACAGATAATAATCTTTTTTTAAAAATCAATATCAAGTTTGGAGATCAGTTATTCTACAGTTTGGAAAATCTTAAGTTTTCATAAATAAGTTATTTTCAAGTAATTTATGAAAAATATAAATTTTATAATCAGTTGCTTTGTTATTATTATGAAACAATTACTGTCTTCATATTTAGTGGAATGCTTTTTTAAATTTTAATATTTTATATTAGTAAGTAATGTGGAATTCTCAAAATTCTTTTAAATGTAGTTAGCAGTCGCGGAAGTTTTAAAATATAACTAGTATGTTGTGACCAACACAAGACTTTCTTCTATATATAATTCTATACAAATTTACGCAATACAAATTATTTATTAAATTATAATTTATTAAAATTATTTTTCATGATGAATGCAGACTATTTTTATCTCAAAGAAGTATAATAATAAATACCGATAGAAAGAAAGTCAGTTTTGTGCAGAAATGAGTATACTAGAGTATAGTAAAAAATAAAAAAAGAGAAATGAAAAAGAAAAAAGAAAGAAAGAAAAATGGGTATCTGGGGTTTTTCATTCTCTTTTAGTGCATAAATTTTATTTGCTAAATTATCTTTGTCTATTCCCGTATATATTCACTCAGGAAATTATAGACATAAGAGAGTAAAATGACAGTCTTTTCCCAAATGAAAAGGCATCACTTTTCCCCCCTAATTGATCAATCTATGTCTTATTACTATATCTATAGTCGAAGTGTTCCAGAGACTGGATCTGGACTCTGGAGATGGGATAAATAGTTACTTTTCAGTAATAGGTTACTTCGTTCCATATATGGAAGTATACTTCCTTTGGTAATAGGTTTTTGCAACATACTATTTTTATAACCTATTACTTTTTAGTTTACATATGGCTAATGTATTTCTAATCCTTTCTGGATGATATACAATATATACATGTGCCCTACATAGTGGATACGGTTCATGTTTTTAAGTCCCAATGCTTTCGAATAGTAATCTTCACTTTATTTAACACTAGAATTTCTTTAATTAAAAATAAAAAAAAAAAGCTGATATGAAATAGTGGTAGAGTTAAAATTTTACACAAACGTTTGTCCCAATTGAGTAAGCTTAAGGTTCATTAAACCAATTCCTTTAAACACGAAAACAGAATTTTCAAGTAATATCAAGAAACACGTACACGAGAGCCGTTTTCTGAAAAAAAAAAAAAAAAAAAAAAAAAAGAATTCTCATATTATAAGCCATATATGTAATTAAGAAACAATTAAATAATAATAGCAAATTTTTAAGAAACATCTTTAAGGCATCCCAAATTTTAAACTACCGAGTGACTGTTTCTTTCGATTTTCCGAAGAACTTGAACTTTCCATATTGACAAGAAAATTAGTGTTTTTCACTTGTACTTAGCAAACAGTCACTTTGAATATGTTTTCTAAAATTAGAAACACTTGTTTAAAAATATAGATTTTGCTTACAAAAATTGCATAAAATGATGTATTTTCTCAGACACTTAATTTGAACATAAGAGCATAAATAACTATTCTTAACACCTTTACTCATTTTAAATCTAAAAAAATAGTCTCAAGAAAAAATGAGATTAAAAAAAAAAAGAAAGAAAAAAAAAAGTGAAGAAAAGCTAAACAGTAAAAATAAATAAATATTCAATTTTCTTCTCAAATTATTCTTAATTAAACTTAAACAATATTCTTAATAAAACCACAATAAATGCTATATGCCATTACGCGTTTTCAATTCCATCTGCTATAAGCAATTAAAATATAAACAAACAATCCTTCCTTTCAATTATCAAACTCCCGAAACATCTGTTTCCAATACGCAAGCGAGTCCAAACTTAGCAAGTGTAATCCCATTCCTCACCTTCATGACGAAATAGTAATCAACATCTAATAATCACCCCTTACCTATCTCATGCTAGCTGCATAAATTAACACTATTTCGTTAAACTGTGGTATCAAAGTATTTTATTCAAACGATTTTATTATCCCATGAAAAATAATCAACACCAAATAAAATCATTTGTAAATTAATATCAGCACGATGTTATTTGTCCTAAACGTTAAAATTATCTTGCTTATTTAAACTATTTTGATTAATATATTTCACAAGGAATATTCCGTAATACATTCTAGAAAATATTATAATTACAAAATTATCGTTAAAAAAATAATACAGCTGCAGCTGTATTGTTTTTTTAACGATAATTTTATGAACATGGAAATGGAAATTACTGATTGATAATATCACTGAGTAAGAGAGTTGCATGAAATCGTATGTATTCCTTAAATTACTGAGATTTCAGACATTTTTTCAGACGTGAAGTAACGAATCGATTCGAACACCTGCGCAGAAAGTCTGATGCGAGTCTTTGAATTTTCGGTAGTAGCCGGCGTTCATAATATTGTTTTTGTATTTTGTAAATAAAAAAAAATAATTATGTAAAAGAAATAATTCAAGCTTTTTATTTGTATAATGGTGTATTATATCAGTTTTATCGCCAGAAATTTCTTGCCTATTTCGCGTGCAGAGATAAAGTTGAAAATATTTTTTTTTAATAGGATATTTTTTGTTATATATTACAGTGCTAATAGGCTACAATGCAATAATAATATTACTTATTATGTTACGTGAAATAACGCCCATCCCTACTGGACTCACTCCACGTCAATCCGCGATTGTAATGAAATGCTCGCCCTCTGGTGGACTAAGGTGAAATTACAATTAACATGCTTTAATTCGGCCTTCATCAAGTCGCCATTGCTGGCCGATGTTTAGTTTCACATATATTTATTAAATAAAAATGAATAAATTCGGTAAAAAAGATAACACATACTGTTGTGTTCTACAGTGTAACTCCAAAGGATCAAGAAATCCAGAATTAAGCTTCCATTTATTTCCAAATGACAAATTTAAAATTTCAGTTGCTTCGGCTAATGGAAGTAAAGAATTAATCCGATGATCTCCTTATATTATTAAAATCTGTACGCGTGTGTCTGTATGTGTGTGTGTCTGTCTGTCTGTGAGAAACGGCTTGAAGCAGCAAAGGCTCGGCCGCTAACGGTCGCATGGACTTCGAACAGGTACCGTCGGACAGAGAATTTATCGCAGATCTAGGTTATCTAATTTGCTAAACGATGCGACCCTAATTAGCGGAGATATTAATTAAAATGTCGACCATTGTCTAACGAAAAAACGATTCGAAATCGGAGGCGACCGCCATTTTCAACCGGGACCGCTTACCTGCAAAGAAAAAGCAAAGAGAGAAAATTTCGTGGGTTTTTGTAAAGCGATCCTGCTCGAACGGTTCCAGATATCGAAATACACCTCAAACAGCAGAAAGAGCATTTATTACCGATTCTTACGGTACAATTTTTTTCTTTAAATACGGATTTTTTATATTTTTAAAAAGAGTTTTAAAAAGGGTCGAAAATTTCTCTTTTTCGCGATCGTCTTTTTTGAAACGCCCTGTACGACCGAGTAACTCTTCCATTTCTTAACAACTGGTATATAAAGAAAGGCCATTTAATCCTCTTTCGAACCATATAAACATTTTTACAAAATACGGATTAGCAATCCACATTTTTAGATTTTACGAAACATCGATTTTTTCCCAAAACAATTTATAACTCAAAGGCGTTTAGAGATAAATCATTTCTTCTTTTTTTTTGTATATAGATCTCGCTTTCATAATTTAATTCCCAAAAGATTGAGAGAAAATTTCAAAAACTGAATGAGTTATAAATTTTTTAATTTCACGCTCTAAACCATTGAAAATGCCTTACTTCATTCGAAAATGAATACCGTAATCAAATAATGTAGACGTCCGTTGCATCACCATGAACACCTGTTCAGAGAGTAAGCGTCTCTCAACGGAAGCGAAGAAAAAAAAAACAGCGATAAACATCTGATATTTAATGAGGTCACGTGTTTTAGTTCTGCGATTAAAAATTGCAATATTCTAATACGCGTATTTCAATTTCTAATTACGATTAATTTATTTTTTATACATCATTCGAAAGATATTTTAAAGTTCTTTTATATTATTCAAAGTTTTCAACAGATTTACACGTTTTGAGGTCTCCTGAATTAGTAATCAATTTTCTTTTATGGCGCTGTAATATTTTCAATATTTCAATTTCTAATTATGATAAAATTCTTTTTGATATTTTAAAGTTCTTTTAAATTATCGAACGTTTTCACCAGATTTACACGTTTTGAGGTGTCCTGATTACTTTTTCTTTTGCATCTCAACCAAATGAGTTAGATCGTTCAAAATTGGTATACGTAGGTTAATTAAGAAGGCCTGAAAGGGTGGAGAAGAAATAGGCGTGCACCGCGCGCGTATCCCTTAACTTGTGCGCGCGCAGAGCGCACTGGACTGCGCTGCCGGTTCGATCCCAGGTCGCGCTCATCGCCGTAACCGTTCGGAGTTTTCCGTGGTTTCTTCTAAAACTCACGTAAATACGGGCTGTTTTTTTTTTTTTTTTTTTTTTTTTTAATATCAGATTTAAATAAAAGTTTCGATTTTATCAGAATAAGAACCGTTCGGAGTTTTCCGTGGTTTCTTACGAAATTCACGTAAATGTTTGTTTTTTTTTTTTTCTTTCTAAAATATCAGATTTAAATAAAAGTTTCGATTTTATCAGAATAAGATTGATCAATCGCTCAAAAGTTGGCGCTGTGATCGGATTTTTTCTAAATTTTTAATATGGCAGTCGCTTAATTACAATTTTTAAGCTCAACCCAGTACGCAAATAAGTCATTGGGTTAAAAAAAAAAAGTAAATATATATAAGTAAAAATAACTAACAGTGAAAAGTAATCTTTTTTTCAGCTATTAAAACTCATCACATCTTTTTTTTTAATAATTAAATTGAGTTTTAAATTTTTATTTGGCTAACAAGAAAAACTATTTTTTCCGTAGATAACAACAGACTGATGTCTAATCTTCTCTAATCCAATAGTGGGTGGTTCCGGGTTCGATCCCAGGTCGCGCTTATCGCCCTAACCTTTCGGAGTTTTCCGTGGTTTCTTCCGAAACACACGTAAAAACGGGCTAGGACTCTCATCGCCCTAACCGTTCGGAGTTTTCCGTGGTTTCTTCCGAAACTCACGTAAATACGGGCTGTTTTATCTCAGCTACTAATTAAAATAATTTCATAAGTAATACATCATTAGAAAGCTTTTTTGAATTGGAATCGAACAGTGGAATACAGAAATTTCTAACGCCAGATGGCGCTGTAATATTTTCAAATTTCAATTTCTAATTATGATTAAATTATTTTTAATACATCATTCGGAAGATATTTTAAAGTTCTTTTAAATTATCGAAGGTTTTCACCAGATTTACACGTTTTGAGGTGTCCTGAATCAGTTTTCTTTTTATGGCGCTGTAATATTTTCAAATTTCAATTTCTAATTATGATTCAATTTTTTTTAATACATCATTCAAAAGATATTTTAAAGTTCTTTTATATTATCGAAAGTTTTCACCAGATTTACACGTTTTGAGGTCTCCTGATTACGTTTTCTTTTGCATCTCAGCCAATTGAGTTAGATCGTTCAAAATTGGTATACGTAGGTTAATTAAGAGGGCATAAAAGGGTGGGGGAAGAAATAGGCGTGCACCGCGCGCGTATCCCCTAACTTGTGCGCGCGCAGAACGCACGGGACTGCGCTGCCGAAGGCAGTGGGGAACCGGTCCGAATTTGTACCCGATGAGAAATGATTTTTTAAATTTTCTTAAGAATAAAATTTTGACTTGAGAAGGAATATGTGCGCGCAGCGCACGTATACCTTCACACGTGCGCGCGCAGCGCGCATGGGTCTGCGCTGCCGGAGGCAGTGGGGACCCGGTGGGAGTTTTTACCCGATCAGATTTTTTTTTAGGAGGCACGGAGGGTCAGGGAAGGAATACGCGCGCGCAGCGCGTGTATCCCTTAAGTTGTGCGCGCGCAGCGCGCACGGGACTGCGATGCCGAAGGCAGTGGGGACACGGGCCGACTGTTTACCCATTCATAAATGATTTTTTTTTCAATTTCTTTTCTTTAGATTAAAAGTTACTGTTTGTGATTCATTTGAAAATACTGACCCGCTAGAGGGCGAAGCTCGCTAGTTTGAAACTAATATTTGTTCAGCTTCAATTAAAAATCTACTTCCGATCGAGCTTTGAATAAACTGAAATATTTTTTCCAAAAGCAATCAATTTTCCTTGATGTAATGGCGGAGAAATTATAGTAAGAATATTAAGTAGAATATCAAGAAGAACAATTATAAATACACGTGGCTATTATATTTACTAACAACAAAAGCTGAAAAAGCGCCATCGCCATCTATCGATCATTACGAACGCGGATGAACATCCATGCATAAGACCCATAAAGCTGGTTGACCCGTTGACCGAAGTGCATTTCATGAGTATTTGTATTTGATTTTCTGCAATTGCAATGGCAATAAGATTACTTTGTTGACATTCGGTTATGTTTTGGTTTGTGACGGGGTAGGTAGGTAGTTGATGGAAGCAGCTATCTCCCTCTCAACTTGTCTTGCTCTACTGTTTTGGTGAGGCGTATCCGCGTATGCTTTTGCATGCGTTCGTGTAATCTTCATTCTATATTCGCAGTTACTTTTTGGTTGATTTTTTCACCGAATTAAGTCTTTCGGTAAGTTTTTAGTTCTTTTTCCCTGGTAGGGGTTTTTTTTCTCCCAGTTCTGCCATTTTATATTTTGTTTATTTCTGTTAAACGTTCAGTTTACCCATATCTTGTTCATGGCAGGAGGGCGGTTACCGGTTGGTTCGCCTTGCTCGCCGCATTATTATACTAACGAACATAAGGTATCCGAGTCTTTAAATATTGCTGTCAATGATGGCTATGACATTATATCTTTCATAATCTCGGCCAAAAACGGCTCTTTGCCGCAAACCCACCCAAAGGCTCTTAAAGAGAAACTGGCTAAAACCATCACCAATTGCAACGAGATAGAAAGCCTAAGGCTCACCAGGCAGAATAAGCTTTTCATTACTACCAAACATATTCAAGTAGCCCAGCAAATATTAAGTATAGAGTCATTGCTTGGCATACCAGTTGACACTTTCATCCAGAGGGAAACAATCTCTACACGCTTTTTGCTACACAATATTGACATCTCTGTAACTTGTGCTGACATAGCAGAAGAGTTGAGTTCCCAAGGCCTACACATATTGGAGGTGAGAAGATTTATTCGCAAAGCTCAGGGCACGGATCAACCTACTTTGACGGTACTGGTAACAATATTAGGTACGACCTTACCAGCAAATGTAAAACTGTGGTACCAAATTTATCGGATCTCGTTATTTTATGATAAACCACGCCCATGTAGTACTTGCCACAGGTTTAATCACACCCTTAGATCGTGCCGTAACAATAAGATATGCATCCAGTGTGCGGAATCGCACACCGAACCTTGCACTAGTCCCACACCTAAATGCATTAATTGCAAAGGCAGTTATGCTGCCAATGATAAAAACTGTCCTGTGTATCAACGTGAGATCCGAATCCAAAAGTACCGTGCCACCCACCACCTCACGATTGCTGATGCGAGACGACGTTTTGCAGAAAATGAAACCACCTCCACGAAATCATATGCCGCTGCTGCTACCTTTTCCTCCCCATCGGTGGTTACCAAAACTGAGCTGGAAGAGGCGATGCAGTCTCTCTACCCACTTTACCTCCCTCATGCAAACGATGGTTACTGAACTACAAAAAACTCTCCAAAGTTTCGTTGAGACAGCCATTCAGCCGCTTATGGGTATCATTCAAGACCTACAGGTCAAACGATCTCCAAAGTTACCTTCTGGTCTCTCAGATGCCGTCGCACAACGGCTCAAAAAAGCACGCACAGATCTTACCTCCACCAACTCTGATTCTCATAGTATGGACACGTCATTACCAGATGCTCTGGAGCCTCCTGCCTCCCGCCCTCCTCCCGAACCACCGCATGGTGTCTAGCTCCTGTGCCGCCGCTCTCATGTTTTCTGGTCTCTGGCGGTTTTTGGGGGTAAGTCCTGTTTGTTTTCTGCTGTTATTTTTTTTCCTTGTCATGTCTTCTGAGTTATTTTTGCTCCAATGGAATTGTAGAAGTTTCCGTGCCAACGGCCATTGGCTCCTAAATTCCCCCTCCCTTCACGCCCGTATTTTGTGTCTTCAAGAGACTTTTCTTTCCCCTTCTGACATTGTCTCTCTCCCTAATATGATTTGTTATAGAGCTGATAGGTTATCTGCTCGGGGCGGTGGTCTGTTGACTGCTGTTCATTCTTCTCTTCCGTCTACAAGTTTTACCCTCCCTACGTGCCCTCTTCAGGATTTTGAAGCCCTCGGTGTTAGGGTCTTTTTTGATCATTCTTGGTCTATAATTATTAACATTTACTCCCCCTCTGGTGCCCTCCCTGAGGAATGGCTTTCTGAGATTGTTTCCACCAGCGCACAGTGGGGTATTTGACGAATCTGGCTGGCCAAAATTATTTTTTTTTTGTTAAAAACCAATTTCAATCAATTCTTTAGTCACGGAACTATTATTTTTGATGCATATTAATATTTTTATTAAAAAAAATTTTTTTGGAGTGCTTATTTACTGTAAAACAATAAATACTCTAAAATAATAAATATAATATAAAATCAAATAGTACATATTATTTAAGATATCATAAATAGGAGCATATAAGAAATAAAAATATTCATATAAAAATGGTAATAATAAAAATAATTATTCATACATTTAATAAATAAGTAAGGAAAATTTCATCATCACTGCATATTAAAGATCTATTATCTCTTTCTTTGTAAATGGAATTCTATATGGCATAGACAAGAATAACAAGCTTGTAGAATATTCAATCGGTAATAACTCTCTGGAGCTTTTTTTTTTTTTTTTTTTTCTTTTTAAGAAATTGACTTTTTTTGTATTGTAGATCTCATTTCAGTTAACACTCCCAAAAGTAATCTATTAAGAACATCACGATTACAAGAAAATCTTAAAATTGTTTATGCAAAGTTTTTTTCCGAAATAAGCGAAAATAATTATTGCGGGCTTCAGCTTTTCCTTCAAACAATTGATTAATTGGTAATATAGCTTGCTGAATTACAGTGGGGTGTGTATTATTTTGTGCATTGTGGGTGATATTGGATAAGATACCAAGGATATTCCTAACAGAGTTCTGTTGTTTTCTCTGGATATTCGGCAAATTCTTTCAGGTGAACTCTGTGGCCACTTCAAGTAATCATGACGCTGTAAACTGAAGAAAATCCTTTATATCAATATCAGCACAAGTTTCATTTATTATAAATTACTTTTTCTTTTCAGGATAACAGCCCATTTTCACACGCTGCAAGACGATACATAAATGACTTTTTTCTTTGAGTACTTCTTATGATTTTGTATTGCATAGCTGCCAAACTTTTTAATTTTTAAATCAGATTTGTCACCAATACTTTTATAAATGAATCTTTTAAGCATATTTTCGGTGATTGCATAATCTGAAAACGTTTATAAAAACTTTCTTGTATGAACTCTCTCTAAAAAATAGGAGAGTTGGCACCTATGGTATTGGTTTCTTGAAAAATTAACCTATAATGATATGGTTTGCAATGATGACATTTGTGTACGTTTTTACATGTGTTTTGACAATATATATATATATTTTTTTGCTCATTTTGAGTAAAAGTAACTTCTTTTAGTATGAAGACAGCACATCTTTTTCAGAAGTTTCCGACTTAGTTTGTTTAGTATGTGGGAGCACTTTAACATCTGTGGAGCTACGTAGGGTTTCAGCTTTTCTTGTTTAGATCTTTCACTTCATTCACATTAGTCTCTTACTGTTTTCTCAGAATGGTTTACACATCTAGGAATTTCAAATCTCCTATCCAATTCTTATTCTTTTCTATAAATATATCTTCTTAATATTGGACATTAATTCACCTGTTCTTCATTTTAAATTTAAAACGTGAGAAACTTTGATATTCTTATTTCATCTTCATAAAAAATAATGATTTGAAAAAAATAATTTTCAATATATCTTAATTTTTTCTTTCTATTCGATGCACTTTACCACAGAGTAATGTTAAAAAATTCACTGTGAGTAATTATTTTGGCATTTAATAGTTCTAGATCAAAATAAAGACGTAGTACAAATGAAAATAAATAAATAAAACATAAATGTTATGTGATCAGCAATTTTTTTTTGTAGTTATTTTTTCTAATAGTTGCGCCAGTTTAAACATTAAGAAAGGTGTCTCTACTCAATAGAAAAATATTTTTTAAAGAAATACAATTAATTATTCCGAATTTTTGGAAAATACAAAAGCAATATCTAAATTTAATAAATGCATTAATTTAATTTAGCTTTAAAACATATAATACTTTACTTTATTCAGATGAAAATGCCTGAAAAATATACACATGTGATCACTTTATTAATATCTCTAAGAATTTGTTTTGCAGTAAAGTTTATAGAATGTAAAAATTTCGAAGCTTTATAACTAGCCACTTGAAATGCATTGAAAAAAATTTAGACCTACATTTTTTGAACAGCCTTTATTTTAAAAAGCGGAAGAATGCGGAACTAGTTTTTACATAAATAACAAGATAAAAGTCTATATTTATTGCTAGAAGAAAAATCATTGCAGGGAAAGGCAGGGAAATATAACTAAAGCATTCGAATTTTCAAAATATAGTATACAATTAAGAGAGAAAAAATGCATTATTTTGAATTTCCTTTTCAAGTATAAAATATATTTTTTCCTCAACTAAAATAATAAAAACCTTTACACACTTATCTGCCTCGTCCCTTTTCATAGCAATTAAATTTCATACAATTCCCAAATAAAAATAATCCACATTCAAAAAGGAAACGCTGAAGTTGGCAACTAATGAGCAAAACTCTGCTGAACGAAAAATTCGAATTTAAACTGATACCGAGAATTTCCAAATTGTTTATACGAGAAAAAAGTGGTATCATACGATTCCCCATTTATTTATCTTCATCACACACCCATATTTGTACACCTGCATTGTAATTTTGAAATCGACTTTTGGCCAGCCAGATTCGTCAAATACCCCACTGTGCAGCGGCTCCCCCCTCCTTATTCTTGGCGATTTCAATATTAATGTCTGTGTCCGGTCTCCCCCCATTCCTGCTAGAACTCGTCAATTACTAAACTGGGTCGTCTCACAGGATTTATGTATTCTCAATTTAACTTCTCCTACTCGGTCTAGCCCTTGCAGCTCCCCCTCCCTTTTGGATCTGACTATGGTATCTCCTCCGCTTTATGACAAATTTATGTTTTATGTCCATCCTGATCCTTATGACTCTGACCATTATCCAATCCTTGTTTTCAGGCACTATAACTCTCCTCCCTCTGCTAGTACTAAAAAGTGCTACAATTGGTCTAAAGCTTGCGCTGCCCTTAACCGTCGGGACAACCTACCGAATCTCTACTACGAAGACTTTGAGAGTTTTTGTATGCAAGCTCTTTCGGACACTTGTGCTACTTTCCCTAAGGCGCGTAACTCAACTCGTCCCTGGTGGGACAGCACTTGCTGCCACCTGCTTGCTCGGAAACGAAAACACCTTCGCCTTGCTCGCTCCCTTTGCTCCAGAGATGAATGGCTCCGCTATAAGCATTACGCTGCTAAGCTCCGGCGTTACATTAAATATTCTTCACGATGCTTCTGGGACAATCTTTGTCGGAAGAACAGCTCCAACGGGAAAATCTTCAAAATTCTAAAACGGATAGCCAACCGTGAACTCCCTGGGGAAGACAATATCATCCTCAATCCATTCCCCCTCACTTCTGCCTCTCTCCAAGCCCAGGCTTTCCTCCAACACTTCACGAAGGATTGCAGTGAACCTCCCATTCCGTACGATCTTAGTGATGGAGATCCTATTCTCGACGAGCCCTTCAGCATGGAAGAACTAATCCATTCTCTCAAGCACTCTCGCCCAACAACTCCGGGAGCTGACGGAATCTCTCTTAACCTGTTAAGTAAGCTCTCTCATCAGCACCTGGATTCCCTGAGGAGTACATTCAATAACTCATTTAACACGGGTATCCTTCCTCCCTCTTGGAAACTGGCTACCATTCTCCCCATCCGGAAACCCGGTAAACCCTCGTCTGATATTGCGTCTTATCGCCCCATTGCTCTCACTTCGGTGGGGTGCAAAGTTCTGGAACGGATGATTCTTCGCAGGCTCCTTGCTTGGGCTGGCCATCGGAACCTCTTCCATAGAGACCACTACGGCTTTATTCCTTCCCGGGACTGCACTGTAGCTCTCAGCACCTTTTTTCTGGACGTCTCTACTGCCCGTGCTAATCGCCACTTTGTGGCTGCAATCTGCCTAGATATCAAGGCAGCTTATGATTCCGTTCAGCCTGACATTTTAATTCATAAACTCGGCTCTCACGGTATCCGTGGTAAAATGGGCCTTTGGATTGCTTCCTTTGTTAAACATCGGGTTATCCAGGTACGCTGGAAGGCAGCTCTTTCTCAGGTCGGTCCCTGCAATCAGGGTGTTCCCCAGGGCAGCGTCTTATCCCCATTTTTGTTTATCATGTACATGCTGGACGTTGTCGAAACTCTTGAGGAGGGTGTGCATATAATTGTCTATGCTGATGATATATTAGTTTATGCTATTGGCCCGGCTGAAGACCGTGCTCGCCAAAAACTTCACAACACGTTGTGCCGCATTCATACTTGGTGTTCGGCAAATAAACTCTTAATCGGCCCTGATAAATGCTCGGCAATTAATTTCTCCCGTTCCAGAGATCCCGGCCCTTCTATCACCCTTATGGGTTTCAATATTCCATGGAGCTCCCACGTTAAAATCCTTGGCATCTGGTTCTCCCGCTCTCTTTCTTTCGCCCACCATTTTTTCACCTTGAAAGTGAAGGCTTTTCGGAAAATTAACTATATCAAAGCGGTTGCTAATCGTTCTCGGGGGCTAAATAGCAATCATGCGTTGAAAATTATTGACTCCCTGATTCGAAGTAGTCTAGAATATGGTGCTCCCCTTTTCTATGATGCCCCTCCCTCTTCGCTCAATACTCTTGAGATTTGCTATAACGCTGCGATTAGGGTTGCTACTGGCCTTCCCCGCTGGACCCCTCTCCCTGTTCTCCGCCATGAGGCTGGTGTCGCTAGCATGACTTTTCGGCTCTCCCTCCTCACTAAGCAGTTTCTCCTTCGTCTTCTTGCCTCCTCTCCAGGCCTTCGCCTTTGCGACTTAATCAGGTCCCAATTGCTTTGCCCCTCTGTGAACTGGAAGTGGGGAATTCCACTTCAAGAAATCTGTTGTTCTTTAAATTGCTCTCTTCTGCAGGTCCTCCGTTTCGTCTGGCCCCCGCCCCCTAATTGCCTTCAGTTTAAGGTGGTTGTTGACGAATTCCCCTTTCAAGACCCTTCCATTCCTGACGAATTCATTGCTAAAGCATGGAACAACTGGCCCACCTCCATCCCCCTGTGTACTCTCTTGGCTACTGATGCCTCGAAAGACGACCACAAAACGGCTGTTGCTGTGGTGGATGCAAACTCCACCTTCTCTCTGGCTTCTTTGGTATCCCATCACAACTCTTTTTTCACTGCCGAAACCCTGGCTCTTGTTCTTGCCATCTCCGAAGCTCCAACTTCTCACTCCCAGATCATAATCCTGTCGGACAGCCTCTCTGCTCTACTTGCCCTGAACTCCTGGTCGTTTCATTCTCCCAAAGTTATTCTCCACCTTCTTTCTGCTATCCATGCCTGCAACCAGCGTGGGCACCACATCATATTTGTTTGGTGTCCCGGACACAAGGGTATCCACCCTAACGAGAGGGCGGACAGCTTGGCCCAGAACGGTCCATTCACCTGCCACTCCATTCCTGGGATCTCTCCCGAAGACCTTCGCTCCGGTTTAAAGAAATCTTGGCTCATCGAATGTGAATACAGTTGGTTGCAGAGCGAGTATGCCTCTCTTTTTGATTACCTCTCTCCGGATAGACCCTTTTCCAGGTGGGCCCCCTC
The DNA here is from genome assembly GCA_963930645.1 of Salticus scenicus. Classification (NCBI taxonomy): domain Eukaryota; kingdom Metazoa; phylum Arthropoda; class Arachnida; order Araneae; family Salticidae; genus Salticus; species Salticus scenicus. The sequence continues at coordinate 175,896,526 of OZ005652.1, forward strand.
CCGCAGGGCGGATGTACTTCTGGCCCGTTGGCGATCTAAAACCATCATAACCCACCAGCGGCTTTTTCGTATGAACCTCTCCTTCTCCCCTCTTTGTCGCCACTGCTGGGATCAAGAGACTCCTGAACACATTCTGCTGTCGGCGCCGGCTTCTCTCCGCTCTTAATCTCCCGGACGGTTCCTCTTACGGGGATATTGTTTCCACTGCTCTCAGCTCTCGTAATGGGACCATGAGTCTCCTCTCTTTCTCTAAGAGTGTTTTTCCAGATCTCTAATTTCAATCTAATGGATATTTCGAGATGACGCTGCCCTAGTGGCATAGCATATATCTCATGTTCTTCCCTACCTACCTACCTACCTACCATGTTTTGGTTTGTTCTACTCGAAACAATGCATGGAGGTATTAACTATGGGAACTGTGTACTAATTTGTGTTTATTCTCTTATAATTAACTAGACATTTTCTTAAATTAGTATTATGGAAGAATTCTGTGAGGACTTTTCGGCTCATCTACGCTGTTTGTCACCTGATTTTGATAATGAACGATATCAAGATGATGCATGTGTCACTAAAACTTCAATGGAACAAGTAAAACAACTTTTTTAAAAGTATATTTCAGAGCAATTTAAATTAATATCTATGCATATATATATTTATGGCTAATAGTGAATACAGGAAGAGAAATCGGGTTTTAATTTAACTTTTGGAAATATGTGTTTATCTTCACCTATCAGTAATGCATCTTAAATACGATTTTTCCACTTACGTTTCTTGTTTTTACAATATACCATGATATACTAAATACAGACATTTGGCTATTTCTATTTTTTCCCATAGTCCACATCAACATTAATGCACTTTTTCGTACAGTGAAATCAATCTCTTAAAAACTGTTTTGATAAAAATCAGTGCCCATTGTTTTAACCCTTAAATTCGTGATATTTATGTCGTTCAAAAAATTTATTCAGTTGTACAGAATTTCTATTAAACTTTTATCATTAGAATAATTATCATAAAATCTTCACAGTATTTCTTATTTGGGGCTCATTTTTGTGAAAAATAAAAATTTCTTCAAAAAGCAAAGAGCAATTTCTTCCATACCAACTCACCTTAAAAAAATAAAAGTTGGTTGCATGACCGACTCAGATTTTCTTTAAATTTGGTACACAGATTGATGATATAGAGTCATGGAAAAGTCCAAATTTTTAGCTACCTGCTCCACTTACTTATAGATATACAGGTCCTCGAAGTTTGTCCACCCCCTCAAAATACCAAGAAATTGATGTTATTTAATTTTTTTTTCTTAAACATTGTGCTCATGCAATATGAAAGTGTTAGGTATCTATGGAAACTAGTTATCCCAGTCATTCAGAAAAAAAAAATACTACAATGTTTATAATGAAAATCGTTAAGGTACAGTACTCTTAGAAGTTGCAACCACAAAAATTTGATTTTCCCGATTTTGCTAAAATTGAGACATCAATTCCAAAAAAAGGAAAATAAAAACCAAAGGTTTGCTCACTTTCTGGTAGAGTACAGGTGTTCATAAATTACTACACAATAAATTACTTGGGTTTCTCACTCCTTCTTGAAATATTTAAGCTTAAAGACAAACCAAAGGGCAAAAACATGCAATTTCGGCCATCTTGGCAGCCATTTTTCTCCTGAAGGGGGAGCACTAGAAACTTTTTAATTTTTTTTAAATAAGCTACTGATGTGTTAGCTATTCACAGGAAAAGAGTTTACTTTTGGTTATTATTTGCATAAAGAGATATCTTGCTGATAGTATATGCATGTTTTCCTCTAATACCATATGCTTGTGTTTCCCATCTCACAGACTTAACATTGATAAAAAAAGATGTAAAAAAACAAAACTTATTGAATATTATATAAATATTGATTTAATACATGTATAAGACTTTATTTACCCTCTGAATGTTACTTAGTTACTTTTAGAAATAGTGTTAGTAGGTGAATGAAGCATTGAATAAGGGTGCAACATTCTGATTTTATTATATTCTGGTATTAAAACAAAACTAATGTGTACTCTATTTTTTGTGATATTTTAAAGAAAGATGTAGGAAACCTTTTATTTTTTAAAAATTCGTAGTTAGTATTTAGTGAAGAAATAAAATATTTACAAAACAGAAACACCTCATTTTATGTAATCTCAAAGAATCGTACACACTTTTTAAACAGGAATATCCCAATCACAAGATTGGATTATCTAAATTTGCTGATTTGTGACCGAAATGGTGTGTGTTAGCTGGTAGTACAGGAATTCATTCAGTCTGTCTGTATGATTCACTAAAATGACAGGCTAATGATGGCATCGCTAAAATAATCTATTAAACCATCTATCAGTGATTTTTTTGTCTCATTATGTGTGTGACTTTAGCAAGCATGTATGTTAGGATTTTGTTCACAGTGTCCACTCCAAACTGCATTTGAAGAATTTTTAGATATGTTAATGGATGATTATGATGAAGAATCTGAAGTGATGTTTCAACGGTGGATAATTACAGTCCATTCAACACTCATTAAATTACTTTGTCTGCACCTGATTTTAAATCGGAACTTTTATTGAAAATGAAGTCCTTGGCAAAACACCATTACATTGCAAAATCTTAATCAGAGTATTTAAAAACAAGAAAAGCAGAACTAAAACCAGATGAGTGCATTTTATTACTTGATTTTTCTGAAAATTTTACTTTTATTGTACAGGATGCAATACAGGATATCACTGGGAAAACACGCAAGCTACACTCCATCTTTTTTTAGCGTATGTTCGGCCAAATGATAACTTAAAAGTTATTTCTATGTGTATTATCAGTGACTGTTTGACACATGATACAGTGGCAGTAGTTTATATTTAAAGGCCCGTAATTCCATATTTAACATCACAATATCCAGACATATAGAAAATAATTTATTTCAGTAGTGGTAGCTCAGCGCAGTACAAAAACAAGAAAAACTTTTTTAATTTATGCCAACATAAAGATGATTTCAAACTAAATGCTGAGTGACATTTTTTTTGCCACTTCCCATGGCAAAAGCCCCTGTGATGCCACTGGAGGCACAGTTAAAAGGTCTGTTTACAGAACCAGCTTGCAACGTCCTTACAAGGATCAGATAATTTCTCCACGTGTTTGTTTCATTATTGCACAGGTAATTTTAAAAATATTAAGTTTTTCTTTGCATCTGAAGAACATGTAGCAGAAACAAGAGCATTGCTTTCTAAAAGACTAACTTTCGCTGTAAGAATTGAGGGTATCAGGGATTATCATAAATTTATTCCTATCAGTAAATCTGTGCTTTTAGTTTCCATTGTATCTACATTACAAACATATCGAATCAGATTGAAGTATCTGCAGTAGGTAAGCAACATGTCAAAAATTTAGTCTTAATAACATTTCTAAAGGTTTTTATGTTGCTTGCATGTATGATAAGAAATGGTGGTTAGGATCTGTCTTAGAAAACTGTTTTGAAAAAGGTGATGTTCAATTACAATTTATGAATCCTCATGGCCCCTGCCAAAACTTTTACTGACCAGAGAAACCAGATACATGCTGGATTTCATACAAGCACCTGTTAGATATAGTATCAATGCCATCATCAGCAGCAGCCACAGGATGCATGCTTTTAATATCAAATGGTACTGTGAAAAAAATACAGGAACTTATGCTTGCAGTTGAATAAAATTCTGTACACATCAATTTTTAATATATTGCTGTATTTCAAATATATTTGCTTATGAAATAAATATTTATAGCTCCTTTATTTTGATTGATTTTTCAAGAAATTATTTAGTACTTTATAATTACAGATGGACAATGTCCAGTTTTGGAAAAATTCTATTTCTTGTTTTCATCAAATATCTAATTTTGCTATAAATTTGTAGATTTTTTTTTTTTTTTTTTTTTTTTTTTTTTTTTATTATTATTATTATTAAATAATTTAATATATTAAATTTCTTGAATTCTTGTATAGATAGTGCAGCTATTAATATATGCATTATTTTTCCTTTTTATTAATGTTAAGTCTATGAGAGGGGGAACACAAGCATATGATATTAGAGAAAAACATGCATATACTATCAGGAAGATATCTCTTTATGCATATAATAACCAAAAGTAAACTCTTTTCCTGTGAATAGCTAACACATCAGTAGCTTATTTAAAAAAAATTAAAAAGTTTCTAGTGCTCCCCCTTTAGGAGAAAAATGGCTGCCAAGATGGCCGAAATTGCATGTTTTTGCCCTATGGTTTGTCTTTAAGCTTAAATATTTCCAAGAAGGAGTGAGAAACCCAAGTAATTTATTATGTAGTAATTTATGATAAACACCTGTATTCTATCAGAAAGTAAGTAAACCTTTGGTTTTATTTTCCTTTTTTTGGAATTGATGTCTCAATTTTAACAAAATCGGGAAAATCAAATTTTTGTGGTTGCAACTTCTAAGGGTACTGTACCTTAACGATTTTCATTATAAACATTGTAGTATTTTTTTTTTCTGAATGACTGGAATAACTAGTTTCCATATATACCTAACACTTTCATATTGCATGAGTACAATTTTTAAGAAAAAAAAATTAAATAACATCAATTTTTTGGTATTTTGAGGGAACAGACAAACTTTGAGGACCTGTATATCTATAAATAAGTGGAGCAGGTAGCTAAAAATTTGGACTTTTTCATGCCTCTATATCACGAATCTGTGTACCAAATTTAAAGAAAATCCGAGTCGGTCATGCAACCCTCATTAGGTGAATTGGTATGGAATCGCTCCAAAGTATTTTTGTGATTTGTTTCAAATTATATAATTTTTTTTTTTTTTGGTGGGGGGGGGGGGGAGTAAAGCTTTTATTTAAAAAGCGACTTTCCAAAATTTCTAAAAGTTAATAGTGGTTCATTTGATTCATACAAAAATTTGAATAAACACCATAAAATGCAAGAACTCGCAACAGTTGTTTCGGGTCGAAAGAAGGTACGACCCTTCGTCATGCGAACAAAGTAGGTATGAGTGTTACAAACAAATTGGCAATGGGCATTGTCACTTTGGACTAAACTATTAAGCTTTGTATTAAATTATTGAAAACTGGCATATGTCAAAAACCTGCCAATGTTTTGTAGGTCTGAAAATGCCGCTTATAGAATCTCCCTTATTTTGATCCTTCAATGTCGGAATCAGGGTTGGGTTTTTGACGTCAAAAAGTGGTTTTTGACATAAGGGTTTAAATCGTCATAAAACTTTACCATCAAATACGTGTATTGTCAAAACTCAAAATCTATATAAATGAGCTAGAATATGGTTAGAAATAGGATTTAGTAATATTTGCCATATACAAGTGAATATCTAAATATTATACTGTTTATAAATTAACAAATCTTAAAACAATTTGTAGATAATTTATAAAAATTTAGGTAAATATACTGGTTTATAACCTAAAAAATGTATACAAAGTATGCATAGACAATTTTTGTTTGTTTATATTTATTTATATGAATATTTATGAAATTCTAAAATTCCAAAGTTACTTATGAATTTTAACATAAGCCATGAAAACACAGGAATACTGGATTTTTTTTTTTTTTTTTTAGTAAAACATAATAGATGTGGACAGTAAATTAATATGAATTTGAAAATATTTATAATCTAATTTATCACACTTATCATTTATTAATAAATTTTTATCTATCTATTATTATTATTGATTGTATAAATATTTGTACTTGTTTATAGCTTGGACGTTTGGTGTTTTGGGAGTAAGGCTGATTTACTACTCCAGGGTCATAGGCCTTGTGGGGAGTGCCCTCCGTGGGGGTATTTCTAAAGGGTCCTAGCCCGCATTTATGTAAGTTTCAAAGAAAACCACCAAAAACTCTGAACGTCTAGGCTGATGAGTGCGTCCTGGTATCGAACTCGGCACCTTACATCTACCAGCTTTAAGCGTAGAGATGTTTTGCCGCTGGTGGGCAAAATAATAATAATTTTTTTAAAAATCTGTACAAGTAAATATTAAATTTATTACAATTTATACATGTCCAGATCCAGAAAGCATTCATATTTCTCTTGTCTCACGGTAATTAAGAATTTCAGACGCAATTCAAGCTTGTTTAACATTCAGAATTATTGCTTTTTCTTAAAAACTTGCAATATCAGCAGACATAAAAAAAATAAATAAATAAATAAAAAGTTAAATTTTTCTATAAAATAGGCTGTCCATTTTTATTTTACTGATTAAATACATAATACTAAAATGCTCAATACTAAAAAAAAATGAAATGCACAATGTTGTAATGCAAATAAAATGATTTATCAATCAAAATTATCTATGAATGATTTATAAATCATAAATTTTTAGGAGCCTAAAGTTTTGTGTTTATATTAATCAAAATGTTATCTAAAAAACATTAATATGTTTACCTTTTAAAACCTACTTATGAATAATATCTTATTAAAAATATTTTTTTTAAGTATCACATAACAAAGTTTAACATATACTATATTAAGCATAGTTATAGTTATGAATAAATTTCATAGTAATATGTAAAAGTATCACAGCATATTTTGAATGAGCATAGATATAATTCATAATAAAATTTTAAAAGATTAAAGTTTCATTTTTTATGTTAATCAGAATGTTGTAACAAAAAGAACATCGATCCATTTATTTTTCGAAAAATCTTTATAAACTATATCTTGTTAAACTATGTTTTTACATGGCAATTAAATTATAAATATAGGTTTTTGACATTTTTGACAAGGAGGTTTTTGACATGACGGTTTTAACCATGGTTTAAACTGTCAAAAACCTGCCAACCCTGCGGAAAATATGAATTTATATTAAAAAAAAAAAAAAAAAAAATTAAGCAATATCATGTGACTTTACACTTTTTAATCATATATATAATGCATTTTCATGCATTAAGTAAAACACATGCTAAACAGTGGCCAGCACAAGCACATTCAGATGATGTTATATAGGAAAAAGTGCTTTACTCTCAGTCTTTGGCAAATTAACACACTTCTACAAACATAGAAAATGTGAGTAATATGAAGTAGATTCAACTAGATTAAAGCCAGTTTCATTTATAGGTAATTTTTTTCTTTAATCATAATTTTGTTTCCTAGCGTAAACTTGTATCATATGCTACTTTATTGATTCTTAATTGGGTGTCCCTCTTTCATAATTATGCTAAATAGGTACTGTTTTGATCCAGTTCTAATTTTAAAGCTACTATGCTAGGAATCAACCAGTTTGGTACTAAAACAGTTAGAATTAATCAGTTTGGTTATAATTCTTGCATTTATGAAATGTACTCATGTCCTGTTATAATCAAAATAAATATTTGACATTTTTTTCTTTTTCTTTTTTTTTTTTTTAAGCTATGTGATTGTTTTATTATTTCTTTAAAAAATAAGTACGCAAGCATTAATTTAAATGAAAAAAAAAAATGTGGTTTTAAGTAAAAAGTTATGGTAACTTTTAAAATATTGATTGAAATCAAATCACTGTCAAAAAAATAGTTGAATAACACTAATCTGAAACATGTACTGTAAAACTTGTCGTTTGGGCCACATCACATACGGGTCTCACTAATGCAATTTTGGTTCCGGAAAAAATTAATTTTTGCAGAATCGCCACACCCCATGTAAGGGCCACACTTAGAAAAATAAACTAATGCATAAAATTCCATAAAGTTACATAAAAACAAGTACTATTTATATATTAGTTACAATATTCATCACTAATATCAGATATATTGGCAAGGTATGTTGCCGCTTTGTTTGCCTGATGAAGGGTCGTGTTTTCTTTCAACCCGAAATATTTGATACCAGTTCTTACATTTTATGGGGTTTATTCAAAGTTTTGTAATATTGCTTTTTGATGTCGGTTCTGTAGTGTTTTTTCATATTTTTTAAAAATAATTTTTGTTGCTCCTTTGGGCTTCTTGCACCAAGTTTGTAGTTTTCTGAATATTTCTGTTTTCTTCTTATTATTTTATTTGTTAAATTTCCCTCTTTTTTTTCCCCTTTATTGTGCCTTTCATTTTGAATTTTTATTTTACCAATTGTTTTTTAATTGTATAACCCTGCCCACTTTTGGGTTTTGATTTCTTTTTTTCATTTATTTGTGTGAGCCGTGTCGCCACTTTGTTTGCAGCACTCATGCGTACTTTGTTTGCCTGACAAAGGGTCTTGTTCTTTTTTTCAGTCCGAAACAATTGTTAAAAGTTCTTTCATTTTACAGTGTTTATTCAAAGTTTTCTACTAATTATGATTGTATTACGTAATCGATTCCAGCTGCTGGCCGAAGAGAAATTATGTTTAACTTTAATTGAAGTTTTCCATCTTTCCCTTTGTTTTAACAGGAAGGAATACTTTTATTCAGCTTTATGGTACACATCATCGCATACTTGTATCTCAGGGGTAGACATTGCCCGAATAGGAAACAGTCATTTACATTTTTTTTTTAATTATTATTTTAATTTTTACCATTTATCTGTTTCCCTTCCAGAAGAAAAAATATCGTGTATCAGCCGCACTTTTTGTAAGGGCCGCAACCAAGAAAAAATAGCTTTTTATTTTTGTAAGGGCCGTGGCTCATATAAACACTGGTTTTTATACGGTACATGAAATAATCTTGAATTTTTATAAAAGTAAACGATATGATTTGGCTGCTATTTATTTTATATAAAATGGAACCAATGCTATATTAATGACTATTTGACTAATTTTTTATTAAAAATGTATTTTAGATCCAAGTCGAAGAAAATGTTGAAAAATGTATTGAAGAAGTTATGAATACAATTGATATAAACCCCGAGTGAGTATATTTTCTTAAATGTTTTATTTGAGATTCAAGTCTAAATTATTTTGCAACTTCATTCCTTTAATTGTACATACCATATACAGTATTTTAAGTTATAATACATTTGTTAATATATTTTGTAATGTTTTTGTATCTGCAGTATTCGCTGCTGTGCTACATAGTTTCTGCTACTGGGGGCCTTTATTTCATTATTTTTCTCTTTTTTTTCAGGGGTCCAAGTTTATTCAGAGAAAAACATATACAGTTTTTAAAGAAAGGATTGAGTTATTTGCCTTCATCATTAGAGGTATGTTATATATTTTCACTTAAAAATGTTTATTGTTTTGAGTAATCTGTCATATTTAATATAATGAAATGCCAATAATGTAAATAACATTATTAATACTAATTTTGGCATATCTTTTAAACATGTTTTTTTGCAGAGATATGATAATGGCTGAGTAAAACTCTTGTTTGCTATCTGAACAATTATGATTCTATCTGATTTCCATTAGACCATATTTTTTTGTACCTTGATTAAATTTCTTTATATATTATACTTTTTAAACATAACTATAAAATATTTCTTTTACGTGTTTAAAAAAAAATAATAATGATAATAGTAATAATAATAATAATAAAATAAATAAATAAATAAAGTTATTCACACACACATATATGTATTTGAAAATTTATGTCTGTGTAATTTTTTATATATATTTTTTTAATAATTCTGTTAATTGAAAATTCAAACTAATTAGTGTTTAAGGAATTAATTATGAAAATTAATGTTAGTCATTTTTTTTTTATTTAAAAAGCATTGTCATAAAATAACAAATCTTAAATAAATAAATAAAAAAAATTGTTTAATAAATTAGACAAAATTTTACCATTAAAAATTCCTTCCTGTGTTATTTTAATGTATATTTTTTAAAGGTTTTAGACGCTAGTCGATCTTGGTTATGTTTTTGGATGCTACATTCTTTGCAAGTTTTAGGAGAGGATGTCTCTAGAGAAAGAAGAAATAGGTAATTTTATCAATGAATATAAAACATTAATTTAGATTGATTTTACTTATTTATTTTTCAAGAAATTGGGCCAGTATAGCTTGGAATTTGACTGTGTCTTAGATAGTTAATTTGAATGAAAGACTATGATTTTGCACTCCAAATAATTAAAAAAAAATCTTTGTATATAATTATTGCTCAAAATTCTTAGCTTTATAAACATTTAAATGTAATGTAACATCCTGAACAGTTAATTGAAATGTAGTAATAAATGTATTTTTCTTTTTCATAGAAATTTTATTATTTTTATATGTATTCAAAAACTCTTATGTTTGTTTCAAAAGCTATATGTTTATAAATAGCATATTTATCAATATAAATTATTGTAATTAGAAGAAGTAAAAACCAATGCTCTTAAAATTTTCAATTTTCAACAGTTATTTTATTAATAAATAATTTTCTATTTTCTCTTCCCCATATAATGGTAAAGAAAGTACTGTTATTGAGTCAAATTTTTGAAATCCAGTTTTTACTATATTTATACGGTTTAAGGACCATTGAATCCTAAAATCAATTTTTTAGTTGTTGGTCTCTGTCTCTCTGTGTGTTTATTAACAATGTAACTTAAAGCAAATATCAGCAGGAAGAGTCCAAACTCTAAATCCATATGGGGATGCTACTTGAAGCTTTTTATTAAAATTGAATAATTTGTGTACAGATATATTCAAGAAAATTCAAATACATTAATTCTATGGGCGAAATTTCTGATAAGTTCATTTTAACACCTTTGAATTGTGCCAAAGAAAATGAAATGAACATATTTATTATTTATGCATACCCAGTAGCAGAAACAGAGCAGCACAGCAGCAAACACTTCAGATTCTTTAAAGCCCTGAAGATTAATTTAACATCTAAAAAAAAGGCAGTCTTAAAAAATTCAAATGTCTCTTAAATGTTTACATTATGTCTCTAGATTACTGTGTTTGCTATACGTTCTTAATTTATTTTCTTTGTAGATACAAATTTTACATATTTTATAAATTGCTAAAATACTTTTCGTGATTACTAGACTTTGACTAGCATGATTCATATAGAATGTGGTATGAAAGTAATTCACTACTTCAGAAATTTAATTTGTCACTTGATATAGCTGCTTTAATGCAGACTCGGTGAGCTTGCCAACGTAAATTATGTGAGAAGTGCCAAGCTGGTTATCAGCCAGGGTAGCTCAGTGGTTAGAGCATCCGCGCATTAAGCAGAAGGCCCCGGGTTCGATTTCCGGCTCTGGTATTTTTCACATAGTTGGTAAAAATCAGCCTTCTACTCCATTCTATCAAAATATAATTCACTACTTGTTTACAAGGCCACACAAAAGGATTCTGGTATTTTAGAGCTATATTTGGAAATCACTGAAAGTATATTTAAAGTTGTGTTGTCTGTTTTTCTTATTGTGCTATATTTAACCCTTTAAGCGTTAAGTCCATCTTTTTCTGTTAGGCATAGTCAAAATAAAAGGCTGATGAAACAAAATTTTAAAATAAATGTAGCAGTTTTCAAGAGAATAATATTAATAAATATCTGAATTATACAGTACTAAATTCTCATTGAATACTATAAAATTATTGAATATTATGAAATTAATACTATTCTTATAAATTGAATATTATTAATTTTATAAATCATTAAACAGATACATTGAAAAACGGCTAATGCGGAAAGGGTTAAGAATGCTATGTGATTGTATATAATTTATATACAATATATATTGCTACCCAAAATTAAATAAACTTGCTATTTCCCAATTTTTATTTTTATTTATTTTTATTTATTTTTATTTTTTTCTATAATTACATATTTTGAGGTCTCCTGAAATGTAAAAGTCAAATTTTTAATGGTTGATCTGCGTATATGTCTGTAATTAGTATAACTTAAAAACAAATAATTGCAGAAAGTTCAAATCTGTGTGTTTAATCATATGAAGTTGCCACTTGAAAAGTTTGTTCTAGGTAAGTAAATTTCAGGGAGTATTTAAAAATTGTCTGAATAATTTGAAATAAGCTTTTAAACTTAATAACAGCATTATTATATATTTATTTATTTAATAAATGTGTGTACTATGTTCAAATGGGTGGTTGAGGAAAGTGGTAGCCTCCTCACACAGAAATATATGTCAAGTAAAACTGTTTGTAAAATTATTTTCAACTGTTTTTAAAATATGTACGTAGTTATCTTATACCTTAATCTGCAATTTGTCACTATAGTATTCAAGTGCAGGATTAAAAAAAAAAAAAAAAAAAAAAAAAGCTGTGTTGTGTTTTACACAAGATTCTTTTTTCATAGAGTAGTGCTTATTATTCAGCTTAAAAATGATAGCATCCAGGATTTCAATTAAAAGCAAAAACAAAGATTTCACTTAATGTAAAATTAGTATGTAAATGATTAAATGTAATGCTGCTAATAGTTTTCTGATTACTCTCATCTTTAAAAGATAAAATATATACAAATTACTTTGTATAGATATTATTTTATGCAAAGTAAAAACATTTGTTAAGTACATTTCATTAAAAGCTTTAATTATATCTGTATGAATTAAAATCAAATAGACTCTTAGTAAATAGTTTCTTAAGGGCCCTCTTCACTCACCGCCGCTGGAAGCCGAAGCTAATGCTATTGTATGGGAAATTTTTCTTTACAAATAACTTATTAACTAGTACATATTTTTAAATTCTGTTTTCACATTCTGAAAATTCCCAGCTGTTAAATTGACGGACCTTTTTAAAAAAATTATTTTTTTAATTTTTTATATTTTATTTTGAAGCTGCAAATTATGAATTTTCAATATGTAAAATTTTTTCATTTTGCAATTAAAAATTAAAAAAATACATTTTTAAAAAAGGTCTGTCAATTTAACAGCTGGGAATTTTCTGAATGTGAAAACAGAATTTAAAAATATGTGTTTAAAAATATTTGTAATGAAAATTTCCCCATAGAATAACATTGGCTCGGGCTTCCGGCGACAGTAAGTGAAGAGGGACGTTAAGTAATAATGGAAGTATTGTCCCTGAATTTAATATATAAAAATTCATAAATCAGTTTTAAATGACTTTATTATTTCGTTCTATTAGATTCTATTCTATAAATTTCATTGCAGATACATCTATATGTTATAAAATCATTTAACTAATTTTCTTTTTATTTGATTTGTACTTTTTAATAAATACACACACATAAATGATCTATTATTTGTTTCATAAAAAAGTAAAGTTAATTATTTTCTAAGTAGTTAATTTATGTAGTAAAATATTAATCTATACTTAAAAAAAAAAAAAAAAAAAAAAAAAAAAATCCTGGTTTTAAAAATTATGTGTGTCACAAAACTAACTGATTTAGTTTTTTTTTTTTTTTTTTTTTACCTATTTGTATGAACATGTGTATCTGTGTTATTCAAATTTTATTTCTATTTCTTATTATAGTATTATTCAATTCCTCAAACTTTGTCAACACCCTGATGGTGGATTTGCAGGTAAGAGTGTGTCACATGTTTTCTTTTATTTAAACATAGTTACAGTATGATTTAAAAAACTTTAAACAAAATTTTAAATAACATTATTTTCTGTCACACTTGATAGAAAATAAGTTATTTAAAATGCATTTTTCTTTCAACATTTTGTTAGAAATATTTTCTGTAATCAATGCTTATTACATTAAGAATATCTGAAAAAAAATTTCAAAATATGAAATTATAAAAAGTTGTTTATGTTGATTTAGCATTCTAAAGCTTTGTTTTTTTTTTAATTTTTATATAGTTTTTCCTATGATTACCAAGATCTTTATTGTTTGAAAAATAATAATGAAATCTATTTTTTTTTTTTTTTTTTTTTTTTCAATTATATAAATTTTAAGCAGAAAAATTTTGTTTTGAAAGTCAAGTTTCTTATCTTCATGAAATGTGCCGAGATATCTTTTAAAATATATAATTATTCTTAATCAGATCTGTTATTTGTTTTATTTTAAAGTATGTAAATTGGTATTTATACTTAATATAATGTTACCCAGAATCAATTTTATGCATGGATTTTCTATGGTGGATAAATTTTATAATGATTTTGAAATTCAACACACATTATGTCAAAAAATAACTTGAATAGTGAAAGAATTTATTCTGTTGTAGCATACATAACTGTAATTTATACAGTGGCGGCTCGTCATTAAGGGCCAGCGGGCACGGCCCCACTTAACTTTTTCTTTTTTTTCGATTAATTATTATTATTATTATAATTATTGTTCATTATTTCATTCTTTTTCTTTACTACTCAAAAATATATATATGCAAACTAACATCTTGCATCCATTTTTTTCTTAATATGCTTCTCATTATCATTTATTTGTCAATATGCTTTTTTCAAGAGTCATAAATCACTTAACACATTCGCGACCGCTGACGTGAATTTACGTTATTTCAACTTCTATAGCTAGTTACCGCTGACTTCGATATTCCCCGGCAATCAGTTTTAGAAAAGACAAAAGTATGCCTGTCGCGAAAGTGTTAATGATTCACCCACCAAATGTTGAAAAAAAAAAAAAAAAAAAATACAGCCTTGGACCGACAGCTGCTTTGTTATCTAAGGGTAGGGCCACATCATTACCGGCCCATCTTGGCGTACTCATTTATACAATAGTTATTCTATCAGATCAGCAGGTTAACACATTTGGCGACGAACTCTTTCATCAGCATTAGCACGCTGTAATTTATCGTCTGTAGGGCACCGGCAGAGTGGCCCTTTGAGACAAAACTATAGGGAAAAAAAACGTCTATTTTAAAGAATGTTAACCATACAATTCCTTGATAAAATTTGGCGACTTTTGCATTGCTTTTATTTGTATGATTTTTCGGTGCATTTTTTTTTTAAACTTACATATGATATTCATTTATGTTTAAAGAAAAGCATACTAATTTAATTTTAAGTTTAATATATACCTTACATAAGCTTTTCATCGTTTTGGCTGATTAATTGAATGAATTTGAATGTTATATTTACAAATCTTAAACGCTTATAATATTTAGAATAATTCTATTTTTGGTCAATATTGACCCCCCCCCCCCGCTTCACTTTCGTAACTAATTTCGGCATATTGCACATTCTGTCAAGTTTCACGTCACTTCTAAGCCTCCCGGTCTTCTAATTATGTCCCTATCTACCCTATACAATAGCCTAAAAAATAACACCAAAAAACTCACACGCGAAAATAACCATAAAACCTTTCTTGAAGATTGCTTACACTTTAAAACTATACCTAACTTTATAAAAACAAAATCAAACTTCATAAATAAACACTATAAACACCTTGCCAAACAGTTTAAAATTTCAATTTTAAAGAAAATTATTAAACAAAAATCCATCCTCATCTTCAAATTAAAAATAGAAAACAATAAACTCACACGCGATCTAAAATTGAAAACTAACCCCGATGACTTCAACCACTTAACCAACAAAATTAACCATTTCGCAGATATTGAACAAAATACTATACAAAAACGACACCAGAAAAAACTACATAACTTAATCCTAAAAGAAAACCCTAATCTTATAAAAACCCATACCCCTACCTCCCACCCATATAATAATCTTTCTACATTTGAACTCAACTCACACCAATATTCCCTTCTAAAATTAGGCACTAAATTTATACTAAATGACAAACCAAACTTAAAAGACACCATAGCCCACATTGAAACAGCCATTGACCACATTCCTGCTTTTAAACAACAAACAATCCGGAACACCGCTATAAAATCCATCTCTAAATTAAATAAAACTTACGATCACTCTGAAGACATCAAATGCCTGAAAAACTTAAAAAACAATCGTAACCTAACTTTCCTTATGTCTGACAAAACAAATCTTATCACCATTATGAACCGTACACAATATAACGAAATGATGCATGAAACAATAGAAAAACTAAAAGCTATAAAAATCCAACCGTCACCTCTTAATAAGCTCATAAATAAAACAAAAGATCTTATAAAAACTGGCCAATGGCCCAACAATAATAAACCAACCTTTAATAACCATGCTTCTACTATACCTCGCCTCTTTGCAAAATATAAAGATCACAAAAACCCTCCCTCTCTCCGCCCAATAGTAAATAAATCCGAAGGCCCAACATACCAACTCGAAAAATACATGAAAAACATTTACACTGCACTTCTCCCCCCATCTAACCACTCAATAAACTCAAATGAACTATTTCTAGATAAACTTCGTAACACTAATATAAATTATACTGATAAATTAGTTAGTTTTGACGTAAAAGATCTCTACCCATCCATCAATATCCCAGAAATCACTACAATAATTAACACTAAAATAACCACCATGTTTGGAGATAACAAAATCAGCGAAACTTTAATCAGAGCAAATAACCTACTCCTTAATGAATCATACTTTAACTTTGACAATAATAAATACTTACCATCAAACTCAAGGTGTCCCCATGGGGTCCCCTATCTCCGGTATCATTGCAGAATTGAAACTCTGCCTTATTGAAAACTCAGCCAACCATATTATCAAAAATTGTAAACTTTGGACTCGATACGTTGACGACATATTTGCCGTTATACCCGACACCGAAAACCCAGATAACCTTCTAACTAACCTTAATAACCTGGATAATAATATTAAATTCACCATCGAAAAAGAAACTAACAATACTCTCAACTTTCTTGACATAAAAATAATAAAAAACCCTAATAACACTATTGACACTACAGTTTACAGAAAACCCACAACTAACACTGAAATTATAAACAGAAATTGTAAAACCCCCCTCAGTTACAAATTATCTGCCATTCAATCTTACATCAATCGCGCTATTTTAATCTGCTCTAACAAACAATTACTAAATACAGAACTTAACAATATAAAAAAAATCACCACTAAAGCAAATTACTCCAAAACTCTTATAAATAAATTATACAAAAAACGCCTCAAATCCTTAAACAAAATCAATAATGCCCAAAAAACTAAACCTATTTTCACCACTGCAATCCCATTTTGTAAAGGCGCCAGCATTAAAATAAAAAATGAAGCTAAAAATAATAACCTAAACATTCCAATAAAACCAGACAAAAACATTTTTCAACATATCCGAAACGAAAAAGACCCCATTCCACCAAACTCCACCTCCGGGATTTATAAAATCAACTTCGAACATATCAACGGTAAAAACGCCTGCTACATTGGGATGACCAAGCGAAAAATCACCGATAGAGAAAAAGAACACCGGGCAGACCTTAAATTAGGAAAAACCTCTACCGCTTTCTCCACTACCCACAATAATAACCCCATAAACATTAACTCCATTAACATCCAAAAAATAGCACCTTACAATAACCATAATTATGCTCTAAAACGGGAGGCACTTGAAATTATTACTAACCCCAACACTGTAAACAATAGAGAACATTCCATCATCCCTACTGCATGGCAACACATCTTGGAGGAATATGAAGTGAAGCGAAATAACAGCCACAGCAAACCGCCGAACTATAAACAGAAGGACGTAAACAATTGTCATGGCTCTGAGGATGGTCACGATTGCGACTGAAATTAATCAGCCAAAACGATGAAAAGCTTATGTAAGGTATATATTAAACTTAAAATTAAATTACATATGATAGTTTTAAATTTTAGCGTTTAAAAATGAATTCTGTTGATAGTTAAAAATATATTTTTTAGATTAGCGTTTGAGATATAAAAGCTCGTAATTAAGAATTTAAAACCTCTCTAACTGCGGTATTTTTAATTTAAATGAAAAAATGGAAAGAAAATGTGCAACTGCGATATTTTTCTTCAGATTGGTATACTAAAACTTTTATGCAAATAAATTGTAAAATTTTAAAATAAATAAATAGTGGATTTCCATGAATATATAGATTAACTATCTACATAAAAATGTAGGGTTTTTTTACTGGATTTCTTAAAAATATGGTTTGATAAAACAGTTTTATTATGACTATTATTTAAAGACGATAGACCGTCTTTCTTTTTTTTTTTTTTTTTTTTTTTTATTATATCCTTTAGGAAAAAAAAATCTATTTTTGTTTTTTATTTTATTTAAGAATCAATCTTAAAGTCTCAACAAACATTATGCATAAAAACATCATAAAATTGTGTCAAAAAGTAGGAATTTTATAATCGTAAAACCTTTTGAGAGGGGCTCTTCTGAAATCCTATGGTGAAGAGTGACAGATGCTGTCCAGTCCCCTTTCCACACAGGCCCCTTTTAAAAGGTTAAAAAGTTTTAAAATGACATTTTTCAATGTTCGAAATTTAAGTTAAATTTTCTCTAAATGCACATTTTTTATAATTTTACGCATGAAAATTCGAAACTCATAAGGATAAAGATATTTAATTTTAAATAGATGTTTTCCAGCTAATTTTCTCTAAATTGAATCAAAAATTAAGAAATTTAATTTAAATTATTTAAAATTAAGCTCTTAAAGTGATAAACATGGTAGTTTTTTAATATGTATTCGTATTAGTACATTATTCATAACTTTCCAAATTTCAATATAACTTGTTATAAATTTATTAAAGTTTATTTTATTTGTTTTTTAAGATAAGAAATATGAATATAACATTTGAAATGTTTATTATTAAATGACTTAGGGATATAATTCGCGCAAGCTAAAAAATATTACATGTAGATTGAGAAAAAAATTGAGTTCAAATTTTAATGGCGTGTAGTGTTAGTGTTAAGGCCAGTTGACTAAAAGTAGGTCCTAGATCTGGGTGGTGTATTCTCCCTAGGGAGTCTTTCTATGTGATGATACCTAGTTCGTATTTATGCGAGTTTCAGAGAAAACCATGGAAAATTGCAAACGCATATATCAGCTAAAGCGACCTGGAATAAAACTTGGCAATTCCTATCTACCATCCTCCAGATATTTAAATTTTGATACTCCATTGATCAGAAAACTGCAGAATTTTGTAAATGAAGTCGTAAAATATTAATTTCTGAGATAAATTTACGCAGTTTTTTCCATATTGTCAAATTTAAGATTTGCCATAAAAAAAATATTTTTTTCCAAAAAACTTACGCTTTATATACCTCCTTAATAATGTATGTATTTACGTTTGAACAATGAATATTATTATTGTTAAGTTATACACCATACGATGGGTCGGGCCCCACTTATGAAAATTTGCACGAGCCGCCACTGTATATATATATTAATAAATATTTTTTCTTTTTTAGGAGGTCCTGGTCAAGATGCACATTTAGCTCCAACATATGCTAGTGTTAATGCTTTGTGTGTTTTAAAATCTCAAGAAGCTTATGATGTTATTGACAGGTAATGTTTAATTTTACAAATGTTTCATTTTTTATAGTTATTGCTTTATTAATGTTTCACCAACACTCAAATGAAAGCAAACATCTACCTTCAACTTTTTGCCCTATTTCTTCATCATATCTTACAGGTAAGAGGGTTTGGTATGTTAATGCTAAGGGCAACAGGTGGTGATTTATTATTGGTAAGAACCTCTGGTAACACCAAAATATAATTTTCTTTCCATGAAAATTATAATGATTTATCATTGGTAATGATAATAATTTACCAATGATAATGATTTATTATTGTAAGAACTCTGATAACACCAAAATATAATTTTCTTTCCAAGAAAATTATTATTGTCTAGTGCAAGGGTTCCAAAACTTTTATACGTTGTGACCCACTTGTTAGAAACTAAATCTTTAGTGACCCACTTCATCGTTCATGCATTCAAAATTTTCAGATATACTTAATCCCCCACCCCATCACCAAATAAATAAATAAATAATCAAGGTTTTCACAGGCCTTGAAAGTCCTTAAGAAGTTCTTAAATTGCTTGTTAAGTCCAGGGTTCACATTAGTGGATGGGATTGTGAGAATCTCAGTATATTTAAAAAAATCCTATTCAAAATTATATTACAAGGGGGATTTTCCCTCAAATTTTTCTCATTGTTTATCACATATTTCAGCCTTTTTTTTTTTTTTTTTTAAGTTGCATTGGATAATATATTATTTGCTTTAAAGTCTGTGATCATCTGTTTTTAACTTCTCTAACGAGGAGAGGTCACGACATGGAAAATTCAGATCGGGATGAAACTGCGCAGGATTGTAGTATACTATGAGGGTAACAACATATTAAAGCAGTAGGACCCACTATCCACAAATTTTCGAGAAGAAAGTATTTAAAGTTTCAGTAATGAATCTTTAAATACAAGTTATTTCGTAAGCGAGTAAGTGCCTCAGTGGCGTGATCCTAAAGCGCGAGTCTCCCACCCAGATGACTTGGGTTCGAGGCTACCTGCGGGACTACTTTTTTTTTTTCTTCTTCTTTAACCTTTTATGTAATCTTAACCTTTTTATTTATTTTACTTTATTTTACAATTCAATTCAAAATTTGAAAATTTTAATAAAAAATTATTTAATTAATAATTTTAATTAAAAATTATTTATTTAATTTTATAAAATAACTTTTTCTATTTTTAATATTTATAACTTAAAAATACGATATTGCAAAACCCTAAATAAGAAACATAAAGAAAAACAGACAAATATTTAAATAGTTAAAAAATAAACAAGCTGTAAACAAAGTGTAAAATAGATAGCAGGTGTACTTAAATCTTGGTTTGAGCTTCCTGATTTGGTTTGAATGTGTATAAATTACGTAAACACTTCTAGCTTGTTAATAATAAAGGCAGGTGGAATTTTATTTTGTGCACAGAAGGATAAAAAAAAAAAGAGGAAGTCGTTATCGAAAAAGAAACTATGTTCATTAACATTTAAAATCTACATTTAAAGATAACATTTCTTTACCTGTAATAATTTAATAGCTACTCTATCTTAATTTTTAAGAAACTATTCATTGGAGAAGTAATTATTTGATTTGGATAGTAATTATATATGCAATTAAAATCATCATTTCTCTGTAATTTTTTTTTTTTTTTTTTTTTTTTTTTTTTAAATTTAAAAAATAAAATTAAATATACCTAAAATGAAATAAAATATTTAGATAAATAATTAAAAACAGTTTCTTTAGTTTTACCTTATTTTACAGTTAAAATAAAACTAAAATTTATTTTTTAAGTTATGTAAATTTATTGTATTTTTAAGTTATAAATATTAAAATTAGAAAAAGTTATTTTATACTCAAGAAAATTAAATATTTTTTTGTTAAAATTTTCAAATTTTGAATTGAATTGTAAGATAAAGTATAATAAATAAAAAGTTAAGATTACATAAAAAGTTAAAGCAGAAAAAAAAACAAAAAAAGGTAGTCTCGAACCCAAGTCATCTCGGTGGGAGGCTCGCGCTTTAGGTCACGCCACTGAGGCGCTTACTCGCTTATGAAGTAACTTGTATTTAAAGATTACTGAAACTTTATATGCTTTTTTCTCGAAATTTTGTGGATAGTGGGTCCTACTGCTTTAATATGTTGTTACCCTCATAGTATACTACAATCCTGCGCAGTTTCGTCCCGATCTGAATTTTCCATGTCGTGACCTCTCCTTGTAAGTGAAAAAAAAAAAAAAAAATTAATCATTTTAAAACATTTTTAATTCTAAAGTTTTTTAAGAGAATATATGAAGAAATGTATATTTTATTAACAAACAGCTACAATGTGTGGTAATTAAAGATTGGAGTTATATATGAAATAATTTTGGCCATTCCAGTTACGACACTTTTGTCGAATGCTTTTTCAGTATTCAAAATCAAATAAAAAGTAAATTTTGTAACATATTAACAGCTAAGAACTTGAGCTACTCCCGACATTTTCTTCAACAGTTATTTGATTTACATATTTGTAATTCTTGTAAAAGAAATCTGCAAAATGTAAACTATGTAATTTCTCTCTTAAATATGAAAAATCTCACTCAGTATTTTTTCTTTCCCTGAGACCTTAAAAAATCCTTTTTACTTCCAATATCCGACTATTGCAGGTAATGGAAGTATTGTATTTGGTCCAAAAATTCGATATCGAGTTTTTACCTGATTTACATCTTTGAAGGTCTCCTGAGTCCAAAAAAGTAGTTTTTGACAATTGGTCTGTGTGTGTATGTATGTATTGTGGGGAATCTTCTGGCTGTCATATCTCCGAAACTAATAAAGATAGAACTATGAAACTTCAGAGTGATAGAGGTCTGGTGTACAGATGAATGTTCTAAATTTTGGCGAAAATTGGAAAACCAGAAGAGGGACATCAGAAACTAGAAGTGGAACCATAAGTCAATATCTCAAAAATGGCTCTAACGATTTTCTTCAAGGTTGCTATATAAACATTCTAATAGTCCTTTTGAATGATATAGTTGGTTAGTTAAGGAAAATTGATAGGTATCCTGCATAAATAGTTCAATTTCAGGCCTTGCAAGTGCGTTCCTTTAAAAGCGGCTGTACTGATTTTTTTCAAAGTTGCCATATTAACTCTCTTTTAAATATCTTTTGTTTGTAATTATTGTTTTCCGTTAAATAATTGAGTATGCCAAGTTTTGGTAAAAGTTAGTATCTCAAAAACAACTCTAACAATTTTCTTGAAAATTGTTTCATAAATCCATTTTAAAGGTATCCTTTCTCATGTATTATGTGGTTATTATAGGAAAATAAACAGTCGTCTGATTAGGTAGCTCAATTTTATATCTTGTAAATTAGTGTTTCAAAAAATAACTCTACCATTTTTTCTTTTCTTATTTTTTAACTTGCTATGTAAACTCTGTTTTATATGTCTTTACACGTATATCAAGTTTCTCTCACTGGAAAAATTTCAGGTGTCTACTTCATTAGGTCAATTTTATGTCTTCTGATCGCATTATCTCCAAAATTGGTTATAATACGTGTAATAGTGGGTAATGGAAGTCATGTGGTTGTTTCACACCAGATTATTATTATTTGGGAAATCTCAACCTTTCAATTAGAAATCAATATGACATATGTCCTGTAACAAATGTACAATTTAGGTTTTTGCCTAAGATTGTGCCCCCGCTGAGTAAAAAGAACTGGTTTCTCTGCTAAAATATCTTTTCATGCCTTGTGTACAAAATCTTGTTCAGTTATAAGTTGTTCAACACTTACTGTTATTTATAAATATGGAAAAATGCTATTTTAATTCAATTTAATTTATAACAGATTTTTCTAATTCCTGGTTAGTGTCTACTGGAGAGCTGCATGAAGTTCAATATTTATTATCCCAGAAAGATATTCTCACATAACTGAAATGTTATGTGTTGTGAAAAGTTAACTTCAGATGATTGATATCATTAAATGAACAACTGATAATAGTTATTAATTATGTATTATTCATTTAAGGTAATTCTTATAATCCTTTTGCTGTAATATTTTATAAATAAAATTGTCAAGAAATTCTTTAATCTACAGTGTGGATCTATTGATATTTCAAACAAATGAATATTGTTAAATTGAAGAACATTGTGATTTTTATTGCTTATAATAGCAACAATGGTAGACTAAATTTTAAAAAGAAAAAAATCTTTCTCAAAAAATTGTTAGGTTTAGGGACATAAGAGGTAATTTTAGAGGAAAACATGGTTAAGAAATTTCTAGTTTAAAGTTCATTAATTTTATTCAGAATAATAAATGTCTCAGCTAGGAGTTGAACCTACAACTTATTGTGCCAATGCTTTATCAATGAACTATCTTGGACAACTCACAGTTGATGTATTTCATTCAAGGTGGATTTTATTTTCACATTTTTTATTTTAACAGACTTGGGGGAAAAAGAAAAAAGAATTACAGCACACAAAAAGCACTAATCCATAGCTGCCAAATTTTACACTTTTTGGCTACTGGAAAATTTCAAGAGAAATTTATTATGTAACAGATTTCACTGATTAAATAAAATAAAAATTTCTGTTCAAATTTTCCAGTAGCCAAAAAGCATAAAAGTTGACAACTATATTAATCATACTGAATTGTGATAAATTAATTTTTTCCCAGTTTAACAATATTATAAATTTGGAGTTTAAAAGTTGAATAATTTTATTCAGAGCAAAAAAATTCTTGCCCAGGAATTAAACCTGGAACTTATGGCTTAATGTGCTGGTTCTTTACTATTGAGATATGCCAAACATTATATATAAGTATTGCTAATAAATAAAAATTTAAGTTATACTAAAAAATATCGTCTACAGAGAGAAAACAGAACAGAACAAAACAGGAGTTGGGAAGCAATTTTGTTGTATGTGCTTAGCCATTCTGTAATTTTTACCATAGTTCTTGAATTTTTAATCCATTTAAGAGTGAGAATTCCAAAACATAAATTTTAATATTATTCTTTTTATATCATTTAGGCTTCCTGCACAAAAAGTGACAAGTTGGGAAAGCCGAATGTTGCAAGCTCTTGGCAAGTGGGAAAGGATATTGATTCTTTTTAAGCAAATTTTCCAAAGCATGTCTTCACACATGATTTCTACTTATTTTAACTTTCTTCTATATTCAATAGAAGGAAATATTGGATTCGTAAAAATTTTTATCCTCAGGTTTTTGATGGATTTACACGTTTTGATAGTTGTACAGAGGCTGTTCACACATTTTTTAGACGATTTTATTTCACAGTAAGAAAAAATCGTCTGCATGGAGAGTTTTATTTTCACAACAGTTACATTTTTGGAAGTTTTATTTATCTTCTGATATTTAGAATTTTTGTTTACATGCAAAAATTCGCTTTTAAAAAGGCAGTGGATGGAAGAATACCTTTCTGCTCTTTCCAAAGAGAGTTTTTAGTGAAATCTTTATGAAAAGCATTTATCAGGAGAAAAATTGAAAAATATCGCAACAATAGATGAATCTTGGATCTATTTAAGTGGTTGCAATAAAAAAAGACCAATTTATTATCACAAAAGAGGAGAAAAAAATTTTTGCTACATGGTTCAAAGAACCAAAAGAAAGTTTTTCTAAAGGATTTATGATTGTCGCTGGTCTTTCATACAAAGGCAAGATAAAAGCAAAAAAAGGTGACAAAAATGTCAAAATCAGCTCTAAATACTATCAAGAACATATTTTAATTCCAATTTTAAAAAATTAAAATCCAGATCTTTATCCACAATGCTATCGATCCATTGAACTGTATCAAGACAAAACAAGCAGCCACACATCACAATCCGCAATTGCTTTTCTAGAAAAAAATGGAACAAAAAACGGGAATTAAAACCATACCCTTCACAGACATTCCTGCTAAATCTCCTGACGTATCACTGTTGGATTTTTGTGTTTTTTGACTCTTAAAATCTACATTTACAAACGCCGACGCTTTGGGGACTTTGGAAAGCCGTTCAAGAGGAGTAGAAAAATATACCTCTTCCGACATTATAAAAAGCATTATTATCATAGAAATTACGATGTAGAATGATAGTTAAGAACAAGGGCTATCAAACTGAACATATAAAACTCGAAATATGAGTGAAATTGTTTCAGTACACTCCATCAAAATCATCTAAAAAATGTGTGAACAGCCTCTGTAGAACACGATTTGACCATTTTTAGAAAATGTCTGCCTGTCTCTGTGTGTGTGTGACAAAATTTTTGGCAATTGTATCTCACGGACTACTGCACAGAATTTCATACAAATTGGTATGTAGTTACACATGACATAAATTAGTGCCTATCAACTTTTGGTAAAAATTGTCCAACAGCTTGCGTTGATATCCCACTTTTTCTAAATTTTTAACATGGGGGGGGTATAGGACAAAATTTTGCATAAATGTGCATAAAGAGAATTATTTATTAAGAATCATTATGAAATAAAAAAGAATCATTTATAATAGAGACAGTCAACTGGGGAAAAAAAAATTGTATATGTAGGAGCCTCCCCCCTCCCCCCCCCCTGGGGGGGAGTCCTCCATTGAGGGGAGTAAATTTTCATGATGGGTATCTTTCAAAAGAGCTCGCCAATACCTTTAATATGAATGGCTGAACCATCAGTCTGCGATAATTTAAAATAAAGTTATCGATTTTTTTTGACAGACAACAACAACAACAAACTTTTTTTTTTTTTTTATGTAAATTTAAGAATAGAATTGACTTTTTTTTTAATATTTAGTGTTATACTACTTCTCTAATATGGAAATCGTCTGCATTATCATGGAAGATAATTTTTTTAAATAATAATTTTAATAAATTATTTTTACTGAGTGAATTTGTATAAGAAAATATAGAAGAAAGTCATGTGGTGGCCACAACATACTAGTTTCCTTCTAGTGTGAAAGAAATCTTCCCTCCCCCTTATTAAAAGCTTGAAACAGTTCTCACTTCTCTCATTTGCTTAGTCTGTAAGCTATATTAGTTTTATTTTAACGTATTTAATTACTAAATACCATAACAATGAATGACACATGTTTCTCTTTATGAAGAGTGAATATTTATTAAGTATACAGGGTTGCCAACTGCTCCGATTTCTGCAGAGTTTCTCCGAAAAATTTTAAAAACTCCGCAATTCCGCGAATTAATGTTTATGCTCCGCAAATTCAGTCTTGACCACCTAACTAAATATTTTTTATTAAATACATAAAACTGAATAGTGGCAGACACTGAAAAAAAAAAAAACAATTTTTCTTTTTTCTTTCTTTTTTCCTTGCACACATCTAGGCAGAAATCACGATCCAATCCTTATCAACTTTTGATTTTGCATTTCCAACAGTTGCCCCATAAAACATTATTCTTTGAATTTTATTTTTTATCTATGAAAGCGCTTCAACATATCTTGAAAAAAATAACAAAACTAACTTTTACAATTTAGCTGAAGAACCACGCTTCATCCTATAATACTCATAAATAAATAGTAAAGAAAAAAAAAAAAAAGAAAGAAAGAAAACATTCTAGTGCTAGGCATTGTGTAATCGAAATATTGCTGACTCAGAACGGGAACAAGAATTTGTTTACATTAGCTAAGAGTGTGTTTAAAACCACAAGCTGAAAGGGGGAAGAAAGAAACCAAATGCTATGATTATGCGGTGTTTTGATTTTCATTTAAACTATATCAATGTTTCAGTTATCTTAATGCTTAATAGGTCATTAAAAAAATTGTTTATTTTAATTATTTATCGATAAAAATAATGGATTCAAAGCTACTGAACTTTAAGGCCGATTGACAACGCTTTATATAAGATTTATTTGAAATAATTATGCATTTATTTTATCATTCACTTAAAGCATTAATGATTTATTATTATATCTCCATTTGTATCTGGAAAAAAAAAAAAAAAAAAAAAGTAAACAAATTTTGACCAATAATCTGCAAAATTCTATAATTTACAAAACATATGGTCCCAAGCTATGCAGATTAGAGGGAGTTGACTCGGAGATGAGATCATTTACACATTATATGAATATCGGAGATTTGGTTTTTAGATTTTTCTGTGATAGTATAATAATTATTTTGACATTCATGAAAAATGTTGAAAATTTATTTTTTTTTCCCTTTGTGCTTTTTTTCTTTCTTCATCTTTTTACTTCCATTACCCTACTACCGTAGGTAATGGAAGTATTGTATTCGGTCTGAAAATTCGATATCGGGTTTTCACCTGATTTACACGTTTTAAGGTCCCCTGAGTCCAAAAAAGTGGTTTTTGGCAATTGGTCAGTGTGTATGTGTGTGTGTATGTATGTGGAGAATCTTCTGGCTATTATAGCTCAGAAACTAATAAAGATAGAGCTACGAAACTTTAGAATTCAAATACGTCTGGCGTACAGATGAAATTTCCAAATTTTGGTGAAAATTGAAAAACCGGAAGTGGGACATCGGAAACCGGAAGTTGGACCGTAAGTCCGTATCTCAAAAACGGCTCTAACGATTTTCTTCAAACTTGCTATATAAAAACTCTATTAGATGTCCTTTCGAATGATATAGTTGGTTAGTTCAAGAAAATTGATAGTCGTCCTGTATAAATAGCTCAATTTCAGGCCTCCCAAGGGCGTTCCTTTAAAAATGGTTGTACGGATTTTTTTCAAACTCGCCATTTTAACTCAATTTTAAATATGTTTTTGTATGTAATTATTGTTTTCCTGTCAATAATTGAGTTTAACTGGAAATGGGACATCGGAAACCGGAAGTGGGACCGTAAGTCCGTATCTCAAAAACGGCTCTAATGATTTTCTTCAAATTTGCTATATAAACACTCTATCAGATATCCTTTTGAATGATGTAGTTGGTTAGTTCATGAAAATTGATAGGCGTCCTGTATAAATAGCTCAATTTCAGGCCTCGCAAAGGCGTTCCTTTAAAAACGGTTGTATGGATTTTTTTTCAAACTTGCCATTTTAACTCACTTTTAAATATGCTTTTGTATGTAATTATTGTTTTCCGGTCAATAATTGATTTTTTGTGAAAGTTGGTATCTCAAAAACAGCTCTAACAATTTTCTTTTTTGGTCACTTTTATGTTTTCTGATCACATTATCTCTCAAAAATGCATATAATACATTTAATAGCGGGTAATGGAAGTCGTGTGGTTGTTTCACACCAGATTTTTTTTTTTTTTTTAAATGTAACTAAATAATCTACTTTCATATATTATCTTTATTTATGTATGGAAAATATGCCATTATGCAAAAAACAAATTACTTTTGGGTTTTAAGCTTATATTCAGACTTAATCATTTCCCATTCTTATCTCTCTTCACTGTTTTGCTAAATATATTTGATTATCAATAAATATTTCTTAATTTCATATGATTATTGTTAATTTATTTCTTTTCTTTTTTTTTTTTAAATGTTTTTTTAAAATTGCTCCTCAAAGTAGCCAAAATGCTCCTCAAAATTTCTCTGAACACTCCTCAAACTGTTTTTGAAAAGTTGGCAACCCTGAGTATATTTTATCAAAAATATTTCTAATCAGGTGCGCGCTTGTTTGCGATTGCTGTTTATGATAGTAATGAAGTCCAGATCGATTACAGTTATTTTGAGAATCTGATTAATTGCCGTTTGTGTCTATACTTGGTTTTAATTCCTACTATATTTTCAAGAACCCAATTTCACTGAGGTATAAAGATATGAAAAAAAAAAAAATAATAATAATAATATCTTTAAAACTTCGGTAGAAAGTATTCAAAATTTTTTTGGACAAGTAACTAAAATTATGCCAATTTATTATGATTGAAATTCAATTTTAGTAATGTATTTTAGATAGGTTGATAAATTCTTCATCAACTTTCGATGTGTCAACGGTAAAGTCTTCCTGGAAGAGATATGCAATACAAAAAATAATCCAATTTAATAAAAAATTAGGGGCATTTAAGAAACTGACTGTTTCAAGTCCTGGTATTGCTACTTGTTGGTGCTTCCATATTATGACAAAGCAATAAGGAGAAGAAAAATGTAGTATATATGATTTGAAAGATGCTAGCGAGACAAAGGGCATGCATAAGTGCTGCTGATAAGACATGATGCTTGTCTTTCTGGTGTGTGGATGCAGTAAAGTAAAAGTTAGCAAAAATCTTACGTTTTGTCTCTTATGTCACACAAGTTGCACTTGCTTCTTTGGTGTGAAGTCTGTCTTAGAGCGCTGTAATACCTCCTTTAACAAACAACATTAATTCCAGAAGACCCAATATGTATAAAAAAAAAATGCATTTTTTTTTGGTCAGTTATAAATTTTCCTGTAATAAAAATTCAGTTAATTTCATATTTTTATCGCTAGTTTATATTTAAATAGTTTCATAAGTATTATTTTCTAATCTTGTAGAGAAAAACTTTTAAAATTTTTACTTCGAATGAAAATGCCTGATGGTTCTTTCAAAATGCATGACGGCTCAGAAAGTGATATAAGGTAAACTTTTTCTTTTACCGTTTCAGGGATTTTTAAAAAAGCTCAATTGTAATTATTTAATGTTTTGCCTTTATTTTTTTATTATCTTTTTTAGGGGTGCATATTGTGCATTGTCTGTTGCAAAGTTAACTAATATATGGTGTCCACAATTAGTTAAAGGAACAGCACATTGGATTTCAAGGTTATTTATAAACATTACTTGTCTTATAATGATCAATATTTATAATTAATATTGTTTCTGTCTATGATAAACTTGTAATCTGCATATATGTTAATTAAGTTCATATATTTGAAAATTGTATGTGCACTGAAGTACGTTATCTTTTAAAAATAAAAAAAATCTAATAATTTTTGTGGTGAAATATGGGAATATTAGTAATAAAAAAAACCTTTCTAATTGATGGTAAATAAGAATTATTTTTTAATAGAATATTTTGCCATTTTACATAATCTTTTAATAAAAATTAGGCTTCATCAGTGGCCAAGAGGTTCTGCTATTGAAGCTGGTAAACAGGAGATGCCATGTTCGAACTGAGCTCACACTCATAGGTTTACTCATAGGTTTAAACATTCAGAGTTTTTCATAGTTTTCTCCAAAATTCATGTAAATTACAGGTTAGGTCCCTTTAGAAAGACCCTTATGGAAGCCATTTCTCCTAGATCTAGGTTCCAAATGTTGACAATTAGTCTGAAATTCTACAACAACATAAAAATTTAATAAAAAATAAATTCAATCAAAATTATAGTTTATTTTAAATATTGTATAGATAATTTTTTTAAAAAGATTTGACAATAAGGAAAAATAGTTTTCGTAAAATACACAGTATAAATTCATAAAGTATTTAGTAATAGTAATAATCTAATGATAAATACTTGACTAATATTAACACTTTTTTTTTTTTTTTTTTTTTTTATAATTAAGTAATAATTGCTAAATACAATATAATAATGAATAATTCAGATAAAAGGCACAAAGAAAAAGTTTAAAACTGTGCAGTAACTTTGACAAAAACTTTACATTACTGTGATTATAAAAAACATCATACTGTAATGAAATATAACAAATGCAGATGTCATACAATTTAGAAAACATAATGATGAGTTACATTTTGTGGTTTTTTAAACCAGCATCTTAAAAATATTCTTTATAAATATATATATATATAATAATAAAAGATGATGTCTGTCTGTCTGAGCATCTATACATTTAGCCCTACTGAACATAAAAGTACAAAATATGACATATGGGTGCTCAGAAGCCTTCACGATGGGATAGTGAAAAATGAATTTAAAATTTTTAATTAGTTGTGGAGATATTAATTAAAATGTCAACCTATGTCTAATTAAAAAGCAATCTCAATGACTGAGAATTTACCGCCATTGCATGAAAATAGATATTTTAAAAGAGTTAAAAAGTGGAAAATAAATTTGAAATATTAGTCCGATCCTTACAAATTCAGTACCAAATGATGAAAGGGGTGATTTCTCTGAATCTAAGAGTGCAAGCGGTTTATTGATATAACAATTAGATTTTTTTGAATTAACTAAAGTATGAATTTTAGGTGGCAACATCATTTCAACTGCCAGGCGACTGTCTGCGATGAAAAAGGAAATGACTGTAACCAATTAAGATGTCACATGTTTTATCGTGGAGGGAGAAATTGCAATATTCAAACTTTTTCAAATTTTCATTCACGTTACATTTAAATTAATATTCAGCCTAGACAGTGTATTATAAAGCTACAGTTCAATTTTCATGAAAATATGTGAATAAACAAAAAAAATTACATTTTTATTGGGAATTATATTTATCGCGACTCACGTGACTAAAAGACAATGTAAGATTAAGTTTTCTTTTATATTTTGCAGTATTTTAAATTGAGATATCTCGTTGAAATTTCGTAGTCTTTGGTTTTAATGCCCGATAATTCGATTGTAAATAGTTTTGAAAGTATATAATTATTAGGAAGGACTTGAGGGAGAGGTTGGGGGGGGGGAAGGGGCAAAAAAAAAAAAAAAAGTTACAGCATTTGAGATTGGTATTATTAGGTTTTAAAGCAAGATAAATCCATTGCGGATATTTTCAAGTGTAAAATTATTAGGAGGGACGGAAAGAAGGGGAATGGCGAATGGGGAAAAAATGTAGAAAAGGAACTGGAGTTACGGAGAAAACAACAGAAAACTCAGAACTCCTTTATTATTGTATATTTTGCAGTTTTGAATTCCAATTTCCGCTCATATTTCTTACTAAGGATTTTTAACGTTATATAGATCGGAATTATGCAAGTTTCAGAGAAAAATATGGATAGGTCAGAAAAATGTTTATATTACCTTTGTATCTCAGCTTCTAATTAACATAATTTCATAAGTAATATATCATTTTAAAAGTTATTTGAATTTGAATTGAATAGTATATGTTGCAAATCTCTGTCGCCAGAGGGCACTTTGATATTTTAATATTTCAATATTTAGAATTCTAATTATGATTAAATTACTTACAACACATCAATTTGAAATATTGCGGACTTTAAACTGATATAAGACGTTAAATTCTGCATGGGAGTTTCAGAGAAAACCACAGAAAAGCCAAAACACCTTTATTACAATATCTCCAATTCTAATTATGATGCAGGCTTTCGAATTCCGATACTCATTCACATTTCGTATTAAGGATTTTTAACACTATTTAGCCCGCACTTATGCAAGTTTCAGAGAAAAACCATGAAAAAATAAGACACAAATTTTTTTATAACAATCAAAACAGGCTACAAAAACTGCAGCGGAATCTTCTGCTGTGTGTAACAAAAGCCTATAGCACTGTTTCAACGGCCGCGTTGAATGTCTTGTCAGGGATCCCTCCCCTGTACTTGAGTGCTGAGTCAGAGAAGGCGTACGTGGGCCTTTCGAAGTGGGGAAGAAGCGTAGAAGGTACCAATCTCGATCCGGAAACGGTAGAGAATTGGACATATACTCTGAGACGACATGACCTCTGGAGACTCCATTGGACATGGGACTTAAAGGCAGAGTCACCGTATAGCTTCTATACGGACGGCTCAAAATCCGAGGACGGCAGAGTGGGCTGTGCGTATCTCGGGCTGACCGGGGTCAAGTCATTGCAGAAGGCCAGTTCCGGCTCACAGATCACAGTACCGTGTTTGCGGTCGAGGTTCTAGCGATCAAGGAAGCAATAGCGGAAGCTGTGAGTTTGGGCATCAGCGAGATGGATGTCTTCACGGACTTGTACCAAAACACAAGTTAGTGGCTGAAATCAAGGCCTTGATAAAACAAACTGAGGTCAAAGTCTTCATGCACTGGATCAAAGCACATGTAGGTCATCTCTACAATGAGATGGCTGATGCTTCTGCCAAGACCGCTGTCTGGAGAGACAGCGTGGATGTAGAGGTGAAGCTTAGCAAACCTCAAGTGCGTAAGCTAGTCAAAAGCAGAACATTAGCAACATGGCAAGAGCTATGGGATAAAGCCTCTGTGGGACGATCCACGTATGAAGTCTTCCCGAAAGTCGGTACGAAATGAATTCAGGGTGACTTCTTTGTTAATCAAGTTCTGACGGGACACGGCTCATTCGGACCACACCAGCACCGCTTCTTTAAGAAGAACCCTGCATGCTTTTGCAGGGCAAGCGCAAGCTCAATTAGACATGTGCTATATGAGTGCGCCCGCTGGAAGTCAGTGAGGGAGAAGTACTTCCCCTCGGACTTTCAGTCTCGAACGCGAAGGGAACTTTGCCTGGATCATTACAGCCGTCAAGGTATCGCGACAATCATGTCGGATATGCTGTACTGGGTAACAGACCCTAATGGTGGTGGGGTCCGAATGGTCGAAGAACCTGAGCTTACTCCTCACCCTCCTAGGAGGACTTCAAATAGGCAGGGGACCCTAGTTCCCGACCCAACTGCCTAAAAGTGTTGGATTCAAATGCATTCCTTATTGCAAGGCATCTACAGTTGGCTGAGAGAGCTTGCTCGCAATTGGTTGTATCGAAGGAATATCCTCCGTCAACTTTAGTCTTGTGCGGTCTATTAGCATAGAAGCGTCCCGCAATAGTGGTGATAGATGCATTGCTAATGGACGCCGCTTAGTTTTAGGGTTTTTTCCTCACCCCCTTGAGGTCTACTCCCTAGCTGTATTAAACAGCGCCAATCCTTCCTTCCAAGTATCCTGTTGGTGAAATCCGCTTACGAAATGTGAGCAGTTGGTGCATGAGCATGTGTTGTGACGTCTAGTTTGGTGGGTTCAAGTCTGCTTTGTAGACTGGAGGTGCATGTTTTCAGTTTGCGTCTCCTGGCACTTCGCACTTGGTGCTCTTGTGGTGAAACATTTGTCCTGTTCCAACAGGGGCATGTCCTGGTGTCCTGAGTGGGGCCTGTTGTGCGGCAGTGGAGGCCAGCTTATGCAAAGGAGAAGCGTGCGTGTTCTACCCAGTTGACATGGTTGACTGGTGTAACTAACCGCCGCAGGGAG
This sequence comes from Salticus scenicus, assembly GCA_963930645.1. Lineage (NCBI taxonomy): Eukaryota > Metazoa > Arthropoda > Arachnida > Araneae > Salticidae > Salticus > Salticus scenicus. The sequence continues at coordinate 175,930,653 of OZ005652.1, forward strand.
TACGGCTTTGTGGATGGTAAACTGTCCTCAGAAGGCAAACTGGCTCTTCTGGCCGTCAAACCGTGGAACGGGGGGACCCGAGGCAAGCGGGCCCGCTGTTGACTAACCAGAGTTGGTCCGAAGGTTCCACGTAATGTCATGGTTGTCCTTGCGGTCCATATCTGGGCTGGTGCTTGCTGCCGCATGACGGGTGCTTGCTGTTGTAGTGATTGAGACTTCTCCTTTGGGTCTTTTGGACCGCATGGGCTACAAAGAGAGCCTGGGTCGGTTGGTGGTGCGGCGCAAGCACCGATTCCATTACCTTTGTATATCAGCTTCTACTTAACATAATTTCGTACGTAAAATATCATTTTAAAAGTCATTGAAATTGAAGAGTATATATTGCAAATCTCTGTCACCAGAAGGCACTTTGATATTTTGATAATTCAATATCTCCAATTCTGATTATGAGTAAATTACTTATAGGGAGAAGATTAGGAGACCATAGGCCCCACCGAATTGCGGATTTGCCACAATCAGAATTTTCAAAGGTTCTTTACATGGTGAGCGAACAGGCTGTTTCAAATCATAAAACGTAAAGCGGCGTCTTAGTTGCCACAGAGTGAAAGTTTGCTACAGTTAAAATTTTCAAAGCTATTTGCGCTATGATCGAGCAAGCTGTTGTATGTTCTAAAACAGGGATAAGGCGCCATTAAATGGGACTTTGCTAAAGTCAGAATTTTGAAAGATCATAACACGGTAAGTGAACAGGCTGTTCAGGGAAGAGGGTGCCGCAGGCGCTACCCAGGGCTCCCACTAGGTCCGTTTTTGGGAATTGGTCCGTTTTTTTGCTCCAAGTCCGTAAATGTCCGTCTTTTCGCTACTTGGTCCGTAAAGTCCGTTTTTACAGGCAATTAACCGACCGTAAAATTTTTATCGATGCTCAGCTAAATGCCGAAAATCGTTAAAATTTTAACAGTGGGAGCTAACTTTTTTAAGCCGATCATTTTATTTTACTCTTTTGCCCCTTCCTTTCTCTCTTCCGATAATTTCTATCGCGCGCGCGTGGTAGGAATTACTTTGTGATTCCGTGATCGTGAAGGTACGCTTACTGAAAATGTAAATAAATTATTCCTCATTCTGTTTACGTTATCTATTTTTTTTTTTTTTTTTTTTTTTCTAAAAAGCGAACTTCCTTGAATAGTCATCGAATTTGCTTAGAGTCAAAATTCATGAACAGGATGGCGAGATTCGCGTCCAAATTAAAAATATCCGTCAACAAAAATTCCGCAAGCGTAAATCCAGCCCCCGCCATTTTTTTTTTTTTTTTTTCTTATGAACTTTGCCCCTTTTTATTTTTATGGACAATAAATTATCAGAAGCAGTACAAAACTGTTTCTTACGTAAAGGTTTATATCATTTTTTTTTTTTTTTTTAAGTTTGCATTGATGGAACAAATGAAATAATTGCAAGGATCAAATTAGGAAAAGATAGTTTTGGAAACGTGCACTTAACTATCGTAAAATGGGCTTAAAATTGACGATCTTAAAATGGGCTTTCACAAAAATCGGCGAAATAAAATAAATTTCTTATAAAAATATACATTTTAAAATTGTTTATTGAAAAGATTCGAATATAAGAAAATTACATAATATTAGTTGAAGAAAAAAAAAAAAGAGGGAGAGATTGTAATTTTTGCAGTTAGTGGCTAATGAATTACTTATTTTCGGAATATGCTTTAAAGAGAAAAAAAATAAAAAGTCGGGGAAAAAAGGAAAAAAAAAAAAACTTCAAAATAATTGCTTATTCCATCAATAGACTAAGAAAAACGCAAATTTTCACAATTAGCAATGAAATGGTCCTTTATTTCGGAAATTTGCTGAAATAAATAAATAAATGAAAAGCGTGGATTTTATCAGTAAATGGTGAAATGATTGTGTATGGGGTCGGTCGCAAATTTTTTGTATATTTCGGGAATTTGCTTTGAAAAAAGTGTGAATTTTATCAATTGTGAAATGATCGCGTATTTTAGCAGTCTCGGTTGCACAATTATCGCTTATTTCCGGAGTCTTCTTTGAAAGAAAATGTGCCAATTTTATCATTTATAGGTGAATCGTTTATTTCGGCAATCAGTTGTAAAATTATCACATATTTCAGGAATCTACTTTGAAAAAATGCACGAATTTTATCAATTAGCAGTCAAATAATCACGTCGCAAAATTACATATTTTGAGAATTTGCTTTGAAAAATAGCATCAATTTTATGTCACTTTTAAATAATCACGCATTACGGCAATCAGTCTCAAAAATACCTTGTATTTTGGGAATCTGCTTTGATCAAAGTGCGAATTTTATTAAACAGCAGTAAAATGATCCCGTATTTCGACGATCGTATCAAAATAATCGCGTATTTCGACAGTTAGTAGCAAAAAATAATGTGTTTTAGGAATCTGCATTGAAAAAGTCAAATTTTATCAATTAATGGTGAAATGACCGCGTATTTCGGCAATCGATCGTAAAATTGGCGATTTAGGGAAAAAGGTTTTAAAAAAGTAACGTTTTTTTTTAAGAGCCAATTTTAAAAAAAGGAAAAACATAAAAAATAGAATTAAAAAATAACCGCGTATTTTGATAATCGATCGCAATACTATCACGTATTTCGGGAATCTGCTTTGAAAAAAAGCACGAATTTTTTCAGTTATCGCTGAAATGATCGCTTATTTCGATGATAGACTCAAAATTACTTGCTATTCCGAGAATCTGAAAAATAGAGCGATTTTATAAGTTAGTACTGAAAATGATTGCGTATTTCGTCGATTGATCGCGGAATATCGCGTATTTTGAGAATTAGCTTTGAAAAAAGGAAAAGAAAATGCAAATTTTAAGCATTAGGGGCAAAATAATAGTCTATTTTCAGCAACTAGTTGCAATTAAATATAAATTTTCGCCGTTAGTGGCGAAATAGTCACTTATTTTGGAAATCAGCTACAAAAATTTTACATATCTCTTATTATTATAATTTGTCAAATAAATAGCTTCTAAAATAATCATCAGCTGATAAGATAGTATAAATTAACAGTGAAAAAATAGCATTCTAGCTTATTTAAGATCTTATCATGAAGTAATTAAACAGTTTCATTCTATATATACGTTTTTTTCTATGAGATAACACTCTGCATAAAAATAAAATAAGAGGCTAGACTCTGTATCCACATCCAGTGTGTTATTCAACATCATGGGCGTAGGAAAGGGAGGGGCTCAGGGGGCTCACCCCCTATATTGATTATTACAAAATTTCCTTTTAAGGGCAAATGAAGTAAACATTTGCTCTTTGAAGTAATCCAATTTAATTTTTGAAGTAATCCAAATTAAAATCTTACAAATGTTCATAATTAACGATATTTTCTAACTAATACTAATAATTAATGAATATTAATTGATATTTAATTATTAATTGATTTTCTTGATAATAATTTTAAGCCCCTCCCATGATTTTTGAATTGCTACTCCCATGTTCAGTATCATATGAAACTTTCAAGAATCATGTGCTGTGAGCATGTGATAAGAAAATTTTCTATTAGATTTGAGGATGATGTGTACATAGGCAAACACATATCCATGGAAACTAATTTTTTTTTAGAATTAAGCAAAAGTATGTTATTAAAAATCTGGATGTTTTTCACCACAAAATACAGTTTTCATATTCCAAACTAAGAAATCTGCTCTGAAACGGCAATTTGATGCTCCAAAATGAGTTTTTTCTTTTTTCTTGCACCAAAATTGCTCCAAGAATTTTAGCAATTAAAACCTGCTTTTGTCTATCAGTGGCATAATGATCCTGCAGTTCAGTAATCAGCTGCCACAATATGGCGCATTCAATCAGTTAGGCACACACACAAAGAAATTTTGAGGATTTGTATTGAAGTGATCACATGTATCAAAAACAGCTTTGAAAAAAAAAAAAAAAAACATGAAATTTGAAGATAAGCAATGAAATAATTGCTAATTAGTTGTGATCAAAATTACAGCATATATTGACCTCTTAAATTGACCTCTTAAAAAAAAAAAATAGATATTTGATAAAGAATTTGCACATAATGTATCAATTTTTTTTTTTTCTTTTCCGGCAATGATACATAAAAAATGTTTTTTCTTTGTGTATGTAATTACTAATCACATATTTAGGGATTCAGCTTAAAATAATAATAATAACTCAAATTTTGCCCAAGGCGAAAAAGATCTCATGTTTCAACAATCGCTTGCAAGAGTATCATATAATTACATTTTTTAAATGCCTAGAAATTATTGAAATAAAAATTTCAATTTTCTAGAATTGAAATGTAATATGCCCCCCCCCCCCCCCTTAAAAAAAAAAAAAAAAAAAAAAGTGTACCGTTGATTTTGCTTTTTGAGGGTGGACAGCACATTTTTATGACAAAATGGATGAGAGGCGATTATTTTGGTATATTTGGCTTTGAAGTAGGGGTAAAATAGAAAGTTTTTACAATATGCCTCTTTAATTTTGAAGTTTTGTTTAATTTAGTTACTTTTTACTTTATATTACGATTTTATGTCTAGAAGAAGTTGCTAAAAAAGTGTAGAAATTTTTCAATTTATTTTATTGACAATACAATTCACTAAAGTAATATGTTAATACAATAACAGTCTTTTTTTTCCCTTAAAAAGTCGTTCCCTTTCGCCCGTTTTTTCAAAAAAATGTGGTCCCCATTTGGTCCCCTTTTTCATGAAAAATAGTCCCCTTTTCCCCCTTTTTGTAACAAAAATTGAGTGGGAGCCCTGGCTACCAAGCAGGAATTTACTGTGGTTAAATTTTTTAATAAAGCTATTTTCCCCATATGTCAATAAACAGTTATAGGACCTTAGCACCACCGAGCGGGAGTTTTGTAAAGTGAGATTTTTCAAGGATCATGAACCAGCTGGTCGTCGAAGGTGACTAGTATTTAATAAAAAGTGGGTTGTTCACCATTGCTGTAGTCATTACTTAGCAGTCAGGCTCACAAACTACAAATAATCTTGTGACAAAGATCTTTATTATATCCGAATGAAGGCTGAAGGTGATATAAGGCAATGGAAAGTTCGTATTCTGCAATGCACGGAGTTCTATTGGGGTTTCACTCGTCACTTACCGGATTCACCGTGGATTCATCGGGACCTGGGGCCCGATGGCTGCCAAAAACTCTTTAGTTCTTCTCAGCAGCCGATAGTTAAAGGAGTCTTTGGGGTCTAATTTTTGGCGAGTTTCATCTTATATAATCCTGAGTTTGGTGTATTTTTGGCAAGTTTCATCTTTTATAATCCTGAGTTTGGTGTATTTTTGGTGTAGTTCTAATCTTCTCCCTTATTTCTTTATTGGTTACATTAATTAATGAAGTACTGCTTCTTTGTTTCTTATTGGCCATAATTACATGCTTGCTAGACAAAGTGTTGTCGATATTTGCCAAATCGCCAAGTCATTAACAACATTATTTATAGCTTTATATCTGACATAAGTAATCAAATCCTAATTTTCATCAATTATTACCCATTTATCTTCATAAATCTTAAATCTCATCTCTAAACATCATTAAACTTATTTATGGAATATTTCAGGCATCAAAATACTTATTCAATTAAATTTACTAACTTATTTATTCATTTTCGAATGATCACGATTACGAATTTCCGTTTTTTATTTTTTATACATTTAAAATAACTTTTTGTGATTTCCTTTAATTCATTTTGCAATATTAATTTATACTATAAAAATAATACTCTAAAATATGAAAATAATAGTTTAAAATATAAAAATACAAATTTAATTCTTACCTCTTTTTATTCCATTATATATATATACATATATATTTGTTTGCAATATTTGTGAAATTAATTTTTCAGTAAATAAAGATTTCTGCTGATAAGTGTTATAAGCTGTGACACATAAGCTGTTCTCAAGAATATTGCCGTGTTGGGCTATTTTAATTATTTATTTATTGTTTACAATAAAATCTACTTTTGTTGGAAACTAAAAATATCACTCTTTCAACATAATTAGTTTCATTTCATCAAAATAATTTCAAAATTGTTTTCTTAATGATGTTGACTATAAACAAAATTTTGACTGTTTTTAAATAATAATTTATAAATATAAATAAATAAAAGATAAAACTATAATTATTTATTAGAGCAAAAGTCATGGGAAACAGTTTTCTTAAACTTCGTAATGAAATTAAGCTTTGTTTATCTTTTACCATAAAAATAAATAAATAAAAAATGAAATTTACTGAGTTTTTTTAATTTTTTTTTTTTTTTTTTTTTTTTTTATTTAGCAGATATGTAATAATCTTGTATGTTATATGTTTCATATTTGTAAAAATATTTAAAAAAAAAAAAAAAAAAAAATTCTTTAGATGCCAAACTTATGAAGGTGGTTTTGGTGGTGTACCTGGTATGGAAGCTCACGGTGGCTACACTTTTTGTGGTTTTGCTTCATTGGTGCTTATGGGTCAAGAGAATGTGATCAACATAAATAATCTTTTGGTAAATATTTTTTTTTTTTTTAATACTAACATTATATATTTGTAATATATTTATACAAAAAAAAAAAAAAATAAATAAATAAATAAATGTGTAACAAGGTAAACGCAATAGTAAAATGTGTTAACAAATTACTATTATTGCTCTTGAAACATATTTTAGCCTTTACTGTCTTCAAATATTAAAATGTCATCCAGTATCAAAGAATATTGTTTTTCATTATTTATGTTTAAATATTTGTATTGCATCAGAGCAAAAATACTGTCTTTGGTATATGGATAGATTTACAAAACTTTTCTTATTCATTTTCAGTCGTTTTAAAGCACAATAAAAAGAACATTTTGAGATTTTAAATTCTAATAAGATATATATTATGTTTTTACTGTCATTCTTATGAACTTGTATTTCCTCTAATGAAACAGCTAACACATTTTAAATATATACATCTTTAGTGCCACTGTTTCACTTAATATTTATAATTGTTGCAGATTTTTAAAGTTATCCTATTTGAAATAATAGGAAAGGAGACGGTTGTTTCGGTAGCATTTAACATACCGTCTTCAATTCATGTCTTCAGTTATGCACTGAAGATGGTACTCTAAATGATACTGAAACAGCTGTCTGCTTTCCTGTTATTTCAATTTGACGTTCTAGACATAGTTTTTGCCTTGTTTTTATAATCCCATGCCAAGTCTTCCATTAATTTTTAATTAATAATATGTATTTTTTATAATTTTTTTATATTTAAAGCAGCACATTATTTAGATCCATGTAATTCTGTAGGATTTTCGCTGCTTCATAATTTAAGGATATCCACTGAAAAGTGAAATTTTTTTAATTCTGTATTTTTATTTATTTTATTTATTATTTCATTCCTTAGACATAGTGCTTTTTATCTTAGTTAGATTTTTTTTTTTTTTTTTTTTTTTTTTTTTTATAAACTGAAATACTTTATTTCATTAAGTAAATTCAGGTTCTAATTTTAATGTCAAAAAGAAATATTTAATTTAGAGAAGTGGAGTGTAAGGTTGATTTTTTTATACCAACTATGTGAAAAGTGCCAGAGCTAGGCATCAAACCTAGGCACTCTGTGCGGATGCTCTACTACTGAACCACCCTGGTTGATTACCAACTCATCATTTTTCACATAATATTTATTTGCAAAGCCATTGCGTCTGTGGTGCTCACCTGTTATTTTTGTGTTTGCAGACACAGAGTCTTTGCCAATGGATATTGTGTGAGAAATGCCGAGTTGGTAATCAGCTAGGGTGGCTCAGTGGCTGAGCCTCTGCTCGGTAAGTGGAGTGCCTGGATTTGATTTCCAGCTCTGGTATTTTTCATATAATTGGTACAAAAAACCAACCTTACACTCTGATTTCTCTTAAATGAAAATCCATGGATGTTGAATTGATGAATAATGTTTCTAAGAAGAAATATTTAAATTTATTTTAATATAAAATATTGCTTACAAAGATAAAAGGCGAGATATTCAAAGAGTGAAATAAAAAATAAAGAATTCGAAAAGCTTCATTTTTATAACAAAAATTCCCAGGTTTATATAAGGAGGTGAAAAGAGTGAATCTGATTGATGTACAGTCTTCAAGTTAGTAAAGGTGTTTGCAAATTAAAAATATTTAGAATGGTACCAATTTTTTCAATGAATTCTCTCAATAATTTTTCTTTCTAAAATGTACAGGAACATCTGATTTGTTTAACAAGATGTTTGTTGCAGATAAAGCATCAACTAATTTAAAAATCCTCATAGCACAATGCTGCTGTATAGCTCTTTTTCTCAGGGGCGCGCCAGCATTGTCAGGCGCCTGTGTGCAGAGTTTCAGTTAGCGCCCTATATTATCTTTTTTTTTTTTTTTTTAAGGGAGGGAAAAAAATCATTTAATTAAAAGTTATCATTTAACAAGTCAATTGAATCTCGAAGCTTAATAGTAATAAGTTTATTGAATGGCTAATAAAATGAGAAATGTATCAAATAAAATGAAATTTAAAAAGAAACAAATAAAAAGTGCATCTTGCAGAAAGAGAAAAAATCTTATACAGGGAGTCGCAAAAACACGAGGTACAACTGTGAAGGCAAACAGAGGAAAACAAAATAGGCAGATTTAGTGTTAATGTGGGTGCAGAAATGAGAAATGCTGCTCTGAGGCATTACAATAGATGGCTTAGATGAGAGTTGTAACTGTAAATGTTTCTATTTGTTTCGGTCTAATTTTTAAGTAAATATTTAAACAAAAAAAAAATAGTCTTTGTAAACTAAACGTTCTCTCACTTCATTACACCTTTTGCGAGTATTAAGCATATCATATTTATCCAAAATATCCGTCTCTATCCATATTGTTACCGAAATGTCGATTTTCTTGCATGAAAAAAGTAATCATAAAAGAGCAGACAGTTTCTTGTCAAATGGTACACTTTTTTCAAAGATTATTCTAAAAAAAAAAAAAACAGTAAATTATTGTACTCAAATTCATACCTCAAAAAGTCATAAAACAACGTTGAAAACACCACAGAGTAGAATTTCACTCATTTAAGAATAAATATAAACCATTTAATCCGAAACGAACGTTCAGAACAGATGTCCGAATACAACAGATCGCTTTGAGACTGTCTCTTCTGTTTTTGTAATTTCTGTCTTGATTTGGCGAACTTTCGTGCCAGAAGCCAATTGATGAATCCAGAAAATTCTAGAACTCGGCTCTTATTGAAGATAGAGCTTCTAAACTTTGGAAACACTAAATTATTACTTCACGCTAAGTCTGGTCACCATATCGCCAAATTCATCGCTAAGTTACCAAATCTGTATCCAAGGCTGATAATCACTTCCTGACCTATCCCCGTTAAAACTCAACGAACTGCTCCTTATTTGCACTTTAATTGAAAATCTGCTTTTATTCCAATAACACCTTTCATTTAGAGAGTGGTTTAACTCTGCAATAGGAAAAAGTGGTGTACCTTGGACATAAGTGTACCTTAGACCTTTGTCATTTCTAGCTCTATTTATTTAGATATAGAAACAATATCACATGCAATTAAAACATTTACTGTTTGTTAGGGGTCTCAGTGAACTAATCTAGGTTTGCTTGGAAGCTCAACTTTTTGAAGAGTTCTTAGAAAAGTAAATTCACCTTGCAAAAGTAAATTCTTCTCAGATGCTTTTATGTATTTCTATACCCACACATACATTGTATATTCTGAAATGAGTGTTATGCATCATGAAGTAGCTTTCTAGCTATAACCCCATATGCTTGTACTCAAGTTAAGCACAACCTGAACATCATGATTAGCAATTTCGTTTTTAGTAACAGAGTGGTGTACCTTGAATCCAACACAAGTAGTGTACCTTGGACTGATCATATAGTGTGGTGGATCAGGAATGCAGCTCCAAAAGTTAACATCTGGAATTGACCTATCTAATTACAATCTTGATTATAAATAAGAGTGAGGATTTTTACCAATAATCACAAAATGACTTAATATAAACTTTTTTAAGTTAATATTTAATATTTTACACTTTTAAACTCAAATTAGACTTAATAACAATATGATTGGGACAGATTAATGATTTCGAAGTAAAAAAAAAAAAAAAATGTCTATTTGAGTTCATATGTGTGTAATTGATTAATAAATAGATTTTATTACTTAAAATTAAGTTTTTCTGTATCTTTTAATAAATGGTCCAAGGTACACTACCAGCAGGGGTCATACTTGTCCTGAAATTCCTGAAAAATAAAAAAATGTCCTAAAATATCGTAATCCGTCCTGAAATTCCTGAAATTATGCGAAATTTGTCATAAATCTCTATATATAAAATCGTTCTTCCTGACTGACTGAGGGGGTGATTCATCATCGCCCAGACCAAATCCCTAGACCTAGAAGCATGAAATTTTGTGACAATGTTCGTTCTATGACGTAGGCATCCACTAAGAAGCGATTTTACAAAATTCGCCCCCCAGGGGGGGGGAGGGGGGCAAAACGTGATTTCACAAAATCCTTCATATCTCAAACAAAAAAAAACAGATACCCGTAAAATAAAGTTTTTGCTTTAAAATATAGCTAATACAAATGTCTAAAAACCAATTTCTGGAATTTTCAAAATTTGGTCCCCAAGGGGGGCGGGGGTTGGGGGAGGAAACGTGATTTCACATGCGTAAAACGTGATTTCGCATAATCGTATATATCTCAAACAAAAAAATAGATATACATGAAATTTTTGCTCTAAAATATAGCTAATGCAAATATCTAAAAAACAATTTCTGGAATTTTAGAAATTCAGCCCCCAGGTGGGGCAGCAAAAACAAATATAAATACAGTTAGGGCGTTCAAAATTGGTACAGATACGTTTTAGAGGCCTGCAAGTCGAATGAGGATATTTTCGATTGTGTAAAGTTATTAGGAGGGGCAGGAAAGGGGGGACGGGAGAGGGGGGGGGGCAAAAAAATAAAAATAGAGTTAGATCGTTCAAAACTGGTATATAGAGGTTTTCGATACTTACAAATCGATTGCGGATATTTTCGAATTTATAAAATTATTAGGAGAGACGGGAAGGGAAGGGGGGCTATGGGCAAAATAAAATAGAAATACAGTTAGGCCGTTCAAAATTGGTACAGATAGGTTTTAAATGCCTGCAAGTCGAATGGGGATATTTTCAAAAGTGTAAAGTTATTAGGAGGGCCGGGAAGGGGGGGGGGGCTGAGAGGCAAAAAAAAAAAAAATAGCATTAGATCATTCAAAATTGGTACATAGAAGTTACTGATACCTACAAATCGATTGCGGATATTTTTGATTCTGTTTTAACTAGAAAATTATGCTTTTTTTTTTTTTGGGGGGGGGGGGGGATTTTTCGGGATTTTTTTCAATACAGCAGTTTGAGCAAATGAGCGTTTTTCCAATATTTCTAAAAATTCTTTGTTCATGTTCTAATAATGTATATAATATTAGTTTTATATTTGTATGTTTATTGTGTAAGTTAAACAAAAGTACAATTTTAAACAAGATTTTGTAAAAACCCACATGAGTTTTTTCAAGTAGGTGTTATGAAAAAAACCCACCTGGGTTTTTTCGGGTTTGTCAAAATCTAGCCAACCCTGAATAGAGGTGTTGATCCAGGTTTTAATTAATTTCTGAGGCCCATTTTTGTGAAAAATAGGCCTCAGAATTTGCCATTGCATAAAAACTTTAATTTTGCAGTCCCTAGATATCTAATCAATGTTCAGTATGATAAGTATTTCATTTAAGCAAGTACTGGCAATGATATGAAGTAATACTTAAAAGATAGAAAATTTTTCTAAAATAGATCATATATATAAAATGAAATTTTGTGAAAAAGGCCGTTTTTATAACTGGATTTTGTGAAGTAGTTTATATTTCATGGATTTATGTTATTTGACGGAAATCATTTTATAGTTTTGAATTTTGTGACGGGACAGCAGATGGGTTCCAATATTTAGCTGAATCAGCCACTAAAATGCTATAGTTTATTTTTTTCTTTTAAACTCAGAAAGAAGTTTATTTATATTTTACTCTTATAAACTTTAATTCTTGATATGTGGATTTTTTATTTCAATTAGTGCAAGAGATAAAAGCAGTGTTGCAAAGAATTTACCTTGCGATATTTTTTTTTTTTTTAACCTGGCCAAATGTAAACGTCCTGAAATTCTCCTGAAATTTTGATAAAATTATGTTCTGAAATTTTATGTAGTACCAGTACTACCCCTGTACCAGTGCTGTGTGTACCTTGGACCTAATTGCACTGTTTTTTTTTATTTTTTTAAAATATAATTGATGTAATTTTAATAAAATTTTGGAATAAATATATGTTCTATATAACACCATACAGTATTTAAAAAAGCTATTTGTATTTAGTTTTGGTGAATAATAACAAAATTAAAATTGGAAAAGTCAAAATAGGTTCGAGGTACCCCACCTTCTTCTACTATAATGAAAATTTTTTTTTAATTAGTCATACTATTGCAGTATGTTTGCACAGATAAATGAGTTTAACCCTCCAATTGCTGATCGTTTCACTCTTAAGTGCTAAGTACCCGGTAGAGAATTTCATTTCGAGTGAGACTATTCGTAAAATCGATTGATATCTCGATTTTATGAGTTGTTATATAGATTTTACAAATCATCTCACTGCGAGACGATAGCACTCTAGCAGGGATCCGAATGGTCTCGTAGGAGACGATAGCGCTTCGAGGGTTAACATTTTGTACTAGTACAGATAAATGAAAAATTAGAACTCTTAATAAATAATAATAATTTAAAAGAAATTCCGTAGTGAAGAAAGAAAGAAATTCCGTAAACTATTTTTCTCAATTTCATTGTTGAAATCTCTCGAAATATTCTAAGGTCAAATTAGTATATGACTATCGATGTAATGACACAATTTGACTTGGTTAATTATGGAGGATTTTTTTTTTAAAGAAACAAATAAATTTATAAATACATAAAATAGGAGCATATAATAAATATTACTTGGTAAATATCAATAAAAAATACTTAACAGGGGAAAAAAATACATTTAGGGAAAGGAATTTTGTCCATTTTCATTATCTAAATTTCTTATGTAATTGGTATATAAATGGATCCAAATTTATGTAATAAAAATATGTAATTTGATCCAAAATATCTTACATGCTTTTTTCCATATAGTATTAAGATACAAAAATATATTTTAAATATTTTTGCCGCGATGTTTGTACGCTGCACAGGTATAAATAACACATAAATTTATAAGAAAATAAAATAAGAGTATATAATAAAAATTATTAAGTTTTAAATTAGATTATATGAATGTTTAAACAGATAATATTATTTAGTGAAATGTAATTCATTTGCTTGAGTTTTTGTGAATTCTGGAATAATATATATCCATTTGATCCAAAATATCTTATACTATCGATGTGATTGCAAAATTTAATAAAAATCTGTCTGATACCGTTGTGGAGCATAGGTATTTTTTGATCATTTTAAATTTAGAAAAAGATTGTTCCGCTGATGCTACTGGTAATTATGACAAAATAATCTCAAAAACAATTAATCCACACATAAAATTTATTCTTGCTGAGATAATTTGAAGTAAGGTGATGCTTGGAAACATGTTTGTGGCCTCAAGGAGGGAAAGGGGGGGGATTTCATAAAATCCCGTTGCAATAGGTGTCGGATACATAGTGTAAACAATTTACACACCAAAATCCATGACCGCAGTTCCCACAGATTTTACACGACAAATTTAGCGCTAAAAGGGGGGGGGTCTTGAATTTATCCTCTTTTCATGCCTCCCCCCCCCCACACACACACACACAAACCGAAAATTACAAAAATGGGTTTTTGGAATTATCCTAAAGAAGATACATACCTGTTTTCAACATTTTCGTACCATTTTTAGTAGAATTCTTTTAGTAAAATTTTTTGGTAGAATCTGCATTTTGTGAAATTCTCCCCCCACCCCTCTTAAAATCCAAAAATCCTGAAAATGTTTTTTTTTTTTTCCTCAAGTCTAATCTCCCCATATGCAATTTCCTCAGCATGAAGAGCCGAGTTATGCTTAGAAACGCACATATGTACAAATGCATGTTTTTACTTCTATAAACAGTAGAAGAATACATTGGATTCAGAAAAATTTCTGACTTCCTCTTTTTCATACATTTGTATGTTTTAAAAGGTCCAGAACACGATTTTATAGTTTCTAGAAAATTTCTGTCTGTGTTTGTGTGTGAGATGAAAATTTTGTGGCAGCTCTAGCTCAAGAGTTAATGCACAAAATTTCATACAAATTTGTATGTGGTTGCACATTGACGTAAATTAGTGCCTATAAACTTTTAGTAAAATCCCCAAACAGGTTGCACTGCTATCTTATTTTTTCACTTGCAGGCTACGCCCGCTTTGCTGGTCACTAAATTTAAATGAATTTTCAAAAGAATTGAATCACTATTTATTTTTTATATCACATTTTGGGCTTTGTAACATAATTAAAAATTCTTTTTAAGGTCAGAAAGTCAAAATAATATATTACAAATTATATTAAATATTTCTTCCGTTTTGCACTTGTTTTGCAAAAATTCTCTATGGTCGTATGTGAATGATTCTCAAGAATGAATCAACAATTATTTACAAATTTATTGGATTATGTCTGGGAAATAAGTACGCTGTAATTTAAAAATTGCAGCTCTTAGAATTTCAAAACTGATAATTTTTAAAAAGTTATTCATTATTCTTTAATATTAGACTGTTTTTTGTTTAATATTAGGCTCTTATTTTAAGATAAAATCAATCGAATGATATCATGTTGTGAAACTTTGCAACGTAATATCTTTAAATCTAATAACTTGATATATATAGTGTCTCACAAAAAATGAAGTTTTTAGAGCTCTTTTAAAAAATTATAATATCTATGCAGTATCTTTTTAAAAAATTCATTAGTTTTTACTAAAAAAAATGACCAACCTTTATCAAAAGCAATTGAATGATATCGCATTGTGAAACTTTGCAACATAATTTTAAATCTAATAACTTGATGTATATAGTCTCTCACAGAAAATGAAGTTTTTAGAGCTCTTTTAAAAAAGTATAATATCTATGCAGTATCTTTTTTAAAAAATCATCAGTTTTTACTGAAAAAAATGGCCGACCATTATCAAAAGCGATTGAATGATATTGCGTTGTGAAACTTTGCAACAGAATTTTAAATCTAATAACTTGATGTATGTAGTGTCCTCGCAAAAAATGAACAGTTTTTAGAGCTCTTTTAAAAAAGTATAACATCTATGCAGTATCTTTTTAAAAAATGCATCAGATTTTACTAAAATAAATGGCTGACCTACATCAAAAGCAATTGAATGATATTGCGTTGTGAAACTTTGCAATGTAATATCTTTAAATCTAATAACTTGATGTATATAGTGTCCTCACAAAAAATGAACAGTTTTTAGAACTCTTTTAAAATAATATAACATCTGTGCAGTATCTTTTAAAAAAATTCATCAGTTTTTACTAAAATAAATGGCCAACTGTCATCACCAAAGTAGTTAAATCTAGACCAATGAAAAATAAGAGTGGTCTACTCGGATGTGTTTCGCTGACAGACTCTTTGCTTTATTTACACAGATAATTTATTTTTAATAAAATAGGGATTCTTGCTGATCTACCAACGTCACCTTCTCCTTTTGCCTCCTGAAATTTCACCCATGATAATTAATCCCCCCTCCCCTTTTTTTAATGTTAATATTTATTTTCTAAATGCAAATTGTTAAATTATATATATATATATATATATAATTATTATATATTATTAAGGGAAGAATATATATATATATATATATATTCTTCCCTTTCTCTCTGTTAAGTTTGCCCTTTTTTTCCCAGCAAATTTTATTTGAATGACAATCTATAAAAAGCTGCCAATTCATATGTACAAAAGTAAAGTAAATATAAATATTTCAAGATTTTTATAGAAAGCAGCCTAAGCTATTTTAAATCAGTCTTATCAATTAGTTGTTGTTTTGTAATTTTTTAATCACTAATAATTATAAAACTTTCTGAAAAATTGCTGAAATCATTGTGATTATTTGTATTTTCCTAAGAAAACAAAATATATTTATTATTATTATTAAATAGAGGTGGCTTGTTCATAAACAAATGAAATATGAAGGAGGCTTCCAAGGAAGAACTAATAAGTTAGTTGATAGTTGTTATTCTTTTTGGCAAGGAGCCATTTTCACTCTCATTCACAGATATCTTTCTCTCACAGGTTAGTACGATTCTATATTTTATTAACCACTTAAGAATGTTAAAGTTAAAACATTATGACACTAATTACAATTGGTATTGTTTTTTAACTGAATAAATAAAAATTTTTGTATAATTAGAATATGCATGACCAGTTTCTAAAAAAAATACCTTTTATTTATGAAGCATGTAAAGTTATGATATCTTTAATACAGAAGCTAGACTGATTTGTCTTCTATTATGATGATTAGTCTAGATGTTTCATCACTTTAAAAACTTAAAAGATGGTATAACTTTTCTTTTATTCTACTGTTAATTGTAACAAAATTACCATAAAATTTTAAAAACATTAAAAACCCGTTTAAAAGATTACCTTCGCTAGCGCTTTCGGCTGCATCACGCAGCCTTCTTCAGGCGTTTTCGCTCTTGTGAACCATCGTACGCTTGGCTATATATTCTTCTTTCTTCTTCTCTCTCCAAGATACTGCGCCATCTCGCGTCGATTTCTGTTTGGTCGGTGTTGCATGAACCCTCATTTGCTAAAATTTCGACTGTTTCATGTTTTGTGGCATAGAAATAATTATTATAGTTCGCTAATTTTTTGTAATTTTTAAAGTCTATTTCTATTTTTTCTTCTTGGTTTATTTTAGTTAAAGCTGTGGTTATATGGTTATATTTTATATCATTTTGGTGTTCTTTGATTCGTGTTTTTATTTTTCGCTTTGTCATTCCAATGTAGCAACCGGTTTTTTGGTCATCTTTGTTTAAAGTTTATTTTATATATACCTGCAGTTTCAGAGAAGTCTATTTTATCTTTGTCGTTTCTGATTCTTTGGAAGATATTTTGGTTTGTTTTTATTGGTATATTAATATTTAATTTAGCGGCTTCGTTTTTTATTTTATTAGATGTACCTTTATTGTATGGAATTGGGGGGGGGGGGGGGGGGTATACTTTTGTTTTGGTTTCTGTGCATTATCTATGTTATCAAGTTTTTTTATTCTATTCTTCAAGTTTTTTTATCAAGTTTTTTTATTCTATTACGCGGGTTATAGAAAAAACTTAGTAAACAAACTTTATGTTATCAAGTTTTTTTATTCTATTCTTCAAGTTTTTTTATCAAGTTTTTTTATTCTATTACGCGGGTTATAGAAAAAACTTAGTAAACAAACTTTATGTTATCAAGTTTTTTTATTCTATTCTTCAAGTTTTTTTATCAAGTTTTTTTTATTCTATTACGCGGGTTATAGAAAAAACTTAGTAAACAAACTTTATAAAAATAGAATAAAAAAACTTGATAACATAGATAATGCACAGAAACCAAAACAAAAGTATACCCCCCCAATTCCATACAATAAAGGTACATCAAATAAAATTAAAAACGAAGCCGCTAAATTAAATATTAATATACCAATAAAACCAAACCAAAATATCTTCCAAAGAATCAGAAACGACAAAGATAAAATAGACTTCTCTGAAACTGCAGGTATATATAAAATAAACTTTAACAAAGATGACCAAAAAACCGGTTGCTACATTGGAATGACAAAGCGAAAAATAAAAACACGAATCAAAGAACACCAAAATGATATAAAATATAACCATATAACCACAGCTTTAACTAAAATAAACCAAGAAGAAAAAATAGAAATAGACTTTAAAAATTACAAAAAATTAGCGAACTATAATAATTATTTCTATGCCACAAAACGTGAAACAGTCGAAATTTTAGCAAATGAGGGTTCATGCAACACCGACCAAACAGAAATCGACGCGAGATGGCGCAGTATCTTGGAGAGAGAAGAAGAAAGAAGAATATATAGCCAAGCGTACGATGGTTCACAAGAGCAAAAACGCCTGAAGAAGGCTGCGTGATGCAGCTGAAAGCACTAGCGAAGGTAATCTTTTAAACGGGTTTTTAATGTTTTTAAAGTTTTAATGTATATTACCATAAAATGTTTACATATTCCCTAAAAAAAAAAAAAAAATCAGTGACTGTGTCTTTATAGCATAATACTTTTTCAAGAAGGTAGAGAATGAAATTTGAGAAAATTTTTCATATTGCCCTTCTTGAAAAAATACTAATGGAAAAAAATTCAACGCCAGTATTGAATGAACTTTAAAACATGTCTTATAATTTTACTGACTTCATAAACTTAAAATATATCAAACTTTTGAAGTATATTTTAAATCTGTGTAAACTGAAGTAATTTATTATTATTATTATTTATTATTATTTTATTATTATTATTTTAAATTCTGTATAAGAGATATTTAGAGCTGTGTGAATATATCTAATATTCATAGAGAGGTTCAAATTTTTGGTGACTTGACAAAAAAAAAAAAAAAAAAAACTTTTTTTTTTTTTACCATTTTCTGAATGGCATTCCTGAAAAAGAATATTTTGTATTAGTGATAAAAATTATTCATCGATTGCTGCAATTTTAATTTCAATATTGTTCATAACTGTTTATTTCTTAAAATGATTGTTTTATTGGTGATATTTTATTTAGATCATGAAACTCTTAGCTTAGAAAATTGGTTATTTAATCAAGAAGCTTTACAGGAATACTTGCTTATCAATTGCCAAGCTCCACATGGAGGTCTTATTGATAAACCTGGAAAGTAAGTTTATTTCATTTATCTTGTTTTTGTTATTCTAAGTAATCATATTCCAATTCTAATCGTGGTTTTGAATTTATTTGTTTTCTACTACCTTTTATAAATTGATACAGTACACTCTTAGAAATCCACACAGCTTGGGACTAGAGACTATGCAGATTTTAGAATCTTGTGGATTTCAGATATTTTTTGTTTGTACAGTAAACTCTGAAATTTGCAATAGTTGGGACCAAGGCTTTTGAAGATCATTGCTTTGTTCACATGCATCATTGCTTTGTTTGTCACATACATCATTGCTTGTCATCATTGCTTTGTTCACATACATTTATCTTTTTATTAGAATATAAATTTTCAATGTTATTATAAAAATTAAAGTTCAAATTATAATCAATAAGTAATTTAAGTATTTAAAACGTATATAAAAAATATATACAATATAAATTCATAAATAAAATTAATAAGAAATAGAATAAGAAAAAATACAGATTCATAAACAATTAAACATGAAAAATGACTATGTACATACTATTAATTTACTGGTTATTTAGTTTTTTGAACATTGAGTCAACTGCTTTCACAACTGTTCAGTGATCTTGACCAAGGCTCAGTGCATAATCGGCGGGAATAAGCGTCATATTTAGTGTAGCCTTGTTGTAACAGAGTTTTCTGTCATAAGAAATATTCACTCTCTTTACAGTTGACCTCACTTGAAAGCGTTTTAGAAACTGATTCTAATAGAATGTGTATAAACAGTTTTAAATTCTATTAATTTTCTAACAGAAAATATATTTTCTTATGCTCAAATTTAATTAATAAACAATTATGAATTTATGATTTTCAAAAGACAGATATCCATTGATATTTTTTCACAATTCTGAAAAACGTAATTAATGAATCAAAAATGCATATTTTAGAAAATTTTTGGTAAAAATAGATTTTTTTACACAATTTGATTCAATCCCTGCCAAAAATTATTAAAAATTATTATTAATATTATTATTATTATTATTATTTTTTTGAGGATGGGGGGGGGGAATTAATTGTTAACCATGATTTTTCATTTTTACATTCAGAAAGGAGCTGCGGATTATAGATCAGCAGATTTCACTAAGTCCACTGTATTTCAGAATCAGAATTCTAAGGTTATAATTAGGGCTGTGCCGATTAATCGGTTCGGTTAATCGATCAATGCTTAGTCACGATCAATTTTTTTAATCGAGTTAATCGGATCGATTAATACGATTAAAAATTTTCAAAATCCGATTAAAATTTTCAAACTACGAATTAAAGTGAAAATGCTGTTCTGCCTACAAAATATTTTTTCGCATATTTTGCTAACAAACATTCTAAGAAACATCCATCAAATAATGAAAAAGCAAAAAAAATAAAATAAAATAAAATAATAAAATAAAATAAAATAAAATAAAAATAATAAATAAATAAATAAATGAAAATAAATAAAACCTCTCAAAAGAAGTTGTTGCACTTTTGTTGATAGAAAAAAAGGAGAGGACAGTTATTAAACAAAATGCCGCTCCATGTGCATGCAGGAGCAACACCACCTGTCTGTAGTCTTCTACAGAAAGTGTTGGATAGGGTAATAGTATTCTCAGAAACAAGAAGCTTTCAAAAAATGGAAATGCTAAAAATAAAAAAAGAGAAAGGAGAAGGAATTGAGATTTTCGCTATCCCTCTGATGGGGAAAATATCAACAGAGTTTCACAATATCTTCAAGCGTTTATTGTCTGTTCAGAATTGCTGATAGTAACTATTGAAGTAGAAACAGAAAATAACATTCTGTGTTCTAGTTCGAAGTGACAAAGAAGTACTAAAATATAAGAATTTGAGATTTTTATGATAATGATATAGAATTTTGAGAATTCAATTAAAAATAGTAACAAGCGAGATGGACAACACCTGCAAATATAAAACTAAAATATGTGTAAATTCATTTAATGTTTGTTTCAAAATTGATTGAAAAATTAATTTATATATTAAAAAAAAAAAAAAAAAAAAAAAAAAAAAAAAATGAATAAGTGAAAATATTTATATAAAATTATCACTCAAAGTCACCAATTATTACTCTGAAAATTGATTTAAATTTCAGTTATGAAACAGATATAATTGATTAGACAAAAATATTTGAAAAAAAAAAAAAAAAAAATTTTCTCAGTCAAACTTACGAATAATATATATATATATATATATATATATACACACAGTATGAGAGTTTCATTCATCATTGAAATAAAATTATATAAAGAAAAATGAAAACCGATTAAAAATACGATTAATCGACCGATTAATCGATTAATGAACTACAATTAACCCAGTTAAAACTCTTAATCGATTCCCACCCCTAGTTATAATGCATTAAAAATGATAGTGATTTAAGTAAGCATGTAAAATACAATAATAATAAATTAAGGTAATTAAAGAATAATAAATGCAGTGAAAGATAAGTATGAAGGTTTAATAGAATATTTTTCAATTAACAAATTAAAATTTGCCCCATAAAGTGAAATATGAAATCTAAGTATATAAACATCTGATATAATATAGACTTGTGAATTTTAAATTAAATTTTATTACAATTAATTTTTTTTTCTTGCAGTCTTTGAATAGTTATTTTTTGCTCAAACACAAATATTGCGTTAAAAAATTTAGATTCTGATCTCAAGGAACTGGACTTAAAAAAATACCTTTCCTTATCTCATTAAATCCAGTTTCTAAAATATCACCATTAAAATAAGTACTATCTTGATTTTTTTTTCTTGCAAACTTTGCTCTAAATTTCATTGTTTACATCAGTTTTGATTTTTGGATTTCTAGAGTTTGCAGATTTGAGAAGTGTGGATTTCTGGGAAAATTATAGAAATGTAGGAATAAAATGTGCTTCAAATAGCGGGAAAAAAGGTATTATGTTGAATCAATTACCTTATCTTATTGATGGTATAATAGTCTTACCATATCTTTGCATATGAAAAAAAAAAGGGGGGGGGGGATTGAAAAACAAGAAAATTAACTGGTACTGGTCAAAATATGCTCGGAAAATAATCAAGACATTAAAGAGCGGGAAAATTCATTGATATATCCAGATTATGTATAATAATAATAAAATTTAAAGCAATGAAAAATCAAAATCTGTCTCCTATAGATTTAACTAGTTTCACCCACAATAGTTAATTTCTTTCCCTCCTGATCATTCTGAACACAAAATATATGACTTTATTAGGGTGAAATATCAAGCCCACCAGTTTCTTAGGAAGATTGGCAAAACCAATGGCTATAAGATTTGTGTGTCCACATTATATAAAAGGGGCGAAAAATGAAAATGGCCAGGTAATGATGATTCAGTTTTGTATAACCAAGTAAAATTGTGCAAAAATTGAACCTACCTGTTTAAATAAACAAGCTCTCAGCTCCTACTTTGTGTTTAATCTTTAAATGTTGAATTCTATAGGTAATTTTCATAATATGAATAATTTTGCTCTAAGTATCCTTATTCATATCATGTTATGCTAATTCATTTCTACAAATATGCCAACTAACCCTAGGTGCAGGATTAATTGAAACAGCTGTAAGCTTTTAGGAGAAGTGTTCTTGGGGTTGCTTAAACATGCATTTATTTGATGGGTCATACATGATTTTGTAGCTAAAAAGTTATTTACTAGATTTTCTCTAGGTATTGTATGAAAAACAGAAAAGTCAAAAACCAAAATCTGTTCTAACTAGCCCCCTTCTTCCCTACTAAAGTTCATCAAAGTAGTTTAGAAAATCGTAAAGTGTCCAGTCCCCCCCCCCCCCCCCCACAAGCTTCAGTTCAAAATTAGAATATGTAAAGTTGCTCTCACAAGTAAACCTTCTCTCCTTTGATACCGGTTTTCCGGAAACCCATATATTTTCTGAAAGCTTATGTCACAAGTAAAAAAACTGTGAAATCTTAGGGGCAGAGGAACAAACGTTTAGGAGCTACAGGACCCAAAAAGTATCAGTAAAGTGTGTATAGATGGACATATATTCCCGTAATGACGTCTCTATTTCTTGTATGTTCCCGTATGTTGCTGTGCAGTACTAACGTATTGTAGTCTTCTTACATTGTAGATGGATCCTAAAGTCGTTGTGGCTGTCTTGGTCTCCCAATTCGGAACAAGCAATCGGTCTCCGAACATCCAGGAATCGGAGATAATAAAACACATAACTACCCTTCTGGAAAATGATATGGAAATTGTGGAAGAGATCCAGACATTAGGATTTGCTGGAGGCAATGTAGAAGAATGGGACGAGGAAATGGACTTCGGAGATGACGGTGTCAATAAGGAACAGCAATGCTTGTCGCAACAGTCGTCGTCCTCCACTTCTATCGTGACGAATTTTGGCCAAGTATGATTGATGATAGGAAGAAAATTCTGCTTTTAGGGGATTCATGGTGTTCTAACAAAGATCATGCATTGTTTGCTTTTGAAGTACCTGATAGTAAAGTCCTACAAAAATAACTGGTACCTAAGGATGTACGGGAAAGATCCAGCCTCTGAATATTCATTTTTTCAGACACTACAAATCTTTTGTTCGTTACATAGCGGACACAATCATTATCGAAACACAGGAGCACATCTGGCATCGCGATAGTTTTCCGGCCCTGCAGTCATTTTCCCTATATCAGTTCAATGCTTCTAATTTCAAGAACTTGATTAAGTATGCTTTTTAAAAGCGCGGATACTTGGACGACGAATCTGGAATGTGCATTACGCCAATGGATTACTGCTTCGATTCATTGACGAATGATGAGTGTGCAAATTGTGCGGCTATCGCTTTTGTAAAATGTGCCCATTGTGAACTGTCTTTCTGCCCGTTTCACTATTTATTTGATGAATTGTACACTGATTTGTCTCTTGTAATAGATTTTGTTTGAAGTCAATAACACAAGTCACATTTTCAACATCACAACGTATATTTTTTCATTTCAACGAGTGGTTTCTTCCTTTATTTTGAGATCTCCATCTTCTTATCATATTATTAGTTCATATAAATACGTGAAACGAGCATTTTAGCGACTTTTGGTGTCATGTTTCCAACACTTTACTGATACTTTGTGGGTCCTATAGCTCCTAAACGCTTATCCCTCTGCCCCTAAGATTTTACAGTTTTTCTACTTGTAACATAAGCTTTCAGAAAATATATAGGTTTCTGGGAAACCGGTATCAAAGGAGAGAAGGTTTACTTGTCAGATAAGTATACCCCAAATCATTGAGCCATTAGGCACTTTTCTTGCATTATATTTTCTTTTTCCTGTGATGCAATTTAAAAGTAAAATTGAAGAAAAGAATCTTGCTTTATCTTAAACACCTATTAGAATGTATATGACTAATTGTCAGAAGTATCTCTTGATTTTTGAGGAGTTTAAGAAAGTAATAAAAAAGGCCAAGACCAATCGCTCATTATCATTCAGTTGACTGTGAGCACTGCTTTAAAGTTAGTTGAAGTATCCCAAGGAAAATTTGGACCTTATTTCACCAAATAGTTGTAAGAGAACAGAATATAGCGAAAGACAGAGAAGAGCAGGGTTGTTGATTTTTTTTATTTAAATCAGATTTTTTTAAATTTAAATCAAGATTTATTTGATTTTAAGGATTTTTATTATGTATTCATACATTATTGTACAACATTTGTATTTTAGTATGTGTATGTGTGTGTATATATATGCACAATATCCACACTATCAATCATTTTACTTAAATTATAAAAATATAAATAATATTCTATTTCTATAGAAAAAATCCATGTACGCATTTATTACCAACATTTTTATTCAACATAGTATCTTCATAATAAGAAGTAATTTTATAACAATCATAAATGCGGTAGCATGAGCCACTCAACTTCAGACTTTGACTTTGTAGCTACAATAATGTATTGAAATAAAGCAAAATCTTCCCCACGGTATTAAACAAATAAAATAATTTTGGAAAAGGATAATTTAATAGGAAATATGACATAACTGAAGCAATGTATTAAGAGAAAGAAAACTTTACTCATAGTTTCTAATAATAATAATAATAATAATAAAATAAGGAATTAGGGAAGATTAAAAAAAATAAAAAAAAATATTATATCCTAAAAAATTCTTAGGTTTAACAAATATCATTTTAATCAAGAAAGTTTTTTCACACTTTACCCATTAACAAAATTCATTTTTTCATTACCATTTTAATACTTTCACTTTTTTTTTTTCTTTTTTCTACATTTAGTGGGTACAATTCATTAAAACAAGCAGTGACAACAGCCTCGAATTGTATTTAACTGATTATATGTAGTTAAATTAAAAGGTTATTTTTTTTAAAAAACTTTTTGGAGCATTCAGAGCTTTTTAAACAGTACAATGTAAACTATGCTATTATTTTTAAATATCATATGAGCCAATGTTAAATGACATAAACTGGTATGAGAGCTAAATAAATAAGGAAATATTTTCTTTTTGAAATATCAACCACTAGGTGGGCAAAGGCGAACTAGAATATATATATATATATATATATATATAATATTAATCAATGAATTATACACTAATTAAATATTTACAATTCATACACCAGTCATAAGGCTGTACTTGTACTTGTATAAATAATTAACCCATTAACGCTCAGCGTCCTCATTTGAGGACAGCTAATAAAATGGCCTGTATATTTTTGGTGGTTTGTTGGAATGATTTCTTTTTAGTGACAGTTTATAGCATCACTCTGAATGATCCCAGAGAGTTTTATGTGTCTACAATTAATTACTATTTCGTAATTCAGATAGTTATTTTATGATTTTTCATTCGTCACACATATATTTGCTTTTTGCGCTGGTATACTATTTTAAATCAAGTTGAATAATAATATATATTATAATACTTTACTTTCAAGGTCTTTGTCAGCATATAATAGGAAATTAATCTGTTATCTCAAAGTTTTTTTTTATCTGGAAGATTTTTCGCTAGAACACTAAATGTCCTCAAATGAGGATAGATTGTTAATTTAAAACTATTAGAAGAGTTTTTTAAATTTAAAATATTTCATTCTAAGTTGTCCATATTAGTTTAAAATTGAAATATTCATCAAAATATATTTTTCAAAATTAATTCTGGCATTAACAGGTTAAAATATAATAATTTATTAAAATATATAATAAAATTTATAAATAATTAAGAAAGTTAAGATATAACTTATTTTTGTGTTTATTAATGTTGCTTTGTAGAGATGAATCTAAAGTCAAGAAATGAGAAATATTAGCTCGTCTAATGAAATATTTTGTTATATTTTACGAATTGTATTTTTAAATTTACATAAGAAATAATTAAATACCTCATTTTTTAAAGTTAGATAATCAATTACATTCCATTAAAGCCAATAACTTTGATATGTAAAATAAGTGATTTAAATCAGTGATTTTTTTCAAAAAAATCAATTGATTTAAATCACAACAACCCTGGAGAAGAGTACTTTAAGATATTTAAAGAGATCCTTTTGTTATTAATAAAAAACTTTGCATAAACACCATAAATTGTAAAGAAACTCACCCCAATTGTTTCAGAGTATGTTGCAGACATGTGATTGCCAAAATTAGAAATTAGCTGAATTTTTTCACTAACATGATTGGTTGGTTGATTAGTTGAATGATTTTTATGTATATACATTAATTATACCTATAAAAAAAGTAGCAGTAACTAATTATCAGTTTCAAACATGCATAAAAACAACTGAGTATTAATTTTCTTAAATTGTTTTGGGAAAAATTTTCCTATCTGAAAAATCTATTCTTTATTTTTTTTTCCTATGTTTACATATTTGGTATCCGCGTTTGTAATGATCGATAGACGGCGCTTTGTGAACACTGCAGTTGTTAGTAAACATTGCCACGTGTGTTCCATTAGTGTTCTTTTTGTTATTCTACTTAATATTCGTACTATAATTTCTCCGCCATTACATTATGGAAAATTGATTGCTTTTGGAAAAAATACTTCAGTTTATTCAAAGTTCGATCGGAAGTAGATTTTTAACTGAAGTTGAACAAATATTAATTTCAAATCATCTGATTAATTCTTTACTTCCATTAGCCGAAGCAACTGAAATTTTAAATTTGTCATTTGGAAATAAATGGAAGCTCAATTCTGGATTTCTTGATCCTTTGGAGTTACACTGTGGCACACAAAAGTATGTGTTATCTTTTTTACCGTATTTATTCATTTTTATTCAATAAATATATGTGAAACTAAATATCGGCAAGCAATGGCGGCTGTATGGAATTCAAATTAAACCATGTTTATTGTAATTTCACCTTAGCCCACCAGAGGGCGAGCATTTCATTACAATCGCGGATAGATATGACATATAAATATTTAATTTAATTGAAGAAAAATAATTAGATTCATTTAGTTCAGCAATAAACCTAAAAATAATTACATATGTGAGAAATATTGAGCACTTCTATTCATACTTGCCAACATCTTAATTATCAACCGGAATTATGAACTAGAAGATTTTTAGTACACGCCCCTTTTTCGAAACCAGTATATTTTTAGAGTGTTTTTCTTCTTGAAACCCGAATAAACTACTACGTCAGAAATGCCAAAAGAAAAATAGTTGCGATGCATACAGCTGTTTCGGTAGCCTTAAGTGTGCCGTCTTCAGTGCTTTCTTTTTGCACTGAAGACAGTACGCTTAAGGCTACCGAAACAGCTGTATGCATAGCAAATATTTTCTTTTGGCGTTTCTGAAATAGTAGTTTATTCGGGTTTTAAGGGGGTATTCTGGTTTAGAAGCTCAAATTTTAGGTGTTTTTCTGGAGGCGATAAAAAAAAAAAACAATAAATATTTTTACCATCCATTTTTTTATAAGTTTTTTAATGATATTTAAAGAATACAAAACATGCATAATATTAAAAAAAAATCAAATTTCAAAAAACTGCAGGCCGGCAAAGTGGGGACTGTTGAAAAAAATGGCGTGTCCTGGTGTGCAGGATATTAGTCCTTCCAGTGACCTGAAATGGAAAACCATTAATAATCCTTGAAGAGGAAGGATATAGTTATCGCACTACGAGAGGATTAAAAAAAAAAAAAAAATTCTCACAAAATGGTGGCGTTTTGAAAAATACATTTCGTTTTTTCCCTGTTTTTTGGCCGTTCGGAATTTTTTAAAAATATAAAAAAGAAATTTTTTTTAAAAAACTCTTGGTAGTGCGATACTATAATGTATAAAGAAGATCTGTATTAAATTTCAAGTGAATCGGTTGAGTAGAACTTGAGATATCATGCACACCGTTTCTGAAAATGTAGTTCCGAGAAAAACGCGTTTAAAGTTTGAGGACAAGCACGCAACTGGAGTCACTTAATGGCTTGTTATACTTACTTTTTTTTTTAATCAGCGATTCCTGCTCCATACAAAGTGCCTTCCTCCACTTCAAATGTCATGTTTAAAGACGACCTTTCAGATGATCTAGCAGTTCTAGCTTCCTTGGAAGCCTCAGAAGCTCGTACCTCGGACCTGTTAATTTGGACTTGATTGCGTCTATTAACGAACGCGTGGGATTCTGGCCCAATTGTTATTCCCATTTTTGACATAATCTTTAAAACTGGTAAAAACCCTTCATTAAATATACATACCGCAATGAAATTAGCAATTTCTATTGTATGGGTACCAGTATGGATATGCTTGGGTGCGAAAGTCCAGATGAGCGAATTTAAAGATTCGTTGTTATTTTGAGTTTCAGAGCCCAAGCACCTTTCCAGCAAGCTTTCTGAAGATAAGTCCTCGTATATTGGTTTTATAACTTTTTGAACAGCTTCAGTTAACGGAGGGTTTTCATGTTGAAATTCATCGAGAGTACCGTCACAAAATGAGCTGTAACTCCGAAAATAATTCGAATTTCGAAAAATCCTTTTAGGAACATATTTTTAAAGGGTTATACTATGAAAATATGTAAAAAAAAAATCGATTTTTTTCAATTTCTAAACCAGAATACCCCCTTAATATTCCAATGCCAAGTCTCCTGTTATTATTTGTTTTTCTTCTTATTTAATCATAATTAAATTTAGAGAAAATTACTCTAAAAATATACTGGTGAAGAAAAAGGGGCATGTACTAAAAATCTTCTAGTTCATAATTAGGATGTTGGTGAGTATGTCTATTGTTTTTAGAATTGATCACTAATGACTATCCGAAGACGGGGAAAGGGGGGGGGGTAAAAAAATTACAGAGTAAGAAATATTAAACTCTTCGAATTCTGCAGTTAGAATCTAATAAAGCAAGTTTAAAATGAATATTGCCATTTATGGTGCAGATGAATAAAGATAGGGGAACAAAACACTTCTGTAAAACATTTGATTGCCGATCGGCAGTTGGAAAAAGCAGGGAGGGGGGGGGGGAGATAAAAAAAATAATTACTTGAACAAGAAATATTTTACGATTCTATTTCTTTGCAGGTATTAGAATCTCATAAAGCAAATTTGAAATGAATACTGACATTTATGTTGTGAATGGAGAAAGATTGGGAATCGGAAGTTTTCGTAAAACATTTGATTGCCGATCGTTCCATGAGGTTTCTTATTTTTAAACAAACAAAATCTGTGACTTTTTAAAAAATGGAAGAAATGAATTCGTGGAATTCCATGAATTAGATTAAACAAAAAACAAACAAACAAATAAAAAAAAAACAGAAAAATCACATGCTTGATGTTGCTGCTTGTTTGCTACACTCGTGCCTACTTTGTTCACCCAATGAACAACTGTGGTTTTATTTTAACCTAAAACAACTGTTGTGAGCTTTTTGAAATTTATGGTGTTTATATAAAGTTTTTTATTTAAAATTTTTCAATACCAGTCTTCAATTGCATTTTTTACTGTAAATCCTTGTTTTAAAGAACATCCTAACCCTTTAAACTGATATATCAAACATACCCTGAAATATTTTGCATGAGCAAAGCAATTATTTAATTTATTTATTGATCATTTAAATTTCACATTTAAGTTGAAACAATTAGTAAATCATAAAAATTGAAATATGTTGGGGGGGGGGGGGGTTTAGTCTAGAGGCATAAAATTTTGGTGTTTTGTTAAGCTTGGTTAAAAGAAAAAACTTTTTTTTTTTTACTTATCTATTTGATATTTTAATATACAAAAAATTCCAAAAAGGGGGGAGGGGGAATTAAAAAGTTATAAGCTGGAAAAGTGATAGTGGTAGTAGGGGGTAAAAAAGGGGGAGGGGGACTTCTAGTTAACACGATTGCAGCCAATCTGATCATCTGGTACAAAATAAAATAAAATAAAACTGCAAAATGGCCACTGTCTAAAAAAAAGAGTATTTTTCAGTTTTTTTTAAATAAGTTTTTTTCCTTTTAAATAGTAAAAAAAAAAAAATTATATAAAAGTGTTAGGAGCGATAGAAGGTGATATATTGAATGTTGGTGCAAAATTTAAAGTAAAGTAGTGTATTATTGATAGATGGAGATATCATGTCAACCATGATGAAAAAAGTAGTTTTGTTTCCACAAAATAGACAGGATCGTGGAGGCATCAGTAAGATTTAGAATCACACATGGCAATCTCTAACTGCCAGTCTCTCAATATGTATAAATTTCATGATTACAAACAAAATGCACTGCATATGAATGAATGTTCTTTCACATAAAAATCAGTGTGTGTTGAAATGGACTTTCAACATGTGATGGCATCATTACAATGTATCAATTCACAACAGAATGTGGATGATACCATGTGTAGGTGTGCTTTCAAAGACTGTTTTAATTAAACATTCCATCCTTCACTGTAAGTGAAAAGATCTACAGTACGTGCAACAAACAGTCATGTTTAAAATGTTTCTAATACCAAAGAGTCTCTTTGATTCATATAGTTTTTTACCAAACATAATGATGATCATTTACAGTTGTTCATTGCTTATCTTTTTCTTGGTAGTTGTGGATTGATTCGGAAACACTATTAATTACAAAAACACTTGCAAATATTGTTGTTGCAAACAATTCCAAGAAAAATGCATAGCTGCTAATGCTACTAATTTTTAAATCAGATTTTAACAACAGTATTTTTTTTTAAATCTGTCACATATATTTTCAACGAATGAATGTAATTAAATAAATTGAAAACATTTATAAAAACTTTACAGTATGAAGTCTCCGTTGAAAATAGTAGAGACTTGGCACCTATGAAAATGTGAAGAATGAAAACTGAATTTTTAATTTTGATTTTTTTTAAATTATTATAGCAACAGATCTACATATTTGTAATGTAAAAATTTCAATTTTTACTTATGAAAATCATTTTCTAAAAGTAAGTAGTATAAATAATATGTGCAAGTTAAAATTATGTGATTTAAATATGAATATTGTATATTGTCCTTTAAGTGGACGCTTCTATATCTACTGGCACTTAAACCCCATGCTATTCTATGCAGAAAATTTGTCATGAAAATTACTAATTACCTTTTTCTTTTTTTAACATTTAATAGCCCTATTGTGAAAAATGAACTAAATGCATTTTTTTTTTTTCCCTCTCTCATTTTATAGCTTTAATAGTTGTAAATATTGTAAATGTGAAAATGAAAATTTAAAAAATACATTAGGTAATGTGCAATTTGCACAACAAATTTCTTTATAGAACATGGACATGAGCTACCAGCCACATTAGGTAAAGCATCCCCTTAATCCTTTATTATCTTTTTGAATTTTACAGAATTTATTTAATTTTATATTAATTTTTGCAGGAATAAAGATTACTACCATACCTGTTATGCTCTAAGTGGTTTATCTATTTCTCAGCATTTTGCTAGTGGACGAATTGGAAAAATTAAAGTTGTAGGACCTGATAATAATATAGTTGTAAGTGATTCACTTTTAATATATATTTTATTCAGTGCAACAACATATGTTTTTGTGTTTGTTGTTTTATATATAAAGGTAACATTACAGTTTTCTTTTTTGGATGTTAGCATCTTGAACAAAAAATGTAAATATCGTGTTTTGAGTGTGTCTGTGATAAAGTTTTAACATCGTATTTTGAAATTAGAGGTTCAGTTATAAATTTTATCTGAAAAATAATAATTAATGTACATAAATATACCGGGTGATCCAAAAGTCACAGGAAAGATAAAACATTTATTATTATTTAAAAAGTATTGACCGTAGTACTATGCAGTTTTCACTGAAATGCGCGAAAATGGGATTTTTCTTTAGGTAACAAAAGATTTATTAGCTAATTAGTTTAAATTTTCTTCGTAAGGTAGCGCTTTAATTGTAAAATTACATTTTTACAGCTGTGCAGTACATTTAACAATGTAACTAAGACTATAAATACTCAATGTGATGCCCGCCAATCATTAGAATGACCATCAGACATTGCACATAGAAAATTCTCCTGAAAAAAAGCTTTGGTATTCCCAGTATCCCGCCATTCGATCAGGGGAATCTGTTTTAAATGTGAGAAGATACTGTGAGATATGTTGATGAAAAATGTAACTATTAATTTTTTCTTATATATGTTAAAAAAACATGCTTTTCTGTCTATTTCAGTGAAAATTGCATATAGCTACAGACAGTACTTTTTTAATAATATACTTTATATTTTTTGACTTTTGGATCACCCTGCATATGCATGTGTATTTATATAAAATGCTTCAAAAAAATAAATAATTGAACATTACTTTAACAGATGTGTTGTAACCAGAGGTGGATAATGTACACGAACCCTGTTGGCAGAATATTTTTTATCTTTTGCGGAAATTTTTTTTAACATTAATCAAAACATTAATACATTTTAAAAAAAACTCTGCGATTTGAAACCGTTGTCACTCAAATAATGCCTCCTAAAATTTCTATATCGAAAACATAACTCAAAATTGCACATGATATGTTGAAATTCACGAGTGACATTTTCTAGAGGTAAACATCCATTATCATGGCCGTGTGCCTATCAGGTGATGTTGAAACCGATGCTGATTGACTATGAAGTAACAATGTGACTCATAGTTTGACAAAATTCCTCCCTTCCTTTTATGGATATAAATTAAGTGCTCTATTTTAAGTTATTTTATGTTTTATTTATATTTGTTATTTTATAGTTTTATTTATCTTTTTTACTTTACATGCGTTTTTTGAAGATTTTTTTTTTTTTATTTTTTTTATTTTGTGTTCACAGGAAGTTTTTATTTTATCCACCTCTGGTTGTGACCAATACAAAATATTCTTCTGCATCATTCTACTATATTCAAATAGCACAATTTTTTTTATTATTATCAGTAAAGTGGGTATTTAACAAAAAAAAAATTTCTCTTCTGCTCTATAGAAATTGAAAAAACGGTTCAAATGTTTATCACAAACAGTGTTGCTTTACTGGTATATAGGTTTTTATAATTAAATAACCAAAAATCCTCTTTCAGACATCCCAAAACAAATAATTGTAATTTCATTATTTTGTTTGGTTGAATTCCTCACACCAAAAATAAAACAAAAATGTTCTATCATGTATATATATTGTCACTTATTTGTTCAGGTATTTTATTGAAAATCTTTTACTGATTAAAATAAAATTTTCTAATGTCATGAAGTGCAGGAAACAATACTTGACTGGACTATTTAAAAATACTAACATTATATGTAAAATTTAAAGACTAGAAACCACCATGTAATAAAATAAAAAAGCATAACACCTTAAGGATGCACCCAGTGAAAAGAAATAAAATCTGATGTGAAACAACCATACAACTTCCATTACCCACTATTACACATATTATATGCATTTTTTGGAATTTTCCAGTAAGAGATACTTCATACATGTGTAGAGACATATAAAACAGAGTTCAAGAAAAAAAAAAAGATAGAATTATTTTTTTAAACACCAATTTCTGAGATCTAAAACTGACCTACCTAATCAGGATGACCGTTAATTTTTCTGTAATAACCATGTAATACATGAGGAAGGGTACCTAAAATGGATTTATGCAACAATTTTCAAGAAAATCATTAGAGCCATTTTTGAGATACCAACTTTTACCAGAACTTGGCATATTCAGTCATTGACTGGAAAACAATAATTACATACAAAAGGATATTTAAAAGGGAGTTAATATGGCGAGTTTGAAAAAAAATCCATACAGCCGTTTTTAAAGGAACACACTTGCGAGACCTGAAATTGAGCTATTTATACAGGACGCCTATCAATTTTCTGAACTAACCAACTATACGATCCAAAAGGACATCTAATAGGGTATTTATGTAGCAACTTTGAAGAAAATCATTAGAGCCATTTTTGAGATATGGACTTACGGGTCCCACTTACGGTTTCCAATTTTCACTAAAATTTTGAAAATTCATCTGTGCACCAGACCTGTATGAATTCTGAAATTTCGTAGTTCTGTCTTTATTAGTTTCGGATATATGATAGCCTACACACACACACATTTACATACACATTGACCAATTGCCAAAAACAATTTTTTTTGTACTCAAGAGGCCTTAAAACGTGTAAATGAGGTGAAAACTCGAAATCCAATTTTTGGATGACTACAATACTTCTATTACCTATGGTAGTAGGGTAATGGAAGTAAAATAAATAGGTCTGAACACTGGTATGTTAATTAAAAAGCTTTTTTAATTATTTAAACAGTGTTTTAAATTAACAAGAATTTTGTACTATTATTGCTAAGGAAAACACTAACGTAACTAAAATTACAGGTAATTAAATATCAAGATATACACCCCTACCAATTTATATGAGCAACTTTTACTTCAGAATACGGGTATGGGAGTTCAAATATCTCTTTATCTGTTTGACTTTTCTAAAAAAGCAGTTTTTTTTAAACTTCATATTGCTTGCAGAGATATACACATATTTGTGAAATTCTGCCTAGACCTGCAAATACCCACTCACCATGTGGTATTTGAAAAAAAAAAAAAAAACTTTGCTTATTGCAAAAGTAATATTTGTTAAACATTCGGATTTGTAGATCAATTGTATAGAGTTTAATGATGAAGGATCATTTAGCTTTCCAGAATCTGTAATATCAAAACTATTATAAAGCTCAGTTTTTCTTATATGAAAACACGACTTTATTTTTCAAATCTCTTCTTAAAAAAAAACTACTTTCTAAAGTAAATAAATCATACACATGCCTTTTGCACAAGCAATATGAAATGCAGTTTAAATGAATAAACAGTTTGTGTTTGGAAAAATCAAATAAATGAAGTGAATGACATCACAACTACCACCTGAATGCTGGAATTTTGAAACTCTGATATCTTTATCTGTTCTGAAGTTAAGATTACTTACTCATATAATTTTGTAAGATTGCATATATTGATACCCTTTTAAAGACTTGTAAATTTTGTTTACAGTAGATTAGTCACAATTTGTGAATGTTCCTTGTAAGTACCAGGTCCCGATCTTGACAATGTGAGGATCTGGGACATAAGAAACTTTGGAGACCGCTCACGAACAAAACAATTTATTTAATGCTCAGTTACATAATTTGAAGATTAAAATTGCATTGGTCTCATAAAAATAGTATATTACCCACAACGTTTCAATTGCATGTCATGTTTAAATGACACTTTAACTTTGCTTAAAAATTTCTTAAAATATTGGTTTAAAAAAATTAAATTGTAGATTGGGGAGGGGGGAGGAGGCTTATATTCAAGGAATTTCGGACAATGCCTGATTTGCCCATGCAATGATATGGGCCCTGGTAAATACAAGAAATCAAGGTAAGCAAAAAAAACTGAAGAATGATAAACTTTTAATATATATATATATATTTTCATACTTAGTTTGTAATTTCAGAAATTTTGAAATGCTTATTTGTTGATGTTATTTTAGTGTCCTGTCCATCCAGTTTATAACTTGTGTGTCCAAAGTGCATTAGAAGCAACGCAATATTTTAAAAGCCTTCCAAATGTGAGCATATCAAGTGAAGGTTCTACAAAGTAAAGAATTGTCTCTGATATTACAATTCAAGAATACTCGTTGTGTAAATTTTGATTTTGTATTTATTTGTAATTTTATTCATCATGATTTTTCACCGACATTCATTCATACATGCATTTAAGAAGTGAATAATATCCAAATCAAACTAAAACAAAATTTTAATACTTTACTTTTCTTATCTCCTTTCCTCGCTGTTATCATGTATTAGTTGTTTATATTTATTTATTTAATATAGTAAAATGAAATGCCACTATGAAATTTTAAAATAAATCTTTTTTTAAATTTCATAATTGTTGTTCTCTTCTTTGTTGTATAGGAAACAGTTTAAAGCATGAAAATCACTAAGCATTTTTGTTTAGAAAAAATATATAAAACACATACTTATCTTTCTGTTAATAGTTATAAATAACAATGATCACGCACACGATTGCATATTGAGTAAACTGCTTATGTATCCCATATCCAGTGATGGCTCGTGCCAACTTTCCCAGGTGGGGCCTGGTCCATTGCACATGTGAAATATATTCATAATTCAAACGCAAAAAGAATAAGTTATTTAATGGGGAAAATTATATATATATATATTCGGGGTGTTCTATGTATATTATTATTATAATTCATTGTGAATATTATAAAATTTTACAATATCAAAATTTTTTAACTGAAATTCTTCTACATGCATTTTTTTTTTTTACTTTTGTGCATAACAACCCTAAATCTTTTATGTATAAACAAAAACATTATATATTTAATACATATGTTTCTTGTACGTTTATTTTTAAAAAGTACAGCCAAAATATAAGAAATTAAATTAAAATTAGAAATTTCATAAACATTAAATATGTATACACATAATGTCTGATGTTTTATTTCTTTGCAGTTTTTTGCATAATGTTGAGTTAAAAATACACAAATAAAGACAATTTAAAAATCCATCACTATATTAAAAACAAAAAGTGTATATATATATAAGGATTGATTTATCCCATTATAATAATAATAATTTTGAATTATATTTTTTTAAATAATCAATATTAATTTATGTAAATGCGATTATTATTATTAAAAATACTTTAATTAAATATTATTTGACTGAAAAAATAATAATCATAAAAAATATTACACTAAATTGCATGATTTTTTTTATATATATAATAAAAATAATAAAGATGATCTATTAAGCATAGTAGAAGCCAAGCAACAGATACAAGATCACTGAAAAACCAATGACATCAAAATTTATGAAAAAATGATTTAAGAAACTTAAGATAGGAAGGAAGGAGGCAAGCGGCAAGACTTGTGACTTGCCTGTGGGGTTAAACTAGTTTCACGCCGGCAACACTCACCCAGCCTGCCATGACCAGAATAGGAGTCATATGGATGTAAAAAGCAAAATTTTAAAGCAGATGAATAACAATGAAACCACGAAGCAACAATGAAATTCACTGATTACATTGTGTTTAATAGTATAATTAGAATTTTAAAAATAGTTGACAACTCAAAAAGGAAGAAACTGAAATTTTATTGGAAAAAGAAAGTTTGCATAGTAATACAAAATAAATGCAACAAGCCTTCTGCTTTTTTTTTAATATTTAATTTCACAAACCCACCCAACCATCCAGCCTTACAACACCACACCACCTCCGTAATCAAACATCTGCCCACCCAACCGCCACCTTTTTTATTGTCTTTATTATTTTATAATTTTTTTGTTAATATACACAAAAGTGTACACAGCTTTTTTTTTTTTTTGTTTTTTTGGTACTGACAGAGACATGGTAAAGGTAACACTTTAAAAATTTATTAATTTTTTTATCAAATCCTCCGGAAAATACTTTGGCTCTTATTCATTTCATTTATTTTCCCCATTTAAAATTTAAAAAGTTTTCTCTTTCAAAATTCATTTCATACTCAGCTAAATTTCAATCAAAATCGATCACGATTTATTGATTTAAAAGATTTCCGTTTATTGATTTAAAAATTTGTGTTTTCAAAAATAAAATAAAATATAAACTAATTCAGAAAAACCCAATATTATCTTGTCAGCAGTCAGTGTCCCGATTTTGCATTTAAAATTATTTTTCTAAATTTTATTCATATGTAACTCCAATCTCAAGAGATTGCTTATTTAATTTCCTTTAATTTGAGCCATCATTCATAAAAATAGCTCAAAAATTAATAATTTTCCTTTCCAAAAATCGTATATCAAAAAATACCTTTTTTATTTTACTGTATTCTTAAATTCAGCAGTCAGCCATGTTTGCATAAAGTTTTCGTACTTTCCCGTGCTAGAGATGTTCTGGAGCATTCCAGACGGTTCTAAGAGTCATCGCTGACGTCAGTCGCGTACCCTTCGCGGGCGCTCATTGGCTGGCTCGGGCAAGCGCAAAATTGGATGGAAGATTTTCTCTCTCTTGGATGTAAGATGCTGTAGGAGTAACAGGTCCTTTTCGCCGGTCCGTGGCATCGCTTTCGGCCAGAGCGAGCGATCCGATGTTGCGGACAGGCATATTTAGCAAAAATCCAAATATATTCTGTGTATAAATGTTTTATAATTCCATGAAATCAATTCCTGAAAAATGCCTGCATATAGATGCAACTTTCTGAAGCAGCTCTATAGCTGGTATATGTTCACATCGCAACGATGTTTCTGACCTGCGACTAGGCCTAATGCTATGCTGGAGAATGATGATCCGATACTGGCTATTATCAAGATATGAGTTATCATCCATCTGTGACATGATGCATCTTATAGTGAATAATTTCATTTCGTTTGGGCAAACAATGGCTCACTATGATTACTCAGGAATCAGCCTTCATTTATTTCGCATGGCGTATTTTAAGATTACTGAATCAATCCACGCCACGAACGTGAGTACATACTTCGACGCCTTTCCTCTGTGTTTCATGAAATATTTTTTTAATACGAAATAAATGACTGCAGGAAGTCGGGATGAAAAAGATTTTAGGACTTCTGAGAAATGTCTATCAGCACAGATAAAACAAATTTCGCAAAATGTTATGTAAACAATCTTGTGGCAACTATTGAAAGCAAATGGACATTACTAAATGCACGAACTATTATGTGTTCAAGGAATATTAATCCATTTTTTTAAAATAATAATAATATGAGTATTTTCAAAGGCCACTAATGCCAATTTGAATGTAATACGTGATTAAAAATCTTACACATATTGATGATGTAATATGTATTGGTAACGGTGCCGCTACACTTCATTGTTTGAATATATATGCTGCAGGGTTTCATGATTAAAATAAATAATAGTGTTAAACAAGAATAGATCGTCTCAGTTCTTTTAAAGTGTGCCATTTGGATTACTAACCCTTACTTTTCAGGTTTTGTACGTCATATGGGGTAAGTTGAGAATAATTTTATTTTCCTATTTATTTTATTTTATTTGAATTTTTATTTATTTCAATTTAAAAGTTTTGGCATTTTATTTTTTTAACGAGCACGGCATTATAATTACAACGCCTTTAATGTACTTAATCCACTATACACTTGGCCATCCACTAAATCTTTTAACGATCATTATTTACTTGATTTTATTCACTTTATTTTTTCAAAATTTAAAATTAAATTTTTCTTATATAACAAAAGGATATAGAATAGAAAATACAAAGTTTTTAGGAAAACCCATTTTAGCAGTGGCTGTGATCAGTTTATTAATATTCTTGTTTTTAAACTTCGCAGAGCATAAATTATTAATTCGAAATAAATGGTTAATGATGATGTTTCTAAATACCGAAAGATGCAAACATGAATTAAAATGTGTAAATAAGTTTACTTTAAAACTAAAATCTTGTCATTTGTCATAGATATCTGTGTAAATTTTATTACCATCAATGATTATTTTGAGATCTAAAAAGTTAATTGATTGATTAGTTAGTATTTTGAGTTAGCTTTAAATTAGGTGGATAATTGAAGGAAAAGTCATTTTGTGAGTGCTTGTTGAGATAAAATACAATAATATCATCGATGTAACAATAAAATCGTACATCATCATTGCAAATTTGCTTTTCATAATAATAAGGATAGAGATCTGCCAAAATACTGGAGCTACAACCTCCTTGTGGGATGCCTAATTGTTGCAAATAGATATTGTTGTTGTGGAAGATATAATTACTATGGATAACAAAGTTAAGAAGTGTTTTAAATTTTTCTGCTTTAAAATTGTGAAGAAGATTGAGTTTTATATTCTTGAAAAAGACTGTAAATGATATTACTAAGATCTGATAACTCAATATTATTGAAAAGATCTTGAAAGTCAAAAGTCATAATATTGTCTATTGAATCAAGCGATTTGATGTATTGAATTAATTGAAATCTATTTTTAAGACAGTGTAAATTATCAACTTTGCAAGTACAATGGGCTCTTCCCACCTGACGTCAGAGGTCACATGATAGAGGAAAAACAAATAGCAGACAAAGTCTTGTTTATCTATACCGATTCCTGAAATAACATATTTTCTATTCTTATTTTTGATCAATCGCATTTAATCTGTGTTATTTTTTATAAATCACCATTTTTAATCCATTTTATATCATTATTCATCATCTTTTGTTTGCTGTATACATTTACAATCATCATTTAGTTTATGTTTGTTATTGATGTTCATGAAGAACATGTTTAATACTCTGATTTTTGGTACTTAAATCAGTAACTTAAATCAATATCGTACTGCGTAAATCCATTTAGACCAGTAACTAAGTTAATTAACTTGTTGTAACACCTGTATACAATTAAATTAAATGAAAACATTTTAAAATTTCAAATTATAATCCATAAACATTTCACAAGAAGCTATTATTTATTGCTAGATCAGTTAATGTTACAGTTACACTACAATATACAAAAATCGATTCTTATAGGTAAAAATAAACACATAAAATGTTTTTAAAAAATTATTAAATTTACAAATACGATTATTCTACTGTTTACAAATGCACTACATTACTTTTATTTTATTTTATATTAAATATTAAAATTTTTGTTCTTAAGAACAATATTTAATTGAATTCGATTATTCGTTTTCCTCTATCATGTGATTGAGCAGACGACAGTGGGAAGAGCCCATTGTAAATTTGTTTTAGAATATCCAGTAGAGCTTTATTTAGCATTGTTGTTGTAAGTGTTACACCCAACAGTGACAGTGCAAAATTTAATTGGAGATTTGTGAAACTTAGGTATGAGAACTATATAAGGATAATTAAAGTTATTGAAGGGAAGTTGAAGTAGTTTATAGTAATTATGTATTTTTTGGTTATTAATAATAAGGTTATTATTAGTTAAACTGAAGATGTTACTATTAGTGACTGAAGAGTTTAAAATAGAGAGATAGTAGGATTTACAAATAATGGCATAATTATCAGGTGATTTGTCAACATAAGTGATCACAAAGACATCCTGTAGTGATTTGATTGAGTTAAGAAGTACAGATTTTTTAAAAAAAACCCAGATTTGAAGAATTGAGAAATAATGCATTTTTATTTTTTGTAACACTAAAACTTTCCATTGAGTGAAGTAGGCAATAGGTTTATTATGAGTAATAATAGATATTTTATAAATAAATAAATCTAGGTCATAAGAAAACTGTTGATAGATTTGTGGAATGCTAGTTTTAACTGGAAGTCTAAATTTGGTGCCAAATTCCATGCATTTTTTTAATTGATAATTATCAATAATATTGAGATTACCAGTGATAATGTGTCCATGGTCTCTCAATATATTTTGAGAAAGAAGGATCATTGCATTTACATGTTACAGTGTTGGTAAAAGAGGTAGACTTAGATACAGAATTATAGTTGAATATCTTTCTTCCAAGAGGAAGAGGATATTTGAAGGTACGAGAAAGATTTAAATCTTTAATCGGAAACAAACATTCTTTGTCATTAATGATAGCCGTAATGTTAATACTATTCAATATTTGATTTGTAAAAGTCACAATTAATTGAGTATTAGTTTTAATTTTGTTGGGCTTTTTATTAATTTTTAAATTAAATTGTTTGATTTTGTACATTAGAATATCATAAAAAATGTCTGAAAAATGTTTATTATAGGATTGGCTTTGAAAGATATTCAGAAAATTTACTACAAATTTAGGCAGCCCAAACTGTTCAAGTATTAAAATCTAATTATTATTTATACAAAAATAAATATTCTGCTCACCGAGTTTTTTGTTGAGCAAATCTTTCAATTACTTTCTCATTGAATTCTGGAATTGTGGAAATAAAGTCTTTGTGGATTGCGAGAACCACAAGAGCTTTCCTGTCCCATAGAATTTCTCAAAAATTTTTTAATCCTTTTGTCAATAAATTTTCAATAGAATTCATTTCTTTTACTGTTAATTTTTAAACAATCATAGATTTATTTGGAAAAAGAAGATCGGAAAAGTCTCCTCTTTTCCATTATCAGTAGAAAAATAAATAAAAAGTACTGTGAAAGTCACCAAATTCTTTTCATGATCTGTATGATTTATATATTTTAAAGGAGACTTAATTATTTTTCATTAAACTACGTTCCAGGGGCCAATTCGCCAAGTGTCCCTAACACTTTAAGAGTATGGAAATATTAACATTGATAAAGCTCTACTTCGCCAAATGTGTTAACCCACTGTTCCATGCGCAAAGCAATAAATACTATACCAATTAATGCACGAGATCGGGCACAAATCTTAGTGCCCAAGCGACTGAACTCCGAATAGGAAGTAGGTGTAATTCGGTAAAAGAAAAGCGGACAAAGGGACAAGCAAACTTTATGTCCGAGAAGAATAAGAGGAAATTGGATGCACATTTTTAACTTGATAGATATATTTTTTACAAGCATTAGAATTAAAACAAAAAACAAAAAAAAAAGAAAGAAGAAAGAAAGAAATATTATTTGATTTTTAATAGAGAGAAAAATTCAAGCGGGGCTAGGGCCCAGGTGCCCCCAATGACGGACCACCACTGCCCATATCTAAGTATATTGTACCCAGAAGTATTTGGATTATAGTACAAACCTTCTATGTGTTAAAGAATTGGTAAAATTATAGATTCTAATATCATGGAAATGTAATACGGCAGTATGGTGTAAATAAGTCAAAATAAATAAATCTGAAAATTAGTTTTTGAAAGGATATGAAATGTGCAATTTTGTTTCCAAATAGGGTAAGATAAGTAAATAACTTTTAGTGAAACAGTGCATTAACAACTATTGCATACTCATATGAAATATTAAGAATATAAAGATATTTTCAAACATTGATTCTAGGCTTTAAGAGCTCAATTTTCTAATGTTACTAAAGGGTACTACCATATTTCAAGATATGGTGAAAAGAAGAAAGAAAAATTCATCATCTGATAATTGTATTGTTGTAAATAAAAAATAGTGATGCAAATTTTGTGCTGAGTTGCTGCTGAGCTATGGAATGCTGCTTGGTCTGAGATCCTTCGATTTATTAATAGTTCTTTCCAATAGTTGCATATGAAAATTAGTGGAGACTTTTTATAATTGGTTTTAAAGTTGGAAAAGGGACTGGATTATTGTTGACTTGCTATGTGGAGGCTCCCTTTTTGGCTAATTCATTAGCCCTTTCATTACCCACAATTTCACACTGGCCAGGAATCCATTGGATTACAATATATTTACTCAACTGAAGTGATTTACATATAGAGTTTTGGCATTTTAAAACATCACTAGAGGTGGAACTACCAAAGATTCTATTGAACAAAGCGAGACACTTTTGAGTCAGAAGAGTTTTATGTTTTCTTTTTAGTTTATTTTGGTTATTATTCAACAAGACCCCTAATTTCAGTTCACTCAGCATGGCCTGAGAACGACTGCATTATGCAGCTGAAAGC
Organism: Salticus scenicus; assembly: GCA_963930645.1. Taxonomy (NCBI): domain Eukaryota; kingdom Metazoa; phylum Arthropoda; class Arachnida; order Araneae; family Salticidae; genus Salticus; species Salticus scenicus. The sequence continues at coordinate 175,974,362 of OZ005652.1, forward strand.
GTTAGCGTCAAGGTGATTAAATAAATGGTTTTAGTAGTTTAAATGTTTATTTTATTGCAATTTTTAAATTTCATTTTTTTCATATTTATAATTTTTAAATATGATAGTCACCAAAGATTCTTTTGGTGTTTACATCTGCTTTCATGGCTGACAGTTGCTTGACCCTTATTATTTAATTAGAATGTTTTTTTTTTTTTTTTTTTACATGCTAAACATTTTGCAGAATAAGTATTTTTAGGATAAAGTTTCAGCCATTTTGCCCAGCCAGGATTTAATTCCTTATCACTCAAATTATTAAACAATGTTTGCTTTGACATATTTAATATATATCAACAAAATCTTTTTTTTGTAGTATTACATTTACAAAATTTAAGGCTTTATACTCAAAGTAAACTAGCAACAGGAATACCAAATATCCACTTTCTTAGAGAAAGGCAGAAGCAGTCAAACAGCTACTCAAAGATTAAGATGAAATATTAATTATTAATTAAAACCAGTTGCTCCTTGAAGGTATGACAACCCAAAAGAACAAATACAAATAAAAGAGGCTACTTACTATCAAGCCCCTGTGTTGTTGATGGAATTCAAAGTTTTTAATCATTTTTTTATATAATTTATCTACAAGATTCTTACTATAGTTGGCTTTTTTCACGATTTGTTGGATAAATTTAATTTCTTCTTTTAGTAAGGTTTCTGTCCCAGTTTATACAAGAGCGAAAAGCGACATATTTATATAAAAAGGGGAGTGTTGCATTTTTTATTTATGATTTCCTATAGACAGTAGTATCGAATGAGTTATTGGGATTTTTGATAATTCGGACATTAAGGAAGTTTAAAGTGTTGTTAGTTTCAGTCTCAGTCATAAGTTTTATTTTGTTATCAAGGTTATTAAGGTCTTTAAGAGGGTTGATATTATCGGGGATAACGATGAAAATATCATCAACGTAAAAAATTGCATTTATTTTTAATATCAGCGGCTGAAATTTCTAAGCGACGCATTTTTAGTTTGGCAATTACTATCCTGAGTTTGTCTATAAATGTTTTGATTGAAAGAAAAGTATGATTCATTAAGAAGGTTGTTGGCTCGAATAAAGATATCGCTGACTTTATTTTTTCCATACATTTCTGTGATTTTTAAGTTAATAAGTTGTGTAATTTCCAGAATGTCAATGGAAGGATAAAGATCTTTAATGTCAAAACTAACGAGTGTATCTTGAGTACTGATATTTGTATTGTGGAGTTTTTGTATAAAAATTTTGTTAAAATTTATGGAGTAGTCAGAAGGAGGGATTGGTAGATGTTTTTCATATAAGTTTCTAAGCAGTAAGTTGGGCCTTCAGATTTATTTACAATTGGTCCAAGTGTAGGAGGGTTTTTATGGTCTTTATACTTTCCAAATAAACGAGGAATTGTTGAGGCATGATTGCTAAAAGAGGCAGGGATATTGTTTGAAACTTGGCCAAACAATATTCCTCTTTTTTTTTTAGCAATCATGCCTCAATAATCCACCATTTATTTGGAAAGTATAAAGACCATAAAAACCCTCCTACACTTAGTCCGATTGTAAATAAATCCGAAGACCAAACTTTGAATTCCATAAACAACGCACAAAAATCTAAGCCAACCTTACCACCTCTATACCCTTCTGTAATGGTGCCGCCTTAAAAATACAAGTGAAGCTAAAAAACTCAATATTAACATCCCTATTAAACCAAACAAAAACATATTTCAACGTCTTCGTAACGAAAAAGACCCAATCAACCTTAAATTTACTCTAGGTGTCTATAAAATTAACTTTGAACACAAAAATAATAAAAGAGCCTGGCTACCTAGGCATGACAAAACGTTATATTAATGAAGACGAAAAAGAACACCTTTCCGACAAAAATTTAACAGATTCTCTACTGCTCTATCCACCATCCATAAAACTAACCCTATTAATTTTGCTACATTAAACACTCAAAAAATAGTCCCCTGTAATAACCACCATTCTGCTCTCAAACAAGAAATAATCACTAACAATCTATCTGTTAATGACCACGAGCATAGCATTATATCAACCGCGTGGCAACACATGATGAAAAAGTTTTATGAAGTGAAGAGTGTCAGCAATCAAGACGAAGATGAAAACAATCCAGAAAGAAGGACAATGTCACGTTAATGCACCGAGGATGGATACGAGACGCATCTGAAATATATTTGCTGTAAATGCATAATTTGAAAAGGATGATATTTTTTAAGGTATAGTTTTATAAGTAATGTGTGTATGGTTAGTTCAAATAGATAAATAAATGTTGGTAAATTAATTTAGGATAATTTCTAAACTTTGATTATTTTTTATTAATTTAAGTGATTCAAATAATTGAATTTTGCTTACAAAAAAAGAATTCTTTATTGATTCACATTCAACGATCTTTAATACAAAAATATTAGTAATGAATACGAGACTGGAAGAATTATGTTCTGAACAAATAAAAATTTTATTTTTATCATAGAACAAAATTTAATGCTAATATGTATGATAAAAATCTAAACCTTTTATAAAAGAATTAAATGTAAATTTATTATCACTTATGTTGATAAAAAGTAAATTAATAAATATACAGTTCTTGAAAAGTAATATACAATAAAATAATGTCTAATCACTTAAAAGAAAAAAGTATATATACATTTATTTGATATACTTTATAATATATAAATTTTTAAATTAAATAACTGCAATTATTCATTCATAGTTCATGATCCAAAAATGTTATAAATTCCCAATAAAATTTTGTACAATTGTTAATGGATGTAATACATATACATTATAAAAATTCAATTTATTTTAAGTAAATTAACTAAACTTCAAAATATTAGACTAGTGATTAATAGTATATAATTTTCAGCTAATAAACTAGATTAATAATTTAAATAATATTAAAGTATTTGATTTTAAAATCTATTTATAAATTCTGAAATTAAAAATATGCATAAAATAATTAATATTTTCTTTTTATAAAAATAAATAAGCTCTTAGTTGCCAAATAAATAACTTATTTAATAATATAATCATAAAATATTTAAGAATAAAATACGGTCATGGTCTATCTTTAAGAAAGAGACAGGTTTACCAAATTAAGATGTCTTCATAAAAATTGTACAGAGTGGGCACCAAAAGTAACTGACATTGTAAACTTTTAATTTAAAATGAAGTAAGTGGCATAAAAGATTGTGGTTTGCACTACAAATTTAAGCAAATAAAAAATTAGTTCCAAATTTTTCCCTCGGATGCTGCCATTTGTCCCTATGTTTGATTTATATAGCGTTTCTTGTAGTTTTGCTATGGCCACCTTCAACCCCAGTCTTAATTTCTTCTTGTTGATTTATGTAAAGGACAAATTTATGCTTTCCCTTTGTCTGACATTGAAGTGTTGAAGATGTAGAGACACAGGGGTGAAACTTCCTTTCATGCAAAAAACCTGAAAACTGCTACTTGTATACAAATAGTGGAGACTTATTAATGATACACCATATTGCTACCCCTAATAAATGATATCTGGAGAGTTTTTAATACATTCTGAGGCAATTCAAACATTCAAAATGAGAAATTTATTTAAAAACAAAAAAAAATTATCGTGAAATGCAGAGACAACAAAATTTTTGAAAATCCTGATTTCAGGAGTAGCCCCTGAAAAGTTTTACCCCTGTAGAAAATACATCTAATCTACTATTTTCCACAATCAATGTTAGTGAATACATAGATTAAATTAGATTACTATTTGGATGTGGTTTAAGCCATAAAGAATGCACATAATAAAATAAATGTTGTGAATTTGCCTTGCATTAGTGACAACTTTTCTTGCTGGTTTTAAAGTACAGTGCCACTTAGAAGTAAAACTGAGAACTAACTTTTTATTTGTTAAAACAAAACATTTTATCGCAAGAAGCATTGTACACTCATGGCAAAAAATGAGTGCCAGCTGCATGTTGACTTGTTTTATTTGGTGTTTTTCTGATATGACAAAGAATTTAAAACTTTTATGGATTTTGATTAATTACTTTTAAAAGTTTTATACTATAAAGTGTTTTACTGCAAAAGTTAAGTTACAGGAGCAATTTAAGAATTACTCTCTTGATCAGCATATTTTGCATAGAATTTTATTCTAATACATTATCAATATATATATATACACACCTTTCACATATCTTTTTAAATTATGACATGATATATAATGTATGAATATAGTTAATGTCTGACATGAATCATCAGACTTTTGTTCTTTTGAATCACACAGATAAATGGAATAATAAAATATCACAAAAAGTATTCTTTAAAATTTCCAGTTTGGATTGAAAATTACATACTTAATTTATTTAAATCATTTTTTTAATATATTTAGTTTATTTAGTTAAAAAGAAAGAAAGAAAATAACTCTTAATGAAATAAAATATAATAAACATAATAAATTATAATGACGAAAAGAAATTTACTTGAACAATTCCAAAAACTTTGCTTTAAAGAAAAATTAAATACATTTAATTTTCTAAAACTTATAATTTTCAACAGATTTACATCATTTTTGCAGCTCACTAAAAATAAGTTTTTTTTTTTTTTTTTTTTTTTTTTTGGGGGGGGAGGGGGAAATTTACTGGTCCGTTGAATATTTTTGTGGTCCTGGACCAACGGACCACTGTGTCTATTAACAAATTGTTATTTTATTTTATCCACAATACGCATATAATTAAAATTATATAACAACAGATTTTTACCTTATTTTAGAAGTATGAAAGTTATAAGATTTATCTTCATGTGCATAGAGAAATTCTTAATCTCAGATTGAAATAATCATTATTTTAGTACACTGGAAAAATTGTACAATGAAAGATAACATTACGATTCTGCCCTTTTCAAAAGTGGTCAAATGATTAAAAATTCATAAAATAATTTTCATAACAAATCTTGCTCTATCGCAAAACAATAATTTTGGATTTAATGACTTTTACTTGAAAGACAGTAATATGCACTTATTTACTTATTTTTTAATTTCACTTTTCTTAATGTCAAATTAACTCTGTTGTTATCATGTACAATCTAACATAAGAAAGCTTATCAAAACAACTAATACAAAGTGCATAGGGCTAATTGATTTACATTTTTATCTTTTTTTTTTTTTTTTTTTTTTTTTTTCAAGATCAAAATTACATTTAGTTTACAAATGAGCAACAATAATTTTAAGTCAATGTTCCCCAGAAAATTATACTTATTATACAACATTAATATATACATAATTTATTGCATAAAATTTAATAGGTTTTGAGACAGATTTGAATTTTTACATTTCTTGTAAAATACATTGCAAAAAAATAGACATTTTCCAAAAGGAAACACGTTTTATTAATGTAAAATAACGCAAAGGAGAAAAAATAGTGTCAATATAAAATAAAATATTTATCAATCATTATTTTCCAAAGTTTATTGATGTCAAATAAAAGTTAATAAGTGATCATAAAAAAATAACTATACAAAACTGATAAATTACAAATGAATGAAGTCCCTTTAAAATTTTTATACATTGCAGTTAAAAAAAAAAACTTCATCTTGTAGAAGAAAAAGTTTAAAATATATACACAGCAATTGTGATAAGATTTTAGAATAGTTGCTCTGTCCGTGATTTTGTTTTAGTTTGACGAAGCACCATTCTGTGTTTGGTAGTTTGTCTTGAAGGTAAATGCACTTTACTTAGTGCTGGACTATCAATCTCTATCATACGCGAAGTGTTGACTGATGAATCTGACAATTCAAGCTGCGATACATCAGACCTGAAATGAATAAGACAAAGATGTACATATATATATATCTATACTGACATTATAAATGCAAAAGTTTGGATGGATGTATGGATGTTTGTTACTCAATCATGCCACAACGGCTAAATGGACTTGGATGAAATTTAGTACAGAGATAGATAATAGTCTGGAATAGGATACAGGCTACTATTTATACCGGAAATTTGATTATATTTTTTAAAATTAATTAAAATATGAAAATAATAAACTGGTAATTGCCTTAATATAAGCCATTTAAATTTTTAATTGTTGCCAAAAAAGTTTATGAGGTATTTATTTATTTATTTATTTTTTTTTTTTCAACATAAAATGAAATATGCTTTCATGCAAAAATAAAAAAAATACTAAATGTTAAATTAGTGAATGAGAAAATGACGTCTTTAAAAATTTTAAATAAAATAATAATAATCAACGAGATAAATAAATTAGACTGCTGATTCAATGGATGAAGGATTAGCTTTCCATGGTTCAAGACAAATCACGTGACATGAACCAATAGGTTGCTATGTTTAGCTCTTTATTGCTATTTTGGCATTTAAAATTTCAGTTCGAAAGATTATCCTTATTATTAGGTAACATGACAGTCGTATCACCGAAACAAATTGTTTTTAAAATAATTTTTCACATATTTCACATTTTAATAAGTAATAAAATACCTTTTTTTTTTTTTTCCCCTCGTTTCCCAACAAAGTTTAAAAGTGTTTATAAAAGAAAAGTCAAACTTTTAAAGAGCTAAATTTAACAAAGAATAATAATTTTTCAACTATTTTTAAGCAATTTGTCGGTTAAATTTCGACTTCATGAAATAAAAAAGAAGTAATATAAAAATCAAAATTATTTAGAACAAAAGAATATTAAACTACATAAGTAAACAAAAACATTGGTGGTTATGACTTTTGCCAAGAACAGTCTCCAAACTGTTGCCATAGAAATTTATCAAAAATAAGCTGTTACCATAGGAACCAACTACTAGAGGGTTCATGTCACATGACTCATGTTGGACCATGTCAGTTATCATTTATCACTCTATTTTATTTATCTCGTTGGTAATAATACAAATCTAGCATGTTTCTTCTGAATTTTATTTCATAGCATTTTTCAAAGGTATACCTCAACTTTAGATTTTTTTTTTTTTTTTAGCACGGATGAATCACGCTTGGCATAAAAGCTAATTCTGGACAAATTTTTAAATTTTGATGCTGAAGTAGATCGGACATTTTTCGCCAAGGACAGCCACTTAAAGCCAAGTAGTGCGTCAAAAATATAACTAAATTATAAAATATTGAAAAAAAGAAAGAGATTGAAAGAAATAGGCACAATAATTGCGAAAATTATATTTTGGTCTAAAACGGCGACAAAAAATTCAAGAGTCACCAAGGGGATATTAAGGTTGTGCCATGATTAGGTTTACATATTAATTAATTAATTTATTTTTCTATATAGCAACTACTATTAACTAAGCATGAAGTATATATAACAATAATAATAATAATGTCTCATGCGATAGACGTAGCCGATCATAGCATATTGTAATATTATGTTATAATTAAATGAACCTTCAAAAAATTTGAATAACTATTATTTTAATCATTTTATTAAAAAAAAAGAATAAAATTATAAAAACTCTTTTAAAATCGTTCTTAATCTCACTTCAGGTATTCACGGCCTACTGTAGCATCTTTCCTTGGCATTTCAATTTGGTATTTATAGTAGGAAAAAAGCTGCTATTATTCAAGAACTATGAATATAAAGATGGCTGTATCTCAGCATTTATTAAATATTTTAGTTTTGGCACCATAGCTTTTGCTCTTTCTACTATACTATTACCATTTGATTCCGAGCAATACAATAAATAATTAAAAAAAAATATTCCTTTCAAATAAATTATTATATAAGCAAAAATAAATAAATAATAATTAAACTTAAATTTTAATCATTTTAACCCTTTCTACTACATTACCAGTTTTTTCAATAAATATATTTAAAAAAAATAAAGATTACTTTTTCAAATGAATAAATTAAATAGTAATTTGGTGTGCCATTCACATGACTTTCTCTTACTCTGCATTTTAATACTAAAAAGACAGATTGCAGATTAAGTCATAAGATCAATCAAGTAATAAAGAACAATCTGTTTAAAAAATAATCTAAAATAGGTTTAGAAAGTTTTATTTCACATATAATTCTGAATCCTCTATTCACACATCCCCCCCGTGCAATTACAATGCCTACATTTATTTATTTATTTATTTTTAAAAGGCTGTTATTAAATTGCATCCAAACTTGCCAATCTTACTGTATATTTTCGAATATAAGCTAATCCGTATATAAGCCGAATTGAAAAATACTCTTTTAAAGTTCGAGTATATCGCCAATCTGTGACAGTCCAATGTGTACAGAAAATAAAGAAAAAAATAAAAAATGCTAAAGTACTTATAGTAATTACAAAGATAAATGCACAATTTTGTTATCTCTTTACTCAACGGAACGCTAATCAAAATTTTTCTTTCAGCTGAAGTTGTAATTGCTTCTTTCACCCTCTCTCTCAACCTACTAATACACTGCCCTTTGACCTTGAAGCTACGTTGGAAGATAACGTTTTCTCCGAGTTTGCTGCTTATAGTATTTTGAAAGGACTTTGAATGCTGCCAAAAAAAGAGATATAATTTTTTTTTTCTTCATTATCCGAATATGTTTTTTTTTTTTTTTTTTTTTTCTGTAATGGGCTTGTGCTGACAATTAAAAGAAAGTTATTGAATAATGAAGGGTGAGAAGTTTGTAAATAAAGACCATAAAATGCAAAAACATGCGACAATTGTTTCGGGTCGAAAAAAAAAGCACTTTCTTCAGGTGGAAACAGGTAAGCACAAGGTAGTCCTTGATTTCTAGCACAAGCGCCCCCCTCAATCTTTAAGAAAAAATGGTATATATTTCAGGAAGAGGCGGATAAACGGTAAAAAAAATGGTAAAAATATAGAAATGGACATGTATTTTTCTGCTAAAATTAAGTAGCAGTAAAAGGTGATTTTAAAATAAAACATTTGTAGTAAAAATTTTATTAACTAGCATGATCATTAATCACCACTTGCTGGTTTTAAAAAAAAGAAATCCGTATAGTTGAGTGTGTTGAAATTTGAACAAAATTGGGAAAGGGATCAACAGAAATACTGAAGTAATGAATCTATTTTTCTGCTTTAATCATAAAACCTTTTGAATATTTTTTTATATTCTGTTTTGTAACATACAATATATTATTGATATGGAGAAAAAAAAAAAAGTAATAAACTTAATGTTTAAAAAAAAAAAATCAACCCAATCCACAATTTATTTTTTATATAAACTTTTAAAGTTGCTCATTTAATAGTTAGCTAATAACAGAATCTACTTCCAAAATGTAATGGAAAATAAATTGGCACTAGTTAAATGATAAATATTAGCTGAAAGTTCAAATGAGGTCTCCAGAGCGGTATAATAATTTTCGGTATTGCACGTTGGAAAATTATTCAGTCAAGGACATTGAAGAGTAGTAGGGGAGGGTGTGAAGAGATCATATTTGCTTTAATCTATCTATGAATCTATTCTCCCATCTCCCATCACCTGTGCTTGACTACTGATGCATCTTTGAGGCGGTCTGGTTCAGGCAGTCAACGTTGAGTTTGACAGCTGTGAGAATTAGCAGACTGCATTTCTAAGCGTGATTTTAAAGATAAACACAGAGAAAGGAAAAAATAGGCTGATTCATCTGCCCGTTGTTTCAGAAAGAAAGGGAAAATGGTTACAAATTATTATTTAACGAAGCGAACAAAAAACTTTGTTAAGATTTTCTGGATATTTGAGAGTTATTAAATGCTTTTGTTATTAAATGTTTTTGAAAAATTTGTATGTAATTAGGGGGGGGGGGGGTAAAAATCCAAATATATATATTTTTTAAGTTGGGGGGTTAACTTACACGCGGGTTTCAGTTTTTTTTTAATTATTATTTGGGGGGGGGGGGGGGGGGGGTTGACTTCTATACGAGTATATACGGGGAGTGTTTTTCTAAATGTGCAATTTTTATGTTTTTCTTTTTATTTAGACTGCAGTCTATTTTTTTTTAATGACGCATATCTTAAATTATTTTGTATATTTCTACTTTTGGAGTGTTCAAAAAAAAAAAAAAAAAAATACTGCTATAAAAAACGAAGATTTGCCACTTCTTTTGATAATGTAAGCCTAGAAACAATTTAAACAGAGATGATTTAATTGTATAAATTAAAAATATGATTGGAAGTCCCATTTTTTCAAGTTTCTCTTATACTATTTCTGAATCAGACAGAGAAGTTACTCCATTTGTGTAGTCTGCCGATGACATCAGCTACCGGCAGGGAAAATTCTTTTTATGGTTGTTAATATATCTTAAATTGTTTATATGTTTACTTTTGAATGCCGTAAATGTGATCATTGGTAAAAAATGTTTCATCGCAAAAAAAAAAAAGAAACACACGTGACTACATTGAGCTGCTCTAGAAATAAATTTTAAATTGCTAATTTAAGAGTTTTATATGTGCTAATTATTTAAAAATAAGGTTTAATACCACTGTTTTACTTTATATATAGTTTTTAAGCTTAAAATATATGTATTCAATCATTGTTTCTAATGTGCATTTTTTGCTAGAAATGTGAACTCGTATGTAAGCCGACCCCCGTACTTCAGCTTCCGAAAAAATTCCAAAAATTCTCGGCTTATACACGGAAATATACAGTAATCAACTTTTTCTAGTGGAAACCTAATACAAATCTTCAAATACTAGATTTGAATTTCCTGTAGTTATTTGTTTTTAATTATTTGTAGTTATTTGTTTTTAATTGAAATTAAGTGAATGAAAATTGAGTAATTCTACCTCTTTGTGGGTTCTAGAATCTAATAAAATGTGTTTAAATTGAATATTGGCATTTATGCTGTGGATGGAAAAAAAAAAATGAAAATTGTAACATTTCCAACCAAAATTGGGAGACTTGAAATTTTTACACAATACTGTTTTGAAAATAATCTGAAACTAAAAAACAAATCTGTGATATACATCTCGCGTCTCACATTTTCTGCTATGGGGGAAGAAAGTTACAAAACCCCAATGCACAATCTAGCTTTTTTTATGCATTTTATAATGTTGAATACATAGTTCTAAAACTTCATTTTACATAAAAATTATAAAATTTCAGAATTTATACTAATTGGATTTATCAGCAAACTTGGTATGAAATAGAAGCAATATTGCTATAAGTAGAAATGTCTAAGAAAATGTGGATATCATTAAAAGAGAATAAATGGTTGGTTTAAAAAAAAAAAAAAAAAATTGCAGAAAGGACAGAAGTTTTAAATTGGTTTAGGAATTAAATAAAAGTAAAAAAATGCTTAATTTCATTGCAAACAAATACATAATATAGATAAAATAAACATTTCTTTATGTATTTACCAATAATTTACATAAATTAAACCCATCTCAGTATTTAAACTTTTGTAGATTTTCAAATTATCTGGATTAAATAAGAATCAGAACTTAAAACATTACTTTTCTGACTTCTTGGCAGCAGTTTTCTTTTTTGGGGAAGCTTTTGTTTTTTTCTTGGAAACTGATGTTGTCAATTTCTGTGTTTCTGGTGCCTTTTTATCAATAATTCCTTGCAAAATTGGATCCACAGGTGGTTTATCTTCTTTTAAAAAAGAAGTTTCTGAAACTACAGAAGCAAAAGAGCTACCTAAAGTATCATCCATCCTTTTTTGGCGTAACCTTCCTCGTGTCAGAGGAGGAGAAAACATAAAAGATCCCACAGGATACTGAGAAGGAGTTGTCAGAGCTTCAAGAACTGAAACAAAAAATATATAAGTTAAAAAATTGATGTATGAATAGAAAGAAGGAAAGAGTGTATAAAACATATGGATAATTAAATACAGATTTGAACCAGAAAGAAGCTAACTTTAATTGGTTGATTAAGACATAATTTTAAGCTCAATATTATAGCATCACATAAAAACAGATACCTAACACAGAAAATGTCAGTTTTTTTTTTTTTTTTTTTTTTAAACCATTTATTATATTTTATATAGTTAGTTCTATTACATATAAATTTAAACACTCATAACACTGACAGAAAAAAGACGGGGGAGATAAAATTAAGAAATAATTTTCTGCAAAAAGTCTTTATCTAAATAGAATTTAATGCAAAATAATTAAAGTGCACTGTTGTTGTTTTAAATAAATATTTTTAACATTAATCACCATATCTTAATTTTTTAAGGATATTTATTATAATTTTATGTTATTTTCACTATTCTTTTTTTAAATAAAATACTGATTTTAACAAGATCATTGTCAAATTTGATATAGAAAATCAAGATTTTTCAGATAATATAATGAATTTTTAAGTATAATTCACTATCCTATTTTCTTTTAATGCATTATTTACCAAGCAATGGCCATTGCCATAGATTAATGTGAGTCTCTCACTCACATTAATACCTATGTTAAAACAAAAAGTTTTAATACCTTATGCAACAACCCCCCATGGAGCGAGAAAACGACCGTAAAAGTTTTAGCTGTTTTCATCAAAAGCAATGAAACAGAGTTCATTAACAAGACGGTGTGGCGGAGTGGTTAGAGTGCTCAGCTTCTGTGGCAAAGGTCGTGAGATCAAATCCCGGTGACTGCTCGTTTTTTTTCTTTTTTCTTTTTATAAATATAAATGAAATACAATAATATTAAAATGTATAAATAATTTCAGGGAGGGGAACATGTATTAAATTCAATTAAAAAATATATAATGATATAGTTTTAATTATTAAAATATTTTATTTAAACTACATTTATAATTATTATTATTATTTATTTATTTAATAATTTAAATAAATGAATAACTTAAGGAAAAATATTTTTCTTTATCGGACGTTTTTTTAAAAATTAATATTTCACGCCAAAGCCGCTAGTAGGAAGTGCTTATTGTATGCTTTTAATTTTGTTATTTTTTATACATAAAAATAAATATTCTGTTAAATTATTAAAACATTTTATTTCAAGTGCAAAAATGTTTTTCAAATGAATAATGCAACAGAAAATATTGAGTGCAGGAACATTCGCCGGATATAAAAATCACTTTGTCTCAGAACGAATGTGATTTTAAAAAGTGGCGGGTACTGTATAATGTTAAATCTTCTATTAGTAAAAAATACATGTAACAAAATAAAACTCATTATTTATGTAAATTGTCTGCTTTGTAAATAAATAAATGAAAATAGTTTCAATTGCTTAGTATTTTGCTTAATTTATTTTATCAAAGAAAGTCTTATAAAGTTTGAAAAAAAAAAAAAAAAAAAGTGGGCAAAATTGTGGTTTTTTTTTAGAAAAAATCCATTGGGTCCAACCCAGCCAATCCTGGTGGTTAATCAAGTCTCAAGTTTGTGAATTTGTCTTTCTTTTGAAGGCAAGCTAGATTTTTTTCATTTTTTTTCCTTTCAGGTTACTTTTCAAAAAAAAATAAATAAATAAATAAATAATAATAATAATAATAATTTTGACAATCTATTTAAAATTAAATAACTAGTAATTAAAATTTAATTAATTACTTTGGTGAAAGGACTTAATAATCATGAATACAACAGTGTACCTAAAGCTAAAATTAAAATTAAACTAATCTCTATTTTAAATATGAAATAATTATTTTTTATTATTCTTATTAACATAAAGTTTTAATAATTAGAGAAACATCTGGATAAAAATTATTGACTTGCTCACCTTCAGGCCCAGCGGGAGAATGTGGTTCAGCAAATGAAAATTCTATCTTCTTCCTTGCTTTATCTATGTAAAATAAATTGCAAAATTAAGAGATTAGTATAAAAAATAAAACAACAAAATAATTTAACTAAATTTCTTGAAATCGAAGTAAAGATGGTCTGGACAACTGAACACAAAAAATTTGGAGAACTGGACAGATATTTTATATTTTAATTCAAATGGACTGGTCATGTATAAGTACGAAATAATATACACTAATATTCACTAATAAGAAGGTAATTTGCATCCCTTGAGATTTATATGTTGTATTTTGTCAGTTATATAGAGAGTTTTGTATTAAAATATGTCAGACAACAAGAACATCTCTAGATATAAAAATTCCTACCAAAAGGTAGCACTACACAATTCATGTCATTTTGTCATGTGGCTTCAATATTTGTGCCAATAGAAAAATCAAATTTGGTTTTTACTGTGTCATTTTTCACCAGTTAAACTTGAATCTTCGATGAAGTACATTCAGAAAAGTCTTTCGACTATTAGCAGCCTTTTTATTCATGAAGTTCTACAGATTTAGACTTCATAAAATTCATGACAAATCCATTATATTGTTTAAGCAGAGTTAATCAGCACATAGATAATTAATTAATGAAAGTCTCAATTATATAAAAGGTTCCTGTATATTCACAATCAATCGAGATATATACAAATTAGAATAATTCTACTTTCATTATATAGTTTGGATTTAGTCCTCGTGCAGATTTCTGATAGACCAGTGAGTACAAATCTATTTGATTTAATTAGTATTTGAATCTTAACGGTTTTTAGGTTGATTTCTTTAGAAATCGATCTATTTAATATTCAAATTGATTGCAGTATTAAAATTTAGATTGAATCCATGTTAGCATTATTTTAATTTTTTTTTTTTTTTTGTAAGAATTATTCTATTAGGGGGACTGGAAAGTAATATTGTTTTTTTACAGTAAATTCAAACAGATAAATTTTTATCAAGTTTTTATTTTTTAGCAATGATGTAATCAACCTCATTATCATCAACCTAATACACAAATTTTCAATGCCAGATTGTTTAAAACCAATTGTTTTTTGAGCAAAATATCCAAAGATCACATTTTGTACATCATCAAATTTTCCCCCCTTAGGAAAGTAAAGGGGCCATGCCTCCTCACTTTTCTAAGTCTAAAATAAAAGTCTAAAAATCGATCACAGTGTAGACTGGTTTATTTCACAAAACTAAAAACTAAATTTTTACAATTCTCCTGTAAAGCTTCTTTATGCTTCGTTTACCTTCATTAAGCACTTCTTTCTGTTTCTGACCCTGCAGCAATCATTCTCGGAAATACAATAGGGCAAAAGCCAACCCCTGATTCTTCTCTTATCTCCCCACCTAACTTTCCACTATAGAAACTCCCCGCATGATCCAGAAATGAATTCGTCCATTCTCTTCTCCCCTTATATGCCCTCTTTACCCAAGTGAAAAATAAATTTGTCCACTGCAATCTTTGTATTCGTGCTACTCCCAGCCAGGTGTAAGGGTCATGTGAATATTTTCTTCTCATATGCGGATTCGAAGCAGTATGCTGACAGTGCAGCCTAAGTTTTTCTGATTTGAAATCTTTATTTCATCTTTGTTTTCGAAATGTTTAGAAAAGCAAAGCGGCTTAAAAACCAATCTACCATTAGTTCATGTTTCCGTAAGATTTCAGTTTCGGAAAATGCAGGTGAAAATATGCTTAGTTATGGAAATGAGGATGAAAAATATGACAGTTTAAAATTCGAGGAAACTCAGGCTGATCCTACGCCAACGTCAAGTCTCAGTGCAAATAACTTGGATTCAGAACTGAAAACAGTTGATAGCACGTTAACTTCCAACCATCATGACTATAGAAAAAATGAAATATACGAAGGCCCACACCAGCCTCTTGACTTTAACTATCCGGTAAACAATGGAAGAAAATTCCAGAAAAAATGGTTTGAACAATTTCCATGGTTAGAGTACTACGGAGAAGTGAACAGAGCATTTTGCTTCCCGTGTCGACTGTTTAAAAATGAAGTTCTAGGCTGTTCTGAAAAAACTTTCACCGAAATAGGATTTCAAAACTGGAAAAAAGGTGTTGAAAAATTTAAAAGCCATGAAAGCAGTGAAGCTCACAGATCATCTGTTGAAAGACTCCGGGCATATGAATCTTCATTAAGAAGAGGAAGTGTTACAGTCCAGTTAATTTCCCAAAGAGCGTCCAAAATCGAAGAAAAAAAAATATCTAGAGTCGATTTGTGAAACCTTGCTGTTATGTGCTCGACAAGGCATTGCGCTGAGAGGACACGATGAAAAAGAGGACTCAAGTAACAAAGGAACTTTTTTGGAGTTGTTAAAATCTCCGCTCAAAAGACAACGATCTGGTGAAAAAATTCTTTATGAAAAAAGAAAAATATTTTTCTTACGGTAGTAAGAAAATTCAAAACGAATTTTTGGAGCTCATGAGCAAACAGGTCTGCGAAGCAATAGCTTGTGAAGCAGTTAAGTCGGATTGTTATTCAATACTTGTGGACGAAACGGCCGATATAGCTCATGACGAACAAGTTGTTCTTGTAATTCGGTATGTCACACCAGAAGATTTCAGTGTGCATGAAAGATTTTTGAGATTTTTCGAAACATGCAATACTGAAGGAGAAACGCTAGCAATTTTAATAAAAAATGTATTGGAAAAATTTCGACTTCTCTCAAAAATTCGTGCTCAATGCTACGATGGGGCAGCAAATATGAGGAGAAGTTATAAAGGAGTGGCTGTGAGAATTCTTCAAGAAAATCCTCTAGCTTTCTACGTGCACTGTTATGCTCATATCTTGAATTTGTGCATTGTTGACGCATGTAGCAAACAAACACAAATTAGAAATTCTATGGGCATCTTAAACGAACTGCACAACTTTTTTACTGAGTCAACGAAAAGAACATTTTTATTTAAAGAAAACTTAGAAAACAAAGACTTTTTTGGCGGTAACAAGTCACTTAAGTCATTAAGTGACACAAGATGGAATTGTCGTGTAGAAGCTTGCAATACTGTGTTGCAGAATTTTGATGAAATTGTAGATACTCTACAGAAAATATCAGAAACTGATCCTAAAAATGGATCGCAAGCTGAAGCTTTGCTGAACAATATTGAAAGTTTCCAGTTCATTTTTTGTCTACTTTTGATCCAAAGAATTTTGAAAACTACAGATATAGTTTCAAAAGCTTTGCAATCAAAATCGCTAATTTTTTTAACAGTTAAAGAACTAGTTAACACAACAAAAGAATGCTTGCAGGAATTCTGAAGTGAAGATTTTTTTGAAAAGTTGTGGATATATGTAAACGATATTTGTGAAGCAAAATATTTTCCTCCTCCAAAACATCCACGCTCTAGAAAGGTGTCTTCAAAATTAGGCGGTGGTTCCTTTAGCATGTTACAAGATGTTAAATCATTCTATTGAACGGAAATTGCTTTTCTAGTTATAGATGCTGCTTTAAACACAATCAATGAAAAGTTCAAAGAAAATGAATTGGATATTTTTCAATCCCTAAAAGATGTAACATGTTCCGATCCATCAAAGATTATAAATGATGCATCAATTCAAAAAGTCTCTGAAACATATGATCTTGATCTGGGAAAAGTAAAAGGAGAGATACAAATTTTTCAGAGAATGTATAAAAATACATCAACTCCACAGAATTATCCACAGAGATATTAGAACTGCAAAAAAGATGCAATTTTCTTGTAGAAAATGAACTCAGTGATATATTTCCATGTCTGACAAAATTAATCAAAATTCTCCTTATAATACCCGTGTCCACCGCATCCTGTGAGAGAAGCTTTTCATGCTTAAGGTCATTGAAAACATACCTTAGAAACACAATGTGTCAAGAGCGGCTTTCTGCACTTGCTATTTTAAAGATTGAAAATACCATAGATGTTGACTTTACTAAGGTAATCGAACAATTTTCAAAAAACAAAAATCGCAGACTATTTTCTTTTAATTTGCAATATGGATGTACAGTGTATAATTCAGTAACAAATAAATAAATTTATTACTGACCTGCTTTCTTTTTGTTTGAGAGTACGCCGTTTTGTGATAACATCATTCATGGATTCACGAGTTTAAAGAAAGAACTGACTTAATAAGTAAGTATTTTATATTTTTCTCATATTATTTCATAAGAACTGAAATGGAAGGAAGGGTCTACGGTTTAAAATTTGTCCCGATTTTTAGGCCATGCCCCATCAAATTAATCAGTAATGTAGTTAATCAATAATGAAGTTAAAAACCAATATTATAGCCAAATTTTACAGAATAAATAAATAAGCTTTAGGGGCACCACCCCCACTACATCCCCCTCCCACCTCTTTTGATTCTGACCCCCCACTTTTTTAGTCCACCAGCCGCCTATGTTGCACAGTGTGATTTTGCATTACCGTGTTACAGAATAATGTGTTTTTTTTTTGACAATAAGTGGGCACTTTCCTAATAAAGATTGATTTATTTGATCCAACTGTTCAAGGTAAAGATCTGCTTTCACAGTTTGTCTAGGTTTCAGTACTTCAAGATGAACAATCTTGAGAACACTCCACCAAACACACAATTTTTTTTTTCTTTTTTTTTTTTGTAAATCTGGCTTAGTTGTACTTTGTGGTGATTCATTCCAAAAGAGTAACTGCTTTTTGCGTTAAGGATTATCATAAAGGACACATTTTTCATTTCCAGTAATCAAACGATCAAAAAATGCTTCTGTATTGTGCTGCTGAAGCAATAAGCTACATGTGTTCAATTGGTTAGCTTTGCTTGCTTCGGACAAATTATGCGAAACTAATTTACTAACTGAACTTTACGCACATACATATTGATTATTGATACAGTGCAGCCTGCTGTAATGAAATACATTTTGAAAATGGCACTCGAGATCTTTTGGATTGAACAGGTCTGATGTAAATCAAAATATTATAAATACAATTGCTCATATTTTAAGGGAAAAATAAATAAATCTTTGAAAATAAATCTTATTAAAATTCAAACAAACCTGAGTAAAATAAAGTAAGAATAAATAAATTTAATCTTCTACTTATGATTATTATTTTAATAACATAAATAGTATAAATATAATTTTCCATGGTACAAAAAGTTAAAATTTTAAATATAAGTGTGTAAAATTAATTTAAATTCATATTACCTTTTTCTTTAGATTTTTTAATTGATGATTTTTCCATTTTTTCCAATAAAGAATCTTTAGATGCTGATTCTTGTTTTCCTGCATTTT
The DNA here is from genome assembly GCA_963930645.1 of Salticus scenicus. Lineage (NCBI taxonomy): Eukaryota > Metazoa > Arthropoda > Arachnida > Araneae > Salticidae > Salticus > Salticus scenicus. The sequence goes on from OZ005652.1 coordinate 175,993,259, forward strand.
CAAAAATGAATTTTAATTCAGTTATTAATTTGCAATATACTACAAAATAAAAAAACTTATTTATTAAAAGTAAATAGACATCAACAGCTAAATAATAAAAGTATTTCAAACAACATATTCAAAATGCAGCATATATTTAGCACAGCCACTTCATGAATCTTTATGGATTGACCCTAAAGAACAAAGTTAAAAATAAATGTATTGAAATTTAACACTTTGGAAGAAAACATAACTCCCTTCATCCCAAAAAATGTAATATAGAGGAATATTAGCAAACAAAATAAATTACTTTTATTATAAATTTGTATTTATTTTATTCGATAATTGAATAACAAAATATAATGCATTTAAACTCAATAACATATTACAGATGTTTGAATTTAAAATAAGTCTTTTATATGCAAGTAGCTTAGCCAATATCTCTATTGGGCAGATTTTAATCAATATTTCTCTTATAAAAAAATAACTAAAAGGGATTTTTTTTTTTTTTTTTTTTTTACTCAGTACTTTTTCTCAATCATCCTTACCCAGAGTTTGAAATTTAGGACAGGACTGTGGGATTTGCAACAAATTAAAAAATCCAAACAAAGAGGCATGCATCTCCCACCACAAAAAAATTTATACTCTAATTAATTTTTTGAAATGACGATAAAAAGCCAGAAGCAGTATAAATCTACTTAAAAAACAAGTTACAAGAAATCTTATTCAATACAGTGTCAGTTTGTACTGACGAAGCAAATGAATTGATTGCAAGGGGATCTTAAACTTACTAGTAAATTTTGGTTCATAAAAAATCCTTCACAAAGATCAATGATCTTAAAATAGATCCTTCAAAAAAGTTGACAAACTTAAAAAGAAAAAAAAAAAAAACAGATGTTTCACAAAAAATCAATAAAATCAAAATGAATCCTTTATGAAAGTAAGACATTTTTACAAACTTATTACAAAATTTCAGATGAGAAATTTGCATATTCCAGTGTCAACTACAAAAATATGCACCTGACACTAAAAATTTGAATTTTATTGATTAATAGTTAAACTTTTTTAAAGATTGTGTTGAAAGTGAGAATTTTGTGAATTAGCAGCAAAATAATTTTAACAATCCTCAATGGTAAAATCATCCTGCATTTTAGCAATTCATCAGAATAATATTGCATATGAAAAAACAAATTTTTTTTATTGATTTATAATTAAATAACTATGTATTTTGTGAATCACACACACACACACAGAAAAAAAAAAAAAAAAATACTATAAATTTTATTTTTAATGTTAAAAAGAAATTCTTCAACTGCCTATAGAAAAAAATGACATTAAACAGGCAGAAATTTTGACGATTTGTAAAACAATAATGCAAATTTTAGAAAACTGCTTTTAGAAAAACAAGAAATTTGTCAATTAACAGCGAAATATTTATGAATTAGATGAACTTAAACAATTTTGTCATCTAGTGGCAAAAAGATACTTAATCTTAAAAACTGATCATAAAAATGCCTTATACAGTTCATCAGCCTTAACAATAAATAAGTGGATGAATAAATAAATTAAAAAAAAAATGGAAATGGAAAAAGAATATGTATTATCAATTAGTAGCAAAAAATTAATAAATAAATAAAAACTAGTGTGTTGTGGCCACCACATGACATTCTTCTATATTTTCCTATACAAATTCACTCAGTAAAAATAATTTATAAAAATTATTATTTAAAAACAATTATCTTCCATGATAATGCAGACGATTTCCATATTAGAAAAGTAGTATAACACTAAATATCCAAAAAAAGTCCATTTTGTTCTCAATATTAAAAAAAAAATATATATTTTTTTTTTTTTTCAGATTAGAAATACGCCAAATTACACCAAAAATTATGGGTATAAAACTTGAAACTCGCAAAAATTAGAGAGAGACTAGAGACTTAGGAGATCTTTAAACAATCATCTATTTAAAAGAACTCACTAACGAGCAAGCAGGCCTCGGACCATTCCGGCCCCGAGGTCCGGAAAGGATCTACGGCGATTTCGGAAATAATGTCTAGCAGAACCCCAAATAGGATTACATGCTTAATATCCAAACTTTCCATTGCCTTCCTAGTCCTTAGAATTTATGGAAATTAAATAAAGAGATGTTCCAGCAAGCCGTCCTGTTTCCTTGTATGCTCTACGACTGTCAACTAAGAATACGTCGCATATAAAAGACGGACTCATCATAATTTTAGGGAGTATAAACGATTAAGTATTATCAAAATCTCTATAATATACCACAAGTAGTTACAAATATGTAAATGTAATCCTTATTTGAAAATGTATTGAGTAATTGAAAACTTATTTACAATAAAATATAAATACTTGGAATTAAGGGTAAAAGGAGGAATGAGCATTCTTATGCAAGAAATGTAAGTAATTTAAGGTGAAAATTAATTAAATTTATGACATCAAAAATGAATGAACTTGAAGATGACTTTAAAATTAAACATTAATTATTATCATTATAAATATTATGTAATAAATTTTAAGGAGACTGTTTTGAAGTCTAGCATTCCATGCTCTCATATAGTCTGCGCAGCTTATCCATTCTTATGGAATACCAAACTTCTCCAAGTCCCAAAAGATAATAAAATTATAATTTAAAAAATTGTTTTTTTATTTTTATTTTTTAAACGTTATAGGAATTATACAAATATTGATTTTATTTTATCTTACTTATTATTATTTATAAACAAGAGGAAGGTTTAGTTCATTTTTATTTATTTATTTATTGCTTTTATGTAAATTCAAAATTCTGTGACCATAAATATCAAATACATCCCATTATAAATAATAATACTTTCAAAATTATTAGAAAATCATAATAATTGAGGACAATTCAACTTGAAAATAATTATTTTACAGTTATATCATAATGTAAAACATAACTGGATTTTTTTTTTTTTAGAAAAGTCTGAAAACTACGTGCAAAATTCAAATGTAAAATAATTTTTGTAATTAACGAAGGTAAATAATAAAATCACACTTTTTATAAGCACAAATAGAAAATATATGAAAAATTGTTTTAAACACATGTAAAAAGAAAGAAAATTAAACAAAATAAAAATATTTAGAAAGAAAATAATCTGAAAATTACCTTTTTTATCACATTTAAATAGTAAAAATATATAAAATATTATATTATAAGAAAATAGAAAACAGTAAGAAATAATATGTTATAAGTATACAAATATAAGACAGTAAATATGCAAAAATATTATAATAACTGAACAAATTTTAGCAGCTTAGATAAATTTATAATTAAAATTTAATTAATATTTTAGTTATTTTTATTTACTTAATACTTTTTCAAAATTACCAAAAAGATAAAATTATCAGTCTGCAAAGTCACTTTTTAAAGTATTAGTCATCCTTTTAGTCTCTGGCATTGCCCACTTGTTCTTCTCCTATTGCATATCCACTACCGCATACCGCAAAAGATGGAAGGAGAAATTCTCTTACAAGTGCTCCTTTAGGCCTGGAGGCGAAATCTGGGAGGAAAGCATCATTTGTTTTTTCTTTCTCTCTCTTCGATGGCAAACCAAGAGGAATGGGAGGTGGTACTGAAGAAACAAAACTGTTCACCGATGCTCAGCTGGTAATTTTCTCTGTGTCCGTTCAGTGAAGTCTCGGCATGCCTTTCTTTTTTCTTGGTACAACTAGAAGGATGAATTGCGTAGAAACACCACGCCAGCTGATTGGCTGCAGAGTAGAGCGAAAACTCAGAGCCTCTCTTGTTGCGTAATAAAGATGATATCATCTCTCGTTCTTCATTAGTTCCATTAAACAGAATGTGCTTGACTTTTCTTTTAGAGTAGGTCAAATAAAGTTTGTGTTTCGGTCCACCAAATTAGTTAAAGAAACTGGCCATTCAACTTTGTTAATTAATGTTAAATACTTTGGCAAATATTGTCCCATCGTAGATGTTAATCACTGCCGGCTTTTTATATGTGACGTATTCCAAGTTGACAGTCATGGAGCATACAAGGAAACAGGCAGACTTGCTAGAACATCTCTTTATTTAATTTTCATAAATTCTAAGGACTAGGAAGGCAATGGAAAGTTTGGATATTAAGCACGTAAACCTATTTGGGGTTCCACTGGACATTATTACCGAAATTGCCGTAGATCCTTTCCGGACCTGGGGACCAGAATGGTCCGAGGCCAGCTTGTTTGTTAGTGAGTTCTTTTTAGCAGATGATAGTTTAAATATCTCCTAAGTCTATAGTCTCTTCTCTAATTTTTGCAAGTGTCATGTTTTACACCCATAATTTTTTATGTAATTTGACGTATTTCTAATCTCCTCCCTATTTCTTTTATTGGTTACTTTATTTAATAGCACACCTCTTCTTTGTTCCTTATTGGCTGTATTTTCATTTTTCCCAGACATCATGGCGCTGGTACTCGCCAAATCGTCAAGTCATTAACACAATATTTATAGCTTTATATTTGACATAAATAATAAGCAAAAATAAGATAAAATAAATTTAAATATAGTGATTAGTGAAGCAGGTAAAGCCTAGTAGAATACATATGCCAATGACTTGCATAATTCATTAAAATACCTCTTAAAAAAAAAAAAAAAAAAAAAAAAAAAAAACCCTATTGAAATGAAAATTTAATTTTATAAGTAATATTACAGTAAAAAATAAGAAACAGTTAAAATATAGATAATAAAAACTAAATTTTGAAAGTAAAAGAGTTAGTGACAGAGCTACACTGCTCATGTACATATAAAGCAAAAAAAAAAAAAAAAAAAAAAAATCTGATTAAGTCTGATTTATTAAGATGTTATCTATCTCTTCTTGCTTTCTAAATATTATTCAATAAATTATTATACAATTTAAAAACAAATTTTAAATATTTTTCTTCTTTTTATTGATGTTAAACTTAATTGATTTCTTACTTCTTCCTTTTGATTTAGATGATGATGATTGCACATTTTCATTATCCTTTTCGAAAACTGATATTGAACTTTTCTGAATTTCCATATTTGGACTGCTTTTAAGAGTCTAAGAAAATTACACATATTTAAAAATTAGACAAATATTTTACATTCAGTTATAAAAAGCAAGTAATTTAAAATTAATTATTTAAAAAATTAATAATTTAAATAAAATAATATTTTTAAAATAATTAATTTAAAATTAATTATTTAAAATTAATTTTTTCCATTTACAAAATTGATAAATTTTACAATAAATTAGTGTTTTAAAATAAATTTAATAAATAAATAAAAAATTACTGATGTAAACAGCAAAATATTTTATTATTATTATTATTATTATTTACTCACAGAACCTTAAAACATGTCAGTTGTGTGAAAAATCGATAACGTAATTTTCGACTATATACAGTACTTCCATTATCTACAGTAATTTGGCAATGGAAGTAAAAATTCTCAAATTTACAGTAAAAATCATCATTTAATATTTTAAAAGATAAATTATTATTCTTTACTAGCAGATACTAAGACAGCATATAAATGATTAACCTCCCCCCCCCTCCCAAAATACATTTATATATAATATTATATATATATATATATATATATATATATATATATATATATAATAAAGATGATCTATTAAGCATAGTAGAAGCCAAGCAACAGATAGAAGATCACTGAAACACCAATGACCAAAAAAAAAAAAAAAAAAAAAAAAAAATCATCAGTGGATGAAATACACTAATGTAAAGAAACCAGATCTATTAATTAGCAGCCTGCAAAACAAACGAATCAATAAAGTAAATCAACAAATCTTAACTTAAAACCATAAACTTATCAAAATTAATGAAAAAACAACCTAAGAAACACAAGATAGGAAGAAGGAGGCAGGCGGCAAGACTTGTGACTTGCCTGTGGGGTTACACTAGTTTTATGCCGGCAACACTCCCCCAGCCTGCCACAACCAGAACAGGAACCATATGGATATAAAAATGCAAATTTAAAGCAGATGAACAACAATGAAACCACGAAGCCACAATGAAATTCACCGATTGATCACATTGTGTTTAACAGTATAATTAGAACATTAAATATAGTTGACAACTCAAAAAGGAAAAAACTGAAATTTTAATGGAAAATGAAAGTTTGCATAGTAATACAAAGCAAATGCAACAAGCCTTCTACTTTTTTTTAAAATTTAATTTCACATACCCACCCAACCATCCAGCCTTACAACACCACCCCACCTCCGTAATCAAACATCTGCCCACCCAACCGCCACCTTTTTTATTGTCTTTTATTATTTTATAATTTTTTTGTTGATATACACAAGAGTGTACACAGCTTTTTTTTTTTTTTTTTTTTTTTTTTTTTTGTACTGACAGAGACATGGTTAAGGATATAAAATAGAAAATACAAAGTTTTTAGGAAAACCCATTTTAGCAGTGGCTGTGATCAGTTGATGATCCATTAAGCATAGTAGAAGCCAAGTAACAGATATAAGATCACTGAAACACCAATGACCAATAAGATTAAAAAATTTTTATCAGGGGATGAAATACACACATCCAAAGAAACCAGATCCACTAATTAACAGCCTACAAAACAAATGAATCAATAAACCAGCACAACAATATATATATATTAGTGCTGGACGATATCAGAAATTAAATATCGTGATATATCACCAAGTTAATATCGATATTAGTGATATATTGCAATATTTCTTTTAAGATAGGAAAAAATAGACATTTGTTATTTTTTAAAGACATATGCACATGAATTTTAAAGTGTACAAGTATAGAGTGTTTTCCATGTATTTTCTGGTATATTACTACCATAACTTTATCATTAAAAAAAAAAAAAATTTATAAAAAGTGAATCAATATTTTGTGTTTCTTATAACTTATACTATTGCTTTTTAGTATACCTCTGTATAGTTTGTCCTCTTTTCTTCCCATTTTAAGCTTTAATTATTTTAAAATCATACTTTAACACAGCTAATATGCGATCTGTGTTTTATTTGTACCAAATATATAAAAATTCATAATTCTACTAAAAATAAAGCTTAAGAAAAATTGTCTTAAGATGTAGGTATTAAATAAAAATGAAAATCATTTTAAATAGTTAAGAATTGCCATTGGATACACCTTTTTTGGTCGTAGAGAGTAATATTTTTTACTTAAAATCTTAAATGTCAGTTATTTGTCATTTTTATTTTTGTATCTGCTTACCAAATTATTACAATATTTTTTAAATATATATATGTTCAATTCACATTCGTAATAGTTTCACAATAATTGAAAATTGAATTATATATTATACATATATGTGTGTATGTATACATTGTCAGTATAAAAATTATATTATTTAAACAAAATTATGTTAAAGTTTCATTTTGTTACTTAAAGTAACTCATTTTGCATTTAAACCAATTTTATTTAACATGTAGGCTTAAAAAAAAAAAAAAAAAAAAAAAAAAAAAAAGGAAGAGAAAAAAAAAAAAATGCTACATAAAAAAAAGTAATAAACTATCCAATATTATATAATTCTATAAAGAAACTGTCACTGTAAAATTACTGAAGATAAAACTTTATTTTACATCAGTCAGATAGCACCCTTTCTCCCTTCCCATGTTATCCAATGGGATTTTTGTCGCGTCGTTTTACAAAAATATTTTATTAAAAAATGAACTTTTTCGAATTCTGTTTTTTGAATATTACTCTTTGAACAGGTTGTCTTTTAGCTTAAATTCTGTTTTTTGAATATTACTCTTTGAACAGGTCGTCTTTTAGCTTAGTGAGCAATTTTTCGAAAAAATAAATTTAAATATTTTACTTAGAGTCCATAATTTACTTATTGAAATAAAATATTTAAATTAATTTTTTCGAAAAATTGCTCACTAAGCTAAAAGGCGACCCGTTCAAAGAGTAATATTCAAAAAACAGAATTTGAAAAACTTCATTTTTGAATGAGATATTTTTATAAAACGAAGCAACGAAAATCCCATTGGATAACATGGGAAAGGAGAAAGGGAGCTATCTGACTGATGTACAGCCTTAATAAAAAAAATATTTTATCGAAATATTTAATAATAATAATAATAATAATAATAATAATAAAAACATTCTATAATTGCTTATATTTTCAGAAGTTTCTTAGCGTTTAGCTAAGAAAATTTGCAAAAAAACTCTTCTAGTAGCTATCAGTTCGGCTTTGATGATCTTTGTTAAACACATGTTGAAGCTCTCATCTTATTGGCCAGGAAATATCGATACTTTGAAATAGATCAATATCAATGAACAGAGCCTGATTACCACCTGTTGGGGCCCAAGGCCTAGGACAATTTTGGTCCCCCCCCCCCCCCCCCAATCTTGAACAAATTAAAGGTTTATTTATTTTATTTTTTTTTTAATCTAATTTGTGCACAAAGTTTGACTGCTGGTAAAAAAGTTAAAGCATCACCTTCATAAGAAATTAGTTTTAACGAGACCTCAAATTATTATTATTATTGGTGCAGGAGTAATCTTTCTTCTACGACTGTTACAATCCACTTGCATAGAAATGTCATTTTTTACAAGGTATTCTTTATAATACTGTTTTCTTTTTTAATCCTAATCTACCTCATTCATACCATACAAAATCAGCAGGTATGTAAATATGAACACATGACCAAATACTACTGAAAATGTAAAGTTATTTTCCATTAGGATGATAAAAAGTTCTTTAATTTGTATTATATAACTGTAAGTCTGCAAGTGAAAATTTATCTGGATTTTTTGGTCTGCTGTAAAATGTTATATCATTCGACCGATCTCTACGAAAACTGGTGTATTTCATAATCTAGCTAAAGTTGTATTTTTTAATTTAATCGGATAATTGGTTAAAAGATATTAAAATTTAAATTAATTTTGGTGCCTCTAGATAGAGGTGCCCTAGGCTGTGGCCTTGTCGGCCTGTGCGTTAATCAGGCCCTGTCAATGAACCAATAGCAGGAAATGAGCTAAAACAAAATATATCGTTTTTATTCGTCATAATAAGCGTTTGTTTTTGTATCGCCTTGTCTGTGGTTTTCATCACCTACGATATGATCCACGAGTGGTGATGTGCAATATTATCAAAGAACTTATACTAACAGTAGTATAAATTCTTTCATATTATCGTTTAGGGTCAGGTAAATGCATGAATGTAGAGTGGGAAGTCAATATACTGTGATAACTTAATTTTCGAGATGAATATCATTCAGACTTTTTGGACAGTGATATTTTCGATTTGGTAGATAGCACAAATAAAGATAAAGAAAGTAGATACACTTTTTTCCTTAATGAAAGAGAGATATTGTTTGGGGTTGGGATTATGTTTCACTATTTTAGTCAGTGAGCAATAGAATAGGAGGGCAAAAGAAAAAGGGTTGCACTATTCAGCTCTCTTTTTGTTCGGTGCGTGGTGATGCATGCTTAGAGGGGAAAGCAGAATTAGAAGAAGGTACTTAAGATTGGCGTTCATTATTATTTATCGGCACATTGATGGAGCGCGCACAAGGGGTTGCATTAGTATAAGCTATAAGGCGCTCGTTTTGTTCAGTGCGTGGTGGGGAAAGCAGGATTTGAAGAAGGTATTTAAGATTGGCATTAAACATTATTTATCGGCGCATCGATCGATCGCTCTGTGCGCGCTAAGAAATATCGTTAGAGGGATATATTGGCAGAGCAAGATCTTTAATATTGTTATTGCGATATTAAAAAAATATTGATACTTGGGGATATATTGATAAATACTCCAGCCCTAATATATATATATATGTTGTATTAAAATATAATAATAAATAAATACATAAAAAATAAACTGGAAATAAAAAATAGAAGAAGCTTTTTTATGTATTTTAGAAATTAATTAAATCTATTTCTCTTTAATTCTTTTTAAATTTGATATGGGTAGTCTTCGCTTATGATCCAAATAATTGTTTTAATACTGAAGTTAATTCATCTTTAAATTTCAAAAAAAAATTTTGCACTGATATTATTTTATTAATGTATTACTATATTTAATTTAGAATATATACATTAATTAAATAATAAATAAAAATATTTACCTCTTTCTTATCAGCATTTGAGATTTCTAGAAAAACATAATATAGATCAAAAAACAGCAAAAATAGCAAACTTTATACAAAAGAAATTGATTACAATTACAGAAAGAAATAATAGAAAGAAAGCATAAGAAAACATAACATTATTTCACAGCTTGTAAAATATAAATGAAACAAAAACTTGCCTGTTTGGAGAGAAGATGAAAACTGCTCATAAGTTTCTGGTTGCCACGATTCAAGAAATTTTTTTGAAGACTCAGTTTCTTTTTCTTCAGCTTTACATTCTGAATATTCTGATTTGGAATCTTTTTCTTCAGCTTTACATTCTGAATATTCTGATTTGGAATCTTTTTCTTCAGCTTTACATTCTGAATATTCTGATTTGGAAATTGGGGTTTTGTTTTTTTCCTCTTCCTTTTTAAAAACAAAAGTCCTAGTTTTTCTGGAAGATTTCTTTTCTATGTCATAAGCAAAATTGAAAGGTGCATCAGATTTGAGTAACGACATAGTTTCTCTATACAATTTGTTGCTTTCATAAAACTCACTATTTTTAGAAAGGAAATCAAAACTTTCCGTTAATCTTTGAGGTACATTCATAGAACCAGAAGTTGTGGAAGATACATTCTTCAAATCAACAGAATCTATTTCCATTTTGTCAGGAGATTCTATTATACTTTCAAGTTTTTCAGATTTCAATAATAAAGGTTGTTTTAGAGTACTTAACCTTTCATTTTCACAAGACTCCCCATGTTTTTCTAATTCCATCTGTTCTTGTAATAATATAGAAGGATAAGTCTGGTCTTCTTCATCATCATCATACTTACTTGATCGTGACCCATTCTGTTGAGATCTGCTTATTCTTTCTTTAATAGGTATATACTCCGGCATAGATGTAACAGGAACATCTTTAGATAAACTATACATTTGTGAAGAGCAACTTTCAGTAGACTCGTCAATTTGAACTTCAGTGGAATCTGTGAGCATTTTAACAACATAATCAATACCAAATTTTTGAATTTTCTCTTCTTGCACTGTTTCAGTTGCATATTCTGAAGATTTAGAAACATGTTCATAAGTATTATCAATTTCAGAATGATGTTCTTTTACTTCTTCAGCAGCTGACTTTTCACTAGTAACATCTTTTACAGTTTCAGTGTTTGTATAGCTAGTTTGTGAATCAATTTCTGTACTTATCTGGTTAACATTTTCCATAACACTGTTAATTTGATCCCGATTACTACTAATCGGCTCTTTACTAGCATTCTGACTCTCATCTTCACACTTCTCTGTACTAATGATTTGAATTTGAATGTCACTGCAATATTCAATACTAATAACTTGATTCTGAATGTCATTGCACTGTTTAATATTATTAGTCTGATTCAGAATATCATTACACTGTTCTGTACTGTTAACTAGACTTTGAACTTCCCTATACTCTTCTGTACTACTAATGGGATTTTGAACTTCTCTACTTTCTTCTGTGCTAGTAATCTGATCCTGTGTACTAATATGTTTCTCTGCATTACCAATCTGATTTTGCATATCATCTGACTGTCTCTTGTCATCATTTATATTGTCACATAAAATCTGATTATCATTAAACTGATCTTGATTACTAGTCTGATTTTGACCAACATTTAATTGTTCAACATAACTTATTTGATTATGTTTATTACTGAACTCACCTGTATTATATAAAGAATTCTGAAAATTCTGAGATTGTTCAAGATTATTTATCATTTCTTGATGACCATTTCTTTGATTAGCATGATTTTGTACATGACTATCATAAACTTGCTGAATATCATCAACTGATTCTTCTAATACTTGATTTAAATTCTGATTACAAATTTCTTCTTCAGAATCAGAAATGTCAACACAAATGCATTCTTCTTGCACTGGTTGAGGATATGGTATCACATTCTCTTCTGGATTGTAAACTACATCAATTATACTGATCTCCTCTTCATCACCAGTTTCTTCTTCATTGATGTTCTCTTCTTCATTGATGTTCTCATCATTTTCCTCATTATCATCTATAAGCATTTCTTCAGCTACTGCTTCACCTGTTTTATAAAGAAATGTTATAGCTTAATCATTTCTGAACATAAACAAATATTTATTATTAAGTATCAATTTAAATGCTAATAAAGATGAAATCTCATAATAGATCAATATATATGCTTAAATTAACAATAGCAAAAGAAAAAAAAAAAGAAAGAAAGAAAAAATAAAAATAAAAATTTAGATATAAAGTGCAAAACTATAATATTCAGAAAATAGCATATATATATATATACACACACACATATATATATATATATATATATATATATATATATGAAATATAAGGGATATGAAATATAAGAGATAAAAAGTAGTAAGCATTAAATTAACATTTTCATAGTTTCAGGGTATTCTGTATTTCAAAGTAATATTGCAAAATAAAGTAAAGGAGATTTCATATTAGGCTGTAAGATTAAAAGCATAAAAAATAATGAACGGAAATTGCAATGTGATCATGTGAAATAAACAAGTTAATCATTTTAAGTACTTTGATATCTGGAAATATCCTTTAATGAGCAATTAAAAAATATCTGGGGGCCGAAAGGATTCAATTTAAAAGAATAAAAGATTTAATTCTTAATTAAGGTTTGAGTATTTTATGTCAAAATAGAGCAATAAATAAGTGTGTTTTAATGATTTGGCGAAGTGGCAACTTTGGTGGGTTAAGGCTCCAGACCGTCTGGGAAAAACATAAGTACAACCAATAAGATTTGTTATTATTAAAAGGATAGCCAATTATAGAAAAGGGGCTGGAATTAGAACTATGCCAAATTACACCAAAAATTACGGGTACAAAACACGAAACTCGAAAAATTAGAGAGAGCTTTTTAGAGATCTTTGAACTATCATTGCCTAGAGAGGGGTAAAGAATATTCAGCGGCTGCGGGCCCTGGGCCCGGTGGCCTGTACGTCCGGTAACCGCGTCTAACCATGGAACCCCAATGTGATTCCGTGCCGCGATCCGAGACTGCAACCTTAAAGTACTGCGACTAGATATAACGTCCTAACTCTCTATCACCTTCTAAGGCCCTACTCGCTGTAATTAAATAAAGTGAAGTTCCAGAAATCAAGTCTGTTTTCTTGAAGAGCCACGACTGTGCAACCCCAGATCTTACGATCTGTAGTTGCTACAACGATGATACTCACCTGATTAACTAAATAATTACCTATGATTAAACATAAACTTTTTTTTCTCTCTATTTTTGATATTTTTAGGTGGAATATTTTTACACATAATTGCATTTTATCTTTTTGAAAATATTCTATAATTATCATATTATATCATTATTATATTCTTTATTGTGTTCATAGCTTGCTGCGTGTACCTATGTCTTTAATAATTATTTTAGGTTATATGATATATGTTTTACCCATTGAAATACCCATGCATAGTGAATATTTTAGTAATCTTCTCTATTAATATTGAATAATGTATCTTGTATCTTTACTATATCATATTATTTTTAATCTACAACATATAAGCCAATTATGCTGTGTAATTCTTTATAAGTACATAATTGTTAAACGTGCAGAACTTCATAGCACAAAAAGACTCAACAGGACTCATAGGTTGATCTAAAATTATGACTTTGAAGATAGTGCGCCTTTTCTTTCAAGAGGAACTCTTTTATACATGGCCAGGCTTTATATTATGTCAATCTTAGACTTACTTAATTATGTAGTAGTAGTTAAATTGGACATTACCTCAGGAATGACCAGTTAACATTCACCATTTATTTTCAGTATCATTCAAGTGTATATATATATATTTTTTTTTCGGCTCTGTGTTCAATTATATTCCATTTCTTTATTCATATTTACTAATTATATAGTGTTTTTATCATTCAGTCTATAAGTTAAAATGTTAAATGTGTATAACATTTTTATAATGACTGGTCCGAGCGTGTTCATCTATAATTCATATTACTGTGTGTTTTTATTATATTATATTAGATTTTCTAAAGTATGGTAAGCATATTATGTTTGTATCACTTAAGTTAGAAAATTTAAAAATAAATGTTCATAATGTTTTCATATTGGTCACCAACATGATGGTGAGATTTGTAAAACCCTTTGTACCAGTCCAAGACAATGGAGAGATTTTGCGATAATTCATGAATTTTTTTTTTTTTTCTTCTTCAATAATCAAGTTAATAATCCTTGAAAAATTTTGTTTACCTACCAGGTAAGATCCCGCATTCTTGGACGCAAGAATGGGGGACCTTTCTTGGACGGGGGGATATGAAATATAAGGGATATGAAATATAAGAGATAAAAAGAAGTAAGCATTAAATTAACATTTTCATAGTTTCAGGGTATTCTGTATTTCAAAGTAATATTGCAAAATAAAGTAAAGGAGATTTCATATTAGGCTGTAAGATTAAAAGCATAAAAAATAATGAACGGAAATTGCAACGCAATCATGTGAAATAAACAAGTAAATCATTTTAAGTACTTTGATATCTGGAAATATCCTATAAATAATATTTAATGAGCAATTAAAAAATATCTGGGTGCCGAAAGAATTCAATTTAAAAGAATAAAAGATTTAATTCTTAATTAAGGTTTGAGTATTTTATGTCACAATAGAGCAATAAATAAGTGTGTTTTAATGATTTGGCGAAGTGGCAACTTTGGCGGGTTAAGGCTCCAGACCGTCTGGGAAAAACATAAGTACAGCCAATAAGGTTTGTTATTATTAAAAGGATAGCCAATTATAGAAAAGGGGCTGGAATTAGAACTATGCCAAATTACACCAAAAATTACGGGTACAAAACACGAAACTCGAAAAATTAGAGAGAGCTTTTTAGAGATCTTTGAACTATCATCGCCTAGAGAGGGGTAAAGAATATTCGGCGGCCTGTACATCCGGTAACTGCGTCTAACCATGGAACCCCAATGTGATTCCGTGCCGCGATCCGAGACTGCAACCTTAAAGTACTGCAACTAGATATAACGTCCTAACTCTCCATCGCCTTCTAAGG
Source organism: Salticus scenicus (assembly GCA_963930645.1). Taxonomy (NCBI): domain Eukaryota; kingdom Metazoa; phylum Arthropoda; class Arachnida; order Araneae; family Salticidae; genus Salticus; species Salticus scenicus. The sequence goes on from OZ005652.1 coordinate 176,008,374, forward strand.
CCCTACTCGCTATAATTAAATAAATAAAGTGAAGTTCCAGAAATCAAGTCTGTTTTCTTGAAGAGCCACGACTGTGCAACCTCAGGACCCCATCATTTTATATTACATATATATATATATATATATATATATAATATTGATGATCTATTAAGCATAGTAGAAGCCAAGCAACAGATACAATATCACTGAAACACCAATGACCAATAAGATTAAAAATTTCTTTCAGAAGTTCAGAGAAATGAACTTTTTTTTTTTTAATCAGTGGATGAAATACACTCATTTAAAGAAACCAGATTTATTAATTAACAGCCTGCAAAACAAATGAATCAATAAAGTAACACAACAAATCTTAACTTAAAACCATAAACTATATCAAAATTTATGAAAAAATAATTTAAGAAACTTAAGTTAGGTATATATATATTATGTTTTTATTTGCAATAATTCTATTTTAAACAATTGAAATTTAATATAAATCAAGAAATAACGGCCCTGGAAAAAAAGGAAGAACTTTAAAAAATCAGAGTTATTCATAGTGATTTAACTGAGTAAAGTTGTTTGCCAGGGGAGATGAAAAAATTTTGCACTTAAATCATTATTTTACCTCTCGTACAGTTTGTTTTCTAAAAAATATTTTTAATAGACTGTGTACATACATATGAAAGGATAAAAAGAATTAAGATTTTAAATTATTATTTTATTATTTTAAATTAATACTGAGTGACAATCTAGGGAAAATCCCATTCAAAATTCTTGATTTCATTCTAGAGGTTCCCCTGTAAAGTTAATTTTGTGGCAGAGCGCGTTCATAATGCAAAAGTCATAAAATTAGACAACTTTTAGAAGAAAAACTGCTGAATCTGCATGATCTTCCATTTCTTCCAGTAAAATAATACATCCTGGATCGCCGGTGCTCAGCTAAATTGTCAATCATCAAGTTAATAACCAATAAGAAAATATAGGAAGAGAGTAAATTCTCGCCAAAATAAGCTTTATTTAAGTGACAGCACATGAAAATCAGCATTTTTTTTGTATGTTGTCCTGCTTAAATAAACTCACGTCAAATACAACCCGGGGAAAAGGCAAAATCCAATCTCTGCGGTGCTCATGAAAGAATAAAAAAATTAAGATTTTAAATTATTATTTTATCATTTTAAATTAATATTGAGTGATAATCTAGATAAAATTCTATTCAAAATTCTTAATTTTAATTTCATTCTAGAGGTTCCACTGTAAAGTTAGTTTCAAGGCAAAGCATGTTCATAATGCAAAAGTCAGAAAATTGGACAATCTTTATATATAAAAATTGCATGTCATGGTATTTGTCCACGATGAATACCTAAACTAATGAACCGATTTTAATGAAATTTTACATACTGTGTGCAGTTTGGTCCAACTTGAGAGATAAGATAGTGTTTATCTGAACTTATAGTCACAATATTTTTTTATTGCAAATTATTTGTTTATTATATGACAAGGGGTTATAATTATCTGTGAGTTCCATAAGTTTAATTGTTGCCAAAAACAATTTACGAGTTCATTCCTTTTCAACAAAAAAAAATAAATACATTTAATCAAATGTGAACGTTAAAAAATTATAAAGAGTTAAATTATACATCTCACAAAAATTGACGCCATAATCACTTTAAAAATTTTATACAAACTGATAAAGTGCTAATGTAGTTCTATACACAAGGGAAGTGTGATGTCACTGACTGTCTGTGGAGTCAAGAAAAAGATTTCCTATGTTAATCGCCCATTGGATTTTTTGTAAAAAATTATTAAAAATCGAGGAAATTTATTTCCCGATTTTAATCCCCATATTGGGTATAGATCGTGTGCATGCATTAGATTGAGTTCAGGAAAGCGTCCAGAGGCAAATCTGGGTCCGTTAAAGGACCCTTCACAAAATTATTTATCCTAAAGGACCCTTCACAAAATTATTTATCATAAGAAATAGACCTTTGATAAATCTATTTCATTTTAAAAACTAATCTTCTATGGAATGAACAGGCTGCCTATGAAAAATCAGATGTTTTGCTATATTTCCTTGAAAAGCTGATATTCAATTTCTAATTTATTAAGGGCTTCTATGCATATATTTAAGTTTAGTTCTATAAAAATGGACTGTCATTGTCTAAAATGAAACTTTAATTATAATTTTATTTTGAAAAATTACATTTTTCACGATTTCACAAAAAGAGGGCCCTAGTCGAAAAGTTCGGAAGAACTTTATTTTCACACAAAATTTAAACTCACAAAAATACGTGTAGAGTTTTTCACAATTTCACAAAAACAGGACCCTGTTTGAAAAGTCTGGACAGACCCCTGGAGTTATTTTGCTGTGAAACTAACAAAATTTTAATTTTAAATTTAAAAACTCTGTCAGACAGCAAAAGTTCAATTCAGTACTTAAAAAATTGGCCGAAAGCAGACTTTGCATCCAATGGATAACAGCTCATGTTGGAGTCTTCAGTAATGAGGTGGCAGACTTGCTTACGAAAGAGGGAAGTGATTTTCTTATTGCTGCCTCTAGTGAATTTATCGCATCTGAAATTTTTTCTGTTCACAAGACTAAAGCAAATTCTATTTGGAAAATTCCTCCCGCACATGAATGATGTTAGGAAAGAAATAATTAGGTATTAAGTAATAAAATCTTATTTAAAACACTGAATTTGAATGGTGCCTGAAATAGAAAAACACAACAATTAGAATAAAAAATTGGGAGTTCTATTCCCGTTAAATTATTAATTATGAAGGCCAGTGATAAAATCCTTTATAAAACCTTTGCATTTTGTTGCTTTTAGCTGCTCATGAAAGAATTTAAAATAATTAAATAAAATTAGAAAAATATAGACTTACCAACAGTCATTAATGGCAGATGCTGTAACACAAAATATTAATCCAATAAACACAAATAAATGAAATGAAACAAATATTCCTTGAACACAATTATTTATTGAAAATTAAATGCACATTAATCTTTTCAGTGTCGGCACTTGATGCAATAAATAAGACAATTAGGATGGTATCAAAAAAAAAAAGAAAAGCAACAACTTTTAATGATCATTTTGATTATGTAATAAAAATTATTAAACAAGCCTATATTCAGCATTTCTAACAGTGAGGTACATTTTTGACCGAATTAGGTATTTAATCCAGTATAATGATATGAGGAGCATTTGACACAGTATCATTATTGAGATAGTGAACCATCATTTTATCACTTAAATCAATAAACTGTATTTAGGTTTTGCACCCAATTTGCCGTGCTGGCGTATTGCCATTAGCTGGCGTTGAATTCCACGATGTATTAAGCATATTTCATTAGGCCTATAGTAGCACACACTAGAGGTCTGTGATATCATCAATGTCCTCATATTAAATAAAAACATCTGAATTTACTTATTTTCTTTAAGAAATTATTTAAAGCTTACCTTTTCTACAGTTTATTATATTTAACTGATTTTCTTTTCATATTTAAATTCACTTTGCTTTCATCTTACAAACATCGTTATTCCGTTTACTATATCGGCGTTGCCATTTCCAGTCTGCATAATTTTTTCTATTTGTGCTGTTGCCACTCCTTGGAAATTGTCATTTTAAATTATGTTTTGGTTTTCACCACCGGATGTCGTGGCGCGGCTGTCAATGTCGTTATGTAGATTAACTGGTGTTGGATAGTATATAATGCCGTGATGTTTGAAGATACTTCAGTTTCAGTTTGTTTTCAGCTAGTTTCAGCTTGAGTGTTAGCTTGGAGCTTCAGCTCAGTTGAGCAGCAGCTGTTCTAGATAATGGATATATTGTAAGCTGCTCATGTTTTCCTAATATGCTGAACTCAAAAATATTAAAATCTTAAGTAAATCGATTGTTGAAATATTCTGTTAAGTTTGATTTTTTATGATGTTAATAAATGTTTACATAGGTTAAGTTTTAAAATGTTTTTTGATCTGCAATAGTTTCTTTAGAAATTTAAATGGATAGTCTTCGTGAGGACTTTAATAACGCCAAAATTTTTTGAACTTTGTGTTTTCCTGATCATCATGAAATCGTTGGTCATGCGGCGACCATAAATTGAATTGAATCTTCTACTAAAAAGTTAATCTTAATCGAGATCCTTCTGCTTGTTCCATTCATTGGTCATGCGGCGACCATGAAGTTTGAGATTGATTTCTTGACTTTGTTATTTTCTTCAATAAAATTTAATGGTGCTTGTTTCGCTGGTCATTGGGCGACCGCGATATCATATATCTTCAATGGTTTCGTTTTAATGTTTTTTCTTCAATGTGCAATCTACAATATGTTATTTATTATATGGTTAAAATGCCTCAGCCAGTTTGATGTGATTTTTGTCATCGGTCTTTCCTTATTGGTCATGTGGCGACCATGTAAATAAACTTAATCGTATGTCAAAGACTTTTTTTCATCATGTATCTACTACCAGCGTAAATACGTTACTTGTAGGTAATATAGTTTTTTTGAATTGTTATTCAAGATAAATTTGAATGATTGCATTTATAAATTGTTATATATTTATATTACATCGTTATCTAGTTTGAACTTATTGTTGTAACTGTTTTGAATTTGTTATGAATAAATTTTTTTCGTTTTAAATATTTTTGTATTTGCTGAGTCTAACACTTTTTACATACTAGTCAAATTAGTTCAATCAAAAATCCTCTAAACTTAAATAATTCTACTGCAGCATTTATCTGCTTAATATAAACTTATTTAAGACTGACTTTAAAGTGTCAATCAATTTGGGTTATGGGCCCAGTTTAAAAGAGGGATTTTTTTGACTAGTTTTGTTGTAGACTCAGTAAATTTAATTTGTAATTTGTGGTATATTTAATTGTTTAATTATGACTTATAATATAGTTGCTCAAATAACTAAACTTAATGCTCATAATTATTCTGGTTGGAAATGTGATATTAAGTTCCTTTTAATGGAAAGAAATGCTTTCGATATCGTAACTGGTAGCGAAGAGCAACCTGTAAAGAGTGATACGGTTACTGTTGAAGCTATAAAAGATTTTAAGAGAAGGCAGAATGCTGCCATGTCTTTAACTTATTTAAACATTGAACTGGAATATCGTAGTTTAATAAGCGAATGTCCTGATCCCTCTAAAGCTTGGGAAATCCTTAAAGTCAATTTCCAACCAGACAGTAGAAGTCACCATATGAAATTATATTCTGAATTAATGTCCTGTTTTTTAGACCCTGGCGAATCTATAGGAATTTATGCAGCTAAAATTTCAAAAATAGCAGATCAATTAAAATCTATAGGTAAACCTATAAATGATGAGTATTTGAGTTTTCAAATTTTACGTTTTTTACCTGATAAGTTTGACCAGATCGTCCAGCAAATTCTTAGATGACCTGATGAAGATTTCGAGTTAAAAAAAATTGTAATTGAACTTTGTGCTGAGGAGACATGTCTCCAACTTAGAAATCTTGATAAAACTAGGGTGGACTGTAATATTGAAGCCCAAAGTGTTAAGTTTAAAAGAAGGCCTGTTTTCCCTTGCTGGCGATGTGGAAAGAAAGGTCATATTAGTAAAGATTGTAGGGTAAAATTAAGTAATGATAAATCTGCTAGAGAAAATACACTTAAAAGTAATTCTGTTAAAAGAAGTGACTCCGCTCAACAGTCAAAACGTGATAAAACTCTCCCCGTAAAAATAAAGGTTTTAAAGCTCAGAATTATATTGCTGAAGCTAATTTAAGTGGTTTTAATAGAGAGGGTAGCTAGGCTTTCGATACCGACGCCTCTCACCACTTTTGTAAAGATAAATCTTCTTTTTGTAATTTCACCAAAATTTCTGGTGATGAGTTGCACGTGGCTGTTGACGGGGTTACTTTCCCCATTACTGGTAAAGGGGAAGTTGAGTTAGATTTTAATGGTGTTATCATAAAGCTTTGGAATGTTCTTTTTTCTCCTAACTTAAGAAAAAACCTGTTAAGTGGTTCTAGATTCGACCAGGGCGGGGCTAAATTTACTGGTAAGGCTGGTAAACTAAATGTTGTCGATAAATATGGCAAGTTTCTTTTTTCTGCTAAGCTCTATGACGGGATTTATTACACCTTTCCAAAAACCATAAATCACAGTGTTAAAATGAATGGGGGGCAGAATTCTAAAACTAATGTTGATCTAAATTATAATGCTGAAATTTCAGCTTCACCTGTAATAAAAACTGCCAATATTAAAGATATAGATACATGGCACTTACATTTTGATCACATTAGTCCAGACTTAATTTATAATACTATTCGTAATTCTGCAGTTAAAGGTCTACCTCATTTAAAATCTGTTGATAATTTTTTTTGTGATCCCTGTCATTTAAGCAAACAAAACGTGTCTCTTTTAAGCCTCTTGGTTCTTCTTCATCTAAAAAGCCATTAGAGAGAATCTTTCTTGATACTTGGGGTCCTGTTAAAATTACTGGAAAGAAAGGTAAACGTTTTTTTGTGTTTATTATAGATGATTTTTCAGGTAAAACTTCAGCCCGAGCCCGGGCCGGGTTTGGGCCGAATTTTTGAATTTGCTCTCGGGACAGGCCGGGCCTGAATGAAATTTTCGCCGGGCCGTGTCGGCCCGAATCTTCTTCTGGTTTCCTCGTTAATCAACGAAAAAGGAAAATGATAAAGTATTTCTTCAGTCATTTATTTTACGTAATTTTACAGGCTTGTATGTCACATAAAGTTCTATTTTGTTAAAAAAAAGTGTCTGTAATGTCAATTTAATTGTCTATCAGTCTGTCTGTCCGAAGTCTGATTTTTCACAAATATTTTTAGCGTGCCTCGAAATTAATATATTTTATTTAAAGTAATATTAGATGGTTTCCTATTCAAAATAGTATGCATGTCACTACCAGTTTGCGAACATGTACATAACAAAAGAAATTAGATACATTACTGTGTATGAGGGTTTGTTTCTTATGATCTGTTGAGTTTAGGTGGTATAAAGGCTATAAAAATCTTTCCGCTGTAACTTTTTCCTAAGGCTCCTTTTCCTTTTCTCCAGTGGACGAAAGTAGCATCATTTTTATCATGGGCAAAAGCAACTTTTCTATTGAATATGGTTGGATTAACATTAAAGTTTTGTTTACCGGAGTATATGAAAAATTCGGATACATTATGGTATATAAGAGAAAATGGTTGAAATTGCATTTTTAGTAGTATTAACCATTTTAAATACCTTCCTATATTGTTTGATGAATGCTAATATTTTCGATTTGACTTTCTGTTTGTCTTTGTGCCTTGTCTATAATAATGAATTTCTGTTTATATATAATTGTCTTGTAAAATTTCAGCAGTTTTTTTATATAAAACCTCTGCAAAACACATACTAAAAATCTTTTTTATAAAAGGCATTCTTTTTTTTTTTTTTTTTTGTTATTTTACATATTTTTTAATCGGGCCGGGCCGGGTTGGGCCTGATTTTATCGTTTTTTGTCCGGGCCGGGCCATAAACCATTAAAAAATTGACATAGACCAAAAGGTCAATCTTTCAATTAATCTTATTATGCAGATAGCATACAGTGGAAAACTAATTAATTTTAAGGGTTTCAATAATAGTGACTTGATCAGTGTTTAAAAGTTATAACTCATTGAATACAAAAGTTTAAGCAAGAACAGTTTCATTCAGTAAAACATAAATATATATATTAATAAAACATTTTCAGAATATGACAAAAATAATGTTACCTTTTTAGTTGATGAACAAAACAAGGTGGTAGGTATAATCTAAATTATGTTATAACAAACTTGAGACACAATTACATATTTTGTTTTATGAAGACAAAACATCCGTGATCGCCATGTTGACCAACGGGAAAAGGAGGAAATACTTTGCTTCCGTGATTGCCATGTTGACCAACGGAAAAAACAAGATATATTGTTGATTATTGAAGACTACTATCGATGCACTATAAATTTTATGATTTAATTCGAAAAAGATTTTGATTAAAAATTTCAAACTTAACAATTATGACTTAAAAAGCCATTAAACACTATTAACATTAATGAAAAACAAACTTGAACAATTTCGATTCAACTATCAATTATCATTTTTAATTTCTAGATCTCAAACATTCGCGAATGACGAAAATCTACAAAGTTAAACTTATCCTTTTAAAGGAAACAAACTTAACAAGAAAAACTTTAACGTTTGTAAAAATTTATAACAATGGCAGCCATCAAGATATAAAACGCAACAGCCATAAAAAACATAACATGCTTAGCTGTAAACGGCTAAATGCACACCTGCAAGTTAAAGGACAAAATTAACGGTCGCCACCGGCCACATGGCGACTAAATAAAAAAAGATGGCGATTAAAAATTATGCATCGATCGCCACTAAAGTCGCCACTTTTTGTGATCATTAAAAGATTCTAAAAATCGAGCGACGATAGGCAATCAAAGCCTTGTGATTTCCAATCTTTTTCCATCCATGGCATAAATGTCAATGTTCATTTTAAACTTGCTTTATTATATTCTACAACCTATAAAGAAGTAGAATTGTTTAATATATCTCACTCATATAATTTTTTGGACCCCCCCCCCTAGCGATCTGTGATCACACAGCTTATAGAAAGCTTTATAATTTCTAGTCATTCTCCATTTGCTGCAAAAATATAAATATCTATTTTAAACTTACTTTATTAGATTCTAGAATCTGTCAAGAAGTAGAATTGTTTAATATCTCTTACTCATAATTCTTGTAATCCCCCCCCCCCCCCCCCTCCAACGATTGGCAATCACATGCTCCACTGAAGCCTTGTGATTTACAATCTTTCCCTATCCATAATATAAATGTAAATATTCATTTTAAACTTTCTTGATTAGATTGTAGAACCTATAAAGAAGTGTATAGATGTATCCCCTCCCCCCCCCCCCCCCCCACACACACATGTGCGCTCCATTTCAACTAGCAGTTAATGATCAAATGCCCTGCAAAGCACAATCTTTTTCCATTATTATCTCCATAGTATTTAGTGTATACTTAACCCATTTAAGATATTTGACAAATGTGTGTATCAAAATTTGATTTGGCTTAAATGTGTATTTTTCAAAAATTTTTGTATTTGCTTTCTTTTGAGTAGAAATCTTCCTTTTTCCTTTCCATTTTAAAGTAGAAATCTCCCTATTTTTAAAGCTACAAATTTGGCAGCTAAGTAAATTATTTTTAATGAAGCAGCTAAGTTTCCATATCTATACTTTTTAAGAGGAAATCTTTTAACTCTATTGAAATAAAATCATTTCAAAAAGTGTGTTTTTAGAAATAAGAAACAATAATAAAACTGCTAACTGTATTTACACATGACCATGTAAAAGGTTGTGATGATGATGAATCAGCTGATTCATTTACTAGAAAATATCAATATGAACTGTGAATGGTAACAGCTTACTTCACTTAAATAAATTGAAATAATCTGGTGTGTCACTCACACGACTTTCACTTACCCTGAAATTTAATACTATAAATACAGGTTGCAGATTAAAAGGTAAGATGACAAGTACTGTTATGTAATGTAAACCTGTGTTAAACAATTCATATTAGGCTTCTGAAGAGCTTTATATGATAATTAGTTCTGTGTGAGGGGGGCTACTGTCCCCCTCAACGCCCCGTTTCATTAATGCACCTACATTTATACAGAATTTAATTCGGTTATTAAAAAATAATTCTGTTTTAAAAAAATAATTTATTAAAATTATTATTTAAAAAAATTATCTTTTATGATAATGCAGACCATTTCCATATTAGAGAAGTAGTATAACACCAAATATCCAAAAAAAGTCCATTTTATTCTCAATATTTAAAAAAAAAAAAAAAAAAAAAAAAAAAAAAATACGATATTTTTTCTAAGTTTTTTTTCGTTAAAAGTAAAAAAAAATCGATAACTTTGTTTTAAATTATAGCAGATCGATGGTTCAACCATTCGTTTTAAAGGTATTGGCGAGCTCTTTTGAAAGATACCCATCATGAAAATTTACTCTCCTCGTGGGGGGACTTCTCCCACAGGGGGAGGGGAGGCGAGGCTCCTACATACACATAATTTTTTTTTCCCAGTTAACTATCTCTATTACAATATATATATATTCGTTTCATTTGGTTTAGTGCAGTCTATAGACGTTAAACTCTACTTACCTGCAATTTCCCCCATAGACGTAATGTATTAGAATTCTCTTGATTGTCCCTGTACACGAACCATTTGCTTGATCTTAACGAAAAGCTTACTGTAGCATCCGTATATGATACACATTTAGAATACCAAGTTTGAATTTTCTGCCATAATTTGTTTTTGAGATATGCTGATAACAGACAGACACACACACAGACAGACATACACACAGACCATTTGCTAAAAACATGATTTTCATATTCAGGGGACCTCAAAACGTGTAAATATAACAAAATCTCACATTCGAAATTTTGACCCAAAAACAATACTTTCTCTACCTTATGGGTAAGAGAAAGTATAAAAAAAAGTACTACTGAATTATCTGAAAGATAAAAACTTTTGCTGTTATTATTACAGCCCTAAGCAGATTTTAATTTAGGATGTGCAATTTAGGATTTTAAAAAAAAGCGTAATTACAAATTACAATTTCAGTGTCCCTGTGTTAATTTTATTATTATATGTATTTCTTATTTTCATATTTTTCTTGTGGTGATTATACCGCAAAATGGTAACAATGTTTTTTGCAGGCTGAAAGAAATAGTCTTATCATGTGAAAAGTGGCCACTAACTCAAAAAAGTGGCTACTAAAGAAACTGACAGTACCGGCCACTGGCCACTAATGAATTTTCCCAGTTTTGCCCTTTACTGCAAGTGCTTAGCTTACCAACAGCTTAAAGCTGCACAATTACTTAAAGCTATTAACACTTCATAGCTAATAGAAGGCTGACTGACAACTGCCATCAAACACATTCGCCGCAAGCTTTTTATACTGACTGAAATGTCAAATCTGCATATAAACAAAACATCGCTATTGCCACTCAACAGTCAAAGCCAAAATATAATTTGTAATAAATATTTTAACAGTAGTGGCAACAGCAAGAAATAGAAAAATTAAGCAGATTCAAAATGGCAACGGCAAAGATGTAAACAAACATCGATCGTTAATGCGTGATGCATGAAAAGCTGCAAACTGGATTTTAAATAAAGAAAACAAGTAGATATTAAATGAATTTGAAAAGAAAAGGTAAGTTAAAAGTTATTTCTTGAAAAATAAACATTTATCTATAAAAAATGTAACAATATTTTTATATGTGAGGACATTGATAGTTATCAAAAATAAACGGGCCGGGCCGGGTAAGTAAAGTTTTCGTACGGGCCGGCCCGGGCCTCGAAATTCCGGCCCGTGCAGACCTCTAGCACACACATCACTCATTTTGAGCTCACGCATAAGTTGATTTCACCAAGATATGATGAAAGATGACTCCACAAGATATCAGAAATTGATGATGAAAAATTGAAAGGACAACACAATTTTTGAAGTAAACCAATTAGTATTGATATTAAGGAACATGGTCACAGCACGTTTAACCCTTTCAGCATTAGCTGTTTTTCGGTATATCTGTTTAATGATTCATAAAATTAATACTATGCACAATATAAATATGTGAAATTAATACTGTATACTACACATGTTTATTAATCTTATTTTCAAGAAAAAAGCAATACTTCATATAAAGCATATATTTCAAAATTTAGCTACACCAGCCTTTTATTTTGACTATGCATGCCAGAAAAAGACAGGCTTACCGCTTATAGGGTTAAAGAAGAACTCCTGTGTATCATCAAGATAGAATTTTGGCATTGATGAGCATAGCCGTTAGGCCTAGTCTCTTTAGCTTGGAATATTCATCCTTGACCTTGTTTTACAAAAACTTTAAAAGTTTACAAAAATTTAGAAAATAATTATTTAAAACAAGATATATCATATGTGATATAGATAACGGAGGCATACCTGGCCTAGCAGTGACACCATTCGCTCTCAATGGCTATAAACAGTAATGCGGCCTGGCAAAAAACCTTTACCTCTGACCGACACTAGGTTCCAAGAGAGAGAGAAATTCCCGCTCGCGAAAGCGACATACTGCTAAATTGATATGCGCGGTAAATAGTTCTTGAAGAATTGATTTTAATTACATCATAAGCTCAAATAAAAATTAAAGAATTAAGATCAAATTAAATTAATTTTGATGAAGAAACATTTAGACTATTTTTTAGAGATGATTATTTATTATTAAATCTCATTTATCTTTGCAAGTGATGCTATTTTGAAATGGTGCACTAATACTGCGTTTGTGAGAACAACTATTCGAATTTTCTAGAAGGAATTTTGAAATCATAATTAAAAGTGACATCATCAATTTTAATTAATGAAATATGAACATCAGAAAAATTATTAATATTATTTTTAAATTATTTCAGAGCGATCCTAAATGATTTGAAATCAATTTACTTATTTTTTATTTTTTTATTTTTCTGATTGGTGAATCTGTTTGTTTACATTCAGAAACGCCGGTGGTTTATTTACAAACAAACATTTTCATAAATTATAAAAATTTCATTTTTACTGAATTTTGAGTAATTTAAATGATTAATTGGGGGAAATAAATAAGAGACAAACTATTTTTTAGAGGTTTTGAAAATAATTAAATTAAACAGTGTTAAATTTTTTAAATTTTAACATTCACAAATGGTATGCTGGTAACCATCCTGGTCTGTCTCTTCACACCAAAGGCACAAGATCCGCACAGACTGCATTGGCCAGACTGCGTAGTGGCCACATCTAAAGCTTGAAATTCGTCAATAAAGAAAAGACTTATTCTTCTTGCCCTTGTTCCTGTCCTGCTTCTCCTGCTCATGTCATTGACTGTATTGGTGCCTCTGCGAGGCAGCTGTTGAGTGAGGAGAGTAATGGACTTGTGGTTCTGTTAGAGCAACATGGTATGATGGACCTGGTCTAGGGTTTTTGGACCAGGGGGACATGAAACAACAAAACTCTGTTGTCCTTGGCATTTTCTTGCATTTGGAGATCAGAAACGTAACACGAAAATTTACATGCGAGATGTATATTTTTGTAATATGTATCGCACGAAATATTGTTTCATTATTCATTACTCTCTTAATATAAGAGTTGTTAAAATAACCATGATGTTTGAAAGGAATTAAATATTTAATTTAGAAATTTATGCATTAAGCCGGAAAGTTCATTTCAGAAAATTATGGAGTGGAAGGCTGATTTTTTATACCAACTATGTGAAAAATACCAGAGCCGGAAATCGAACCCGGGCCTTCTGCTTTACGTGCGGATGCTCAAGCCATCGAGCTACCCTGGCTGATTACAAGCTAGGCATTTCTCACATAACATTCGTTGGCAAAGTCACCGAGTCTGCAAACACAGTTGTATCAAGTGACATTATTAATCATAGCACAACTCCAATAGACCATGAAATTTCTAAATTAAATAGAAAATTTCAAGGTCTATTGGAGTTGTGACATGATTAATGTCACTTGATACAGCTGTGTTTGCAGACTCAGTGACTTTGCCAACAAATGTTATGTGAGAAATGCCTAGCTGGCAATCAACCAGGGTAGCTCGATGGTTTGAGCATCTGCACGTAAAGCAGAAGGCCCGGGTTCGATTCCCGGCTCTGGTATTTTTCACATAGTTGGTATAAAAAATCAGCCTTCCACTCCATAATTTTCTGAAAGGAATTAAATATGTTCGCCAAATAATTTGTCGATATATATATTTTTTTTTCGCCAAGGACAAGGGCGGATCAAGGGGTGTGCGAAGTGTGCGGCCGCATGGGGCGCTCACTCGATACGCAAATGAAAGGGCACCAAATGACGAAAATTTTCTCGGACGATTTTATTTACAATTTTAAGAAACTTTTTTTTTTTTTCCAAAGCAGTACCAAACGTTTGTCTACGAATCTTAATGAGAGCCTTCTCTCTCATTTTCACAGCAAAGAGAAGATGAAACAGGAATACCTCTAGAGTGCACTGCCCCCTCCCATTTCTTTATTTTCTCTCTTTCTTCGAAACATGGATTTTCTCTTTGACAGTTATACAATCTCTTCCAAATATCTGAGATGACCACCAATTGGGACACTGGGAGGGCACAGACTATCGTCTTTCTATCCCTTTCATTGTCGTACTGATTCTTCATAGAAGAGAATGTTGTAAAATACCACAAAAGCACCCCCCCCTCAATCCATTTAACACCCCCTCTGAATTTTTCCTGAATTTAGCTTGTTCTGAACAACTCTTCTGTTCAGCCTCACAGGAAGCCAACAAAAGACTCTATAGGAATAGGAGACAGTTTTTAGGTTATTTTTTTCTTTGTTTAAGATTCGCCTTTATAAATATGAACATTGATTTGTTTATGATAAATCGGACACCAATTATTTGAAAATGAAAAACGTAAGCTTCCTAAAATAGTTGAAAATTTAAAAATAATGTTTTGGAAGTAGGAAAAATAATTTCCTGAATTTTTCCATTTTTATAGCGGTTAACCAAAAGTTGACTGTATTTATTTATTTATTTATTTATTTTAATTGCTGCAACATTTAAAAAAAAAATATATATATATATATATTTTTTAATTACTTTTTATATCAGTTAATTTTAGCAGGAAAATACATGTTAATTTCTATATTTTTGCCGATTTTTAAAGCCTCAACAAATATATCCTGATTTGCCATAAAGAATGTAGGGGCGCTTAAATAGTATTTTATGGTATTTTTTTTTATTTTTGTATTAAAAAATAATTTACATTTACTTTATAAATCATTTTACAAGCATGACAGATAAGTGGAAACCATCAGAGGCTTACTGGAGTAAAAGAAAAGTGTACGAAAATCAGGAAAATGTAAAACAAGCTGCTGCATTAAAAAAAAAAAAAAAAAAAGAGAGAATTCTAGCAGTGCAAGTCACAAAGAACTGAACATTTCTGCAAATTGATGATAAAATTGAAAAAATCATAGATTTTAATACTAAATATTATTAACTATTTCTGTTCTATTTTTTTAATTAAAACTGAAAAAAAAAAAAAAAAAAGTGAAATATTAAAAAAGGTTTTTTTTCCCCCTAACAGTGCAAGTTGCGAGAAATTGAACAGTACTGTAACTTTAAAGAATGGTGAAAATAAAATACCGAAGAAAAAGTAATAAATTACGTTGATTTATACCAGTTCTAATTTTAATATCCTGCGATTCACAAACGTGAAACATTAAAGTAATGAATTAGTGGCTGTGACTGCAGCAGGGAGATTACCGGTTCAGATTCCAGGTCGCGTATCGTGCTCGTCGGCTTAGTATTTCGAGTTTTGTTTTCTTCAAAACTCGAATGAATATGGTCTAGGGCAAGTTAGAATCCCCTCACCACACACACACACACACACACACACATCGAAGGGCATCCCACTCAAACCTAGGTTCCAAACATAGGCAAAAATGCCAACATCAGCACTCACTGTGTGTTGGCTCGACTCATATATCTTCCTTTCTTCTTCTCCATGTAATCCAATGAGATTTTTATTGCTTCGTATTATTAGGATATCTCTTTCAAAAATAATGTTTTTAGAATTATGTTTTTTGTATTCCACTCTTTGAACATTTCATCTTTTATCTTAGTAAGCAATAAAAAAAAAAAAAAAAAAAAATTCAATATCTCTTTTTGAAATTGAAAATTAGGCTCTTAAGTTTGCTTAGTGAAATAAAATATTTAAATTATTAAAAAAAAAAAAAAAAAAAAAAAAAAAAAACCTCACTAGAATAAAAAAAATAAATAAATAAAAATACGCGGGGAAGGAGAAAGGAAGAGTATTTGACTATGACTTCGGCCTGTCTGCTCTCTAACTCCCGTTAATATTATTGAAATTTCTTGAAACTGATATATGATATTCAAATTTCCTATCGAAAATGAAGTAAATACCATTATTAGTTTGTGTACAGGGACACTCGAAAGTATTTCAAAGCATTGCGTTCTCTGAGAGGTATTTCTATAAACTACATTTTAATACCATTACTTTGCATAAATCTTTATGAAATTGAAATATGTTATTCAAGTTCATTATCGAATGTTTCCAATTGAAAATGTATTAAATAACCACCACTAGATTGTGTACAGACACCCAAGAGTATTCCAAAGTACTGCATTCTAAGAGAGTTAATTCTAAAAACCATATTTTAATGACTTTACTTTGCACAAATTTGGATAAAATTGAAATCTATTATTCATATGCACGAAAGAACGCTTTTTATAGTTTAGCATTAAGATTTACATTTAAGATTAGATTACATTAAGATTTACACTTAGTATTAAGATAGAAAATATTTACAGGGCCACCTAAAAATATTCAGATATATGGAGAGCTATATAAGGAAACAGATGAAATTTCAATTTTATTTTTATTAAGCATTTTAACACTTTGTGACAATGTTTAAGAGTTAATATGAACTGAATTATTAAAGCTATCTGTCTGAGAGTCGGTTTGTTTATCTGTCCAACTGCCCGCCTCCAGCATCCATAAATATTTTCAGAATTTCTTCAAAATAATAAACGTTATTCATGTTTACCATGGAATATTCCCTATTTAAAATGACATTAATAGGCTAGCGTTCAGATTTACAGTAAAATATTCAGATACATTAGTTTCCATGGTCTCACTCTAAAAAACATTCGCAGTAATTTATTTTTGGGGAATATATTTCTTGTTTGTTTGCACCGGATGGAGCGTGAATATAATTTTATCCGTGATTTTAAAATAATAAAAATCTGGAGTGACTCCAAATAATTTGAGTCCATAAATCATAAAGATAATGAATTTTTCGTTATGCTCCTGTAAAAATCTAAGAAGGCTAGATTCAATAAAATCTACACATTTCGTGCATCGGTGGCCTCTAACATAACATGTGTATAAATTTTCAGCTCAATTGAATAAGGCGTTTAGAAGCTATTGCACTTCAAAAATTTGGGCTCATAGGCCATAAAGGTAAAAAATAGTTCTTTGTGTCCCTGTGAAAAAAAAAAAAAAAAAAAAAACTTTAAATGTTGGATTCACCAAGATCTATACAATTCGTGTGACAGTTACTTATAACATGTGTATAAATTTTCAGCTCAAGCGAATAAGGCATTTAGATGCTATCTCACTTAAATTTGAGCCCATAGGCCATAATGATAAAGAATTTTTCTTTGTATCCCTGTAAAAAAACATGCCCTAATCAGCTAAATCAATAAGGTTTGTGCTATGCTGACCTATAACATATGTACAAACTTTCAACTCATTCGAATGAAGGATTTAGGCGCTATATCATGTTCACTCATACACATACTCACATATGCATACGTCATGGTAAAAATGAACTTCGGAGACCTCAAAACGTATAGCCACAACAAAGTCTCCAAGTCGAATTTATGACATGATTACAATACTTTCCTTATATATGTATGTTCGGAAAGTAAAAATAAAAAGAAAAGATAATTAAAAAAGAAAATCAAATCAAACACATCATTTTTGTTACGTAGGTCTAAGTAGATTTGTATAATACAGGATTTTTATAATACAAAAGAAATTGCAATTATATATATATATATATATATATATATATATATATAGTGTAAATCTATGATAAACAATTTAAATTGCCATATGAAAAAATAATAATAATAATAATAAATAAATAAATAAATAAATAAGGGTCATTTAGGTCTATTATCCCATCACAAATAAACTAGCGACGATTGTAATGAATTTGCTCAAAAGTATATTTCTATAAATAATTAAATTATATTGCATTTCATTACTCAAATTCTGTTATTTTAATAAAATAATAATAAAAACACTTAAATTTTACGTAATTTTTTTTAAATTACTGGCTATTTATCATGGCATTTGGCCTCTGTTTTTGATTTGGCGAATACGGCTTGACAGGATAATATACAAGCAGTAAATTTGGAAATAGGTTCATTTGGAAATATGGACCGCTAGGGAGAGGGTGAGGGGCGAAGGTCGACTAGTTTAATAGAAAATGTTGAAAATAATATCTGAATTTAAGATTTGAAATTTGATATCACCCAATTTTTTAACAGTAACCTTAACTTTCTTATTTGTACACTAAGTTTTTTGTTGGTACTTTTACACATAAAGAATAAAAGCGAATATATTTTTTAATTTACTATACAGTTAATAGTATTTTGAGAAAATACAACAAAATAGACACTTTTTGTTGATTTATGCTGTAAAAAAAAAAAAAAAAAACTTGAAACTTTTAAGCTGCATTTCTTCAATAATTTTACTAGGTAAACACCAGAGATTGAAAAGTTGTTTTATCATATTCTGAAAAAATGAATAATTGTTTTTAGATTTTTTTGTGAAGACAAAAGATTTTTGAGAAAAAGGTAGTATAAATATATGCGCACAAATTATGACCATTAAATTGCAGTCACTTACTTTTTTTTTTGGGGGGGGGGGAGGGGGGGGCTTATACAGATACTTGCACGAGTGCCAAAATTCATTTGGTCTGCCCCTGGCCAAGGATGACAGATATGAAAACTATTCCGCTGCAACATATTAGTATCTTATATCAGATACTTTATTTAGACATTTGAAAACAAATTTGACTTCAAATTATGATAAAATATTTAACCTTTTCCTTTTAATTAGTATATTAGTTGGATATTTATCGTGTAAATATCATCCTTTGAAATGAAATGTTTATGTTTTCTTTCGAATATGGAAGTTTGCCATTTATTTTTTTCTAGAGTTTTGAAATTTAAAATTCAAATTTTATCAATTTTACAGCAAAAACAACTTAATCTAACACACACACAATAACTAATACATATCTTTACTCAAATATGGGGATTATAAATTGGGAAATAATTTTCCTCAATTTTTAATAATTTTTTACAAAAAATCCAATGGGCTATTAACATAGGAAATCTTTTTCTTAGCTCCATAGACAGTGTTAGATCAGAGAATTAAACTATATAAGAACATTCTGAATACTTAAATAGTGGACTGT
Source organism: Salticus scenicus (assembly GCA_963930645.1). Lineage (NCBI taxonomy): Eukaryota > Metazoa > Arthropoda > Arachnida > Araneae > Salticidae > Salticus > Salticus scenicus. Next base: position 176,027,425 of record OZ005652.1, read on the forward strand.
AATAAAAACTTGACAAACTAGAGGTGATTTCAACATCACAACTACATTTATTTAAAACTTTAAAATGGGAGTAAAGAAAGCTGCCAGCCTCCCATGAGCGGAGTTACAAAACCAACTGAGCTCCGAACGAAGGAGCGAACTTTTCAGAGTGCGCAGGCGCAACATACCGCCCGGCGTTGAAATGCAAATTTCAAAGAGTTACACAAATTTATACATGAGACATAACCATAGAAACATATGTTGGAAATACAAACTGATTTATAGATTAATCACATTGAAAATAAAAAACAATAATTAACACAATTTTAACTTATACATGAAACAATCTATATATGCAAGGTAAGTAAATAAAACCAAAGGAAAACTTATATAGCAATATTAAGAAAATTCAGTATTATTTCTTTCTCAATTTTTAATAGTTTTTTTTTTTTTTTTTTAGAATATATTTATTTAATATATTTTTTATAATATACCATTTTTCATATCTAAACAAGAATAAAACAAATGTCCATAATATAAACTGTCATTCTTTTCAATAGAATATAAGCAGTAAAATGAAATTAATATATTGTATAATCATTAATTGGCAAAATAGCTAATTTTGAAATAGCTCTTTTCAGTATTCCATTTTTTGTTCGAATATCTACTACTCTCACAATATTATCCCTTCCAATATAGGTTTTAGTAATGCGGCCTTGTAACCATTTTAGAGGGGGCAAATTATCCTCTTTTATGACGACCATATCGCCTACCTTTACGTTTTGTTTTTCAAAGTACCACTTAGTCCTTTGCTGTAGATTATTTAAGTAATTGTTAGACCAAAATTTCCAAAATGTTTGAGTTAGTTTACAAGTTTGTTGCCACAAATTTAATTTATTGGTTTGAATGTTGGTCAGTGAGGGTTCGGGGATGGCCGTTAACGATCGACCGATAAGAAAATGACCAGGGGTCAAAATTTCCAAATCCTCTATGTCTGCCGAGAGAGGAGTTAATGGAAGCGAATTCAACATGGATTCAATTTGAATCATGATGGTTTGAAAGGCTTCGTATGTCAGTTTAGCATCACCTATAATACGCTTGTAATAATACTTAAAAGATTTAATCCCGGCTTCCCATAAGCCACCAAAATTTGGTGCCCTGGGAGGAATAAATTTCCATTCTATTTTCTCATTTAAGGAGAAATTTGCCAAATTTTCATCTTGTTGGGTAATTAATTTAAAAAATTCCTTTAAGTCTTTATTAGCTCGAACAAGATTACTCCCATTGTCTGAAAAGATTTTAGCACATTTACCTCGTCTGCCGATAAAACGTTTCAAGGCAGCAACTAGTGACTCTGAAGTTAAGTCAGAGACGATTTCTAGGTGTATTGCCTTAGTTGTAAGGCAAACGAAAAGAGCAACAAAAATTTTAATGGGAGCCCCTTTTCTTTGATGCTTATTTTTTATAAAAAATGGGCCACACAGATCTATACCCGTACTATTGAATGCGAAAACAGGATTTATCCTCTCTTTAGGCAGATCACCCATTTTTTGAGAGCATAACTTAGGGTTAGCTCTAAAACATTGGACACAATTATGGATAATTTTACGACATGCATTTCGACCATTTAAGGGCCAATATTCTTGCCTAATGTTATAAAGTAATGTCTGAGGACCTGAATGGTGAAGTTTTTCATGAAAATGTTTAATAATTATCTCACTGAACTTACCCTTTGGCAATATTATTGGATGTTTTTTCTTATAGTTCAAATCTGCGTTATGCAACCTACCTCCAATTCTTAATAAACCATCTGAATCAATGAACGGTGCCAGGGGGCGAAGCCTGCTGCTAAGAGAAATACAGTTATTAATTTTTAGACTTGTTATATCATTCCTAAATTCTCCCTCCTGTAAGGTCTTTAGTATAAAATTCAGTGCAGCCTTCTTTTCTTCTGGACCTAGGTATCCAGTTTTTCTTTCCCCTGGATGTCTTAGGTTGTTGATAAATCTGAAAATAAACGCTAAAACATGCACAATTTTAGTAAAACTATTACTAATGGTTAAAATGTCATCAACAAAATTGAAAGGTTGGGTAGTTACATAAAGGGAAAATTTAAGTTCAGAATCATTAAGACGTTTTTTAGCTTCAGAAAAATATTCGTCGCTAGAGTCAGTAATGTCATTATTCGAAAGTTGTATAGGCTCATGATGAAGAAAATCTGGTCCATTGAACCAGAACTCAGAAAGTTGATGAGGAGGGCTTCCTCGTGAAACAAGATCAGCTGGATTTTCGGTTGATTTAACATGCCTCCAACAAAAATTCTTCGTGAGTTCCTGAATTCGAGATATTCGATTAGACACAAATACCTTGAGCACGTGGGGTGATGAGTTGATCCATGATAAAACGATTGTTGAATCGCTGTAAAGATATACAGAGCTTAATTGTATATTTAATGATGTGATTACTTTTGATATCAGTTTAGATAACAATTCAGCCGCACAAAGTTCTAGGCGAGGTATAGTCAATACTTTAAGAGGAGAAACTCGGGACTTACTACACAGTAAGCTCACATGTACATCATTTGAACTAGTGATCACACGTAAATAAACCACTGCGCCATATGCCTCTTGTGACGCGTCCGAAAAGCCGTGGAGCTGCAGTTCACGACAATTAGAGTTTGAGAACACGAAACGTGGGATCGTAATATCTTTAAGCTCGTTTAGAGCATTTCGGAATTTTATCCATGTGTTTTTTTCTTGTGTTGGAAGTTCCTGATCCCAATCAATTTTCAAAAGCCACAATTTTTGTAGAAATATTTTAGCCTGTACTATCACTGGTCCTACTAGACCCAATGGGTCAAAGAGTCTAGCGATCTCTTTCAGAACACCACGTTTGGTGATTGTATTAGAATAATCTGATGATACCGTGAAACTGAAATTATCATCTTTGGGATTCCATTTTAGCCCTAGTGTTTTCACCGAAGTTTTATCATTTTTTTCGAAGTGATAGTCTTGCTCACTGTAAGGGACTTGTTCTAATAATTCTCTGGCATTTGAAACCCATTTATGCAACTCTAGTCCACCAGCCGATAACATTAACACCAACTGTTTCTGGAGTATTTTTTTATATTTTTTTGTATTTTTTATATTTTTTTAATTATTTAAACTACATATATAGATATATGATTAGAGATGAACATTGAAAAATAAATTTCATTCGTAAAATAATCTCATTCGACAAATGCCGTCATTTTTTCTTATTTTCTATTGAGCTAATTCTCCGCGTGCTTAAATGTTGTCCATGTATATATTATTTTTTTATCCTCGCGTATCGTATCGTTTCGACAAAAAATAATTGAAACTAGCCCACGTTAGAGAAATATTATTAAAGGGGTATTTATTATATATATATATATTAATATCGGATTTAGAGCTGTTTAATACAGAGAAAAATTACAGTATTTGAAAAATTTTAAAACACACACACACACACACACATATATATATATAATTTTTTTTTTTTTTTATTATTATTATTTTATTTTTTTTTACGAAAAAGAAGTTATGTATTCGATAAAAGAATATTTTTTATAATAATTGTTGAAGACTATGCTAAATCTGAAAGACATTATGAAAATCAATAGAATTTTAAGAATGATAGCTATTAAAAATTACAAATATTTTACGGTGCGTAACAATTGAGATATCTTATATGTTTTAAAGTATATGACTGCGTCCAAATCATTTTTTTTTTAATTTCAAAATTATTCAAACATTATTTAAAAATACATTGTTTCGATTTAAATATGATGTAAAATATGAATTCAAACACAATTTTAGCAATTTTTGTAAATTAAAAATAGTAATAATATTTTCAGGAAAAGCTCTACAAAATATAAGGCTTATGCCAGACTGCCTATATAAAAGTTGAATGGATGTATGTCCTCACACGACCTAAGGTTCGAAATCGCTCTGAGATGTTAAGCATTAGAAGTATATGGTATGTTTATTCAGGTAACGACGGTTTCGGCGAATAGTTGAAAGTCTTAGATGAAAAGCTGCTTAAGTTGCAAAGTTCGAATCGGCTTAGTTGTATGTACAGTTGTCAACTTAGCACCTTTTGGCTATTGGAATATTTTAATGTTTTTTTTTTTTTTTTCTCGTCAAGGAATACCGTTACAGTTCACTGATTAAATAAAATAAATATTTATATTGGATTTTTCCGGTAGCCAAAAGGTACCAAGTTGGCAATTATAGTTGTATGCGAGTATTTTTGTAAAGATTGTTTAAACTAAAGATTGCGAAAAGATTCTTCAGTTCCACACTACGTAAGCAGGGCCCGTAGCAGTACTTTATTTTTACGTGCATTTTATTATTTTGTTACCACTTTAATCAATCAGTAAACTTTAGTTTTAGATTCAAAACCTTGACAAAAAATGTACAAAAAAAAAAAAAAAAAAAAAGTAGTATTAAAATAATATAGCAAACGTAAAAATGAGCAGACGACACTTCATCAGTTCCCGTTAGAATGTCGTCAACGTAAAAATCCTTAAGTGTGGCGGCAGAAGCTAACGGATAATTAGCCCCTTCATCACTAGCGATTTGTTTTAGTACACGAGTGGCCAAGTAAGGAGCACATTTTGTGCCGTATGTTACAGTTAATAATTTATAAATTTTAGGCTTTTCCTTAGGGGTTTTATTCCAAAGAATACATTGCCAATTACATTGTTCAGGATTAATCCATATCTGTCTATACATTTTTTTAACATCCGCAGTGAAAACTATTTTGTGCGTACGAAAACGTAATAAAATGGCACACAAATCTTCTTGTACTACACCTCCATTTAATAAACAATCATTTAATGATAACCCATTGGTAGTGGGTGAACTGGCTTTGAATACCACCCTTAATTTTGTAGTGCTGCTATCAGGTTTAAGCACAGCGTGATGTGGAAGAAAATATTTAACAGTGTTTATTTCATTATCATTTAATTCTCGCATGTGGCCTAACTGTTCATATTCATTCAAAAAATTTACATACAATTCAGAAATGTTGGGATTTCTATTTAATTGTCTGTATAAATTATTTAACTTTTGTTTGGACGAATGGAAAGAATCTCCCAATTCAGAATTATTTTTCATTGGTAAGTTCACTATGTACTTCCCGTTATCATCTCTGCGATATGTTTTCACGAACTGCTTTTCACACTCTATCTCTTCCTTATTTCTCAAACTAGGTGAATCTAGTATATTTTCAATCTCCCAAAATCTTTTCATAATATTTTCTAAATTGGAGTTATCTGACTGGGAAATCATAGCACAATACAATGGATGTGGAGTGCCTTGAACAGCTCCACTAAGCACATATCCAAACACAGTATCCTGTAAAATTGCACCCGTTTCAGGAATTTTGATTTTATTGGTTAACATTAATTCAAAAAATATTTCGGCCCCAATCAGTAAATCAACATTGTTGTTATTTTTGAAAAGTGTTTGATCGGCCAGTTTTATTCCCTTTGGAATATTTAATTTTAATGTATTAGAATAGTTTATTGGTAAGTCATCAATAATTTTTGGAACAATCAAAAATTCCAGATTAGCTGAAAACGAATTATTCTCATTTGTTATCAGTGCTTGTGTTTTTGTTTTTATATTTATCGGAATTCCTGACAACGCCGAAAGAGGAATGTTTATTTTTTCTTTTTTCAGTCCTAACTTATTTACAAATTTTGCTGTTGCAATATTAGACTGTGAAGCGCTATCAAGAATTGCAGTAGCTGGGTGATAAAACCCGTATTCATCTAACATAAAAACTGTGGCCGTCGCTAATATAACTCTTTTATTTTCAGAAACAAAACAAGTAATCGGCGCCGACTGATTGCTTTCAGTCGATGCACCTGCTGTTTCAAGCAGACGATCGCTATTATCATAGCTTGATGGGGGGGTTGCACTCTCTTTTGATAACGGAAGTAATAAATCTTTGTCTTTATGAAGTAATGAGTGGTGTCTGGAGCCACATTTACTGCATGCATACTTAGAATTACATTTTGCTATTTTGTGGAATCCGAAGCAATTTAAGCAAAGATTATTTTTTCGAATAAATTCATATCGTTTTTCTGTTGTAAAATTAAGAAATATATCGCATTTATATAGCGTGTGAGAATTATTTTTACACAGTATACACAAGTTAGAATTATTTCCTTGGGTTTTTACAACTAAACTTCTGGGATAACCAGACTTATCAGTAGTATATTTTGAGGACTTAAGCGGTAAATTTCGATTTACACTGTCTAAAACTGAACACTGTTTTTCTAGGAATTCTAGAAACTGATCAAAGTCAGGAACGTCGTTGTTCTTTAATGTAAGTTCGTAATTTTTGCGAGTTTCCCGATCCAACTTTTGTAAAACAATGTTTAATAACATAATATTAGAAAGATTATCGCGTTCATATTTCAATACTTTTAACGCTCTTAAATTCTTTAAAATACAATCCAATAATTTTCGTAATTCTTTACCAGATTCATGAGTTATTTTTTCATAATTAATAATTGTTTTAATATGAGCATCTATTATAGCTCTTTTATTTTCAAACCGTTGTTCTAATGTTTTTAGTAGAGAATCGTAAGTATCATCATTGGTTTCTACTGTTTTTGCTTCGCCTTTCAACGCAGCGCGTAAATAAAAGAGTTTTTGATTTGCAGTTAATAAAGGATTATCATTCATTAAATTTAGAAACTGCGTTTTAAATGTGTTCCATTCTTCAAATTTTCCTGAAAATACAGGTAACGGTATTTGGGGTAAATGCATACTATGACTTGGAACAATGTTTCTTTCCGCTCCTAACGAGCTATTATTTGAGTTTATATTACTCATATTGTCACTACAGTTAATTAGTAAGGTATTGAATCTTACCTCTAATTCTTGAAATTGAGAATCTAGCTCACTTAACTCTTCTTCTATTGTAGGAAACTCATCATCCTTTGCCACTTGATAGTACTCCACTTTTAAATCTTCAAATCTATTTTGAAGTTTTTCTAAAATTGATATTCTCGAAGTTATTTCACCTTTTGTGGTTAATTCGTCATTAGGAATGTTGAGTAACTTTGTGAATTGGGATTTGATATTCCCTTTTTTTCTATTTAATGCTGTTAAAGCCATTATTGTTTTCTTTTTGAAAACGAAACTGTGCTGGTTACGCTGTGGTCACACGGACCAAAAAATGTTAGATCAAAGAATTAAACTATATAAGAACATTCTGAATACTTAAATAGTGGACTGTAATAAAAACTTGACAAACTAGAGGTGATTTCAACATCACAACTACATTTATTTAAAACTTTAAAATGGGAGTAAAGAAAGCTGCCAGCCTCCCATGAGCGGAGTTACAAAACCAACTGAGCTCCGAACGAAGGAGCGAACTTTTCAGAGTGCGCAGGCGCAACAGACAGTCAGTGACGTCATCACTTCAACAGACATTTTAAAAACATGGTATATAAAAAGTTTTTATCTTATAATTATTCTTATCTTAATCCTCAATGTTTCCCATTTTGATTTGATTAATTTGAATTTACTATTGAAATTGTAATATACTCAAGATCTTCTCATCACTTCGTTAAAATATATGAATCTTTTTCTATTTAAAATGATACCTGTATTTACTTTAAATGCCCAATATTTCATAAGATATCCTATTTCAAAGTTTTAAAATATTTATCAAATTTACTTATTTTTCTGGCTTAGCCATATTGTTTTCCTTTTTATAACTACAGCTGTTGCCATCATAGCATTAGAAATAATATATTTCACTTTTCCATTAATATTTATAAAGCTCTACAATAAAATTAATTTCTGCTTAATATCAACTCTATGAACATTTTGATCAATCGCTTCCAAATTTTGACCTAAGGTTCAAATCTCAATCCTGTGGGTTTTTACATCAGCTACAACGTTTTCATCTTTATTTGTAAATAATAATTTGACTGTATTGAATAGTTTACTGTAATATAATTCAATGTATAACTTAGCCACAGCAACGTGTGGCTGGGTCTGCTAGTGTTTTAAATAAAAACTGCTGAATCAGCACAGTCTTCCATTTCTTGCAGTAAAATAATACATGTTTTAATTAATCCTGGATTTCCGGGGCTCAGCTAAGCTGTCAATCATTAAGTTAATAGCTAATAAGAAAATGTTGGAGGAGAGGAAATTCACACAAAACAAGCAGTATTTAAGCAAGAGCACATGAAATCGATGCCTTTTTTGTGTTTTGTCCAGCTTAAATAAACTCACGTCAAATAGTGACCCTGGGGGAGGGATACAAACTGCGGTTCTGAGATGTGATTGTCAAAACAATGGCATCCTCCGTATTCGGCTGCTGATTGAATGGTTTAGAATGCTTGGACCTAACGACCAGAATATAAACTGTAATCTGTCCAAGAGCTTTCCATAAAACAACTGCGTAAAACAGCTTGATTTGTTACTGAGTGAAAACCCTTCTTCCCCATGTGTGTTAACAAACAATATTGTGATATTACATATTTTAAAGAGAATTATGTTGAAAAAGATGTCAGAGATGAGAAAATGTAAAAAGGTATTTTTGCACCAATTTAAAAATAATAATAATTAAACACAAGTTTAATAAACAATTTTATAAGGATATTAAATACCCAGTGGCAGAAACACGGCGACATAGTCGCAGACACAGAAAAGCAGGTTGTAGACAGTTTTTGTCTGCACTAATAAAAAAATTAGTCTGCAACTTTTAGACACTCTTTGTCAGTATTAATAAAAGAAATTACCCACAACTTTCGGGCAGTCTCTGTCTGCAGTCATAAAAAATTGTCTGCAATTTACAAAAATTTTTCACCCGCGACAAAGCGCTACCAGTGTATGATGTCTCAGATACTCTCTGGTAGGAACTCTAGAGCCCCCTATAGCCTATAGGGGGCTTGTGTTCCTACCAAATCCAAGGCACCTATAGGCTATAGGTGCCTTGGACTTGGTAGGAACACACAAAACAATGCTTAAGGGCCCGCTTCACTCAGCATTTCCTTTTCTAAAAGCCAATGTTATCCTATGGAAAACTTTCTTTGCACTTAAAACAGTGGCATATTAATTGATTGAGACGCGGTTTTTTTTATTGGATTACTCTCATTTCGTAAACTGACGCAGCTTTTGTAGATTTTATGAAAGAATAACAGTTGTTTTTTAAAAAAGCTGTTTTATTGCAATATTTGGGTTGATGCATTAAATGGCTTATAAAAAACTCTTTCAATTTTTTAAAACAGAATTTAAAAAGCTGCGTCAATCTCAAAGAGTTTATTTCAATGCGGAAAAAAATCCTATATTTTAATAAAATTTTAAATCAATTAAATTTGCTAAGAAAGTCCAAAAATTTTACAAATTTGTGCCGATTTTTCTCTTTGACACACCCTTTATTCGGCTACGCCTCTCGTTCGTGGTTTCGATGGAAAGATGTTTACATTTCTGTGGTGAAGATACGTCTAGGCGTTGTGGTTTTTTATTCAGTTTTTTATTTTTATTATAGATTTCACCTGTATTACGGATGTGAGTAACATAACAATTTAGAAGACAATCGTTCAGAGACTTATTTATAGGAAATATATGATCACATTTTATTTTCAATAGTTTTTCATTGCGCGTAATACTATTATTATATGAATACTTTGTACATAAATCTGATATTTTACTGATAATGCCACGATTGACAATGTACAAACATTTTTTTTAACAAGTTATATAAAACTTTTTACTAAATTAAACAGATTTTCAATAATAAATTTTATTTTAAAGTATATAATCTGGTGTGGCACCCACACGACTTTTTCTTACCCTACATTTAAATTTTATACAGACAGATTCAGATTGAGGAATAAAATATCAAGTACTGTATAAAATTCTATAGTAAAAAGAATTTAAGCTAGCTTTACGAATTATTTAATTTGACAAATAATTTTCTGTGGGAAGGGCGAAGGGGAGTACCACCTTTCTCAACCCACATTTGAAACTAATATCTACATTTCTATAGAATTCACGGCTAATATTAAATTTAAAATTATGTTCAACAATAACTTTCAATCACATTTATTGACAACTTTAACCCGTATCACTCGTTGAAACTTATCAATATTGATCAAACTGTTCAAGTGTGAATTTTATATGAACTTTAAAATATAACACTTGAGTTCCCTGCCGCTATTTAGTTTTTAAAGTTACACTGATAACAGACTCACAAAGAACAACTGTTAAAAATTGTTTAATTATTCCCGGAACCGTAAAATACGTAGTTATTAAAAAAAAAAAAAAAAAAACAAGACTTCAAATTAAACTAAATATTTTATTTACTCTTTAGGTATGGAGAATTAATTTACATTCCTGAGCAAAAAAAGCTGTATTAATATTGAAGTCTAGGAATTGAATGAAACAAATATTTTTAACGACATAAGCAAGATGATTTTATAACTGAAGAAACTAGAACAATTTAAAGTTTGCAAGAAATGGGAGTCAAATGTTTATGAAATTATTTATACACGACGAAATCACACTATTATTTTCAAAGATTTTGCGCTCTTATTTTCGCGCCTAACATAAAAGCGCAGCTGAAAGTATGGTACCTGAACATGAACACTGTTTCTATGCGTTCTTTTAGAATTACAGTAACTGGATATCAAGCTGTGTATCGATATTAATAAAATCAGACTTTTCTCTGTAAATTTATCAGAATTTTTAAAAAAAATGCGATATCTTCACGTTCCACACACCATAAAAGTCGAAAATTACTTCAGAAAATTTTGTCTGTGTGTGTGTCATCGTGTCTGTATGTCTGTAACGCTATTATTGTCCGGGTATCACGTGAGAATGGCTGGACGGAATTCAACGGCGCTTGGCAGAAATTTAGGCTTTTACCCAACTAAAATCTGCCAACTTTTTCGAAATTCCCTCCCCAGTTCTTGCCGGGATGGGGGGAACAAAAGTCAAAACATATTTGTAAGCATAACACCGCTCCAAATTACTTCACTGTAAAGAAATTGCACATATAAACAATAGTCATGAGTATAAATAAAACGTTATCTGCAATTTAGGAATTTTAGATTATTAACCCTTTCAGTCGCAGTGTTCCCGCTGATGGAACACCTTATTTTAATTCTCAAGTGCAAAAACTCATCCCGGAAACTTTTTAGCAAAAATTTACGTTTATAACATATTAGAAAAGGCCCTTTTTTTTTTACCTGAAAATTTAAAATTTCTTTTATTCAAATTTTGTTCGTAAATTCCGGTGGCGAGAAATTTCGCAATTTCCGAATTTTTTAAAGAACTCTACAAAAAATGGAACAAAGATGTTAAAAAAAGCTACGAGACTTCCTTAGAAAATTTCCAAAAACACATTTCCCCCCCCTAATTTCCGATATTTTTGTGAGGAGGGGTTACGAAGGGTCAAAATCGAGACAACCCTTTTAGCGCTAAATTCCTCCTGAGAAATCTATGGAAGCTGCGGTCACGAATTTCGGTGCTGGGATTATATGTATCTATCCGACACCTAAAGTAATTGAATAAATAAAACATTGCGATTTAGGAAATTTCGATTTTTAAGGGGAGGGAAGAGGGAAATCAATTTTTGGCGGGAAATTGTGCAAATTCCAGATTTTTAGTAAAATTTTAACAAAAATGGAAAAAAGATGTTGAAAACAGCCATAGGTCTTCTTTAGGACATTTTCAAAACACGCTTTTTTTGTGATTTGCCTTTCTTTTTTATTTTTAGGGGGGGGGGATAGGTATGTGTTACAAAGGGCAAATTCGAGGCACCACTTTTAGCGCTAAATTTGTCCTGAGAAATTTATGACAGCTGTGGTCAGGGTCAGAAAGTTTGATGCTTGGATTGCTTATATATGTATCCGACCCCTAAAGTAACGGAATATATCGAAATATCCCCCCTTTCACCCTGGGGGGTAGTAAGCAAAAAAAAAAAAAAAGTTTGTAAGCATAACTCGGCCCCAAATTACTTCACGCTGAAGAAATTGCGCATGAGAAAACTAGATTTGAGTATAAATAAAACATTATGTACGATTTTGGAATTCTTGACAGGAGGGAGGAAAGAAATCGTTTTTTGGGGGGGAAAATTTCAGAATTCCCGGACTTTTTAGTAGAGCTCTACTGAAATGGTACAAATGTATTGAAAAAAGCTATCTGTCTTATTTAGGATATTTCCAAAAACATTTTCTTTCTTTCTTTTGTGTGTGAGATTTTCGATTTTTTTTTTTTTTTTTTTTTTTTGGGGGGGGGGGGGGGGCGTTACGATGGAGCTAATTCGAGACCCTCCCTTTTAGCGCTAAATTTGTCTTGGGAAATCCGCGGGATTAATGGTCGCTAAATTTGGCGCGTAAATTTTTTTATATGTATCCGACATTATTGTAACGGGATTTTACAAAATTCCACCTTTACCCTACCACTCGGGGGGGGGGGGACAAAAAACACGTGTGAAATCTCGTTTTTCCTTTTGAATTCGCTTTAAATTATCTTGGGGGGGGGAACTTGTGCGAAACAACTACACGACTTCCATTACCCACAATTACACATATTACATGCATTCTTTGGAATTTTCCAGTAAGAGAAATTTGATACACGTATAAAGACATATAAAATAGAGTTTACATAGCGAGTTATGAGAAAGAGTATTTAAAATGGATCAATGAAACAATTTTCCAGAAAATCGTTAGAGCCGTTTTTGAGAACCAACTTTTACCAAAACTTGATATTCTAGATTATTGACTGGAAAACAATATTTACATACAAAAGGATATTTAAAAGCGAGTTAATATGGCGAGTTTGAAAAAAATCCATACAGCCGTTTTTAAAGGAACGCACTTGCGAAACCTTAAATTGAGCTATTTATACAAGACGCCTATCAATTTTCCAAACCTAACCAACTATATCTGTCGAAAGAACATCTAGTAGAGTGTTTATATAGCAATTTTGAAGTAAATCGTTAGAGCTGTTTTTGAGATACGACTTACGCTCCCATTTCCATTTTACGATGGCCCACTTCTGTTTTTAAAATTTTTACTAAAATTTGTAAATTTTATCTGTACACCAGACCTGTTCCGGCTGTGAAGTTTCGTAGTTCTATCTTTATTAATTTTGGAGATATGATAGCCAGAAGATTCCACATATACATACACACTGACCAATTGCCCAAAACTACATTTTTGGACACAGGAGGACTTAAAACGTGTAAATCAGGTGAAAACTCGATATCGAATTTTTGGACAGAATACAATACACGAATATAATACTCTACGGTAGTAGAGTAATGGAAGTAAAAAGAGATATCCGTAAAATTTTTGCTTTGAAATATAGCTAATACAAATACTTAAAAACTAATTTCTGGAATTTTAAAAATTCAGCCGCACTGGGGGGAGGAGGGGGGTCAAAACGTAATTTCAAATAATCCTTTATGTATGTATGTATATATATATATATATATGAGACTTTTGCTCTAAAATATAGCTCACACAAATGCCTAAAACTAATTTCTAGAATTTTAGAAATTCGTCCTAGGTGGGCCAAGAAGGGGGCGGGGAGGCGGAGGGACAAAAAAAAAAAAAGGAGTTAGATTGTTCAAAATCGGTACATAGAGGTTTTTGATAACTACAAATCGATTGCGGATAGTTTCGAATTTGTAGAATTATTAGGATAGAGGGGTAAAAATATAGAAATAAGATTTAGAGCGTTGAAAATTAGTATTATTAGGTTTTAAGGCCCTATAAATCGATTGCGGATATTTACAAAAGTGTAGAATTATTACGAGGGGCGGAAAGGGTGAGCGCAGGGGCAAAAATAAAGAAACTAGGTAGAATGTTGGAATTTAGTATTATTAGGTTAAAAGCCTGAGAAAACGATTGTGGATATTTTTGAAAGTGTATAGATAGATTTTAGAGGCCTGCAAGTCGAATGAGGATATTTTCGAAAGTGTAAATAAGCTATTGGGAGAGGCGGGAAGGGGGTGACGGAGGGGAAAAAATAGAGTTAGATATCGTTCAAAATTGGTACATAGAGGTTTTTGATACTTACAAGTCGATTTTCAAATCTGTAAAATTTTTAGGAGAGCCGGGAAGGGAAGGGCGAAGGGCAAAACAATAGAAATAGATTTAAACCGTACAAAATTGGTACGTGTTGGTTTTGGGGACCTACAAATCGATTACATTTCCTGAAGAGAAGAGAAAAAGTATTAGGATAGACGGGAAGGAGGGAGGGGTGGGGGCGAAGAAGCAAAAATATAGAAATTAGAGTTTAAACGTTCAAAAATAGTATTATTAGGTTTTAAGGTTCGATATATCGATTGCGGATATTTACGAAAGTGTAGAATTATTATGAGGGGCGGGAAGGACCAGCGCAGGGGCAAAAATAAGAAATTAGATAGAACGTTGGGATTTAGTATTATTAGGTTTAAAAGCCTGATAAAACTATTGTGGATATTTTTGAAAGTGTAAAACAATTAAGAAGATCGGGAACGGTGGGCGAATATGCGCGTTGTGTGCAGGTTTGTACGCTGTCGCAGTCAGTGGGGACCCGGATTGATTACTCTACCGATGACAGAAGATTTTTTTTTCGTATATCTATGTTTTTCCCTTACGATAATATGGATATCTGCCACTTTGGTGAAAATAGCGGATGAAGTTCATTAATAAATTTTATTGAGACATTTTTTGGTTTATGTATACATTAAAATTCAAACAAATTCGGAATATGCTTTTTACAATTCGAATTTGAAAATTTTTTGAAAGCAGAATGTCGCTGCAACTAGGTTAAGAAACTCATCCAAGATCTTCATAAAATAAGTTAAGAAACTGTCCAAATTTGGTTCGATTTGGAGTATTATTTCGGAAGTTATCGTGATTTTAAATTTTCATGTGATGGTAGCCTGATTTCAAATGGCCCTGCTTAACTTAAGATATCCACCACTTTATTAAAAATGGCAGATAAAGTTCATTAATAAACTTCATTGAGACACTTTTATGGTCTATGTATGCATCCAAATAGAAACAAATTCTGAATACGCTTTTTACAATTTAAATTTGAAATTTTCAAGTGGACTTCGCTTGAAAACAAAATGACGGAGCAACTTGAACAAACTCACACAAGTTATTTATCAGATAAGTTCACTGTCCAAGTTTGGTTCGATTTGGAGTATTATTTGGAAGTTATCATGATTTTAAATTTTCAAGTGGTATCTTGATTTCAAGTGGCCCCGCTTAACTTAAGATACCCGCCATTTTAATAAAAAGGGCGGATAAAGTTCATTAATGAAGTTCATCGAAACCCTTATGTTATGTATATTTACATTAAAATACAAAAAAATCTGGCTTTAAATACACTTTTCACAATGTGGGTTTGAAATTCTCAAGTGGCCGCCACTTGAAAACAAAATGTCAGAGCAATTTGGTTACCGTACTCATCCTAGATATTTATAAGATCAGTTAGCAATGCAAATTTGGTTCGATTTGGAGTATTATTTCGAGAGTTATCGTAATGACAAATTTCATTATAGATAGACAGATAAATATATAGATAAACGAAGTGGTTGCAATAGGTCGATTTCTAAAAAAAATCAACCTAAAAAGTTTTTTTTTTTCCTAAAAAAAACCCCTGGTTTTTTGCCTACCCTTCGAAAAACAGCATTTAGATGATATTGTGATCACTCACATACATACACATACATCATCATCATCATCATCATGAAAATAGTAAAAATTAACTCATATGCGACCTCAAAACATGTAGATACGCCAACATCGCAAAGTCAGAATTTTGTCACGATTACAATGATTTCCTTACGTATGTATTTTCGGAAAGCAAAAAATTGCATGAAAGGTACGTGAATCATTTAATTTCATCATGCTTAATAACTAATTTTTAAAAGGTATATGTGTCTATGAGAGAGGAAATGACAATGTAGTTGTAAACAATGAAGGGAAAAAGTGGAGGATTGAAATTCAAGATATAAAATATACCTTTACATCCACCCTTAGAAAAATACAAATATTTCATTTATTAAATATTGTAAATTTTGCTTATTCCATGTCTATTTTGAAAAATTCAAATTGATTATATAAACATATTAATAAAATATCTGGTGTGAAACAACCACACGACTTCCATTACAAACTATTACACATATTATATGCATTTTTTTGAGATAATATGATCACAAGATATAAAAGTGACCTAAAGAAGTAGAAACCTAACATTTTTCTGGTAAGATAAACTTTATACACATGTAGAGACATATAAAACGAAGCTTACATAAAGCGAGGTAAAAAATTAGAAATATATATATATATATATGTAGTAGAGTTATTTTTTGAAACACCAATTTTCGAGATCTACCTAAGCTTCTGACCTACCTAAATGATGGGCAAAATCAGCCATTTTGTTAAAAACAAAATAATAAAGATACAAAAGGGCATTATTTAAAAGGAAAAAGAATATAAAAATACAAAAGCTGTTTTACTGAAGACTACAAAGCTGTTTTATTGCCTTTTAAAAGCCTAAGACAGAAATTTGTGCCTTGACTGTGCCATATCATCTGGTAAATCTGGTGAGAAGTTTTCTTGTTACTTGGTCAGTAAACATTCATTTTATTTTGCAAAAACGCATTTCTAGATACATGTTTTCTAAGTACTCATCTTTAGCACCATTGATGCAAAATCAAAGATCATTGTTATATCATTTATATTGTATTGTAAAATCATAGAATAATCAATTTAATTAGTATTCAAAATTTGGATATTTAATAAAGAAATTAATTAAAATTATATGAATCAAGTATTATTTGAGAGTAAATTTATTTATTAATAACCATATTTTTCAGATTAATGTTTGCTTTTTTAATTAGGATTAATTTTAGGTTATTTCACAACGCATGCCCGAATATCGAATTGATATTCAAAGTGTACGACCATAAAGCTGTCACTTTAGAGCCACGAAAAGGAGGGTAGTCTGATTTTGGTTAATATCCGCCCAACACTAAACAGGGTAGCTGTTAATTTTCCTCTAATAATTACGTGATACACAAGAAAGAAATGGATTTATATAACAATTTTCAAGAAAATAGATAGAGCAGTTTTTGAGAAACCAACTTTTACCAAAACTCAATCATTGACAGGAAAACAATAATTACATACAAAAGCATATTTAAAAGTGAGTTAATATGGCGAGTTTGAAAAAAAATCCGTACAGCTGGTTTTTAAGGATCGCGCATCCGAAACCTGAAATTGAGCTATTTATACAGAACGCGTATCAATTTTTCTGAACTAACCAGCTATATCATTCGAAAGGACATCTAATAGAGTGTTTATGTAACAAATTTGAAGAAAATCGTTCGAGCCGTTTTTGAGATACGGACTTACGGTCCCACTTACGGTTTCCGATGTCCCATTTCCGGTTTTTCAATTTTCTCCAAAATATGGAAAATTCATCTGAGCACCAAACTTGTTTCAATTCTAAAGTTTCGTAGTTCTATCTTTATTAGTCTCCGATACATAATAGCCAGAAGATCCCCCCCCCCCACACACACACACTGACCAATTGCCAAAAACCACTTTTTTGGACTCAGAGGACCTTAAAACGTGTAAATCATCAGGTGAAATCTCGATATCGAATTTTCAGACCGAATACAAATACTTCCATTACATACTGTAGTAGGGTAATAGAAGTAAAAAATGTTTTTTTTTTTTATAAATTGAAAGAATAAAGATAATTTTTAATTTACTACTCGCAAATAATTAATAGTGAATAAAATTGGAAAATCGGAAGTGGGACATCTGAAACCGGAAGTGAGGTCATAAGTCCATATCTCAAAAAAGCTCTAACGATTTTCTTTAAAATTGCTGTATAAACACTCTATTAGATATCCTTTCGAAGGATATCGTTGGTTAGTTCAGGAAAATTGATAGGCGTCCTGTACAAATAGCTGAATTTCAGGTCCTGCAAATGCTTCCTGTCAAAACAGCTGTATTATTTTTTTTTCAAACTTGCCATATTGACCCTCTTTTAAATATCCTTTTACATATAATTGTTGTTTTCTGGCCAACAATTTATTTTGTCAAGCTTTGGTAAAAATCGGTATCTCAAAAACGGCTCTAACGATTTTCTTGAAAATTGTTACATAAATCCATTTTAGATATCCTTTCTCATGCTTTACTTGGTTACCACAGGAAAATTAATAGTCATCCTGATCAGACAGATCAGTTTTACATCTCGAAACTTGGTGTTTCAAATAAATAAACTCTACCAATTTTCTTCCCTTTCTTTTTCTTAAAAAAAAAAAAAAATAAATAAATAAATCGCTGTGCAAACTCTGTTTTATGTTTTTACACGTGTATTAATTTTCCCTTACCGGAAAATTTTTAGGTGTCTATTTCATTAGGACAATATCATGTCTTCTGATAACATTATCTTCAAAAATGCATATAATACGTGTAATAGTGGGTAATGGAAGTCGTGTGGTTTCACACCAGATTTTTAAATAAATGTAGGCACTATAATTCAACGCTATTTATATATTATACTACTTATAAAAAATTTGACTTGTATAAAGAAACACGTATATAAATAACAACACAAGTACACTTTCTTTAGAAAACAGAGCACGAGGACTTGTGCGACCGCACCTGTCCGTGATCTTCGAAATACGATCCCGAAGGTCACGACCTGTCGCACACTCTGACCTAGAGTCCTGCGCGGGTCGGGTTTTACCCGACCCGAACCCGACAGATGAATTTTAAATCAACCCGAAACCCGACCCGAACCCGACAAAAAAAATTTCATCAACCCGAAACCCGACCCGAACCCGACAAACAAATTTTCATCAACCCGAAAACCGACCCGAACCCGCAACAGAGAATTTTTTGCGACCCGAACCCGACCCGAAACCCGACTTATCTAACCCGAACCCGACCCGAAACCCGAAAAATAAATCAACATTACTTATTCATCTAAAAATCATGCAAAACAAGGTAAAATGATATAACATGATATAAAATAAAGTAAATTTTCATTGTCACACAGTTGGTAAATTATAAAAAAACTAGTATGTTGTGGTCACCACAAGACATTCTTCTACATTTTTCTGTCAAATTCACTAAGTGCGAAAAATTTATTAAAACTATTATTAAAAAGTTTAACGTGATGAATGCAAATAATTTTCATCTTAGGGAAATCTAACACTAAATATCCAAAGAGAGACAGTTTTATCGTCTATAAATAACTTCTTAAACAATGCGTTTTTATAATGGTTATCTCACATATCATTGTTCGTACAGTTATATGGCATAGAAGTTGAGATATAGCCATTCTGTTATCGATGAAATTTGCAGTAAAACGACTCCACCTATTGGCCGACAAGAATTCAAACTGAGTCAGCATAATGTCTCATAATCTCGCCTTCTCACATATTAAGTTTTGTTTGATGATACACAATAGAAAATGAGATATAGCTTTCCTTGTAATTGTAGAAATCGCTGTGTAGCAGTGCCACCTGTTGAGCGGTTTACACCAAAAGTTGACAGGCGCTAATATATATTAAATGGCACTTACATACAACTTTATATGAAATTATGTGCAGTAGTTCTGAGATATAGCCTTTCCTTAAATTGCGGAAATCGCTGTGTAGCAGTGCCACCTATTGACTGATAGATAGGCATTCAAATTGAATCAGCATAATATCTCATATTGGTCTTCTCACATATCAAGTTTTGTTGGATTATACGCAACAGAACCTGAGATATAGCCTCCCCTGAAATTGCAGAAAAATTCTGTATAGCAGTGCCACCCGTCGAGCGGTTGACACCAAAAGTTGATAGAATCTAATACTTTCTTCTACTAAATATAGAAGTTAAAAAAAAAAAAAAAAAAAAAAAAAAAAATTGGAAACTGCGAAATCTTTTCAATTTCCAGAATGCAAATGCGAGGTTATACTGTATTTGTATTTCTTTAATTTATATATTAACAACAGTCGAGAAAGATTTATAATACTTTTCTAATTTTCATACAATTTCTACAAAAGATACATATTAGTTCAGTTGAAGAGAAAAAAACAGATCCAGATACAAATACGGATCTATTTTTCTGGCGGATATCCGCGGATACGAATAGGGAGCTCCGGTACATGCCTACCCACCAGCGGCCGAGCGGTTCTGCGCTCGAAGCTGGTAGACGGGAGGTGTCGGGTTCGATCCCAGGTCGCGCTCATCGACCTAGCCGTTCGGAGTTTTCCGTGGTTTCCTCCTAAACACGCGTAAATACGGGCTAAGACCCCTTACAAAGACTCAAACGGAGGGCAATCCCCCTATAGGCCTAGGACACATCTGGAGTCAATCGGTCTTAAATCCTCCAACCAACCGATACATGTCTAGTATGTGCAGAATGTTTAAAATAGTTACATAGTTGTAAACATGCCTATAAATTTATGTTTATAATTGTAAAAAATATTTTGAAAGGTGTTCTCAAGTCGACCCGACTTGTTGAAAACCAAACCCGACCCGAACCCGAACCCGAACCGCAAGAAAAAAAATTCAGTCAACCCGACCCGAACCCGACCCGCACGAAAAAAAGTTCAGTCAACCCGACCCGAACCCGACCCGCAAGAGAAAAATTCTGTCAACCCGACCCGAACCCGACCCGCGGGTCGGGTCGGGTTCGGGTAAAATCGGGTTACCCGACCCGATGCAGGACTCTACCTGACCCTGTCCAGCTCTGCCTTCAGTAGTCTGAGCTCCAGAGTGCAGATAACCCATCTCTATATTAGTCCAGTCAAAATAGGAAAAATAGAAGAAAAATATCGTGTAATTTTGAAATTTTGCATACTCATAGCCGAGGGGGTCCTGAACAACATACTAAAAGTCCCCGCCCGTGGGGGGTGAGCGGGGGGGCAGGGGGGCATTTAAGGGGGGCAATTTTCAGTTTCTATTAAATATCTTAAAAACTATCGCATTTAGAGACAAAATGTCAATTACAAAATTAATCTACGTAAAATTTTCTACAAAAATGTATATTACATTTTGTTTGTATGATCATTAGTTTAGAAGATATAGGGATGAAATAACACATTTTCTTGAAAAATTCTTTTTTGCAATAGTAAAATCAACTAAAGTGTGCAATTAAAAGGGTTCTTGTCAAATATTTTCTAATGTAAAAAACAAATATATACATAGGGAATATGCAAGGTTAATATAGCATGTTTCGTAGGTTTTAAATAATTTTAAGGCTAGCAGGCGCAAGTGGCGGTTTGAGTAAAAATTTAGATAACGAAGACCCAAAACCGATCAACATTAAAAAAAAAAAAAAAAAAAAAAAAAATCGGGTAGCTTAGAAATTGAGCACAGTTATAAAGTTAAGTGCCCTGAATAACATACTAAAAGTCTCTAGCCATGAGGGGGGCATTTAAAGGGGGCACATTTCAGTTTTTATTAAGTATCTTGAAAACTATCGCATTTAGAGAAAAAAAAATCTCAATTGCAAAATTAATCTACGTGAAATTTCCTAAAAAAATTGTATATTCTATTTTGTTTGTATGATCAATAGTTTAGAAGATATAGGGGAACAAAATAACATTTTCTTGAAAAATTCTTTTTTTTTTTTTTTTTTTTCAATAGTAAAGTCAACTAAATTGTGGAATTAAAAGGGTTCTGATAAAATATTTTCTAATGTACAAAACAAATATATGCATAGGGAATATGTAAGGATAATACAGCATGTTTTGTACGTTTTAAATAATTTAAAGGTTAGTAGGCGCAAGTAGTGTTTAGGTAAAAATCCAGATAACGAAGACCCAAAACCGATCAACATTTAAAAAAATCTTACAGCTTTGAGATTTTTTTTCTCTAAATGCGATAGTTTTCAAGATACTTAATAAAAACTGAAATGTGCCCCCTTTAAATGCCCCTCCCCCCCTGGTTAGGGATTTTTAGTATGTTATTCAGGGCACTTAACTTTATAACTGTGCTCAATTTCTAAACTACACGATTTTTTTTTTCTATTTTTCCTATTTTGACTGGACTTATCCAGATTTTTACTCAAACCACCACTTGCGCCTACTACTAGCCTTAAAATTATTTAAAACTTACAAAACATGCTGTATTATCCTTGCATATTCCCTATGTATATATTTGTTTTTTACATTAGAAAATAGTTGACAAGAACCCTTTTAATTGCACACTTCAGTTGATTTTACTTTTGCAAAATAGAATTTTCAAGAAAATGTGTTATTTCATCTCCCTATATCTTCTAAACTAATGATCGTACAAACAAAATGTAATATACATTTTTGTAGGAAATTTTACGTAGATTAATTTTGTAATTGACATTTTTTTTCTCTAAATGCGATAGTTTTTACGATATTCAATAAAAACTGAAAATTGCCCCCTTAAATCCCCCCCCTGCCCCCGCTCACCCCCCACGAGCGGGGACTTTTAGTATGTTGTTCAGGACCCTCTCGGCTATGAGTATGTAAAATTTCAAAACTACACGATTTTTTTCTTCTATTCGTCAAATTTTGGCCTTCGTTGCCTGGACTATACATCAGTAATGTTATAATGTTATATATCTTTGTTATATTTTAGTTAAATTAATTATATCAAACTGCAAGTTTAATTATAAAGAATATTTACTTTTTTTAAATTTCATTGTTACAGAATTCGCCGATACAACTACTGAAAGCCTAAAACGGGCTGAATATAGAATAAAATACTTCGTCGGGTCGGGCTACGTTATTAAAATACATATAAATAGATAAGAATAAATGTAGAAAGTTGTTTGATGTCAGGTGAAAATGACAAAGAAAAAAAAAAAAGTAACACAAAAATAAGAAAAGAAAGAAATAGTCAAAACAAAACAAAGCTTGAGCGAAACCGCAAGTAAGGAGGTAGCTGATTTTTGATTTATTCATCCAAAAAGTCAACGATTCGTCAGTGAGTCAGTCAATCTTCTCAAATTAGTTAACACCTCCTGTCAAAACCACGTGGGACACTTTTTATCTGTTTTCAGCCGACTTCGGAATTTTTTCCAAGTGAAGAGGGCCGTTAACCACAGTGACCTAGGGAGCCTAGATCTCCCTTGATAGGCAGCGTTATGCATGTATTCTTTTCTCCCGTTACCTGTGACTGAGATTCTACGGGAATATAGAAAAATGCTAATTTCATTTAAAACTGCTTCAAAACTTCTCCTCCACTTCAAAATTCACTTATATAATTGTTTATACTATATTGTTCTGTAGTAAAATTGCATTTGTGTATTGTTGCACGAGATCACCACTGTTGTTAAGTCCATCCCCCCACCTCCCACCCCCAAAGATTGCCGCTATCAGCTTTCAGGCTTTTTGAGTGTAAGCCATTTCACCCCTGATTACATGCAAATTTCAAAGACAGAGAGATTATGAAATTTTAAAAGCCTGTTGCAGACAGCTACAAAACTTTCTGCCACTGGGATTAAATATATTCAGGATGCCTAGAGGATTAAGAAAACTACATTTTGAAAATAAATTTTATAGCTTTTAATGGATATTACCTAATAAGGCATACAAAAGGATAAATTACCTAAAACAGCTTGATTTTCTTCACTTTCTTTCGTAAGTGGCACAGAACTTGAAGATGTACTTCTACTACTATCTCTCAATGGTCGGCGAGGACTAATGATGAAAGACCTAAATGAGATTGCTAGTCATTATTTCATAATCAACATGTATATGTAACAGACTGACTGTTTACAACTCTATTAATTTACAGAAAATTTTTAAAAATTGATAGAAAATCTTAGAGATATCTGCTAAAATCAAAATTGTCAAAATATAAATTCAATAGATTAGGACTTAAGATTCAAAATGGATTCTAAACCACTATACTTGTAAAAAAAAAATGGTTAGGAATCATAAATTTTTAATAAAAATTTTAAATAGAATTACTGACGAAAAGTTAATTGCAAGAATCATTATGTATGATAAGGAATCTTAGACATAAGAGAATTTATAATTTAAATTTAAGAAAAAACTGTAAATAGATTTTTTTCCTTATCGCATATACAGTACCTGGCCAAATTATTAGACCATTGGCAAATTATAAATTTTTTCATGTTTACAACCTTATTAATGAAGAATTTTATTAAGAAAGATATTTTCTTCATTCATATTTCGAGAACATATACATTAAGAAATACAATGACAAAAAAATTGTTACAATACAATACTTATTGAAGAAAGAAAAAATTGACAAATTAAATTTAACAGAAAAATCAATATTTCGTATGGCCACCTTTGGCAACTAAAAGGGCTTTAACACGACAAAGCATACTTTCTATGCATGCTTGGATGGTTTCTTGAAGATGTTTATTATGATTCCACTTATATGTTAAAGATTCCAGCAACTCTACCTTATTAATTATAGTTTTCTTATACATTTCTTTTTTCAGCAACTCCCAACAATTTTCACCAGGGTTTATATCAGGCGAGCTGCCAGGCCAATCAATCACTTAGATTTTTTTTTGCTCTAAATACTTCGATACACTTTTAGCTTTATGGCATGGAGCACCATCATGCATGAAGACTGGTTCCTCGTCTCCAGGAAACCATTCTTGCATTTGTAGCATGAGCCTGGTTTGTAAGACTTTCAGGTATTGATCTTGTTTCATTGTATTTTTGACCACCTAGAGAGGATCAGAACTTTTCCTGATATGATAAACCACACCATAACTGAACGAGGATGTTTGGTAGTGGGAACAATACAATCTGACTTGTATTTCTCGTTTGGACACCGCCAAACAAATTTGGTTTTTTCGGTTAAAACATGAAAAACCGATTCATCAGAGAAGCAAACCTGAAAATTAAACAAAATTGCTTTTTATTTAATTTCTTTATATTTATTATAAATGCCAATATATCGTTGATCAAAATAAATAGCTATGTACCTTTTTCCAGTCTTCTATTGTCCAATTTTTGTACTTTATTGCCCTCTCCAAGCGTTTTTTCATCATTTTTTATGTAAGCCTTGGCTTGCGAGCCGGTTTCATGGTAATGAGTTTATTTTCTGCCAAACAACGTCTCAAAGTTCTTTCTGATATATTAATGCCTTCATTTTGAACTTCTTTCATTAACATGCGTTGCGGTTTCTTTCTGTTATTTATACAAATATCTCTTATTTTTCAATCCGTCCTCAGCATCGTAATGCGAGCTCGTCCACTATTATTCTTCCGTGATGGATCCAAACTTATGTTTAAGACCATTTTCTTTTTTATATTTTTTACTGAGCTTCTGGATACTCCTACCGTTGCTGCAATTTGATTTTGGGTCAGTTTAGTGGCCTTCAATAGACCATAAACCTGCCCTACTCTCTTTGGTGAAAGGTCAGCCTTTCTTCCCATCTAAAATAAAGGAACAAAAACTTTTTATGATAATAAATGAATAAAAATGTTAAATATCCCACACGATATTAATAACAATGCAAAACTTACTTTTTGCAGCAAAATATTCGCTTCAATCCAAAATAAACAAGCAGAACAAATTTTACGTTATAATGTAAGTTTACACCTATGCCACTGTATCACAGAATAATAACTAACTGTCTTGTGTTGCCAGCTTGAAAATGTTTCTGTAATAATGGTACTGAAATAAGCTTAAGGTAACACTAATTAAATAATAATTTTGAGCAGGTCAGGTACAATAAACTTCCAATTTCAAAAAATTTAAATATTTTCTTTGGTCTAATAATTTGGCCAGGTACTGTAATGGTAGTACTGCTGTTGTTAAGAACTGGAATAGATCTGTAAAAGAATTATTCTGAGTGAAAATAAAATGAAAAGAGAAAAGGAGTGACTTACCACCAAGTAGTAGAGGAAACTTTTATTTGTATATAATCCAATGAAATATTAAAAATAATGGGTCCATTTATCAGACATAGTCCTTAATAATTTAATAATAAAGATAAACATCCTAGATCTTTATCACACACACTATCAAGTAGTCCAATTTAATCCATTTGTAGATTCGGCATAAGAGTCAACTGTTCGTACTATCACCAAAGCTCAACATGCTTTTATCTATCGGCTGAGATATCACAAATTCACCAAATACAAAGCATTTTGAATAGCTACCCTTTGCAGAGCTTTAGATGGAGAAGAGAACATGGCATCTGAGGACTCTGTCACAACCGAAGCATTTCATGACGATTGTAAAACGGCGACTTTATTTATTCGCAAGCTTTGAATTCTAGAGTGGCTACACTTTGCAGACCTTTAGATGGAGATGAGAACTTAGCAACTGAGGAGTTGGTAATAAACAAGGCATTTCATGATGACTATGATTTGGTGACTTTATCTAGTCGCAAGCTGAGTATCCCAGAATGGCTACACTTTTCAGACCTTTAGATGGAGATGAGATCTTAGCATCTGAGGAGTCCATCATAAACAAAGCATTTCACGACAACTATGAATTGGCTACTTTGCCTATAAACTAGCAGTTATCATTTATCATATCGATGGAGTCAAGTCATCAAAATGCTCAGCAAAACTGTAGAAGGTGTATGCAAAAAGAGCTCCATCTTATTTGTGCATTGAGGGCATTACTTAATAAAATATATAAACAATGGTAGTTCATTTATGGCCTTGCTGCTCCTGTTTACAATCAGCTATGGACTTAAAAAAAGAAGGTGTGTCCTTTCAACACCATCAAAATTTTCTGCAACTCCTACAAGCTTCGGCACGGGAAGAACCTCCTGGTCTCTGCTGGAGAGAACGACCAACCTCCACCAGAATCCCTGCTGTTCCGCCGTGAAAAATATCGGAAATTTGCACTTCTTGGGAAATGAGCCAATCAGCGTGCTAGAAAGGGATGCTACTGACATCAGAATTGATGCTTACTAAGTCATGGCATGTGAGGATCGCCATCCTCTGCATGCCCTTGGAAAATTCTAGAGGCGTGTGGAAGGATTTCCCCCCATCAAATGAGAGGGAACTATGAATTCTTTCCGGAAACATGGCTGACTTTGGATTTTAAAAGTTTAGTGAATAAGAAAGGCTGTTTTTGAACTTTGAAAGGAAAAACATTAGATTTTTAAGCTATTTTGATGAGTGATATATAAAATTTAATGGAATTTAAAAATCAATCCCATGAAACTAAAAAAAATAAATATTAAATGCGAAAAAAATAAACATGACAGCTGATAAAAACAATTTTTGATTTTTCTGATTTTAAGTTTTCTTCATCATGAAAAACGGCAGTTTTTTGAGTGATGCAAGCAGAAGGACAAACTGAACGCTGCGAACTCATATATACGGCTAGTTTGACATCAAAGAGATTTGTAAAAGCCGACACTTAATATCTCAGCAAATATGCCATATTTTGTTCTGATTTTTTCAAAATAGTCTTTTGTCCTTGGTCTTAATCTATCCTGAAAATTTTACATTTCTACATGCAGTATGTTTTGAGATCTGAATCTCAATTTAAAGCCAAAAAGGTAAAATGTGAGGTGTAAGGTGTAAGGATGTAATGCACTAAATTCATGAAAAAATATCTCTAAAACCGCACGAACGATTTTAATTTAATTAATATATGTTGTTAATGGGATCTTTCTGAATCTAGTAACGTTTTCGTTTTTTTCAGGAAAACTCTTGTTTTTTGTAAAAGTTGCTTTAAAAATAGAACCATATCACTCCGCCAAAATACATGCTTTTATTCGGCGAAAATGTCGTAATTCGGTTCTCACTTTCAAGGCACGTTGGTTGGCTGACCAACGTGAATGCAGTCAATGAATTATTTAAACTTTCCTTTTTTTTAACGCAAAAATACTTTATTACATTTTTTATATATTTATTGTATATATACTAAGTCAAATTCACTTAAATATATTTTCTCTTCTGCTATGAAAAAGATATTTTTGATTTCAAAATTTCATATTTAGTCAAAAAAGTATTTAGATAACATTTTAAATAAGGAAGTATTTTGTAATTTTAGACATTCCATTTTATCATAATATTGATGAATTTACAATTTTTTAATAATTCATAAACATCGATTTTGTAGTAGCTCAATCATTTGCAATTCCTATTCATGTATCCTTCCGCACAGGGAATAGGAAAAAAAAGCAAATGCAGTTTTGGCGCCATCTTTTGTTTTTAATTTAAATTAAAACATACACTTTTGCAAATATATATATATGTATATATTTCTTTTTAAAAATTAAAAATCTCTTTTCAAAATACAGTTAAAGTTTATTCATATATTCACTTTTCAGACTTTAAAATGATACATATTTTAAATATTAACATCTTTACTTTGAAACCCATAATAATTTATTTAAAAAAATATAATTCTCTCTTTCTTTCTTTCTTTCTTTTTTTTTTTTAATTAATTAATTTCTGCATGAAAAATTCCATTTCATAAATATATTTACAACTACAATAAACAAAAAACCCTCCTTTAATTTTAAATAATTATTTCTACATGTTTCTAAGCAATTAAAAGTGATTTTTTTTTTTTTTTTTTAAAGAAAAATAGTTTAAATATCGGAATGTATATTGTTTTATCATGAAGGTAATAATTTGGCCATCTAGTGGCGCCATCTCGTAACTTATATTAAAACAATATACATTCCTATATTTTATTTATTTTTCTTTAAAAAAAAAAAAAGAAAGAAAGAGAGAATTATATTTTTTAAATAAACTATTATTGGTTTCAAAGTAAAGATGTTATTTATTTATTTTTATGTGTTTTTCAATAATTGCTATTTGACACATTTTTCATGAATTTTAATTCTATTTTCATACTTGCCAACCAATTTTAATAAAAAAAGGGAAGATTTTTATTGAAAAACCAGAAGATTTCATAAAAAAAGGGAAGATTTTTTTTTTCTTTGACGTAATAAACAATACACTTCTACAATTTTAATATTTAGAAGCAATCTATAAAAACGTTTCACTATAGATTAATTATACTAAATATATAAAAGTTTTAAATGAAGTTATTCCTCTTCAACATATAAATATCTACAAAACAGAATCTGTAAGAAATTTATTTAACAATAGACAAAAAACTTAGCTAAGTTAAAGTATAACTAATTTTTTAAATAAATAGAATATGATTTTTGTGTATGTAAATTAATCATACATATTAAAAAAAAAGTAGCAGTAGCTAATCAGTTTCAAACGTGCATAAAACCAACTGAGTATTAATTTTCTTAAATTGATTTGGAAATTTTCCTACCTGAAAAAATTATTCTTCATTTTTCCCCCTATAAATATGACATACACATATTTAATTTAATTGAGGAAAAATAAACAGATTCATTAAATTCAGCAATAAAGATCTAAAAATAATTACATACGTGAGAAATATTGAGCACTTCCATTGCTTTATTGTTTCTAGAATTGATCACAATCCGGGGAAAGGGGTGGGGGGGTATACAAAAATAATTACTGAGTAAGAAATATTAAACTCTTTCAACTCTACTTCTAGAATCTAATGAAAGAAGTTTAAAATTAATATTATCATTTACGTTGCTGATGGATAAAGATTAGGAAACAAAAGACTTCTGCAGAACATTTGATTGCTGATCACTAGTTGGAGATAAATGAAAGGGGGGGGGGGGGGATAATTACATCAGCAATAAATATTTAACAATTCTACTTCTTTACATGTTCTAGAATCTCATAAAGCAAGTTTGAAATGAATATAGACATTTATGTTATGGATGGAAAAAGATTGGGAATCATGAATTTTCGTAGAACATTTGGGTTTTCTTTTTAAAACGAACGATATCCGCGACTATTTTAAAAACGGAAGATTTCATCATCTGTCCGGAAGACCGGAAGATACGTTAAAAAACCGGAAGTCTTCCGGGAAAACCGGAAAAGTTGGCAAGTATGTATTTTAATTTTTTTTTTTTAATATACAGCGTATTTATCCCCTCTTTCATCCCCTAGCCATTATTGCTTTAAATAATAATAAAAAAAAATTAGTTTGATTATGTTAATATTTAAAATGTGTATCATTTTAAAGTCTGAAAAATAAATATATGAATAAACTCTAACTGTATTTTAAAAAGAGATTTTTAATTTTTAAAAAGAAATATATATATAACTTGTATTTTCCATAAAACTTAAGCTTAACTTGTATTTTCCATAAATTTTTTCTCCAAATGATTTTATCTTATTTTTAAAATTATAGAAATGTACAGCTTAATTTATATTTTGTCTATTTTTTTCCACTAAATATTTTTATGAAATAATTTTTACCTGCACTTTTGATGAAAATTTAAATTGTGAATATTGGAGCAGTATCTATACTTAGTCTCAAAAGGGAAAAGAAAATAAATAAATCCATTTTTAACATTAACTTGATTTTTTTTTTAATTGTTTAATTTTCATTTGTAATTCTCTAAAAAGAAACTTGCAAAATGTAAATTACGTAATTCTAACTTAAATTTGAAATTTCCCACTTATTATTGTTATTATTATTTTAAAGAGTTTGAGAATCCCACTCAATATTTTTTTCTAGTGCAAAGCTTCTAATAATAACCCCTAAAAAGTAATGATATCAGTACAAAAAACCCTTAACAGGTTAAAAGTTTGTGACACCGCTACTTTATGGCTATAAGAATTTGAAATACGAGTCTTAAAAATAATGACATAAAATTTTAAGTGACGCTTTGCAATTAGTTAAAATATACATAGATTTTCTTATTTGATCATTTACTTTCTACTTTTATTTATATTTATAATGCAAACGTAATATTTTTAGCTTCAAGATCAGACAGATATATAAAATACACTCACCGATGCTTTTTCATTTACATTTCAAATTCAAAATAACAGTTTTAAAAGGAATGATATAAAAATTCCAGTGGCGCCTTGGTGTTATTTTAAAAGATTTGTTTTTAGATTCCACTAAAACTACTTTTGTTTTGTCTAATAAAGTATATTTACAGATTGAAACAGTGCTTTTAATTTTCAAATATACTGTCAAATAATTATACTTTCACTGAGTTTGCATTATAAATTAAAATTATTTATTTCAATAAATTGATTTATCTTTTGCGCCAGGCTATCCAAAACTGCAAGTAAAATCTGTGTAATTGTTTTCTTTACGTCACACTACCTCTTTGCAGTGGCGGATCCAGAACTTGACTTTTGGGGGGGGGGGCTAAGATTTTTCAAAGTGTTATTCTAGACCAATAAAAAATTTACAATTGCAAAATTGAATTATGAATGACAGTGTTTTTTTTGTTTTTTTTTTTTTTTGGGGGGGGGGGGGGGGTCTTCAGCCCCCTAGCCCCCCCCCCCCCCCCCCCCCCTCTTAAATCCGCCACTGCCTCTTTGCGCAAATTTTCACTGAGTTGGATACTATGATATACTATGTTTTGGATAGCGTGATGCAAAAGATAAATCAATTTATTGAAATAAATAATTTTAATTTATAATGCAAACTCAGTGAAAGTATAATTATTTGACAGTATATTTGAAAATTAAAAGCACTGTTTCAATCTGTAAATATACTTTATTAGACAAAACAAAAGTAGTTTTAGTGGAATCTAAAAACAAATCTTTTAAAATAACACCGAGGCGCCACTGGAATTTTTATATCATTCCTTTTAAAACTGTTATTTTGAATTTGAAATGTGAATGAAAAAGCATCAGTGAGTGTATTTTATATATCTGTCTGATCTTGAAGCTAAAAATATTACGTTTGCATTATAAATATAAATAAAAGTAGAAAGTAAATGATCAAATAAGAAAATCTATGTATATTTTAACTAATTGCAAAGCATCACTTAAAATTTGATATCATTATTTTTAAGACTCATATTTCAAATTCTTATAGCCATAAAGTAGCGGCGTCACAAACTTTTAACCCGTTAAGGGTTTTTTGTACTGATTTGTTTATCTGCTATTTTAGGGATCTCTCTATTTTTTGTAGTTGTTTTATTGAAAAGAGAATCGACTAAATTATCATTGTAATTTGGAATTATCTATTTATCTACTTTTTGAAAAAGGCTAATTTATAAAGTGAAAGCGGAAATACTTTAAATAATTAAATCAGGATCGATTTAAACTAAAATTTGCAAAGTTTCAAGATTAATTCCAAAAAAAAAAAAAGCTTTTTAAATACTAAAAACCTGAACACCTATAATTTAAAATAAAATAGTGTTATATAGACTATAATTATGCTAATTTAAACATAAAATAAAACAGTGTGATGCTAATTAAAGCATAACAAT
Organism: Salticus scenicus; assembly: GCA_963930645.1. Lineage (NCBI taxonomy): Eukaryota > Metazoa > Arthropoda > Arachnida > Araneae > Salticidae > Salticus > Salticus scenicus. Next base: position 176,059,673 of record OZ005652.1, read on the forward strand.
ACTATCCATGCATTAACCAGGACTCAAACCCAGTATCTGGTAATTAAAGGCCAGTGTGTTAACAATTCGTTACTAGATGGGTCATATAAACTGAGTCAAAGATGAAAAATTCTCTGTATCAAATAATTTTACCAAAGCATATCAAGTGATTAATGTATAACAAAAGTAAAATTTCCACAATTAAATTATTATTTGTAATTTCAGAAATTCAACTCTTTCTTTTTATGCTAACTTTTTCATTTTTATTCAATTCAAATAACTTTGACAAGTTGCTGTATATGTTTAGCTTTCAACCTATGGAAAATAATCTGGTGTGTCACTCACATGACTTTCTCTTACCCTGAAATTTAATACTATAAATACAGGTTGCAGATTAAAAGGTAAGATAACAAGTACTGTTTTGTAAACCTGTGTTAAGTAATTCATATTAGGCTTCTGAAGAGATTTATATGATAGTTCTGTGTGAAGGGGGGGGGGGGTACTGTCCCCCTCAAACCCCCGTTTCATTAATGCACCTACATTTATATAGAATTTAATTCAATTATTAAAAAATAATTTATTAAAATTATTATTTAAAAAAATTATCTTTCATGATAATGCAGACGATTTCTATATTAGAGAAGTAGTATAACACCAAATACCCCCAAAAAGTCCATTTTATTCTCAATATTCAAAAAAAAAAAAAAAAAAACTTTTTTTTTTCTAAGTTTTTTTTTTTTTTTTTTTTGTTAAAAGTAAAAGAAAAAAAAAAAAAAAAAAAAAAATCAATAACTTTGTTTTAAATTATCGCAGATCGATGGTTCAACCATCCGTTTTAAAGGCATTGGCGAGCTCTTTTGAAAGATACCCATCATGAAAATTTACTCTCCTCGAGGGGGGACTTCCCCCCCCCCCAGGGGGGAGGCGAGGCTCCTACATACACAAAAAAAATTTTCCCAGTTAACTATCTCTATTACAAAAAATATATATTTGTTTCATTTGTTTTAGTGCAGTCTATAGACGTTAAACTCTACTTACCTGCAATTTCCACCATAGACGTAATGTATTAGAATTCTCTTGATTGTCCCTGTACACGAACCATTTGCTTGATCTTAACGAAAAGCTTACTGTAGCATCCCTATATGATACACATTTAGAATACCAAGTTTGAACTTTCTGCCATAATTTGTTTTTGAAATATGCTGATAACAGACAGACACACACACAGACCATTTGCTAAAAACATGATTTTTGTATTCAGGGGACCTCAAAACGCGTAAATATAACAAAATCTCGCGTTCAAAAATTTGACCCAAAAACAATACTTTCTCTACCTTATGGGTAAGAGAAAGTTAAAAAAAAAAAAAAAAAAAAAAGTGCTATCTTTTGTGCAAGTGCAGCAATAAAATATTTACAACAAGTATTGAAATTTTGCCAAAAATTAAACAGGGTTGCTACACAAATCGGGAGAAAAAATTAACTGAGTTTTCCCTGTCTTTTTTAAAAGTAAAATAGATGACACACAATCATGCAGCATTAGAATCTAACATGTTTACAAGTCAACTGAATATATCTAAGGGTATATACACTGATGGAAAAAAAAATCCCAACACCAGGAAGGAGCTGTGCTAGATAAACGAAATTTGGTAGGTGTGTTTATACATCTGAAAGATGACGTCGATTCAAATTTCGAGCTACGCGCAGTGTGGCGCTAGTAGCGACACTATGTACATGCAAATGAGGTTTGCTTTAAATAAGCGCTGTAAGGTTCGTGATCGTTATTTACAGTTGAGATTTGACGTAGTGGGTTAATGTTAGTCAAGGATGCCTCTAAGAAGACGAAGAAGCCATTATCAACCGCTCACTGAGTTTGAACGAGGTCGTGTAATAGGGCTACGAGAAGGTGGGTTTCTTTCCGCGATATTGCAGAAAGACTTGGCAAGAATGTATCCACTGTGCATGAGTGTTGGCAGCAGTGGTCAAGGGAAGGTACTGCCTCAAGAAGACCGGGTTCCGAGCGGCCACGTGGCACTACTGAGAGGGAAGACCGCCGTGTTCGGCGTATGGCTGCGACTGCAGCTGAAATTTGAGCTGCAGTTGGCACCACAGTGACACAACGAATTGTTACAAATCGGTTACTTCAAGGACAGCTCTGAGCCAGACGCCCTGTAGCGTGCATTCCACTGACTCCAAACCACTGCCGTTTGCGACGTGAGTGGTGTCAAGCTAGAGCTCGTTGGAGGACGGAGTGGAGATCTGTTGTGTTTTCTGATGAAAGCCGGTTCTGCCTTGGTCGCAGTGATAGCCGTGTGTTGGTTAGAAAGAGGCCAGGTGAACTCCTGCTAGTGACTTGTCTGCGGCCTAGACACACAGGGCCTACTCCTGGAGTTATGGTTTGGGGAGCAATTTCATATGACAGCAGGAGCACTCTCGTGGTTATCCCAGGCACCCTGACTGCAAATTTGTACGTCAGTCTAGTTATACAACCTGTTGTGCTGCAATTCATGAACAGCATTCAAGGGGGTGTTTTCAAACAGGATAACGCTCGCCCTCATACCGCTGTTGTAACCCAACATGCTCTACAGAGTGTCGATATGTTGCCTTGGCCTGCTAGATCACCAGATCTTTCTCCAATCAAGCACGTATGGGACATCATTGGATGACAACTCCAGCGTCATCCACAACCAGCATTAACCGTCCCTGCATTGACCGCCCAAGTGCAACAGGCATGGAACTCCATCCCACAAACTGATATCCGACACCTGTACGACACAATGCATGCACATTTGCATGCTTGCATTCAAAATTCTGGCAGTTACACCTGTTACTAATGTACCAACATTTCACATTTGAAATGGCTCTTCTCTCCAATGGCTCTACCTGTGATCTTGAAACTTTAATCAATTAAATATGTTACCTAGACAAATGTATTGCTGAAATTTCATTACTGTACAATAATTTTTTCTTGGTGTTGGGATTTTTTTTTCCATCAGTGTATTAATTTTATTATTTTACTACAGTTAAGGGGGGGAAAATGACTTTTTACTACTTCATTAAAAAGCACTAAAATTTTAAAAAAGATTTGATTATAAAGAATTTTTCCAAAGTTTTTTCAAAAAATTTCCAAAATTCCCTGAATTTTCCCTGTTTTAGCAATAAATTTTAAAATTCCCGAGTTTTCCGTGAATTCCAGTAGCAACCCTGTTAAATGTATGCATTTTATGTTTCAGTTCAGAATAATGTTTCTCTAACATTTGGCAATTTTTCGGAAGTTTTGTAAAATTGTGTTGAAAGCCATTCTTGTTTTAATCAAAACAACTTGCCAAAAAAATTAATAATTCTAGGGGAAAAGAAAACTGTCTAAATATCCTTGTATTCCTAACCCCCTTACCTCCTCTTAAAAAGAAAGAAAAAATGCAAGTAGTACGTGAAATTATGTGTGAGAGCTGCAAGTCATTTGTACCTTTTTATGATACAAGACAATCCAAAGTATGTGTGTTTTTCTGCAATTAGTGGTCAGTCCCATAATATTTCAAAAATACGAGCTTATGAAAGTACTGTTATATTAAATTTAATGGCTTTGTTAATAAAATGACAGATAATCACTGATAATCACTGATAAAAACAATGAAACAGCTTTGGTTACAATGAATGAAATTTATGCAATAATTTAAAATTCTTTAGGTCATATTTGGTAAAATAAGGTTGCATATAAAAGGCTATTTGATCGTTTAATCAACCAAGGATGTAAACAGTAAAAACAAAAGTACATGATTCTAGGATGCTGCTGTAGCAAAAAAATAATGAAATAAGTGAGTGGACACATGATTCTTGCACACAAATTAATTATTTATGTGTAAGCTCCTTCTTTAAATAAATTACATGTGGTGCACATATTATAATAAGTGCTATGGCAAATTTTAATTTTAGTTAATCCATGCTGTACATTGTATATTTTAAAATATAAAAATTCAGAAAAGAAATTTAATAAATACGTTGTACGAAATTCCATTACATTCTGAATAAAAGACTATAATATGATACTTATGAGAACCTAAATAAATGTTCCTCATACGTGAGAGGTCTGCACTCTAACCTCCACACCAGGTCTAGTCCATGAAAAATGGACAGCATCAACATCACCCATGATGCACACCAGTTATCAAAGCACAACTATTACTCATGGATGAAAATGCTCTCTGAAAACTCAGTAAGTTCTTCACAAATCTAATACTTTCTCCTTGTATATAGCAAAAGTAAAAATCAACAATCTTCAAAGTGAAAAATTAGCATAAATATGCTTTCTGCCCAAGTACAACATCATAATACCTGCTTAACACGCTCACGCCGGCGCATTTTGTTTACATAGTCTTCTTAAAAGTATCCGAGCACTAGTCAATAATTCCAATATCAAAACAGTACATTTAAAACTGTTTTGTTCAATAAATCCTTGTGGAATCATGTTCTTAGACTGACTAAGGTGCATTTTTATCCGTGAGTAATAGTTGTGCTTTGATAACTGGTGTGCATCATGGGTTATGTTGATGCTGTCCATTTTTCATGGACTAGACCTGGTGTGGAGGTTAGAGTGCAGACCTCGCGTATGAGGAACATCTATTTAAGTTCTCATAAGTATCATATTATAGTCTTTTACTGAGAATGTAATGGAATTTCGTACAACGTATACATTAAATTTCTTTTCGGAATTTTTATATTTTAAAAAATACAATGTACAGCATGAATTAACTAAGACTGAAATTTGCCATAGCACTTATTATAATATGTGCACCACATGTAATTTATTTAAAGAAGGAGCTTACACATAAATAAATAATTTGTATGCAAGAATCATGTGTCCAGTCACTTATTTCATTATTTTTTTGCTACAGCAGCATCCTAGAATCATGTACTTTTGTTTTTACTGTTTACATCCTTGGTTGATTAAACAATCAAATAGCCTTTTATATGTAACCTTATTTTACCAAATATGATCTAAAGAATTTAAAATTATTGCATAAACTTCATTTATCGCAACCAAAGCTGTTTAATTTTTTTCATCAGTGATCTAAATCTGTCATTTTATTAACAAAGCCATTAAATTTAATATAAAAGTACTTTCATAAACTTGTATTTTTGCAATATTATGGGACTAACCACTAATTGCAGAAAAACACAAATACTTTGGATTGTCTTGTATCATAAAAAGGTACAAATGATTTGCAGCTCTCACACATAAGTTATCGTACTATTTACATAATTATAATATTGAAAATCAGGAAAATTAGTTTTTTGGTAGTGTAGCTAGAAGTTTCCCGGAAAATTTTGAAGATATGCATTCATTGGGAATATCTTATATAATATGTATATAATCTTATATAATAAATATATACATATAAGCTTTTATATATATATCATCTTTCTCTTATAGGAAATTTGTTAGGTGTCTACTTCGTTAGGTCAATTTTATGTCTTCTGATCACATTTTTAAAATTGCATATAATACATGAAATAGTTGGTAATGGAAGTCGTGTAGTTGCTTCACACCAGATTTTTTATACATTAATGAGTCTGGGTGAGTAGATTCTCTTTCATAAATATATTTATGTATCTTACTAAATGAAGGGAATGAAATTTTATAATAGTTTGAGATAAAGATTTTAGAATACTACATGAATAAAAATATTTTGACAATACCATAAGCTCTTCATCTAATGTGTATATCATTAAATCTTTTAGTCTTATATGAAAAGATATAGCAATAAAGAAAAAATAAATTTTAATAAGCATATTTTACAGTGTTTAAAGTGTTATTTCCACAGAAGAAGCCAGCCAATTGTTTTTTAATCTAATTTTAAATGTGAAAGTTTTATAGGGAAATAAAGTCTGATTATAGCATATGTTATCTATATAAATCTCTAACGTGGACCAGTTCCGGTTAAATTTTGTTGAAACAAAACGATAGTGACATCATAGGAGAACAAACCTCTTAGATTCATAGTGCAAACTTTTTTTTTTTCCTTAAAGAGAGAGAGAGAGAACTATGGATAGTAAAATAGTGAATAATTGTGCCAAATGTAAGATATCAAAAAAAAAAAAAGGAAAGAATGAAATTTTAATATTTTTTTTTTTATTATTATTTCGTATTTTGTGTTTCAAAATACATATTTCATTGGATGAATTTCAGTTTAGCTATCATTAGTGGTTTATCTAATAATATTGATCTGGTTCTAATAATAATCACATTACAAGACAATACATGAAATTTGTTCAAGATTTATTATACGTTTAATGCAGATGCACACCTCTGAAAAACTGATTATTAATAAAATCTATGGTTTTCAAATAATCATCTACAGACATTTCAGCAATTTTGTCATTGTCAAATGATCTAAATCAAATAAAAACATGTTTTTAATATTTAGAAGAAAGATTGCAAAAAGTTATAAATTAAAAGAAACTTACCTTTCTGATGCTGCTGAATTGTAACTGCTATTTCCAGATGATGAACCACTTTTATTAAATGATACTTCAGTACGAGGAGTTGAAGTTAATAAATCTGAGTTTGCCATTTTTGTAGCAGAAATTGACAATGTATGTAACTGAGTCGATGACTGGATTGATGTAATATTAGAATCACCTTTCTTAAGCTCATCTTCCAATGCACAGCAGCTATTAGAATCAGACGTCTGAACAGCAGGTTCTGTAATTTTGTGTTGCAGGGAGTCTTTTGATGTGAAAGAATTACTTTCAGTAACAGGTAGCTGTTTAGTAGTAATTTGATTATGTTCACTAGATGCTAAATTTTTTTCAGGTGATAATCTTGAATGAGACTTTAAAGGTTCCCTAGTTAAAAGATCCTTTCGTAGAGTCACATTTATAAATTTTCTAGAATTAAAATCAGTTTGTTCTAATGATGAAAGAGGTTTCTGTTCTTCCAATTTTTTCAAGGAACTTGAGAGAGATGTACTGCTTACAGCTGACTCCGTACTAATGTTGCTGTAAGTGCTGTGTTAAAAAAGGAGAAAAAAGAACTTTCTTTAAGCTGACTATATATATATATAACAATTTATTATTTAAAAAATAAATAAATAAATAAAAATACAGACATCATCGTAAGATGAAAACATTTTGATTAAATCAGCATTGCAGATTACCTTTAATTGCCTTACACATATATAAACACTGTTTCAAAACTCTGTTTTTAAGTTTTGGTGATAGCACTATAAATATGATTTTGGTTACACAGTCTATACTTTCTATAATTTCCCCATTTAAATAAAAATTACATTCAGCATACGAAAGACAATATTAGCACTTAAAAAAATTATTTAAAAGAAGTCAAATCCCCCACAGAAGAATATTTTTTAATGTTCGGCAATAAGTTTTCAGATGGTCTAAAACGTTCTGCAGGGCACATATGCATTTTACAAATTTACTCTCAATATTATTGACATGCTCATAAAAAATACATATCTTACAATTCAAAATGCTATAATATATATGTGCATAGTAGCAAAAAAAAAAAAACTAATAAATAAACAATAAAATGACATTTAAAATTATTTTTGCTAAACTTGTAATGAAAAAAAAAATATATATAAATAAATAAATACATAAAAAATAAGTAAATAAAAGAAAGAATTAAACCAAAGCTGGATAAGATAATTAATTCCCCATGCAATCAACTACTTCAGAAGTATTTTGGTAAATTGTTTCAATAATAAAAGCATGATTTGAAAAAAAAAAAAAAAAAGAATGCCCTTTCTTGAAGTTACAGCTCAAAAATTCCACCCCCCCCCCCAATTTCTAAATATCTGCAATTGTTCTGCAATACAGCTGTTTGTTCTGCAATGTACATTTCAAAGGTAACATTTATACTAAATATTTTTAATTTAAATGTAAAAATTTAAAATAATTCCAACAGGTTGTTAAAACAAAGATTTTTAAAACTTAATAAATAATTCTCATTGTTATATTAAACCACAATTATATATATCTCTATATATAAAACAATAAGACGACCGTGTCTGTGGATCTGTCCAGATTCCTTCGTTTACTATGTTGTGCTGTACTATTCAACCTATCACCATGAAAATTGCTACACTTATTAATCAGGACAAAATTTAGCTAATGTCGTATATTTTAATCAAATAACTAATTATTCTAAAACATATTCAGAGCTACCAATACTCTGGATTTTTTTCATACCACTATTTTTTAAAGTTATCTTCACCTTATTTTAACACAAAATTTTGTTATCAATGAAAGCTATTTTTGCTATAAAAGATAAAAAGTCCAGAGAGTTGGCAACTCTGTATATTAAAAGCAGACAATACCTAACCTTGCTGACAGTCAAATCCTATGTTATTCTATAAGAAAATTTGTTTCCACAATTACTCATTATTTAATATATTTTTTAAAATTACATTTTCACATTTAGAAAATTCACATTCACTAAATTAGTACTCATTTTGGAAAAATTGATTTTTCACATTTTATTTTTTAGCTAAAAAATGTAAAAAATGATGAACTTAGCTATATTTTAATTGAAAAATAAGATATTAAAAATAAGAAAAATTACTTTTTAAAAATGAATACTATTTTAATGATTATCAATTTTCTGATTGAGAAAACTGAATTTAAAAAAATACATTAGATAGTGAGTAACTGTGGGAACCAATTTTCGTACAGAGTAACATGGGCCTTGACTGTCGACGAGATTAGGTATCGTCTGCTTTTAATTACAAAACTCATACTTATCTTAAAATTATTAAATAGCAATACCCCCCCCCCTTTAAAACATATTTATATATGAATAATAAAATTGAAACAAAACTTTACATAAAAAATAAAGACCATATTTGTTTGTAATTATGTCCATATTCCATAGTTTTTAATGCAGTCCTACGCCATTCAATTTTTTTTAACATGAAATTTGATCCACTTTTCAATCAGTATTTTTTACTTTAATCAGATTATCAGTTTCTTTATCATTTTATGTTGAAATATATTTTATCCTTTTTTGCAAATCTTGACTACATCATTATCTACACAGCCTAATTCATAGCTCAGTGGCAGAAAGTTCTGTAGCTGTCTGCGACAGGCTTTTAAAATTTCATAATCTGTCTGCAAACTTTGTGTGTAATCAGGGGTGAAAATGGCTTACACCCAAAAAGCCCGAAAGCTGATAGCAGCAATCTTGGGGGTGGGGGGAAGCTTAACAACAGTGGTGATCTCGTGCAACAATACACAAATACAATTTTACTACAGAATAATATAAAATAAAAAATTATACAAAAATAAGTTGAACTCATTCAATTAAATATTTTATAGCAATGTTTGACACAACACAATATAAATAATTTTAAATAATAAAAGTACTAGTTTTTGTTTTGATACAGAAATTTGTATATGTCTGAAGAATGCTCAGAATCTGAAGAAAATGGGAATGAACATGAAGGATCCAGTATGCGTACGTTCCCATAGAATCTCAGTAACAGGTAACAGGAGAAAGAATACACGCATAACACTGCCTATCAAGGGAGATCTAGGCTCCCTAGGTCGCCATTATTAAGCACCGTTTTATGTGTTCCTACCAAGGCAGGGGGGCTCTAGAGTTTCTACCAGAGAGCATCTAAAACGTCATACATTGGTAGCACATTGTCGCAGACGAAAAATGTCTGTAAATTACAGACAAATTTTTTTATGACTGCAGATAAAGTCTGTCCGAAAGTTGCGGGCAATTTTTTTTTATTTTATTATTAGTGCAGACAAAAACTGTCCGCAAGCCGTTTTCTGTGTCCGTGACTATGTCGGCGTGTCGCGGTGCTTCCTTCTGCCACTGGGATTCATAGGACTAATTTTTAAAAAAGTAACTAAAATTACTTATATTCAACATACTATTATCTAAATGGAGATTGAAATACTGTATAAAAATCAGAATTACTCGTTTACATTCAGTTACCATGATAACACAAATTTTATTTGAATCTAATGTCACTGACTGTATCATTATTAACATATAAATGTGGATGTTTGTTTATCTGCTATATAAATTTGAAATCCGTACCCTTTGATGGATTCAAAATAAAATTGGCACACAAGTTCAAAATAAAATTGATACATGTAAAAAATCATTATGATTAAAAAAAATTTTGATGCTTTTTCCAAGGTGGAAAAAAATGCTATGCAATATGGAAATTATTTGAGCCAGAAAGTTAATACTCAGCACAAAATTTCCCCATTCAAGTTCATATTTATTACCCTATTCTAAAGTTTTTACCCCCCCCCCCAATTCCTACTGTAAAAAAAATAAATACATAAGTAAAATAAAATAAAATAATAATAATTGAATTGCAGATAAAAAGAGGGGATAAGCCACTCAATTCGGAATCTGATTATGATTGATGTGGAAATTTTTTATTCAATCTTATATCCACTACACTATTAAAAAGTTGCATAAACCTCCTAAAACGGTTGAAATGTTTGCAAGAAGTGATGATTTATAGTACTACCATTATTTATTTATCCACTCTCCAAGTGAAAAGAATCAAAAGTAATACAAAATAGGACCATTTGTTTCAGACTGATATAATAAATACAACCATTCATGAAGAAACAGTAAGCATAAATGCAGTGTCAATGTAGAAACATTGCTTCATATTTTCTTCACCATACAAGAAATAATTCTAAATAACTCATTTAAATGCTAGTGCATATCTCAATCGTATATACATTATTTGTAAATTAACATAATTTATGGTCAGATTTAACAAAGAAAGAAAAAGAAAAAAGAAAAATAGATTTTTTTTTTTTTTTTTTTTTTCAATTTCCAGATTTAAAAAAAAAAAAAACAGCCATTTTTAACTTTTAAGAATATTTTATTAGTAAATTAATCAGACACATACAGATTTTCATATGCTGATTGATTTGTGAACCTAGCTAATTTCGTAAACTTATTTTATTTTTAATGTGATTTAAAGAGAAAAACTTACGATGCATTCAGGTCTTCCTTAGATGGAACAGAGAATCTTATTTGCCTGCCAGGAATATCTAAAACAAGAAATAATTATCACAAAAAATAATTTGCAATTAAATTAAACAACTTATACAAACTGATATACCATAAAAGAAACTTTTATAATTTTGCTTAATGTATTTTTTATTTTTATTTTATTTATTTATTTTTTATTTATTTATTTATTTATTTTTTTGGTGTGTGTGTTGGTAAGGAAATTATTACTTAAATTGCAATTAAATGTACATCTTGATAAAAAAAAAAAAAAAAAAAAAAAGGAGGGGGCATTGTGTAGTAAGGTTATTAACAAAAACTAGGCTAATATAATTATATATTCTAAATATCTTAATAAATTTACTGTATAATTGTTAAAATCAATATATTAGATATTTCATTACATAAAATACAAGAATCATCTAATAGACACACACTATTATATCAATGTTACACATTCAGGAGGTTCATTTATTGCCCATAACAAAAGAACAGGTCTGCAAGACCTTTAAAATAATTTCACAGAATATTTAGGCTGTTAATTAAGTATCAGCTTCGGATACACCAGAAACACAGCTTAAATAATAGCAAGCAACATAAACATCACAGTATAAACTGATAAATTATTGTCTCAAAAGTATAAGCTGTATTTAATAACAGAGACCAATTTAGAAAACTTCTAAATCTTAAAGCACTTAGTTTTATATTGAACTTGGGTTGGCTGAAATGCATCCTTATTTATAGTCTTGTATACCAAGAATTTTCTAGATATTTCATGAAATATTTAATTTACAGTTTTGAAAATCAATATATGAATAATAAAGATTTTCTTGCTCATCAAATCCATAAGAAGCAATAAAAGTACCAATATGGCACCAAATTTGTCATCAAGGCCATTTCCACCTTAGTTATCATGCCTTATCCAGTTAAGCTAAAAGTTGATAAGCACGTTATAGATCTCCATCGCATGATTTATACAGATTGTGGTGAGTGTATCACTTATATTTATTTTACAGGAACACAAAGGAAAATCACAGACTACAGATTTGAATTATTTAAAGTATGCTAGCATCTAAATTCTACATTCAATTAAGATGTAAATTGGTAGGCATGTTACAGGTTATCATTGCAAGAATCATACAGATTTATGTGAATGTAGAATTTATAAGAATCTGGACACATTACAATTTATGATCATACAAACACCTAATATAAATTTCCCATTTGCTAACACAGTGTCTTCTTTACCAAATATTTGAAAAATCAAATGAAATCATTTCAAGTTTTTTTTTTTTTTTTTTTTTTTTTTTAAGGGGAAAAATTGTTAATTCTAACACTTTTAAATTTAATTACTTTCCATCAAATCCTCCAAAAAATACTTTTGTTTTTTTATTTAATTCATTTCCCCCATTTAATCTTTTTAAAAGTTCGCAATTTGCAGGGAAATAGAAAAGTTTAAAAATCTCATGGGAGGCATTTGTTTGTAAACAAACTAGGATCGATGTCTCCGATATGTAAACAAACGTTTTCACCAATAAGAAAATTCAATTTTATAAAATACTCAAATCGTTTCAAAATCTTTTCAGATCGTCCTCATATAATTCAAAACTATTTTTAATAATTTTCCTGACATTCATATTCCATTAATTAAAATCATAACGTCGCTTTCATTACGTATTTCAAATTTTCCTTCTGGAACATTCCATTCGCTCCGCAGCAAATCGGTATCGCTACGCGAATTCAAAGTAGCGTCCCTCTAGAAAAATGTATTATTTCAATAATTAATATTTGATCCAAAAAATAGCCTGATATAAAATATTCCTCCCTCAAAATTAAATTTATGTAATCCCATTTTATTAACTTTTATTGAGCAGACGATCGAAATAAAATATTTTGTTTTAGAACTATTTACCGCTCGCTTTAATACTCCGGTAAGTAGTTTTGAGAACGCGGGAAAATCGGATGAGCGTCACTCTCTCTTGGATGGTGTAATCGAGAAGACGTATAAAAAATATCGCCGGCCGCCGTGGCACAGCTTATTGCCGTAGTGAGCGAGTAGTGTCGCGGCTAGGCTAATGTATGAGAGTACTCATCTTTTAGGAAAGAACTTGCTGGAAACTTCTTTAAAAAACCCGATGTGTTGTGACTTTCTAGTTAATCTGAACTTAAAAAGGAATGTGATGCTAGCAAAGAATTGATGTAACACCAGGCTCTTGTCATCCCGATGTGGAACAAAGCCTAAAATGAATGTTTTGGCGATGTCAGTTGACACAATCTAGAAATATTTTATCTGATGCTGCTATCCTCTTCTGAAATCATATATAGAAGCACCTCCTCGGAAGAGTATTTCAATACTCAAAATCATGGACTGAATCGTCTTGATAAAGGAGGAGCGTAGCTGTGAGAATAATCCTATATAACGGATCTAAATGCTTTATGTACGAAGTGTCCGTTCTCTTTTTGTGCTAATATAATTTTCATCAAGAGAGCTACCATCGATATATACAGAGGATGGAATATTCTTGTGTTGAAAAATACTTGGGATGAACGATCTTCGATTTGTTACTAATATGCTTGAAACATGATAACTCATGAACTTTCTTTGACATGAGAAACTTGGTTTCTGTAGATCAGTCATGATCAAGCCAATGATAGTAACCATCCTTCCAAATATTGAATATGAATTTTTTATTAATGTATCCTAAAATTTGATTATGACCATCATAATTGTCAGATACAACATATTAATATTACATTGCAATTTAAAATGATGCGCATACCGGTACGTTAGTGAAAAATTTGTGTGTGTTACTTGCAAGATAAAATAAGTACTAAAATAAAGAAAAGTTGTGTTCAAAAAGGAAATGGTGTTTTATCTTTTTATTTGTGCATTTTGGATAATAATATGTTTTTTGTTACAGTCTGGTGTCGTCTACATGGGGTAAGTTGAAAAAATTTAAAGCATATCTTATTTTCTCATATTTTTTTTTATTTTATTTAATTTTATTCAAATTTGCATTATTATTTTAAGATATAAAATTTTGATATTTTAAATTCTTTCTTATGAGCGCAGCACTTTCTCTATGTACCCACTATACTCTTTGGCCATCTACTAAATTTTATTATTTATTTATTAAATATTTCTTGACATCCAAAATTCAAAAAATTAAAACCTAATTTTTTTTTTATGTAACAATAATAATAACAACAGTCTGTACAAACAGTGTCGCAAAGCAAAATAAATGGCTTAGATTAAATGTTCCTCAAAGTTCGACTTAAATAGAAAGTTCTTTAGTACATTCAGAATTCGATTGAAAACCCGGTTCTTTAAAAACATCGCTATGAAGCATGCAGCACGATGAGAAAAATAATAAATTAAAGACCTTACCATGAAGGATTGATGAAAAGCAAACAGAGACCAGGAAATTCAATGAAAGCTGTTTATTAAGACCTTTCAGCAGGACGGGGATCATAATCCGTGAATCGGCGTCTCCAATGGCTTCCAGGCTGCTCCACATGGTTAGGCACAAGGGGTAAATCCAATCTGAACGCATCCTCGCGATGATTGTATTACTATCACGCATGTTAAAACTAAAAAACATCACTGGACACTCCTACCTCGCTGTGCATGAATCTGAAAACACACGAAACTCGGTTCCATGGCAATCACTATCACGCATGTTAAAACCAAAAAAATATCACTGGACACCCCTACCTTGTTGTGCATGAATCTGAAAACGTACGTAACTCTGTTCTGCGGCAATCACTATCAGGCATGTTAAAACCAAAAAAACATCACCGGACATCCCTACCCCGCTGTGCATGAATCTGAAAACACACAAAACTTGTTTTCGCAGCAATCTCTGTCAAGCATGTTAAAACCAACAAGAAAAAAAACATCACTGAACATCCCTTCCTCAAATCAATGAAAATCAAATAAACCAATCAAATCTCTCTTAATTTCGCATAACATAGCTCTAGTTCAACGTAAAATACACTTAAATCAATGAAAATCAAATAAACCAATCAAACCTCTCGTAATTCCTCAAAACGTAGCTCTAGTTCAACACAAAATACACTCAAATCAATGAAAATCAAATAAATAACAAACAAATCTCTCATAATACCTCAAAGCGTAGCTTTAGTTCAACGTAAAATACACTCAAATCAATAAAAATCAAATAAACCAATCAAACCTCTCGTAACTCCTCATAACAAAGCTCTAGTTCAACGTAAAATTCACTCAAATCAATGAAAATCAAATAAACCAATCAAATCTCTCGCAATTCCTTATAACATAGCTCTAGTTCAACGTAAAATACACTCAAATCAATGAAATTCAAATAAAAGGATCAAATATTTTGTAATTCCTCATAAGGTAGCTCTAGTTCAACGTAAAATACACTCAAATCAATGAAAATCAAACAAGTCCTTCCGGCTTATTCGGAAGGGTAGGTTGATTTCTTTTCCTTATCAAGTAGCTGTCATTTTGTTTCAAAATGGCGGCTACAAATTATTAACGAATTAGTAGATATATTGATGTAGGCTATCTACATATGGAGTTTTAAGCAAATCGGTTCATAAATACCTTTTTATGTGAATTTAAAATTTTCAAGTGGCCGGCGCTTGGAAACAAAATGGTGAGCCAAGTTGATAAATATATCAAATGCATTTGTGAGATAAGACTACTGTACAAATGCAGTTGGAATTAATTCAGAATCTCAAAAGTCATCGTGTTGAAAAATTAAGTGGCTGCACCTTGGATCAAAATGGCAGAGAAAGTTGCTCAGTGAACTAATTAATCTAAGATATTGTTGCAAATTTCAAAATAATTCTCTTTTTTTTTTTTTTTTTGTAGAAATTTTTTCAAAGAGGTTTAGTAAGTTGATTAAATGTTAATTTTCTGCATTTCTAGTTTGTTTTAACGTTAAAATAGCCTAATTTTCCCTTAAAAACGCATTAAAAAGCTCCAATATGGCAAGTAATTGATTTAGCGCCAAAATTGGCGAGATTTCCACTTGGCGATTTTTTTGGCCACTTTTGGCGAGAAAATTCATAGTTCATTAATAAACTTCATTGAGACACTCATATAATCTATGTATGCATCAAAATTCAAACAAATTCGGAATACGCTTTTTACAATTTGAATTTGAAATTTTCAAGTGGTCTCCACTTGAAAACAAAATGGTGGAGCAACTTGGTTAAGAAACTCATCCAAGATATTTATAACACAAGTTAAGACACTGTCCAATTTTGGTTTGATTTGGAGTATTATTTCGGAAGTTATCGTGATTTTAAATTTTCAAGTGGTAGCCTGATTTCAAGTGGCCCCGCTTAACTTAAGATATCCGCCACTTTATTAAAAATGGCGGATACGTTCATTAATAAACTTCATTGAGACACTTATATAGTCTATGTGTACATCAAAATTCAAACAAATTCGAAATATGCTTTTTACAATTTGAATTTGAAAATATCAAGTGGTCTCCACTTGAAAAAAAAATGGTGGAGCAACTTGGTTAAGAAACTCATCCAAGATATCCATAACACAAGTTATGACGCTGTCCAAATTTGGTTCGATTTGGAGTACTATTTCGGAAGTTATCTTGATTTTAAATTTTCAAGTGGTAGCCTGATTTCAAGTGGCTCCACTTAAGATATCCGCCACTTTATTAAAAATGGAGATAAATTTCATTAATAAAGTTCATTGAGACCCTTATGTAGTTTAGATTTACATAAAAATTCAAGCAAATCTTGCTTTAAATACGCTTTTTTACAATGTGGATTTGAATATTTCAAGTGGCTCTCACTTGAAAACAAAAACGTCGGAGCAACTTGATTAACGAACTTATCCAAGATATTTATAAGATAAGCTCGCTGTCCAAATTTGGTTCGATTTGGAGTATTATTTAGGCAGTTATCATGATTTTAAATTTTCAAGTGGTAACCTGATTTCAAGTGGCCCCGCTTAACTTAAGATATCCGCCACTTTATTAAAAATGGCGGATACGTTCATTAATAAACTTCATTGAGACACTTATATAGTCTATGTATGCATCAAAATTCAAACAAATTCGGAATACGCTTTTTACAATTTGAATTTGAAAATATCAAGTGGTCTCCACTTGAAAACAAAATGGAGGAGCAACTTGGTTAAGAAACTCATCCAAGATATCCATAACACAAGTTAAGACGCTGTCCAAATTTGGTTCGATTTGGAGTACTATTTCGGAAGTTATCTTGATTTTAAATTTTCAAGTGGTAGCCTGATTTCAAGTGGCCCCACTTAACTTAAGATATCCGCCACTTTATTAAAAATGGTGGATAAATTTCATTAATAAACTTTCTTGATACCCTTATGTGGCCTGTATTTACATCAAAATTCAAGGGAATCTTGCTTTAAATATGCTTTTTACAATGTCGATTTGAAAATTTCAAGTGGCTGCCACTTGAAAACTAAAAGTCGGAGCAACTTGGTTAACGAACTCATCCAAGATATTTATAAGATCAGTTCACTGTCCAAATTTGGTTTGATTTCGAGTATTATTTCAGGAGTTATCGTGATGACAAAATTTTCATTATAGATAGATAGATAGATATATATATATATAGATAAACTAAGTGATTGCAATAGGTCGATTTCTAAAGAAATCAACCTAATAAACCAATCAAATCTTTTGTAATTCCTCATAACGTAGCTGTAGTTCAATGTAAAATACTCTCAAATCAATGAAAATCAAATAAACCAATAAAATCTCTTATAATTCCTCATAACGTAGCTGTAGTTCAATGTAAAATACACTCAAATCAATGAAAATCAAGTAAACCAATCAAATCTCTCCTAAGATTCTCCATTCATTATAGAAATGGGAAGTTTTATTTTCATATTTCTATTAAATAAAAGAAAACTAATCAAAAATTCAAAAATCTGACTTCGATGTGCACAATGACCCTTCGGAGAGCACCTTTGTGTTAAATCACGTGACTGTCCGAGCTACCATTTTCGAGAACAGTGAAATATGCATATATATATATATATATACAAATATTGCTCACTTAATACTATAAGATAAATTGAATCTTAATATAGTAACTTATAATCAAAAGGCTTTTTTCTAATATGATTTTTTTTTTGTAGGGGAGTGTGTGTGTGTGTGGGGGGGGGGGGGGGATCAGTATTTACCTGGGGTCACATGTAATTTTTAATCTGCACTAGCGTAATATCTATTAGAGGGGGGCTGCCAAAAAATCTATTGCCTAGGGCTGCCAAAATTGTAAAGCGGACCCTGACTGCTACCTCATTACATTTAAAAAAATAAAAATTTCTAATTTCTTTTTAATTTCAACAAAATACTCATATGTCAATAGAGTAATATTTTTTCCAATGAACAAGGATTACTATATTCTGTAAAAACTACAAAACTTTTCAATACATACCAATATTTTTTTTTTTTTTTTTTTTAGTTTTTTTGGTTTTATGGTTTAAAAGTTATCATTCTCCATAATAAATTAAATGCCGGTGGCATCTTTATTTTAAATTAAGTACAAACAAGAAAATTTTATAGCTTGATAATTATTCAAATGCAATCTATTTTTACTTTCTTATACAAAGTATAAGGAAGTATAGTAATCCCGATCGGAGAAATGGATTTTGTATTTCGCATAACTCAAAAATGAATTATCGTAGAATGTTGCAAATTTATATGTGCGACTGTTATGATGTCTAGTTGTACACCTGCAACTTTAGTTTTAATACGATTTCCCATTTCAGAGATATCAACAACTTTACACGAATTTTTGTGATGTCTGTATGTAAGTATATGTGTGTGTATATCTCGCATAACTCAAAAACAGTTGAATGTTGAACGTTGCAAATTGGTATATAGGTTTGTTATAGCATCTAGTTGTGCACCTCACTTTTTGTACTCTACTCTAAACTGTACATTTGCCATTCTGTAACAAGTCCTTGAGTACTATTCCTGAAAAAACTAGTATATTTGTTTCGGCGGCATATATAATCGTATTATTGTGAAGTTTTTTCGTTTAAGTAGCAGATTTTTTTTTTAAAAGGAATGTTTATGGACTGGAACCCGACTGTTTATTTACGAATCAGTTACCCAGGGCTGCCAAAAGTGTAGTTTTAAGCTACAAAGTGTAGTCGCTAAAAAATAAGAAAATGCTTGAAATATAAATAAGCGTAAAATCTTTTGTTCACATTAAAACTTACTTTCTGAAATTTACTGACTTATAATAATCCAACATACAAAAATAATACATCAGCTTGTTGCAATATAACACGAACTACTTGAACTACACGAACTACTACACTTGCAATATAAAGTCCACCATGACTTACGCGAAAACTGCTGTTACATATTGTACAATACGCCTGATGGGGTGATGAATCTACAGATCGCAAACATGGCCATTTAGCAGAATACTCCGATAGAAATTTTTTATCAGGAACTTTTTCTTTCTTCTTTGAATTATCATCACCATCACTCATTTTAACTTAAAATACTATTAAATAAAAAGCTAAACAAATTTGTCCACTTTTAACTAAAAAAAAATAAATAAATGCAGAAATGCGAGTCCAGCCAATAACAAACACACAATACCGAAAAATGAAAGTAAACAGATTAGACTTCTAGCGACAGAAAAGGGCTTCTCCAAACATCCAATCACCGCACATTATTGACATGCGCGTACACAGTCATGCTATTGTCATAGCTTATGAGAAGGAAACAAAACAACCTACCAACCTCCAGAGTTTTCAAGCTACTTCATACGTAACCGCGATTTGCAGATACGGTGAGAAATCGGAGTTTGCTCGTTGTAAACAAGATAACGATGGGGAAAAGAAAAGCGTAGCTTTAAATATGCGATGTGTAGAGTGTAGCAGAAGCAGGCTAAAGCGTAGTTACTACGCCAATTGCATAGTTGTTGGCAGCCCTGGTTACCTCACAAAAACTCATTGTTTTCATAAAAATATGTATATTCCTATGGTTATATAAGGAAGTCATGTGGTGTCCACATCCTATTTTTTTTAAACAGATTATTAATCTAAAATGTGTTTTTTTAAACAGATTATCAATCTAAAAGATTTTAAATAAATACATTAAACATAAATACCATCAGCCACTTCATCCACATTCATTTCATTATCCTCATCATCTTCACCATCATCAGATTCTTCACCAGCTAAATAAAAATGTTTAATTTATGTCAGTAAATAGTTAAAAAATGTAGAATGAAACTTCACTAAGGCGGCCACCTACCATGCTACAGAAAATTGGCCTTTTAAAGAGGTGGCCTTTAAATAGAGGTAGTTCAGAAAATTGTAATTCAGGCAACAGATCATACACTTTAAAAAAATAATTTATATTTACATTATCTGTCAATAAGGCGGATAATGCAAATATAAATAATGTTTCAACTCACATCTGGAGACTAACCTCATTACAATATACTCCCAATTATCTGCATATTTGACTGGCACAGGTTTCGCAGATAAACAACAAAAAGGTAGAAATGAGAGGTAAATCACAAAATCAGCCCAAAAACACGAATGTATTGTGTGCAAAACATAATATAAACAATGAAAATAGTCACTATGTAGTAAAAATATTTGTATTTTATAAACTAACAAGATGTAAAAACAATAAACAAAATGTGTATTTAGGGAAAGTGATGTAACTTGGACATAAGTGTACCTCAGACCTAAGCCATTTTTAGCTCTCTTTATTTAGATATATAAACAATATCACATGCAGTTAAAACATTTACTGTTTGTTAGGGGTCTCAGTGAACTAATCTAGGTTTGCTTGGAAGCTCAACTTTTTGAAGAGTTCTTGAAAAAATAAATTCACCTTGCAAAAGTAAATTTTTCTCAGATACTTTTATGTATATACCCACACATACATTGTATATTCTGAAATTAGTGCTATGCATCATGAAGTAGCTTTCAAGTTATAACCCCATATGCTTGCAATCAAGTGAGCCCAACTTGAACATCATGATTAGCAAATTCATTTTTAGTAACAGAGAGGTGTACCTTGAACCCAACACAAGTAGTGTACCTTGGACTGGTCATATTGGGAGTGGTGGATCAGAAATGCAGCTCCAAAAGTTAACATTTGGAATTGACTTATCCAATTACAATCTTAATTATAAATAAGTGTGAGTATTTTTACCAATAATCACAATATGACTTAATGTAGACTTTTTTAAGTTAATAGTTGATATTTTCCACTTTTTCCACTCAAATTAGACTTAATAACAATACGATTGTGACAGATTAATGATTTGGGGGGTGGGATGTTTATTTGAATTCATATATGTGTAAATGATTAATAAATAGATTTTCTGTACCTTTTAATAAATGGTCCAAGGTACACTACCAGTGGTGTACCTTGGACCTAATTGTATATATTTTTTAATTTAAAAAAAATATAATTGATATAATTTTAATAAAATTTTGGAATAAATATATGTTGCATATAACATCATAGAGTATTTAAAAAAGCTATTTGTATTTAGTTTTGGTAAATAATTACAAAATTAAAATTGGAAAAGTCAAAATAGGTCCGAGGTACCCCCCCCCCCCTTCCCATAATGAAGCCAAGGTACAATCTGTAATTTTTTGTACTAAATTAAACAATAACACAGACATAGCAACATTTTAATTAATTCTAGTGCATTGTGAAATTCCGCTCTAAAATTTTGTTAGTAGTGAAATTTTCTTCAATATGTAATTATGATTAAGGGGGTATTCTGGTTTAGAAGCTCAAATTTTAGGAGTTTTTCTGGAGGCGATAAAAAAAAAAAAAAACAATAAATATTTTTACTATCCATTTTTTTTAATAATTTTTTTAATGATATTTAAAGAATACAAAACATGCATAATATTTTTAAAAAAATCAAATTTAAAAAAACTGCAGGCAGGCAAAGTGGGGACTGTTGAAAAAATGGCGTGCCCTGGTGTGCAGGATATTAGTCCTTCCAGTGACCTGAAATGGAAAACCATTAATAATCCTTGAAGAGGAAGGATATAGTTATCGCACTACGAGAGGATTAAAAAAAAAAAATCTCACAAAATGGCGGCGTTTTGAAAAATACGTTTCGTTTTTTCCCTGATTTTTGGCCGTTCGGAATTTTTTAAAAATATAAAAAAGAAATTTTTTTAAAAAAACTCTTGGTAGTGCGATACTATAATGTATAAAGAAGATCTGTATTAAATTTAAAGTGAATCGGTTGAGTAGAACTTGAGATATCATGCACACCGTTTCTGAAAATGTAGTTCCGAGAAAAACGCGTTTAAAGTTTGAGGACAAGTCGCGCGCAACCAGAGTCGCTTAACGGCTTGTTATACTTACTTTTTTTTAATCAGCAATTCCTGCTCCATACAAAGTACCTTCCTCCACTTCAAATGTCATGTTTAAAGACGACCTTTCAGATGATCTAGCAGTTCTAGCTTCCTTGGAAGCCTCAGAAGCTCGTACCTCGAACCTGTTAATTCGGACTTGATTGCGTCTATTAACGAACGCGTGGGATTCTGGCCCAATTGTTATTCCCATTTTTGTCATAACTTTTAAAACTGGTAAAAACCCTTCATTAAATATACATACCGCATTGAAATTAGCAATTTCTATTGTATGGGTATCAACATGGATATGCTTGGGTGAGAAAGTCCAGATGAGCGAATTTAAAGATTCGTTGTTATTTTGAGTTTCAGAGCCCAAGCACCTTTCCAGCAAGCTTTCTGAAGATAAGTCCTCGTAGATTGGTTTTATAACTTTTTGAACAGCTTCAGTTAACGGAGCGTTTTCATGTTGAAATTCATCGAGAGTACCTTCAGCTTCAGCGATCCGCCACTTACACCAGCTTGATGAACCCTGTGTACAAAAGTGATGTTGTGGGTTAGAGTCCGTAGAAATTTTATGAAAATAAGTAGCCCATACCTCATTTTGCATATTTTCTACGGACTCTGGATTTCTTCGAATGGCTAAGCCATAATAAAGACTGAGCTCATTTATAACTTTATCTGTCAACTTTCCGGGACCTTTACCACCAATACCAGTATTATTATTTTTTTTTTTTTTCTTTTCGCAAACGGGCCCCCATCCTCTTCTGGACATGACCCACACACTCTTTTTTGATGACTATAGGCTTACCCTTGTATGGGTCAATATTAAGAATTCCTTTGAATGTTTTAGAGTCACCGTCTCCGACATGCTTTACAAACTTTACCCCATGTTTTTCCTCCGAACAAATAAACATTTCAATTACAGAATCCACTTGAATTTTCCCGGCACTTCCTTTATGGTTGATGGTACACATGTCTTGATGCTCTTCATAACAATCATTATAAGCTTCAATGTCTGAATTTTTCTTACCTTTCCATAAATTACAACCTTGGCAGAAGCTTGATTTTACGACAGTATCAAGTACCTTTTTACTGTATTTTCCAATAAGTGTAGTACTTCAAACAGTGAGTTGAAACTGTGCTTTTTCCAGGTCCCATCACCTGACACAGTAAGATGTGTGGGATCTGTATGCGGTTCATGCTCTTTCGTCAATTCTTTTTCCTCTTCAACAGCTTTTGAAAATAGAAACTCGTATACTGAGTATGCAGACTTATATAAATGTTCCACACAAAGATAATACATAGATATTGACAGCCCCTGACAAATATCCATCATGCTACAAAATATATTTATACCTTCTCTCCCAACACCTAAAAGTCTCATTACAACAACTAGTCTACGGTTTATTTCATAAGCTTTATTTATAAATGGTGAAGAGTCAATATAATGTACATCTGGACAACTACACTTCAATGTGATCTTGAATCCTACTCCACGAGGTGCAGTTCGCGAAAATTTTATACTTTTTTTACATGTCGCACACATAATTACTGAAGATAAAGCCGCGAAAACTGAAAAAAATTCTAAGATACAATACCCATAAGCATTTTCAATAATAACATTTTCTGTTGTCGACTTGTGTAGTTTAGCTGCAGAAGCACTCGTAAAACTACTATCCGACTTCCTGGGACCCTGATTAGGTGGAGGTTTCCTTTTTCTCGTTCTACAGGCACGAAAACTTGTACGTCGACTATATTTTCTGTCCATTTTGCACTGATTAATTTAATTTTACACTAGAAATATATTTTTTCACTTCACTATTTATAGAGAACTTACGTCTGTACGGTGTGGTGATTGAAACTAAACTAGAACACATAGTATGAATTTATTTAAAGAAAATCCGTAAGAAACATTACCCAGGTCCCGAGTAGTTAAATACTTTCGAGAAATAAACTTCGATTACAAAAGATTTTTCGTGACTCTGATTCTCTTCTGGTAGTCAGAGTGTACCGACCATCGATTGTTCGCTGGCGCTCTGGCCGCGCTGCCGACCGGCTTTGTCGGCGCGTCACAAAATGAGCTGTAACTCCAAAAATAATTCGAATTTCGAAAAATCCTTTTAGGAACATATTTTTAAAGGGTTATACTATGAAAATATGTAAAAAAAGAAAAATCGATTTTTTTCAATTTCTAAACCAGAATAATAATTAAATAAGAAGAAAAACACTCTTTATGAAAAGTGGTGTGAAAAAAAGTAGACAGCTACTAATTATGCTCTGAAATAAATTTAAATATTGGCATGTTTGGTGCCATACTGTATTGCATTAAAAATAAAAGCAACATAGTTTTTTATATTTACAGTCTTTTTTCTTTAAAAAAGCAATAATTTGTTTTCGTTTTTTTTGTTGAGAAAATCCTTTCTCTTGATCCCATGCTCTTCCTAAACCCACAAATAATCCACAGCATGCATAATCTGCTTGTAAATAATTGGGAGTTTACTGGATATGGTGGATAGTGAGTGGACAAAGTCAAGAGAAAAAAATTATTACATACTTTTACAAGATGTAAGTAGTAAGATAGGTACATAGAGGTGCCAAGTTTCAATAAGAGCTATCAGTAATCAGTTATACACTTATGCAATGTGGAAATGTGAACCGTGTCACGGAATAATTTTTATGAACAAGCCCACTTATAATAAGGAATTGCATGGTTTTTGTAAACAAATATATAATATATTAATTAAAAAATTAGAAAAATTTCTAAAACAAAAGTAAATAAATATGTATTTCTTTACCTTCTTACAAAATGTATTTCTTTACCTTCTTCACTAAAATACTGTTCTTTTTTTAATAAAATGTTTTTATTATTATTTTTTCTTTATATATCTTACATAAAACTTAAGTTTTTTTTAACCTGCTTTGGAGGGGGGACAAACATTTGGATGAGGGGGAGGGTTACAAAAATGTATTTTATTTATTATTTAATAGTCACTTTTTCATAGACAACTGTTTTTAATGGCATTAAATAATAAAATACTCTTCTTTTTTGAATAAAACATTTTTTTTTTTTTTTTTTCTTTACGTATCTTGCGTAAAACCTAACATTTTTTGTTTGATGGTATATTATGTACCTTAAATTTACCAAGGAAAAACAAATAGATTCATCAAGTTCAGTAATAAAGCCTAAAAATAATTACATATGTGAGAAATATTGAGCACTTCTATCACTTTTTTGGTTCTAGAAGATTAGGAAACAAAAGACTTCTGGAGAACATTTCACTGCTGATCACTAGTTGGAGATAAATAAAGGGGGGGGGGGGATAATTACATCAGCAGGAAATATTTAACAATTCTATTTCTTTACATGTTCTAGAATATCATAAAAGTTTGAAATGAATACTGACATTTAAGTTATGGATGGAGAAAGATTGGGAATCAAGAGTTTTCGTAGAACATTTGGGGTTTCTTTTTAAAATGAACGATATCTGCGACTTTTTTAAAAACGGAAGATTTCATCATCTGTCTGGAAGACTGGAAAATACGTTAAAAAACCGGAAGTCTTCCACAAAAACCAGAAAAGTTGGCAAGTATGTTGTATATTAACTTACCATCAGAGAGCACAGATGGTGTTTTTGAAGTAAAATAGTCTGAAGAAGGAAATTTAGTAGGTTCTATTTTCTTTTTGAGAATACCTTGAGGAGGTGCTGTGGCAGGAAGATCTTTAACAGGTGTGCTTTTAAAATGTTTTGAACTTCTCCTTGGGATGGGTGGACTCTGAAGCAATGATGCAACATCTCCTGCCAAATGTTTGGGAAGTTTTCTAAAAAAAAAAAAAAAAAGGGGGGAAAGAAAAAAAGAAAAAAATATATATTTTTTCCTTACAGCAAAAAA
This sequence comes from Salticus scenicus, assembly GCA_963930645.1. Taxonomy (NCBI): domain Eukaryota; kingdom Metazoa; phylum Arthropoda; class Arachnida; order Araneae; family Salticidae; genus Salticus; species Salticus scenicus. The sequence goes on from OZ005652.1 coordinate 176,085,919, forward strand.
TAGTTATGATTATGATATTCAAAAATTTAGAAAACAGAAAATATCTGCATTAAATGCTTATTTGCAAGGTTCAATAGATATGCTACAGAAAAGTTTTTCACAGGTTCAAAAATAGGGCACTTTTTTAGATTCATGAAAGAAGTTTTTGATTTTTAAAGGCACATTTAACATTTAAAATCTAGATAATCAAGATTCAGTTATATATATATATATAAACGTACAATTAATTGATTGTCATACACAATAGTTTTGTTTATATGTATGGTAGTAATTTGTATACAAGATAAAAAAAAAAAAACATATTTTATAAACTTTAAAAATATTCTTGTTTCAGAACTTCCTTTTTCCTTTTATTTTTTAGCATCATCTGCGTTTCAGATTGAAAAAATGAATTACTTCTAACCAATTTTGGAATAAAGATTGCATTCAAAAATGTCAAAAAGTAAGATTAAGTGATTTTTTGCATTTTGGAGTTCTTTAAAAAGGAGAAACTTTTTCAATTTGAATTAAAATAAATAAAAATGCCTTGCTTTAAGTTCTCCATTAAGTTTTTTGATTGGGTACCTGACCATCTTCAGTAAATTTCCTTTAGTGACTGCTACTACTAGCTTCTCTCTTGTTCTTCATATTTAATAACTAGTGTTCTAACTCTGTTCTAACTGTTCGCTTGCTTCCAGATCATTGAATGTGCACTTTTTGGCCATAATTTCTACTGATACATGCATGATTGCCTATTTATGATTATTATAATTCAATAATTTATGAACGCTTTTAAAATCTACATTTACCGTTGATTTATTGTTAGTTTTCATTTAGGATCCTGTTATTTTTTCCTTATTTTACGTCATTTCCATGTTCTTTTATTCTATTACTAATTTCTTTTTTTCGGTCATACCAATATAATAGCCGGCTTCATTTTTATCATTTTTATAGTTAATCTCATATATGCTGTGGTTTGTAGAGGATCAATATGGTCCTTATCATTTCTTATTCTTTGAAATATATTATTGTTCAGTTTGATAGGTATATTTTTTAAATTTACAATACAATTTTAGTCCTTTACAATAAAAGTGCATTTATTAAATTAAAAAGTGTAGTAGCTAGATTTAATATAAATATACTTAAAAAACCGAAGAGTAACAAATAATAAGAAATGATAAAGACTCTATTGATTTTCCACAAACTGCAAGCACATACGAAATTAACTATAAAAATGAAGAGGTCTATTACAGAGGTCTGCAAAGGCCGGATTTGAGGCTGAGCTTGGCCTGAATTTCTCAATTTGGTCTTGGGCCGTGTCATCCCAGATTTTTTTTTTTTCTTTTTTTGCCCACATTTATCATTAATCAGGGTTAGCAAAAAACCAGAATCATCAAAAAAAAAAAAAAGAGTAGTATATGTTTCCCGGTCACATTATACATATTTGTAAATAAAATTGCTACCTTTAAAAAGTAATTAATATTCCAATATTAATTATTACTTCATCTAAAAATAATTTAAATTATTAATAACAAACAGGGATGAGATTTTTCAGCTTTTTTTGTAGGTTGGGATTTTCTTTCTATAACAATGTATACAAGAAATAAAGTTTGTACTTTCAGACATGAAATTCTCTTATATCTCATCTAATTAAAAAAGTTTTCACATAGCCATGTTAATCAAATAATTATTTATTTTTATATTTAAAAATAAAACAATTAAATCATTTATTTCGTAACACAGGCTTTTGCCACCTGAATTCTTATATTTTACTTATATGTTTATCTTTTTTATAAAGTTTTATTTATTTATTTATACACTTTTGTCGATCTCATCCTTGAATTAAAGAACTGTTATATAAAAGTGCATTAAATTTTATTATAGCTAAAATCTTTTATATTCAGAACTTCTAAAAATTTTCCATAATTGTAGTAATGAGTTTTCATTAAAATGATGTAAATGGTAATAACAGGATTACAGTGAGTTCACTTTTTTTTTTTTTTTTTTTAAATAGTGAATGTTAAACCTCAGATGCCTTTCCTACAATTTAATAATAACAAATTAACTTAATAACAATAAAATTCTTAATTTAATGAATTAGGGAAAAATTAAAAAAACTCCAATACAATCAAAAAGAGTTATAGGAAGAGATTTAAGAAAAAATTATACTTTTGGATTATGTAATAGAATATTGCAATCCATTTGAAAGTTACATATTGAATAGAATTTACATTTAATATTTTAAATAAAATTAGAAATTTTATAGCTTTTATTGAAACTAAATTTTCTATTTAAAAAAAACAAACACTCTTCATCGGATGTAGAATCTTTTGCGATTAGAATTATTTCAACATTTTTCAATACTTGGATATTAAAATTTTTAATGTCATTTTCTTAATTCTAGTACTGTTACATTTTAATAAAATAATTCTCAAAATGTCCTTGAATGGAGAACTTTTTGCGTGAAATTTTAAAATCAAAGGTTTTTTTTTTTTTTTAACTGCCTGGACAAAGTCTAATGCAGCTTCTTTTTTATTTGATATTTCAAAATCAGTATTTCTTGCTTTTGGATTTAGTATAGAGATAAGAAAATGGGCTGTTATTAATTACCATATTATAACAAATATCATAAAATTTTTAAAGACCACTTTGTTCAGCTATGAATAAAACAAAGATGTGAGCAATTTTCACTTTATATCTTGTGCAAAATAAATGTGCTTTCCATATTATTTATTTTATTTTACTTTGCTGCATTTAGCCTCAGACCCTTACATTTATAATTTTTAAAGATAATTAATATAGACATTTTTCTTCTACAATTTCTAGATTCCCCCCCCCCCCCGCATATATAATAACTTTTAATAAAGTCATCCAATCACACATAAAACACATAATTAAAACCTTTTCTGAAGCAAAATTACAATTGAAATAAACTGAATTAAAGGTCATTTACAGTCGGTAACAAAAGTCTCCGAACACTAGCAAAAAATCCTATATAAAAAAAGTACACTTCATACGGTTTTGTTAAATAAATCCTTGTCGAATCCTGTTCTTAGACTGACTAAGAACAGGATTCGATAAGGATTTATAAATTTCAATTTCAAATTACAAATTTCGAAAAATAATTTATAAATTTCAATTTAAAAAAGGACAATCCAATAAAAATTTTGAATTTTTTGGAAAGGAAAAAAAAAAAAAAATTGGTTTTTATGGGGGGAAAAAAAAAAAAACATGCCAACCCTGTCATTAATTAACAAAAAGATAAATGATAAAAACCTTTCTTTAGTCATTTTGCATAATGTAATCAGCTAATGTGTCACCAGAAATTTTATTTCGTAAGAAAGCGCTTATAACTTCAGCATGATTGTCTGACTGTGTTTCTTTCTACTCAGATTTCCACAAATATTTTTAGCATATATTGAAACTCATATATGCTGTAGGTCAGAACAGCAGGTTTTCTATTCAAAATAATATGCATGTTGGTGCTAGTGTGTGCACAAGTACAAACAAAAGAATTTAGATATGTTACTTTCTATGAGGCTTTATGTCTTATGGTTTGTAGAGTCTAAGGAATATATGAAGCATATTTTTTAAGTACTTTTCCACTTTTTTTTTTTTTCTGGGTACTGATTGTAATGAAATTAGCATCATTTTTAGATGCACAAAAGCATTTTTCAATTGAAATGTTTAAATTAGCTTCAATGTTTTGTTTGCAAAATCACACAAAAGGATTTGGATGCATTACAGGATATATGTCAAAATGAATGAAAGTAGATTTTTAGTACCATATTAACAATTTTTAATACTTTTCTACATTGTTTGATGAATACTAATATTTTCGATTTGACTTTCTATCCATCTGTGTGCCTTCTGTCTGTTAGTGATAATGAATATCTGTTTATAAGTAACTGTCTTCTAAAAGATCAGTAGTTTTGTTAATGGAACACCTATTACTTGGCTATATAAAACCTCTGAAAAGTAAATACTAAAAAATTTCGCATAGAAATGTATGTAATTTTTATTTATTTATTTTTGTATCGGATCAGGCCTAGATTTTATAGATTTTTGTTAGGGCCGGGATAGGTCACACATTTCAAATAAATAAACGAGCTCAGGTCTCAAAATTTTGGCCCATGCAGACCTCTAGACTATTAAATCAACATACCAAAAGAAAAATTAGTGATAGAATAAAAGAATATAAAAATGAGATAAAATAGGGGAAAATAACAATAGCCTTAAAGAAAACTAACAATAAATCAATGATAAAACAGAATTTATAATAATCTTAAATATGCAATCAGGTACGAATCAATAGAAATTATGGCCAAGCACATATGACTAATTCTGGCTCAAGTGGATGATAGAAAGTGGTTAAAATTAGAAATCAAATTTTAATTGAATTTTGGGGCCTCCTCTAAGTCCTTTTCTGATTCAGCATGTGTTCTTACCATTGTTATACATGTATGCAAATTTTTGAGCTTAATTGGATAATAGGTGTTTAAAATTTGAAATAAAATTTTTAATTAAAGTTGAGTGCCCAGGACAGGACTCCCAAGGTACACACCTCTAAGTCCGTTTTTACTTAGGCATATATTGTCATTGGAGTCATACATGTATGCAAAATTTTAGCTCAATTGGATGATAGGAAATTGTTAAAATTTGAATAAAATCTTTAACTAGATTTTGGGGGTTCAGGACCCCCAAGGACCCAGCTCTCCTAAAACCATTTTTGTTTGAACAATTTTTTGTCTGAGCTATACACATATACAAAATTTTAACACAATCGGATGATTGGAAGCAGAAATAATATTTCAACTAGATTTGGGGCCCAGGGCTTTCTCCGATATGGTCACTGCTTGAACATTATTGTCATCCAGTTCTGTGCTACGTTTAAAATTTCAAGTCTCTACTATCGGGAAGTTTTTTTTTTTTTTTTTTGATAGATTATTACATAATACAAAACTTTCCAAATAAATATGCTAATTGAAATTACTTTCCTTTTTAGGTATTTCAGGATTTCTAGGTGATTGGAACCACATGGTGTATAGAAGAGGGTGATAATAAATTTGTTAAATGTGACCTGAAAGAAAAAAGTTCAACTTGGAGATAAATCCCAAAATTAAGAGATTAAATATCTCAGAAACTATTGTTAGGATCTTCGCTTCATGCAGATTTGTATTTTGGCTATTCTGATGACCTAGATTCATTTTTTGCTGCCAAATTAGGGGGTTAACATTCAAATTTTTAAAGTTGGATCATTTTTTAATATTGAGATGTCCCCTATGTTTACTTTTCTACATGAAACAAAAGTAGACATAAAATCCTGTCAATTGGTATTTATTGCATATTTTTGCGAGAATTAGACTATGAGATAGTTAGGGTGTTCTCTTTTTTTTTTTCTTTTGCATGCTGCACTTCCCATGCAGTATTTCCATCAATCATAAAATGCTTGATTTCATCAGAACACTCTATTGTAATAGCTATTCTGTCTGTTGTTGCTTGCCTGTTAACCTAACCATTTAATAAACTTCTGCACTATTTCTTCTGTTGAAATTTCAACATAACGACAACTTCGGTCTTCGTTAATAACTCCTGAACACCTTTCAGAAAATTTCTGGTCAAAATTGTTGTAGACTGCTTGAAGCTTGATGGGATAAACCATTTTCACCATAAACAGGAAGCATTTCTTTCTGAATGTCCTTTTGCCCACAAGATATGTGCAACACTTTGCTGCTTTTTTATGTACATTTCTCGAGCACAGTTGCCATTTTCATATGCAGCTGCTCATCTTGAACAACTGTTCCCTCATAAATTCAAGATGAACATCGTTCAAGTTAGACAGTGCTGCCACCTGTTAGAATATATATTTGGAAACGATTTCTGACCTCTCATATCGGTTTGTAATATACTTATTGACTTACTTTCCTATAATAAGAGGTGAATGTCCTGTTAACAAATACATGTTTTATCTTTTTCCCACTAAAATATAATTTTCTGATCTATATATTAATATACAAACATGAAATTTGTTATAAACTTTTAGCCTATTTTTAATAATATGAGGGGCTTAAGAATAGTTTCACTCAAAAGATATAATCAATGTGGGTTGCAGGAAAAAAAAAAAACTTCTTATTAGGCTAGAAAGGCAGACAAAAGCACCTTTATTAGGACATCAGAACTATTGCTTTCAGACAAAATAGACAGGGCCCACTTTACCATTAGGCGAACCTAAGCGGTCACTTAGGGCCACCGAAGAAGGTGGGCCGCCAAAAAAATTGAAACACTGCCCAAAATTTAAGGGGAAAAGAAATGGATGGAAGAAACGTGAAAATCATAAGCCAATTTTTGATTTTTTTTTTTCTCTTTTAAGGAATATGTGTATATTCAATTGTAAATTGAAAGTAACCTTCTTTAAATATTTTAACTTTGCATAAAAACACCTTAACCCTTTCAGGGGCAAGGGAATTTCCCTCATTTAAAATGAACTACCACCAGAATTTGAGAACAAGTCTAAAATAGAAGAAATCAGGGGTGCAGAATATGCCCGAACGCCCAAACGAGGTTCGGGGGAAATTTTGAATATTTTTTTTAAGAGAAAATAAAAATGTAAATCAAAAATAACAATTTGCTACTTTGAAGTGCTTATACACTAACAGCGATATTTTTATGTTACACTGTATATTTATTCTCTTAAAGATTTATTACATAGAACAAATGACTTTGTATATCAAAGTAGATTTTTGCATTATTGAGGGAAATTTATACTGTGTTTGGGGGAAATTTCCGAGGTTTGAACATTTTCTGTATCCCTGGAAGAAATAAATGAAGAATTTTCTTCGTGTTATTAAAGTAAAACTTCGAAAAAATTTCCAAGATGAAATTTTGCAGTTAGAGATTAAAATTAAGTGCTCTGGTTAGGTACTAAAATGTTGATTTTTAATAAACATATGCTTTGATTTGTATTGTGATAATGAATGAAAAGCTAGATCTTTTCAAATTAGATGGGGAAAATGATGAGGAGGGGATGCAAGATTTGCAATTTCAACCCGAACAATTTGGTTTTAGACCTAAACATTCCACCACCCATCAGAATAACAGAATTTATTCACGATAGTTGTATTAAATCTGAAAAATTAGAAGCCCTTTTACTTGACATTACTATAACGCATTTGGCAGTTTCGTATGGCGGCCTCATTTTTAAGCTCATTCAGCTTAAAATTCCAACTCCTTATATCAAATTCCTCCATAATCAACTAAATAATAAAACTAAGAATAAGAAAAAAAAAAAAAAAAAAAAACACTATTAAATTTGTAAATATCTGAATAAAAAAACCCTGAGAGTTTTGTACATTTGTGAAAAAAATGACTTTGTAAACATGTCAGAAAATACTTCAGATTTCAGAAAGGTCTTAAGAATAGATATAAAATACGCTTATAAATTAAGATTAAAAAATAAATAAGAGTAAACTTCAATTACATAAGGGTGATCTTTTCTCGCCTATGGTGTCTAGAAAATCTGTTTCATGCGTTGACTTTAGATAGTCTTTTCTGCAAAAGGCTTTACTTTCATACGGAAATATTAAACGCTACTTTGATTCGTATCACAGGCCCACCAGTGTCCGAGCGGTTATGCGATCAAAGCTGGTAGATGGGAAGTGCCCGGTTCGATCCCAGGTCGCTCTCTACTTTCTAGCCGTTCGCAATTTTCCGTGGTTTTCTTCGAAACTCGTGTAAATACGAACTAGGATCCCTTAGAAAGATTCCCCTCCCCCCCTCGGAAGAAATTCTACTCATAGGTCACGGACCTCAGCGTAGTCAATCGGTCTTAAACACTATCAATCAATTCATGCCACCATATCTAAATAAGAACACCTAATTATTTCGCGCATTTATGAATGAAAAGGCTTCGTAATTGTGTTTAAAAGTTATTAGTTTGCAATTAATAATAGCCCACACAAAATTTCATCTGATAAATCAATCCACTGAGAAACGAATTAATAAAAATTTTATTTCACGTATACATTGAGTTTAAACAAAAGTGAAGGGGAAAGCATTTTTAATACTTTTCAATAAAGTTTAAAAATGTTGATGACTTCGGTTTGTCAGCATGGCCATAGCTAATGTTCTCTATTTAAAATGGTAGAAATAGGATAACTAGCTTGTGTATAGGGACACCCAAAAGAATGACAGTTAATTGCTTTCTATGAGATGTATTTTTATAAATCACATTTAAAAAATTTTGTACTGTGAAAGTCGTATTAAAATTTAGATTTATTATTCATATATGATAAAAAAAAAAATATATATCTATAGAATATGATATATTTGGCATTAAGATTTATAGGATCACACCAAAATATTCAAACATATTATAAGAGCTTAAGAGCTACAACTGGAAATTGCTAGAACCGCATTTTCGTTTGTGTTAAGGTTTTTTTAACACTTTTCAACAATGATTTAGAGTGATTATGAATTCAGTTAGTTTGTCTGTCTGTATTTTTTTCCGTTGTGTGATAACGTAGACAAAGTATATTAAAGGTAGAAAAGGCAACAAGTACATACCTTTGAAAAGTATTAATAGCCTACGCGAACCAAATGACTTTTCGCTCTTGTTTAAAGAATGGAACGAATTCTTATAATCATCTGGTTTAATGTAAAATTATCATTTATAATGGAAGGATTAAAATTTTAATAAAAATAAGAACTAATTAAAAAAAATAATAATAACAGTATTATTTTAATATTATTATTTACTCTGGAACTTTTTCGGTGGTAAAAAATGTAGCAACTTGACAGATTCACTCCATTTTGTGATCCGATGCCACAATCCGATAGCTTAGCAATGGTGAGGGAATGGCGGATTTCAAATTCCCTTTTCTTCTGGCCATTCAAAAATTTTCTTTTTCATTCCATTGTAATACTTTTTACTCAAATTTTCGGCCAAACAGTTTACGGTACAAGATGTACATAGTATAGGAGTACATGTACAGATATAACAGTATTGATGTACAGTAGTTCCATTGTACATCAATGCGTGCAATGTCGTGTAGAGAAGGGAAATTAGTATGAACAGAAATTTTAAAGCATTTTCCCATCGAAAATCACAAATCACAATCAGGTAGAAAAGCTAAAGGTTTGGTTCAACTTGTTTATTTTTTCTTATTTCTAAATATGCTGGATCCAATTCAATTTTTACAAAAAAAAAAAAAAAAAAAAATGTTATTTAAATTTATATTAACTTATAATATTAGAATAAGTTGAATCTTAATATAGTAGCTTTTTCTTTTGTAAGGGAGGGGGGGGGGATCACAGTGAGAAAAGTTACCTGGGTCACATGAAATCTATAATCTGTCCTGGCGTGATATCTATTACAAGGGGGGCGCCAAAATTGTAAAGCGGCCCCTAAAAATAGACCATTTGAAAAAGTCCCCCCCCCTCTTGTCAAAATGTTAAAAAGTTACTTAAACTGAGATAAAACATACTAAAGAAATTTTAAGAATTTAATATAGTAACTGTTGCTAAGCAAACAACTTTATATTTTAAAGTAAAAAACTGATTATTTATTTTATGTTTTTGTATATTTAAATCAATTTTAAAATGTTTTTCCTTTTTTTCCAATAGCCCCATGTTAAAAAAATATCAAAAATGAAACAGAGAAATCATGTGAAACGTTTTAAAAAATGAATATAATAACACTTTTAAGGAATGCAATACAGTTACCCTATGACTTTTCTTCTACCTATAATAAAAAATGTGTAAATGTCCGTCACTTTGTAAGAAAACGGCTAATCACAGAGCTACAGAATTTGGCATGGATGTCTGTACTAATCTCTCCTGATGCACCTTGAACCTCAATTTCCAAACTTTTGATTTTTTACTTATTTATTTTTAAATATTAATTAAAATCTATAAAATTCTGAGACGGTCATCTCTAGATATAGAAACGTAAAAACAATGACTTTCTGTGACTCATTAGCCCAGGCTAATAATGTTTAAGTTGTGGATTCACTCTCCACTATTTTATTTAAAAAAAAAAAAACTATTATAAAAAAACATGAAGTTTTATAAGACAGCTATCATATTCAGGATAGAACATATGTTCAAAAAATAAAAAAATCTTTTCTCAGCATTAACACTATAAATGAAGAAAGTAGAATATTGAATATATTATTCTGTTATGGTTGTATCACACAAGAGACTTTCGCTCAACATGTAACACAGCACAACATGATGAATTTTTTTGAGTGTTGGTTGAAAAAGTGCTGATCTTAAATCTTCAACATATGCTACTGTGTTGTGTTGAGTGGAATGAAGAACAAAAGTCTGTCATGTGATTCAACTACTATTCACATAAAACTTACATGCACGGTAAATTAATGCAGAAGCATCTGATTATAAAGGACCAAAACACTTACTTCTTTGATGATGGTGTTCTGAATGGAGCACTGTCCAGCAACCTTGATCTTTTAGATGGTGAAGAAAATTCTGAAGATGGGGATGTTAATGTTCTCTTAGCAGCAACAGGAGTGTGAAAAACGTTATCCGAAGGTATTCTAAATTAGGATTTAAAAAAAAAAAAATAGCTATTTAAAAAAAAAAAAAAAAAAAAAAAGAGGTGCATGCTTACATTTTTCATATGAAATATAAACCACTTCAATTAAACTATAAAATTTGACATAATCAAGGGTGAAATCCCAGGAGCAGAAAGTGCTTAAAACTGCGGCACACGTCACAGAACAATTGAGGCTTTTGCAGAACATTTCATCTATCCCCTAACTGGATGATGTTGATTGATACAGCTAACATTTTAAAATTAATAAAACCTAGATATGCTCAACTGACCTGTAAATCTGTTAGCATACTAGAAAATTGCTGGAAACAGTCATTGTTTCAATGTATAGACAAAACTTATAAACATTTTGTAAGTAGTATATCCACATTAATGTGACAATATTAATGCCAAAAGCCATTGAAAAAATTGCAAATTGTGGGTGTATGCCTCAGTTTTAGATTATAAAAATTTTAAACCATGTTTTATTATAAATGTGTAATAAATATTTTACTAATAAGTATTATTTTTATGCTTATTTTGCATTTTACTGTGCTTTGACAAATTTGGACAAAATACCTGCAGAACATTTGCAAATTTTAATGTCTCGTTGCAGAACATTGGATATAATTCTGCTCCTGGGGGTGAAACTACCTAACATCCAAAAACCCTGACAGGGTTCATACTCAAATATGGGGAAAAAATTCCCTGAGTTTTCCCCGAGTTCCCAGACAATTTTCAAGAAAATATTAATGACATATTACAAGAAACGCTTCTCTAAACATGACAAAATACAGCCACTTCTGCTGTATGATGTCATATTACTACCGATCATGCTAGAAATTCAGGTAGAAATCATTATTTACATATGTATTTTAACAATACTTAATCATTTAAATTTTGATATGAAGCGAAACAAGAAAAACATAACTTGAGAGAAAAAAAAATTGTTTTTCCAGGTTTTATAACTGATTTTCCCCGACTTTTAATGAAAATTTTTATTTTCCCTGAGTTTTCCCTGACTTTTTTTAACAAATTCCAAATTCCCTGAGTATTCCCTGTTTTCCAGGTTTTCCCTGATGAGTATGAACCCTGCCTGAACACTGTTACTTGTACGCAGATAGTGGAGACTTATTAATGATATATCATATAACTACCTACAAGAAGTGATATTTTCTGAGTTTTTAATACATTATATGGCAAATTAAACATTCAAAATGAGAAATTTCTGTAAAAACAAAATGATTTAACATGAAATTCAGAGAAAGCAAAATTTTCAAAAACCCTAAATTCAGAGGCAGCCCCTGAAAAGTTTCACCCCTGCATAATTATTATTGAAAAATGATACAAATGCAATTATTTTAATTACAAAAAAAAAAAAAAAAAAAAAAAAAAAAAAGAAATATTGAAAGAACTTTATACAATGAGAAAACTTTTATAGTAAGAAAGAGAGGGAAAAAAAGGAGACAAAGGAGTAAGGATTTAAAACTATAAATATTCTTATTCCATAACTTTTTGAGAAAATTAAAGAAAAAATGAATACATATCATAAATTAAGGATGTGAAAATACTGTATTTACAATGGGGAAAAAAAAGTATGCCTCTAAACATTTTAAATTATTCAGAACTTAGTTTATTTCTCTTTCTTTCTCAATTCCATAAAATAATTATATTTCCTGCAAATAAAATTTACATATACATAGGATTCACATCAGCATGGTGACATAGCAACAATTGCCAACAAGTATTGCAAAAAATATACATATGGATGGCAAATTTGTTGTTTAAAATATTTTTAGAAATTGTTTAATTTTTTTTTCTATTTACATCAAAAGAAAAGAAAGAAAGAAAACAAGTACGTTTTGATATTTATAAACTGTCAGTCAAAAATCCTTTAAGAAATTCAATTCCACATATTTAAAACAAGTTTCTAATTCTTCCATTATATTTGCTAGGTAAACATTGTTAATAAGCTCAATAAATGACTTTAGATATTTTTTGTTTACTAAGTTCTGCACTACTGCTACTTTTAGTCTACTAAATTGCTTTGATGATTTCCAACTACACTTACGCCAATCCCCCCCTCTTTTTTTCCCCTTCAGGCTGATGAAAGATTCTGTTTAAATTAATAATTCTTCTAACCTGAAATAACTGTGTGATTATAAATTTGGTGTTTGATCACTTTCCCCACCTTTCAACATTAGTTTTTAGTATGACCATACTGTAAGCAGGGGTAAAAACTATCCAATGTGCAAAAACTCTAAAAATTGCTGCTTGCATGCAGAATGAATGACTGAGAAACCTTATTAATAAGATATTATAAGCAGGGGTCGATCCAGGCAAAAATTGGGTCCCCTTTGCTGACCCTTCACAAAATTCCACATGATAAAAGGGGACCCTTCACAAAATTTAAATCCATTAATGGGGACCTTCACAAAATTCAAATACATGAATGGGGACCCTTACAAAATTCAAATCCATAAAAAAGGACCCTTCACAAAATTTAAATTTATGAAATGAGCCTTTTTATTTTATAAAAGTGATCCTTTTTCTATATTTTCAGTATTTTTAATTAATTGGTTTAATTTGATATTTAAAAACTACTTAGAATGACTGTTAAAATGGAAGATTTTACACAATATTATTTTTTCGCAATTTTTATTTATTTATTTATTTATTTATTTTATTTTTTTTTTTTTCACAAAACGAGGACCCAAAATTTAAAACCTGGATCAACCCCTGATTATAAGGCTAATATCAAAAATACTTATTTATACATATAAGTGATATTTGGAAAGTTCTTAATACATTATATGGCAAATTAAAAATAAGAAATTCCTTTAAAAACAAAATAATTTAACATTATATACAGAGGCAACAAAAAATTTTAAAACCCTGAACTCAGGGGTAGCCCTTGAAGAGTTCCATCCCTGAGCAAGTTATTAAATAATTGTCTAGCATAATGTACATGTTCAAATTAATTACTGAATTTAAGTTTTATTACTTTTGTAAAAATTATCATTAATGAAACCTGTTTCAAAGAATATTTAAAAATTTAAGTGTTCCAGTGTTTACACAGAAGTATTAATCTATGTGTTAAAATATGTATAAAAGGTGTACACTTTTATATGTTTACCTACAATTTTATATTTATTGACCACTAGATCATAACTTAAAGGTAATCTTTTTGGAAAACTAAATTTTCGGCTCTGGCATGAGCCCTATGCATATGAAATTGGCTTTTACAATTCTGTAAAAGTTTATATTATTATTTAAAGTAATAATTAACAAAAAAATAAAGGAAGAAACTTACTTTGTATGTTCAGGAGTTAGCGGAGGTCGAAGAAAAGGCAAATTGTCATAGTTGGGTTTATTTCTACAAGAAAACAAAACAAAGCTCATGATATCAAATCAAATAAATCAGCAAATAACACCATTTGAAGCTTGGTTGTCAGTAAAAAAAGAACACAAGACAGCGCCCACCCTAATAATCAATGATAAAGCCACCATAAAAAAGAACCAGAAATGTTGCAGTTATCGTTTTTCTGTGTTCTTCCAGAAAGGAAAAAGAAATCAAATGTGCAAATATGCACATTGAAACCAAGATCAAGTCATCATAAAAAGTTATGTTAACATGAATGTGCATGAATAATCGAGCAGAAGAAATATTTTTGATGTTACAAACAAGTTGACAAATAAAACTAAGGATGCTATAATCACGTTCAGCAATGTAGTATATATACATACACTATTTTTTTTTTTTTTAATACATATATACTTCTCTCTCTCTTCCCAATGACTATCTTTCCTGTCTTTCTATTGGCTATTTCTTCACCCCTTCCTTTTATTTCCCAGTTTCTTTTCAGTCTACCTCCTGCTATTACAATAATAAAACATGTTTTTATATGCATCTAAGGAAGAAAGATGAATTCTTTAGAAACATGAAAAACTTAAAATTTTCTTGGTGTTTTCAAGAAATATTTAATATTTCTTGCTGTTGCATTCTACACACATATTGATTTTCTTAAGCGTTTTATTTAAATGTGTACTATATGTTACACAGGAGTTAGAGGGGGGGGGAGGGAGGGAATGATTAAAAGAAAAACTACCAATTATGTAGTTTTACAATACTTTATTTAGTTATCATTACTGTAAATTTTCAGATTTTGTATAACTGTATCACTAGCTTTTTTACAACAGTATCAGCTGAAAGAAAATATATTGCTTTATATAGCATTTAAAGGCAGAAATTAATAACAGTTTTATTTTCAAATTTTTGAATCTATGACAAGAAGTTTAAGTAATTTTTTGTGCCTGAATAATGTGATGTCTGTTTGAGAGTGCACAATTTCAAACCTCGCAAAATAGTCAAAAGACCACTGTATTCTATAGGGAAATTTTTTTTCACAATTACTCATTACCTAATGTGTTTTTAAATTCTGTTTTCCATACACATTAAAAATTTATAATTGGTAAATTACTACTCATTTATATTTTAGCTAAAATATGTGAAAAATGCACTTAATTGTTTACTTTCTTTAAACACAAAAATAAATAAAATGAGTACTATTTTAACAGTTATGAATTTTTTGAATATGAAAAGGGAATTTAAAAATATAATAAAATAAATAAACAAATAAAAAACATTAGAACAAATTTCCCCTTAGAATACATAACAAGGACATTGGCTGTCAACAAAGTTACGTATGGTATGCTTTTAATGTTTGTAATTTTTTATTTATTTTTTTATATATTTTTTAATTATAGTAAAGGAGGGGAGGAAAATGGACCAAATTTCTTAAGAACTGTCATCATGAAAAATTACTTCACTAAGGCTTCAAATAAAATAACACAAATTTTTCTCATAAAAGATCAGGCACTTGGCATTCGCTTTTGTATTTTGAAAAAAAAAAAAAAAAAAAAAAAAAGACCAAGAACTGACTATAAGAATTATTATTTCTCTAATTTCTCTAATTTATTCAATATGTTATTTACTAATTAAAAATTTAAATTATGATTCTTGTAGTGTTGTGAAGTTTTGCGACAGTGTATTTTGTCACTGGCCCTGAATCATTTACCGATAACTTTTTTTAAAAATCTTATTGGTCATTGGTGTTTCAGTGATCTTGTATCTGTTGCTTGGCTTCTACTATGCTTAATAGATCATCATTATTATTATATATATATATAGTCAGTTCTTGGTCTTTTTTTTTTTTCTTTCAAAATACAAAAGCGAATGCCAAGTGCCTGATCTTTTATGAGAAAAATTTGTGTTATTTTATTTGAAGCCTTAGTGAAGTAATTTTTCATGATGACAGTTCTTAAGAAATTTGGTCCATTTTCCTCCCCTCCTTTACTATAATTAAAAAATATATAAAAAAATAAATAAAAAATTACAAACATTAAAAGCATACCATACGTAACTTTGTTGACAGCCAATGCCCTTGTTATGTATTCTAAGGGGAAATTTGTTCTAATGTTTTTTATTTGTTTATTTATTTTATTATATTTTTAAATTCCCTTTTCATATTCAAAAAATTCATAACTGTTAAAATAGTACTCATTTTTCATAAATTTATTTATTTTTGTGTTTAAAGAAAGTAAACAATTAAGTGCATTTTTGCTCTGCAAAGTTTAAAAACAAGAATATTAATAAACTGATCACAGCCACTGCTAAAATGGGTTTTCCTAAAAACTTTGTATTTTCTATTTTATATCCTTAACCATGTCTCTGTCAGTACAAAAAAAAAAAAGCGTGTACACTCTTGTGTATATCAACAAAAAAATTATAAAATAATAAAAGACAATAAAAAAGGTGGCGGTTGGGTGGGCAGATGTTTGATTACGGAGGTGGGGTGGTGTTGTAAGGCTGGATGGTTGGGTGGGTTTGTGAAATTAAATTAAATAAAAAAAAAAAAAAAAAAAAAAAAAAAGAGTAGATGGCTTGTTGCATTTGCTTTGTATTACTATGCAAACTTTCATTTTCCATTAAAATTTCAGTTTTTTCCTTTTTGAGTTGTCAACTATATTTAATGTTCTAATTATACTGTTAAACACAATGTGATCAATCGGTGAATTTCATTGTGGCTTCGTGGTTTCATTGTTGTTCATCTGCTTTGAAATTTGCATTTTTAAATCCATATGGTTCCTGTTCTGCTTGTGGCAGGCTGGGGGAGTGTTGCCGGCATAAAACTAGTGTAACCCTACAGGCAAGTCACAAGTCTTGCCGCCTGCCTCCTTCTTCCTACCTTGTGTTTCTTAGGTTGTTTTTTCATTAATTTTGATAAGTTTATGGTTTTAAGTTAAGATTTGTTGTTTTACTTTATTGATTCGTTTGTTTTGCAGGCTGTTAATTAATAGATATGGTTTCTTTAAATTAGTGTATTTCATCCACTGATGATTTTTTTTTTTTATATATTATTGGTCATTGGTGTTTCAGTGATCTTCTATCTGTTGCTTGGCTTCTACTATGCTTAATAGATCATCTTTATTATATTTACATTTAAAATTAAACCTGCTGCAATTGCGCATAAATTTTGAATGTATTTTGTGTTTAATAAAACTTATTGCTTTATGTCATTTAAATTATCTAATATATGAATTTCATATATTTAGATTTGTCTTAAATTGGCATTAACTCTATTTTTTGTATTATACACTTTGTATAAAGCTGCATTTGCGCTCTTACAATTTGTATTATTTCTGTAATTTCTCTAATTTTTTCAATATGTTATTTATTGATTTAAAATTTATATTATATTATGATTCTTGTAGTGTTGTGAAGTTTTGCGACAGTATTATGTCACTGGCCCTGGATCCTTTATAACTAACTGTATAGTTGGCAACTTACTTTAATAATTTATTCTTTAATTAGATAAATATCTTTAAAAAATTTTTTGTGTATGTATAGTCGAATATTTAATTCTAATTATTATTTAGCATTTTGTGCCTGACATTTTGTGAATTGTGATGGTTAGTTTTTCTTACTTTACTTTCAAAAAATGGGCGGAATTTAATTTGTAATTGGAACCAAATCAATAGATTAGGTCAAAGGAGGTTTAGTGTAAATATGTACATATTATTTAATTATTATTATTATTATTATTATTTTTTTTTTTTTTTTTTTTTTAGTTCACTCTTTTTTTTTTTAGTTCACTCACTTCACTTTTCATTAATCCAGATACTTATTAATCAAGAATCAATTTAATTAAGTAATTGAATTTGGTATAAAACTAATGTAAATACTTACTTGCCTTGTGATTTAATATACAAAAACATTTTTTCTCTATGACTCTGTTTAGTAAATTTTTAGATCCTGGCAAAAAATACTTTGCTTCACAGCAGTATTGTGCCCGGTACAAGGATATTTATAGGGATATCCTTGGATCGACATCCAGTTACCTATCATCTCCTCCTCCTTTGCTTCAATTTAGAACATGCGGTTCTTATAGATGTAAAACTTGCCCTATGGCCTCTCACACACAATTGAATAATAATCAATCTTTGGTTCCATTTTGTCAGGCATACAATGTTATTTATAAAATCAGTTGTGGTCATTGTAAACTTAGTTATATTGGTGAAACTTCAACTCCTCTACATTTACGCATTAATCAGCATCGATCAGATTCTAAAAACCTTTCAGCTGCACCTTCTAAATCAACTATAGAATTACAACACTTTAAATCACATAATTTTAATTCATGTACCATAGAGATTGTAAAAATTCAGAAAAATAAAAGTGAGCGTCTATTTCTTGAATCAAAATTTATGCAATATTATAATACAATTTATCCATATGGCCTAAATTCCGAATACTTTAGTAAAACTATTAAAGCATATTCTAACATCAACCCTCTACATGATTATTCGACTATTTATGCACAACTCAATCACAAAATTAACAATAAAACTTCTAGAACTAAACGAGGTAGTAAAAAAACAGATTTAATCTTTTCTAAAAGTGCCATTATTAAACTCATTTCAGATCTACAGACTAATTACTTATCTAACTATAACTGGTTCATTATTCGAAAATTTATTTTTGCAATTAAAAAGAAATACTTAGTAAACTTTCTGAATGTCTTTCAAAGCCAATCCTATAATAAACATTTTTCAGACATTTTTTATGATATTATAATGTACAAAATCAAACAATTTAATTTAAAAATTAATAAAAAGCCCAACAAATTTAAAACAAATACTCAATTAATTGTGAATTTTACAAATCAAATATTGAACAGTATTAACATTACGTCTATCATTAATGACAAAGAATGTATGTTTCCGATTAAAGATTTAAATCTATATCGTACCTTCAAATATCCTCTTCCTCTTGGAAGAAAGATATTCAATTATAATTCTGTATCTAAGTCTACCTCTTTTACTAACACTGTAACCTGTAAATGCAATGATCCTTCTTTCTCAAAATTTATTGACAGAGACCATGGACACATTATCACAGGTAATCTCAATATTATTGACAATTATCAATTAAAAAAATTCATGAAATTTGGCACCAAATTTAGACTTCCAGTAAAAACTAGCATTCCACAAATCTTACAACAGTTTTCTTATGACCTAGATTTATTTATTTATAAAATATCTATTACTCATAATAAACCTATTGCCTACTTCACTCAATGGAAAGTTTTAGTGTTACAAAAAATCAAAAATGCATTATTTATCAATTCTTCAAATCTGGTGTTATTTAAAAAATCTGTACTTCTTAACTCAATCAAATCACTACAGGATGACTTTGTGAACACTTATGTTGACAAATCACCTAATAATTATGCCATTATTTGTAAATCCTACTATCTCTCTATTTTAAACTCTTCAATCAATAATAGTAACATCTTCAGTTTAACTAATGATAACCTTATTATTAATAACCGAAAAATACATAATTACTATAAACTACTTCAACTTCCCTTCAATAACTTTAATTATCCTTATATAGTTCTCATACCTAAGTTTCACAAATCTCCAATTAAATTTCGCACTGTCACTGTTGGGTGTAACACTTATAACAACAATGCTAATAAAGCTCTACTGGATATTCTAAAACAAATTTACAAATGTACTTGCAAAGTTGATAATTTACACTGTCTTAAAAATAGCTTTCAATTAATTCAATACATCAAATCGCTCGATTCAATAGACAATATTATGACTTTTGACTTTCAAGATCTTTTCAATAATATTGAGTTATCAGATCTTAGTTATATCATTTACAGTCTTTTTCAAGAATATAAAGCTCAAATTAATCTTCCTTACAATTTTAAAGAAGAAAAATTTAAAACACTTCTTAACTTTGTTATCCATAATAATTATATCCTCCACAACAACGATATCTATTTGCAACAATTAGGCATTCCACAAGGAGGTTGTAGCTCCAGTATTTTGGCAGATCTCTATCTTTATTATTATGAAAAGCAAATTTGCAATGATGATGTTCGATTTTATCGTTACATCGATGATATTATTGTATTTTATCTCAACAAGAACTCACAAAATGGCTTTTCCTTCAATTATCCACCTAATTTAAAGCTAACTCAAAATACTCAGACTAATCAATCTATTAACTTTTTAGATCTCAAAATAATCATCGATGGTAATAAACTTTACACAGATATCTATGACAAACGGCAAGATTTTTGTTTTAATGTAAACTTATTTACACATTTTAATTCATGTCTGCATCTTTCGGTATTTAGAAACATCATCATTAACCATTTATTTCGAATTAATAATTTATGCTCTGCAAAGTTTAAAAACAAGAATATTAATAAACTGATCACAGCCACTGCTAAAATGGGTTTTCCTAAAAACTTTGTATTTTCTATTTTATATCCTTAACTATGTCTCTGTCAGTACAAAAAAAAAAAAAAAAAGCTGTGTACACTCTTGTGTATATCATAGAGGTGAGTTCGGGCTCTATTTTGGCAATCTGAGCCCGCCCGGGCCCGAAACATTTTTGAACTGAGCCCGCCCGAGCCCGAAAAATTTTGTGTGATCAGAGCCGGAGCCCACCCGAGCCCGATATTGAAAGTGGTACGCTATGCAACGCATACACAATAGTAAAATTAAATACCGTTTTCATTTTCAGATTAATTTTCTTATTATCAATCCTCAATTTAAATAACTATAAATGTTATTGTAACAATTTATAATGTCTGTGTCTCTGTATACATGTATATATTTATATAATAGATATTTATAGTGCAGCCCATTGTTTATAACGCGCCTATCGGGGAAAAAAAATTGTCCGAATGAGTGATATAATGAGGCCCGATATAACGAAGGAGGAAAGATTACTGTATAACACTATGACACAATATGCGTCCCGTTGAAAAAAGAGTTCTATTTAGAAAAAGGAAAGTCAAAGCTACTAAGGTTTGCAAGATTATTTTGTGATTTATAACCTATCATGACATTACTAAACGTGCTCTCAAAATGAATATTTGTTTTTTTTTTTACATTTTCCAGTTAGTGAAGAATAAAATAAACGGAACTTTTAGCTTGAATCCGAGCCTGCCCGGAGCGCGAAGACTTGCGTAAGATTTGAGCCCGATCGGGCTCGGGCTTACGGGCTCGGGCTGAGCCCGTCTCATCTCTAGTATATCAACAAAAAAAATTATAAAATAATAAAAGACAATAAAAAAGGTGATGGTTGGGTGGGCAGATGTTTGATTACGGAGGTGGGGTGGTGTTGTAAAGCTGGATGGTTGGGTGGGTTTGTGAAATTAAATTAAATAAAAAAAAAAAAAAAAAAAAAAAAAAGTAGATGGCTTGTTGCATTTGCTTTGTATTACTATGCAAACTTTCATTTTCCATTAAAATTTCAGTTTTTTCCTTTTTGAGTTGTCAACTATATTTAATGTTCTAATTATACTGTTAAACACAATGTGATCAATCGGTGAATTTCATTGTGGCTTCGTGGTTTCATTGTTGTTCATCTGCTTTGAAATTTGCATTTTTAAATCCATATGGTTCCTGTTCTGGTTGTGGCAGGCTGGGGGAGTGTTGCCGGCATAAAACTAGTGTAACCCCACAGGCAAGTCACAAGTCTTGCCGCCTGCCTCCTTCTTCCTACCTTGTGTTTCTTAGGTTGTTTTTTCATTAATTCTGATAAGTTTATGGTTTTAAGTTAAGATTTGTTGTTTTACTTTATTGATTCGTTTGTTTTGCAGGCTGTTAATTAATAGATATGGTTTCTTTAAATTAGTGTATTTCATCCACTGATGATTTTTTTTTTTTTTATATTATTGGTCATTGGTGTTTCAGTGATCTTCTATCTGTTGCTTGGCTTCTACTATGCTTAATAGATCATCTTTATTATATTTACATTTAAAATTAAACCTGCTGCAATTGCGCATAAATTTTGAATGTATTTTGTGTTTAATAAAACTTATTGCTTTATGTCATTTAAATTATCTAATATATGAATTTCATATATTTAGATTTGTCTTAAATTGGCATTAACTCTATTTTTTGTATTATACACTTTGTATAAAGCTGCATTTGCGCTCTTACAATTTGTATTATTTCTGTAATTTCTCTAATTTTTTCAATATGTTATTTATTGATTTAAAATTTATATTATATTATGATTCTTGTAGTGTTGTGAAGTTTTGCGACAGTATTATGTCACTGGCCCTGGATCCTTTATAACTAACTGTATAGTTGGCAACTTACTTTAATAATTTATTCTTTAATTAGATAAATATCTTTAAAAAAATTTTTGTGTATGTATAGTCGAATATTTAATTCTAATTATTATTTAGCATTTTGTGCCTGACATTTTGTGAATTGTGATGGTTAGTTTTTCTTACTTTACTTTCAAAAAATGGGCGGAATTTAATTTGTAATTGGAACCAAATCAATAGATTAGGTCAAAGGAGGTTTAGTGTAAATATGTACATATTATTTAATTATTATTATTATTATTATTATTATTTTTTTTTTTTAGTTCTCTCTTCACTTTTCATTAATCCAGATACTTATTAATCAAGAATCAATTTAATTAAGTAATTGAATTTGGTATAAAACTAATGTAAATACTTACTTGCCTTGTGATTTAATATACAAAAACATTTTTTCTCTATGACTCTGTTTAGTAAATTTTTAGATCCTGGCAAAAAATACTTTGCTTCACAGCAGTATTGTGCCCGGTACAAGGATATTTATAGGGATATCCTTGGATCGACATCCAGTTACCTATCATCTCCTCCTCCTTTGCTTCAATTTAGAACATGCGGTTCTTATAGATGTAAAACTTGCCCTATGGCCTCTCACACACAATTGAATAATAATCAATCTTTGGTTCCATTTTGTCAGGCATACAATGTTATTTATAAAATCAGTTGTGGTCATTGTAAACTTAGTTATATTGGTGAAACTTCAACTCCTCTACATTTACGCATTAATCAGCATCGATCAGATTCTAAAAACCTTTCAGCTGCACCTTCTAAATCAACTATAGAATTACAACACTTTAAATCACATAATTTTAATTCATGTACCATAGAGATTGTAAAAATTCAGAAAAATAAAAGTGAGCGTCTATTTCTTGAATAAAAATTTATGCAATATTATAATACAATTTATCCATATGGCCTAAATTCCGAATACTTTAGTAAAACTATTAAAGCATATTCTAACATCAACCCTCTACATGATTATTCGACTATTTATGCACAACTCAATCACAAAATTAACAATAAAACTTCTAGAACTAAACGAGGTAGTAAAAAAACAGATTTAATCTTTTCTAAAAGTGCCATTATTAAACTCATTTCAGATCTACAGACTAATTACTTATCTAACTATAACTGGTTCATTATTCGAAAATTTATTTTTGCAATTAAAAAGAAATACTTAGTAAACTTTCTGAATGTCTTTCAAAGCCAATCCTATAATAAACATTTTTCAGACATTTTTTATGATATTATAATGTACAAAATCAAACAATTTAATTTAAAAATTAATAAAAAGCCCAACAAATTTAAAACAAATACTCAATTAATTGTGAATTTTACAAATCAAATATTGAACAGTATTAACATTACGTCTATCATTAATGACAAAGAATGTATGTTTCCGATTAAAGATTTAAATCTATATCGTACCTTCAAATATCCTCTTCCTCTTGGAAGAAAGATATTCAATTATAATTCTGTATCTAAGTCTACCTCTTTTACTAACACTGTAACCTGTAAATGCAATGATCCTTCTTTCTCAAAATTTATTGACAGAGACCATGGACACATTATCACAGGTAATCTCAATATTATTGACAATTATCAATTAAAAAAATTCATGAAATTTGGCACCAAATTTAGACTTCCAGTAAAAACTAGCATTCCACAAATCTTACAACAGTTTTCTTATGACCTAGATTTATTTATTTATAAAATATCTATTACTCATAATAAACCTATTGCCTACTTCACTCAATGGAAAGTTTTAGTGTTACAAAAAATCAAAAATGCATTATTTATCAATTCTTCAAATCTGGTGTTATTTAAAAAATCTGTACTTCTTAACTCAATCAAATCACTACAGGATGACTTTGTGAACACTTATGTTGACAAATCACCTAATAATTATGCCATTATTTGTAAATCCTACTATCTCTCTATTTTAAACTCTTCAATCAATAATAGTAACATCTTCAGTTTAACTAATAATAACCTTATTATTAATAACCGAAAAATACATAATTACTATAAACTACTTCAACTTCCCTTCAATAACTTTAATTATCCTTATATAGTTCTCATACCTAAGTTTCACAAATCTCCAATTAAATTTCGCACTGTCACTGTTGGGTGTAACACTTATAACAACAATGCTAATAAAGCTCTACTGGATATTCTAAAACAAATTTTACAAATGTACTTGCAAAGTTGATAATTTACACTGTCTTAAAAATAGCTTTCAATTAATTCAATACATCAAATCGCTCGATTCAATAGACAATATTATGACTTTTGACTTTCAAGATCTTTTCAATAATATTGAGTTATCAGATCTTAGTTATATCATTTACAGTCTTTTTCAAGAATATAAAGCTCAAATTAATCTTCCTTACAATTTTAAAGAAGAAAAATTTAAAACACTTCTTAACTTTGTTATCCATAATAATTATATCCTCCACAACAACGATATCTATTTGCAACAATTAGGCATTCCACAAGGAGGTTGTAGCTCCAGTATTTTGGCAGATCTCTATCTTTATTATTATGAAAAGCAAATTTGCAATGATGATGTTCGATTTTATCGTTACATCGATGATATTATTGTATTTTATCTCAACAAGAACTCACAAAATGGCTTTTCCTTCAATTATCCACCTAATTTAAAGCTAACTCAAAATACTCTGACTAATCAATCTATTAACTTTTTAGATCTCAAAATAATCATCGATGGTAATAAACTTTACACAGATATCTATGACAAACGGCAAGATTTTTGTTTTAATGTAAACTTATTTACACATTTTAATTCATGTCTGCATCTTTCGGTATTTAGAAACATCATCATTAACCATTTATTTCGAATTAATAATTTATGCTCTGCAAAGTTTAAAAACAAGAATATTAATAAACTGATCACAGCCACTGCTAAAATGGGTTTTCCTAAAAACTTTGTATTTTCTATTTTATACCCTTAACCATGTCTCTGTCAGTACAAAAAAAAAAAAAAAAAAAAAAAAAAAGCTGTGTACACTCTTGTGCATATCAACAAAAAAATTATAAAATAATAAAAGACAATAAAAAAGGTGGCGGTTGGGTGGGCAGATGTTTGATTATGGAGGTGGGGTGGTGTTGTAAGGCTGGATGGTTGGGTGGGTTTGTGAAATTAAATTAAATAAAAAAAAAAAAAAAAAAAAAAAAGTAGATGGCTTGTTGCATTTGCTTTGTATTACTATGCAAACTTTCATTTTCCATTAAAATTTCAGTTTTTTCCTTTTTGAGTTGTCAACTATATTTAATGTTCTAATTATACTGTTAAACACAATGTGATCAATCGGTGAATTTCATTGTGGCTTCGTGGTTTCATTGTTGTTCATCTGCTTTGAAATTTGCATTTTTAAATCCATATGGTTCCTGTTCTGCTTGTGGCAGGCTGGGGGAGTGTTGCCGGCATAAAACTAGTGTAACCCCACAGGCAAGTCACAAGTCTTGCCGCCTGCCTCCTTCTTCCTACCTTGTGTTTCTTAGGTTGTTTTTTCCTTAATTTTGATAAGTTTATGGTTTTAAGTTAAGATTTGTTGTTTTACTTTATTGATTCGTTTGTTTTGCAGGCTGTTAATTAATAGATATGGTTTCTTTAAATTAGTGTATTTCATCCACTGATGATTTTTTTTTTTTTTTTTTTTTTTAATTACTGGTCATTGGTGTTTCAGTGATCTTCTATCTGTTGCTTGGCTTCTACTATGCTTAATAGATCATCTTTATTATATATATACACATATACTAGCAGGCTATGCCCGCTTCGCTGGACATTAAACTTAAATGAGTTGTCAAAATCCCATATCTTTATTAATAACCTAAGTTCTCGCTATTGGTAGAGGTTTTCTCGCTCGCAACGTGAGGAGTCTGGGTCCCCACTGTCTTCGGCACAACTTATCCACTTCTTACTTCCCCTTCCTCAGCGGGTGAGTTCGAAGTTTTGCAAAATCCCACTAATATACATAATGTGTACACTTAATCAATATCCAAACACCAAAATTCGCCAATCTGAGATAATTCAAAGCGAATTCAAACGTAAAAACATGTTTTTACACATGTTTATTGCACTCCGACTCCGAAAAGAGGGGGGGGGGGGGGGGATTTCGAATTTCGTGAAATCCAGTTACAATAAGTGCCGGATGCATACAAACAATTTATGTGCCAAATTTCGTGACCACAGAAGTCTTTAATAGAAAATATTATGAATAAATAAATACAAAACGCACAGCTTTAGTATGGGACCCCTTTGGTGACTTTAAATATTTTAAGCCATTTTTTGCAATGAACTGAATTGGCTATCTTAATTGTGCAATTAAAGATCTTGGCGAGAAACGTCCAAGCTACTTCGGTGCCGAATTTCAAATTTTGCCAAAGGGATCCGATAATAAAGCTGTTCCATACACAAAATAAAATAATAATAATAATAATAATAATAACTCTTTTCTGATATTTACAAAAAAAAAAAAAAAAAATTGTGCTTAATTAAATAAAAATATTAAACTAATGCCAAATATCGCTATGAAAATGTGTATCCACATACAAATTCCTGATTAAAAAAAAAAAAAAAATTACCAACTTTTGTAGGTACTTTTCTCTCTAATTTTTATTATTATTCACGTGAAATTAAAAATATTTCATTTTATTTCTGGAAAATAAAAATATATATAAATATAAAACCTACCGAATCTGGGTTGAAAACGGAAAAAGGGTAAAATAAATTAGAAATATCAGACCTATATTTATAAATTTGATACCAAATGAAAGGAGCGATTTTTATGAATTCAGGGGTGCAAACAGTTTTTCGATGCGACAATTAGATTTTTTAAAAATAACTAAAGTATGAAATTTAAGTGGAAACGGAAAAACGGAAAAATAAATTAGAAATATCAGACCTATCGTTACAAATTCAGTACCAAATGAAAGGGGTGATTTTTCTGAATCCTGGGGTGTAAACAGTTTTTCGATACGACAATTAGATTTTTTAAAATTAACTAAAGTATGAAACTTAGATGGCAACACTTCATTTCGATCTTTTCATAATTTGCAGTGTGAATCACGCGAATAGAAAAGTCTTTAACTTAAAAATTTATTTTTATATTTTATTTTTCCATTCAAAGCGTTTTAGTGAAAAAATATTTATGGGCGCATGCACAGGCATTTTTTACCCACAATTTAAACACTAATCATAATTTTGAAAATTTCTATAGATATAATTTTAAGTTGGGTGAAGACCTAAGTTTCTGCCAAGTGCCTTTGAATTCCGTTCTTGAGTGATGCCCGGACAAAAAAAGCGACATACGGACACGATGACACACACACACACAGGCAAAATTTTCTGAAGTCATTTTCGGCTTTCATAGGGTGTGAAACGTGAAGATATCGCAAAATTTTTTGATTCCGACAAATTTACAGACAAAAGTCTGATTTTATTAATATATATATATATGGTGGGGTGGTGTTGTAAGGCTGGATGGTTGGGTGGGTTTGTGAAATTAAATTTAAAAAAAAAAAAAAAAAAAAAAAAAGTAGAAGGACATTTGCTTTGTATTACTATGCAAACTTTCATTTTCCAATAAAATTTCAGATTTTTCCTTTTTGAGTTGTCAACTATATTTAATGTTCTAATTATACTGTTAAACATAATGTGATCAATCGGTGAATTTCATTGTGGCTTCGTGGTTTCATTGTTGTTCATCTGCTTTGAAATTTTGCATTTTTAAATCCATATGGTTTCTGTTCTGGTTGTGGCAGGCTGGGGGAGTGTTGCCGGCGTAAAACTAGTGTAACCCCACAGGCAAGTCACAAGTCTTGCCACCTGCCTCCTTCTTCCTATCTTGTGTTTCTTAGGTTGTTTTTTCATTAATTTTGATAAGTTTATGGTTTTAAGTTAAGATTTGTTGTTTTACTTTATTGATTTGTTTGTTTTGCAGGCTGTTAATTAATAGATCTGGTTCCTTTATATTAGTGTATTTCATCCATTGATGATTTTTTTTTTTTTTCTTATTGGTCATTGGTGTTTCAGTGATCTTGTATCTGTTGCTTGGCATCTACTATGCTTAATAGATCATCTTTATTATATATATATATATATACTTTTTTTTTTTTTTTTTTTGAGAAACTCTTATTTAGTTCTTTAAGAAATATTTTTTTCGCCTCTCCTATCCCTAATAAATTGTTTATACACAAAAATTTTAAAATGAAGAGATAAAAAATAAATAGCAAATAATTAAAATTTTCAAATAAAGTAACTAATGGTTATTTTGCAGTTAAGAGTTCATTATTTTGAAATGCATAAAATACAAAGTCCAATTGATAAGTTTTACTAAAATTGAATTACATATTTTTAAAAGCTTCAAAATTTAAACATAGTTAAAATAAATAAACAAACTTACGCAGATTTCAATGGAGTTTGTGGCTCTAAATATGGAGCACACATTGCAGATGAGGCTTCAGTTAATAAAGAATTTAAGATGTCAGAATATGTTATTTGCTTCATTGGAACATTCTTGATGGATAGTGACAAAGGTTTTAATGCTTCTAAAATAAAAAATACACTCTGTAATCATCAACATTTAAAAAATAGACCGAAAAAAGCAGAACAATGCAATATTATTTTTAACAGCATTTTAAAAATAACTTAAAACAAGTAAAATGTGTTACTGCATAGCATACAATGTATATAAAGTCAAATTCAACTGTATTGATATCCAAGAGATTCAAACATTTCTAACGTTCCAGCCAAGTGATACAATAACAGAGTTTTTATTCGAGAGCAAGTGAAATTGTTTTATAAAATTGACATAACAATAAAAGTAAGAACAATTTTATTAGAAAACATAAGAGCTATTGTTGTATGAAATAATATTAAAATACACCATTTTCAAAGGACAAGAAACTTTTTATTTAAAATAATTCCAATTAGATATAATGTTTACTAATATTAAAACTATAATGATCTGATATAATATATGTTTTGTTAAATACCAATTACTTCAAAAAAGAAACTTCAATTTATCATTTTACTGTTTAGGTTTTTTTTGGGGGGGGAAGGGAAAAAGAAATTGTGCGGATATTTTTTTATATTCAAACCAAGGTCATAGGACGTTATAAACAAATTGTGTTAACACTGGAGAATATTTAAAAATTCAGCCAGGGATTTTTTTTTTTTTTTTTTGCTAACTCAACAATATATAATACATAGTCGATAATCTTTACAATAAAATTTGCACAATTGCAAGATGAATCGACCATTTAGTACGATTTTTTCAAGTTTCCAAAACACCATTTCTTTAAATACAAGATTTATTATAGACTAATACTATCAGCTTAAAAATATAATAAAATCAAAAATAGTTGTCTATTCAAATACTGTTCACGCTTGGGAGGAATTCTTTCGATTGTTTTACACAGCCACACTGCTGTTTTACGTAGTTTTTTGGCTGTTTTACTACATGAATGAAACTAACTTTAACTTCACTCACTATGTGTAAAAAATTACTCGCCAGTGGTGAATAAAACAAGCATTTTCCCACACCTGTTGAAGTTTATGAATTATTGAGCAACACAAATACTTTTTATAGTATAAGCAAGTTGATGGTACAACTGAGGACGTTACAACTGACTTCTGTATAATTATACTGTCATAATGGGGAATGAGATTTAAAAGATATTTACTTACCCATTTTCTGAAATGGAACAGAAGAGAATCTATTCACTTCATTAACCAAATTTTTTTCCATTTTAGGTATGGAGTTCAATAATCCTTCAACGAGAGCATCTCTACCAATCATTCTTTCACGAACATTAATAGACTTTTCCTAGAAAAAACATTCAGTGATACTTTCTTAGGACGATTGTTCAGTAAACGTTAAATGATACTTAGAAATTTTTTATTCATGAATTCATCAACCGTGAATATTTATTTAAATCAAATTGGAGTGTACAGGTTGATATTTTTATTTATACCAACATATAAGTTAAATGATACTTTTTAAATAATTTTAATACATAAAATTCATGCAAATTCTATTATTACTTTAGATATAAATTTTTCATAAAAAGCAATTCTGAAAACAAAGACATTTTTGTTTAAATATAATATTCTATATCAATAAACTTGCTTATAAAAAAAGGGGAGAAAGAAATAGTATTACTGCAAACACTTAATTAAATATTAAAAATTTAATTAAAACATGAATAGAATATTGAGTTAAAAAATATATAAAAACAATAATGAAATTCTTTCCTGGACAGAATTTAAGATCCAAATTCTATTTTAACATAGATTTTACTCTTTATGTATTTGTACACTTTTAGATTCCATAATAGACTACTTCATTAACTTTCTAAAACCTATTTGCCCTTAATACTTCATTTTTGAGAACTTTTGTCTCCTTGTCCCATATCAGTACAATCTAACTGTACTATCTATATCAGGCCTGTCCAACCCAAAACACTTGGTGGGCCGCATTGGAAATCTATTTTATTCATTCGGGCCGCACCATATGTACAGTCATAAAAAAGCCCCCCCCCCCTCCTTTTCCGACTAATTTCACCGTAAATTAGTGTAGAGACATGCGGCTGGTTCCGATTAGTAATAAAGCCTAGTTTAAAATAAACTGGAATCAACTTCATTTTTTTTTTAAAGACAACCCTCAATTTCGACAAGTTTTTTTTTTTTCTTTGATCAAATCAGACTAAAAAATGGTAGAGTTTATATGTTTCTCTCTATTTTTCACAGAGTTATAATTATTTAAAATATGGAGATGCTAATGCTAAATGAATGTATTAAATATTAATTCATGTCTTCCCAAAAAATTAATATATTAAAATTTCTTTCTTTTTTTTTACATTAGAATGAAGTAAACTAAACATACTCCATGCATATTCTTGAATAAAAACATTTTTTGAATTATGAAAATTATCAATAATTTCATATTTCAAAAAATTATGAGTTATGATCTATATTAGTTTTTGCAGGAATAGAATGGGCATCATCAAAAATATGGGTTTCTAAATTTACAGTTCATTCCAATCATTATTTTTCGAATTATAGTGATATTTCAATTTTTATTGTTCTTACGGGGCTGTCACTTGTTATCATTTGTGTCATATATTACTTTGCTGGCACATGATTTAAAATAGTTATTCAAGTAAGTTTAGACATATACATCATTTCTTAATTAGCATTACTTTACATTATTTTATACAAGCCGCCTTCGGCGACCAGCTGGTTCGCGATCCCTGGAAAGTCCGACTTTACGAAACTCCCGCTCGGTGCCGTTTCAGGTCTAATAACAGCTTATTGATATATCGTAAAAATAGCTTATTGAAATCGCAGTAAATTCCCGTGCGGTAGCGCCTTCGGCGCCCTCTTCCCTTTTCAATATCTGAAACAGCCTGTTCGCTCATTATGTTATGATCTTTCAAATTTCTGACTTCAGCTAAGTTCCGCTCGGTGGCGCCTGCGGCGCCTTATCCCCGTTTTAGAACATGTATTACTTATGAAATTATTTTGATTAGTAGCTGAGATACAAAAGAAAACCTAATCAGGACACCTTAAAACGTGTAAATCAAGTGAAATCTCGAATTCCACTTTCGATAATATAAAAATGAAATTATACTCATTAGAAGCTGAAATACAAAGATAATACAAACATTTTTTTTAAAGATTTGTGTCTGACTTATCTGTGGTTTTCTCTAAAACTTGCTTAATTCCGGGCTATATACCGTTGAAAATTATTAGTACGAAATGTGAGCGAAAATCTGAATTTGAAACTGTAAAATATAAAAGAATAAAGATTTTCTGGATTTTCCGTAGTTTTCTCCGAAAGTTTCGTACAGAATTTGAACGGCTTATATCATTTTAATAGCCTGCAATAAAAATACTTTAAAATATCTTTTGAATGATATATTATGTGTTACAATAATGAATATCTTTGATATATTTTAGACTCAAAATGGCTAAGCTATCAAGGGCGATTAATGAATATCTTTGATATATTTTAGACTCAAAATGGCTAACCTATCAAGGGCGATTAACGATTTCTATTGAAATCCGTCTAAAATTTAAGAATTCCAAAACTGCTTTTTTACAACCGAATTCATAAAAAAAAGGAAAAAAAATCAATATTATTCTGTTAAAAGTAACTTTTGGTGTCATTAACAGATGAAATAAAAATGAATTTTAATAAATATAATATGTCTATTTATTTTATTTTTAAAGCTATACTTTAGATTTTTTAACTGCATACAGGTGAGTCATAATGACGGGCAATTTCGAAGTTCTGCTTTTGATGGATTTTAAATTGAAAAAATTCAAAAACTGCTTTTTTTATTTCCAGTACTTTGTCATGTGGTCGAAAAAAGAAAACAATTTTTCCCGACCGGAAGGAATAGTCTATCCAGCATATCTAGCACCTGGCGCTGAAGAATCTTTGATGAATGAAATAATTAAGTGTTCTGTCTGTTGCCAACTAAATTTCATACTTTTGTTAATTTTAAAAAATCTAATTGCTGTAGAGATAAGCCACTTCCACTCTCAGATTCGGAAAAAAATCCCCTTTCATTTGGTACCAAATTCGTAACGATCGAGCTAATATTTCTAATTTATTTTCCACTTTTTCTGATTTTAACTCCGTTAAAATATCTATTAATTGAGATCGCTTTTTACATTTTAATTAATATCTCCGGAACTAATTAAAATTTTTAAATTCTGTTTTCACTATCAACTCGGGAAGGCTTCTGAGCACCCGTGTGTCAAATTTTATACTTCTGCGTTCAGTAGGGGCTGAACGTATAGATGCACAGACAGACAGACAGACAAACATCTTCTTTTATTATTATAGATAGATTTAAAATTGCTATACTTCTTTTCCGATTATTATCTGAATGGATATAATACTTTTCTCTGTGATATCTTAATTTAATGTTTTTAATTATAAAGATTTACCCCTGATCAATTTTTCTTGTAACTCTATAAAGACATTATATAAGGAATATAAACTATATCTTTCTCCGAACTGCTTTGATATCAGAAATTCGAGTATGTAGTCAAAAATGGAAATTACTATTCGGGAAAAAAAAAAAGTTTGTGCAAGTTTTAATATGCAGATGATACCCTAAACAAAATTTATAAATTGAATTATAAACTAAATGTTATTACCAATCGTTAGGCATCAGCTGCTGGTCTCTACAATAATTTACGACGAAATTAGTTGGGGAAGGACAATATTATTTTATGACTGTACATATGCATATGTGCGTATATGTTTGTGAGTATATGATTCATATATTTATATACTTTCTTCGAGGAAGGGCAGGGTGAAAATACGGAGAAGAATATATTAATTTAAATTATTTTAATTCATAAATTAACAATAGAAACGTGAAAAATTTATGAGTATATATTAAAACTATAATAAAATAAATGAATAATGGATCTAATAATATTTCATTACCCAGTTCTTTAGCTACCATAATCTTTGAAAAGTCTTTTCACTTCAATAAGTCAAAACGTATTTATTAATTTTTGATCCGTTAACCAAAGTTGTCAAACTTTAAATATCGTTAGTCTCCTCGCGGGCCGCAAGAAAGTACGCGGTAGGCCGCATGCGGCCAGCGGGCCGCGGGTTGGCCACCCCTGATCTATATGATCATCATCACCAGGTGGCACAACATGCTAACATCAAGAGACAGAAGAAAATTTCACAAACAAGAACAAAATGATTGAACAAGCCCCGGTATAAGGACGCAAAAGTTCTAAAAAAAAAAGTATTGAGAATTTTAATTTTGATGTCTAACCAGTCAATATCCTTGATGAGAAAATATGTATAGATAATACAAGCATTTCTCTAATATATATATATATATATATATATATATATATATATATATATATATATAATAAAGATGATCTATTAAGCATAGTAGAAGCCAAGCAACAGATAGAAGATCACTGAAACACCAATGACCAATAAGATTAAAAAAAAAAAAAAAAAAAAAAAAAAAATCATCAGTGGATGAAATACACCAATGTAAAGAAACCAGATCTATCAATTAACAGCCTGCAAAACAAACGAATCAATAAAGTAAAACAACAAATCTTAACTTAAAACCATAAACTTATCAAAATTAATGAAAAAACAACCCAAAAAACACAAGGTAGGAAGAAGGAGGCAGGCGGCAAGACTTGTGACTTGCCTGTGGGGTTACACTAGTTTTATGCCGGCAACACTCCCCCAGCCTGCCACAACCAGAACAGGAACCATATTGATTTAAAAATGCAAATTTCAAAGCAGATGAACAACAATGAAACCCCGAAGCCACAATGAAATTCACCGATTGATCACATTGTGTCCAGCAGTATAACCAGAACATCAAACATAGTTGACAACTTAAAAAGGAAAAAACTGAAATTTTAATGGAAAATGAAAGTTTGCATAGTAATACAAAGCAAATGCAACAAGCCTTCTACTTTTTTTTTTTTTTTAATTTAATTTCACATACCCACCCAACCATCCAGCCTTACAACACCACCCCACCTCCGTAATCAAACATCTGCCCACCCAACCGCCACCTTTTTTATTGTCTTTTATTATTTTATAATTTTTTTGTTGATATACACAAGAGTGTACACAGCTTTTTTTTTTTTTTTGTACTGACAGAGACATGGTTAAGGATATAAAATAGAAAATACAAAGTTTTTAGGAAAACCCATTTTAGCAGTGGCTGTGATCAGTTTATTAATATTCTTGTTTTTAAACTTTGCAGAGCATAAATTATTAATTCGAAATAAATGGTTAATGATGATGTTTCTAAATACCGAAAGATGCAGACATGAATTAAAATGTGTAAATAAGTTTACATATATATATATATATATGTATATAAGAGGATTTAACTTTATGATGCTTAGTGATTTGTTGTTACTAATGAAGATTGGAAGTTCAAGTCCTATTTGTGGAATGATTCATAACCCTTTCCGATTTGAAATATTTTTACCTTAAAACATCACATTCTTCTGTTTCTGTTGGCTGAAAGGAAAACATGGACTACCAGTGCCATTTGTTGATTGAAAATTTTATTTTACACTTTCTGCGAATTAGCATGATCGTTCATTTCCTGTTTTTATTACATGCAACTGTTCTAGACACAAAAATGTATGTGGATAACGTGGATGTCTAATCTGCATGATCAAGCGGTTTGGGTCAGGAAGGGTTATCAAACATGCAGCTATGAGGATTCAAGTGAATCAATTGGAAGGATTATGAGTACAGATTGCTAAAAAGACAAAGTGAGTTTATACGCCAATAAGTGTCTGTATATCTTGTCTGTGTCACATTTCTGAGTTTGCTCATAACCTACAATTAAGCTATGTAGTGAGTTTAGCCTTTTAAGCAAAATAATTTCACCTTTTTGCCTTTCAGGTCTGAGTAGAAATATGGTGAACTAGCAAGTTTTTTTTTTTTTTTTTTTTTTTTTTTAATCATGTATATTTATTATGTGCACATTTATTTGCTTATTAAATTCTGTTTTTATCTTAAATTTGATTAAAGTTTTAAATTTGGTTAAAGTTTTCATCTTTGGGAGTACACTGGTTTCATCATGCTTCCAAATACTGTTAGGCTTTTCTTATTTTCTATAAAAAGGTTTTTCTGCTGTTTCCACCCACTGAAGAGGAAGCAGATATAGTGTTTGCACATGGAGTGTTGTTTACAAATGTTTTTACTATACTAAATCAATATTTATAAATTTATTAACATTTTAAAATTCATTTTTGTTTATTACAACCACTCATTCAAAATAATCTCGCCTATTCATTATCATCTATTTTTTGGATAATTTTTAGTGCTTTCTTTGGCACCTTTTTTATACAAATATTTTTAATTACTATTTAAAGAAGATATATATATATATATATATATATATATATATATATATATATATATATATATATATATATATATATTAATATATAGGAAAAATAATTACCAAAGGAGTTATTGATAACTTCTCATTGACTTTAGCAGCATCAAAATAATTACACCGGAGTAAATAATATATCACCAATGCTTCTTGAGCATGTGGATCTTCATTATCAGCAAGAAACTTCACAAGAGTAGATGATTCAAAGGAATTCAAAGGCATATAGATAAGATCTTTCAGCTTATGAGCTATAATGAAATCATGTTGTTAAATACACTCATATACATAAATTAAGGATAATTCAGAATCACACAGAAATCAAAATTTAATGCAAAAATTTCACCTGTAGAATTACCATACACATCTTCAAGAATAATATGCAAATAAAAGAAAGCCATCAGATGACGCCAATATGATGTCACAATGACGAAAGTGTAAGAAAGAGGTATCTAAAGTGTAAAGATCATATTCAAACTTTATTCGAATCGTTTGCGAACTTTTAGTTTTTCTGAAGTGGTATAAAGAGGATGGGGAGAGATTAGAATGGGAATAGCAGAGAAAAAAAGAAGTGATGAAAAAGAATGTTAGAAGGATCTGGCTTCAAAAGCTAATTTTAAAATGTTAGTTTTAGAATGTATATATATTTTTTTTTGTGTGTTAATGTGTGCGTTTGTAAATATATTTGTGCAGTGTCATAATTAAATTCATAAGTTAAAAGTTTCTCCAGAGTCCAGAGTCATCATTTGGAATGTGTTCAATCTTTTCTTCAATTCCAGTCAGCATATATATATCTTCAGTCACGATGACAAATCGTTATCAAATGGTAGCAAAGAAGGAAAATTGTTCGCAAGCGTTCTGTAAGCTGCTCAGTGCCACAACCGAATAGTTATTGTTCCAAGGAGCAAAAATCGTAGTTTTTATGAATGGTATCCTACATAAACCATCTTTTTTTTTTTTCTAGATCTTTTGTTTAATAAATAGGCTTTATGAATAAATCATGTTTGTTTTGCTTCTGAACCTTTATTTGCCACAGCTAGCATTATCCTTAATTTATGGGCATGAGTGTATAATAAAATATAGAAAATATGTGCTCTTTAAAAATACATTTAGACTGAAATAATGATTATGTTAATTCTAATAAAAAATATCTATATTGAAAAAAAATTAAAGGCTTGTGTGTTAGCATGTGCATGCACAATTGGTAAATAAACTAATCCAAAGTAAACCCTTCAAAGTTAAATTTAAATTTTATTTATTAATATTATTTTAGCTTTTAAATATTGTTTTTTATCAAATCCTTCTCATTTATCAAAAACTAGGCTTTTTTTTTTTTTTTTTTTTTTTTTTTAACTACACAGTTTTCAATTGTACTGACCTATCTATCTGCTAGTAGTATTTAAACAACCCATTTTATTTAAGAAACATGCTGTGATGATGAAAACATCACATATCCCTTTTTAAAATAAAATAATAAATAATAATAATCTGAATTACATTTTATTTATTTAAAATGCAGGCAAACACTATATTTCCTGTTCTAAAAGAATCTAATATATTTTAGTTCAATTCGCTTAATCTATTTTATTTCTTTTTCATTAATCTGTAATTTCATATAATTTATTGTTCCAATATTCAAAACCTAACTTTTCTATGCTCTACTCTCATCAAGTAATCATTAAATAAATAAAATATCAACGAAAGAAAAACCCATTTGTCACACTGTTGTTTTTAGTAACATTTTTTCATTTAAATTATGCCACCGTATACATCGTTAATAAAATTAAAATAGCCAAAATACATCGTTATGCATAATTTAAAATAGGCAGATAACAGCATTAAAATAATTTTACAAAAAGAAATCTGCCATACAATTTGTTTAATATTAATAAACTAAAATTTAGATTAATTTCAGACATTAGACAAAAAGCTACGATCGCTCAGAAATAAAATAACAAGATTTTACAAACAATAACGTTCATGAATGTTAACCATTTTTACTATCTTTTCCTTCTTTTTAAATATCAAAATAAAATATCATCGGTGAGAATCTCGTTAATGACGTTAATACAGGATAAATCTACGTGTCATTACCTTTAAAATGACATCTTCCTCATTAAAATACATCTAAAATTGGGGTATCCAACTTCAAAATTTTAGGACAACGAGTTTGCCGAATTTAAATACGCGTGCTAGTGATTTTTGTCGTTTTTCCCAGTCAGCCATTTTTTCATCGCATCTTTTCATTTTTCTGCGCGGCGAGAGGGGGATGCAGCTAGGGGATTTGTTCTGGAATTTTCGGGTCGATTCTTCGGAAGTGACGGTGCGGTCGTCTTCCGGTATTTTGATGAGCGGGCGCGTAATCTGATTGGCTGACTACGGCGCATCAGTTCAAAATCGCCGGCGAAAATTTTCGGTTAGGTGAGAGTTCCAGTGAGTAGCGAAGGGATTAGGACGTGGGTAAGGAGCCCGGCATTCTTGCCGTGGTCTCTGAGCCTGCATCAACGTCTTTTTTTTCAGCATCATTATATTTTAGTTTGAGAATTATTGAACTGTGATCCAGATAGAAATATTCTTGCAACGTGCGCAATATTGGCATAATAACGACTTGAGCTAAGATGAAGACTGAAAATCAACGTTTTTAGAGACAATATCATAATATTATAGAATCAGTTCGTAGCCTTTTTTTTTTTTTTTTTTTCAACTTCCATTCGATGCGACATCTTGGAGTTCCTTACTTATATGGCGAACAATTCGGTCCCTGGCCTGGATTAAGGGATACGAATGGAAGATTTCATCATCATTGATCTATTACGTTGATGCACTACCATGTATCTACATTGAATATATCAGAAGATCCATTTGAAAATCTATTAAAGTGCATAATCTAAGTAGCGTCTCGGACCATTTTGTTTTATGCTGATATGTTTGGAAGCAAGGTAACAAATGTTCATATAATGGATAATTTCATTACAATACTGAACGATTGTTCACAAAAGAACATCCTCTTGATTCGCTAATAATTACGAGATAATTCATTATAATCTTCAACGATATCTCACTTAGAGACATCCCTTTGATTCAGTGACATTACAACTAAAATATAACATAGTTTAGGGACAATCTGCTGTCTAGAAACTGCTCTATATGAATACATTAATTTAGTAACATCTAATACCATCAAGAAAATATGTTCAAGCAGTAAAATATGTTCTGCAAATAGCGGACAATGTGTGTGCGAAAATATATATTTACCACTATTATTTTTTTTTTAATTCGTTAAGGATCTGGCCAGATTATCCATATGTGTATTCTGTCTTTTATGTGTTCCAGTGATTAAATAATTTTTGGTTTGAAACGAATACTGTGTCCTGCTTTTCTTCGGCAGTCTGGTGAGTGATTTTATTTTAATTATTCTTTTCAGCTCAAGTTATATTTCCTCGTATTGGTATCGGATCAAAATTATATAATTCACCACTATACAACATTTCCGGCCATTACTAAAATTTTTATTTATTTAAACTATGATTTAATTATTATTTCATTAATCAAAAATTCATTATTTATAATCCATTTTAAAATCTAACTTGTCCATTTTCAAAATTAAACTTTCATAATTTTTTAATTTTACATTTTATTATTACATTTCCAAACTATTTTAATTTTTTAATTTTACACCATTTATTTTTATTAAGTGCTTTAAAATCCTCTGTGGTTTTAACATCCGATCTCCAATCAAATGAAAAAATTACATTGTATCATAAAATAGCTGAAAATTATTTTTAATGTTTTTATCAATAGATTACACAAAGTCAGCCTAGTTCCGGATACCTGACAAAATTTAATCATATTGTGTAACGTAATTTAATTATTGACCAATCTTGTATCTCTCCTTTAGATTTATAATACAAAAAATTTAAATGTGTTCAGCCAAATTAGTTTTTGAATATAATTCAGGAATTCATTACTGATAAGCATCTGATATAGATATACAAGGTGTCCTAATAAAGTTCCATTTAAGATCCCTTAATATCACAAATAATGTAAAGATGATACTCTAATTCTATACAGGCATGTTGCACCATACTGAGAACAATAGTTTCTATTCTAACTTGAATTATTTATTTATTTATTTATTTTGTTTTGTTTCAGTTCCACAACATTGTAAACTTTTATTCAATTCACAATATTTTTCATGTAACACAAGTAGAAAAAGTCTAGTGGAGTAGTGCTGAAAATCATATCAACGTGAGGCACCATTTTTAATAAATCAACCTTTATGTATCATGCAGCATAATCTATGACCAAAAAACAGATTAAAAAAAAAAAAAAAAAAAAAAAAGACTTTTTGAGTTACTATGTCTATAGTTGCAAAAATTTCTGTCACAGAGCATTTATTTAAAATAAAAATTTTAAGTTGTATAGATCTTAGGACACCCTGTATATCAAATATAAAAGAAAATAAATCTAATAACAAAATGAGAAAACATAAAATATATATATTAAGCATACGCAATTTATTGTAAAATAATTATCAAAGCACCTTACTTTCTTGACATCCTAGAAAAAGATGATTTAGCAGTTCTAATCCACATCCTACAGACTGTTTGCTTCTTTGATAATCATATGCTTGATTAATTGCACTATGAAGAAATTTTCAAGATAAAGGAAGTTAATGTAATAACAGTTGCACTTTTATTACATTAATTTTACTAAAATAATTAAAAGGAAAAAAAGAAAGAAAAATTGATTTTATAAATCCTTGAACACTAGTTTTCTTTTTTAAAAATCATTTGTTATAGTTTAAAGAAATTAAAACAAATTTACATATTATGAAAATATTGGGTTATTTTTCTAGTAAAATTAAGGGAGTAATGTTATATTTAGCCCCCACGTGCAGTCTATGACGCAAATTCTCAGGCTATGCTGCTTTTTTGAGATAATAATGCTTTAATCTATATAGTTTATCCAGTTCAAGCATAACTTGAAGGGCAAAAAAAAGTCATCACCTCTGTTGGTCATTTCTGTCTTTAGACTAAGTAATTGAATCACTTTAGCTTATTTTGAAGAAAAGAATCTGCAGTCAAACTCTATTGTACCATTTTCCTGATCATTATTGTTACACACCGATTTTATAGTAACATTTCTATTTAAAATTTCATAACGTAAACATCGTTAAAAAATAAAGAAAATGGACAATGTACATAATTATGGATAACAATCGATCATAAAATGTCGTGACTCCGGTAAAAATGTGTACTAAAATAATTTCGTATTTAGAGAAAACACTACATCGTTCAAAATTTAATTAAACAATGTTACAAACAGTCAAATTTAACTATTTCTTAACATTTTATTTTCCTTTTTAGATTCAAAAATAAAATACTTTTGGTCGATATCTCAGTAATGACATCGATACCGGAGTAATCTATTAATCATTACCTTTAAAATGAGATATTCCCCATCCATATACGTTAATAATATCGGGAGTTAACTTCAAATTTTTAATACAGCGATTTTGCGCATTTTAAATAAACGCGCCACTGTTTTTTTTCATTTTCACCGGGCAGCCATTTTTCCTCATCGCTTCTTCCTCTTTCCCGCTCGAAGAGAGGGGATGCAGCTAGGGGATTCCTTCGAGAATCCTGGAGAACACTCTCGAACTTTTTTCGGGAAGTGGCGATGCGCGTGACTTCCGGTGAGTTCGCGAAGCTGATTGGCTGATTACGGCGCGCGGCTTCGAAATGCGGCTGCGAAAAAATTCGGTTACTCAGATCTAGAGAGCAGCTAGGTGGAGGGTGGTGTTTAGGCCGAAGGCCCGGCAGTTTTGCCGTGGTCCCAAGCCGATGATGCAGCTAAAAGTTTTGGTTGAAGAATATGAGCATTAACAACCTTTTATGTAGGAATAATTCTGCAACTGGAACGGTAGTTCTAACGAATTGTTTCAACGTACTATCTCTACACATTGAGCTGGAAATATCTAGAAGATAGTTTTACTATGTTTAAAGAGTCTTCGGAGAAAATTTTCTTCGTATTTGTAATATCATCCGTGATGCTGTCGTTACACGGCGTGCTCAGCAATTCCAC
Organism: Salticus scenicus; assembly: GCA_963930645.1. Classification (NCBI taxonomy): domain Eukaryota; kingdom Metazoa; phylum Arthropoda; class Arachnida; order Araneae; family Salticidae; genus Salticus; species Salticus scenicus. The sequence goes on from OZ005652.1 coordinate 176,128,195, forward strand.
TCCCACCCTGGATTAGGGAGTGGAGTTCATTTGGTTACTATTAATTACTTAGATAAAATCAATGACGCAATATACAATCCATCAAATGAACCACCTACGAATTCAAATCGGTAAAAAGCCAATTTAATCTGAGGAGCCCATTAGGCGCCATTTTGCTGCTCGTATGTGCCATTTTGTTTTTTTTGTTCCTTTTTGAGAAGTACCAGTTATCAGCTTCGGAGACTTTAAATGAAACTGGTTATAATAGTGCAGAAACTCAACGATTATGTTACGACGATAAGGTTGCATAAAGTGCATAGGATCAATCGACCTATGTTGAATTGATAAAGGTGAATCATCAAACGAGCAAAGGACCGTGACATTCACTGGATGTGCATTCATAACTGTCAGAATGTCGTCCGTTATTTAAATTCAAAAATAAATCCAGCTAATATATTGTGTCATTTCAGGAATGTGTGTAATCCACATTGATGTGTCTTAATATAATCGAGTGCTGGCCAGCAATTAATTTCTACTGTATTGTGTGCTTATGTGTGAAAAAATATTAAAATATTTGCCTTAGTGAAATTTTCGTCGATCTCAATCATTTCTGGTGGCTTGGTGAGTCATTTTTTAAAAATTATTTTCCTTTTTATAGCTCAAGTTCTTAATTTTAGTTGTCATTATTGGATCATTGCTGCTATTACGATCATATTTGGGCCAGATTAAAAACTTTATTGTTTAGTTGATTTATTTACGGATTATATTTAAGGAGTTAATAATTAATTGTTTTAGATAAAAAGTTATCATAGATATTTTTATTAATTCAAAAAAATGATGTTTACATTTTTATTTTTTTTATTATTCAAAAGTAACGTTTACAATTATTACCCCTTGAACTTTCCCAAAATATATACAAGACGTGATTTAATATTCTATTAAAAACTATTAAATTAAGTAATTAAAAGAACTAAAATATTTTCATGATTTGTATGATTCAATTCTCAGATGCATTTTATGCTTGTGTTCTTTAATAGTGTTTCCATATTTTGATCACCTTATGTAATCCAAAAATACTGCTGGTTCTTAAAACTTATAACAGCACTCTTTATCATGATATGTTTGTACAAATCAAGTCTACTGATCGGATTATTCAATGATTGTTTTTAATATTTTTTATTACACAGGGTGGCTACAGAAATTCAGAAAAAAAGTTCCCTGATTTCTCTTACTGATTTTGACAGATTTCCATGATTTTCGTTACTTATTACGTACATGTCATAATTTTTGTATATCACACTCTTGTGTAACATGCTTGCCAAACTACTGCAATTGAAAAAACTATACTGATGGGCAAAAACATCTCAATCTTTTTTTTTTTTTTTTTTTTGTCTTCTTGGTTGACTTTAACACACACAAAAAGGAAAATAAAATTCAAAATTTGGGAAAAATTAACAAAATTATAAAAAATATGAATCATTTTAATTGTACAACATATTGATATCAGAACATAAAACTATTTTTCGAGTTGATGCATTAAAAAAATTTAATAATAATAAAAAAAAAAAAAGCCTTTTTTTTTTATGTGAACTTGGAGAGACTCAATGAGAAAGCAATCAATCCTGTGCAATCATGGCTAAGATTACATCTGTTTAGCAATTTTTCAGTCTTGTTTCAGAGGAAAAATGAAAACTACCATGATTTTTGGGTGTATTTACAAAATTCCCTAATTTTCCCTCATATTTGCAGATTGATAAAGTACCCTGATTTTTCCACGATTTCCCTGTTTACCATGATTGTTGTCACCCTGTTACACTTTTCCTCCAACTCTGACTCGTTAAGGTGAAAAATATAATAATTAAGAAAGTTATTGATGAATTTTCATTAAAACAGTCACAAACAGAGTACATACACATACTATAGTACAGTTGCATAATTAAATGAGACTAAGTTAAGTACAAACATGCACCTTTTGTGTCAAACCAGCATATTTTATACATTTGGTAAAGAAAATTTGAAAATAATAAATTGATTTGCAACAGGCATTTAAAATAAACACACATACACAAAAAAAAAAAAAAAAAAAAAAAAAAACTTTTCACAAATGATATTAAGTAGATGCATGAAATGTATACAATGGATAAAGCATGTATGAAAATGATGCACGTAAATTTTAATCCACACTTGCCCTGTTTCACCTGATCATTCTACTTATAACTATTTGCTGTAATAAATAACAATCTGCAAAAATATGTTATCCTAACATATCGGTTTTTAACTGAATATTTAAAATGTTTTCTTAAATGTTCCAACTCTTCAATTGTAATTGTAAATACCAGTAAAGTCAGATCCAGTTGAAAATATAATTTATATATAATTGACATTAAATTTTAGAGGCGCAATATGCAAAATTATAAAATATTTCTTGACAGTTCTCTCATGAGAAAATCCTTATTTAAAAGTACGCAGTTGAAACTATCAAGATAAGGTAGTAAACTCAGACAAAACTATATTTTAACAAATACAAAAAATACAAAACTTATTGTTATTAAGAATATACACACAATATTAAACACAAAGTATAGCTTGTAATATTTCAACAAGAAAATAATAATAATAAAATTAATATAAATACTCGATTCATTACTAAATACTAACTTTTAGTACAGTTCAGTAATAATGCCCCACTGAAAATGCATTAACTTGGCTACTTTGCTTATGGAAAACAAGAAATCACAAAATTGATTTTTGGACAATAAATATGTTTGTGCTACTCAATCTGCTTAAGTTTTCATATTTCAAAAAAATAATAAATAACAATAATAATAATACAATTCTTAATCAAATACACAACAAACAATCCAGGGTTCATACTCATTTTCAGAAAAAAAATTCCCTGAGTTTTCCCTGAGTTAGTTCCCAGAACCAATAATTTTTCCATATCGACAACTAGTGATGTTTATTTTAATTCACTCCCCCCCCCCCCCCTTTCAAAAAATTAAAATATATATTAGCAAACTAATTGCCTAGAATGTTTTGGATCTGAATAACTTATTTTAAATTAATTTTAAAATCCTTTTCAGACAAAATAAAATATTAATCAGAATTGGAAATGTGTATATATATTATATAACAAACTCTTGGAAACTTAATTACCTTACATGAAAATTTGCCCTTAAACTAAATGCTTCAAAAAATTTGATTAGCCAATGATTATTAAATGACATTGTGCTTTGTAAGGGTCACTATCTATACTTTCGACCTAAAATGCAAACTGTGGATTTAAGTTTTTATCTGTCCAGTTCAGATTAAATGTTTTCCAACTCATGATAATAATTACTTTTTAATTATAATTCAATCCATCTCACAAAAAAATGAAATAAAATGCCTAAGCTAATAAAATAGCTAAGTTAAGCATATGCACACTGCATCAGTAAGACTAAATAACAAACGAAATATTTAAAGCTGCTACCAGATGCTGATTATCGAATGAAAACAAATTAACCATGGAGAAAAATCAAGCTAATGAATCTCTTAGAGAGGAAAGGTGTGTCTAATTTCACGATTGGATTGTTCTTAATGCAATAAATGTGCCTAGTTTTTCATTGGATCAGCATTATGTTAGTAGGCGTGTCTTATGCTCTAGTTAGCGTGTAGGGATTTCCAGAATGACGTCACCGAAATGCAGGAGTACCAGCTTTTTCCAGAGTAGATCCCTGTTTTTCCAGGTTTTGGTGCTTGTTTTGAAAGTTTCCCTGAGGTTTCCCTGAGATTTTATGACAGATTTTTTTTCCCTGATTTTCAGGTTCTCCCTGAGGCGTATGAACCCTGCAATCTTAAATACAATAATTATATGATAAAGAACTTTTTATAAACCATGTTTTTAAATTTTCTGTTGAATCATAGCTATAGAACTAACTACATTAGCACTTTATCAATGTGTATTGTTACGAAATTGTAAATAATTGTATTAATTTTTGTATAAATTCTTTCAAAGAGGCTTAGTAAGTTGATGAAATGTCAATTTTCTGCATTTCCAGATTATTTTCGCATTAAAATAGCTTAATTTTCCCTTTAAAACGCATTAAAAAGCTCCAATAGGCAGGTAATGGATTTGTGCCAAATTTGGTGACTTTTTGCCCTTGGCGACTTTTTTGGTGACTTTTGGCGAGAAAATCCTTATTATAGATATTCCAAAGATGGACGTTCTAATGTGATTGGTTAAAGAGTTACGGGAAATTTGAATAAAAAAAAATAAAAAAAAGTTGGTTTTAAAAATAAAATATTAATCCTTTCAGAACAAAATATATTTGCATCATGAACTACATTAGCACTTTATCAATGTGTAGAAAATCTTTAAAGTGATGATGACGTCAATTTTTGTCAGATGCATAATTTAACTTTTTACAATTTTTTAACGCTCACGTTTAATTAAATGTATTTATTTTTATGTTGAAAGAAAATGAACTTGTAAATTATTTTTGGCAACAATTAAATTATAGCTAATATTTTAATGACTATTTTTATTGCTATTAGGAGCTTATTATTTTCATATTTTAATTAATTAAAAGAAAACTATTCGAAAATCTGACTTCAAAGTATTGTGTTGTCACCAGGTTCTCAGCTACTGTGAAAGTTTCAAATGTCTAGCTAGTAGGGAAGTTAGTTAAAAATAGATTGCAAGATTTGTACCGGACAAACACACAAACAAACAAGGATAGAAGTTAATAAAAACATGGTAATAAAAGGTTATATTTTTCTTTATATAACCAATGCTCATTTTGATATTATTAATTCTGTATCAAGAATTATGCAATTTTTTTTTTTTTACCCTCGAGCTAGAAGGACAGAAAGACGCAACTTCATATCTTCAATTGAATTTTCTGGAGGTTCCATATGATTTATGTATTTCAATGCTTTTTGTGCTTCTCCTTGAAATAAAAAGGATTTTATAACTCTATGATGTTGCCAAGGTAGAACATCAGATGGTTTAATTCCTGGCTCCAATAATTTTTTTATAGCAACCTAAAATAAACATATAATTTCATATAATACTTCCAAAAGATTCTAGAATAAAATCTGAAAAAAATTGCTGATCAGCACTACAAAATAAGTAGTACCATGTGTCATGGGGTCGATTCAGACAAAAATTGGGTCCCTTCACAAAATTTTATATCATAAAAAGGGACCCTTCAGAAAATTTCACATCATAAAAAAGGACCCTTCACAAAATTCAAATTCATAAAAAGGAAAACTTCACAAAATTCAAATTTATAAAATCAGCCCCTTTGTTTTCAGTATTATTTTTAATTAATTTGTTTCACAAAACTCTATTAATTTGATATTTAACATTATACATAATGACTTAAAATGGAAGGTTTTACTCTTTTTTTTTTTTTTTCCCCTCTTTAACAAAAAAAAAAGGGGGGGGGGCAAAAATTAAAATCTGGATCAATTAATAAGTACAAATTTAAAGGTATGAGAAAAGATGTAAACCAGTCAGATATGAGTAACTCTGAAGGATAGAAATACAATTTATAATTTAAGGTTGTTATAAGCTTTTGTCTCAGTTTTAACAGTTTGATAAAAGATACTTTGGCTTTATAAACTAAACAAACAATCTGAAATGGCTCCACTCAACTTTCAAAAAACTAGTAGTTACCAACTATTTAAATGACTAGTCAGGCCAACTTTGTTTATGTGATTGGTGGATTTAAGACTGCTGATTCAGCAGCATTGACATGTTACTAAAATGAAAGCAATTTTTGTTTTTGTGCTAGTTGATAGAACATAATAATGAAAATAAATCATTAACTTGAAATGTTAAGAAACTCAATTTAAATTTAAAATGAAGCTCAATTAACTAAAAATATATTAGTAAACACCTTACTTCAGCTTCATCATTACTTGCAAGAGGCTTTTCTTGCGAGGATCCTCCCCTTTATCAATTGCAAACTTGTTGAAGTGGGTCTTGGCTATTTATAGCATCATCTTGATCTTTCAGCATCATTTCAAATCTTTCATATAACAAACCTATGTACACGTTCTATTGAGAAACCATTGAGATAATTAAAAATCAGGCTGCCATTAATGACCACGAGTCCGCCAGGATCGATCCCCAGTGGTGCTACCTGCTGAAAGATCAAGACGATGCTATAAATAGCCAAGGCCCACTTCAACAAGTTTGCAATTGATAAAGGGGAGGATCCTCCCAAGAAAGCTTCTTGCAAGTAATGATGAAGCCGAAGTAAGGTGTTTACTAATATATATATATATATATATTTTTTAAGAAACTGTCAATCTTACAGTAAACAATGTCAACAGTACTAATACAAACTACCCAAAAGTTAAAAATGTTCAAGAGTGATATATATATAATAAAGATGATCTATTAAGCATTATATATATATATATATATATATATATATATATACATTTTTATTTATTTATTTAAATATTTTTCAGAAATCTTTTCTACCAAATAAACAAAAGGATAATTCAAAATATTTTAGTAAATAAATAACCTTTTGTTTCCTTGCATCTCTGATGACCAAGAAGTGCAACAAAGCTTTCTATAGCTCTGCAAAACATAGTCGCTGAATCTAAAAAATATGCTGATAATGCAGAAATATCTTCCTTTTATTTTTAGAACTGCTGTTAAAAAAACATTCCCTTAGATGATTAAAATTTGGAGAACATCGGATTGTTTTATTAAGAATGTCTTGGCACATTTTTTTTTTAAGTATTGGCAATCAAGTAGTATAATGAGGCAAGAATGTTATTTGTATGTTTACCAAAATACTTTTAATCACTCTTTTGGTAATTACGTAGAAAATATTTCTAATAAACATTAAAAAAAAATAATAATAAATAAAAAAAAAAAAAACTTTTATTCAGAAGATTTGTGAATATGTTGCACTTTTGCACATGGCTGTTTACATGAAAGGTGTGCACTATGCAACTATTTTTTGATTTTGATTTCCCCCCCCCCCCTCCAAAGCTTAACATAGTTTGCATCTAGATTACTCTTATTTTTAAATTTATGGATCTAGAACATCATGCAAAATAATTCTCTGAAGTGTAGAAGACAAAGATATTTTAAGATATTTTGTGTAAATTATGTCACATTTTATCAAAATATTTTAGTCAGCTGATTTTATATGATTTTTTTTTTTCCTCAACTCAGTTTTTTTTTTTTTTTTTTTTTTTTTTTAAATAAGAGAATTTTTCTTAATTTTCTTAATATTTTTTCTTAATTTAATAAAAATAAATAAGTAAAATCTGCATAGATAATATAAGTGCTAGTTATAAATCTTGTTTAGTAAAGTATGTCAGCTTACAATATAGTGCATTCAATACTTGAAAAGTATTTATTTAAATTCCTTTTTTGAATACAAAAGTAAGGAGGCAAAACCCATATAAGGTTTGGTTAATGGAATGAGTAGGGCAGCGAAGCTCCTGTGAGGTTGGTGAGTGGAGTAAGCAAGAGACAGAGCTCCTAAGTTAAATAAAAAGCATTAAATTTTGCTTACATGCTTAAGTATAGTGATACATAATAAAGAACAATGTTAAGAAATCATTTATTTTATACATTTACAATATGCACATATGCTGTTTATTTATACGGCTTTTACTCCCTTATCTTACACCAATTTCAAAATGTTATAGAGCTTCATTAAGCTAGATCCTTTAATTATATGTAATCATGATTCTAATCACACACAAAAAAATATTTTTAAAAATATTTGGTAGTGTCATCAAATTCATATGAGCAATAAATAAATAATAAACATTGCGAATCAAATTTAGCAGTACTGTATTTATATTTTATTTTATAATAGACACTTTTTTAAATAAAATAAAAATATTTTTAATATTATTTATTTATTTATTTATTAGTTGGTTTGTTTAAAAAGCTTTGTTTTGTAGGAAATGTCATAACTTACTTTAGAAATTATACATTTTAACACTGAAATTAATCAATTTAAATAAAACAAATTCACAAAACTGACCATGTAAAACCAAGATGCATTTCAAGTGCAGTTTCAAGGTGCTTTATAAAATGATAAAAAAAATTGTTAAAATATTTAGGATTACTTAAACTAATTATTAATAACTTAGGATTACTTAAAAATATTTATTTTGTATAAATCCAAATTTAAATGCTAAAATTTTGAATAAATAAATTGTTTGTGAAAATTTTGTAATAAAAATTTGGAAATGTATCTAAAAACAATTGATCTAACAATAGAAATGATGATAAATGGACAACCTTTTTATTAGTATAATATATAATATTGTATCTTTAACGTAAAATTATAAATAAAATATAAAAATATACTGAATTAACATGGAAATAAATAACATTTTTCAAATATGTACTGAAATAAAATTGCACATCATATGGTAAATTTTGCATTCAAAAACATGTATGATCACATAACCTTTACCAAATTATTGCAAAAATAAAAATCAACTATATATAAAATTTATAGCAACTGAATTAAACCTGAGGGGGAAAAAAAGCTAAATAAATAAAAGCAATTTCTGTAAATATCAGTATGAACTAACCTCAAACTTAAACTGGTCCAAATACCAAAAGGCATTCACTAATTGTGAAACACTCTGAGACATTCCAAATACTGATGGAAATTTCTTTACTTCAGACACCATTGGACTTTTCCTATTATGAGGAGCATCACAAATATCAAGTAACACATAGTACATAAGAGAATGCTTCAATTCTATAGGTATGTCATCTAAAAGATAACAACTCAGAGCAGCATAAATGCTTGGAGGAGGATAAATTCCATTACCACCTTTTTCTTGCCATGTATTTTCATTAAAAGCTTCTTTAATTAATCCATCAATAAGTAATATATCTGTGGGACCAATTGAGCTAGGACGAAATAGAAGAATGTTTAAAACAAAATAAAACTGTAATTTCAAGAGTTCAAATATTAAATAGTTCTTACAACTGAATTACTGGTTTCAAATGTCAAATAAATTTGTGGAACAATTATAAGAAAACAGAAATGGAAATTTTGTATTACATCAAATAATATTAAAATATACTCCAAATATATATAATAATAAAGCACTGATATTCAAGAGAATCTAGTTCATAGTAATAGAACATTTTATTATTTGGATAATATATATATATATATATTTTAATGAACTGCAGATTAAAAATTTTTCATACCAATAAAATATAATAAAAATGTTTGTTAAAAATGAGATAGGGAATTTTCTTTAAAAATTCTCCATAGCATTTTAGTTGATTACAAATAGATAACTATTGCCTTTTAGACCTGAAAAAAATCCATTTGCCACTCATCATGTTAAAAATAATGATTAAAAAAAAAAATGCAATTACTTTATCAAACAGCATTGCATGATCCTATATATTAGAAAATGGTTGCAAAAACATATTTCAGAAATCAGACAAAATTATTTATAGATATCTTAATTTACAGGTTTTGCTTAATGAAAATATTTTGCACTTTTGAATATGACTATTAAAAGTAACTTTAGTTACAGAATTTAAGCATTTATTTTTAATTTTGTATTTGTCACAATCACAAACAGTTCATACTACAAGATCTTAAGTACTATCAATATGTTAAGGCAAATGGACCATTGTCCAATTAGTTTTTAAATCACAACTGCATTACTGTTAATACACCAAACTTCCATTTTTTACTACTGCATAAAGTAAAACATGTTATCTTCAGATTCAACAATTTTACATAATTAAAATGCAATAAAACAAATGAAAATAAACATTATAACAAATTTCACACATTTTTCGAATTAGTTTGCCTAAGTCATGAGTTTCAGTCAAAAGTTATCTTCATATCATAAGCAAGAAGCATGTAAAAAGTACAAATACAGATGTTGAAGTTTGGTCATTTGATCCATAAATAGACCTAAAATGGCTGGCTGATTTTAAGAGTTTACAACAGTAAAATTGTTGTTCAGATTATAATATTTAAAATATTTAATAGAGTTAAATTTATTTCAATGATCTTTACAAATGTTGAGCCAGTTTCAGTCTAAATTTTCCACCAAATTTGAAAATTCTTAGACTAGGTGTTTTAATTTATTGGCAACTGACTGTATTGTTTACACTACAGAAGCTAAGGAGATATAGAAACTAATGTATTTAAGGTCTTTAACTGTACATAGATTCCTGTTTAGATAAAAACTCTTTAACAACTATCTAAAAAATATATAAAATCATTTTATAAAAATAAACAGACATTAACTTACTTATGAATTTTTCTTAAATGACTGCGTCTTTTCAAATAGGAATTAAACAAAGCATTGACTGGGTAAAGCATATTTTTCTCAGTTTCATCGCCTTCACAAACTTCAGGTAAAACATGAACAGAGCGCAACCACAACATTACTTGGAGGTACATATTTATGGAAAAAACAACATTTTTTCTGCACTGCAACTCCTGAATACCTAGCATTATATATAGCAAATAATAAAATATTAAAATTTGATACAACTTTAAATTTATCTACTAAAAACAACCAATTTTTCACCAATAACTTCATCATGTGACAACACAAAAATCATAATTTCTCAGGTTGTAATGATTTATAAACAAACAGTAATTTAAATAATGATAAATTAAAAGTTATTTTCTTGAAACTGTAACATACACATTATAAATAATATGTTAAAATATAGAACCATTTTTCATTTTCTCAACGGCATAGTTTTTATCATTAATAATAATATTACTACACTAGCAATCTTCAACTGCTTTGCTGGTCATTAGATTGAAATAAATCACTTCATAAATAAAAACTTTAAGACGAAATTCTACTGAAATCAGTCAAACTGTGGTGGTAAATGTAGCTATATTCAAACCCCATTACATAAAAGTTAAATTAAATATATATATATATATAAATAAAAATCAGAATTTAAGGATATTGATTCAAAGAATGTAATCTATATAAATAAAGAGAAGTGTCTGCAGGGTTGCTACACAAATCAGGAGAAAAAATTCCCTGAGTTTTCCCTGTCTCTTTTAAAAGTAAAATAGATGACACACAATCATGCAGCATTAGAATCTAACATGTTTACAAGTAAATTGAATATATCTAGGGAATATTCATTTTATTAACACTGCAGCTGGGGGAAAAAACCATAATTGACTTTTTCTTCTTCATTATATAGCACAAAAATTTTAAAGATTTGATTACGAAAAAATTTTGCAATGCTTTTCCAAAAAACTTCAAAATTCCCTGAATTCTCCCTGTTATTGCAATAAATTTTGAAATTCCCTGAGTTTTACCTATTTGTCAATAGCTTTTCAAATTCCCTGAGTTTTCCCTGATTTTCAGGTACCATAGCAACCCTGCTATGTGAGTGTCTATATGTCTGCACTCTGGTGCTCAGGAACCGATTTACCCACTTGGAGGCCCAGAGCCCCTCCTCCTCGTACTTTTATATTTATAATCTTATATTATTAACCTATGCAGACAAAATATTTTAAAGATAAATATTTTTTATGTGCCATTTTGCCAAATGATTAAACACCACTATTCTATACTTAAAAGTAATTGACAACATACAACCATTTTCTGATAGAGTTCCTGCTGTTCGAAAAAAGTAAATTCTGAAATACACAGTCTCATGGAAAAATTTACTTGAGTTACAGTACATTTTACAGTTACTTATGATTTTATTTGCCTTACTTTTTCAGAGCTTAGCATAAATTTTCAAGAAAATTTGTACTTTTTCAATAATAGAAAAGTTGTAATCAAGCATTAAATGACTGTAGTGGTTGTAAGCATATATTGCGAGCGACTTACAAAATAATCTTACATTTTTTTATAACATATTGTGAGTTGTATTTACTTTTAGTGAAAATATCACAATTCTTCCTACATGTAGATAGGTTCCTTGAAAGATAATACTGTTGTATTAATTTAACAGCACAGTAATATACCATCTATTGATGAAAAAATGAAAAACATCAATCATCATAACAAAATTATGGAAATTTTTTAATTTAACTATCTACTAAAATGTGTGATGGAATTTCCTGGAAACCCTTCAGTGTGATGGCCCAGGGCACGTGCTCCGAATGCCCCGTCATAAATCAGGCACTGTTGGTGCTCAAACTACTGATCACAGAGTTACAAAACTTGATAGATGGGTAGCTAGGACCCTGAAAGTGTGCACCTCATAGAGATTTTTTTCGACTTTCAAATTTAAATTTTTTAAAATTATTATTATTATTATTATTTTTTCAATTTTAAACACTGGCTTCTATGTCTCATTTTTCTACAATTTATTCTTTAATTTTAATTGTCTGCATATCTTAGCAACGGCTGTTATTCTATTTATAATTTATTTAATTCACAGGGTTCCCAGCATGAAAGGCACACAAAAATAGTTGCTTTAGTTGCCTCTAATGTATGAAATAGTAGCCAAAATAGTTGCCACTACGAATGAAATAGTAGCCACACCAATCCAAATAGACACCAAATCCAAACCCCCACACCAACCCTGAATTTAAAAAAAAAAAAAAAAACTTAAGAAGTTTTTTGAGATAATGTGGTCAGAAGATATAAAATTGACCTAAGAAATTAGATACCTTTCTTGTAAAAGAAAACTGATACATGTGTAAAGCCATATAAAACAGTTTATATAGCGAGATTTAAAGGGGAAAAAAAGGAAATCGATAGAGCCTTTTTTGAGACACTGATTTCCGAGATCTAAAACTGACGTACCTAATCAGGATGATTGTTTATTTTCTTGTAATAACCACAGAAATTTAACAATAATTTGATGCAAAAGAAAATCTAAAAAAGGATTTATACAGCAATTTTCAAAAAAATCATTAGAGCCGTTTTTCAGATACTTTCACCAACCTCAAAATGTAGCAAACACAATTGCTGACCAGAAAACAACAATTACATACAAAAGAATATCTAAAAGAGAGTTAATACGGCGAGTTTGAAAAAAAATTGTAAAGCTGCTTTGCAAGAACCTCAAATTGACATACTTATACAAAAAGCCTATCAATTTTTGTGAACTAACTAATATGACATCTAAGAGGAAGGTGTTTATATACAGTCTTACGGTCCTACTTTTGGTTTCCTATGTCACACTTCCGGTTTTCCAATTTTCACCAAAAGTTGGAAAAATCATCTACAAATCAGAAATTTTATCATTCTATATTAGTTTCGGAAATATGGTAGTCAGAAGACCTCTCCTCCCGTCCTCCCTTAAAACACAACATGCTAACTGCTGAAAACCACTTTTTTAGCACAAGAGAGCTTAAAACATGTAAATCAGATTAATACTCGAAATAAAATTTTTTAACCAAACACAATAAATATTCCTATTACGTATGGTAGTCGTGTAATGAAAGTAAAAACGCAATGAAGGTGCAGAAAAAATAGCAGGGAACAACTTTTTGTTCAAAATAGTGTCCATTTTTTTTTTTTTTTTTTTTTTAGAATAGTAGCTTTTAAGCCACTTTCACCCCAAAATAGTTGCCATAGTAGCCTGGGGTTGATTTTAGTAGCAAATAGTTACTTTTTAGTCACCACTGGGAACCCTGAATTCATTCATTTGAAGGCAAAATGTTTTTTTCTCTTTTAAATCCATTATATTTGTTGAAAATCAAATGATAATACAGTAGAAAAAATTAAGTATATCAAATTTTAAATTTAAAAACTTATTTAGAAACATTATGTTTATGCATAACATATAATTTTTTTTTTAATAATTTTCAATTTTTAATTTTTTAAATTAATTCCTATGAAAAGGAAATTTTTTTTTTTTTTTTTTTTTTATTCATAATATTTATCAGAAGAAAAAAAAATGATAGTTCATAGTAAAGAAGATTAAACTTATTACAATTTAACTTTAATTAAAATTTATTTGTTTTTTATTTATGTAATTCCTATTAAAATAAAATCTACTTTTTATTTTATTTATTATATTGGCCAGGATTATATAGTAATAGAATGTAAACAGTGAGGGCTAAAAACTAAAATATCTAATAGATGCTGAGATACAGTCACCTTTAAAATCATAGTTCTTTAATAATAGCAGATCCACCTGTCATTGATAAATATCCAGATTGAAGTGCCTGGGAAAAACCTTTTTGAATAGAGGTGCCAAGTTTCAATAACAGCTATCAGAGTTATACATTTATGAAATGTTAACCACCTCACGGTTTTTTTACACACAAACTCACATATAATAATGAATTGCACAGTTTTTGTAAACAAATATATAATATATTAATTAAAAAATTAGAAAATTTTCTGAACAAAAGTAAATAAATATGTATTTCTTTGCCTTCTTACAAAATGAAAGATTTTTTTTTTTTTTAACCTGCATTGAAGGCGGCGGCGGGGGGGGACTTTTGACTATCTCTCTCTTTTTTTTTTTTGGGGGGGGGGGGGTTAAAAAATTTATTTTATTTACTTATTTTTTAATAGTCATTTTTTTAGTTTTTTTCTTTCAGACAACTGTTTATATGGCCTTAAATACTAAAACATTGTTCTTTTCTTTATGCATCTTGCGCATTTTTTGTTTGGTGATACACTATGTATTTTAAATTTATTAAGGAAAAACAAATAGATTCATCAAGTTCAGTAATAAAGCCTAAAAATAATTGCATATGTGAGAAATATTAAGCACTTCTATCACTTTTTTGGTTCTAGAAGTAAGCTTTGATCAGTAGCTGGGGGTGGGGGAGTCAAAATATAAATAATTAGATGAATGAGAAGTGAAACAATTTTACTTCTTTATAGGTTCTAGAATCTAATAAAGCAAGTTTAAAATGAATATTGACGATGCTGATGGAGGATGGAGAAATATTGGCAAACTAAAGGCTTCTGAAGAGTTTTTAATCGTCGATGACTAGTTGGAGATAAGAAAAGAGAGGGGAGGTGGTAAAAAAAATTTACATCAGCGAGAAATATTGTATAATTCTATTTCTTTATAGTTTCTAGAATCTAATAAAGTAAGTTTAAAATGAATATTGACATTTATGTTGTGGATGGAGAAAGATTGAGAATTGGAAGGCTTCCGTTGTGCGTTTTATCGTCAATTGTTAGTAGGGATTTTTTTTTTTAATGATCGATATCCGCGATTTTTTTAAAAGTGTATAATCCATAATTTTTATATGTTGTCTGTAATGTCGTAATTATTGCCATAAATCCGTAATAATTACGGACAAATCGTAATAATTGACACCTCTATGTAAGCAATGAGAAACTGGACCCAATGCAGTGCGGGCAGAAGAGGGGCAGCCATAGACCCGAAGGGAGGATTAGAGCAATTTCAATGTTTCTTTTTTTTTTAGTTTTTATTTACAATTTGATATAAAAAATAAATAATGATTCAATTCTTTTGAAAATTCCTTCAAATACAGTGACCAGTGAAGGGGGCATAGCCTGCAAGTCTCTAATACACTGACAATACTTAAATCTATGCCAAATATTTTTAATTATAAAGCACCTAACAAACTTTTTTTTTTTTTTTTTTTTTTTTTTTTTACACAAGTAAAAGTAAACAAATAAAAGAGCATAAAAGTTTAGTAAAAATAACCTTGTTCAGTTCGAGGAGCTGCAAATTTCTGATAGCCCATAAGAATTGTATCAATTAGGCTTAATTGTCTTCTATAGCCGTATAAACATTTTAAAGGTTCTTTATCAATATTACAGTCTGAACAGTTGAACAAAGGAATAGCTGTCAAAGAAAAAAAAAAGAAAGAAAGATCTAAATAAGTAAAAGCATAGCTACATATCATACATAACTTGATAAAATTTTGAATGATATCTAATATAAATAAATAATATTTAAAATAAAATTATACAAATTTCAGTGTAATTCAGATATCATACTAAATTACACAAACATGACTAATTTTAAAATAAGATTTATCTATTTATTTTTATATGAAATACATAATATTGCATATTTCACTGTCATTATACAAAAATGATACATTGCTTTTTAACAAAACCTTTCACAGGATTCATATTTATATTTCACAAGATGGGTCTCTAAAAATTTTAATTTGCTACCTAATTCATCATTAAACTGATTAATCCGTTTATTCTTCCAATGTGAAAAACTATGGCATATTTTCCCCATTCCTGAAAGTATTAAATAGACTGTATGTGTTTTATTAATATATATGACAGTACAATAATCTGGTGTGTTGCTCACACAATTTTCACCGACCCTGCATTTGAATACTATAAAGACAGAATATAGGTCAAAGGATAAGATAAAAAGTAAATAAGAGTGATTTTTAGAAACTGTTTTATGACACATATTTCTGTTTACGGGGGGCTACTGTCCTCCCCAGCATTCTGTTTGAATAAAGTAGTATGTGCCCTACCATTCATAAAAAATTTAAGATTATTCTTAAATTTTAAAGTTTCAAATTATCCAGACAATTTTCACACACACAACTACCTTAAAATTATCAAACTTTTCAAGTGACATTATCATTTGATCATCAAAATACCAAGCTTAAATTTCTCGCAATTATTTGTTAAGATGAAAAAGATGTACACAAATACCAAATTATAAAAAAGCACCACAGAACTGTGTTTTGAGCTGAAGTACGACACGACCCTTTGTCAGGCAAACAAAGTAGGCACAAGTGCTAAACACAAAGGTGCGCAGCCCCTTAGTTTGTAGCATTTACACCTACTTTGTTCGCCGAACGAAGGGTTGTGTCTAATTTCAACAAAAAAAAAATTATTGCAAGTTCTTTCATTTTATGGTGGTAATTCAAAGTTTTGTACTTATTATTTATCAAATGCTAAATATATTAATTACCAAACTCAATAGACGAAATACTTGTAACGATGATACACAAAATATTTTTATGTAACAAAATTTGTTATACATAAAATGCTGAAGTAATTTTTTAACATACATTGAAAAAGCCGAGAGAAAATGCTCACCTCACAACCACTCTCTTGCATTCTCACTTTTTATTTATTTTAGTAACTGGATGACTGAGTTCACATGGTCTCATTGTAAAAATCATTCGTTATGTCATTTGTTGCTTAAAGATAATTATATTTATTATTTGTTTGCCCAGGGCACAGTGCGAGTTAGCACTGAAAGCTATTTTTTCTGAAAATAAGAAAAGTTAAAATCGAATCATCATATGAAATCACTAACTATAATTTCCTATCAAAATCATTCAAGCAGTTTCCTAGCAGACAAGGTTTCTACTATATATTATTCTAGGGTCACGACAGCTAATTTTTTATGAAAAATCTGTACTGATAAGTATAAAGGATTTAAGTCCATATTCTTGATTTTTCAGGAGACGAAAAATAAAGTTAAACTAACTAAAAACTAATCAGAAGAATCGATTAGGAAAAAGGAATTATGATGATTTATACCCTTTATACCATTCAGTGACTGTCAATCTTCATTTAATAAAGGGAAAAAATTGAATTAATTATTTTATACTAAAGATTAATGCTAAATTTCTGACTTGAATCTTTTTTTACCAACGGATTTTCTCAAAGACTAAATGGCATGGATTTAAATCCTTTACACCAATCGATAGAGAATTATTTTCTGAGTCTGACTATGTACTTAACTCAAAATCGACAGTTTTTGGACTTAAATCCTTTATACTTATCAGTACAGAAATAAGGTAAGTGAGACTGTTTTTCATATATAAAAAATGTCTAAACTTTTTTTTTCAAAATCGTTAAATAATTTATAAGAAAAAGTTTATGTCACATTTCTTCTAGGTGGTGTGTTGGTTACCAGTGAACTCTAAAATGGAGTTGAGGGTTATTTCAGTCCAAAATGTCATCTCAAAAACACACCAACTCTAAATATTTTTCAAAGTCATTTGAGTAAAAAAAAAAAAAAAAAGTAAATGCGAAATGTTCTAAGAGAATGTCAGATTTTTGCGCTGACAATTTAATTTTAAGCTAAAATATTCCCTAAATTTGAAATTTTATAAAAATCCTTCGAAAAATTTTCTAAGAAAACCCCATCTCTGTCATATTTTGCCTTCTACAAAATGAAAGGTGAACAGACAACACTACGAAGATGAGTCTCAAAAAACTCTAAAAGCTAGTTTTTATCAAAACCATTACAGCAAGTTCCTAGAAACTTTCTGTTATAATTTTGCAATAGGCAGAGTGAAGGCTAACTGCAAACATTAATTTTCCTGAAGATGAAGAAAATTCAGTTTGAATTGTCACATAAAAAAAAACCCTAAACCTTAAATAATTATCAAAATCGTTCAAGCAATTTCAAAGAAAACCAAATTCCAGTCATATTTTGCTATGGTGAAGTGAGAGTTAATGCAGCAATGAATGCTAACTTTCCTCGAGATGAGGATATATCAGATAAGCTTCTCATAAAAAAAAAAAAAAAAAAAAAAAAAACCTTATTCCTATGTTTTTATTAAAACAGTTTGCTTCTGAGAAAACCAAGTTTCGGCCATATTTTGCAATGGACAGAAAGGAGTAACATTGAAGGCTAATTTTCGTGAAGACGAGGTAAATTCAGATAGATTCGGCCTCTCAAGAAACACTTAAACCAAAATTTTTATTAAAATTGTCAGATTCATTTCCTAGTAAACCTAAATTCTGTCATAATTTT
The DNA here is from genome assembly GCA_963930645.1 of Salticus scenicus. Taxonomy (NCBI): domain Eukaryota; kingdom Metazoa; phylum Arthropoda; class Arachnida; order Araneae; family Salticidae; genus Salticus; species Salticus scenicus. Next base: position 176,146,823 of record OZ005652.1, read on the forward strand.
CAACTGGCAACTGATGGGTTAGTAATGAGTGTGAATTTCCCTAAAGATGAGGATATGTTCAATCGATTTAGTTCTCTAAAAACACATAACCCCATACTTTCATCAAAATTGTTACATCCATTTCCAAGTAAACCCAATTTCTGCTGTTGCTACAACTGGCCAATAAAGAGTTAACAGTGAATGTGAATTTTCTTGAAGATGAAAATAAGCCCAAACATTTTTTTGATCTAAAAATCCCCTAATCCCAAACTTTCATCAAAATCGTTAGAGCCAGTCCCAAGATATATACACTGATGGAAAAAAAAATCCTAACACCAAGAAAAAATTATTGTACAGTAATGAAATTTCAGCAATACATTTGTCTAGGTAACATATTTAATTGATTAAAGTTTCGAGATCACAGGTAGAGCCATTGGCGAGAAGAGCCATTTCAAATGTGAAATGTTGGTACATTAGTAACCGGTGTAACCGCCAGAATTTTGAATGCAAGCATGCAAACGTGCATGCATTGTGTCGTACAGGTGTCTGATATCAGTTTGTGGGAGGGAGTTCCATGCCTGTTGCACTTGGGCGGTCAATGCAGGGACAGTTAATGCTGGTTGTGGATGACGCTGGAGTTGTCGTCCAATGATGTCCCATACGTGCTCGATTGGAGAAAGATCTGGTAATCTAGCAGGCCAAGGCAACATGTCGACACTCTGTAGAGCATGTTGGGTTACAACAGCGGTATGAGGGCGAGCATTATCCAGTTGGAAAACACCCCCTTGAATGCTGTTCATGAATGGCAGCACAACAGGTTGTATCACTAGACTGACGTACAAATTTGCAGTCAGGGTGCATGGGATAACCACGAGAGTGCTCCTGCTGTCATACGAAATTGCTCCCAAAACCATAACTCCAGGAGTAGGCCCTGTGTGTCTAGACCGCAGACAGGTCGCTAGCAGGCGTTCACCTGGCCTCCTTCTAACCAACACACGGCTATCACTGCGACCAAGGCAAAACCGGCTTTCATCAGAAAACACAACAGATCTCCACTCCATCCTCCAATGAGCTCTAGCTTGACACCACTCACGTCGCAAATGGCAGTGGTTTGGAGTCAGTGGAATGCACGCTACAGAGCGTCTGGCTCGGAGCTGTCCTTGAAGTACCGATTTGTAACAGTTCGTTGTGTCACTGTGGTGCCAACTGCAGCTCGAATTTCAGCTGCAGACGCAGTACGATTAGTCACAGCCATACGCCGAACACGGCGGTCTTCCCTCTCAGTAGTGCCACGTAGCCGCCCGGAACCCGGTCTTCTTGAGGCAGTACCTTCCCTTGACCACTGCTGCCAACACTCATGCACAGTGGATACATTCCTGTCAAGTCTTTCTGCAATATCGCGGAAAGAAAACCCACCTTCTCGTAGCCCTACTACATGACCTCGTTCAAACTCAGTGAGCTGTTGATAATGGCTTCTTCGTCTTCTTAGAGGCATCCTTGACTAACATTAACCCACTATGTCAAATCTCAACTGTAAATAACGATCACGAACCTTACAGCACTTATTTAAAGCAAACCTCATTTGCATGTTCATAGTGTCGCTACTAGCGCCACACTTATGCGCATAGCTCAAAATTTGAATCGACGTCATCTTTCAGATGTATAAACATGCCTACCAAATTTCGTTTATCTGCACAGCTCCTTCCTGGTGTTAGGATTTTTTTTTTCCATCAATGTATATAAAACAAGTCCAGTGATTGATTCATTTAATATAAGAGAAGGATATACATTAGCAATATATTCATTACAAGTTACCGAAATAATACTAATAACAATTTAATTGATAATATTGATGGAAAGTGAAGTCATATAAAGAGGGGAGATATAAAAATGATACCTGAAAATTTTATATGTGTATCTGCTAGAAAAATACTTTTTTTTATATGGGAGTTCTAAAAAATATAGACTTTATAAACTAATTTTTGAAAATATAGGCTTTTATACACTCAAATATAGACTTTTATAGACTAGTTGTGAGCCCTGTAATTATAAATTTAACAGTTAAAAATGTCCTAACGTCTATGAGGGATATTCTGAAACTAAATTTTATCATACCTTTCTATAAAGGAGTTTTATTACAAACAGAAAAATACAATGACATGATAAATTACAAACTTTTGGCTATTTTCTCCCCACATAGTCACCAGCAACAATATTTGTTGCATCATGAGATCAATTTCAAGAAATCATTTCAAGAAATCTCCTGCTGTCATACGAAATTGCTCCCAAAACCATAACTCCAGAAGTAGGCCCTGTGTGTCTAGACCGCAGACAGGTTGCTAGCAGGCGTTCACCTGGCCTCCTTCTAACCAACACACGGCTATCACTGCGACCAAGGCAAAACCGGCTTTCATCAGAAAACACAACAGATCTCCACTCCATCCTCCAATGAGCTCTAGCTTGACACCACTCACGTCGCAAATGGCAGTGGTTTGGAGTCAGTGGAATGCACGCTACAGAGCGTCTGGCTCGGAGCTGTCCTTGACGTACCGATTTGTAACAGTTCGTTGTGTCACTGTGGTGCCAACTGCAGCTCGAATTTCAACTGCAGACGCAGTACGATTAGTCACAGCCATACGCCGAACACGGCGGTCTTCCCTCTCAGTAGTGCCACGTAGCCGCCCGGAACCCGGTCTTCTTGAGGCAGTACCTTCCCTTGACCACTGCTGCCAACACTCATGCACAGTGGATACATTCCTGTCAAGTCTTTCTGCAATATCGCGGAAAGAAAACCCACCTTCTCGTAGCCCTACTACATGACCTCGTTCAAACTCAGTGAGCTGTTGATAATGGCTTCTTCGTCTTCTTAGAGGCATCCTTGACTAACATTAACCCACTATGTCAAATCTCAACTGTAAATAACGATCACGAACCTTACAGCACTTATTTAAAGCAAACCTCATTTGCATGTTCATAGTGTCGCTACTAGCGCCACACTTATGCGCGTAGCTCAAAATTTGAATCGACGTCATCTTTCAGATGTATAAACATGCCTACCAAATTTCGTTTATCTGCACAGCTCCTTCCTGGTGTTAGGATTTTTTTTTCCATCAATGTATATAAAACAAGTCCAGTGATTGATTCATTTAATATAAGAGAAGGATATACATTAGCAATATATTCATTACAAGTTACCGAAATAATACTAATAACAATTTAATTGATAATATTGATGGAAAGTGAAGTCATATAAAGAGGGGAGATATAAAAATGATACCTGAAAATTTTATATGTGTATCTGCTAGAAAAATACTTTTTTTTATATGGGAGTTCTAAAAAATATAGACTTTATAAACTAATTTTTGAAAATATAGGCTTTTATACACTCAAATATAGACTTTTATAGACTAGTTGTGAGCCCTGTAATTATAAATTTAACAGTTAAAAATGTCCTAACGTCTATGAGGGATATTCTGAAACTAAATTTTATCATACCTTTCTATAAAGGAGTTTTATTACAAACAGAAAAATACAATGACATGATAAATTACAAACTTTTGGCTATTTTCTCCCCACATAGTCACCAGCAACAATATTTGTTGCATCATGAGATCAATTTCAAGAAATCATCCTAGTAAAAATCTGCGCAATTCAAGGAAGTTCTTCATAATCTATTTCATCACTTTATTGCTTCACAAGTGAAAAGAGTACCAATAATGCAAATTTCAATGCATGGTAAGGGTAAAAATTTGATGGGACAAAATCAGGGCTAGATGGCAAATGATCTAATCAGTTCCCTTTTAGGTGAATATATTCTTTTGTATCCCTTACTGAGTTGGATCTTGTATTACCAACTAAAAATAAAGTCATTTGGCTCAAGAACCTTTATCTCTTGCATCCAGGACAAAGCCATAGACATTATTTGCAGGAGGATATTATGGCTGGTACGGAGCTGAGACTGAATTCATAATTTATTTGAATGGTAAAAAATGAAAATGTATTTAATTTTGAAGTATCTGAGATGGGTTCAAACCCCAACAGTCCCTACCCTTTCCCGGCTACTTCCTTGCTTGCAATTGAATGGTGGATTTCAGTTTGGTGAAAGTATGGCATTAGCACAATGAATGCATTGATAGTTAGGAAATTAATCAATTTTGATTGATTCTGTTTGCACTCTTCTCACCTCAGAATATTGTTTTCCCCAGCATAGCTTTTCTAGTGAAGTACAATAGTTAAACATTTTTTAATTAAGGGTGAATGGGATGTTTGCACAATATTGCGACAGACTAAATCACTTTAGCAAGCCTCGCAGCGTTTCTAAAAGTTTATGCTCATTTTCAGTGGCGGCACGTGAATGACGTTTTTGGTCATCTCTATGCGAGTGATTCGCCTTTTTTATAGAGCAACTTAGGTATGACGGCATTCCAACAGATGAATGAACTTTCCATGATAATGGACTGTTTCTAACCACACACATGAAGATGACCGAAACGCCACTCACACGACGCCACTGCTCATTTTATTATATTGTCACCAATATTTTAAAATACTATTTTTTCAAATAATGTTTATACATGTTTTAGCATTAAAACATTCAAGAAAATTTTCTTAATGGCGATAGTGGTGACAGTAAAATGGGAGTAAAATTTTAGTAACACAGTGAGGCCTGCTTTGGAAACAAAGAAGAGCAGTAAGCTGTGAACCGCTATGCCCCAATTTTCACCAGGATAGCTTCTTGACACCGATTACTGCATTACGGCAAATTTATCAATGTCTGCAACAACTATATAGAAAAGCAGTCAAAAGTATGTATTTTGTTTGTTTGTTCCATTGCATGTTTCTGTTGCTAATAAAGTTTCCATGTAAAAAAGGTTCCTCATATAAATAATTCCATTCAACTTTTATATTTAAAATCTTTGTGAAGCTTAATTAAATTGTGTGGTTGATAATAATATCTGACTATATATATTATGTTCAACATAATGACACATGAATATGAATTACTTCAAGTGGTAAATAATTTCACATTTTCCACATAAAATATGTTGCAATATGAAAGCAGCTGTTAGCTGTATAATTTAATACAACTGAAACAATAAACTTACTTAATTTGTCAATGGAACTTTTAATTTGTATAACTTTCTTCCATGCCCAATTCAACAAAGATCTTGATGTACAACCTTCCTGGATTGAATCTAGAAAATATGAATTTTTACATTAGAAAAAGTCTCACTAAAAACTTTTTATAGAAATGATGATTTTTCATCCTTTTACACATGTCTATAGATATTTTTTTTTCCCCCAACTGTAACTATGTTTGTGAGAGATGTGTAGGGGAGAGGGGGCAAATTCTAATAATAAAACATAATAGTAACATCACTAAAGAGGAATACTGCACTTTATAAAATGAAATTTTTGGAAACATCGGATTTGTAACTAAAATATTTCATAAATACTCAACAGACCAAAACTTATAAAATGTACAATAACCTGATAGTCAATTAAATAGCTATAAAAAGGGTAAAACTATCCTTAAACTCTAAAAAACATTTAAGGGTGTAATTGATTGATTGGTTGGTTGGTTGACTGACTGACAGGGCTATCTTGATTTTGCCCCACCTGAAAAAGACCCAGGTGGATTTTTTCAATAAAGTCTACTTGAAAAACTAAAAATAAAACCTAAGTGGTTTTTTTTTACAAAATCCTTACTTAAAATTGCACTTTTACCTAACTTATAATAAACATATAAATATAAAATGAATATAATATACATTATTATAACATGGACAAAGAATTTTCAAAATTATTGGAAGTGCTCAAACTGTTCTATAGAACAAAATCTCCATGAAAAATAATTTATAATAATTTCATTAAAACATAATGGAAAAATTATACAAACAAATTAAATCAAGGAAAAAAAAATTGTTTATCAATACAAAGAAAAACTGAATTTTCAAGAAAATATCAGAAAACAGTAAAATAATGCTAATTAATAAAGGGACAATAAACAATTCAAAAGCTTTGATGAAAAGTAACTTTATTGAGATATAGTTATAATATTTCTCATTATTGCTATGAACCAAAATATTGGTTTGGATTAAAACAAGACATCCACAGTTGTATGTTTAAAAAATATATGTTCCATAATTTTAAAAAGATCAAGCATGTTTTGAAGAATAATACAGATTTTTTAAATAAACATCTAAATAAAAGTAAAAAATTTTATTAAGCCCAGTTTGCATGCATAATTAAATTTAACGTAAGTATGTAATTGTAATATACCTGCATATCTCCATTCTTTTAAACATTTTATAAAAAATGGTGGTATGTGATATTCAAGAGCTAACTGCATTAAAGACTCTCGCTGGACAATCTATTTAAGAGAAAAAATATTAATTTATAGTAATTTACACAAAATATTTCTTAACACTTACATATATAAAGAGAAGAAAAATAGCTCAAAAAATGCTTTTTAGCAATTTCATGAATGCACTAAGTTTTATCAAATATATAATAAATTTTATATAATTATTAATTAAAAAAATAAAAGAACTCATGTTTAATTAAAATTTTTTGCATTAAAATCAGTGTTTCCGCTACAGTAGCATTTTTCGCGAAATGCTAAAAGACTTATCCAAAATGCGAAAATGGAATAACATGTTTTTGCTTTTTTGCTAAAGCATCTTACTAAACACAAATTGAAAAGAAAAAGAAAAAATCTTCAGCGAAAATATAACGAATTTTTCATGGGAAAAAAATCGTAACATTGATCAAGAGAAATCCATTGGTTCATGCATATAAGGAAAATCAAACACTGAACTACGCATAAGAATTGCATACAAGAAATCAATTTGTAAATAATCATGAGGCATTTGTAAAGTGGTAATATGAAAGAAAGAAAAATTATAAATTGTAAACCAAAAAGGTTTGAATAGTAATAAAAAAATTTCACTTATATTACTTTTTTTTTTTCTGTATGTTATGTTTTTATTTTCAGATACAGTATAAGCTTAATGTAGTTCTACATGCTATAGTGATAATTATATCTCCAGAAAAAGAATACAAGTCATATCTAAGATGTTCATTTTAAAAAGTTTACAATATAAAATAATAATCTAAAAAGTTTAATACTTTTCATGTCTGCCAATAAATGTGTTAAAATATATGCTTGTACTACGTTCAAATTGATCTGGTAACAGTGGTAAGTAAATTTTTAATTACTTTTTTGTTTTTAATTTCAAATTAAAAAAAAATTTACCTTTTGTGTATAACTCAACTTTAAAGACCTCATTAAAATTTTTTAAGTTTAATTTACAAATGAAAATCAAAAATAGCGAGGCGTTTAGAATAATGTGTAAACTGATATTCATTTTTTTTCTACTGTTTCTGGCATTTTAGCATTTTGCTAATGAAAATTTTTACTCAGCTTAAACCCTGATTAAAATCATTTGCATTTAGCAAATTTTAGTTTTAATATCTGGGAGTATGTTAGCTTGCTCTCTATCAGAAACATGGTATTTTATTAATAACTAGTCACCTTTGGCGACCAGCTGGTTTGCAACTCTTGAAAAATCTGACTGTATTAATCTACAGCTCAATGGCCTCTGTAGCACTCCTCTTCCTGTGTCAGAATCTATAACATGCTTACTGTGCAAGTACTATTGAAAATTCTGACTGCAGCAAATTTCCACTTAAGGATGCATATGGTGCCTTCTTGTTTTATAATCTGAAACAACCTGTTCGCTCGCTGTGCACACAACCTTGGAGAATTTTGACTGCAGCAAATTCTTGCTTGTTAACATCTGCAGTACCCTCATTCATCCCTCCCTAATAGTTTTTTATACTTTCAAAAGAACGTGTGATCCATTTATCACTCTCAAAAAATTTAATATACAAATTTTCAGGGCCACAGCTCTAATTTAAAAAATATTTTACATAAATATTCCCCCCCCCCCTTAAATCTGCCTTGTATAAATTTTCTTTTTGAAAGTATGCACAATCTATTCCTCACCCCCAAAAACCTTGAAATACAAATTTTCGAAAATATTTTGCCAGTCCATCTAACCCCCCACCCCATTAACTTTACATCTTCAAAGTTATGCAAGAATCAACACGCCATCCCACAAAAATCTTGAACATGGTTTTTCAAAGCTCTAGGTCTATTTTAAAACTTTTACGAAATGTTAATAGGCCAACTTGTGATACTACTGTTCTGCAATTTCCCTTTTGAGTGCATATCAGCCAAATGGTGGTGATGCTATCCTGAAATTTTCCTTGTTTATGGAAAGGTTATATCTCAGATTATAACACATACAACTACTCCTATTTTAATTTGTGTGTATATCGGTTGACAGCTGGCATTACTATTAATGAATAACTAATGATTGTACAGATGGCTGTATCTCAGCATCCACTAACTATTTTGTTATTTACTGCTCAATGGTGTATCAAGGTCCTAACTATCAAATAAATATTTGACTGTCTAAAATTTTTAGTTATTATTATTATTATAATTATTTTAATATATTCTAACTAAATGTGGCCAATTACAGACATATGTTAAAATCAGCTTTAAATTTGGAGAAATTCACTACTGCTTCATTAGTCACTATATTTAAAGGAACTTTTAAGAAACATTAACCACAATATTTTAAATAGCTTTATAAATAAAAACTTTAAAAAAAAAAAAAAAAAAAAAAAAAAAAAAAAACATTGAAATTCCAGCATCTTCCTTACTTATGCTATATCAGTTTTGGTTCAGGGACCCCACTGCTTGCATTTGTGCCTTAACTGGGCATTTCAGTTTAGGTGATAACGACAATAAATAGCACTGCTATCACTCAAGAACTATGTTTTTCAAACAAACATTTCTCAGACATCATATCTTCATACTATAATAACAGATGGCAGCACTAGATAATCTTACCAGCTTAAAAAACTTTAATTAAAAAAGACTAATGAAAAACTCAAAAATTGGGCTTCAAAGTGCATGAGTAGTAGTCGAAATAAACCTCCAATGCAAAATTCTGTAATTCTGCAATCAATCTTTGCCTTCAAAGCCAAAGCAACCAACACACTTCTAACTTTAACTTTGATTTTTGTCACTTTATCATCGTCCTTACGGTTTAGGATGCTGTGAAGACACTGAAAGGCTTTCTTTAATCAAAAGGCATCTTTTCTATTATTTATCTGCAAAAAGGAACACTTTGTCCTTGGAGAATGAGGATCAAACCTACAACCTTCGCATTAGTAGCATGATGCTCTAACCAACTAAGTTAATTAGCCTCAGTCTTTTTACTTTTAAATTCCTAGCTCTAGAATCAAACATTTTAGAAATTTAAAGATTTTAATAAAAAAAAAATAATCAAAAATTCAGAAATGGGCATCAGGATAGATTAATACAGACCTACATGCAAAATTTTATAGCTCTGCAATCACTCATTTGCCTACAAAGCAACAGACATACACATATCTTGTTTTATTATATGTAGAGATAACTAATCACAGCAGGTTACCAATTTGTTAAAACTGCTCAAAAATTGGAAAAATTCAGAAATTTCTTTTCTTATTTCTTATTTCTGTTTTTTTTTTTTTTTTTTCCCCTATCATATAAGGTCACATGGGAATGAAACTGAAAATAAATATTTCAGACTGATCAACAGCATTGCCGAAGCATTTGGCTGAGCAAGCAGGTGCTCGAAAAAGATATCATTTGAATAGCACAGATGATACCTTTAAAATTAAAATTTTAATTAATATATCAAAAATTAAATACAATTATTTATTTTATTTCCCCACCCCACCCCCACTATCCACTCTGACAGGTTTCCATGCACTCATATATAAATTTTTGTACTTCTCCATTCTATGGGGCTGAATGTATATACAGATATCTTCTTTTATTATTACAGATGAGACCAGAGACAAATTACAAACATAAAATGATTTTAGAAAAGTAAATTTACTTTTATAAAACATTAAAAATAGAAGGCATTTTTAAACTAAATTTTTGACACCTAAAAAATGAAGGGAAAGTAACCAATTAATCATGTAAATATTACACATGCTTTGTAAATTCAAATTAGTTTGAAGTTTAATTTTTTTAATAATTAAACATTTAGTAATAGTATTGGTACAAAGAATTAAAACTACTTTCTTTTATTTGAACTACTGTTGCAGAAAAATACATATAAAGGCCCAAAGAAAATAACAGCAGTCTAACAATCTCTATAAAAGTTGATTTTGATAATGGATTTGGCTAAATTTTTAGCAACTTGGCAACCAAATTTGGCAAAAAATGAGTTTTAAGTTTGCAAGATTTGAAAGCACTATGTCAATTTAGAATTGAATGATCTTCATTTTCCTTAATGCTAATCTTTGCCAAATACTATAAAAGGAACGATACACTTTTCAGTAAGTAAATGGAGTTTAAACCTCCAAACTGTGTATCTGTCATTGACAGACAGTTAGGTCAAGTTGCTGATTAATGTTTCTGAATGAGTGATGTTCATATTCTCTGATGTATATAAAATTGTTTTTATGACTTTTGTGATACAAATAATAGTTTGATTGGATTGTCTTGAGAGCCTTAATCAAAGTATATTTATAAACTTGAATTTGCTTTCTTATTTACAACCCATTTTCTACACATCAGAGAGCAAATATTTTCACATCAGTATTATTATAAATAATTATTAAAACTACTGGATCAAACAGCTAAGGAGCTCCAATGCCCTTTTTGCTATATTCATTACAGATGAGCTGATTTTTATTTATTAATATATGTATACAGATTCTTTTATTTTACTTCATATATATCAAGCCATATAACTTCTAAACCATATCATCAATTTTTATATTAATATTAATAAAACTATAAAGTACTATTATTATTATGAAAACTGTATTGTGTGCATATGTATGTGCATGCACGTGAGTATACATGTACAAGTGTATTTGTTAAAAGAAATAAATTAAAGTTAGATCAAAAAACATTTTCTAACAAGAAAATTTTAAGATAGCAATACTATGCTAATTCATATTTTTGTCTCATGGTGAAATACGAGCATATTAATAAATACTTTTCACTCCATAAAAATAAAATATTTGTATGGTATAAAATTAATATATTATCAAAAATTTAATTATTCATTTATATAATCTAATTTAATTAACATATGTTAGTTTAAAATGTATCTTACCAAAGGTACTCTATCGCTTGAAATATGAGGATCTGATATTAAACCACAGCGAACCAAATTTGAATAAATGCTCTTTGGATTCACTAGGATATTTGGCCCAGTATCAGAAATTTCATACAACAGCTAAAAATAATTTTATTCATATAGAAAAAATATATAATACTAAAAAACAATCACATTGAGTAGAATATTTATAACTTTCAAAATTTATTAGAGCATGCATTTACTATAAAAACAATATTTTTGTAATATAAATATAAACAGAAATTAAAAAATTGATTTAATTTAGAATATTTCATTACTAAAGTCAAATCATATACATGTAATGAATTGGGAGATGTCTTATAAAATGATGATTCAGTTTGTTCATAAATTATCCTTTATTCATAAAATATGTAGATAGTGCCCAGTTTGTGCTAAAGTTCCCCAAAGTGGCTCCATAGTTCAGTGTCAATCAGGCCATAAGTGATTTAGATAACTCTCACATCTCAAAAATCTCCCCTTCCTTTAGTTACATCTATTTTTAAACTTCTAGTTTCTGTACCATACATTGGAAGGTGTGACTCCCACTCCACCCATGATTTTCCATTGGCAGGTCAATATAATTTTGATGTTTTATTGGCTAAGTCTCTTAGAATCAGACAGTGAAGTCTCTTGGTTGGTTGGTTGGTTGAATGTTTTTTTTTTTTTTTTTTTTTGGCGCAAGGTCCACAGTAGGGCATGCTGTGCCAAACAAACAGGTAAAAGAATAAAAAGTAGCTTCTGGATGGGTTCACCCCGTCCAGAATGTCATTAAAAAATCACAGTAGAAAAAAGAAGGAAAACTACATACAAGATAAAATCAAAAATAATAAAAACAGTGCATACAATAAAAAAACATATGTAAAATAGGATGAACATTGTAAACAATAAAATCAGATGTCGAAGTAAAAATCAGCCTCCTTCAAAAAGTTTGTCAAGTAATAATGAGGATTTGCACCTATAAGGCTCGTCAGATTGGGAGAAGATTAATTAAAATAATGTCTGTACAAATGATGAAGACAAGGACAGTCAGTGAGCAAATGGCAAATTGTAAGCACACAAAAATGACATTTCGGACAGTCAGGTTTCTGTTGTCCAAGTAGTAAGTATTTATGCGTAAGCCTTGAATGCCCAATTCTTAGATGAGTAATTATGACATATTTTCTAGGACTAAGAGTAGGCCAGACTGCAATTTGAGGTTTTATTTTCAAGTAATTTATTATTTTGTTGATTATTCCAGGCCATTTGCCAATTATTTCTGAAAATGCTTTTTAGTGTGTGCTTAATGTCATCATAACGTATAGGACAGTTTAAAAGAATAGAAGCCTGCCTTGCGGCTTTGTCTGCTGCCTCATTGCTTTTGATGCCAACATGACCAGGAACCCAGCAAAACAAGATGTCAAATCCCTTTTTCAGAAGGTCATTGTAAGCTTTTTAAATTGAAGTGAAAGATGGATTACAAGAGGTAGATGAAAGAGAATCAAGAACACTCTTTGGGTCTGTATATATAATGAATTTACAATTTGGATGAAATGAAATAAAATTAAGCGCAACCTCAATAGCTAAGAACTCTGCAGAGAAAATAGAAAAAGCGCTAGGAAGTTCATAGCTTAGAGTAGTATTGTCAGAGATTATCGCACAACCAACCTTATTGCTTGCTTTAGAACCATCAGTAAAAATTTCAGTATAGTCTTTATAATTGCTCCGATGAGCTTTGTAGAGGGTCTGAAAGATGGAGGCATCAGTGTTACATTTGCCAAAACCTTTGAAAGGATGAAGACATGAAATACCCTGGAAGTTCCACGGAGTCATATTTAAAAGACCTCTACGACAAATTTTGGTATGGAGATGAGGGATGCCAGCAAGATTATTCTTGATTCTGAGACCAAAATGTGGGATGCAAGATGGACGGTTTAAAAAAAGATTGTCATTACTATTATTGATATGAGGATGAATTGGATGATTAGGATGGGAAAGTATCCTATAGTACAATTGTAATGATAACTGCTGTCTAATATTAGTAGGGAAGGCTCTACACAGTCAGCATATAAATTGACGACTGGAGAAGTGCGAAAGGCCCCTGAGCAGATTCTAAGCGCATTGTGATGAACTGTGTCAAGTTTTTTCAGGTAAGAATTAGGAGCAGACCCATAAATTTCACAGCATAGTCTAATTTTGAACAAATTAAAGAGCAGTTGATTTTTAGTAAAGAAATGCGATCAGCACCCCAAGATGTGTTTGCAAGTACTTTTAAAATATTTAAAATATTTTCACATTTCATCCTTAAATAAGAAATATGTTCTTTAAAATTGAGTTTTTTGTCAAAAATTACACCCAAAAAACGGGCAGAGTCAACTACCGAAATAGGTATGTCATTAATAAATATTTGTGGATCAGGATGAAGACTACGTTTGCGGCAAAAATGCATACACTGTGTTTTGTCACTGGAATAAGTAAAACCATTTTTATTAGTCCATTTAAGAATGTTTTTAACAGTGAGTTGTAACTGTCGTTCAATGAAGCGCATATCATTTCCCTGACAAGAAATCCTGACAAGAAAAAATTATTATCATCAAATGCATATATTTTAACATATATGTGGTTCTGAAAGTCTTTCATGCCGTATGTATTAACTTAAGATTTCTAAAAATAGTTTCTGATGACTAGAACATTAAAAACATCAGAAATTGCTCTAAAAGTGTCAATCACTGGACCTTAAGTCTTTTCTAAAATTTCTTTCACTCTGTCAGTCTATATTTTGTTTTTGCAGCGACAGGACATGCTTTCTTATTGCAAATGATAAAGAAAGATACAGTCGTATGAAATGTATGGTCAGACCTTCAGGTGGGTCAAGCATGGATGTTTAAAATCTATTTTAAGCTATAGTTCCTGGTTTAGTAAGCCGAAGTTAGAAATTTAAAAAAGAAGAAGCAGAAGAGAGAGAATGATTGTAGGGCAAAAAACCAAACTCGAAACACACATTTTTTTAGTGCCAAATATTTTACAGTATTTTCAAGAAGAGTTTAAATATATCTTAATAGGAAAATTTAAACGTTTAATATCAGAATAATATCTTATCTCAGTCTGAAAATAATTCATTTTAGCCAATGGTTAGTGCATAACTTTCATGGTCGTAAATACACTGATGGAAAAAAAAAATCCCAACACCAAGAAAAAATTATTGTACAGTAATGAAATTTCAGCAATACATTTGTCTAGGTAACATATTTAATTGATTAAAGTTTCAAGATTACAGGTAGAGCCATTGGCGAGAAGAGCCATTTCAAATGTGAAATGTTGGTACATTAGTAACCAGTGTAACCGCCAGAATTTTGAATGCAAGCATGCAAACGTGCATGCACTGTGTCGTACAGGTGTCGGATATCAGTTTGTGGGATGGAGTTCCATGCCTGTTGCACTTGGGCGGTCAATGCAGGGACGGTTAATGCTGGTTATGGATGACGCTGGAGTTGTCGTCCAATGATGTCCCATACGGGCTCGATTGGAGAAAGATCTGGTGATCTAGCAGGCCAAGGCAACATGTCGACACTCTGTAGAGCATGTTGGGTTACAACAGCGGTATGAGGGCGAGCGTTATCCTGTTGGAAAACACCCCCTTGAATGCTGTTCATGAATGGCAGCACAACAGGTTGTATCACTAGACTGACGTACAAATTTGCAGTCAGGGTGCGTGGGATAACCACGAGAGTGCTCCTGCTGTCATACGAAATTGCTCCCCAAACCATAACTCCAGGAGTAGGTCCTGTGTGTCTAGGCCGCAGACAGGTCGCTAGCAGGCGTTCACCTGGCCTCCTTCTAACCAACACACGGCTATCACTGCGACCAAGGCAGAACCGGCTTTCATCAGAAAACACAACAGATCTCCACTCCGTCCTCCAATGAGCTCTAGCTTGACACCACTCATGTCGCAAACGGCAGTGGTTTGGAGTCAGTGGAATGCATGCTACAGGGCGTCTGGCTCAGAGCTGTCCTTGAAGTAACCGATTTGTAACAGTTCGTTGTGTCACTGTATTGCCAGCTGCAGACGCAGTACGATTAGCCACAGCCATACGCCGAACACGGCGGTCTTCCCTCTCAGTAGTGCCATGTGGCCGCCCGGAACCCGGTCTTCTTGAGGCAGTACCTTCCCTTGACCACTGCTGCCAACACTCATGCACAGTGGATACATTCCTGCCAAGTCTTTCTGCAATATTGCGGAAAGAAAACCCACCTTCTCGTAGCCCTACTACACGACCTCGTTCAAACTCAGTGAGCTGTTGATAATGGCTTCTTCGTCTTCTCAGAGGCATGCTAGACTAACATTAACCCACTACGTCAAATCTCAACTGTAAATAACGATCATGAACCTTACAGCACTTATTTAAAGCAAACCTCATTTACATGTTCATAGTGTCGCTACTAGCACCACACTTATGCGCATAGCTTGAAATTTGAATCGACGTCATCTTTCAGATGTATAAACACGCCTACCAAATTTCGTTTATCTAGCACAGCTCCTTCCTGGTGTTGGGATTTTTTTTTCCATCAGTGTATTTTTAAAGTTTTATTTCAACTATTCCCTATTTTCACTAGATTGCTTTTTAAATTCTATGAAATTTTATATATTGTTTACCAATATAACTTAAAATTTAATGTTTTTTTTTTTTTTTTTTTTTTTTAAAGGATTAATCTTAAAAATAGCCTTTTTAATTCGCTAAGTTCAAAACCCGATTGTCAGCCATGTTTCCGGGTCTAAATTACATAATTGCAAAAATTTATTTTATTTTATTTATTTATTTATTTTTTGCTATAACAAGCCTGATTACATCATCCATAATATTTGAAGAGATATACAGTTAACTCCTGTTAATCTACAGATCTATAATTTGAAAACAACTCTAATCTGCAACCATTTTTTTAATACAAACAAAGAAATTAACAGCTCAGATTTCGAAAAAAATCAGCAACATTTCTCACATTTTTATTCATATTTTATATATATAGAATTTTTAGCTTAATCCTTGCTCTCAAATGCAATTGAAAAAACCAGTAAGATTCTTATTATTTATTATCACACATTTCATATAGACTAGCACCAGGTCAGGCCAAAGAATGCCAGGAAAGATAAAAATTTAAAACAGACCACTATTAGATCAGTGTTTAACAATATTAAAAATAATCAATGATGAATATTTATTTTTGCACTTAAAATATATTTTCTTTTGTATTTTTAAAATAAATATGCATGTTTAAATTTTATTGCTATGTATTAGCATTTAAGTATGCTTAAATTATTTACTTTTATGTGATTGAACAGTTTTATCAATATTGAAGAAATATTTTATTCTAAAATTTATTTAAAATTATCTTTCTATTTTAATGTCTATTTACATATTAATAACTCAATTTCCATCTGCAAAAGAAAAATGCATACAAAGACAGTAATCCACAAAATCCCATGACCTGCACAACCTTTAACAAAAGTTTTGTGGATTGCGAGGAGTTAACTTTATAAGAAAAGTTTACTTTTAAGTAATAATGAGAAATTAAAATATAATATTTTGATTTATATTCATACATATATCAATAGATTCTTACTTACACGCTTCTGCAATCCCATAAAATTACTTTTACATGTGCCTATTGAAGAAAAAACTACTGTTTCTGAAATAGAAAAAACAAAAACAAATCTGTACAAAAGACATTGTGAATAATATAGTGCAAATTTAAAATTACAATTATATTGAGAAAATAACAATTGTACTTATATACTTACGAAAGTCAAGTGCAGATGGAAAGAAAAATTCTTCAGATGGGGTATTATATCTGAATTTTTTTATACTGTGAGGAATAGCATGAAGTCCCTGTAAATCAACAATACTAAGTAATTTTTTCTGAAGAATTACCAATTACATAAAAGCACTTATCTACATATCAATATCTAAGCTTTCATAAACATTTATGGAGGCAAATTCAAATATTTAATAAAATGTAGAACTAAGTTTTAAAAATAATTGTAATATGATTTTGACATTTTCTTTAGCAATTATAATATTGAGTAAGACATTATCAATTAAAATAAGTTATTAAACATAATTAATGAAAACTGAATTGAAAAAATATCCATATACAGTAGAACCTTGCTAATCCAAAATTCTGGTTAATCCGAACCAATTTTATTTTCGAAAATTACACTACTTGAACAAATTAACTGAAAAGATTGAAATTGTACTAAAAACAAAAAAGTACTTACTTTTTCAGCATGCATAATTTTGTACACTTTGAAGAAACTTTTGCAATAATTGAAGGATCACATTTACATATAATAAAAACACATACACTAACACATCACATACACGTTAACGATCTTTTGGGGTGAAGAAATTTGTCAGATTTGTCTGACGAAGTGATGTCATTCTCAACGAGCAAGCAATATTGTACCAACGTCTCATAAACATAATGTCTGTTGATGTTGCGTTTTCACTCTGCTCTACGCATCGCACATCCATTATTCTACTGAAAAGGAGAAATATACATACATATTCTCTTTCTATTGCTTTTGAATAAAAGAATTCAAGAGATAGTAGTATTAAGTACATACTTATAACTTTTTTTTTTTTTTTTTTTTTTTATCACACACCTCTTTTTTTTTTTTTTTTTTTTTTTAATCAGAATTTCAGATAATCCTAATTTTTTTTAATCCGAACAGGCACTGGTCCCAATTAGTTCGGATTAGCGGGGTTCTATACTGTATACAGTCAGTCATTAAAAATTTTGCTTTTAAATTAAGATCATAAGCAAATAACTTAATATTTCTTCAACTGTGCAAAGAAATTTCAGATTAATGAATAACAGACATAAGTAAAAAGAAAGGATTGAATAATAATAATAAAAAATCTTGCATGCAGCACATTGCTTAATGAATCATTATTATATAAAATCGATTTGATAATAATAGAAAAGAATGAGAACGAAGAATAGTCAGTCAAATAAATCCCCACAGAAACATACACAGGCCAAAAAAAGTAACTAGTTATCTTAAATTGATTTAATTTTTAAGATTAATAATATTACTTACTTTAATTTTTTAGACTACAATACTGATGAAATATAAGACCGTATATTTTGATGCTGAAGAAAAGAAGGATTACTTTAGGATAGTATTTTATGGGAAAATAATTTCAGATCAAAGCATAATAAGATTCAATTTTAACTGAAAAGCTCAAAATGCTATAAGACAAGTGCTATCCCCATAGCAATGAGCAAAAAAATGTAGGTTTTCTGTATTTGATAAGCATTTTAGCAAAATATCAAATGATAGAACGAACCTACATGAAAAAATACCTTGAAATGAAATTATATATATATGAAAGTATAGAAAGAATTAAGATTTTAAATTAATATTGAGTGATATTCTAAAGAAAATCCAATTCAAAATTCTTAACTTGTAAATTCCCCTATAAATTTAGTTTTGCAACAAAGTACGTCATATCGCAGGAATCAGAAAATGAATCAATTTTGAGAACAAAAACTGATTAGTATTATGCAATCTTGCAGTTTTGGCAGTAAAACAATGCAGATTAATTTTCCCCAGATCCCTGGGACTGAGATAAGATGTCAATCATTAAGTTTATAGCCAAAAAGAAAGGTAAGAGGAGCTTAAATAGTGCTTCACCGGCTTGTTCCGTTCTCGGCCAACGTCGTAGTGTTCAGCGTGCTTTGATAGGACTTGAATAAAATGTAATGTCTGCAAGAGTCTCAATAAAATGACTGTGCCGAATAACTGGACTCATTATTGTGTGGAATCCTTTCTCAGCATAGAGAATGTGTTATCCGATAAATATTCGTGACACACACATATATATATATATCTTTCTTTTCTCTTATTATCAAATGGATTATATATATATATATATAATAAAGATGATCTATTAAGCATAGTAGAAGCCAAGCAACAGATAGAAGATCACTGATATATATGAAAGAGACAAAAATAAATAAATTTAAATTATTAAAAAACCCAAATTAAGTGTAAAAATCCCCAGTCGAAATTATAATCATGAATAATTCGTAATTGCACCTTTAAAGATCATTTTCCAGCAGAAGACTTAATAACTCAGAAATCGGAAAAGGAACGAAATTATAAGTCGAAATTCACTGACGTTAACGGAATCTGCAACTTTCGCAGCATCGATCATGCATATTAATTAATCCTAGAAATTCTTTTAGCACCCAGACGATCTAAAGGACCAATCAGCAACTCAGAAAATTCAGTATAAAAGGCCAAACATTATACAAAAGGACAGATCTTGCCCCGGTTTTCTAGTGCTAATAAACTTATCGTTGGTCGCTCTTCCGAAATTATGTAGGTGCTACTGGTCTCCCCAACAGATTCTGTGGCCCGGGGTGCCGCTTGAGCCGCCCGTGGATCGGCAGAGCGTCGAAGACTCCATTCGCCTTCTACTCTGTCCTGACTTAGCAATAATGAAGAAATAAAGATGTTGCCTGAAATAAATCCTAGTAATCCTTGTGTGCTACGCCTGTCATCTCACTCTTATCCAGTAATTAATTCATTACATATATATATATATTTTTTTTTTTGTATTTATTAGCACGCTAAGCTGCAAGCATTAGATAGGTATGCATAGGGTGCATAGAATATATATATTTTTTTTACATAGTTCGAATTTAGAAATTAATGCAAATAATGCACAGTTTTTAAGCAGAATTATTGATTAAAAAAAATATTTAAAAAAAGTTTAAACTTTGAATCAATTGTTGAATAGAAATGTTACTAAAGCAATGAGTTTACAGTAAAAATTGTTAATGGTTGGTAAATAAGTAATCAGAAAATGTGTCAAGTATTATAAGAACACATGATGTTTATAAAAAGGAAGAGGGGATTCAACAGTACAATTTTGAAAACAGTTTATTTAAAAAAAAAAAAAAAAAATGTTTATACTTTATTAAATCTAGTTTAAAAAATAAAAATAAAGTTTATATTTTATTAATTCTAGTTAAAAAAAAAAAAAAAAAAAAAAAAAGGTCCAAAATTTTTCTATTCTATACAATTTACTAATAAAATTCTTATTGCACATGCACAAATATATTTTGCTCATATCTTCTAAATCTAATCAATCAGCATTTTTAAATGGTTGATACATATAATTTTAAATTGGATATAGGCCTAAAGCTCTGCCAAGTTTCATTCTATTCTGTCCAAACTTTTCTTGACAATAGCAGAATAAAACAAGTACTATGAACATGCAAAGAAAATATTCCAAAGGCATTTTTGGCTCCTTTGATGTCTAAATGTAAACATATCACAAAAAGTTTCCATTCTGTATGATTTATAGACTAAAGTCTTTACTTTTTCATTCAGTAAATAATTTTCATGCCCAAATTTAATAACCAGAAATTGTCAATAAAAAATTACACATCCAAAACATTTATCATTGAAAGAGAGTGCTTACCAAAAGAGGCTCTAAATTAAAAATCTGTGCTACTTCTTCCAAAGAAAAATGTGCAAAGTAAGGGTTCAGATCTGATGGTTCTGACCTATACACAAGAATGAATGCAAAAAATTGTATACAAACCTGACAAATATAAATATATATATACATGTATTTATTTAACATAAAATATAGATATTATGTGTGAAAGAGTAGAAGTAAACATAATACAAATTCTTTTTTAATAAATAAATATTTTAATCTCAAAATGAATTCTAAACTGCAATTTACTTGTGCTTTTGGTGATCTTATGAATTAGCCTTTCCAGACAAATGAATTAAAATTAGCAATTTAACACTGTATCCTTACTGAATCTCTAAAGTTACAGAAAACATTAAGATAAATCCAATGAGTGGAAAATATCAATTTCATTTATTAAAATTTTAAAGTATTTTTTATTTGCTAATTATGTATAAATTTTCTGCTCAGCTTGAGAGATTAATATTAAGAGAAGTAGATAAATGAATATTGAAAGAAAATCACTTCCGTACTATATTTATAAATTTTGTTCACTAAAATATTTTGTGAAAGGTATTCATATTGAAAAAAATGTAATAACTTTATATTTGTTTATCTGGTTACAATGTTAAGTGTGATAGTGGTAGGGAAGGGAGGGGCATCAATTTATCATCATGAATTTTATTCTTGTTGCCACTTATTGTTTCTTCAATATTTGCTCATGGAGCTAAAATTTTAAAGGGGGGGGGGGTAATTTCTGAAAGACTTTTTTGTTATCACTTTTTGTACCTTCAGTATTTGTACACAAAGATGCAATTTTAAGTGGATAGGAGGTCTTATCAAGAATTTTGTTTTTACTTTTTATTTCTTCAATATTTGTTCATGAACCTACAATTTGGGGGAGGGGGGGGGGGAGAGGGGAAGAGTAAATTTCTCATCAAAGATTTTATAAGTTACAAAAGGTCACGTATGTTTATTTAATTCTATTCATAATGCTACAATTTAAGGGGAGAGAAAGATCAATTTTTCATTAAGAATATTTTTATAGTTATTTTTTGTCTCTTTAATAATATTTCATCAAAAGGAATATCAAGAGGAATAAAAAAAACATATTTTTTATACTTTTTATCCATTTACTCTTCCAATTTTCAAAATACAAGATATGCCATGATGCAAATTGGTTCACTTTGGAGTACTATTTTGGAAGTTATCGTGATGACCAATTTCCATTATATATATGAATAGATAGATAAATATTGGGTGAGTTTGAAAGTTAAACCCGTTTTTGGATATGCAAATTTGCAACGGAACTGACGTCACACATGACATTGTAATGACGCAAATCGTCGGCCAATCAAACATGTGGATGCCTCCCATATAAATGCATCATGTCTCACAAAATTAATCATCTAAAAAAAAATATCAGAGGGTGTAACATGGAAAGCGAGAAGGAGCATATACGACAATGTTTGTTATACGATTTCGATAAAAAGAGTACAGCAGCCGCAGCATGTCACAATGTTTGTCAAGTTTATGGGGCAGGGCTGCCACTCAATAAAGACTCCAAAAATAGTCGCTTTAGTTGCATTACATGTAAAAAATAGTCTCCTAAATAAGTCTCCAGAAATAGAAAACAGTTTGCTCTTCCTAATCCTCCCCTCCCCTTTCTTTTAACCCAATATTAATGTTATGATTATAGAGTATAGGACCCATTAATAAGTACAAAACTTTGAATGAACACCATAAAATACAAGAACTTTCAACAATTGTTTCTGGTCGAAAGAAAACATGACTCTTCGTCAGGTGAACAAAGTAGGTACAAGTGCTGCAATGCAAACAAAAAGGTTTTTGTTTGCATTGCAGTACTCATGCAGGGTGTCAACAATCTGGGAAAACAAGGAAACCATAGAAAAACCAGGGAGCTTTATCAATCTGGAAATATCAGGGAATTTCATATAAAATACTGAAAAAACACCAAATGGGCGATATCTTAGAACATTGAGGGCTTCTTCTTTTTTTAGTTGAATCTCAACAAGTTAACATTAAAATAAGAACCTTTTTTTTTTTTTCCACTATTAAATATTTTTAATGGAACAACATGAGGAATAATTTTATGTTCTGATGTTAATATGTTATTATGAACTTTTAGTTTTCATTTCATTTTTCTTTATGTGAATGTCAACAAAAAGAAAATATTGAGATATTTTTGTCCATCACCAGTATAGTTTTTTTGAATTGCAATGATTTATGAGCATGTTAGTATGTTACACAAGTGTGCAATACACAAAATTATGGAATGTATGTAATAGGTAACAGAAATCATGGAAATCTGAAAATTAGTCTGGGAAGTCATGGAAAAATCAGGGGATTTCTGTAGCCACTCTGTCGTGCTTACTTCATCCCCTGACGAAAGGTTGTGTTTTCTTTTGTACCGAAACAACTGTTGTGAGTTCTTACATTTTATGGTATTTATTCAATGCTTTGTACTTATTATCTTTAAATGCCAGCTCTGTGGTGCTTTCTTATAATAGGACCCATTATCCGGAACCCATGGGACCAAAAGTATTCTGGATTTTGGATCTTTTTTCGTTATTTATTTCCCTGAATTATAAAACATAACTCAATTTTTAATAACTATAATAATTTTATTACAATATAAATTAATAACAATAATTTGTTTAATTTTATTACAATATACAGAGATGAGAGTGGGAAATCGACAAAAAGTCTGAAAGTATCAGCTAAACGCAAAGATAATTTAATTTTAGTAATAAAAGAAAAAACAGATACACAAAATCATACTTTCTATAAGCAAAAATGGAGAATATATGAAAATAAGTTGTTTAGAAACAGTTGAAAGACAGAAAATTGAACAAAAATAAGAATATTTAGAACAAAAAATCTGAAAATTGTTTTAAAAGAATTAAGAAAAGTCTGAAATTCCTACAAAACAAAAGTCTGAAAATTCTCATCTCTGAATATAAAATATAACTCAAAATTTTTTTTCAATAACTGATTGGTAATTACTTACATCTAGGTGTAACTATATGTAAGCTCTTATGAAATTCTGTGCCTTATTTCTTCAGCTAGAGCTGCACAAAATATCAGTTACACTCAGACAGGCATTTTCTAAAAATACTCAAATGATATACTAGAACACTCTAAATGAGCAAATCAATTAAACATATTTAATAATTTAATCCTTTCTTCTGTCGAATATAACAGAAAGTAAAAAATAACTGTAATACATAAACATGTACACAAGTACATTGATGCTGATTCCACTCGCTGTCAGCATTGTAGCTGCCCATTATTGTTTCCACTAAATGTGAATGACAACTTGATCATAAGAGCAAAATGAGAAAAGATTTTTTCTTTAAAAATTTCCTTTTTTTTTTTTTTTTTTTTTTTACTTATAGTGAACAAAACTGGAAATCAATCATTGAATAAAATCCAGAATTTTTTCTTATATGGTTGGATGTGAATTCCAAGGATGTCTTGGACCACAAGCAACCCTGATCACTGAGTAAAATGAATTATGTTTTAATTTCTGATTTTCACAATATCTAATAAAATGCTTAATAGTTAACTTTAGTGTGATTTCTTTTTAAGTAAATAAAATTCTGGTTTTAGATATGAAATATTTTTAAAATCATTAAAAAAAATGATTCCGGATTTTGGAATTACAGATAATGGATCCTATATACTGTTTAAAATAATCGGAATAAGTAAGCAGTAATTTTTACAGATGCTTTATATAAAACCAGATAATATTATTATTAATAATAAATAAAATTCTAAGTTTTTCAGATTATTTTTAAAAATATTAACAATATATTATAAAACACCAGAGAGATGGTACCTGTTGCTCTTGCAACCTAGAATTGGTTTAGTCAGATATTAAATTTGTATCCTTTGATTTTTCTCTTTCAAACAACACAGAGTTGATTTGATTTAAGATAAAATTTTGTGAAGGTTTAACTTTAGACCAGGATTTATTTATTTATTAATATAACCTCAGATTTGTTCTTTTTAGTTGCTAAATGTTTAAAATAGTTGCCTATATTTTTTATCTGATACCAAAATAGTTGCTTTTGCCTATATTTTGGCTAAAATAGTCACCATAGTTGCCTTCTCTTCAAAATAGTAGCTTTAGTTGCCTTTTTAGTCGCCAGTGGCAGCCCTGATGGGGAGGATGCAATAGATGAAAGCACATACCGTCGACGGTTTTGTAAATTTAGGGAAGGAGACAGAATCTGCCAAGATCAGGCTAGGAGTGGACGGCCATCACATGTTGGAGACAATGATATTGACCAAGCTATAAGGAACAACCAACACCCAACCGAGCAAGAATTAGTGGAGACCTTCAACATACACCAGTCGAGAGATGGCTGGTTAAGTTAGGTTTTATGAGAAGGTTGGATCGTTGGGATCCACATAACCTGACAGCTAATCAACGGGATGACCGAATTGCCACCTCCGTTTCCTTGCTTTCCTGGTACAAAAATGACCCATTCTTGATACGAATTGTGACAGGAGAAAAGAAGTGGATTATGTACCGTAATGTAAAGCATCATAGGACTGTGTGTCGCCCTTCTGATATGCCTGCATCGACTTTGAAAGCTGAACTTCATCCCAAGGTGTTATTGAGTGTGTGGTGGGATGTGTAGGGAATAATTCACTGGGAGATCCTGCCACTCAACCAAGACATCAATGCTGCCTTCTACTGCCTACAGTTAAGACAGGCTGCATTCAAATTTGGTAGCAAAGTGGCCAGGTCTCATCAATTGTCGCAGTGTTATCCTTCATCACGATAACGCCAGGCCATATGCTGCTGTCATCACTCACCAAAAGCTACTGGGCTTTGGTTGGGAGGTTTTACTCCACCCTCCTTATTCTCCTGACTTGGCACCAACTGACTATCACCTATATTGTGCGTTGAACAATTCCTTCAGTCAGAAAATCTTTGATGATCTCGATGCATCGAAAACTGCCCTCCAAGACTTTTTTGACTCGAAATCGCCAGAATTTTACTGCCGTGGAAATCATCTCCTACCAGAAAGATGGCAAGAGATCACAGATAGCAATGGGGATTATGCACAATAACAGGTACTGTTCATTTTGCATTTATTTGCTCTTCTTTATGGGTAATAAAAATGGGTAGAACTTTTGCACTCATCCAATATATAAATAAATGAAGTGATTGCAATGATTTCTTCGAAATCAACCTAGTAAGAAAAAAATTAAGAAAAATCACCCTTCCCTGTTTCAAAAAATTCTATAAAAACATCTATTAGATTTCTCCAACAGGATGCACAATAAATAAAGAAAAATAAACTGTCAGCATTTTCTACTGACTCATACATATTTTGGCTATTACCCATATAAATATTTACTTTGCACACCATCACCTTTTCTCGACAAGACTATTTAATACAACCTTTCTCACCAAAAAGCTTTTATAACTATGTAAAATAGAGATTCACGTTGAAAAAAAAGTGCATAAGCTAAACCTTAGGAACACAGCTGAGGCTACAGCTCTCTCCAATGGATTAGCATTTGAGCTTTTTCATTTTCCCTATATTTCCAGGACAGGTAAAAATAAATTTTCTTAATTTTTCCAGGTAATTTTCTTTGACATTTTACAAAGAGATTTTTTTTTTTTTCCCTTGAATTTTGAAAGTATAATCAAGTTGTATTATTATTATTTCAACATTTAATCAAGATTCCCTAATTTTTATAGATTTCAATCAAATTCCCTAACATTTCCTTAACTTTCCTAGCATTGCAAAATTTGTCTGATTTTCAGATTTTCCAAGCTGTAGCCACCCTATCACTAGATTTTAAAATGATAAGAGGGGGGGGGGGGTAAAAGAAAATTTAATGCTATAAATTGAGAAAAAAAAATTACCTAAAATTAGAAGATGGCATTTCAGCTCGATACCACTGATTCAAATCAAATAAAGCCAAATGATATGAAGTTGGGGTATTTTCTGAATGAGACCATACAATCCAGGACAGAAAACACAAACTCATACTTTCTGTTGCAGTGTCACCTATAATTAAAGTAATATAAAAACATCATAATTTAGCTTTAAAAAAAAAAAAAAAAAAAAAAAAAAAAAGTTAAAATACCGGAACTCATCTTTAAAAAATTTAAAGAAACAAATATTTAAAGAACTAAAATAATAATAATAATAATAATAATCTGATATATTGCAAAAAGTTGTAATGGAAATAACAATAGGACCAAGTGAAATGTTTCACTGTACCTATACATAACCATGATTTTTCAATCTTACGCACATTTAAATATAATACAGATCTTTTATTATTATGACAAATTCTGTTTAAAAACAATTTAAAAAACTGGTTTTTTACCAAAAATTTACATTAAAACTACTAAAACCATATCAAAATCACCTGTACGAGCACTTTCAGCTGCTTACTGTAGCCTTCATCAGGTATGCTGAATGAAGTGATGTTCTGGTGGTTTCGCTGCTTGCTTCCTCCTTTGTTCCTCTTCTAGCATGGCACGCCACCTTACATCAATTTCTACTGGCTCTTTGTTATTGGAATCTTCATTTGCCAAAATTTCAACAGCCTCAAATTTTGTAGCGTAAAAATAGTTATTATAATGGGCCAGCTTTCCGAAGTTCTTAAAATCTATTTTTATATTTTCCTTCTGATTTACTTTGGTTAAAGCTGTTGCTATTTTATTATATTTTATTTCATTTTCATGGTCTTTTATTCATGTTTTTATTTTATGTTTTGTTATTCCAATATAACATCCAGTTTTTCATTTTCATCTTTAAAATTTATTTTATATAGTCCTGCAATTTCAGAGAAGTGAATTCTATATTTGTCATTTCTAATCCTTTGGAAAATATTATTATTGAGTTTTATTGGGATGTTTGTGTTTAATTTGGCTGCTTCTGTTTTTATTTTATTGTTTGTACCTTTGTTATATGGAATTTGGGGTGTGTATTTTTGTTTTATTTATATCATTGAACTTTTCCAATCAATTTTTATAAAGTTTATTTATTAAGTTCTTTTTATATCCTGCATTTTGGCGTATTTCAATAATTTTTTGGAGTTTTAATAAGTTAGAACATATATTTATTGCGGGATTTATGTAATATTGTATGGCAGCTATTTTATACCTGTATGGGGTTTTACATTTGACATTTATAATTTCATTACTATAATTTTGTTTTCAATAAACTGTTGTTTCAAAAGTTAGGTTAGGGGTTTTGATTATAGTGACATCTAAGAAATTTAATAAGTTTTCCTTTTCTATTTCTAGTTTAAGTTTAATATCTGTGTCTATTTCATTTAGTTTATCAAGTACAATTTTGGGAGAAAGAATGTTGTCTATTACAGCAAACACATCATTAACATACTTGTACCAATATTTTATTTCTTTAAAGTTCTTTAGAATATTTTCGTTTTCAATTAATCTTAATTTAATTCTGCTAATATTCCTGAAATTAGTGATCCCATCAGGACTTCTTTAGTTTGTTGATAGAAATTTTCATTAAACCTAAAATAGCTCTCATTTAATATTAAGTTACTGGCTGAAATTAGGGTAATAATTATCTCATTATTTTCATTATTTTCTTTTATTTTTCTCATTTATAATTCTATTAATTTCATTTATATTAATAGATGGGTATAGATTAACTCATCAGCGCTCAGCGTCTTATTTATAGGACAGTTTTATTTTACTTCTGTAGGTGAGTGGCAGTATAAGGAGGCTTAGCAAAAATGGGAAGCGGTGCTGATCTTACTAGTCGGCATGGATGTGCGTTATCGGCTAGGGGTGAACTCCGTTGGGAGAGCGGGCCTGGTGGACGGCCTTAGGCCGTCCTCAGAAGGCAAACAAGCCTTCTGGCCGCCAAACCGAGGTCGGCCAGTTACTAGGGCCCTCAGCCCCAACTTTGACCAACTCCGGTTGGTCCGGAGGGGCGATATGAGCCTTGCTATAGCTGATTGTCGAACCTTACCTGGGCCACTTCCCTGCTGTCGCGAAGTTGGTATGTTGCTGTCGTAGCGGCTAAGGCCTGCACGATGTTGGGTCGTCTTGAGACGGGACTGCATGGATACCCTCGTATCTGGGTCAGTCGATGATGGGGCGCGCTTGCGTGTCACCTGTCTTACTTCTGTAGGTGGGGCGGTAAGTACAACTGATAGTTATTGTGTCGTATTTGAGAATAAAGGAATTGAAAGTTTAGCTAGACGGACAAAATCTCAGAGTATATCTGTCGTAGCGAGAGTTAGTGAAGTGTGTTTTTTTCTTAGTGATTTATAAAAAGCGTTTATTAGTGAAGTAATCATGAACCCATTGCGGCATGATGAATCGTCCTTTTCAGGACGTGACACAATACCTGTGGCTGGGGACCTCCCCGAAGCTCCAGCTCCTACTGGCTGTTTGAGCGGGTCCGCCCCGGATAGGTCCTCAACTGGGACTGAACCAACTCCCAGCCACTCAGTTGGAGGTAATGGTAGTGGTAGGAGTAAAACTGACGAATGTCGTGCGAAGGTGAAGAGACGTAAGAGGAGGAGTAAGAAGAGTGTGGTGTGTGAGAGAGATGATAAGAAGACTGTGGTGTACGATAGTGATGGTAATTCGATAGCGTCATTCCAGAGTGTGGAAGACAGTGAAGGCGAACACGATGAAAAGTGTAACGACCCTGACACAGTCTACTACACTGGAATGAGTGGGGAGAGTGATGCAGCAGAGGCGGGCTCTGAGATCTCAGATGCCGACTCCCCCACCGGCCCTCAAGCAGTCTCTGGGGATCCAGAGACGACCATCGTCGCCGCGCAGACGATGGATAAAGGTATCCAATTACATAGCGAGGAGCTGGCCAATATCTCCCTTGAGGAGATGGTCGGCACGTCTCAGACCCTCGTTATGGAGATGAACCGACTAAGTTTGGATCTCTCACACGCTGTTGACAGGTCAAAGCTGTCGGGACCAAAGCTGGAGAAAGTCCATGCTTTCATTAGATGGGTGCGTCAAGCATTCACCCGGCAGCACAGACTAGTTGAACAGTGCGGGAAAGCTTCTACCAGGAGGCCTTTAAAATCAGCCGAGGAGAAGGGTGCTAACAGGAAGCGAAATAGAGGTAGCCGCCAAAAGAAGGGGAAAAAGAGGGATACCCCAGCAGTTCCCACAGAGGAACAACCTCCCGCTGCGGAGGCAGAAAAACCTCTTAATGTAGCGGAAAGTGAAGCACCCTCAAGCTCGGTAGGCACGACTGGAGGGGTGGTACCAACCAAGTATTCGGACCATGTTCGAAGCGCCGTGTCTGGGGACTTTTCAGTTCCGAAGGGGTCGAAGAGGGAACGAGCGTCATCCCGAGGGAGAGCTCGACCCGGCGCGTCAGCACGTCGCTCGACGGCCGAGGTGAAGCATCTGCTTATCGTCCGACCGCGAACGGACATAACCTCTGAGGCCCTGATGACGGACATAGCCAAAAGGATTAACCCAATCGAAGCTAAACTAGCGGTTCGAGGGATGCGGCCAGTAGCTGGCAACGGAGTGTTGATCTCTGTTAACAGCGCTGCGGACCTTGCCAAACTAGAGGCTAAGATGGGCGAAACGGGGCTAGCGGCGGATAATGAGCTAACGAAACCTGGCCCTCGTATACCAGAGATCATCGTCTTTGGCATCGAAGACTCTATGTCTGCAGAGGAGATCACAGAAGCAATAAAGCTTCAGAATGCAGTTATGGGTTCGTGTTAGGTACAAGTACTATTTATAGAATTTCATGGCATTTTTTAGCCAAGTCAATATTTAATATTTTTCCCAACTTAAATTAAAATTAACTTACTAAATATAATATAAAAATTAGTTCTCTATGTAATATTAGTTTTTTTCTACTATAATTGAAAGTATAAAAATAATTAAATACCTCTACTCACTTAAATTAATATAAAACGATCTTTTGTTTATTTAGTTTTTGTTCATCCTTTATTTTTACAACCTTCTCATAGGGCAGCTAAGTCTGCAACTGACCTAACTTCGTTTTTCACCATCAGGCGGCGCACCGTACTTCCGGTGACGTCATATGACGCTTCTTCCGTCAACGTTGTGCAATCGCGACATGTGCCGTTCTCTGATTGGTTGTGCTAGTGGGCGTTAGCTCGTCGTTCATTTCGCGAGTGATATAAATACAGTTTTCTAGCTGAAGAGGTTGCTTCTTGTTGCTTCCTTCTGCCTGTTATTTTTTGTCAGCCAGGTCGGCTGTTGCTGTCCGTTACATCGCGGGCGATGTTTTATTTTTCTTTGAATAGTGTTATCAATAAGTTAAATTATACTACAGCTATGTGTTTTTGGAAATAAGTTTTGACATCATGTTTGCTGCGTTATCAGTGGTTTTTCAATGGCCAGTATATGTTTAAGAGTTTGTTTTTTTGACGACTTGAGCATGGTTTATTTAAACGTGAGTTAATAATTCTAAAGTAATTAATTTAATTAATATTTAAATTTCGATATATATATACATTAAATTTATATTTATTTATTTTGTTAAGTTTGCTGTTTATGTTTGTTATTGTTATATATACAGTCAATAAATGTTAAGTTTAAAATGTAAAACTTTAGTCATTCTTGTTGTTTACACATGCACATATTAGTTTGTCTCTTCTCCATAGACAAGTTTTAAGATAGCTTCCTCTAGTTCAGCACTCTGCTCATTTAAAATATCGTTGGGCTTATAATTGACCCAACATTTGGGTTATGGGCCCAGGGTTATTTGTTTTTTTTGTTTTATGGAGAGAAAACTTGGATTGAACTTGTGTGCATTGTGTTTTTGGCTCAATTTTTTTGTATATATCCGATTTTTAAGTCGGGGGGGGGGGCCGCTGTTTTTTTTACTGAATAGTGAATTTTTCCATTTATAGTAAATTTTTTTGAGTTTAAGGAAGTTTTTTGAAAATATAAAATTAGAAATTTACAACTTGGTTTTCTTTCCCTCTTGAAAATGGCATATGTAACATATAATATTGAGAAATTAAATGCAAATAATTACAGTAGTTGGTCATCTGATATTAAATATTTACTAATTGATAGAGGATTATGGGACATTATTGACAAAAAAATTGTTGTTCCTAAGGAAGTGACAGATACAATAACTGAGGCTGATATAGCTAAAATTAAAGCCCGGTCAGATAATGCCTTATCTACCTTGTACTTAAATGTACAACCTGAATATAGAAAAATAATAGAGAATTGTGACAGCCCTATTGAGGCATGGGAAAAGATAAAGGCTAGTTATTGTCCAGATTCCAGGTCCTTCCATATGAAAATTTTTTCAGATCTTTTAGATTGTAAAATTAAATCAAATGAAACTGTAGCTTTATATGCTGCTAGATTACTCAGATTATCAAACCAGCTCAAGTCGTTAAATCAAAATTTTGATGATGCAACATATAGCTGTTTTCAGCTACTTCGGTACCTACCGAGTAAATTTGATAGTATTGTACAAACGATTTTGCGGTGGCCAGACGATAGGTTTACCTTTAGCGAGATATTAACTGAATTGTCTGCAGAAGAGTCGAGATTATGTTTAAGAGATGTAGACAAACAGGTTTATAATAAATTGCAAGCGAACATGACCGGATTAGACTACAATACTGCTGGAAATAGTAAAGAGCGTTTTAGTGAAACAAGATGTAGTCGAAACAAGAGCCGAAATCAAGAAGGAAACTCCAGGGGACAATCGTATCATTGGAATGACCGCTTCCGGAGCCAGCGTTGTCGTCAGAATCGTTCCTCTTCCCGATCCAGTAGATGGAGAGACTCTTCCCAGTCAGACCAGAATTGGCAAGGTAGAAGAGACCAGAGTCCGGATGCCAGGAGGAATGTCAATAGACGTGGACGTGGACAAAGGACTTTTAAGTCAGGTTGTAACTTTTCAAATCTTTTACTTGTAACTCAATCTTGTTTATCTGAATCTAATAGTGAGGGTTCTTGGATTTTCGATTCCGGGGCCTCACAACATTTTTGTTATGATAAAAATTTGTTTTGTTATTATAAACCATTATTTAATGAAAAAATGTCTGTTGCAGTAAAAGATGTAAATGTTGATATAGAGGGAGTAGGAAAAGTTAAACTTAGAATTGGTCACAGAATTTGGACTTTTGAAAATGTTATGTATTCCCCTAAATTACGTCGAAATCTGATCTCGGGTCCAGCTTTAGATAAGAAAGGATGTCGGTTTATTGGTGGCAATGGTGGAATTAAAGTATATAGAAATAATTACTTTTTGTTTAAAGCCCATTTAAAGAAGGGTATTTATCATGTTTTTGCTAAGCCTGTTAATTCTAAACATAAAAATGTAACTTTTGAAACCTCCGTAGTGGAGAAAAATAGTGTTAATGTATGGCATAAAAGATTTGGGCATATTAGTCCAAGTATACTTGAACATACTTTTAAAGAAAAAAGAGTTAAGGGTTTGGATAGTTTAAATATAAAGGACTTTAATTGTGAAACCTGCCAGTTAAATAAGTTTAAGTCTGTTTCACATAAGCACTTGGGACAAATAAGGTCAAGACGTCCATTAGAACTGATATATGCTGACTTGTGGGGTCCATGTAAAGTTGAAGGCAGACGCGGAGAAAACTACTTTCTTTCTATCCTAGATGATTTCTCGCGCCATGTCAACCTTTACCCACTTAAAGTTAAGTCAGATGCAGCAGATGTCATTATACGACATATTAATCGTGCTGAAAAGTTTTTGGATGTTAATGTCAAGTTTTTTCGTTCTGACAATGGGGGAGAGTTTGTAAATAGTCAGCTTGAAGAATTCTTTGAAAGTAAAGGTATAGACCACGAACTGACAAATATATACACACCCCAACAAAATGGAGTTGTCGAACGATTTAATCAGACTGTGGCTGACGGAATGAGAACCATTCTTAGCGAAAGCGGAATGAGTAAAAGTTTTTGGCCTGAAGCTGCCATGTATTTTGTATACACATGGAATAGAATTTGTCCTAAGACCTTACTTAAAACTCCTTGTGAGCTCTATACTGGATTCATGCCATCTGTTAAACACCTAAAGCCTTTCGGAGTAACTGCTTATGTTGGCACACCGAGACAGAGAAGAAATAAATTAGACCCTAAAGCCACTAAAGGATATATGGTTGGATATGCATCTCGAACAAGAGGTTATAAAATTTGGTTACCTGAAAAGGATAAAATAATAGAAACTCTTAATGTAAAGTTTAATGAGTCAGTTTTTTACAATCCAAATGGTAGCGACAGTGGAGCAGTGCTAGAGCCCGAAGAGTTTTACATTGTACCACCTTTTGACGCTGACCGCTATAATCCTGTCTTAAGTGACCAAAAGGATAGCGAAGTTTTCAGTGACATAAGTGAAGAAGATGAAGAAACTTGTGGTAAGACTCAAGATGCACAAGGTAGCTACTGGATTAGACATGCTTCTACTCGTCCCACGGGAAATAAAACTGACATTTATTACTATCCTGAGAATAAAGGTGACCGTTTAAGATCGTTAAATGACGTAAAAGTTTATTGCCAGAAAAATAACATTTATTTTAATCCTGAGGACTTTGACTTTAGTGGCAAAAATAAATTTTGTGGGAAAATTTTTAGTCCTGATCCATCAACTAGTTCTACTTTAAATCCAGTTTCACATTTTGCAGCCAGAAAAGTAATTTGACTAGACAACATAAGAATTCCTAATACTTTCAATCAAGCCATAAAGTCTCCTGAGTGTGAATACTGGCAAGAAGCCATGAATAAAGAAATTGCAGTTATGAGGGAGCGTGAAGTGTGGCACTTAGAAAAATTACCTCCAAATTGTACGCCTGTAGGCAATAGGTGGGTCTTTACAATTAAAAGAGACGAAAAAGGCCAGATAGCTAAATTCAAAGCCAGATTGGTAGCGCAAGGCTTTAAGCAGATTAAAGGGGAAACTTATGAAGAGACATTCAGCCCAGTAGTTAATTTTGCTGTAATTCGTTTCTTTTTTTCCCTATTAGTTTCTTATTTAGGCTGGACCCACATACAATGTGATGTTGCTAGTGCTTACCTTTATGCTCCACTCAGTGAAACGATCTATATGAATCAACCTCAGGGATTTATTGAAAAGGATAAAGAAGAATATTTTTGTAAATTGGATAAGGCTTTATATGGCTTGCATCAGTCTGGTCGAGAATGGTTCTATGAAATGCATAAAGTTCTTGTTTCTATTGGTTTTAAAAAGTTTGAATCTTGTAATTGTGTATATATTCTTAATAATGAAATTGTTTTATTACTATATGTGGACGACATCGTAGTCTTTGGTCGGAACATTGAAATCATTAATAAAGCTTTAGATTTATTGTGTAAGCATTTTGAACTAAAAGTCCTAGGAAAAACTAGAAAACTTTTAGGTGTAGAGTTCGATGAAACTGGTGATTGTCTTGAAATGCATCAAATGCAATATATAGAGGATGTTTATCAGAGATTTAAAAACTTTAATATTCCCGTTTCATCACTGCCCATTGCTAAAGGTACTGTTTTTTCTAAGTCAAATTGCCCGACCAAGGATTGCGAAGTCCATGAAATGTCAAAGATTCCTTATCGTAACTTATTGGGATGTTTATCTTTTTTGTGTAACCGAACTCGACCAGACATTAGTTATGCAGTTAATATCTATAGTCAATTCCAACAAAATCCAGGTAGAATTCATTGGGAAGGTTTATTAAAGCTTCTTGGTTATGTTAAAAATACTCAATCTTATAAATTAAAATTTAATTGTAAAAAGCCCCAATTATTTGTTTATTCTGACGCTGACTTTGCAGCCAACCGAGATGATCGTACCTCCTTAGGAGGACAACTAGTTTTATTAGATAACTCTCCGGTTGATTGGCGAACCTTTAAAGAGAAGTCAGTAAGTCTTTCTACAATGGAGGCAGAATTTATTGCCATGACAGAAGCATCTAAAAATCTCTTATGGTTTGATAGGATAATCACTGAGTGTAGCATTTTTCATTTTATTAATAATAAACCTAAATCAGTTTTATATATGGATAATCAGGCTGCTATAGATCTTGTTCGCTCACCTATAGAAAATCACAGGTCGAAACATATTGATGTAAAATTATTTTTTGTTAGAGACCTTGTGAAAGATAATATATTTGAATTAAAATTTGTAAAAAGTGAACATAATTTATCTGATATCTTTACTAAACCATTAACTAAGCAAGAATTGATAAGTTTTATAAGTACTCTATTTAGTAAATAAAATTAAATTTAATTATACTTACCATTTAAAAATTAACTTTTTTGATAAATATAAATTTTTCTTGAACTGTTCATTACATTTGTATGAACATGTTTTTTTGCTTATGTAACTAAAGTTACTAAGTTTTTTTGATACCACTAAATGTGGTGATATGGGGGTTTGTCAGTCTTGTGTGAATTACTAGACATTTAAATTTTTGGCACATTGTTTTAGATTCTTGTATGCAAATGATTTAGCACATTGTCTTAAAACTTTTCTTAAATGCACATTGTTTTAAAATTTTCTTGTTTTGCATAATGTAACTTTGTATAAATTTTGATTAATAGTATATATATATATTGTGTAAACTTTTTCTAGACTTTTCTTAGTCTTTTCAATGTTTTTTAGATGCATTGGATGGACATTCTTTCTTTAAAATGCATATTGGTTTTTTTTGTGGACTTGATGAACTAGACATTCTTCATGTTTTTTTGGATGAAAACTTGTATCTTGATTGGACTCTTCACATCGTAATCAAATGGAAAACCGAAATACTTGCTGTAGTGGTGTTGTGCATTATTGAAGTTAAAAAAATGTGATGTTGAAATAAGTGTTTGTGTTAGTTACTAAAGAAAATTTTTGTTATAATCTTTAATATTCTAATGGTTGTAATATGGGTTGTTAAATGTGTTCTTTGTTAGCCATGCTCAAGCATTTAAATTTTTTTTTACCTTAAGTTTAAGGTATGTTCAGTTTTTCTTGGGAATGTTCGTGCTTGTTCTAATAAAAAAATGGCCATGAGGGGGGGCCTCTTGTTAGGTACAAGTACTATTTATAGAATTTCATGGCATTTTTTAGCCAAGTAATATTTAATATTTTTCCCAACTTAAATTAAAATTAACTTACTAAATATAATATAAAAATTAGTTCTCTATGTAATATTAGTTTTTTTCTACTATAATTGAGAGTATAAAAATAATTAAATACCTCTACTCACTTAAATTAATATAAAACGATCTTTTGTTTATTTAGTTTTTGTTCATCCTTTATTTTTACAACCTTCTCATAGGGCAGCTAAGTCTGCAACTGACCTAACTTCGTTTTTCACCATCAGGCGGCGCACCGTACTTCCGGTGACGTCATATGACGCTTCTTCCGTCAACGTTGTGCAATCGCGACATGTGCCGTTCTCTGATTGGTTGTGCTAGTGGGCGTTAGCTCGTCTTTCATTTCGCGAGTGATATAAATACAGTTTTCTAGCTGAAGAGGTTGCTTCTTGTTGCTTCCTTCTGCCTGTTATTTTTTGTCAGCCAGGTCGGCTGTTGCTGTCCGTTACATCGCGGGCGATGTTTTATTTTTCTTTGAATAGTGTTATCAATAAGTTAAATTATACTACAGCTATGTGTTTTTGGAAATAAGTTTTGACATCATGTTTGCTGCGTTATCAGTGGTTTTTCAATGGCCAGTATATGTTTAAGAGTTTGTTTTTTTGACGACTTGAGCATGGTTTATTTAAACGTGAGTTAATAATTCTAAAGTAATTAATTTAATTAATATTTAAATTTCGATATATATATACATTAAATTTATATTTATTTATTTTGTTAAGTTTGCTGTTTATGTTTGTTATTGTTATATATACAGTCAATAAATGTTAAGTTTAAAATGTAAAACTTTAGTCATTCTTGTTGTTTACACATGCACATATTAGTTTGTCTCTTCTCCATA
Source organism: Salticus scenicus (assembly GCA_963930645.1). Taxonomy (NCBI): domain Eukaryota; kingdom Metazoa; phylum Arthropoda; class Arachnida; order Araneae; family Salticidae; genus Salticus; species Salticus scenicus. Next base: position 176,184,464 of record OZ005652.1, read on the forward strand.
GACAAGTTTTAAGATAGCTTCCTCTAGTTCAGCACTCTGCTCATTTAAAATATCGTTGGGCTTATAATTGACCCAACAGTTCGAACTGCGAAATCCGGGTGAAGAAGATCTTTCCCGGTAAGAATGGGCAAAACGTGATACTCGCTCTGGACAATGAGACGATGACGAAGCTGGCCGGAGAGAAGTGGCTCAATGTTGGATGGAGACGTTTGGGATTCAAGCGAAATGTACGGCCGTTGATGTGCTTCCGGTGTTATAAATACGGGCACACAGCGAAGGTCTGCCGCGGCAAACCCCTCTGTGGGCGCTGCGGACAGGAGGACCACCTGCAAAGGGACTGCAAGGGGGAGCCTGCATGTCCCAATTGTACGGTTAGCAACCGAGGCCGATCGGGTAATAAACTGCCCGTTAACCATAGGGTGGGTTCGAAGGAGTGTTCTGTCCACAAGGCAGAGGTTGAAAAATTGCGGGCAGTGAATCATGGACCGAAGCCTTAGATTCCTGCATCTTAACTGCCACCACAGTTATACCGTGATGTTCAACCTCGCTAAAACGATAGAGCGAGACTCTGTGGACGTGGCATGTCTGAATGAACCTTACCTATTTGGCGGACTCACTGTTGGGTTGCCGGCAGGGTACTCGCAAGTGAACCCGAGTTGTAGTGACGGTCGAGTCGCTCTTTGGGTGAGCCAGCGAGTCACCTTCTGTCAGGTCCTCGGTGATCGAGACGTACTAGCTGTCCGAACGAAGGTGTCCAACTCGAATGTGTTAGTGGCCACATGCTACTGCGCACCGAGGGAAGATACTGCTCCGAACCTGGAAAAGCTGGAGGCGCTGTTGAGACGTTACCCTGAGGACCGAGTTGTCCTAGTGGGTGACTTCAACGCAAAATCCACGCTCTGGGGGAAAAATCCAACAGATCCTAGGGGGAGTTTGTTAATCTCCTTCGCTTCGAACAATGAACTGGACATTGTGAATGACCCAGATAGCGAACCCACCTTCGTGGGGAGTCTTGGCACCAGCTGGATCGACGTCCTGTTGGTCCGCGGTTGCCTCGAGCTCATCGCAAACTGGGAAGTCTCTGATGAAGATATGCTGAGTGATCATAGAGCCATGAAGTGGACCCTTCGGGGCAAACCAGGCTCCATGCACCCTAAGGAATCCAGCCGTCGCTGGAGGCCGAGGGATCTGGTTTGGGAGGCCTTCCTCCGCGATCTGCGCACTGCAGATCTGGCTTCTTATGATTGCTGCTCCCCAGACACAGGAATTGAATATCTGATATCGACTTTGACGAGGCTATGTAACAAGCACAGAAAGGCTTCTGGCCAAGACAGAAGCAAAGAGTGGTGGACGGTAGGTCTGACCGCCCAGAGGTCCCGGCTGCGCGCGCTGAGGCGACTCTACCAGCGAACGCTGGAGTCGAATCAGAGGGTGAGGCTTGAGGTGCTGTATAAGCGGAAGCGGGCAGAATACAAGAGATCGATCTTGCGAGCTAAACGTCAATCGTTTAGGAAATATCTCTCAGATACGCTCTGCACTGATAAGTTTGGTCAGGTGTGTTGTGTGGTGAAAGGGAAGTGGAGGCGTGTGTTAGGTACAAGTACTATTTATAGAATTTCATGTCATTTTTTAGCCAAGTCAATATTTAATATTTTTCCCAACTTAAATTAAAATTAACTTTCTAAATATAATATAAAAATTAGTTCTCTATGTAATGTTAGTTTTTTCTAGTATAATTGAAAGTATAAAAATAATTAAATACCTCTACTCACTTAAATTAATATAAAACGATCTTTTGTTTATTTAGTTTTTGTTCATCCTTTATTTTTACAACCTTCTCATAGGGCAGCTAAGTCTGCAACTGACCTAACTTCACTTTTCACCATCAGGCGGCGCACCGTACTTCCGGTGACGTCATATGACGCTTCTTCCGTCAACGTTGTGCAATCGCGACATGTGCCGTTCTCTGATTGGTTGTGCTAGTGGGCGTTAGCTCGTCGTTCATTTCGCGAGTGATATAAATACAGTTTTCTAGCTGAAGAGGTTGCTTCTTTTTGCTTCCTTCTGCCTGTTATTTTTGTCAGCCAGGTCGGCTGTTGCTGTCCGTTACATCGCGGGCGATGTTTTATTTTTCTTTGAATAGTGTTATCAATAAGTTAAATTATACTACAGCTATGTGTTTTTGGAAATAAGTTTTGACATCATGTTTGCTGTGTTAGCAGTGGTTTTTCAATGGCCAGTATGATATGTTTAAGAGTTTGTTTTTTTTGACGACTTGAGCATGGTTTATTTAAACGTGAGTTAATAATTCTAAAGTAATTAATTTAATTAATATTTAAATTTCGATATATATATACATTAAATTTATTTATTTATTTTGTTAAGTTTGCTGTTTATGTTTGTTATTGTTATATACACAGTCAATAAATGTTAAGTTTAAAATGTAAAACTTTAGTCATTCTTGTTGTTTACACATGCACATATTAGTTTGTCTCTTCTCCATAGACAAGTTTTAAGATAGCTTCCTCTAGTTCAGCACTCTGCTCATTTAAAATATCGTTGGGCTTATAATTGAACCCAACAGCGTGAAGCCCCAGAGAAACTAAAACTGGCAAATGGCGAAGAAATCTCCTCGTGGGAGGAGATACAAGCAGAACTGGCAAGGTATCACTTCACACAAGCAGATGACGTATTGCAGATCGATTCATCTAGAACCGACGATCCCGAACTGTTTGCTATCGGGGAACTGGAGTTTGCAGTAGAGTCGCTGCCGCCTAACAAGGCACCCGGTCACGACGGCTTCAGCTTGGAAATCGTCCGTAAGGTTCTCGAGTACCACCCTCGGTGGTTACTCTCTTTGTATAATCACTGCCTCAGCACCTCTTGTTTTCCGCGGGAGTGGAAAAGGGCTCTGGTAGTCTACTTCCCGAAGGAGGGAAAAGACAAAAGCCATCCCGGCTCCTACCGCCCGATCTGTCTGCTGCCGGCCTTAGGGAAGGCACTGGATAAGATGTGCGCAGTGCGTCTGGCGACCCATCTGGAAGCGAGGGGTATTCTGAGCGAGAAACAGTTTGGTTTTCGCAGGAACTTGGGCACACTAGATGCGCTCAAGAGAGTGGTGGAGTTCGTAGCCGAGTCGAAGAGAGGTGGCAGACACTCATGTCTGGTCACCCTTGATATTAAGAACGCTTTCAATAGTGCCCGGCGTACGGAAATTCTCCGCCTCCTGGTGGAGTATGAAGTACCGTCGGACCTCCTGGGTCTCGTGGACTCGTTCCTTAGGGACAGGACCATACTTTCGAACGCAGAGGAGTTCAGCTATAATGTTGGCGTTCCGCAGGGCTCATGCCTAGGGCCGATTCTCTGGTTGGTGCTCGTGAATGAATTGCTGAGCAGGCTTCAGTCCACTCCAGACTTGGTGGTTCAGGCTTTTGCCGACGACATCTTCCTGATGGCGAGAGAGGAGAGGGTTTATAAGTTCAACAGAATTATAAACCCAGTGTTGGATGAGATATGTGAGTGGGCACATAGTGTGCAGCTGGAGTTTAGTTATGAGAAGTGCTTGTACACGGTTATTCCGGCTGTTGGGAAGATGAGATACGCGCCTTCGTGGCCGATACGTATGAAGGGACACAAGGTGTCATTTAGTTACGAGATAAGATACCTTGGAGTGCTGATAGACACTGCTCAGAGTTGGATGCCTCACCTGAACTATGTTCAGGAGAAAGCATCAAAGCTTCAATACAAGTTGATGCGTTACACGGGCGCTAACTGGGGATTGAAGCCTAAGGTCCGGAAGGCAGTCTACTCGGCCGTCGCTGAGAAAATTGTACTGTATGCGGCTTCTGTTTGGTTCACCAACCGTGTAAAGTTGAATAACAAGCTCAACACCATACAGAGAAATCTGTTGTTGTGTGTGACGAAATGCTACCGCACGGTGTCAAGTGACGCACTGAATGTGCTTGCAGGGATTCCACCTCTGCATCTCCGTGTGGAATTTGAGCAGTTGTATACAGGCTTAGTGAGATGGGGTGAAGGCGTTGAAGACACCAATCTCACGCCGGAAACGGTAGAGACTTGGAGATATCAGCTGAGACGTGAAGACCTCTGGAGACTGCCTTGGACTCGAGACGTAACGCCCAAATCAGCCTCGTGTTATTACACGGACGGCTCGAAGATGGAGGACGGCAGGGTTGGCTGCGTGTTCCTGCGGGTCTCTGGGGGAGAGATCGTCTCGGAAGACCAGTTTCGGATTACCGACCATAGCTCCGTATTCACGGCGGAGGTCATAGCGATCAGGGAAGCCATCAGAGATGCTATGGAGTCGGGGCTCAGTGAGATGGATGTCTACTCTGACTCCAGATCGGCGCTGCAAGCGCTTAACTGTCTGAAGCCTAGGCACAAGACGGTTGCTGAGACCAAGGACCTGATTAAGAGTGGCGGGATCGGAATCACGATGCATTGGATCAGAGCCCATGTGGGTCATCACTTTAACGAACTGGTCGATGGTTCTGCTAAGGTGGCAACTGCACGTGAAGATGTAGATCTTCCAGTCAAGCTTAGTGTGAAATGTGCAAGGGGCGTCCTGTTTAGGCGCCTCATAGATAGATGGCAGTGTCATTGGGATGGCTCCACGAAGGGTAGATTCACGCATGAAGTGTTTCCGAAGGTGAGCAGTCGGAGAGTGCAGGGAGATTTCTTTGTTAATCAGGTCCTCACCGGACATGGTTCATTCGGAGTTCACCAGCACCGCTTCTTTCAGAAGAACCCTGCATGTATTTGCGGGGCCAGCGCAAGCTCGGTAAAGCACGTGATGCTAGAGTGCGCACGGTGGCGGTCGGTCAGGGAACGTTACTTCCCGCCGAACTACCATCTTCGAACGCGGCGGGATTTGTGCCTGGACTACTATTGTAGGAAAGGAATCGCAGTCATCATGACGGATCTCCTTGACTGGGCGCTTAACCCGCTTGGTGGTGGACGACGGATTCTCGAAGAGTCTGAGCCTGACGCCCCAGTAGAGCCTCCTAGGAGGTCTCTTCGATTGGTAAGTGAGACGGTGAGACGATGAGAGTTTGATGGCGAAGTGGAGTGAGCGTTTTGGTGTAACGAAGTTGGAGAGAGATGGCGAGTGTGAGTTGGTAAGCAGGCGTGGTGGCGAGTGTGAGTTGGTAAGTTGGCGAGATGGCAAGTGTGAGTTGGTAAGTTGGCGAGATGGCAAGTGTGTGTTGGTAAGTTGGCGAGATGGCAAGTGTGTGTTGGTAAGATGGCGTGATGGCGAGTGTGAGTTGGTGTGACGGTAAGTACGAGTTGGTGAGACGGTTGGCGTTGGTGTGGTGTGGAGAGAAGGGGGAGCATGTGCTCCCTGTCTACCGAGAGGTAGAAGCGCTGATTCAAAACAGCCAATTCGGACTGTCTAAAAGGGAACTTTTTGTTGGCATCGCACGAACTCGTAGCAGTGCTCTCCGCCTGTGCGTTTCGGGGAGAAGTATACCCACGTGGTGTGAGGAGGTCTGTCTTAACTGACTGGTGGTGCATGACCGGACGGCGGGACTACCCTGGCGGACATCGGTGCTCACATAGGGTTGTGATGGCCCGAGCAAACAGGGGCTGTCCAGGTGTCCTGGGTGGGGCCTTCCGAGTGGCAGTATAAGGAGGCTTAGCAAAAATGGGAAGCGGTGCTGATCTTACTAGTCGGCATGGATGTGCGTTATCGGCTAGGGGTGAACTCCGTTGGGAGAGCGGGCCTGGTGGACGGCCTTAGGCCGTCCTCAGAAGGCAAACAAGCCTTCTGGCCGCCAAACCGAGGTCGGCCAGTTACTAGGGCCCTCAGCCCCAACTTTGACCAACTCCGGTTGGTCCGAAGGGGCGATATGAGCCTTGCTATAGCTGATTGTCGAACCTTACCTGGGCCACTTCCCTGCTGTCGCGAAGTTGGTATGTTGCTGTCGTAGCGGCTAAGGCCTGCACGATGTTGGGTCGTCTTGAGACGGGACTGCATGGATACCCTCGTATCTGGGTCAGTCGATGATGGGGCGCGCTTGCGTGTCACCTGTCTTACTTCTGTAGGTAAAAAAAAATCTCTTTCCAATCTTTCTTTTTTGCACTTTATGCACACATATGTTGATGTATTCCTACACCAAAAACCGTTCAGACTAATTTTTTTCTGGTTAACTTAACACTGACATCTTAATCAAAAATTAAAAGAATTTTACTTATTTTCATGCTTTAAATTAAGTTGGGCATTAACGAGTTAATGACATCAAAGCTAACCATAAGAGTAGCTTTCAAGTTTTATTTCTTTTATATTTTTTATAAAATCTTCAGTGGAATTTAAACTAGTTTTTGATGATGGAAGAATTTCTCGATAAATGGTTTTCATATATGTTTCTAAGTTATAAGATGGGCTTTCTCTTTTGTTTACAATGGGTCTAAATTTAGGTGGGTCTTAATGATCTTTGAATTTTCCAAACACTCGTGCTGTATTAGGTGCATGGTTTATTATTTTTGGTTTGTTATTATTGGGCCATTTTCCTTCATTTATAATTTTATTTATTTTTTCTGTTAGTTTTTTATTTGGATCTTTTTTGAGACTGACAACACCTAAGTCCACTATTACATTTTCCATTTTTTCGTTATATTCATGACGATTGAAAATTGCCATTTTTCCTGTCTTATCAGTAAGAATACATGCAATACCCTTATTTTGTTTAAGTTCTTGTAAGGCTTTTCATCATCACAATAATTTTTTATTTCTTTTTGTGCTATGTTACATACATTACTTTGTTGGGTTTTAGGGATATATAGTGTAGAGTGGTTTCAACTTTCGCTATATTGTCTTTAATGTCAATACATCCAATATATATTTATGTCCTAGTTTTAATAATTGGTCTTGATGTGTGGAGAGTTTTACATTAGAGAAGTTTAAATATGAGATTTGTTTTTGTTTACTGTTGTTGTTTGTTTGAGGTTTATTTTTAAGCCAAAATTTATGTCTATTATTTTGTTTTTTGCTTTTCTATTTGAGTTCTAAAGCCCTTAATGTTATTTCTTAGTGTATTAAATTAATCTTGTTTACATAATTTCTTCATTCGTTTTTCAATTATTTCTATTTTATTTTTTAATTTATAGAAAGTTGATGTTTTGTTTTTAATGGCTCTATTAAGAATATGTCCTTCAAATTTTTGAACTTCTTTTTTAAACTCATAAATTAAGTTTTCTTTTTTTTATTTTTGTAAATTTGGGGATAACTTTAAGGAATCTACAGTCTTGTAAGAAAACTTTGTGTCTATTTACTTTGGTTAGTTTTTCTGATAATTTATTCCATTCTTTAAAAAAAAATTTCTTTACTATCCATTATTTGGAGGCATTTGAAAAAGGCTGAAGTAAGCAGCTGAAAGCACTTGTACAGGTGATTTTAATATGGTTTTAGTAGCTTTAATGTAAATTTTAAATTATGTTTCATTAACTTTTTAATTCAAGTTTTTTTTTCCCCTCCTTAAATACATAAAATTTTGAAAAATAAAAAGACCATGCTCAAATATAAAGTTTTTCTCACTTTATTAATTTTCTTTGATATTTTATTCTCTTGCTATAGACATGCTTAAACCAATATTGCATGTATCATAGAACAATTTCAGTTTTTGTGATAATGGACAGAAGTAAGAAATTATAAAATTTTAATTCTTAAAAAACACTTAACAGAGGAAACAGACCTAAGCTAAGTGTTAAAAATGAAAAATTTTAACGCAGCTAAATTTTTTAATCATTTTCAATATCTCTAAAAAATAGTATGGCTCTTAGTTATTTAATTTATTTCCCCCCAATTAATCATTTAAATTACTCAAAATTCAGGAAATAAGAAAAGTTTAAATTCACCAGAATGTTTGTTTGTAAACAAACTGGTGGCGTTTCTGAATGTAAACAGATTCGCCAATCAGAAAAATCCAAAAATAAATAAATTGATTTAAAATTGTTCAAGATCGTGCTCAAATAATTAAAAAACTAGTATGTTGTGGCCACCACATGACTTTCTTCTATATTTTCCTATACAAATACACTCAGTAAAAATAATTAAAAATTATCTTCCATGATAATGCAGATGATTTCCATATTAGAGAAGTAGTATAACACTAAATATAAAAAAAAAAAAAAATCAATTTTTTTCTCAGTATTACATTAAAAACTTTTTTTTTTTTTTTTTTTTTTTTATGAAAAAAATCGATAACTTTATTCTAAATTATCGCAGATCGATGGTTCAACCATTCATTTTAAAGGTATTGGTGAGCTCTTTTGAAAGATACCCATCATGAAAATTTACTCCACTCGAGGGCGGACTTCCCACCCAGGGAGGAAAGGGGGGGGGGCAAGGCTCCTACATACACAACTTTTTTTTTTTCCAGTTGACTATCTCTATTACAAATAATTCTTTTAAATTTCATAATGATTATTAAAAAATAACTCTCTTTCTGCACATTTATACAAAATTTTGTCCTATACCACCATGTTAAAAATTTAGAAAAAGCAGGATGGCAACACAACCTGTAAGACAATTTTTACCAAAAGTTGATAGGCACTAATTTATGTCAAGGTGTAACTGCATACCAATTTGTATGAAATTCTGTGCAGTAGTCCCTGAGATACAGTTGCCACAAAATTTTGTCTGACAGACAGACAATTTTCTGAAAATGGTCAAATCATGTTCTACAGCTCTCAAAACATGTAAATCCCTCAAAAACCTGAGGTCGAAACTTTTTACGAATCCAATAGTTTCTTCTATTGAATGTAGGAGAAAGTAATAATATTAATAATTTGTCTGACGTTCATATTTCGTTAATCAAAATTGATGACGTCACTTTTAATTACAATTTCAAAATTCCTTCAAGAAAATTCCATTACCTCCACATAAACGTAGTATTGCTACGTTTCAAAATAGCGTCTCTTTGAAAATAAGTGAGATTTGATAATAAAATAATCTATCTTAAAAATAGTCTAAAATAAATTTTCCTACATCAAAATTAATTTAATTTAATCTTAATTAACTTTTATTTGAGCAGGCGATCTAGTTTAAATCCATTCTTTAAGAACTATTTACTGCATGCATTAATTCGATGGTACGTCGTTCCCAGCTAGCAGGAAAATTGGATGAGCACCTCTCTCTTGGATAGCATTCGTTTGGAAAAGACACACAGAGGCTCGGCTCTGCTGGTGGCTTTGGCCGCTGAAGGTGGCATTTGCTACAAGTGAATGTTAAATGTCAAATTACTTTAAATATTTTATTTTGTGTACGATCTGTGTGATATCATATAGTTTCAATTAATATTTCATATACTGCAAAGTTGCAACAACCTGGAATACAGTGTTTGTGAAATAACAGCGTGGCCTGGTTAGGCTTAGTGATGTCTCCAGTATATGCTACTTCCCGGGAGCGATGGAATTCATCAATAGATACATCGTCTTCAATAAATTCAAATGAAATTTTACTTCATGTGCTCGTGATAATTGATTTCTTCAAAGTTATAATCTACATAAGTGCCACATCAGCGAGATATACATTTATTAGCGTACAGAATGATGTCGCTTGCCATGTGGATAATCCGATGATTTTCTAACACCATTTACCATCAACTATTTCTAAAAAAATTTGATAACCAGTGGTGTATTAGCCAAATGTTTAAGGATTCTACATTTTGGGAAATGAACATGATATTGCCTATTCTGAAAACGATCTTTATTATTCTTCACGTGATACTTCAGATTTGAAATAAAAAATATAAAAATCCACGTTACATAATGAGATCTAAAAGATTTATGTGCAATCTTCATGTAATATCTGAATGTTATATTATGATAAACGATTATATATGATGCTGAAATTATCATTCTTTTCAATATATTACAATGTGTGAATAAGCCTGATGCTTGGTAATTGAATTTCATTTTTATGTGCCGGAGTAATTAATGTGAGTGTTATTTCAATAAAGAATTGTGTTTCACAATAGTTATGTGTTCTGAATTGAGTAATCTTGTGTGCTTTCTTGGATTAATTATTAATATTTTGCTTATCAGTATCACTTCATTTACACTGGGGTAAGTTAGAAGAAAGTTTTTTCTGATTTTATTTAAGCATTAATTAATTATTTTGAACTATTTATTTAATTTGAATTTCTCTTCATGAGTAGCGGCACTATTGCATTGTACTACCATTAATTCGATTTTGGCCAATTTTATTATTTATGATTCAAAATTTAAAACCCAAAAATACAATGCATCCATTTTTATTAAGAATTATTTTTTTTATATAAAACTAAGATATTGGTAAATAACTTAAAAAAAAAAAATAATAATAATAATAATTATGTTAGACTGTTTTGCTTAGACTCCTTGGCAAATGCAAGCTGTTTTTAGCTGAGTAACTTATTAAAAAAAGCTTTGCTCTTTTCCAAATAATTGTGGATCTTTCTTGTACTAACCACAACCTACATGATTTTTTTTTTGTTTAAGGGGGGGGGGGGGGTAAAATGAAACGCTATCAACTACTTAAGAGACATAAACAAGCTTTTAAACTTGTATTCCACACCAGAAAAAAAAAAAAAAAAAACTAATTTTGTTAAACAGGATGTTTTTAGGTATTATTACTATCATCTTCAGATTGAATTAATTAGCCTGTTTCTTGAAGAAAATGTTTGATGATGGGCTCCCTGATGATTTAGAAAAGCTTTGTTTTTAACGAAGCATTAATTACTAACATGAACACAAAGACTTTTTCCAAAGTCTATTTGAAAATATCTTTATAGAAATTGTATTGCTAAAGACACCTCCAATAATATCTGTAGTGCCATGAATTTTTCCAAATACAAAATTGAAGTTATTAGGTGCCAAATTTTATAATCAAATACTTTGTTGTTAATTATGCTATTGAGAATGCATACATATAAACAGATACTAGCAGACAATTTTTAAATGGCAGACATTAATATAATATTAAAACACCTGGAAACATTAAAAATCAATCACACATCAAATGTACAAAGAAGAATAAAATTCATGATCTGAGAGATGTTTACTTAAGAATTATGTAAAAATAGTTTACTTTAAATTTCCTAAAAATATATAAGATTATTACTGTCATTAAGGGAACAGGCGTCAAGACTATGGGATTCTTCTGTTTGACAAACAGTTTGGCATGACAATAGACAACTACCAGCCGTAGAGCTAGACTGAGCTGCAGAAAATGGATCACTTGTCATTCGATATTCAAATCTTTTAAAACAATTCCTTAAATCCTGCAATAAAAACAAAAATTTATTATTTATGAAATAAAAAAATAACGAAACCACTGAAAATATAAGAAATTTTTATTTATTTAGAATATTTGGAATTATTTTTTATTTTTAATAGGTGAATTCATATGTGAAAATGTTTAAATATATATATCAGAATTCAGAATCTGCTTCTTAGAATTGTTCTCAGCATTAGTATTGCACAATAATCTACCTACTACCAACCTACTCCATTTTTAAATCATTTTTTCATTTTGCACAAGTAACATAGCTGCCTCTATTTCTGCAAATAAACTCGAAATAAAGTTTGATTGATCCATGTTTTTTAAAACACAAGTATAGATTTAATTTAGAAATTTATTCATCAACCATGAAATATCATTTCAGAAAATTTTGGAGTGGAAGGCTGATATTTTATACCAACTATGTGAAAAATACCAGAGCCGGGAATCGAACCCGGGCTTTCCGCTTTACGTGCGGATGCTCAAACCATTGAGCTACCCTGGCTCATTACCAGCTAGGCATTTCTCACACAAAATCCGTTGGCAAAGTCACCGAGTCTGTAAACACAGCTGTATCAAGTGACATTAATATTCATGGCACAACTCCAATAGATCACGAAATTTTAATTTAATTTAGAAATTTATTCATCAACCATGAAATATCATTTCAGAAAATTTTGGAGTGGAAGGCTGATATTTTATACCAGCTATGTGAAAAATACCAGAGCCAGGAATATAACCCTGGCCTTCCGCTTTACGTGCGGATGCTCAAACCATTGAGCTACCCTGGCTGATTACCAGCTAGGCATTTCTCACACAAGAAATGCCTGTGTGAGAAATGCCTAGCTGGTAATCAGCCAGGGCAGCTCAATGGTTTGAGCATCCGCGCATAAAGCGGAAGGCCCGGGTTCGATTCCCGGCTCTGGTATTTTTCACATAGTTGGTATAAAATATCAGCCTTCCACTCCAAAATTTTCTGAAACAAGTATAGATGTTTAGTTAAAAGTCAATAAAACAGAAAAAAATATAAAAACTGGGATAAAGAAAAAGAATTCAATAGTATCTAAAGAATCAAACTGACTTTCAAAAAAGCTAAAATGCTGCTAAGATATTTTAGCTAAAATGCTGAAGAAACTTTTTTTGCCAGGTTATAAAAAATGTATAATTCAGAAATATATATAGATGATGTTGACCATTAATTATATGTACTCAATTTTAAATCAATAAAAAAGAAAATGATCACAAAAAAAAAAAAAAAATAAATAAAATAAAATAAAACCCTTCAATTTTTGGAATTAATAACATGTGATACAGAAGCTTAGTAACAAATCTTCATTTCAGTGTAAAAAATTTTATTATAAATCTATGTTACACATAATACAATTTACAATTAAATATTTACATTATAGGCATAAGCTTAAAGCTAAAAGATTGATTAAAGTTCTTTGAACTACCCTCACAAAGTTCTGTTTTGGTGGATAAGCCATTGCGGTGAAGAGCGATCACTGCTGTCAGCACCTCAACAGTCTCTCTATTAAGTTCGGTTCTTGCTGAGTCAACAGGGTCACTAGGGGGCACTTCGATTATAGCATTGGTGCTGTTACAAACAACTAAAATTTAATGAACTAAACAATATTATCTTTATTTATTTATTTATTTATTTATTTTTGTGTGTGCAGATTAAACAATATTGATATTCTCTGACAGAAATAGCCAAAAAAACTAAAAACTGTATATATTTTAATTATTTACTAACTCTTAGGAAAAGGTATTATCCCTGAATCCAGAAAGAAATTTAAAAGGTAACGAGTAATGGAATTAGTAAGCAATATTTATTATATTAATTTTTGATAGATAATTAATAAATTTTTTCTTTGATATAAGTAAATTAAATGCATCCCAATTTCCTATGTGCTTTCCTTTGAGGAAAATCATCATTACTTTGCCAAAAGTTCACACTTTTCTTATAAATTAAAAATCTTTCTGTTTAAAACTCTTATTTTATAGTTATTTCAAAATAAGGACTAGAAATTGTCTTTTAATAATTAAAAATTAAAAAAAAAAAAAAAAAAAATCATTTGAAGTCAAATCAAATTTATAACTTATTACTGCATTTCAAAGAATACGTTCCTTGAAACTGTTACGGAGATAAGTTATGGGGAGTGTTTAATTTGTAACTATACTGCAAGTGTAAAATTTTGGACAATGTGCGTTAATGGAGGGATTGTTGAGCTTTAATTTCTTTTTTTATTAAAAAAAAATTTTTTTTTTTAATCACAAAATAAAAAAATAATGTCTATAAATGACATTTTTGGAAACTGAGGAGATATTTTTGAGTTTATTAACTGGCAATGCTGATTTTATTAAGCAGCGCTTTAAGATTAATTTGATTCCGGTCCTGGCAATTTGATCAGATTAAGCAGCTGATTTTATTAACCAGTGAATTTATAAAGCGGCGGTTACTGTATATATATATATATATATATATATATTTGAAAATTCCAAAACTAATTTTAAACATAGCTATTAGACACGCAGCTTATCCTGGGGTGGAAAATAAGCGGAGAACTTATAACTCATACCGATATTTGTTTTAAATTTTTCTCTACTTTTAAAATCGTTGGTTAAAAAAGATGAAAATTTTGCTTCATAAATACTGGTATGAGTTCTGTGCCAATTTTTCCACCCTTGCTTATCACAAATATGTAAAAAGATAAAATTAGCATTTTAATTTTCAATAAGATTTTGGTTTGAAACATCTATATGACACTAACCTATTTCAAATAAAATTTTATTTAATTAATAAAGAACTTTGTAACTAAACATTATATATCATAAAAACTTGCAATAGTCAAAATAATAGCAAGGCTTTTCAATCGGGTGGAAAATTAGGTGCATCATCAAAGCAATGAGTGCATCATCAAAGCAGCAAGGTGCACTCGAGCCTATTAAAAAATCAGGCATGAGTGTGCAGAAAATTAAAAAAAGAGGAAACACGTGTGTTCATAAAATTAATTTTAAAAGAAAAATAATGCGCGGGGGAAATCTATACAAATGTACATTCATAAAATTTATTTCAAATGAAAAATAATGCTCACAGGAAAAAACTATACAAAATATTTTAAAAGTGACAAATTAAACTAAAAGAATAATGCACATCAACACAATAAAAAAGTGTTAAAAAAAAAAAAAATTAGCTAGCAATCAACATTTAATCATTGGCTGGTGGTGGAAAATAGGAAAGAAGAGGGGGGGGAGGGAGTAGTTCATGAGAGAAATATTAAACACAATTCTACTTCTTTATGGGTTCTAGAATGTCATAAAGTAAGTTTAAAATTAATATTGTGGAGGGATAAATATTCAAAAATAAAAGGCTTTTCATAGAATGTTTGATCGACAACGGTTAGAGATGGAAAAAAAAAGGGGGGGGGGACAAAAAAAATTACATGAGTGAGAAATATTGAATAATTCTGTTCTTCTATATGTTATAGAATCTGTTAAAGCATGTTTAAAATGAATATTGACATTTATATTTTGGATGGAAAAAGATTAAGAATCTAAAGTTTTTCGTGGAGCATTTGAACACTGATCGTTATTTGATTTTAACAAAATAAAAAACCGCAAAATTAACGAAAATCGCAAAAAAGCGGAAAATCGCAGATCCGCAGAAAATTCTAATGCCTGAAAAATTTAAAGTGACTTCTGGATTTCGCTTCATGCGAAACATTTGTTCATTTTCAATATAGTGCTGCTATATCTCCTGAGCAGAACAGGAAAAAAAAGTTTTAAAATTGATTAAAGCAAGGAAAAAATTTTGAAAAAAACACTGCACATAGAAATGCTAAATAATGTCAAATATGTTTGTTTTCAGTGTAAAACAAATGAACATGTAATGAGGGAAAGTGTTTGTTTTTTCAAATGTTCATAAACCAATGGGCCAATAGTTGATTTCAAATGAAGTTCATTAAAGTAACATTTAGGGATACATTAATTCATGTTTCAAACTCTACTTATACTTTGACACTGAAAGACCAGTAACATGAAAAGTAGTCAAAAAGGAAATAGAAACTACTGGTCACTAACCAAATTTCTTAATTTTAATCTTTACTACTTTATAATCATACCAGGTGACTTAACCAAAAAAAAAAAATAACTCTTGAATGTCAATAATACAATTTATTTGTACGAAAAATATGTAATATATTAATAAAAAATATTTTACTTAGAATCCCTAAATTATAACTTACAGTGTATAAATATCCAAACGATTCGACATAAGTCCGCTTGCCATACACTAAAGCATACATAGTAGCAACAGCAAAATCATCAGGCCTAAAAGAGTTAAGTCTTTATTTATCAATTTTCATTTTCAATCACAAATACACAAAAATATAATCTGTCTAAAACATAACAAATATAATTAATAAACTAAAATTAGTACATCTTTAACAAAAAATATTAAATTTCCCAAAATGAGAGGAGAGTTATAATTTAATTGAGATTGATAAATTTTTCTTGTATAAAATTGTGACACAAAATTGAAAATAAAACAATTGTTTAATTATTAAGAAGTCATTCCAGAGATACTACTGACATCTGTTTACATCAAACCTATCATGCAAGAAAATAATATATACAGTGAAATACGTTTACGAAAATGCTTAACATGAAAAATCAGTTAACACAAAATGATATAGTGGTCCAGACAGTATGCTATTCAATCTAATATACTTTTTTCCTTTGAATACATAACAAAAATCATTTAACACGAAAAAAATTTGCTTTCGATTTTCAGTGGTACATTTGTTACAATATGTTACAGTCAGTGATGATGTGTGTACAGCACTAATTATATCGGGCTAAGAGATTTTAGAGATCATTCATAATTTAAATGATTTAATCTCTGTAAATTCCGATGACGAATCTGACAATGGAATCAACAAGGCAGTTGAGTTCCTATCCCCTCTATTTCATAAATACAGAAAATAATTAAAAGTATGCAGTCATTTAGATGCCCATTTGAATAAATAGATAAATAATACAATAAATAATATGGAACAATTTTTGAACAATACAGTGCTGAAAAAGACACTTCAATAAAAAATATATTCTTTTTTTGGGAAAAAAAAAAAAAGGATCACTTTATATCCTAAGGTTTTCACTTTATATCCCAATGGACAACCTACAACAGGAAATTGAAATAAAATTTTACGGCATGGAAAATATTGAAAGTATTGGTGAATTGTGTACTTTTAGGAATCTTAACTAGAAAAAATATTTTGTTCCCTTCAGTTTTGTGTTAAATGTTTTTCATTGAATTAGCAAAAAGAAATCCCTTTAAATTTCTACTAAACTTTCTTGGATAAAATAATATGTTATAACTTACTGAACTTTTATGATTTAGTACAACCAGAGCCTCCTTAAGTAGATGCCTTCCACGCGAGGCGAATCCCAATGTTAAATTAGGCAACATTTAAAAAACAAAACTAACGCTAGGTGACAGCACCTACGCAGAGCAACAATTTTCTTCTGTTTCATAGATAAGTTATGTTTTTCATCTAAAAATCTAGCTATTAATTTCAATTTAAAGTCCACAATTGTATTTTTTTTTTTTCTTTTAATTTGAAAAAATTATGTGAAAGTGCTTTATCGTAAATATTTTCAAAAAAATATTCAAATATTTATATTTAAAAAAGTATAGGGTTTAATTTTCTTCGAAAGTGGACAAGACCTATTTTAGCTTTTCAACTAATTGAATTACAACGTATCAAATAAATAACACCTTTTTTTTTTTAAATATATTATTAATTAAAAAACGAAATTTAAAATTAAATAAGCAAAAACATGGCATGTCTATCACGCGATTAAATTATTTTTTATATATTTATTCAATAAAAATTTCAAAAATTTTTTTAATTTAGATATCAGATGAAAGTTTCGTTTATATAAATTAAAATCTCTGAACTTTAAATGAGTTCAGTTTAGAATGAATAGTTTATAATGATAAATTATTAAAATCATGTCTTTTTTTTTTCTTTTTTTGGTCATGTCCTTTACATTACATTTTTACCTTATTAGGTGTGAATTATTTTTCTTAAATCGAGAATTTTATATTATTTATAAGAAAAATAGACCAGCACATTAACGAGATAAGTTAACATTCAGTAATAAAAATTGGAGAAGAAAACAATCTGTTGTCTAGTCCGTCACAAAAAATAAATAAATAACCATTAAGATTTAAATTTTTAAAATTAAGGATTTCTTGAGTATAAGTTTTCTCTCGCACAAAGTTTTTTTTTTCAAGATTTTATTAGCTCCACCAGTTCCGAGAGGGTATACTTTCAAAACTGATAGACATTTTCGAAATGTTATGTTTACATGTTTTGAGGTCTCCTGAAACGAAAAATAATGTTTTTAGCGGTTGGTCTGTGCGCGTCGGTTTGTCTATCTCGGATATACTTGGAAAATGCTGAAAAGTTCTATTTTCAACTCAGGTTTTTGAATAAAGTCACGTTTTGGGGTTCTCTGAATACAAAAAACATTTTTTTTTTTTTTAGTTTTTAGTGATTGATTTATATGCATATTTATTATCAGAATAACTTAAAAACAAACAAATGCAGGAAATTCACAATTGTATTTTAAAACTCGTATTAGGTTTCAATTTGAAAAATTTGATAAAGATTGGCAAATTTAAGGACAAATTAATAACATCCTTGAAATATTTTTACTTCCATTACCCTACTACCGTAGGTAATGAAAGTATTGTGTTCGGTCCAAAAATTCGATATCGAGTTTTCCCCTGATTTATATTTTTAAGGTCTCATGAGTCCAAAAAAAGTAGCTTTTGGCAATTAGCCAGTATATGTGTGTGTGTGTATATGTGAGTGTATGGATGTGGAGAATTTCTATTTCAAAAAATCAAGTCACCTTTCTGTTATATCTGATAATTTTTCAAATCAGTAATCATGATATTTAATTTTTACATGAATTTTTAATTCCATATTCCATTTGTGTGGTAAAAGGTTAATAAAAGTAATGTTATGAATCTTAAAACTTAATATTTTTTAAAAGAACAAAAGTAGAAATAAAAATTTTCTATTTTTTCTTTTCAAGATTCCCAACACTTTTGTTTCGATTTAACTGAAATAATCAAATTTTTATACGCATTTACACAAGTCTTTAAAAAACAGTGGTATTAAAAAAATATAAATCAATTTTGTTCCTATATTGGAGTATTTTATAGTTTTATTCATAAGTTACTAATGTAATTTATGAATAAAACTATAAAATACTACAATATAGAGTTACTTCAAAGTAACTAAGAACAAGTTATTTTTCTGTATTCCTACATCAATAAATAAAAATTTCATTTCATTTTGTAATAAGCATAACTATTTTATTTGTTAAATCTAACTTACTAACAGAGGTGTCAAATCTTCGAATTTTTATATCATAATTTCTTTTAAATTTATCTTCGTCTTAATCACAGAATTTACGATAATAAATAAAAATAATGTTTTTTGTGAAAAATATTATTGATATTAAAAAATCCGGAGGGTTGATAATTTTGCATTAATTAATTATGCAGTTTACATACCTTGTCTTGAAATATGAAACCGTGAAAACTTATATTTTCACGGCGACTGTTCGATTTACAAAATGGAACGACGCAATACACCATATTATTAAAAAAAAAAAAAAAATCTCACATTTGTTAAATTAATAAAACATAAACCATGAAGAACTCAATTGAAACTGAATTGAATCGCGGGAAATAAACAGAACTTTACGACACGGTATCAAGCGCCATCTACTGGCTATGTTCTTCTTGTACTGTTGCCAAGTTTTCGAGCGACTCGCTAGGCATCTACTTAAGGAGGCTCTGGTACAACTATTCAGGATCTGTGCTATCAACTCTACTTTTTGCTGGAAGCATATAAAATTAACAAAATAAATAAATAAAATCTGAAGTGATTCCATTTGACTTTCCAAATATTAAGTAATTAATGGTTGTGTAAATAAATTAAAGTAAGAGAAGTCTGAAAACAATCAGCTCAATCGAATAAGACGTTTAACACTATTGTGCTTAAAATAATTTGAGCTCATAAATCATAATGATAAAGAATTTTTCATTGTGTCCCAGTAAAAATCTATAACTACTCGATTCACCAAAATCTTATACAGTTCATACAAAAGTGGTCTATAAAATATGTATAAATGTTCAGCTCAATTGGATAAAGCCTTTAGACACTATCACACTTTAAATAATTTTAGTCCATAGACCATAATAATAAAGATTTTTCTTTGTGTCCCTGAAAAAAAAAAAAACTATAAATGCTAGATTTGCCAAAATTTATACAGTTCGTTCAAGGGTGACCTAAAACATATACATAAGTTTTCAGCTCAACTGAATAAGGCATTTAGATGCTAACACACTTTAAATAATTTAAGCTCATAGGCCATAATGATAAAGAATTTTTCTTTGTGACCCAGTAAAAAGACTATACAGTTTGTACTATGATGACTTACAACATATGTGTCAACTTTCAGTTCATTCAAACAAAATTTTTAGACACTATCGTGTTCACTCACATACACATACATCACGAAAAATCACGTAAAAAAAAACATAGATATCTCTAAAAGGGAAGCTTGTTTCAAGGTTAAAGTTGGAAGTGTATAACTAGACATCATGACAGCCACAAATATAAATTTGTAACATTCTACGACTATTTGTTTTTGAGCTATGCAATATGCAAAACCCATTTCGTAAATCATGATTACATACGTATGTTCGGAAAGTAAAAATAATCTGATGTGATCACCACATGACTGCTTTATTTGTTATATTTTCTTCTTGCATATCTGAATTGCTCTTTCATTTTTTTAACATTTTGTTTAATCACACAGAACACATGTACTATGAAATTTCCCTCAAAGCTAAATTAATTAAATATCCATTTTACCTCTCATTAGCAGAATGGCCTCTAACAATCCACAAATAGCAGAAGTGTCTTGGATCATTTTCAGGTTCTTGAAAAGCAAAAGCAATTATTGGCTGCTCTTGTGGTTGATTAGATACTGTATATCTAAACATAAAAAAGAAATCAGAAAACATTTTTTTTTTTTCTTTTCGATATTTTATAATAATTTATATTCATAAAAATAAACAAAAAATAAGACATGTAATTATGAGTGTGCAATTGTTATGAAGTAGTCAAAGAATAATTAATTTTTTTTTTTTATTATTACACTAAAATAAATACACTAATATACACTAAAATGTACACAGTTTTTTTCTTTTTTATGTACTGACAGAGACATGGTTATGGATATAAAATAGAAAATACAAAGCTTTTAGGAAAACCCATTTTAGCAGTGGCTGTGATCAGTTTATTAATATTCTTGTTTTTATACTTCGGAGAGCATAAATTATTCATTCGAAATAAATGGTTAATGATGATGTTTCTAAATACCGAAAGATGCAGACACGAATTAAAATGTGTAAATAAGTTTACTTTAAATTTAAAATCTTGCCGTTTGTCATAGATATCTGTGTAAATTTACCATCTAAGATTATTTTTACATCTAAAAAGTTAATCGATTGATTAGTTAATTGATTGAGTATTTTGAGTTAGCTGGATAATTTAAGGAAAAGTCATTTGGTGATTTCTTGTTAAGATTAAATACAATATCATCATCTATGTAACAATAAAGCTGGACATCATCATAACAAAATTGCTTTTCATAATAATAAAGATAGAGATCTGTCAATATACTGGAGCTACTACCTCCTTGTGGGATTATTACTTGTTGCAAATAGATGTTGTTGTGGAAGATATAATTATTATGAATAACAAAGTTAAGAAGTGTTTTGAATTTTTCTGCTTTAAAATTGCAAGGAAGATTAATTTGAGTTTTATATTCATGAAAAAGACTGTAAATGATATTACTAAGATCTGATAACTCTATTATTGAAAAGATCTTAAGTCAAAAGGCATAATATTGTCTATTGAATCGAGTGATTTAATGTATTGAATTAATTGAAAACCATTTTTAAGACAGTGTAAACTATCAACTTTGTAAGTACAATTGTAAATTTGTTTTAGAATATCCAGTAGAGTTTTATTAGCATTGTTGTTATAAATGTTACGGCCAATAGTGACAGTGCGAAATTTAATCGGAAATTTGTGAAACTTAGGTATGAGAACTATATAAGGATAATTAAAGTTATTGAAGGGAAGTTGAAGTAGTTTATAGTAATTATGTATTTTTCGGTTATTAATAACCAGGAATTAAAATGTGTAAATAAGTTTATATATCTCTCTCTCTCTCTCTATATATATATATATAATTAAGAATCAAATAACTGTATAACTTGTTTAATTTCAGTCATAGTTAAAAATTAGCTGATCAGATTTCATAATTGAAATAAATTTAAGCTATATATATATGTCATATCATAAATGAGTAACTTTGAAATCTCTGTAATAAGAAGGGAAAAGCAAAAATGCAAGAAATTAAAAAAAGAAAAGCTTCATAAAAAAAAATAATAATAATTAACAATTTCAATCCAAAACCAACAAAAACATTTAAAGTTTAATAAGTACATACAGAAGACAAAGATCTTGAAGACCCCATAACTGAATTCCTCCAAAGTTAAATCCCACAGCTAGAGTAACCGAGTTGAATATATATTTCAAGGCAGTAACACGGACTTTACCTAAAGTAATTATAAAGAAAGAAATCTAAGAATAAAATCTATAAAATTAAAAATTAAATAAACAAAATAGAAATCCTTAAAATGAGAGCAAAAGTACATAAATGTAAATACCAAAGGGGAAATGTCCAAGTGATGAACTCCTGCTTTCAAAGTCAAAAGAACCATTACGGACACTCTGATCTAGAAGTTTGAGATTTCATAAATTAATTCAATAATGCAACAACAAAAATTTATCAAGCTTAACATACAACTTATTAGCATTAAATTATTTTAAGAAGTGTAATTTGAATTTTAGTTTAACCTGTCAATATAAAGATTTAAATACCTATTTATTTTAATTTAGAAATTTTTTACCAACCTTGAAAATTCCTTTTTTGATAGAATGGAGTGGAAGACTGATTTTTTACCAACTATGTGAAAAATATCAGAGCCAGGAATCAAACCCGGGACTTCCGCTTAACGCACGGATGGATGCTCTAACCACTGAGCTACTCTGGCTGATAATCAGCTCAACACTTCTCACATAATATCGGTGACCTTGCCAATCTATATTATGTGAGAAGTGCCGAGCTGGTTATCAGCCAGGGTAGCTCAGTGGTTAGCGCATCCACATGTTAAGTGGAAAGTCTGGTTTCAATTCCTGGATCTGGTATTTTTCACAAAGCTGGTAGTAAAAAATCAGCCTTCCACTCCATTCTATAAAAAAAAAAAAAAAAAAAAAAAAAAAACTATTCATCTATTTTTAAAAACATTTTGTTTTTAATTTGTTGTATAAATTTGTCATACAAATAAGATAACTCAAAATGTTAACTTTAAAATAATGTTTAAAAACTATTTTTATAAAATAAGATTCATTACATGTTTTTTACATTAGTATATATATCATCTATCTTCATCTACCTTTAACAATAAAATTATCATATGCAGAGATACTTTAAGAAAAAAACATTTAATTTACAGAAGCACCTTTTATACGTTTCTCAACTATGCTTAATTTGACTTGAGTTTCAAATTATTCTATTGTATTCTAATATAATATTAAAATCTTTCGTTCATAAAACACTAGTAAATTCTTTATTTCAAGAAGAATTCTTCATTTCTTTTCTTGAATAACTCCAAGTTTTAAATTTATTCTGCATTTAAAAAAAAAAAAAAAACTATGTCTTATTTCTTATATTTTAGAACTATAACTATACAGTGCAATCCAAATTGAAAGTCTTAGGAATTTTAAGGAGAACGTTCAAAAACAAGCGGATGGGGATAGGATAGGATTTACTAACAGGTACATATCTGCTTGGGATTTCTTTGAGAGAAACAAAAGTGACTCCTTGCTTTGACCTTCCACTTTCTTCTTTAATTGCTTTTTAAGAACAGGGCTTAAATTAAAGGAACCCTTTAACATGCATTTTAAAAACTTTATTAGGTCTATCTATTTTTATATGACAGACTTGAATAGGATACTTAATATTTTCTTCTTCATCGTGTTCACTTTCTATTTTACTTTTGGAGAAACAATGTTTTGCTTTAACTGTTTGTAAAAGTGTTGTCTTTAAAAAATAAAATTGAAATCAAGCAGGATAGGCACTAGAAAAATATTTTGAGGATTTTCCTACTCTAACAAAAAATTTAAGTGGGATTCTTTTTATTCTTTATTCCATTTTATTATTATTATTATTTATTTAAGTGAGTAATTACCAGGGGCATAGCGAGCAGGGGGGGCAAGGGGAGCAGGTTGCCCCCCCCCCCCCCAATGTTAAAGATAGATAATCTAGTCGGCCTAGAGCAGGGTTCTCAGCACAAACCTAGTTCAAAAATAGTGGAAATAGTGACCAATTTTCTGAAAAAAGTGACTTTATAGTGACCAAAATAACAACCTTATTTACGTAATACAAGAGTTTGTGTAAAATTTAACTATATTTATCAGTTATTACAGTAATAACACAAATTCATTTAAAAAAAAAAAGAATATTATTCATTCATCAAATGAACTATGTTTAGAATTGAAATATATTTATAAACAAATATGCATATAGAACATACTTTTCCAAATGCCGGATATTCCAGTAGAATACCGCGAATGGCAATTACATTTATTATTTGATATTTTTCCCCCCTAAATACTATATGAAACCACTTTTTCATGAAAGACAAAATGTTTTACAAAAAGGATCTTAATATATATTTTAGAGAGCAACATTGTTCTATATAATATCAAAAAAGTAAAAAAAAGAAAAGAAAAAAATATGCTTTTTAATAATTATATACAAAAAGTTTAAAAATACTTTTCAATTTATGCAGAAGAGAAATAAAACATACCGAAGAAATCAACATTTTTTAACCAAACATTTTTAAGTTTTCCGTAACCTTTTTTTTTTTTTTTTTTTTTTTTTTTTAATATAACCAATCATACTATTTTAAAATATACATTAAAATAATAATAAGCAGAAGAAAAGAAAAACAGTTATTCAAACTTTTCTAACATTTTTATTTTACATACAGCAAATTAGATAGCAATTATTTTTAATACATATTCATTGAGTTTCTGACTTTTTTGTAACAAAATTTGTTAAAATTGCAGATTTTCTTTTCTGCAATTTTTCCTCAATTGAGGTTGTTTTTACCCCGTTGTCAGGGCCGCCGCTAGGCATTAAGCAACTCAGGCAATGCCTGAGGGCGGCAGCTGTCTAAGGGCGGCACTCGAATCATTAAAACGAAGTACGAAAAATAAAAAAATAAGCAAAATTGAAAAAAAAAATATATTTTTACAAAAATATATAATGGTAAAAAAGAAATCCCCCCCCCCCTCCTCACGAAAGAATCTAAATTGGTTGAGAAAACTGCTGCTAGTAAAATTCGCCAATAAATCGAACAAGATGTGTGAAAAGGACAATATGAGAAAAGTGAAAGCACAAAGCTTTGCGCTTAGAAACTATCTTTGCATGGGTCTGATGTCCGATTCCAGCTAGCCTACTAGACAGACACATTCTGAGAATGCTTTAATTGGGAGACTACAGATGAGTACGTTAGGACCGAGTCCTGTCGGTATGCAACTAAAAAAGCTATTACTGACCGGATATTGTTAATTTAAACAAAAATGAGGGATATATGTAGCATATGGAGTTTTACATGGGTGGCCTTAAGAAAAAGACAAAATTATTTAGAATCCATGAGTGTGAAAGAAAAGAAAAATAAAACACTGAATTAAGTTTAAATTAAGCGCTTTTTACTTTCCTAACATTTTACGTAAGGAAAGTATTGTAATCATGTCAAAATTCTGACTATGAGATTTTGGTGTTTAGACACATTTTACTGTTCCCTGAGTTCATTTTTACTATTTTTACGATGATGTGTGTGTGTGTGTGAGTGAGTGAACACAATAGCGCCTAAACGCTTTCTAAATCCCCATAGCACGAACCCCATTGATTTTAGTGAATCTAGGACTTACAGTTTTTTTTTTTTTTTTTTTTTTTTTTTTTTTTTACAGAGAAACAAATAAAACAATTCTTTATCACTAGGGCATATGGACCACAATTTTTTTAAAGTGCGATAGCGCTCAAACGCCTTATTCGTCTTAGCTGGAAATTTATACACATGTTATAAGTCATTATGCACGAACTGTATAAATTTTCGTGAATCTAGTACTTAAAGACTTTTTATAGGGACACAAGGAAAAATTCCTTATCATTAGGGTCTATGGGCCCAATTTTTTTAAAAGTGCGATAATGTCTAAATGCCTTACCCGATAGAGATGAAAATTTATACTCATACTACATGTCACAGTCACACGAACTGCATAGATTTTGGTGAATTTAACACTTATAGATTTTTTAAAGGGAAGGAACACAAAGAAATATTCTTTATCATTATGATCTATGGGCTGAAATGATTGTAAGTGCAAATTAAAATATGGAAAAATATATTCATACACCCTATTATAGTTTTCACGTTTGTCTTACTTCAATTTATTTATACAACTGTTAATTATTTAATGCTCGAAAAGTCGAGTGGAGTGACTCCAGATTTTTTTATGCATTATCTAAAAAAATCTAAAATTTTAATCTAAAAAAAAAAAAAAAAAAAAAAAAAAAATGAATAGAAGGGAATTTTACATTAATTTAATTAAAATTATACTTAAAATTTATACAAATTGGATATTAGCCCACCAGCAGTAGAGCAAATCAGCGCTCAAAGTTAGTAGACGTGAGGTGCTGAGTTCAATCGCAGGTCGCGCTCGTCGACCTAGCCATTCGGAGTTTTCCATGGTTTTCTCTGAAACTTGCATACCTACGGGCTAGGACCCCTTAGAAAGACACACAAGGCGGAGGGCACTCCCCTTCAGGCCTACGACCCTAGTGCTTCCAATCGGCCTTAATCCCCACAACCTAACCCAAATTAGATTTAGTTTTAGAGATAAAATGAATTTGAAATTTTTAAATTCATAAAATTTTCAGTTATAATAAAAAATTAAATTTAAAATTGAAGAATGTATACTATTTCAGCATTACATGTTTATATATATGAATGAAATTAGATAATGATTTTATTTGCATAATAATATTTTAATCACAAAATTTCATTCAATTCCCAGGTCTAAAGAACATTTTCAACAATCTAGATACAACACTAAAAGATAAAAAGCATTAATATTTTAGAATTGGTGAAAGGAAAATAATTTATAAAAATACACAAATTGTTGGCAATTCTCGGAAAATGAGGACAGAAAAGTTTAAAATGAGGACAAATGTGGTCCTCATTAAAAATTTTCAAAATTGAGAAGAATGTCAAAAAATGAGGACAATCCTTAAAAATGAGGACGTCTCGTCACCCTGCATTAGATTCGACAATGTATTTTCTATTCGTTTTATGAACCTGTGTAAACTTTCGTATGACTAAATTAATTTAAATTAAATCCATTTTTTATGCAATGTTTGATTAGTCAACTTAAAATTGAGGATTTTAAAAAAGTGACAACACGCGAAAGTGAGAGGGAAATGCTGAAAATTTTAGAATAAAACTAAAAGAAGACTAAATTTTTTTCAACATTTTGTTTTGTTTACGGTCTTACGTACACTTAATTTCGCTAAACCAAAGTCTTAGTGACTAAGAAGGGGAAATGGAGTTGCCATTATAAAAACTTTGACTAACGGAAAATCTCAAGTTATAAAAATTCGTCTAAGCAAAATTTCAGCGAATGAAGGGGTGGCAAATTGAAGCTTGCCTGAGGGCGGCAGAGCACCTTGCGACGGCCCTGCCCGTTGTGCATTTTCTCCTTCTTTTACAGTTTTCAACCCTTCCAACATGACTTGAGCAATTCTTATCTCTTGAAGTTTTTTAATGTATCATTGGCCTCTTTCAGCATTTATCACTAACTTTTCCTTTAGCAGCTTCAACTAATTTGGTTTCAAGTTCATCAATGTTTTTAAAATTTTTCTCTATTGATTTCCTCTTATTATTTTCTTCTTCTAGTTTTTTATTTTCTTCTTCATCTTTTTCCATCAGCAGTTCTTTCTTCTTTTTTTCCTCTTCAAGATATAAGCTTATACTTGGAAAAAGCTCCCCTAGCTAAAACTAAAAGTTCTTTGGTTACAGGTACCAGCTCAAGTTTATAATCATAAAACTTTAATGCAGCTAATACACGCAGTTTTGCATTCAAAGTTCTTTCAAGCATTTTTGTGCGATCTTCTGATATTATTCTTCTGGAATCTGAAAACCCTCTTTCAATGTCAGCACTGCCATGCGATACTGCCAAGCAGATTTTGACAACTTCCTGAATAACTGGATATTTTAATTCACACATTGCATTTTTTATTTCGAATATTTTTTGCCATGCATGATCAATTCTGACATTTGAAGATAAAGGAAGCTCCTCCAATTGGAGAAGATGCCATTCATCAATTAGCATGGTTGTGTTAAGAGAGCCTGGCAAAGATTTGGCAATCTTAAGAATATTATTGCAGCTTTGCCAATTTCATTGAAATTCAGAAATGTAAAATACTTAAAATTATTGTTTTCTTGGGAGATTTTGTTAACTAAGTATTCTCCAGCTTTTATATAGTGACTTCGAACATTATTTAAAAATTCTTTTTGAAGGTTTTCAGGCATATTCCGTAATTCATTGACGACTGCATCCCCAAACAATATCTTTACTTAACAGAAGATTGGCTTCATCAAAAGCAGTTTCAAAGTCTTCATTTTTAACTGTTTTTTCCACTGAATTTTTCTTGCACACTCTTCTCAAAACTGTGACTAACAATTCCTTTAACCCATCATATAAAACATGAATCAATGGTTCTTCTTTCTGGAATATAGTGCAATACTTTGAGAACAGCCGAGTACTTGATAGAATAAATATTAACTGAGTTTTCATAGTTTTGTCCGATACTAAATTATGTATTTTCTTATAACAATTCATGTTAAGATATTTTTGATTTTTTTTCGATGGTAAATAATGTAAAAAATATTGAATAATAGCAGGCCATTGTTCTAGAACACAAGATATCGCTCCTTCTAATGTCAGCCATCGTACTGAGGAATGTTTAAAGAATTTGTGTAAGGGAACATCTTTTTCCTTCTGTATGTCTTCATATTCCTCCATTCTTGAAGGCCAACCACGGAAAAAATAGTACAGACTTAAGATAAGGTCTGAAACATCAGATCCATAAACTTCTAATCCTTTTAAGAACGCATTATTAATAACATGCAAATTGCAAGTTCCCACTTGAAGAAGACCCTTTTCTCTTCCTGGCATCACTTTAACTTCTTCATTTATTATTCTAAAAACTTTGGCATTCACTGGAGGTCCATCACTACCAATCATAATAAGTTTATTGAGCGACAGTGCTGATCCATCCAAACACTTTAAAATATTAAAGCTCAACTCTTCAGCAGTAGCACCTCCCATGAATACAGAATCTAAATGCATCAAAACAATTTCATTTCTTTCTTTAGACCAGTATTTTATAGCAATCTGCAATTCTTTTTTGCTCTCGTTATTAGTCGTTTCATCAAATAGCACAGAATAATATGATGTGTAGGCATCTTCCAACATTTTGTTCTTAAAATATGGACCCAACGCTTCTGTAACAAGATAAGAAAATTTACTTGCACTTAAACTAAAATCATCCAGTAAAGGCTCTGAGAACATAGAGGGAAAAAAATTATCAATCAATTTTAAACTTTGGGGGAAAAAAAGAAGGATTTTAAATGAATTTAACTGAAAAAAGTGGAAAAAGTGACCAAGTGACAAAAAAAGTGACTTTTAAGTGACCAAATGAAAAAAAGTGACTTTTTAGTGAAAAAAGTGACCGCTGAAACCCCTGCTAGAGGCAGATGTACAGATTGAAGTTTTTTTTTCAGCCGGCTTTTATTTCTAAGGAAATTTTTTAAGCGGGAAGTATATCAATGAAAAAGTATTTGACCGTCAGATGAATCTCTTTTACATTATAGCTCTAACACTCAAGACAAACCTTCCAGTCAACTTTTCAACAGATAATCCGATTGATCGTTTTCTAATTAGCTTTTATTTCAAGTTAAATTTTTTAAACTTTGCACAAGCCGAATTTTCTAGTCTTATTCCAGGTTGGAAACTCGATGAAATTTGTTTTGCTTTCGGCTTCGAAGTTCAATAAAAGTATTTCAGTCAGCCTGTTGGCAGATAACTCGATGAGATTCAATAAAATATTTTAGTCGGCCTGTTCACAGATCACACGATTAAAGTGTTTTTACTGTCTGCTTCGAAGTTCAATAAAAGTATTCCAGTTGGCCTATTGACAGATAATTCGATTAAATTGGTTTGCTTTCGACTTCGAAGTTCAATAAAATTATTTTAGTTGGCCTGTTCACAGATGACCCGATTAAAGTGTTTTGCTTTCGGTTTCGAAGTTCAATAAAAGTATTCCATTCGGCCTACTGACAGATAACCCGATTAAATTGCTTTGCTTTCAATACCAACGTTCAATAAAAATATTCCAGTTGGCCTACTGACAGATAACTCGATTAAATTGGTTTGCTTTTGGCTTCGAAGTTCAATAAATATATTCCAGTTGGCCTACTGATTGATAACTCGATTAAATTGGTTTGCTTTCGACTTCAAAGTTTAATAAAAGTGTTCCAGTCGGCCCACTGACAGATAACCCGATTAAATTGTTTAGCTTTTGGCTCTGAAGTTCAATAAAAGTATTCCAGTCGGTATATTGATAGATAGCCAGATTAAATTGTAATCAGATTGCTTTTATACTCAAAGAAAGTTTTCTTCCGAAATGGCCCTTGTCTATCACGAAATTTTAAAATGAAAAAGCCGACTTTTATCCTTAGTCGGTATTTTTGTCGTCAGAAAAAACTCTTTAGGACTTCAGCTCTAAAAATCAGTAGAAGCACATCGGCCTATTGACAAGTAATCCGATTATTATTATTTATTATATTATTTTACAGATGATCTTTATTTATCACAAGAATTTTCAGACAAAATATGCCGACTGAAAAAGTATTTTTTCTCTTGATAAATCTCTTATGTACTATAGCTCCATAGCTCAATAAAATTTACTCTAGTCGTTCTATTAACAAATAATCTGATTGGCATTTTTTCACATAGCCTTTATTTTGAGGTCGGATAAACCTCTTATTTTCGCTCTGAATTTTATTTAAAATAGTCCTATATGCTAAATGACTGATAACCCGATTGATTTGTTAGTCTTTACCTTTTATTTCAGATAAAAAATTTGAAACCAGGAAAAGATTCGTTGAAAAAGTATTCGGTCGTTGATGAAATCTCTTTTTTCACTTAGTCACAGTGCTTTTCAGTAACAACCAACTGGGTCTAGAATCTGATAAAGCCAAAATAGAGAGCAGAACGAATTCAATCTCTCCCCTATGTACAGTCAGAAAAAATAAATTGTTGACACGTTAAAATACATCCCAGGTCACGCTCGTTGGTCCAGCCGTTCGGAGTTTTCCGTGGTTTTCTCCGAAACATGCATAAATATAAGCTAGGAACCCTTAGAAAGACCCACATGGAGAGCACTCACCCTGAAACCTACGACCTATAGCAGTCAGTCGGTCTTACTCCCAAATCCAATCCACATTAAAATACATTTTATGAACATATAAATCAATATTTGTTGCATATATTATTCACTGGATGCTCTTAAATATCACCGGCAAATATTTTCCTGATTGTATTTATTACTATGCAATGCTGAAAAAATAAATAAATAAATAAATAAATAAAAAGTTATATTTTAAATGAGATATTACAGCATACATATTCATTTTTGTAAGGCCTCGTCAATATCCAAGACTTTTTGCTGTTGGACGAGAGGTGCAAATTTACAGTCTTGGTCACGCTCGTCGGTATAGCCGTTCAGAGTTTTCCCGTGGTTTTCTCTTAAAATCGCGTAAATACGAACTAAGACTCATTAACAAGACCCCCACTTAAGACATATCACCCTAGTTCTAGGTCCATCGTATAGTCAATCTGACTTACTTTCAAACATACCTCATTTTTGTAGGTATGGCACTTTTTTTGAAGTTTTGTAATGGGCAAAACATACCAGTTTACGTAAATTTATTTGGTCAAAAAGGCTTTTTAACATAACCAGATTTTGATTTTTATCTAAATCAAAAGAGAATTTCTTGAAACAATTACGGTCTTTCGGGAAAACAGCTTTTTCTTCCCAATTATTGAAAATGTATTTTTTTTTTTTTTTTTACATAACTGAGAACATTAAACTGATGATTGCAGTGTTTTTCCACCAAACATTCTTTTATAAATCTGCATACTAAGTGGTTCCAGACGTTTTCCTTCTATCCATGATTTTTAAAATGTATCTAAGAGCAGGAAAAAAAAAAAAAAAAAAAAAAAAAAAAAAAAACTAAGCCTGTTTTTATTTTCTAAGTAATAGATTTAAAATTCTCCACAAAACGGAATTTTATTTAGTGCAGCAGGGCTTATTTTAATCTATGTCTTGCATGTAAAGGCATGCAGTAACTGTGTTTCATTCTCTAGAATCGGTTACTATATTCATCCTCACGATGTCTTTGGTATAGCTTATCATAAGAACTCGTTGGCAGCTTTTAATGTTTTGTTGTCATTTTAGTGCTGGATTAAAATTGCTATCGCAATTGCGTAAGTAAAGATCTTGTCGAGAAACGTCCAAGCTACTTTGATGCCCAAATTTCAAAAGGCACAATTTAGACGATATACAGGGCTACATAAAAACAATCTTTATAACGCTTTCTCTTTAGAAATAAAGCTTTAAAAAAATCTTTTGTAAAATTCTTTACTGCAGAGCTAAAAGAAAGCATACTTTTGTAGGTTTGTTATTTTGCGACAATGTACTACAAAGTCAATCACTATTCGAGGTGAGAGCTACACAAAAGAAATTTGTTAATATGTTTTTTAAAAGAAAGAAATAGGTATAAGAATATTTTTTGTGTATTTTTTTTCTTTTTATCTAAAAACAAAATTTTTTAGTGCATTATCATTGAATATATATATATATATATATATATATATATGGTATAGTGGGTAAATACAGAAGAAAATTTTTTTCTAATCAATGCAAACTGCATTATTTTTCATTCATGTTCAGTCAGACTTAAGCCAGATTTGAGTCGGCTAATGTTATATTTTGCCCCCCCCCCCAATATTTATTGTTCGCTACGGCCCTGGTAATTAATTTCATATGTAATTGCAATCTTGAGCTTCTAAACTTTGTAGTTGGTTGTTAATAAAATATACACATCTTCATATATTCTTTTAACAAATCTTTAAAAGTAAGAAGTGCTTTAACAAGATAGTGAATTTCGCCATGTTATGATTCTCACAATCCCACCCTCTAATATGAACCAAGCCAAAGGGAAGTTGAGGCAAATAATGCATTAAACAGAGTTCAATTTACAAAAAAAAAAAAAAAAAAAAAGCATTGAACATCTACATCTCAACAATAAATATGATTGTGTACAATTTAAATCATTCGTAATTATTGATTACTAGTAAAATTATATAGAAGAAATCATGAAAACGTATTAAATTTTTATTAGATTACTTTTTACTTTATATCAGCCCAGTGGCCGCATCACGGCGACATAGTTGCGTACACAGAAAAAATGCTTGCAGACAGTTTTTGTCTGTACTAATAAAAAAAAAATTAGTCTGCAACTTTTAGACACTCTTTGTCTGTACTAATAAAAAAAATTGCCTGCAACTTTCGGACAGTCTTTGTCTGCAGTCATAAAAAATTGTCTGCAATTTACGGACATATTTCGCCCACGACAATGCGCTACCGATGTATGACGTCAAAGACGCTCTCTGGTAGGAACTCTAGAGACCCCATATAGGTAGCCTTGGTAGGAACATACAAAACAGTGCTTAACAATGGCGATAGGCAGCGTTATGTGTGTATTCTTTTTTCCTGCTACCTGTTACTGAGATTCTATGGGAACGTAGAATAGTGCTAATTTCATTTAAAATTGCTCCAAAACTTCTCCACTTCAAAATATTTCTGTATCAAAACTAAAACTAATACTTTTATTATTTATAATTATTTATATTTTGTTGTGTCAAACATTGCTATAAATATTTAATTGAGTTAGTTCAACTTATTATTTTATAATTGTTATACTACATTGTTCTGTAGTAAAATTGTATTTATGTATTGTTGCACGATATCACCACTGTTGTTAAGCTCCCCCCAAGATTGCCGCTATCAGCTTTCAGGCTTTTTGAGTGTAAGCCATTTTCACCCCTGATTACATGAAAATTTTGCAGACAGATTATGAAATTTTAAAAGCCTGTCACAGACAGCTACAAAACTTTCTGCCACTGGGCATATCAGTGTGATGAAAGAAATTTTCTATTGTAAGATTTTTAGAAATGGTCCCTTGAAAAATATAAAAGGTGCTCCACTGCATTACAGAATAAATTATTGTAAAAACACTCGAGTTTATATGAGATTTTAGTGCTCCAGTACAGGTTTGCATTATGTAACATTTTATAGATACTGATTACTTAAACTTCTAAGAAACTACAATTTAAATTCTCCCATAACATTTAAAAAAAACTAGTTGGCATAGGTGGACTCTGCTCAGTTCCCCATCATATTTATGTTCTCGTAAATTTCTAGTGCAAGACATATTATAATCATGTTAAATGAATTTGACCAAAGCTTGATACAGTGACAGAATGAAATCCCAGCCTAATAGGCTATCCACTGTTCACTTTGATATATTTATCTTATTCTAACCTATTAATTTATTTTATCAGGGTCAATTCCGTTGTTTAGTTTTCATGCTACTATTTTCAATGCAATAATCCTCAAAAATCATATTTATATGAAAAATTCACAATTTCGCTATGTTGATAAAATCGTAAATTACGAATAATTTACAAAATTTTCCTATTAGAATATTTGTATTCAATCATGTTCAAACAAATATCATAAATGTAATTTTGAAGTTGTCTAATGTATTTATGATCCTCAAAATGGAAGTTTATGCTCAATTTTGCCTTATTCTGACATGCTAAGTAAATCGTAAATTCCAAATAACTTACGAATTTTTTAAATTGAAAAAAATCATAGTCTATGATATTCATGCCAATATCCTAAATAATAATTCGAAAGTGGTTTGACATCTTTACAATGAAAACATCCCTCAAGATTGACGTTTATGTGAAATTTTGCTCTATTCTGCCATGTTAAGAAACTCGTAAATTTCCAATAACTTACGAAATTTTTATATTGGAAAATTCATAGTCATAAATATTCATGCCAGTGTCCTAAATAATATTTCAAAAGTAGTCTGACATCTTTACGATGAAAATATCTCTCAAAATAGACGTTTATGTGAAATTTCGCCCTATACTGCCATGTTAAGAAATTCGTAAATTTCCAGTAACTTGCAAAATTTTCAAAGTAGCATATTTATAGTTACCGATGTTCATTCCGGCATCAAAACTGATATTTTAAAACTGGTCTGACATTTTTACAGTAAAAAGTTTCCATTTATAGCGCGTTTAAGTGAACTTTTGTCCTATTCTCCCATGGTTAAGAAAATCGTAAATTTCTAATAACTTACGAAGTTTTTTAATTCGAATGTTGCAAATGAACAGGGTTCTTGCCAGTGTCGAAAGCAATATTTTAAAACTGATCTGACCTCTCTGCGACAATTTGTTCGTGAGATATCGTGTACGCAGATTAACAAACTAACGGACTAACACACTAACCCACTAACAGACTAACACACTAACAGACAGACACCATACAAATTTTGTCATTTTCGGATTCCTCACACCTGAAAACGTGTAAAACAGTCAAAAAACTGAGGTCGAAAATTTTCACAATTACCTAAGTTCCCCATACCTATAGTATGATGGGGAACTTAAAAAAAAAAAAAAAAAAAAATGAAAATATCCTTCAAACCTTATTTCTAAAAAAGCAAAGAAAGAGTTATTTAAGATTATTGAAGGCTTGGATGCAGAACTTAAAAATTACCTAATTATCCATTACTAGCTTATTAAGAATTTAATTTGCCAAAATACTAAATATTCCTAGAGATGGGAATGGTCTGGGAAAAAACGGGGGTTCCCCCCCCCCCCCCCCCCAAAGGGGTTTATTTCCACTTGGAAATTTTTTTAATTTCTAACATAACACATTCAGAAATTTATAATATTTACATTACAATGCTTTTTTCTTAAAACATATTTCATATATAGTATCTCACATGAAACACCTTGATAATGTTCATATTTCAAAAATAAAGTTTTAATCATATAATCAAATAACAGTAATCCTGTAATATTTAAGTATTATAATGACCTCCCTCCCATTACATGCATTTGAAATTACTTAATCTTTTCAAGTACCTTTATACTTTTGTTCTTATTCTTGTATATATATATATATATCTTTAGACTTGTCTAACTGTATTATTTTAATTTATTTTAATGTGTGTGTATATATACACAGACATATTAAAATAATATAGTTACTAATGCACACACATATATATAAATGCACGTAACAGTTAAAAAAGTAAAAATAAAAAAATAAGCAACTTTTTTTCAAAAAAACTTATTTCACTATTTACAAAAATTATATGTGCAAAAACTTATTTGACTAATGTCCTTTACACTTGAGGTAATAATTACAGTTGCAGCGAATATTCAGTTACTATTCGGTATTCAGCAGATGACACCAAATATTCGTTTCGGCTAAATACCTTGATATTCGGTGATCGAATAATGAAGTTAAATTTAAAATGAAATTGGTAAAAATATTTTTTATCATATAAAAGTAAAATTAATTGGATTTTTTTTAATCATCGATAATTTTATGAATAATATATTTAAATTAGTAAAATTATACTTAAAGAACAATTAATAAGTTACATATTTCAAAATTATTTCTGTATTTTGGAAAAAGAACAAATATATTTTATTTAACACTTCATTTCATCATTAGTTGAAATTTCAAAAAATATTTTATTCGGGACTTGTTCTCTCAGATTTATTTCTTAAGTAGAAAAAGGAATTATATTTAAAAATTATTTTTGAGTTTTCAGATACACAGTACGCTTACAAATATGTGTGTGTGAGCTTGAGCTTATTGTATCTATTATACTAAATTAAGGTGTATCATTTTGACTAAAAAAAAATATTTTGACTATAAAATTTACCTTTTAATGCTTAGATTTTATACTGATGTTTTTTGATGTTCATTGTATTCTTTTTAAATGTAATATATGTTAAAATAAATTAAGTTATTCTTTGTTCAGATCGAATGATTTATTTTTCCCTGTGGGTTGGGCTGACTGAGTTTTTTCCCTGTGGGTAGGGTTCTGTTTGGGTTGACTGATTTATTTTTCTTGCGAGTTGAGTTTGGATTAGACTGAGTTAATTTTTTTCCCGCAGGTTGAGTTTAGGTTCAAGTGGTTAAATTTAGTTTTCAACAAGTTGGGTTGAAATTTCATCATGATATGCAGAAATTTGCTTGATATAACTATAAACATACAATATGATTAAATATACATACGTACACATATCGAAGACATGCAATAAACAAAGAAAAATCATACATATATATATATATATACTGTGGTGGCTCGTGCCAACTTTCCAGGTGGGGCCCGGTCCATTGCATGATGTGTGAAATATATTCATATAATTCAAACATGAAAAAAAATAAGTTATTTAATGGGGAAAATTCTATTTTTTTTCCCTTTAATATTCGGTGTGTGTGAATATTATAAAATTTTACAATGCTAATATCACACTTTTTAAATTAAAATTTTTCTACATGCACTTTTTTTTTTTTTTTTTTTTTTTTTTTTTAAATACTTTCATGCATAATAACTCCAAATCTTTTATGTATAAAGGAAAAAATTATAATATATTTAATATACATGTTTCTTGTATGTTATCTCTTAATAATAATAATAATAATTTAGAAATATATTTTTTTAAATAATCAATATTAATTTATGTATATGTGATTATTATTATTAAAAATACTTTAATCAAATATTATTTGACTGAAAAAATAATAATCATGAAAAATATTACATTAAATCGTATGTTTTTTTGTTTTTTTTAATAATAAAAAGATATACAAACTTAGGCAGGCAAAACTATTCAAGTGTTTAAATCTAATTATTATTTATACAAAAATAAAAATTCTGCTCACTGAGTTTTTGTCAAGCAAATCTTTCAATTACTTTCTCATTAACCTCTGGAATTGTGGAAATCTGTCTTTGTGGATTGCGAGAACCGCAAGAGTATTTAATCTTTCCTGTCCCATAGAATTTCTCAAAAATG
The DNA here is from genome assembly GCA_963930645.1 of Salticus scenicus. Lineage (NCBI taxonomy): Eukaryota > Metazoa > Arthropoda > Arachnida > Araneae > Salticidae > Salticus > Salticus scenicus. The sequence goes on from OZ005652.1 coordinate 176,222,279, forward strand.
TTTTAATCTTCTTGTCAATAAATTGTTGACAGAATTCATTTCTTTTACTGGATAATTTTTAAACAATCATAGATTTATTTGGAAAAAAAAACATCAAAAAAGTCTCCTCTTTTTCATTATCAGTAGAAAAATAAATAAATAAAAAGTACTGTGAAAGTCGCCAAATTCTTTTCACGATCCGTTTGGTTAATATATTTTAAAAGAGACTTAGTTATTTTCCATTAGACTACTTTCCAGGCGCCAATTCACCAAGTGCCCCTGACACTTTAAAAGTATGGGAATATTAACATTGATAAAGCTCTTCTTCGCCAAATGTGTTAACCTGCTGTTCCATGCGCAAAGCAGTAAATACTATAATAATTAATGCACGAGATCGGGCACAAATCCTAGTGCCAAACGCCTGAACCCTGAATAGGAAGTAGCTGTTAGCTCTTCTGGCATCTAGAAAAGAAAAGCAGACAAAGGGACAAGCAAACTTGATGCCCGAGAAGAATAAGAGGAAATTGGAATGCACGCTTTTAACTTGATACATATATTTTTACAAGAGTAAGAATAAATAAATGTTATTTGATTTTTAACAGAAAGAAAAATTCAAGTGAGGCCAGGCCCCAGGTGCCCTTAATGATGGACCACCACTGTATATATATATATAACTTAAAGTATATTTTTGTAACTCTTGAAGTACACAACACACATATAAATGTTTAAAAATTATTAATTCATTTTTAGTGTATCAGCAACTGCATTTTTACTTTTTTTTTTTTAATGATCTACCAACTTATGACAATGAAAATTTATATTATTTTATAACTTAAAAAAGTTTTGCATGATTTTCAGATGAATTATTAAATTTGATTTAGTTTTTGGGTTTCATGCATAAAGAAATCGTGTTTGTGTTGATATATATATATATATATATATATATATACATTTTTTTTTGATTGAGTTGATTTTAATCTAAATTCATTGAATCAATGCTACTGTGAGATGAACATTCCATAGGAGGAACGCACACACTATGCAAAATTAATGGTTGAATGATGATTTGACTAGTTTTTGGTGTTTTGTACAAGGAAAGGTATTGGCAGTTATGAAACAAAAAGGCTCATTTTTTAATAGTAAAAGCTTTGTATATATTTCTGCTAAGAAAATATAATATGGATTGCACAGATTTTTAAATGTTTAACACTTTATATTTTCTAAGATATTATAATTATTAAGAAACCCTATTTTTATCTGTAAAGATTCAATTTTTTCCAATTTTTTGAGAAAAAAACTGCTTTGTTTCCACAGCCTCAAAATTTCTGGAAATTTTACATCTCTAAACATTCCATAGCTAATATGTAAAATTCTGCTTTTTTCCTAACTTATACCTGAAATACTGAATTTTCTTTTTTATGACTTTTTTTTTTTTATGTCTGCCTGATTGCAAATATACATAATATTTCTTGTGCCAATTGCAAAAAATGTAAAATCGTTTTGTTACTGACTAAATTTATGTTTAAATTGCAGGTAATTTGTTAAATATGTGATTATTTTTCACCGCCAATCACTGTTAAACAGGCAATTTTATTGCTAATCGACAAAATTCATACTTTTTTCAAAGTTGTTTTTTTTAATTAATGATTGTTTAGCAACCAATCAGAAAAATTCCAGACTTTTTTTTTTATGTCTAATTGCTAATCTACTTATATGGCTGAAAAAAAGCTAATTTATTATCAGAACTCCCTAAAAAAGATTTTTAAATATATTATGCAAATTAGGAAAACAGTCAAAAGCTTCAAATTAAATAAAAATTATAACCTAAAAATCAAAGCAACAGTTTTTAATAAGCTTATATAAATTTACATTTTTTTCCCCATAATCTATAACTAGTATGTTAAAAAATAGCCATATGAATCACAAATTTTAAAAATATGTAAACTACCCCATAATCTACAACTAGTATGTTAAAAAATAGCCATATGAATCACAAATTTTAAAAATATGTAAACTATACCATTGAGCAGCATAAGTATGTGTTGTTGTTTGGAGATAGCTTTTTCTCGACGTTCAGGATGAACTTCGTATTTCTTTAACACAAAAGTTATATTTGGAAGATTTTCGCTGCAAGAAAAGTCTTCATCTAGGCACAAATCTAGAAAAAATATATGACCAGCTGATGTGCCAACTGCCACAATACCAAACATGTATCGAAGTTGCATAAATAAATGATGAGTTTCCATACATGCACCTCCATTGCCACTTATAACTTCAAGACTAGTAACCTATTAACATACAAAGAAAAAAATTTATAAACCACATTTTTTTCTCAGTTACTGAGTGTATAAATATGACTGTGTCATTTGTAAATAAATAGGGTTGTGGCAGAATTTAGGCGACACAGCAACATTGTCACAGAAAATAAACTGTCACTTGCAGAAAGATTTCTTTATAATAATTAAAGATATACGAAGATTTCACTAAAAAATATTCTGACACAGGAGGGATTAAAAGTACAACTTACTTGGAAATAAATCAGGAGAATTGTCTTTAAAAGGTTTGATAACAACTTTGAAAATTAGTGCGTAACCTCTGGCTAATATTTAAGAAATATACCTATATTTTTAGTTTAGAAATCATGCTGAATTTTGTACCAAACAAATAACATTTGTGGGATATTATGTTATACTATTTCACTGCAAAGAAAGCAGCAACAGAAACATATCAATTGTTGTTATTATGATGAACATACCTAATCAAACACAACTTGCAAAGAATGGTTTTGGCAAATAATGAATTAATATACATGACAAAAAACATAATAAACTTAAAAAAAAAAAAAAAAAAAAAACTATGCAGATTATGAACTGTTGCAACCCAATCAAACAAATCAACAGTGAACAATATAAGCAACAGTTGATTAATTTGAACAAAGCATTGATGGAGAAACATACAGAATATGGTGAAAGAAATGACAAAGTCATTTTAAAACATGATAATCACTTTGCTAGGATGTGTTGTTCCACTTGCTATATTTATCAGATGTTGCTCATTCAGACTACTATCTATTTTGCTCTGTGCAGAGCTGCCCTTGTGGAGAAGAGTTCAATTCCCATGTTGATATCAAAAAATGACTTGATAACTAAATTGTATTTAAATATTCTGAACAACCAGACTTAATCTGTATGAAGAACGTTTTATTGCCTGAAAGACGGACAAACACTACAGTTATTGCAGAGTTTCCGCCAGACAGTTTCGGGAGAGTGCTGTGCTCTGCCTGCCTAATGACTTACAAAACAACACCCTTCTTGCGCTTAAAAAAAGTTGTGCCCTTACTGCCTTTTATGAAAATAATCTTCAAACTGAAGATACGTTATAAACAAATGCAGGGGTGCAGAATATGTCCGAATGCGCAAATGATGTTTGGAGGAAATTTTGAACCTTTATTCTCTTAGAATATAATAAAAATTTAAATGGAAATAAAAAAAAAATCTACTGAAAAAACAAATTTGTCATTTTCAAACAAGTTAACCTTAACAGCTGTATTCTTCTATTAAAATGTTAATTTCTTTTAAATAACCATTATATACCCCCCCCCCCCCCCCCACACACACACACAAAAAAAAAAAAAAAAAAAAAAAAAAGTGTTAAATTATTTATGTTTGATGATAAATATTTGGTAATTAATTCAGGTTAGAGAAAATACCAAATCTCCAACTTTTTTTTTTTTTTTTTAAACTAATTAGAATCATTATCCAATCCAAATAAATAAACACTTTAATGGCAAGAGACTGGAAGAAATGATACATTTGTTGTTTGTTTACTTTAGCAGATACTGAAAGGAAGGGAAAAGAGAAGGGAAAAAGGAAAGATTTTGCAGTATTTTGAATCTCATTAAAACAATATACAGAAGTTCAGTTATCAGTTTTGATTGTACATTAAAACAATTGCCACTCCCCTTCCCAACCAAACCACACAGACACACACATATTAAAAAAAAAAAAAAAAAAAAAGAGAGAGAGAGAGAAAGGAAAGAAAAAAAAAGTATTTGAGCAATTAGCTATGATTAAATATAAATTTTTGAATGAATTACTTTTTTTGTGTTTTAAAGTTTAGTTTTCATTTAAGTATTTTAATTTTAGCAATTAATTAAAACTGTTGTTCTTTTACAGATGTTTACAGGAGCCCAATCATTTCATATTAATTGTTATTAAACTAAAATTATGCTTTAATAAAATTAAACATAATTTATACGTCTCATTAATATATTAAAACCAATGTAACTTTTAAAATGAGATAAAAAATACAAAAATTTTTAAAACTTTAAAAATACATTTTAATTAAAAACATTAAAACACAAGACAGTTTTGGCTAGAACACTAGCCCTCCTCAGTGTCAAACATACAAGCACAAACAACATTTACAAAATTCATAATACATCATAGCAAGATTAAATATTCAGGAGGAATAGCTTTAGCCTCGTTCAAGGCAGAATGTTGCATTTTGGTAAAAGCGCCCTCTAGAAAAATACGGGATTCATAGATATTTATATTAGAAGCTAAAATTTTAAAGTTTTCAAAATCCGGAATATGATCACTATTGAGAGAATGGATTACGAGTTTTGATTTTAAATCTCCTGTTTTATATGAGCGTTTATGTTCCTTTAATCTAATTTCACCTGTTCAGTTTCACCGATATACGTAGAATCACAATTTTTACAAGGAATACTATAGATTACACCTAGACGTTTAAGAGGGGGGACAGCGGGTTTAAAGTTTGAGAGAAAGTTACTAATACGGAGTTGAGGTTTAAAGCTAGTGGAGATATTAACTGTTCTAAGTAATTTAGAGATATTTTCAGAAATACCTTTATAATAAGGGATAGTCGTACGCTAAGTGGAATTTTTAACTTTACAATAAACTGATTTATATGAAAAATAGAACTCTTTTTTATAAATTCTTTTAATAAAACGAGGGGGGTAACCATTATTTTTTAAATCAGAAAAAATTTTGGATAGTTCAATATTTGATAATTCGGAATTACTACAATAATGCTTTGCACGATGTAAAAGAGTACGAATGACTGCAAGTTTATGCGATAAAGGGTTAGCTGAATTGAAGTTAAGATATTGACCTGAGAAGGTGGGTTTTCTATAGACTGAAGTTGAAAAATGTAAAAAATCATTGACAGGTTTATGTACACTCATGGACAAAAAAATTAGCGCACCAAGAAATAATTGCGGGATCGTAACGGAACTTGGCATGAAGGTACATGTCGGGGACATATGCAAATGATTAGAAATGCAGCGTGATTGCGCATTACGTATAGCCGGTAGAGGGCGTTTAACGTCGTTCTCTGTGGAGTATAAAAAAGGTAACCAAAGCTTATTTGTGTGTGCTGAATCGTTTACAAAGGAAGAGCTGAAGTAGACATGCCATTACGTCGTTTTCGAAGACAATATGAGCAGCTGTCGCAGTTTGAGAGGGGGAGAATCATCGGCATGATGGAAGCTGGGTGGTCAGCTAGGCGAGTAGCTCATCAATTAGGCCGCTCTGATTGTGTTGTGAGGAGGTGTTGAGACCAGTGGACCCGAGAGATGTCATGTACACGAAGACCAGGCTCAGGGCACCCTCGGCAGACCAGTCGTCGAGAAGACCGCCACATCGTAAGAAATACACGCGTACCGCCAACTGCTTCATCGTCTGCCATCCAGGCACAGGTGGCACCTTCACTAGGGGCCCCTGTGTCTTCTCGAACCATACGAAGGCGCCTGGCTGAAGGACATTTGGTATCGCGGCGCCCATTACGTGTGCTGTCCATGACGCCCACCCATCGACGCCTCCGTTTGGAGTTTTGTCGCACGAGGAAACTGGACTGCAGCGGAATGGAACCAGGTCGTCTTTAGCGACGAATCCAGATTCAATCTCAGCAGTGATGACAATGGTGTTCGTGTGTGGAGACCCCGTGGTGAACGCCTCAATCCTGCCTTTGCTTTAAAACGACACACCGCTCCCACAGCTGGTGTGATGGTATGGGGTGTCATTGCCTACAATACACGGTCACCCCTAGTATTGATCCATGGCACTATGACAGCCCAGCGGTATGTCCATGACATTCTGCAACCACATGTGTTGCCACTCATGCAACGGCTCCCAGGAACCATTTTTCAACAAGACAATGCTCGGCCTCACACGGCAAGGCTGTCACAAGTCTCCGCACTGTTACTACCCTTCCTTGGCCTGTCCGATCACCAGATTTGTCTCCAATCGAGCATATCTGGGACCATTTGGGACGGCGAGTTGGGCATCTCACGAGTTTGAACGAACTAGAGGCAAGGTTACAGCAAATATGGAATGAAATGTCTCAAGACATCATACAGAACTTGTATGCCTCAATGACCGATCGTATCGCATCGTGCATTCGCGCTAGAGGGGGTCCAACAGGGTATTAAATCCTCCGTTCTTTTGCCTTTTTCTCTGAAATAAATTATCCTTTTTCTTTGATTTTCTAATCATTTACTTATATCAAAGTAGTCATTACGTATGTAAAATTTCGTTTCATTTTGACGACTCCTTCTTGGTGCGCTAATTTTTTTGTCCATGAGTGTATTATAAGGATGTCAAGAAAGGCATAATGCATAAACCTGTCAATGATTTTTTACATTTTTCAATTTCAGTCTATAGAAAACCCACCTTCTTATAAAACAGGAGATTTAAAATCAAAACTCGTAATCCATTCTCTCAATAGTGATCATATTCCGGATTTTGAAAACTTTAAAATTTTAGCTTCTCATATAAATATCTATGTATCCCGTATTTTTCTAGAGGGCGCTTTTACCAAAATGCAACATTCTGCCTTGAACGAGGCTAAAGCTATTTCTCCTGAATATTTAATCTTGCTATGATGTATTATGAATTTTGTAAATGTTGTTTGTGCTTGTATGTTTGACACTGAGGAGGGCTAGTGTTCTAGCCGAAACGTCTGTCTTGTGTTTTAATGTTTTTAATTAAAATGTATTTTTAAAGTTTTAAAAATTTTTGTATTTTTTATCTCATTTTAAAAGTTACATTGGTTTTAAAATTAAATTGGTTTTAAATCAGTAATTACATAAATTTAAAATTACTTTGCATTAAAGTAATATACATATAAATCTTATATATATAGTATATATATTTTTACACTTTTTTCTGCATTCAATAGAAGAAAGTATTGGATTCATAAAAATTTTCGACTTCCAGTTTTCAATGGATTTACATGATTTAAGAGGTCCAGAACAAGATTTGATCATTTTTTAGAAAATATCTGTCCACCTGTCTGTGTGTGAGAAAAAATATTGTGGCGACTGTATCTCAGGAACTACAGCACAGAATTGCATATAAATTAATTTGCAGATGCACCTTGACATAAATTAGTGTCAATCAACTTTTGATGTCAATAGCTCAACAGGTGGTGCTGCTACACAGCGATTTCCACAATTTCAGGGAAGGCTATAATATCTCAGGATCTACACCACAAAATTGCATAAAAATTTATATGCAGATACATCTTGATATAAGTTAGTGCCTATGAACTTTTAGTATCAATTACACAACAGGTGATTCTGCTATACATCGATTTCTATGATTTCAGGAAAGGATCTGTGGAACTACTGTACAGAACTACATATAAATTTTATATGTAGATGCACCTTGACATAAATTAGTCTATATCAACTTTTCGGGCCAATCGCTCAACAGATGGCACTACTACACAGCAATTTCGGCAATTTAAGGGATTATTTGTTTCTTTATGTATAATTGAATAAAACAACTTATGGAAAGACCATTATTAGCCATTATGTTGATTAAATTGGGTGCATATATGCAATAGATTGCACTGTTTTACTGCAATTTTCCCCGAGAACAGGAAAGATGTCATTTATATGGTAAAAATTAACTTCCATTGGTTATTTAAGGGTAGTACCTCTCTGAGATGAAAATTGTCTGCATTAATAATGGATAAAAAAATAACAAGTTTGTCAGTGTTTGTACATTTTGTATTGTCTCATTTTTAAAGCATATAATTTTTTTATCGGGTTTGTGCAGCTTTTGTTCAGTTTTCTACACATCAGTTAAGTTACATACTGCTTACTTTTCTTATACTGTATCCCACAATAATTGTAATTCCCCTTTAAACAGAAAAATATAGAATTTTTATTAAATGACTATGGTTCATGCATTGAAAATTTTTTGTCTTATTTTAGATTTCAAAAATCTGTAATAAAAAGGTATTTTAAAATTTTAAAGACAGCAAAGTGCAATAAAACGAAGCAGCATTAATTTATTTATAATTATGTATTATATAAGAATCTACATTCTTCAAAATTATGTTAGTTAATTAGTCCAATTACCTTAAACTTTTTAATTTTCCATATAGAGGTACATCAATTAATAGCAACATTGAATTTCGAATTTGAATTTTGAAAAATCTTGCGTTATTTTTAGGGAAATTTTGAATATGTTCAAGGGAAATTTCAGAGGTCTGAACATTTTCTGCAGCCCTGAATAAATGTATTGTGCATAACGAAACATTTGTGCATACATCAATAACAAGCAAAATTAAGGTGTAAAGAAAGCTAAAATTTAAAACTTTTACTTCTATTTATACCTAAAATTGAAATTTTTAAATAAGTGCCATGATTATAAATGTTAAATGTGCCCTTAAGAATGTAACTGCCCTCATGAATCGAGAAAATGCCTTTTTTTTTTATTATTAGAAGTGCCCTGCTCTTTTTTAAACATAGGGGGAAATTCTGATTATTGAAAGGAAATATTTTGAATAAATCAATCTTTCATTTTTATAACAAGTGTCTTTTTTCACTTAAAACACAACAGAGTCATATTTATACATTCATACCATTTGAATAAGAAGACAGCATTTTAAATTACAAAAATAGTAAGATGAGAAAAATACACTTTGAAATAATAAATTAGATTTCATAGTACATATTATCAATTCTAAATAACAATAGAATAATACTGAATATACTATCAATTGAGGAGGGGGGGGGGAGGACATTTATTTTTTTAAATGTTTAAAATTATTAACCATAAAGTATTTAAAAAGAAATTTTTCTACATTTTTTTTTTTTTTTTCAAAACTAAAAGTTTCAACTAAATTTTAACAGCATAAATTTGCTACAAATGCAAACATTTGAAAGATATTAACTAAAATTTAAATGAAGATAGAATATTCAAATTTTTAATTTAAAATTAACAAATTTTTCAATTGCAGCTGAATCTTAATTATATAGCAAACAGAAGACGGGAACTAACAAACTTTTGGAACACTAGAAAGTTGGCTCAAGTAATTTTTTAAATACCATGAATTAGTGCAGCAATTTTATTACTTCCATTACCCGACTACCATAGGTAATGGAAGTATTGTATTCGGTACAAAAATTCGATATCGAGATTTCACCTGATTTACATGTTTTAAGGTCTCCTGAGTTCAAAAAAGTGGTTTTCGGCAATTGGTCAGTGTGTATGTGTGTGAGTGTGTGCATGTATGTGGGAAATCTTCTGGCTATTATATCTCGGAAACTAATAAAGATAGAACTACGAAACTTTAGAATTGAAACAGGTCTGGTGTACAGATAAATTTTTCAAAATTTGGTGAAAATTGGAAAACCGGAAGTGGTACCGTAAGTCTGTATCTCAAAAACGGCTCAAACGATTTTCTTCTAAGTTGCTATATAAACACTCTATTAGATGTCCTTTCAAATGATATAGTTGATCAGGAAAATTGATAGACATCCTGTATAAATAGTTCAATTTCATGCCTCACAAGTGCTTTCCTTTAAAAATGGCTGCACGGATTTTTTTTTTCAAACTTGCCATATTAACTGCCTTTTAAATATCCTTTTGTATGTAATTTTCTGGTCAATAATTGAGTATGCCAAGTTTTCACAAAAGCCGGTATCTAAAAAACGGCTCTAATGATTTTCTTGAAAATTGTTACATAAATCCATTTTAGATATCCTTTCTTATGTATTACTTGGTTATTAAAGGAAAATTATCAGTCATCCTGTTTGGATAGATCACTTTTAGATGTCGGAAATTAATGTTTCGAAAAATGGCTAAAACTGATTTTTTTATTCTTTCTATTTTTAAATTCACTATGTAAATATATTTTACATATCTTTACATGTGTATAAGTTTTCTCTCACCAGAAAATTTTAAGTGTCTAATTTGTTAGGTCAATTTTATGTCTTCTGATCATATTATCTCCAAAAAATGCATATGACACATGTAAGTAATGGAAGTCGTGTGGTTGTTTCACACCAGATTTTTTTTAATCTCATCAAAAAAAAAAAAAAAAAAAAGGAATTATTATTATTATTATTATTTTATTATTATTATTTTATTTTTTATTTTATTTTATTTATTTATTTTTTTTTGGGGGGGGGGGGGGGCAGTTTTTTTTTTTTTTCTTTTTTTTCCGTTTTAAATTTTTGAAATTTAATTAACTTTAAATTTAACTTCAATTTTATCTTTGTGATTAATTTCATTTTAAGTGAAAATCTGAATTAGAGTCCAGCATCAGGTCCGGTAAACTGATTTTACCTGTGCCTGATTTACAATCAGGTTTGGGTCTGGTTGACTAAATTTTTTCTGTTGTGTGTTGGGTTGGTTCAGGTTGACTGATTTATTTTTATATACTGACTTATATATTTATTTAAACATTTCAATTACTCAATTAAAAGAAATCATTTAAATAAATAGTGACCAGCGAAGCGGGCAAAGCCTGCTAGTAACCGATATTTTAAAACTTGTCTAGCGTCTTTGCAGTAAAAATATCCCTTTTAATGCATGTTTAAACAACAAATTTTCTACTCTCCCATGTTAAGAAGATCATAAATTTTAAATAATTTATGATGCTTTAAATTAAAATGAATTCTTGCTAATGTCATAAGTAATATATTAAAACTGGTTGGATATCTCTGTGATCAATTTTTCTTAAAATACAAAATATAAAACAAATAAATCCATAAGATTATTAAAACATAAAATTTACAATTTCATAGAGAGGAAATAAAGTCATTCAACATTCAAAAAGTATAGAAATACAGAATTCTGAGTCCTTACTTTATCAGGTACTAAAATGGCTTGAACGACCTTTGATTTATTGATGTCATACATGCATATTATGCTTTCATCCTCTTGACTAACAGCAATTAATAAACAAGGAAAAGATATATGACATGAACAAAACTCTGAAACAGCAGTAATTTTCACAGAAGGATTATTAAGTGATTTTTCAAAACAGTAGCTCCCAAACTGCTCACTGTTTTCTGTATGATAAAGGCTGATAGTTGTGTCACGGACAATCCACATCCACAATCCATCTGAAAAAAGAATTTGTTTTCATAATAAGATGTTGGTTAATAAACAATGTAAAAGTTTTGTTCTAAGGTATTTGAAAAATTGATTTTAAAAAAGCAATTATTAAATTTAAGATAAAGAAAATTATAAAACACATACCAAGTTACCCATGAATTTGAAAAAAAATAGAATAATAATTGAAATAATTGATATATTTCAATGCAATAAGCAAATATATATATATTCTCTCTCTCTCTCTTTTTTTTTTTTTTTTTTTATAATTAAAAAAAAAATTGTTTAAATTTTATCAATGGAAGAAAAACCCCTTTTAACGAAAATTATGCCGATTTTCAAGCAGACAAACATATCACAACATTAGAGAACCTCTGCATGAGCAACATCAGAAATAACTCTTAATCGCACATCATTTATTTTACAGGATATTTCCCATGATTCCTTCGATTTACATAGATTTATTATTATATATATATTTTTTTCCTTCTTTACTTAAAAAAAAAAAAAAAAAAACAGAAGAAGAAACAAAGGAAAAGAAAAATCCCTATTATGAAAATATTCTCCCTTGAAACTGAATTAAACTAAATCAATTCTTTGAATTTTATCAATTTGTTACTTTTTATGAATTGATATCACCTAGTAGGGTAAGTGCACCAGTGATTGACACTTTTAGAGCAATCTCTGATGTTTTTAATGTTCTAGTCATCAGAAAATATTTTTAGAAATCTTAAGTTAGTACATATGGTATGAAAGAATTCAGAACCACATATGTTAGAATATATATATTTGATAACAATTATTTTTTTTTTATGAATTTTTAATTGACACCCATTGACACTGCTAGTTATTCATTTTACCAGTTATTAGCACCCTCCAGTGATTGATATAAAATGTTAAAATTCTTATATGTAAAACATATGATTTTATTATTTTTCTTATTTATTAATTATTTCGGGATAGATGTCACTGAAGCATGCCAATCACTGGAGCACCTACCCTATATAAATATGTGTCTGTCAAGAATTCCGTTCACAATGAGGTAATCAAAGTTTAAGAAAAGTGCCAATGCAAAATGGGTGCTGGAATTTTATTTTTTAAAATCTACATATTTTGTTTCCTAATATTGTTTTTTACCCACTGCTCCACCTTATTTCATATACAAGAAATTTATGTTAGAAAAATTATGTATATTTAAGGATTTTTTAAAAATAAATTTTTAGTGTGTATCTTGCACAAAAGGTGCACCAAAATAATTGGTGTTAAATAATAAATTTCCAAGCAAACATTATAAATTGCAAAAGCACTCAACTATTGTTTCACAGTAAAATAATTCAGAACAATTATTCACCACAAAAAAAAAAAAAAAACATTGTAGCCTCTTTCAAGCTGCACCTTTAAAACAATTTTATTAGTATGATAGGATAATTGTTTTCAAATAGTGATTTTAGAGTTGTGGAAATTTGCAATAGCTCACCTCTAATCAATACTGTGTTTCACCTTGAATACTATGTCAGGTTTTAATTCACTATATAAAGCTAACTGTTCAACCAATCACAATGAAAATCGATACACTTATTAATCAGAATAAAATCTAGCAAATATCATATTTTTTAGTTCAATCAGATGATTGGTCCAAAAGATATTATATAAAACCCTCATTTTAACTTTAAAATTATTATAAAGGTAAAATAAATTTGTAAAAAAAAAAAAAAGAGTTATTTTTCTCCAAGTATGAAAGGAAACATTTTTATCTCCCCCCCCCCCCCCCCCAAAAAAAAAAAAAAAAAAAAAAAAAAAGAATGTATAACATTTTTATTATTATTTAAATTAAAAGGCAATAATTTATTTCTCTCTAGCTCTTCTTTTTTAAATTTGAACCAAATAAAAATGTTTTTCCTTTTTTACCTCTCGCATTAAGTAAAAAAAGGTATTTAAAATAAAATTAAGAAAGATCATGTGAAAGAAAAGAAACAGCTTTAGTATAGGGCACCCTTGGCAAAATTTGAAATTTGGCACCAAAGTAGCTAACAGACATTTCTTCTCAAGGTCTTTACTTATGCAATATTAATAGCCATTTTAATTCATTACCAAAAATTTAAAAGTCACAAAGGTTGCTCTACATTAAAGCTGCAACAAAGAGATTTTAAGAAACAGGTATAGTAACAGCTGCTAAGGAATGCATCACAGTTACTACATGCATTTATATGCAGAAATAAATTTTAAAAAGTCCTGTTGTACTAAATAAAAATTCTGTTTTGCACAATATTTTATACTGATTACTTAGAAAAAAATAAATACATGAATGAATAAATAAATAAGTAAACTTTTTATTTTTTTACGCAACAGCAATTAAAAAAAAGGGGGGGGAGGGGGTAAAAAATATATTTTTTAAAAAATACATACTTTTGCTCACTCCAGCAAATGCCTGCACACAGGAATTAGAAGATGGTTGTGAAAAAGGTATTAAATCTGAAACTTCAGCTGGGGGAATTTCGAACTTCATTATACCAAACCTAAAAAGGAAAAAAGCCAGTTGAATTTGTAGTTCATAAACAATAATGATAATTCATATGATGGGAAGCAGAAATGTAATACATGTATTACATTCCCGCCTCCTATCATAAGTTTTCTCCACTGCATCTATAGACTCACAGTAAAAAGTCCTAACACTTGAAATTGTAAAATCTTCAAGTGTTAACCTATCTCCTTTTATCTATAAAGACACTGCAGAAGTTTTTGACTTGGACTCTGATATAGGATAATATATTTTTGAATATGTGAACTGTGTATTACACCTACATATAAACCATTAAATCTTTTCACTATGATGGTTACTATAATTGTTTCTAGACAATTTAAGGCTTTTCGTCTAGTTCTTCAGATTATCATAATATAAGCTTTGACATCAATAGAATTAAATACAGACAACACTAGAATAATATTTCTCTAATGTGCACCAGTTACGATTAAATTTTATCCAAATGATACGATAATAACATAAAATATCATCTAATTGGTCACTTCAGACTCAAAGCATAAATTCAGCTGCTAGAGAGATTTTGGCAACAAAAATTTAATACAAATTTACTTTAATGCACATTTTCTTTAGGAATATGAAAAATTATTAATTTTACTTTTTTGTGCTGAAACATCTCATATTTCTTTAGAAGTATATTTGGAAAAATTTAAAGCCAGTTATGCCTAGCATTTCATGATGGCTATTCTGCAGGATAGTGGTAGTGCCATCTATTGATCTAATGCAATTCTAAATAAATTTTTGAAAGATAAAATTATATTATTTTAGGTTTTTCATGTATTAAAAATAGAATTAATGTTATTTCTTTTGTAGATATATTTATTAACTATGGAATATCTGCTATGTATGGTGACATGGTAATTTTATTTCGTCAAATTTTAGGATATATTTTTTATATAACGAGAATTTAATTCTAAGAATTTTTAACTTAGCGTTAGCAACAGAAAAAAATTATTATCTAAAATTGAAATTATAATGCAAAGATTTAAATCTATTTTTAAAAAAACTGCAAATTTTTAGTAATTTTATTTATGCGATATTTTTGAAAATCATATTAGGTATGTAGATATTAGGGATGAAACGGATATCCGGTAACTATCCGGTATCCGGCTGAGTTTTAAATATCCGGCGGGGTACCGGATATCAGCACACCGGATACGGATATCCGGCAATTTCAAGCCGGATATCCGACGGATATCCGAAGGAGAAAATTCAAGCTTAAACTCCCATCAGATGAAAATTTTGCGACAATTTTTTAATTTTTTTTAGATCAGTTGTAGCTTGTAAAGGATTTTTTTTTTTTTTTTTTTTTTAAGTTGGCTTTTGCGAAAATCGATTTTGGACTCATTAGCAAACAAATTTAGCCAAAAGTAGCTTCAGGTCTAAGAAATATAGAAGCCCTATTTTAATTTTGTACAGAGTTAGCTAGGTTTTTTTCCCAGAGTGATCTATAACATTCCCCCTAATCTTCCCCATACCAATAAAAAGAGCTGTTCATTGTTGTTCCTGAACAAATGATATTTATTCTCTGCAGTTGCAGTGTATATATAATTCTGTTTTCATGTCTTTTGCTAATATGTTGTTAGATTGTTTAGTAATATTGTTAGTCTTGGATGTTAACGTTGTTAGATTGTTTCAAGAATGAGTCAAATAATGTGCATTTATTGACTAGAACCTGTTTATTTACAATCCAGTTTTCCATACACAATAAAGCTGTTGTTTTTGTGACCATATATTTATACTAGCAGAAACCTGGCATTACTTGCGCCATCTATCTATTCGATTTGGATTTTTTTTAAAACCCTCCAATTTATATAAATTTGCATTTTTAATGGAATATCTTACTAAAGCACCTGAATTTAGAATTCCCTGTTGCGTTGCATAGATATATCCCAAAAAATTAAAATTACTTCAAATAAAAGTACATATTTAAATTTCAATATGAAAGTGAAAGTCTGTACTTTCACTTTCATATTGTTCATAAGGGGAAAAAAAAAAAAAAAAAAAAAATCAGTTATTTAAAGTTTTTAATTTTGTACTGCAGAAAAACTTCACTTACTTAAAGAATTTTAATTAATAACTAATGTAAAATTTTCTTTCTTATCTGTACATATTATAAAAATATAAAACAAGTAAAAAGTACAAATTCATTTTGAATTATTACTTTCTTCTATATTAAATAGAAGGAAGTATTGGATTCGTGAAAATTTTCTTGAATTTCCAGTTTTGGGGGATTTACGCATTTTGAGGGAACCAAAACACAATTTGACCATTTTTGGAAAATGTCTATCTGACAAAAATTTTGTGCAGTTCAAGAGTTAATGCACAGAATTTCATATAAATTTATACATAGTTGCATCTTACCAAAAAAAAAAAAAAAAAGTGCCCATCAACTTTTGGTGCAAATCTCTCAACAGATGGCGCTGCTATACTGTGATTTCTCCCATAGGAAGACTATATCTCAGCTTATACTGTGTATAATTAAAAAAATAAACTAAGTGTGTCACAGGGAGGGCTATTATGAAACATGTTCATTCAATTTTTGTGCATAACGGCCAATAGGTGATGCTGCTATGCTGCAATTTTCCCGTGAATGGGAAAGTTATATCTCAGGTTCATTCATGTATAATTGCTAAAAATTTAGTAAGGGAAAGGGTCATTTTTATAAAACATCATGTTGATTCAATTTTGGTGCATATTGGTCGATAGGTGGCTATATTAGGTTGCAATTTACTCTGTGAATAGGAAGGCTAAATCTCAACATCTATAAAATTTAAGAGATAAATAAGATAAAAATAATATGAGAATAAAAGTTGGCTTAATTTGGGTGTATATCGACCAACAGGTGGCGCAGCTGTTCCTCACCTTCTGTGATTCTCCACATGGCTACATCTCAAAATTTTTTGATTAAAATTGCACTAAACTCAATATCTAAAATCTTTATTGTAAGCAACTATGATTATGTTTCTTCTGCATGTTAAACAGCATGTAGCGTTGTTATATAGAGAGATATAGAAGAAAGTTTTGTGATGGCCATAACATACTAGTTTGAAGCTTTTAGTTTTATTTTTTTTTTTTTCTTCCTTCTTTCTTTTATGTTTTCTTATAAATGTCTCAAAAGAAAGTATTTGATTCATAAAAATTTTCAACTTCTGGTTTTTGATGGATTTACACATTTTAAGAAGTCCAGAACCTGGTTTGACCAATTTTAAAAAAATGTCTGTGTGTGTTTGACAAAAATTCTGTTCAACTGTACCTCCGTAACTACTGCGTACTACAATTACATATAAATTTATGTATAGTTGCACCATGACATAAATCAGTGCCTACCAACTTTTGGTGCAAATGGCTCAACAGGTGGTGCTGCCATACTGCGATTTCTGCAACTTAGAGGAAGGCTATATCTCAGAAACTACTGCACAGAATTTCATATAAATATATATGTACATGTAACTTGGCATATATTAGTGCCTATCAAATTTTGGTGCCAATCGCTCTACAGGTGGTGCAGTTATACAGTGCTTTAAGCAATTTAGGGAAGGCTATATTTTAGGTTCTATTTCATGTAACTACACAAAACTTCATGTTGGAAAGGCATTATGAGAAATTATGCTTGTTCAGTTTGGGTGCATTTGGCCAGTAGGTGGCTCTGCAATACAGAAATTTCCCCCCAAAAGGAGAAGGCTACATCTCTTATTCTATTGTGTACAATTGCATAGAATTTGGTATGTGAGAGAACCAGCCATTGTGAAACACTATTGCAATTTATTTTAGGTGTATATCGGCCAACAGGTGGCAATACTGCACTACAATTTACCCAATGAATAGGCTAAGTTAATCCTAACTTCAATGACATATGTGCATGAAACTTGATGTATAAGAAAACCATTATGAAAGCAAATGTTGACCTTATTTATGTATATATCAGGCGACAGGTGGAGCTTCTATTAGGATTTTTCACAAGCGTATATCTCAGCATCTGTTGATTAAAATTGCATAAACTCCTTTTGTAAAATATTTATTGTGAGAAGCTATGGTTAAACTTTTATACGATTTAAACTGTAAGTGGTGCTGTTATATAGAATTATGTAGAAGAAAGTTTTGTGATGGCCACAACATATTAGTTTTCATGTGAAAATAACACTTCAACTGTGATTATATTAGTAAAATATTTTATTTCATTTTTTTAATAATAGTATTGTACAAAATATTTAAATAATAAGCTTTAGTTTTATAATTCTGAACAAAACCTATCTTTTTGTGATAGTGCTTTTCACCAAAAATTGCAAGTGTAGGAATGAGTATGTTAGGCTTAAAATTTTATTCTTCATGGCAATATTGCACAAATAAATAGAATATTAAATAAATATGTTTAAATAAATTATATTTAAAATGTTTTTAAAAGAATAGTATATGAAATATGTTTGGGTCATTCCATGCCAAATCAACCACTCACTCAACCTGACCCCCTTAGATTTCTATGAAATTTGCAGGAATAATTCTCCTTGATGATATAAATGAGAATATATTTTTTAAAAAATTTTATCTTGTTCGATTTTTTTTAAATAATTTTTTTAAATTTCAAAAAATCAACATTTTTTAGCTTGTATAAGCGTTTTTAATCTCAAATTTCTCAAGTTCTATAAGGGATAGCGAAGTTTATGACCCCTCATTTTAAAGAGTATTTCACAAGGTTTAATTTGATATGCAACATCATTATGTTGGGAAAAATTTTTAAAAAATTTGAAATTTTTAATTTTAAAAAATTTAAAGATAGTGTTTTTTAAAAAATCTGAAAAAAATATATGTTTTTGGTTATACTAAAAGCTATATAACCTGAAACTTTTAGAGTGGGATCTCAATGGGATCAGGAGTTATGACAAAAAACCTAGCTACTCTACATGGTAAATTGTATTACAATTATCATATAATATGCTTACTTTATAAAATACCTGTTAATTAAAATTCACACATGCAGTATTGCATGCTAATATACAATTAAACATGGGGGGGGGGATCAATATCAGTGTTAGAAATAAGAATTTTGAAACTAGGCGTCAAATTAACGCCTGGATTAAATTTTTTGGGCGTCAAAATGAAAAATCTAGGTGTCATCTATAATTAAATGTGTATATTAAATAATAATAATAATAAAGTATCAACTTGTAAATAATATATGCAAGATTATATAAAAAAGATTTACGTAATGAATGTAATTACATTGACAATATTAAACATACATATTTAAAATCGCAAATTCATTCTTCACCCAGAAGATACAACATTCCACCACAATTTAATAGCATTTTCTGGGCAGAAATCTTCCAATTTAGGGCTGTTTAATTTAATCATTAACAAATCGTCAACTACTTTCATAGAGATATGATTTCTTAACACGTTAATCGCCACGATAATATCAGAAAAATTTTCACAGGGGCCATGGTAACTTTATTAGACAATTTAGTTAAAAATGCGTCAGGCACATATGACTGACATGGCGATTAACGTGTTAATAATTACTCAGCGTATATCATATTCCTTCTAGGATTATTTCCTAGTTAAAAATGCGTGTTAAAAATGCGTCAGACACATATGACTGACATGCAGGGTTGTTGATTTTTTGATTTTTTTTTCAAAAAAAATCGATTTGTTTTATTTAAATCGGATTTTTTTTATTTAAATGAAGATTTATTTGATTTTAATGATTTTTATTATGTAATCATACATTATTGTACAACATTTACATTTTGTGTATATGTGTCTGTATATATATATATATATGCACAATATACACACTACCAATTATTTTACTTAAATTCTAAAAATATAAATAGTATTCTATTCCCATAGAAAAAATCCATGCAGGCATTTATTACCAATATTTTTATTCAACATGGTATCTTTGTAATAAGTGTAATTTTATGGCAATCATAAATGCGGTAGTATGAACCACTCAACTTGTTACTTTGACTTGTAGCTACAATAATGTATTGAAATAAAGTAAAATCTTACTCACAGTATTGAACACGTAAAATAACTTTGAAAAAGGATAATTCAATAGGAAAAATGACATAAAACTGAAGCAATGGATTAAGAAAAAGAAATTTTTACTCATAGTTTCTAATCAAAATAAAAAGAATAGGGAATTAAAGGGAGAAAAAAATATATCCTAAAAAATTCTTACTTAAGTTTAACAAATATCATTTGAATCAAGAAAATTTTTTCACACTTTACCCATTAACAGAATTCACATTTTCATTACCGTCTTAATACTTTCACTTATTCTTTTATCTTTTTTTATATTTCAGGGGTCTGTTCAGAGGCAAACCTGGGTCCATTAAAGAACTTTCACAAAATTTTATATCTTAAAAAAGGACCCTTCACAAAATTATTTATCCCAAAACAGGACCCTTCACAAAATTTTTATCATAAAACAGGACCACTCACAAAAATTTTTAGCCTAAAAAAGTTCCCTTCACAAAATTTTTCTCCTTAGACCTTTGATAAATCTCTCATTTTCAAAATTAATCTTCAGTGGAACGAACATAGACTGCCTGAATAATCGGACGTTTTTGTTGTATTTCTCCCGAAAACCTGATACTCATTTTCTAATTTATAAAGGACTTCTGTGCATATGTGTGAGTTTAGTTCTATAGAACTGAACTGTCATTGTCAAAAATTAAATCTTAATTGTAATTTTATTTTGCAAAATTACATTTTTCACAATTTCACAAAAAGAAAACCCTAGCCAAAAGTTTCTGAAGAACATTATTTTTACACTAAATTTAGATTTACGAAATTACGTGTAGAAATTTTCACAATTTCACAAAAACAGGACCCTGTGTGAAAAGTCTGGACAGACCCATGTATTTAGAGGGTACAATTCATTAAACAAGCAGTGAGAGCAGCCTCAAATTATAGTTAACTAGTTGTATGTTGTTAAATTAAAAGGTTATGATGTTTTAAAACTTTTTGGAGCCTTCAGGGCTTTTTAAACACTACAATGTAAAATATGCTATTATTTTTAAAATATCATATGAGACATTGTTAAATGACATAAACTGGTATGAGAGCTAAATAAACAAGGAAATGTTTTCTTTTTGAAATATCACCCACAAGGTGGGCAAAGGCGAACTGGAATATATGTATAACATCAATTAATGAATTGTATACTAATTAAATATTTACAATTCATACACCAGTGCTTGTATAAATAATTAAAATATAATGAATTATTAAAATATATAATAATATGTATAAAAATAATTTAAAAAAGTTACGGCATAATTTATTTTTGTGTTTATTAATGTTGCTTAGTAGAGATGAATCTAAAGTTAAGAAATGAGAAATATTAGTTCGTCTAATGAAATATTTTGTTATATTTTACGAACTTTTTTTTAAATTTACATAAGAAATAATTAAAAATCTCACTTTTTAAAGTTAGATAAACAATTTCATTCCATTAAAGCCAATAACTTTGGTATTTAAAAAAAGTGATTTAAATCAGTTATTTTTTTCAACAAAAAAAATCAATCGATTTAAATCATGATTTAAATCACTACAATCCTGCTGACATGGCGATTAACGTGTTAAATCAGTTTTCATTAGGTTCAATTGACTGAAATAGACTTGTTTACAGTCTGATGGGATTGGGAAAATTATTAGGTATGACGATAAAAAAAATCTAGGTGTCAAATATGGCACCTATGATTGGAACTCTAGGCGTCAAAATGAAAAAACTGGTCGCAAAATGCGACTAACGACCGCTTATTTCTAACCCTGATCAATATTCAATGTAATTGTGCTTAATAAAAAATAAACAATTTTTTTGATAAAATTTTGTTAGATTATTAAAAAAAAAAAAAAAATGTTTTTTTTTTTTTTAATTACTGTTAGTTTTATAGCTGGAATGTTTTAGAGTAGGTTCTTACTGCGATTAGAAATGATAATAAAGAAACAAAGGTACGTACGTATAAATACATTGTTCAGTTAAAATTACTGGAAGCTTTAATATAGCTTTACGACATCCAGTACATGTTTATACAAATTTGGACTATATCTCAAAATGTTTTCATTTATTATAAATAAAAACATATATAAATATAATTTTTTTCATTATTACAAATCACAAACTTTTCACATGGCCACCTTTCTTGAATGGGTTACAGCAATATATAGAAAGATGTTTTGATGTGCTAGGTTTACTCATCTTTACACAAAGTCTTAATGATCATACAAATTTAATCATACATTTAGTCATAAAAATCATACTAATTTAAAGTCAGGTTGTAAGAAAAAATAAAATTTCTTACATCACAAAAGTAAAAACTAAATAGAATTGATTAAATTTTTTATCTGAAGAGGGTACTCATTGTTTAAAATAAATATGCCAAAAATGTTTGATTAAAAAAAAAAAAAAAAATCTGATGTGGGCACCACATGACTTCCTTATACACCTTTAGAAATATACATAATGTTAAAAACATTGACATTGGACCCGAAACAGTTGGCTAAACATATTTAAAAAAAATGAATTATCACCGTGTTCTGAGCTTTTCTGAAAGTTAGTTAATAACCGACTGCAAGATTTGTACTGGTAACGCTGACGAAGGCAGCAGGGACCCGAAAAAATTGGCTAAAAGTATTAAAAAAAGGAATTTTACCATGTTCTGAACTATTCTGAAAGTTTCAAATGTCTACCTAGTCGGGAAGTTAGTTAAATAATTTTTTTGTTGGACCATATAAACGCTGCCGAAGGCAGCAGGGACCTGAAACAGTTGGCTAAAAGTATTAAAAAGATGCATATTCACCGTGTTCTGAACTATTCTGAAAGTTTCAAATGTCTAGCTAGTCGGGAAGTTAGTTAAATAAATTTTCTGTTGAACCATGTAAACGCTGCCGAAGGCAGCAGTGACCCGAAACAATTGGCCAAAAATATTTTTAAAAATGCATTGGCACCGTGTTCTGAGCTTTTCCGGAAGTTTTAAATGTCTAGCTAGTCGGGAAGTTAGTTAAAAATGGATTCCAAGATTTGAACTGGTAACGCTGCCGAAGGCAGCAGGGCCCCTACACAGTTGGCTAAAAGTATTAAAAAGTGCATTTTCACCGTGTTCTCATCTAGTCTGAAAGTTTCAAATGTCTAGCTAGTCGGGAAGATAGTTAAATAAATTTTCTGTTGAATCGCATAAACGCTGCTGAAGGTAGCAGGTATCGGAAACAGTTGGCTAAAAATATTTAAAAAATGCATTGTCAACGTGTTCTGAGCTATTCTGAAAGTTTCAAATGTCTAGCTAGTCGGAAAGTCAGTTAAATTGCAAGATTTGTCTAAACCGTTTTTGAGTTATTACCGTTTTTTGATACATTATGGCCAAATTTTTGTCATTATGAACCTAATTTTCCTGAATATCTCCAAAACGGAAAATCATAGAAAGTCCATAAAGAGAGGTGCACAACTAGATGTTATAACAAACCTATGTACCAATTCGCAACTTTCTACGTCCAACCATTTTTGAGTTATGCGACATACACACACACAGACACACACACACACATACAGACGTCACGAAAAATCGTGTAAAATCCCTTATATCTCTAAAATGAGAGCTCGTGTTAAGACGACACTTGCAGGTGTGCAACTAGACATCATGACAGTCACACATATAAATTGGCAACATTCAGCGATCATTCGTTTTCGAGCAATGTGAAATACAAAATCCATTTCGCAAATCGGGATTACTATACTTCCTTATACTTTGTATAAGGAAGTAAAAAATGCTTATTTTACTTCTACTTAAAAGAGTATGGGAGGGTTCCCATGGGTCAGGGAAAAATCTGGAAAAGTCAGGGAATTTGAAATTATTGAAAAAAGTCAAGGAAATGTCAGGGAAAAATCAATATTGTCTAAAAAGCTGGAAAAATGATGATATAAACCTGGAAAATGCTTTTTGAGCATTTAGTGTATGTTGCGGGTAACATGACTATGCTGTCTTTTATGTCGCAAACTGTTTTATGTTTTACGCTGTGAGCTTACCTTTTATGTTGCAAACCAAATTTCATGACTTGAATTTTCTAAAAATAGACCTGGAAAAGTCAGGGAATTTTATTTTTGAAATTGAGTTGGAACCCTGGTATGAACCCAAAATCACAATTAACTTTTTCTACATTGAGATCTCAGAAGAGATATAAAAAATTAAACTACAGTGGAGATGCAGATGAGTCATATGCCAGCAACAGCATAAATAAAACAATCTTTAAATAAAGACAATTTTGAACCAGAACATCTCTAATTAGCAAATGAATTGATTATTATTTACTTACTTATGATTTATGCTGTCATTAATTTGTAAGTGTAGTAATTTGTTATCTGAATGGCTTCTGATATAAATTTATGACCTTATATTGTAATCATTTTGTAATCTGTCTTTAAAAAACTGCGTAAGTTTTAAAACCATCACTAATGATTATAATCTTAAAAATTTGAAACTTGTAGAATTACACACATTTAAAAAAGAAATCAAATAATCAAATTTTTAATGATCTTAGAAATTTTCCTGAAGAAAACTTTTTTTTACTATTTTACTAGTCATAAATATGAACTTTCAAAATAATGTCTTTTACCAAGTAAGCATATTATATGGTACAACTGAACCTCGAAAATCCAGACATCCAAAAATCTCTAAAATCCAGACGATTTTTCAATTTTAATTTTAAAATAAGACTGTATCTTATTTCCATATTTCTTGTGCAATGCAGTTTAAAATTCGTTTAATTGAACACTGAATACATAAATTTGAACATAATCTGACATATTTTTATATTGTTTGATTGTGAATTAAAGATTTTATTTTTTTACAAAAAAAGGTAGGTTATAAAATGGAAAAAAAAAATAAATAAATAAATAAAAATAAATAAAATCATAGTGAAAAATAATTACTGAAATGTTAAAAAAAAAATTGTTTCTTTAGTTTATTAGCAGTTATTTAGGAGGCATTATCAGTTGTTTATTTTAGTGTAATATATCTGTTTTAATTTAACATAAGTCTTTTATTATATTTATATTTTAATTAACCAATTTGATTTGTTGTTTATTTTCATTAACACAAAATTGCAGTTTGTATGTTATTATAATATCACAAAAAATTAGTTTTCGATAAATCTCTAAAATCTGGAATCGCCGTGGTCCTGCCAAATCCGGATTTTCGAGGTTCAACTGTAATTATAATACAATTTAACATGTAGAGTAACTAAGTTTTTTTAATAACTTCTGATCCCATAGAGATCCCACTCTAAAAGTTTCAGGATATATAGCTTTTAGTATAACCAAAAACATATATTTTTTTCAAATTTTTTAAAAAACACTATCTTTGAAATTTTTAAAATTTAAAATTTAATAATTTTTAAAATTTTTACCCAACATAATGATGTTGCATATCAAATTAAACCTTGAAAAATACTCTTTAAAATGAGGGGTCATAAACTTCTTCTCTATCCCTTATAGAACTTGAGAAATTTGAGATTAAAAATCCTTACACAAGCTAAAAAATGCTGATTTTTTGAAATTTAAAAAATTAATTTAAAAAAAATCGAAAGAGATAAAAATTTTCTAAAAATATATTCTCATTTATATCATCAAGGAGAATGATTCCTGAAAGTTTCATAGAAATCTGAGGTGGTCAGGTTGAAAATTGAAATTTTTTGGTTGATTTGGCATGGAATGACCCGTTTATATTTTATTGTTTTAAAATAAAGAAAAGAAATATACAACACAACAAAAAACAAAACTAATGCCGGATATCCATATCTGGCAGGCAGAAGAGCTCCGGATATCCGATATCCGGCAAAATCACTATCCGTTTCATCCCTAGTAGATATTATCTCACAGATGTTCTGTGCAGGTAAGGTTAGTAGAATATTAATTTCTCAAATTGTGAACTAAAACTTAATGAAGCAAATTTTAAGTTTTCTTTCGCTATAAAAGAGAAGTAATACTACCAAGTATTTTAAATCAAACCAAAGTGACATTATAAATTATATTTATTTATCTATTTCAGAATTCATTTAACTATATCTTGCTTAACTTATATGTATTCAAATTAAATAATTAAAAATAAAGTTTAAACTCATCTCGGAAAAATTTTTACATACATTCTTAATAATGCCTTAAAAATATATATATATATATTTATTTATTTAACAATAGATTAATTAGTCAAAATAAAACTTAAAAGAAGTAGGTAAATTCTAAATTATTTTACACAAAACTTTAAAATTGTATTTGCATTGTATGATTTTATTTTACAACATTATTGTACTTTTAATACAGAATTTTAAAATGTAATTTATTTTAAATATAAAAGCAGTTTTCACTTTTATTTCCATATTAGTTGTTAGATTAATATGACAACTACTCTTTTAAAACATTTTAATTTTCAGATATTATATAGTATTATTAAAATTAAAATGGTTATAAATATACATATATTTATCAATAAAAATTATGTGTAACAACTAACTCAATATTCAAATGATAAGAAAGCACCACAGAACTGTCGTTTTAAAGTATGAAAATTACAATGTAGTAAGTAGTTTTAAGTAATTAGTAGAGCAGTTTTGTGAGTGTTTCTGCTCTATTTTTATTATTTTAAGTGTTAAATTCCACCCATTACTTCTCATTTTTGTGGCTTTCATTCCGTATTTTTATTTTATCAATTGTTTTCTAGTTGCTTGATCCCATTTTTGTGTTTTTTAATCTCCACCTTTTTTGCTTTTAATTCTGCCCACTTTGGGTTTTGACTTCTCTTTTTTAGTTTTACTTCTGTGTTTATTCATGAGTTCATCAGAGATTAGTCATTTCAAACATCTTCATTTGTTTGAAACATTCTTGCTTTCTTAATAAGTTAAATTTTCTTCTTAGATGCAAGTGTGCTCGGACAACTCCTAAGTTTATTGACATTAAGTACAATCTTTTAGTTTCCTCTCCTGTTACATACTTGCCAACCAATTTTAATAAAAAAAGGGAAGATTTTTGTTGAAAAACCAGAAGATTTCATAAAAAAAAGGGAAGATTTTTTTTTTTTTTTTTTAACTTGTTTATTACGTCAAATAGAAAAAAAATACAGTTTTACAATTTTAATATTTAGAAGCAATCTATAAAAACGTTTTACTATACATTGATTATACTAAATATATAAAAGTTTTAAATGAAGTTATTCCTCTTCAACATATAACTATCTACAAAACAGAATCTGTAAGAAATTTATTTAACAATAGACAAAAAACTTAGTTAAGATAAAGTATAACTCATTTTTTAAATAAATAGAATATGATTTTTGTGTATGTACATTAATCATACATATAAAAAAAAAAGTAGCAGTAGCTAATTATCAGTTTCAAACATGCATAAAACCAACTGAGTATTAATTTTCTTAAATTGATTTGGAAAAAAATTTCCTACCTGAAAAAATTATTCTTAATTTTTTTCCCCATGTTTACACATTTGGTATAAATATGACATACAAATATTTAATTTAATTGAGGAAAAATAAACCGATTCATTAAATTCAGCAATAAAGATCTAAAAATAATTACTTGCGTGAAAAATATTGAGCACTTCCATTGCTTTATTGTTTCCAGAATTGATCATTGATCACAATCTGGGAAAGGGGGGGGGGGGGGGGAATACAAAAATAATTACAGAGTAAGAAGTATTAAACTCTTTCAACTCTACTTCTAGAATGTACTGAAAGAAGTTTAAAATTAATATTATCATTTATGTTGCAGATGGATAAAGATTAGGAAACAAAAGACTTCTGCAGAACATTTGATTGCTGATCACTAGTTGGAAATAAATGAAGGGGGAGGGGGGGGGGGGGTAAAAATAATTATATCAGCAAGAAATATTTAACAATTCTATTTCTTTACATGTTCTAGAATCTCATAAAGCAAGTTTGAAATGAATATTGACATTTATGTTATGGATGGAAAAAGACTGGGAATCAGGAGTTTTCGTAGAACATCTGGGTTTTCTTTTTAAAACGAACGATATCCGCGACGTTTTTAACAACGGAAGATTTCATCATCTGTCCGGAAGACCGGAAAATACGTTAAAAAACCGGAAGTCTTCCGGGAAAACCGGAAAAGTTGACAAGTATGCTGTTAAAAAGGAGTAAGTTTGCTATTCTTAGAGCTGTTATTCAGGATACTCGGCAGTCTCTTTCATCTATTGAGTCTGAATTATATTTGTTACATCTGTTTCTTAGCAATTCCGTACATGATTTCTCTACCTTTGAAAAAAGAAATTCTGCATTGCATTCCAGTCATTAAACTAACTTCAATAAGAAATTCAATTCTCTTCTTAAGAGTAATTCTGTTGCTTCACCTGTTTCCCCTCTCATTCAGGATACTGTTATTAATGAATGGTGCTCAATGTGACATGCTCAATTTGGGTCTGAATTTTACTCGTGCTATTAAACAATAGGTTCTATAATCAGGGGTGGTGCCAGCTAGGGGGCCAGGGGGGGCACAGCCCCCCCCCCCCCCATCAGGGCATACTCCTAAAATCTCTCGGGGGAACAAATACAAAATTTTCAGTTTTTCTACTTTTAGCAGCATTTTTCTTTCCTTATAAATTTGGAGCATTCCAGTTTTTCCATTCTATATTCAATAGAAGAAAGTATTGGATTCATAAAAATTTTCAGCTTCCAGTTTTCCATGAATATACACGTTTTGAGAGGTCCAGAACACGTTTTGACCACGATATTTTTAGAAAATGTCTGTGACACGATGATTTCCAAAACCACGAGGAGTACTAACAAATGGAATGGTACAAATACACTGATGGAAAAAAAAATCCCAACACCAAGAAAAAATTATTGTACAGTAATGAAATTTCAGCAATACATTTATCTAGGTAACATATTTAATTGATCAAGATCACAGAAGAGCCATTGTTTCAAGATCACAGGTAGAGCCATTGGCGAGAAGAGCCATTTCAAATGTGAAATGTTGGTACATTAGTAACCGGTGTAACCGCCAGAATTTTGAATGCAAGCATGCAAACGTGCATGCATTGTGTCGTACAGGTGTCGGATATCAGTTTGTGGGATGGAGTTCCATGCCTGTTGCACTTGGACGGTTAATGCTGGTTGTGGATGACGCTGGAGTTGTCGTCCAATGATGTCCCATACGTGCTCAATTGGAGAAAGATCTGGTGATCTAGCAGGCCAAGGCAACATGTTGACACTCTGTAGAGCATGTTGGGTTACAACAGCGGTATGAGGGCGAGCGTTATCCTGTTGGAAAACACCCCCTTGAATGCTGTTCATGAATGGCAGCACAACAGGTTGTATCACTAGACTGACGTACAAATTTGCAGTCAGGGTGCGTGGGATAACCACGAGAGTGCTTCTGCTGTCATACGAAATTGCTCCCCAAACCATAACTCCAGGAGTAGGCCCTGTGTGTCTAGGCCGCAGACAGGTCGCTAGCAGGCGTTCACCTGGCCTCCTCCTAACCAACACACGGCTATCACTGCGACCAAGGCAGAACCGGCTTTCATCAGAAAACACAACAGATGTCCACTCCGTCCTCCAATGAGCTCTAGCTTGACACCACTCACGTCGCAAACGGCAGTGGTTTGGAGTCAGTGGAATGCACGCTACAGGGCGTCTGGCTCGGAGCTGTCCTTGAAGTAACCGATTTGTAACAGTTCGTTGTGTCACTGTGGTGCCAACTGCAGCTCGAATTTCAGCTGCAGACGCAGTACGATTAGCCACAGCTAAAGGGCAAAACTGGGAAAATTCATTAGTGGCCAGTGGCCGGTACTGTCAGTTTTATTAGTAGCCATTTTTTTAAGTTAGTGGCCACTTTTCACATGATAAGACTGTTTCGTTCAGACTGCAAAAAGCATTGCCACCATTTTGCGGTATAATTACCACAAGAAAAATATGAAAATAAGAAATACATATAATAATAAAATTAACACAGGAACACTGAAATTGTAATTTGTAATTACGCTCTTTTTTAAAATCCTAAATTGCACATCCTAAATTAAAATCTGCTTAAGGCTGTAATAATAACAGCAAAAGTTTTCATCGGTACAACTATAGTATTTCCCCTCAGGTAGATTTGGCGATTTTTCGTTGGCGCCGGTTTGAGCGATAACGATGTCGTTCTGGATTGTTTGCAATACAATATGGCAACCTGCATGCTGTTTACTGCCGTTGCCGATGTTTTGATCGCGTGATATGACGGTGATTCGAGACCCGAATCAGAGTATCGATACTTTTTTCTGTTGTATCGAAACGTAACATTCACTGATTCATGCATCGCTAATTAGGGGTATACAGTGATGTTTTTTTTTTTTTTTTTTGTTGTTTTAATGCTCGCGAAGCGAGCAAACAGCAGAAAACAAAGTGACCGAGGCTCTATGAATCTTCATGCTTTTACTGATTCATGCTCCACGAATTAGGCGCGTCCAGTGATGTTTTTTTTTGTTTTAATGCTCGCGAAGCGAGCAAACAGCAGAAAACATAGTGACCGCGGCTCCATGAATTTTCATGCTTTTACTGATTCATGCTCCACGAATTAGGGGCGTCCAGTGATGTTTTTTTTGGTTTTAATGCTCGCGAAGCGAGCAAACAGCAGAAAACGTAGTGACCGCTGCTCCATGAATTTTCATGCTTTTAATGATTCATGCTCCACGAATTAGGGGCATCCAGTGATGTTTTTTTCGGTTTTAATGCTCGCGAAGCGAGCAAACAGCAGAAAACATAGTGACCGCGGCTCCATGAATTTTCATGCTTTTACTGATTCATGCTCTACAAATTAGGGGCGTCCAGTGATGTTTTTTTTGGTTTTAATGCTCGCGAAGCGAGCAAACAGCAGAAAACATAGTGACCGCTGCTCCATGAATTTTCATGCTTTTAATGATTCATGCTCCACGAATTAGGGGCATCCAGTGATGTTTTTTTCGGTTTTAATGCTCGCGAAGCGAGCAAACAGCAGAAAACATAGTGAAACATAAAAAAAATGTTTCATAGTGATGAAAAGTATTGTTTCATAACATTTTGATTCGATTCACGACGTTGTGAAACTATTCGCAGTACCGACTCACAAACTGAATGAAAACACCATCATACCATGTGATCAAAACATCGGCAACGGCAATAAGCAATGGGTGCCGTATAGTAAAGCTGTTCCTTTTTTTTTTTTTTTTTAATATATATATATAAATAAATGTACATATATGTACATTAAAAATAATTTTTTCCTTTTGTTAAAAATGTTAAATGAAATTCTAATTTATATAATCATATTTTACCGGTAAATATAAAATAGCATTTAAACTGAATAACTGTATGGAATGTAAAAGCATAACGAAATTCATAAACATCAAGAAGGTAAGTCAATTTTAAATACATATTTGTTTTGTTATTATTAGAAATAAGTTCAATGAATTATTTTAATGATGCCATTCTGAAAAACATATTTCGGTTTTGTTTACGTTAGAAATCCATGGCAATCACTTCAAAAGTAGAATTTACCCATAATCGCCAACGAAAAATCGCCAAATCTAGCTGAGGGGAAATACTATAGTTGTTCCTTTTCATCTTTCAGATAATTCAGTAGTACTTTTTTTTTCAACTTATTTAAGTGAAATAAGCTGTTATCATTCACAGTTCACATTGATATTTTCTAGTAAATGAATCAGCTGATTCATCATCATGACAACTTTTACATGGTCATGTGTAAATACAGTTAGCAGTTTTATTATTTTTTCTTATTTCTAAAAAGACACTTTTTTAAATGATTTTATTTCAATAGAATTAAAATGTTTCCTCTTAAAAAGTATAGATATGGAAACTTAGCTGCTTCATTAACAATAATTTACTTAGCTGCCAAATTTGTAGCTTTAAAAATAGCGAGATTTCTACTTTAAAATGGGAAGGAAAAAGGAAGATTTCTACTCAAAAGAAAGCAAATACAAATTTTTAATGGTTAAATATACATTAATGGTATTTTAATGGTTAAATATACATTAAATACTATGGAGATAATAATGGAAAAAGATTGTGCTTTGCAGGACATTTAATCATTAACTGCTAGTTGAAATGGAGTGCACATGTGTGTGTGTGGGGGGGGGGGAGGGATACATCTATATACTTCTTTATATGTTCTAGAATCTAATCAAGAAAGTTTGAAATGAATATTTACATTTATGTTATGGATGGAGAGAGATTGTAAATCACAAGGTTTCAGTAGAGCATGTAATTGCCAATCGTTGGAAGGGGGGGGGGGGGGGGGGGAATGACAAGAATTATGAGTAAGAGATATTAAACAATTCTACTTCTTTGCAGATTCTAGAATCTAATAAAGTAAGTTTAAAATAGATATTTATATTTTTGCAGCAAATGGAGAATGATTAGAAATTATAAAGCTTTCTATAAGCTGTGTGATCACAGATCGTTAGGGGGAGGGAAAGGGGGGGTCCAAAAATTATATGAGTGAGACATATTACACAATTCTACTTCTTTATAGGTTGTAGAATATAATAAAGCAAGTTTAAAATGAACATTGACATTTATGCCATGGATGGAAAAAGATTGGAAATCATAAGGCTTCGATTGCCTATCGTCGCTCGATTTTTAGAATCTTTTAATGATCACAAAAAGTGGTGACTTTAGTGGCGATCGATGCATATTTTTTAATTGCCATCTTTTTTTATTTAGTCGCCATGTGGCCGGTGGCGACCGTTAATTTTGCCCTTTAGCCACAGCCATACGCCGAACACGGCGGTCTTCCCTCTCAGTAGTGCCACGTGGCCACCTGGAACCCAGTCTTCTTGAGGCAGTACCTTCCCTTGACCACTGCTGCCAACACTCATGCACAGTGGATACATTCCTGCCAAGTCTTTCTGCAATATCGCGGAAGGAAAACCCACCTTCTCGTAGCCCTACTACACGACCTCGTTCAAACTCAGTGAGCTGTTGATAATGGCTTCTTCGTCTTCTTAGAGGCATTCTTGACTAACATTAACCCATTACGTCAAATCTCAACTGTAAATAACGATCACGAACCTTACCGCGCTTATTTAAAGAAAACCTCATTTGCATGTTCATAGTATCGCTACTAGCGCCACACTTATGCGTGTAGCTCGAAATTTGAATCGACGTCATCTTTCAGATATATAAACACGCCTACCAAATTTCGTTTATCTAGCACAGCTCCTTCCTGGTGTTGGGATTTTTTTTTCCATCAGTGTATTAACAGTAATATTATTAACAGTATTGCAGTTTTTGATAAATACTCATATAATAAACTCTCTTTATGTAGTGCTCCCTGTCGTGGAGGTGGTGTCCTCTCGTGGGGGAATTTCTGGTGCCACTACTGTCTATTAAAATGTGTGTGTGTGCATGATGTGTTTAAAGCAATTAATTCTTAATTTAATAACCATTTTCTTTCTAAAGAGTTCAAATTATTAAAATAAATATATGGTTGTGCAACTTGCACAATCCAATGCCTCACACAAATTGCTAAAAAATACAAAACTTGTACCCTTAACTGGAATTTTACCCCTTTCTTTATTATTTTTATTCAGTATAAGCAAATTAATTGGCACTTATAAGTAATAAAATAAAAATGAATGCTAAAAGTGAGAAATGTTTTATTTTAGTAAATAAGATAAATATTCTACATACATACCAATGTAAAAAAAATTTTCTTAATATGTCAAACAAATATCGCATGCATTATGCATTACAAGACAGCGAAATTTCTCTTCATCAGATACAAAAAAGGCCAGGGGAAAAAAAAAAAAAAACTACAACCAACTTTGATGCAGTAGCAAGACTGATACTTATGTTAAAACTTTTAACTTTTTATTTAGTGTTTTACACCACCAAAAAACTATAAAGGAGAGGCGGTATTTATAATATTAAAGTCCATTTACTATATTCACATAAGTAGCCAAAATTTTGTACTTCAGATTAGTTATTTCTTTTTATATATTATGTCAGGTAATAATGTATTGAACATATTAAAATAATTATTACATATGTAATTCTCGTTATTATAATTTAGCACTTTTAATTATATTTATGATCTATTATTAAGCTTTTAAACGTCTTAGTGTTGACAACAAATTGAATAAATAATAATATCAATACCTCTATTTTAAAAAATATAACTACTGTATTGCCGTCATCAGAAATATAAATCATGTAAAGGATTTTTAATGATATCGTAAGTAATAAAGGTATTACAAAAGATAATTATTTATAAAAAATATTTTTAAAAAAATCCACTTACAGACTATATATGCAGATACGAAGAATAACATCTAATGTTAAAAATAATGAAAAAATATATTTGCATCAAACGTTTAAATGAAGAGCCTATTTTTAAAAATCACGTCAACAAATGTATAATTAAAATAAATATTCAATGTTTTTTTTTATTACACAATTAATTTCAAATTACTGGTACGAAAAAAGTATTTCACATGATATTATAATCTTCAAGAAATTGCTTTCGTAACCTTTAAATAGTAACTTTAAAATTAAAAACAAACATTTACTTCTTGGCGCAATGCATTTCTCAAAATTACAAATAATACACACATTTTCAACAATATTGCCACCGCGAACTTGCTGAATGATATTGCAACTTAATTTAGGCTATATTCAAGCGTAACGATTGCAAATAATCGTACGACGGGCTTTGGTAAAAAAAAAAATCAAAGAATCTCGTGATGACATCACTGGCCATCCGTTCGTAGGCAAAGCAAAAGATTTTCTATGTTAATCGGATTTTTTGTAAAAAATTATTAAAATTAAGAGAAATTATCTTCTGATTTTTAATCATTAACGATTTTTATAAAAGTTTGGGATTAAGTGTTCTTTAGAGAGATAAAACAAATGGACATATCCTCATCTTCAGGAAAATTCGCGTTAACCCTTTAACGGCCAGTCGCAACATATAATAAAAATTAGTTTTACTCGGAAATGAATGTAATGGTTTTTATAAAAGTTTGGGGTTAAGTGTTCTTTAGAGAGCTAAAACGAATGGACATATCCTCATCTTCAGAAAAAATCGCGTTAACCCTTTAACGACCAGTGGAAATTTATAGCATTAAATGGGTTTACTCGGAAGTGAATGTAACGATTTTGATTAAATTTTAGGGTTAAGTGTTTTTTTTTTTTTTTTTTTTTTTTTTTTCTGGGCACAAATCCTCTCAAGTATCCTCCTTACTACAAATGTTCGTGTTTCAGAACTTTCTACCACTGTAGCTCCTCAGATCAGAAGACATTTAACGGTTAAAATAATCATCGTTGCTCTCCAAATCAAACTGATGAGTATAAAATTATCAAACAATGATAAAAATGGGGGAGGGGGCGTATCAAGAAAACGGTTTGTGATTGGGCAAAATAGTGATCATATTCGGATTCAGGAGGTCATTTTACATAAGAGTGGGCTGAAATGGTGTCAGATACAATTTTCATGCCGAGCAGTGTTATTACAAAGGAATACATAAAAAAATTTCTGGTATTAAGATTACGGAAATCCGTAATAACTTGGCATCTCTCTTTCTATATATATGTATATATATATATATATATAGGTAGATAGATAGATAAACAGATAGATATTTGGTGCAAATTAGATTTTTTCTTCGATTCAGAAAAGTTCCTGCTCAACCCTTTATCAACCGGTTAAGAAATACGGCCGAATTTGAGTTAACTCGGAAAGGGTTGTAATGATTTTGAAGAAAGTCTTTGATTAAGTGTTTCTAGAGGTATAAAATCAATTAGGCATATCCTCATCCCCAGGGCAATTCGCGTCTACTGTTTACCCTTTAATTACCGTTTGGGAAATATGGCAGAAATTGGGTTTTCTTGAAAATGGGTTTAACGATTTTGATGGAAGCTTGGAGTTAAGTGTTTTTTGGGGTAAAAAAACGATTAGTCTGATCCCCATCTTCATAAAAATCATGGTTTGCTGTTAGACCTTTATTTGTTGGTTACTTGGAATAATATGACAAAAATTGCATATTAATGAGGAAAAATATGGCAAAAATCGGGTTTACTTGGAAATAAATATAATAATTTTGATGAATGTTTGGAGTTAAGAAGTGTTTGGGATGAAAAATTAATTAAACTTATCCTCATTTACAGGAAATCTTGCTTTAGCTGTTAACCTTTTATTTTCCTGTTGCAAAATATTGCAGAAATTGGGTTTACTCGGAAACACACATAATGAATTTCAAGAAAGTAAGAGTTAAATGATTTACGGATGAAGAATTGGTTTAACTTATCCTCTTTTTCAGGAAAATTTGCATGCACTGTTAACGTATCATCCGCCGGTTGAAAAACAAGACTAAGTACTAAAGTCTAAGTACTTAACAT
Source organism: Salticus scenicus (assembly GCA_963930645.1). Lineage (NCBI taxonomy): Eukaryota > Metazoa > Arthropoda > Arachnida > Araneae > Salticidae > Salticus > Salticus scenicus. The sequence goes on from OZ005652.1 coordinate 176,258,578, forward strand.
GACAGTATAGGACAAAATTTCATATAAATGTATATAATGTGAGTTATTTTTAACGCATGAATGTAAAATTTATATGAATTATTGATAATAGTAGTAATAAACTTGAAAAAAAAAAAAAAAAAATGTGTGCATGTAGGAGCATTGCTTTCCTCCTGGGAAGGAAGTGCTCTTCCCCCGGGGCCTGTGTAAATTTTCAATGTGGGTATTTTAGAAAGAACTCGTCAATATTTCTAAAACGAATTTAATTTAAAACGAAGCTACCGATTTCTTTTATTTTTAATGTTATATATAATGTATATATAGTATAGACATATATATATATATATATATATACAGTCGAACCTCGTTAACGTGAATTCCTTTTAACATGAACTGTTACCACAATCCCCGTCAAAATGAAGATTACTTTAGTTATATGACGATCAGTTACTGATAGCATGAACTACTGATAAGATGAACAGATTTTTGATCCCCCTTGAGATTCACGTTAACAAGATTCGACTGTATATCTTTTCATGTCTGCACAAAAATGATTTTTTTCAGCATTTATTATTATACTACTTTAAGAAAAAAATCGTCTGCATTCATCATGGAAAATATCTTTAATAAATTATAACTTAATAAATAATTTGTATTGAATAAATTTGTATAGGATTAAATAGAGAAGAAAGTCTTGTGGTAATACTAGTTATAATATATTAAAACAAGCGGGTTTTACCTCTGCCACTGCTAACTACATTTAAAAGAATTTTGAAAATTCGATATTACTTACTAATATAAAAACTTAAAAAATATTAAAATTTTAAAAAAAGTATTCCATTAAAAATCAAAACAGTATACCATAATAATAACAAAGCAACTGATTATAAAGAATCATATTTTTCATAAATTAGTTAAATTTAACTTACTTATGAAAACTTATTCCACTTCCTTTCATAAATTTATTTCTACAATTAAAAGCCGCGCAGTACTTCGGCATTTTCAATATATATCAACCATGTCTTATTACTATATCTATGATATCAACATTCTATTCCATTGTTGTTTTCGAGTTTTATACTCCCTCATCATGGCTGATGCCAAAAACTTTTTCGGCATCAAAAATCTTTGCATGTTAACATGGGGATGATAGATCTATGTATATTACTATATCTGTGGCAGCCACGAAAGTTTCAATATATAACTAGTATGTTGTGGTCACCACAAGACTTTCTTCCATATATAATCCTATACAAATTTACGCAATACAAATAATTTATTAAATTATAATTTATTAAAATTATTTTTCATGATGAATGCAGACGATTTTTATCTCAAAGAAGTATAATAATAATAATAAATGCCGAAAGAAAGACAGTTTTGTGCAGACATGAGTATACTAGAGTATCCGCGATTGTAATGAAATGCTCGCCCTCTGGTGGGCTAAGGTGAAATTATCATACCACTAATAGCTTTCACGCTGAAACAATGATAGAATAACAAGAAAGAACAATAATTAATACACGTGGCTATTATATTTACTAACAACTGCAGTTGAGAGAGCGCCATCTATCGATCATTACAAACGCGGATAGTAAAAAATAATTAAATAAATAAATAAAAGGAAAGGAAAACGAAAAGAAAGAAGGGTATCTGGAGTTTTTCATTCTCTTTTAGGGCATAAATTTTATTTGCTAAATTACCTATGTGTATTCCCGTGTATATTCACTCGGGGAAAAACATCCATAAGAGAGTAAAATGGCCGTCTTTTCCCGATTAAAAAAGGTATCACTTTTTTCCTCTCAATGATCAATTTATGTCTTATTACTATATCTATGGCTGCAATCTGTCGTCCCTGGCAGAAAAAAAAAAGATCGCCAAATTATCTGGAACATATTTAATTCCCATGGACGTATACACTATGGACCGCCGACGCTGCGTTATCAAAATGGCCCCATTTTGGTCGCTTTTAGAAGATGGCGCTCGCATCGACTGCCTTTCCACTTCAGACTTGAAAGAGCGATTTTTCGCAAAATTAAATGTAATATTTAGCGGTTTTAAAAGCACTGATCTCTTAATCCGTGATGTATACAGTAGACTCCCGATTATCGGCGGTCGGATTATCCGCAGTCCTCAAGGGCCTGAATTTAAAAGGGAATTTAAAAATACAGAACAAACTTATTACAAAAAAAGATCGAATTTAAAATAACTAGGGGGATCTGCCCCCTGCTCGCTCCGCTCACCAACCCCCGAGGAAGGCTTTCCCTCACCCCGACTTGCTTCGTTAATGAACCCCTGCTGGATTTTGCCCGACTATTCGCAACTTTGCCTTTCATTGAATTGGAATATTAATAATACATAACACAAGAGAAAAGTTGAACAATATTATAGAAATCCACCATATATGGTATCACATTAAAATACACAATATTTAATATTATATCGTTTAAAATATGTGAAAAATCTGTCTTAACGTTCGACAGTTTAATAACAATTTGCTATTATTTTGAGAGAAAACATATGTTAAACAGCTAGACACACAAAATAAACAACGATAACACTAATTGTTTAGAACAGAGAGAAATTCTTATCTAAACGATTTAGCGCTACAGCTTTGGTATACGATCCACTTGTTAAATTTTTGTCACTGTTGGACGATGATTTTTTCGGGTATTATTGCTTGATTAAAGAAATTATGAACTTATTTTTTCTAATGCCTATATTTTTTACTATTGAATTTTTTTTAGTTAATTTAGGGCAATATGTAACACTGTACATTTATTTTTAATGTACAACAAGGTTTAAAATGGTGCTTATAACAGTAAACATGCAACTTTTTAAAGTGCATTTTTCCTAGAATATGATTTAGTCAGATCTATTGAAATTAAATATCTTATGTGATTATTGCAATTATTTTAAGCATTTCATTAGTAGTAGTACGACAGGACAATTTCTTTCAGATAGCGATTTTGCACTGTTACCATGAATGTGCCAAGATGCCCGTCAATATCTGATTTTACCATTTCTTAAACTATATTAAATACTGAGTTAAATCGGGGGGGGGGGGGATCACACTTTTCGAAACCTACTATTCATGATGGCTCCCGAATACTTGTTGGCGATATATTCTGAATAATTATTATCGTTGGCGATATCTACTGGTATATATTGAACATGACATCTTAATAGTTGTTGGCGATATCTCCTGAACTTGTGTTAATGATTGGCTTCTAAATATTTGTTGGCTACAACTTCTGGATGTGTACTGGTTACACCTTGATTTTTTTACATATATATTATATAATATTGAATTTAGAAAGTAAAAAATGCGTGTGGAGAATGAAATATAATGATATTGGATAATATAATTTAATTTAATTTATAGAGACATCAAAGGTACAGGAAAAACTACTTTAGCCATTTTCTTTCTAATAGTACGGATAATATTTTACCTGGAGATATTTTGTATATTTAGCTCAAATAAAAAATGTTCTTCTTTTTTTCTCTCTTGAATTACGTTAAAAAATATTTAAAATAAAATTGAAAAAAAAAAAAAAAAAATGTGCTAAAGCAATGGAACAGTTTAACCTCTTGGCGAAATTTTAAATTTGGCACCGAAGTAGCTTAGACTTTTCTCGCAAAAATCTTGACATGCATAACCGAGATAGATAATTTAAGTCATCGTCAAAATAAATGAAAAATTTAAAATCTGGCAGTGAGGTCCTGTATTAGGCGTAACTAAAATATTTTAGCAATGCAGTTACTTCATTCCATTACATGGGAAAATAGACAAAAAAAAAAAAAAAAAAAAGTCCTGTTGTATTAAATTAAATTTTGTTTTCTGCAAAGTTTTACATCAATGCTTAAAACACAAAAATAGGTTGTGAATTTTATTATTATTATTGCACTATTTTATAATTTTTCTCGGTACTTACGTATTAACACCACCGCAGCAGAAGTTGCGCTAATGCACCAATAAAGAGTAATCTTGTTGTTCGCACACAATAGACATAGGGGGACAGCGAGACATCTTTTGGAATCTTATTTATCAGAGTGAACATCTATACTATAGTATCTCCCCACAACTGAATTTGGCGATTTATATTTGGCGATTATGACTAAATCATAAATCTAAAAATCATAAATGATAAAATCATAAGCTAAATCGTAAATCATAAGCTAAATCATATAATCATAAATCCAAAATAAGCAGCATGCAGGCTGCCATATTATATCTCAAAGAGTCCAGCACGACATCGTTATCGTTCAAAACGGCGCCAAAGAAAAATCGCCAAATTCAGTTGTGGGGAGATACTATAGTTCTACCTAGCTGCGGTGGCGTTAATACGTAAGTACCTTTTTCTCTGTATTTAAGGCATGGCTAGAGTTAAAATGGCTATTGTGGTTGCGTAAATGAATTCCTTGGCGAAAAACGTACGAGTTTCTTCATTTCTAAATTTTAAAAATAGCTAAATTGGTCATAGTAAAGATCCATCATTTTAAATATATTTTGAGTGAAAAAACTAAATCTTTATATAAAATAATCTATGTTGTTGTCTCGTAAATTTCATTTAAAAAAATTCTGGACTTAACTTCTAAATTTATACCAATCGTTGTTTAACATAATTATTATATTCATTACTAAATCTTTTTCGCCTAACATTAAAATAAAAACTAATAATATAAACTAAACTAATAGTATAAACTTAACTAATAATATAAAATAAAATAAAAATATAAACCAATTTTCATTTCATTTTTATTAAATTTTTACTTAATGTTTTTAAAATATCGGTTATTTTCAACGAGATATATAAAGTAGAGTGATAAATGGTACAGTCGGTAACAAAATTGTCCGAACACTAGCAAAAATTCCTATATAAAAAAAGTATGCTTAATGCAGTTTTGCTAAATAAATCCTTGTCGAATCGTGTTCTTAGGCTGACTAAGAACAGGATTCGACAAGGATTTATTTAACAAAACAGTATTAAGTGTACTTTTTTTATATAGGAATTTTTGCTAGTGTTCGGACACTTTTGTTACCGACTGTAACCCTTGAGAAGGTCTAAGATGAGTCATGTGACATGCTCTCCTTGCACCTGCGTATTCGGTGGTTCCCTTGGTAACAGCTTATTTTCAGTAAATTTCTATGGCAACGGTTTGGAGATTGTTCTTGGCAAAACTCATAACTGCCAATGTTTATGTTTACTTACGTAGTTTAATATTCTTTTATTCTAAATCATTTTGATTTTGATTTTACTTCTTTTTTATTTCGTGTAGTTGAACTTTAACCGACAAAAATGCTTAAAAATAGTTGGAAAATTATTATTTATTGTTAAATTTAGCTCTTTAAAAGTTTAAATTTTCTTTTATAAACACTTTTACACTTTGTTGGGAAACGATGAAAAAAAGGTATTTTATTATTTATTAAAATGTGAAATATGTGCAAAATTATTTTAAAAACAATATATTTCGGTCATAAAACTGTCATGTTACCTAATAATAATGATAATTTGTCGAACTGATATTTAAATGCCAAAATAGCGATAAAGGGCCAAACACAGCAACCTATTCGAGCATGTCACGTGATTCATCTTGAACCACGGAAAGCTAATCCTTCATCCATTGAATCAGCACTCTAATTTATATATCTCGTTGGTTATTTTCATGTTTTGCTATTCTAAATAATTTTTTTCTTCTCTCGAGCATCTCAAAGATTCTAATATTTCAATTTTTTTATTTACACCATTGATCACATTTTAATTTTTCTGAGGAAAGTGACGTCAGAGACACAGAAAAAACGTCATAAGAGAAACTTTTCCCTCCGGTGGCAAATAGAGTACCTTCATAAACCCGACGTTTTTCTTAATAACTTCGTTAATTAAAATGATAGAAATTTCTAAGCAGCTGAAATGCCTTCCTTGAAGCAGTCGGAATACACTGATACCTCTCATGATGCAGAGCACTTTGCCCTCCGCGAGAAGATGCTGTCGCAGACAAAAAAAAATTGACGCCAGCGACAGTTACTTTTTTTTAATATATAGAGATAATAAAATTAATAATAATGAAGTCAACTTTAACTCATTCAAAATTACATGCATAAATAACAGTAAATACCAAACTATAGAAATTTGCTCTTCTTGTTCGAATTCATATGATTTTATTTTTTATTTATTTATTTATTTATTTTTAATGGAACCTTAGAAGCATCAATATTAAAATTTTCAGCTCCTTTAGCATTTGAATAAAATTTTAATTTTTTTTTTAAGTTCAACATGTTACAGTGAAATTTTCATTAAATAAATTACGCGAAACACAATAAAATCAGCAAGCTATTCATTTAATTTGACGTTCCAGAATAATTCGATAAATTTTGTCTCTTCATGAAAATTTTTCATTCTTCTTCATTTAGTATCAGCATTTTAAAAACCTTACTGACTATTGACTTGAATTTGACTAGCCAAGCTCTAACTTTTATAAACAGACAAAGCTGTCATGAAATTTGAAAGTGCTGTTGTAATGCACAATTGAAAATGCTATATGTAGCATTCAAAGTTTTTTTACAGTACAATGTAAAAGAACTGATTACCATTGCAGGTATCTGAAAAATTTGCTTTATATGCATCTTGATTATGTTATTTGGTAGCAACTCAATAAAACTTATACAAAATAAATCTCATAGTCACTGGTCAGGTATTTAAACAAGTAGATTAATATAAATACTTTAATTTAGTACATTATTTACTGTATAATTCAAAAAATTTCGAAAAATTTGCAAATCCCCCCCCCCCTCTTTTAAATACAACCTTGATAACAGATAAGACCTATGAAACACACAAAAACTGAAGGCTCATTACACCCTCATTGTTCCTTTTAATGTGTAATCATTCAATATATACACCTTGTAGCAGAATTTATGTGAAATAGTAACATTGTCGCAGAAAAAAGAAATTGTCATTTGCAGAAAGGTCTGCCCGTAAAAATAAGATATTTCTAAATTTCAGCAGAAAATGGAAACTCCTGTCTTATATTTAAGATTTCGCCAACAGTTTACTAATAATATCGATTTCTGTATAATTATATGCACATATTATGTGTGAATAAGAAAATATGTCAATATTCTCTTATTGAAAAGATTTACCCGTACAAGGTTTGACGTAGAAAACTTAAAAATAATCTGTCGCAGTGATTCCTAGTCTGTGGTTTTGCTTGTACTAATATGGCGGCTCGGTTACAGTTGAGGCTTCACCACGGCTTCACTTTTAGAACCGCCTTGCCGGGTCTAGTGATTCCTTAGTCTGTACTTGGCCCCAGTTTCAGAAGATAGTGAAGAAGAGGAAGAAGGAGATAAAACTCAGCAGAGGATGAGCCACGATGCAGCCCTAGCATATGCAGATGGACTTATAATTATAACATATCTCGAGGAACAGGACGATGTATCACTTTGTGACAAAATGCTGATAAAGAAACTACACTCGCAAATTAAGAAAAAGTGTTTTAGTACAAAAAAAAAAAAAAAAAAAAAAAAATGCTTCATCGATTTTTTTTGTTGAAAAATAGAGCAAAATGTAAGTAGAAATTTTTATTAGCATGTTAAATTGTACATGTATGCCATGCTTAACTGTTAATTGAATAGTATTGCTCAAAAGGCTTTATGTGTTGATTTATATCCTATTTTTGACCATTTTGCGGATTATCCGCGGTTGTCTATTCCCCGTTCACCGAGGATAATCGGGAGTTTACTGTATATATATTTTTTTCTTTTTCGCATCATCCCCCACAAACACTAGAATACCACATGTTATTAAATAATCAAACATTCTGTAAGATTATCTCTATATATAAAATCGTTCTTCCTGAGTGAGTGAGGAGGTGATTCATCATCGCCCAGACCAAACCTCTAGACCTAGAAGCATGAAATTTTGTGACAATGTTCTTTCTATGACGTAGGCATCCACTAAGACGAAGAAGTGATTTTACAAAATTCGCCCCCCAAGGGGGGGGGGGCAAAACGTGATTTCACAAAATCCTTCATATCTCAAACAAAAAAAAAAAAAAAAAAACAGATATCCGTAAAATTTTTGCTTTAAAATATAGCTAATACAAACGTCTAAAAACCAATTTCTGGAATTTTCGAAATTTTGTCCCCCCGGGGGGGGGGGGCGAAACGTCATTTCACATGCGTAAAACATGATTTCGCATAATCCTATATATCTCAAAAAAAAAAAAAAAAAAAAACAGATATACGTGTAATTTTTGCTCTAAAATATAGCTAATACAAATATCTAACAACCGATTTCTGGAATTTTAGAAATTCAGTAAGGGGGGTGGGGGCTACGGGGCAAAAACAAATAGAAATACAGTTAGGGCGTTCAAAATTGGTACAGATAGGTTTTAGAGGCCTGCAAGTCGAATGGGAATATTTTCGAAAGTGTAAAGTTATTAGGAGGGCGAGAAGGGGGAGGGGAGAGGGGGGGAATAAAAATAGAGTTAGATGGTTCAAAATTGGTATATAGAGGTTTCCGATACTTACAAATCGATTGCGGATATTTTCGAATTTATAAAATTATGAGGAGGGGCGGGAAGGGGGGTTATGGGCAAAAACAAATAGAAATACAGTTGGGCCGTTCAAAATTGGTACAGATAGGTTTTAGAGGCCTGCAAGTCGAATGGGGATATTTTCGAAAGTGTAAAGTTATTAGGAGGGCCGGGTAGGGGGGCGGAGGGGCAAAAAAAAATAGAGTTAGATCATTCAAAATTGGTACATAGAGGTTTTCGATACCTACAAATCGATTGCGGATATTTTCGAATTTTTAAAATTATTGGGAGGGGCAAAAAAAATAAAAATAGAGATAGATCGTTCAAAACTGGTGCATAGAGTTTTTTCATACTTACAAATCGATTGCGGATATTTTCGAATTTGTAAAATTATTAGGATAGACGGGAGGGGAGGGGGCGAAGGGGGAAAATAATAGAAACTAGCAGGCTACGCCCGCTTCGCTGGCCACAATATTTAATTGAATCTCCAAAAGAATTGGATCATTATTTATTTTTCACATCACATTATAAATAAAAACTAAAATAATTACATTGGAATCGCTTTAGACCTCGCATCGGGTACTCGCTGACTACGGCAGCTCTTTCTCTGGCCGCACTGTATCGGGAGCAGGTTCCCACTGCCTGCAGAAATCTCTTTCCTATGTATTTCAATATGGGTATTTATTGACGATAGGTGGGTCTGCCATTATTTAAGAACTACGATTTTAAAGATAACTGTACCTCAGCGTCTATTAAATATTTTAGTTTTTGAACCAAGTATTTTATTGCTCATGCTATTTACACTGTATTACAATTTGATTCCGACCAATATAATGAAATAAAATAAAAAGTAGATTTTCTTTTAGAAGGAATTAAATACATAAAAAACAAATAAATTCCAATCAGTTTAATCCTTTCTACTATATACTACCATTATTTCCTGACAAATACTATAAATTAGAAAAAAAAAAAACTTTTAAAGAAATTAAATTAACAAATGTAAAATAATTGTTGTTATACTACAAAAATTATACATAAACATAACTGTTATAAATACGTTTTTAAATTTTAAATTTAATATATTTATTTTTTTCTACTGCATTACCATTTTATTTTCAATAAATATAATAAATTAAAAATAGAAAAAAGATTCGCCCTCAAATAAATGTATTAAATAAAAAATAAATTGCATAATATAGCCGTTGCTAAGATACGCAGACGATTACAATCGAAGAATAAATTCATGAAAAATGAAACATAAAAGCCAATGTTTAAAATCGAAAAAACATTAATTTAAAAAATTCAAATTCGAAATCCGAAAAAATCTCGATGAGGTGCGCATCTGCAGGGTCCCAGGTACCTATATGCCAAATTTGGAAGCTCTGCAATCAGTAGTGTGTAGTATTGTTCATGTTTAGATAAATGTATTTATTTTCCTGTTGAAAAAATAAATAAATAAACTCGTTTTTTTTTTTTTTTTTTTTTTTTTTTTTTGGCAACAATTAAATTATGGATTAAATTTAAATGGCTAATTTTAGTTCCCCATCATACTATAGGTATGGGGAACTTAGGTAATCGTGAAAATTTTCGACCTCGGTTTTTTGACTTTTTTACACGTTTTCAGGGGTGAGGAATCCGAAAATGACAAAATTTGTATGGTGTCTGTCTGTAGGGTGTCTGTTAGTCTGTTAGTCTGTTAGTGTGTCAGTCCGTTAGTTTGTTAGTCTGTGTACACGATATCTCAAGAACAAATTGTCGCAGAGAGGTCAGATCAGTTTTAAAATATTACTTTCGACACTGGCAAGAACCCTATTCATTTGCAACATTCGATTTTAAAAACTTCGTAAGTTATTAGAAATTTACGATTTTCTTAACATGGGAGAATAGGACAAAAATTCACTTAAACGTGCATTAAATGGAAACTTTTTACTGTAAAAATGTCAGACCAGTTTTAAAATATCCGTTTTGATGCCGGAATGAACATCAGTAACTATAAATATGCTACCTTGAATATTTTGCTAGTTATTGGAAATTTACGAATTTCTTAACATGGCAGTATAGGTCAAAATTTCACATAAACGTCAATTTTGAGCGATATTTTCATCGTAAAGATGTCAAACCACTTTCGAAATATTATTTAGGTTACTGGCATGAATATCATAGACTATGATTTTTCCAATTTAAAAAATTCGTAAGTTATTTGGAATTTACGATTTACTTAACATGTCAGAATAAGGCAAAATTGAGCATAAACTTCCATTTTGAGGATCATAAATACATTAGACAACTTCAAAATTTCATTTATGATATTTTTTTGAACATGATTGAATACAAATATTCTAATAGGAAAATTTCGTAAATTATTCGTAATTTACGATTTTATCAACATAGCGAAATTGTAATTTTTTCGTGTAAATATGAATTTTGAGGATTATTGCATTGGAAATAGTAACATATGAAACATAAACAACGGAATTGACCCTGATAAAATAAATGAATACATTAAGATCCCCATATCGGTGTCGTGCCCTTAGCGACCGTGCCCTTAGCGGAACGTGCCCTTAGCGGAATGGATGAAAGGGAAGAAGGAGGAATAGAAGAAGCCGTGCCCTTAGCGGAAATAAGAAGGTGTGCATGTGGGAGATAGAAAAATGTTATTCAAATGCACAAAATAATACTTTCTATAGAATGTAGTATGATTAGCATTAGATTTACAGAGTCAGACAAAATTATTCAGTTACACTGAGGGTTATTATTGGAAATTTTCTGAAATGCATTTTCTTTTACATTAAGCGTTTATTCGACCATTTTTTAAAATGTGAATATCATTTGAATTAGTGTATTTGTCTATTCTACTGTAGTACTGTCCGTTTGTCCGCCACCAGCGCCCGTAAAAATTTTAAGAATTTTTTTTTTTTCTTCTATATTCAATAGAAGAAAGTATTGGATTCGTAAAAATTTTAGATTTCTGGTTTTCGACGGATTTACATGTTTTGAGAGGTCTAGAATACGATTTGACTATTTTTAAAAAATGTCTGTCTGTCTGTGTGTGTGACAAAAATTTTGTGGCAACTGAATCTCCGGGACTACTGCTCAGAATTGCATATAAATTTACATGTAGATGCACCTTGAGCTAAATTAGCGCTATCAACTTTTGATGCCAAGCTCCCAACAGGTGGCTCTGCTATACAACGATTTCTACAATTTAAGTGGAAGCTATATATCAGGTTCTATTGCGTATAATCAATCAAAACTTGGTATGAGAGAAGGGCACCATGAGACATTATGCTGATTCAATTTGAATGCTTATGGACCGACAAGTGGTGCTGCTATACAGCGATTTCTACAATTTAAGGGAAAGCTTTATCTCAGGAATTACTGCACAGAGTTCCGTATAAATTTATATGTTGATGCACCTTAACCTAAATGACTATCTGTCAACTTTTGGTGTCAACCGCTCCACAGGTGGCGTGGCTATACAGTGGTTTCCACAATTGAAGGGAAGGCTATATCTCAGGCTCTATTGCGTATAATCAAACAAAACATGATGTATGTGAAGGCCATTGTGAGATATGCTGCTTCAATTTGGGTGCTTATCGGCTAATAGGTGGCGTTGTCATACTGCAAATTTCCTCGACAATGTGAAAGCTATATCTCAACTTCTATAGCTCATAACTTTACGAAACTTGATATGTGACATAACTATTATAAAAATGCATTTTTTAAGATGTCATTTATAGACAATAACACAACTGTCTTTCTTTGGATATTTAGTGTTAGTTTCCTCTAAGATAAAAATTATTTATTTGCACTTAGTGAATTTGTATAGGAAAATATAAAAGAAAGTCTTGTGGTGGCCACAACTTACTAATTTTTACTTTCATTTCATTTTATTTATTTTAATAATATGTGTTATTCAAATTCATTATTGAATATTCCCTACTTAAAATGGCTGTAGCAGAACATATGCCACTGGTTTGTGTACATGAACATCCAAAAAACACCAATGCATTGCGCTTTATGGGAGACATTTTTCTAAATCACATTTAAATAATTTCATCAAAAAATCATAAAGAAATTCACATTTATTATTATTATGTTAAGAAAATGTTTTCTATAAATTATAATAAGCTTAACCTCCAGATTTACAGAGCTACCCAAAAATGTTACAATACATTAAGAGATGCAAATAGGAAATTAAGAGCAACATTTCTGTTTGTGTTAAGCATTTTTAACACTTTCCAACAATGTTTCAGTGTCATTATGAATTCAGTTATTCTATATGTCTGTCTGTCTATTGTGTGATAATAAGACAGAGAACATAGGATGTTATACGATACAATGAGTAAGCACAGTTGGAAAATGCTGATAATCAATGTGTACCTCCTGATTTTTCGTTTTTGTTTTAGTTTTAAAAGATCTAATGCTTAATTATATTTTCAAAAACATAATAAATCATAAAATGGCAGTAATGTACGTTTTCGTATGGAGTACAGTCGGTAACAAAAGTGTCCGAACACTAGCGAAAATTCCTATGTAAAAAAAGCACACTTCATACGGTTTTGTTAAATAAATCCTTGTCGAATCCTGTTCTTAGTCAGTGTAAGAACATGATTCGATAAGGATTTATTTAACAAAACCGTATGAAGTGTACGTTTTTCATATAGGAATTTTTGCTAGTGTTCGGACACTTTTGTTACCGACTGTATCTGTAGAAGTTTTTGCCTTGTTGTTTGTGATTCATTAAACTTTATATGATTATAGATCACCGTTCCCTCAAATAACGGATATTCTACATTACGTATACTTGTTTTTGCGACAGTTTACTTCTAAAGCAAAATACAGCCAGTGCTAAATGCGGATAAAGTGTGGAGGAAAACTGAAGAGTTCTTTTATTTATTTATTAATTTATTTTGAAATTTATTATACATTTCCGCTAAAGGCACGTATGCTAAAAGCACGCCACCGAGGGGGGATAACATTGCCGCTAAGGGCACGGGTTTATAGATTTCCGCAAAGGGCACGGTCGCTAAGGGCACGGCCCCAATATATCGAAGTGAACGATTGATAGCCTAGGCGGGGATTTCTTTCTGTCACTGTATCAAGCATTGGTCAAATTCAGTTTTTTTAACATGATTATAATATGTCTCCCACTAAAATTTTATAAGACCATAAATATGGTGGGGAACTGAGCAGAGTCCACCTATGCCAACTAGTTTTTCTATTATTAGCTTATTATTTTCATATTTTTATTAATTAAAAGAAAACTAAACAGAAATTCGAAATTCTGATTTCGATGTGCACAATGATCCTTCGGGGGGCACCTTTGTGTTAAATCTCGTGACTGTCCGAGCTACCGTTTTCGAGAACAGTGAAATATACAAATATTGCTCACTTAATAGTATAAGATATGAAAATAATAAGCTTTTTTATTAATTAAAAGAAAACTAAACAGAAATTCGAAATTCTGATTTCGATGTGCACAATGATCCTTCGGGGGGCACCTTTGTGTTAAATCTCGTGACTGTCCGAGCTACCGTTTTCGAGAACAGTGAAATATACAAATATTGCTCACTTAATAGTATAAGATAAGAGTTAGAGCATTTTGGGAATTTTTTCCGAAGGCAGTGAGAACCCGGTGCGACATTTTTCTTAATCAGATTTTGTTTCTCTTTTTTTTTTTTTTTAACGTGATAAAAATTAATGCAATATTGAGAATTCAGTAATTATAATGACTCATTTAAAATAGGGACCAGCGAAGCGGGCGTTGCCGGCTAGTTTTGCATAAGTTTTAAAAATATGAAAAATTGTAAAAACGTTTATCCTGATTGTGTATAGTTTTAATAAAGCTAATAGAAATAAATTACTTTTATAGATAAATAATAGATAAATTGTATATCATACTATCTAAAAGAATTCTTTTTTTTTTTTTTTACATTCTCACACACTACCATATAAAATAAAATACTTTAAATTTTCTTACTTTTTTAACCATTAATAGTAAGCAACTAGATTCAAGAAACTGTAGAAATATTCATCAAAGTTTATAATTGTGAAATTTGATAGATAAATAAAGCAAATTTCCCTGTGAATAAGTTAAAATAATAATAATATTAATAAATAAACGAATCCAATATATATATATATACTAGCAGGCAACGCCCGCTTCGCTGGTCCCTATTTTTAAATGAATCGCTATAATTACTGAATTCTCAAAATTGCATTAACTTTTATCACGTGAAAAAAAAACAGAAAAAAAAATCTTATTAGGAAAAATGTCGCACCGGGTTCTTACTGCCTTCGGAAAAAATTCCCAAAATGCTCTAACTCTTATTTCTATTATTTTCCCCCTTCGCCCCCCCTTCCCGTCTATCCTAATAATTTTAAAAATTCGAAAATATCCGCAATCCATTTGTAGGTATCGAAAACCTCATTATACCAATTTTGAATGCTCTAACTCTATTCTATTTTTTTGCCCCTCCGCCCCCCCTTCCCGGCCCTCCTAATAACTTTACACTTTCGAAAATATCCCCATTCGACTTGCTGGCCTCTAAAACCTATCTGTACCAATTTTGAACGGCCTAACTGTATTTCTATTTGTTTTTGCCCACACACCCCCTTCCCGCCCCTCCTAATAATTTTACAAATTCGAAAATATACGCAATCGATTTGTAAGTATCGAAAACCTCTATATACCAATTTTGAACGATCTAACTCTATTTTTATTTTTTGCCCCCCCCCCTCTCCTCCCCGCTTCTCGCCCCTCCTAATAACTTTACACTTTCGAAAATATCCCCATTCGACTTGCAGGCCTTTAAAACCTATCTGTATCAATTTTGAACGGCCTAACTGTATTTCTACTTGTTTTTGCCCATAGCCCCCCCCCATACTGCCCCCCCTTCCCACCCCTTCTAATAATTTTACAAATTCGAAAATATCCGCAATCGATTTGTAAGTATCGAAAACCTCTATGTACCACTTTTGAACGATATGACACTATTTTTATTTTTTTGCCCCCCTCCCCCCCTAAAAAAAAATCGGAAAAAATCAAAAAATGAGTTTTTGGAAATATTTTCAAGAAGACGCTTGGCGGTTTTTTTTTTTTTACATCTTTGAGCTATTACTTTTACTCGAAAATCCGTATTTTTCTAAATTTGCCTCCGACAATCATTTATACCCCCTTCTCCCGTTAAAAATCCAAAATTCCAAAATCGCAGGAAACGATTTTTTCGTATTCAAGTCTAGTTTGCCCATCTGCAATTTCTTCACTGTGAAGTTATTTGGAGCCGAGTTATACTTATGAATGTGTTTTTGCCTTATGCGCCTCCGAAAATTATTTATACCCCCTTCCCCCTTTAAAAATCCAAAATTCCAAAATCGCAGAAAATGATTTTTTTTTTTTTTTTCTTTTTTTCAAGTCTAGTTTCTCCCTTTGCAATTTCTTCACCGTGAAGCAATTTGGAGCCGAGTTGTGCTTATAGAGGTGGTTTTTGCCTTCTGCACCTTCGAAAATCATTTTCAGCCCCTCTCCCCCCTTAAAAATCCAAAATTCCAAAATCGCAGAAAATGATTTTTTTGTACTTAAGTCTAGTCTCCCCATCTGCAATTTTTTCATCGTGAAGTAATTTGGTGCCGAGTTATGCTTATAAAGGTGTTTTTGCCTCCTGTGCCTCCGAAAATCTTTTTCACCCCTTTTTCCCCTTAAAAATCCAAATACCAAAATCGCAGAAAATGATTTTTTTGTATTCAAGTCTAGTCTTCCCATCTGCAATATCTTCCTCGTGAAGCAATTTGGAGCCGAGTTATGCTTATAAAAGTGTTTTTGTCTTCAGCAACTCCGATAATCATTTTCACCCCCTTCCCCCCAAAAAAATCAAAAATTCCAGAATCGCAGAAAATGATTTTTTCGTATTCAAGCCTAGTCTCCCCATCTGCAATTTCTTCCCTGTGAAGTAATTTGGTGCCGAGTTGTACTTATAAATGTGTTTTTGCCTTATGCGCCCCTGAAAATCCCATTTTTACCCCTACCCCCCTTAAAAATCCAAAATTCCAAAATCGCAGAAAATGATTTTTTTGTATTCAAGTCTAGTCTCCCCATCTGCAATTTCTTCACCGTGAAGCAATTTGGAGCCGAGATATGCTTATAAAGGTGATTTTTGCCTTCTGCCCCCCCCCGGGGGGGAACGGGGGGGGGGGGGTATTTTGCAAAATCCCGTCTTAGTGAGCGTCAGGGTCCTAAAATCAACCTGCTCACCAAAAATTGTGACTCTATCTCCCATAGGA
The DNA here is from genome assembly GCA_963930645.1 of Salticus scenicus. Classification (NCBI taxonomy): domain Eukaryota; kingdom Metazoa; phylum Arthropoda; class Arachnida; order Araneae; family Salticidae; genus Salticus; species Salticus scenicus. The sequence goes on from OZ005652.1 coordinate 176,275,378, forward strand.
TCGATCGCCACAACCGTGTTGAGTCAGTGAATCAGTGAATCAGTGAGTTTACTCTTTTATATATATAGATATGAAAAACCTATTCAGATATATCACAGGAATCTTCTATCTATCTTCTTCTATCTATCTTCTATCTATATCTATCTATCTTCTATCTATCTATCTATCTTCTATCTTCTTCTATCTATCTATATCTATCTATCTATCTATATCTATCTATATCTATCTATCTATTCTATTCTATTCTTTCTATACATATAGAGCATTTCCTCGTGACGTCTGCTGGTTGGCAAAAAAACGCGCTCGACTTTCCCGCGCCCCGCCCACCATTGATTTTCCGTTGGTGATCCGCCATCGCTATGCTTTTCCCAAGCCTTTTTGCCAACCACTCATAAAAGTTGAGGTGTTTGTTTACAAACAAGGAACTGCCCTATAGTGTGTCATTGTGTATGTGTTTCCAGAGAGTTTGAAGAAAACGGCTGATGGCTGAGCTACAAAAATTTGCATGGTGGTTCGTAATGACCTCCCCTGATGCACCTCGAAGCCGGATTTTCGAATTTTGTTTTAGTTTTCTTTTAATTAATTAAAATGTTAAAATAAAAACCTTCTAATTACTGATAAATTGACCATTTATTTTTAATCCTTAATTTAATTGTTGCCAAAAAAAATTATCATTATTTTATCGACAGAAAAAAAAAACGTGAACAATAAAAATTACATTTACTTAAAATATTTAATTTTAATCCTTAATTTAATTGTTGCCAAAAAAAAAAAAAAAAAAAAAAAAATCATTATTTTGTGAACAATAAAAATTACATTTATTTAAAATGAGGAAAGTAAATTAAAAAAATTAGAAAAAAAATTAGAAATATCAGTCGTATCGTTAAATCCAACGGATTAAACAGCTTATCGATCGGACAATTAGATTTTTTAAAATTAACTAATGTATGTATTTTAGGTGGCAACAGCATGAGATTGTTTGGAAACCGTTTGGAAATTTTTACTTTCCGAACACTATAGTGAGGAAAGTATTGTAATCATGTCAAAAATCCGAATTCGAGATTTTTATGTTTCTATACGTTTTGAGGTCCCCTGAGTCCGTTTTCACTATTTTTACGATGATGTATGTATGTGTGTGTGTATGTGTGTATGTCTGTGGGTGAACACGCTAGCGTCTAAACGTTTCGTTCGATTAACCTGAAAGTTGGTACGCATATTGTAAGTCACCATAGTACGAACCCTATAGATTTTGGTGAATCTAGCACTTATAGTTTTTTTACAGGGACACAAAGAAGAATTCTTTATCATTATGGCCTATGGGAGCAAAATCTTAAAAGCTAAACGCCTTATTCAATTGAGCAAAAATTTTATACACATATTATAGATCACAAATACTCAATCTGTATAGATTTTGGAGAATCTAGCACTTATAGTTTTTTTACAGGGACACAAAGAAAAATTCTTTATCATTATGCCTATGGGGCCAAATTTTAAAAATGTGATAGTGTCTAAACGCCTTATTAATCCGAGCAAAAAAATTGTACACATGTTATAGATCACAGTTGAACTAACTGTATAGATTTTGGTGAATCTAGCACTTACAGTTTTTTTACAGGGACACAAAGAAAAATTCTTTATCATTATGGCCTATGGGACTAAATTTTTAAAAGTACGATAGCATCTAAACGCCTTATTGAATTCAGCTGAAAATTTATATGAGTATTATAAATCACTGTTGCACTAACTATAAGCATTTTGGTGAATCTAACATTTATAGGTTTTTACAGGGACACAACGAAAATTTCTTTGTCATTATGATCTATGGGCTCAAAGTTCAGTAGCGTTAAATAAAACAACGATGGAGAAAAATACTCAAACACTCTATTATGGTTTTCTCTCTTTTGTTTGTTTAACAACTACTCTTTCTTTACTTTATCTACAAAACTGTTAATTACTCAATGTTCGGAAAGTCGAGTGGAGTCACTCCAGATTTTTTTTAAATGTGCTACTAATTAAGTCACATGTTTTTTTTTTTTTTTTTTTTTTTTTTTTTAAGTGGGATTAAAAATTGCAGTTTTGAATTTTTTTTTAACTTTCTTTCACAAACACAAACATATAGTATACAGCCTGTACAACACTAGACCAAATTGAAGTTCAAATTTCATCAATATTTAAATAAATAAATGAAAATAAAAATATGTTTAATGGGAAATATATGTAACCATTAAAAGTTTAGTTGTCTAAAATATGGCAGAAACAGCGCTCATAGCATATTGTTACAAGGTATTAAGTCTTATTTTTACAAGGGATTAAATCTAAAATGGTGACAAAAATTCAAAAGTCGCCAAAGAGAACTATATTAAGGCGGTACTATGATCATGCTTACAAACCATGAATTATATATAACCACAAAAAATTAATTGTCTCATGCAACAGACGTAGCCGGTCATAGCATATTATAATATTTAGCGTGAAATTGTTATCACTTTTATAGTTGATCGGGGATAAACAAAATAAACATAGGAAATAACGTAAAAGCAAATATTATGTGCACCACGTATAGTGTTGTTCATATGTGTCTGGAATTCAAATATAAAAGGGATATTTCAATTTTTTCGATACTATCTATTTCGAAACTGTTATCTAATAAGCACCAAAATGCAAGCCTAATGGTAATCCACTGTCGCAGGTAATAGGGACAGACGCCCGAGTTTTAGCGTATGACCAAATCGCTGCCGAAGGCAGCAGGGACCTGAAGCGAGCTTTTGAGCAATTTCAGTATTTTATTTTATTTTTATAAAGCAATATAGAAAAGAGTTTCCTTTAAATTTAGTGACCAGCGAAGCGGGCAAAGCCTGCTAGTAAAGAATAAAGCTATGAAAAAATTGAATTTTTTTTTTTTTTTCAAAATCCAAGAATGAAAACATTCATTATATGTAAATATATCTATAAATATAAACAATTCACTCCTCCCCCTCCCCCCCCCGAAAAAAAAAAAAAAGACGAAATAGTATAATGAAAACATATGATATTTAAAAAATAAATATTTATATATGATTTTTCATAATTTAAAACAATGAATGTATTTCAAAAATCACAATAATTTATTCCAGCATTTCCAATTTTAAAAACAATTTTACAAAGTATGTAAAAAAAGAAAATTAAAAAAAATTATTATCATTTTTTTTACAAAGGCGGCCCTCTTCCGAGACTCCACTGGGGGTCGAGCGGTTCTGCGTTAAAAGCTGACTGACGGGAAGTACGGGTTCGATTCCAGGTCGCGCTTGTCGACCTAGTCATTCAGATTTTTCCGTGGTTTTCTCCGAAGCTTGCGTGAATACGGGCTAGAACCCCTTAGAAAGACCCCCACGGAGGGCACTCCCCCTCAGACCTAGGACCTACAGCAGTCAATCGGCCTTATTCCCAAATCCAATCCAATCCATAAACCGAAATACAGCACTTTTTCATTTTTATCATTATTTTTCATTTTAAAATTTGCACTGTAAAGAGATTTTCAATCTGTATTATTTGCTACTCATTTAAAGCAAATAATTTAATTCAAAAAATAAAATTAACTTATATATATATTTAAATATGCGCAATATAAAAATCAATGTAATGAAAAGCAGAGTCAATCATAATTATTTGAGCATTCCCTTTCAAAAAGCTTCATGAAAGGAGCATTTTTTAATTAATTATTATTATTATTATTATTTTTTTTTTTTTTTTTTTTTTTTTTGTACCAAAGCCCATAATACTGTATGGGGAAAATTTTTTAATCCTGAACATTTCCTTCTAAAGGATTGGAAAAATGCTTTTAGGTTATTCATCTGACTTAAAACCAATGTTGGTGTTGGAGATTAAAGCCAGTTGACTGCATTAGGGTTCAAGGCCTGGGTGTTCCATCTGTGGCGGTCCTTCTAAAGGGCCTTTGCCCGCAATTACGCAAGTTACAGGGGAAAAAAAAACATGCAAAACTCCGAATGGCTAGACCGATAAGCGCGACCTGGGATCGAACCCGACACTTCACGTCCACCAGCATCAAGAAGTCAATTTTTGAAGAACTAGAACAGATTTAATGGTCGAGAAATTTCTGAATGTGCAAATGGAATTATGAAAAATATACTGGATAATGTAATTCTATGAACATCCATCTTTATAACAAACAGTATGATACCACTGTTTCCTTGCATGTAAAATAATACTCCGTTCCTTAACAACATTAATGCTGCCTGGTACTCATAATTTCTAAAATATTCTCTCAGCGTTTTTATACATGTTCCTATAGTAAGATTTTTAATTAAAAACTATTATTTTGAAGCTTAGATAACATTTTTCTCTTTCTAGAATGCATTTTTTTCCCTTTTCTACTGGCGCAACAAGAATTTGGAAAAAAAAGAAGGAAAAAAAAAAACCTGTCATATTAACATTATTAAAAAGTAATGGTTGGCTGTAGGGTTTAAGGCCGATTGCCTACGCTAAGGTCCTAGGCCGTATTTACGCGAGTTTCGGAGAAAACTACGGAAAACGCCTAACGTCTTGGTCGATGAGCACGACCTATGATCGAACCTGACATTTCTGAAAGGTAATAAACATTACTTTAAAGAATTTGATTCAATTTATAAATTGTTTAGGATACTTCTTTCTTCTTTCATTTCTTTATGTTTGAAATATAAGGTTTGCCACTATGTATTATACAATGTGTCCCAAGGAGAATGATATATGCTTTAATTCTTAATTTTTATAGATAAATGGGCAATGTGACTCAAGTGTGTTAAAAATAAGATGTTATTAAAATTTATCACTTTGTTAGTTTTAAAGTTACAATTTAACTTTTATGCTACTCTTATATACAAACTTCGTCAGTTAGCAAATGTTTACTTTTACTGCAACCCCCCCCCCCCTACACACACACACAAAAGGAGTAGGATACTTGCATGATTGCAAATTAAAAGCTGCATGGGTTAAACTTAATTGATAATTTAATGTTTGTACTTAATGATGCTACGCCAAAATAGAAATGTACATTTGTGACATGTTATAAAATGACAAAATGTATGATAATATTCACATTAAAAATATTTTTATATGTTCACAGTAGAGAGAGAGAGAATAATACAATTAAAGTAAATAAAGAACATCTACATTTGTGGCCACTGACTGTTAATAATAATTTATAAGGGAAATGATTAAATTCATTCCAAGCATACTAGTTCTTCGCATTTCTCACATATGGCATTATAAAATTTTTGTTTGTGGAAAGACGATTTAAGTAAACTTTTTTGCTGTATCTTAATTCAGTTGGTTTTAAAGATACAGTAATATGATTTTTTCTAATAGTCTCATTAAATGGAAGGTAGAAAGTTTCTAACTGACAAAATTTGCATATGGCAAAGTATGAAAATTTTAAATGGGTAACTTTTAAAATTAGCAATTTTTTTTTTTTTATTCTCTTCCCCCCCCCCCCCTCTCATTTTTTCAATTTACATTGTATACTTAGCTGTAACAAGTAAAAAATTAATTTGTGTTGTTAAAGTTTATTCCACAGATAACAATATTAGCATAGCTTGCTCAAGAAATAATGCATGTGATATTTATTAGAATTATTTCTAAGAAATAAAAAATGAGGGCAATAAAAACAGAATGTTGATAAAAATGTGAAAAAAAAAAATGTGTAACTTCAATTTATAAATTCTATGAAAATTAAAGCTAATTAAATTTTTAAAATATTTATCTGAATCTCAGTGGAATAAGAAGTAATATAATACAGTCGAACCTCGTTAACGTGAACACTGTTAACATGAATTACTTTTTGCCCACCAGCGGCCGAGCGGTTCTGCGCTCTAAGCTGGTAGACGTGAGGTGCCGGGTTCAATCCCAGGTCGCGCTCGTCGGCCTCGCCGTTCAGAGTTTTTCTCTGAAACTTGCGTAAATACAGGCTAGGACCCCTTAGAAAGACCCCACGGAGGGCACTCCCTCTCAGACCTTGGTCCTACAGCAGTCAATCAGCCTTATTCTGAAATCCAATCCAATCCATGAATTACTTTTAACATGAACTGTTTCCACGATCCCCGTAAAAATGATTAGTAATATGAAGATTAGTCACTGATAGCATGAACTACTGATAGCATGAACAAATTTTTTATCCCCCTTGAGATTCTCGTTAACAAGGTTCAACTGTATATATATATATAACCATTTAAACATTATTATAGATCTTTTCCATTTTGCATAGCGAAATAAACAGTGATTGGACATAAATTTTGAGATATACATTGCTCACCCCCCCCCCCCAATAGAATAAGATTAATATGCATGTGTAGCATACAGTATCAAATTTTTCTGGTTATATGGGCATAGTATGAATTTTATAAATCATTGAATTGATATGAATTGCTAATGCTCACAGGATTTAAGGAATTTAGATTCTACTCGATAGTAAACATAAGATGTACATTACTATTACTCCAGATTTTATAACGCATCATTGAAAAAATATTTATTTCTTTGAAATATGTTATTAGTCCAGTCAATAGGTATGTAAAAAAGGGCTTACCTTGCAAAAGGTGGGGTAGAAGATTTTTCTTTTTTAATTCGTACATATTAGTGTCAATATGAAAAAAACGAGTTATCCAACATGAACGATCCCGGGAGAATTTTTGTCGGCTGAAAAACCTCGAAAATTTACTACTTTTTTGGCTTTTTTTGAAATATCTCAAAAATGGCTAAATTTAGCGATATTTTTCTATTATAAAGTTTAAAGAAGATTGAATTTCCTACAATTTTCTTCATTACAACTTTTTTGTAGTACTAATAGCAAGCGTGTTACAGCCTCTTGAAAGTCGGCATTTTTTCTCCAGCTAATAAAATACAACTCAAAGAAACGGGTCGGTGCATGAACGTTTATTAGAAAACGGAAAGAAAGGAAGGGACATATTCAGCTGTCTGACCTTAGGAAATGAAATCTGCTTCATAGCAAAGAGGGTATTTAAAAAAAAAAACCTGCCTCCCCCCCCCTCAATTAAAAAGCGCTCCTTTTCCTCCCGCCTCTTCTCATCCTGTAGTACGCTTCCTCGGCTGAACATCTATCTATGTTATTCAGTTCAGTTCGAACGTGCGAACGTACTGTTTCAACCCTTGAGCGTTATCTATTACAATAACCGGAGTGTTTGTTTTATTTTCGAAATCAGTTTGAATAAAGGTGAAGTAAAGATTCTGAAGAAGAAAGATATACAAAAAACCTGTAAAAGTGCAATGCAAAACGTCAAAATGAAGAACATTAGTGTTTTTTGAAGAACCTAAAACAAGTAAGAATGCACAATGCCTGTCACAAACGATACATCAATGAGCAAATGATTGTAGCATATGTGCGGCGTCATACAACTGGTGATGGAGCTGGTCCAAACAGTGCGGCTCCATATCTTCCATCAAGAACTGAAAGTTTCAGTTTTAAGGATCAGTATTTCTTGTGCGGAGAGGGGATATTTGAAGATTTCTTTAAAAAACAGGAACGACTTCCTGAGCATGAAAGAAATTTTATCCACCATGCTATGAAAACTGGATGTGAAAGAAACAATTGTAAATGGTGCCGAAAATCGTGGGGATGAGAGAAGAAAAAAGTACTTGAATGCATCGAAAATGTAAAAGGTTTAGTTTCTACAAATGCTGGGTATCACAGGTTTTGTCATCAAAAACTGCATTGGAGGCCTAAAAGTGAGATGAAACGAGGATACTATCCTGCAAGTAACAGTGATGAGGAAATGGAATCAATTTACTCCTACCCTGAAAACGACTCAGAGGAGTGCCAGTCTCATAAAATATTTGATGAATAAAATAGAGGGTGATTTTTGTCCTGGCATCAGAACGGTTACATCACGTCTTTGCAAAAAATATGGTGAAAATGTTTTAATAACCGAAATTGCCAACAAGAAAGCAGTTTGCTTCCAAAATGTTGGCTATAAAGTACTCAGTGAAACTGGTATAGTAACAAGGACTCTGATTCTTAACAGGAAAATGTCGTACTAATTTCATCATTGGACGAGGTTGAAGAAGATGATAAGCTATTCTAAGAGCTTATATAATTACTATAAGACGGAGAGGAACAATTTGAGGACGACACACCTTCCTTCTACTTCTGATGACTATTGAAATTTAAGAACCCGGGCTTTCAAAACAACCACGAAGAAAATGAACACGTACATTAATGGACGTTTCTACAACATTATGTATTATATCTAAATATCATTAATGTTTTATAATTTAATAAATAGTAGAATTAAAATATTTATGTATCAATGCATTGAGTTTTTCTTTATTAGCACCATAATATTTATTCATTTACATTTATATACATTTTTTTTTCTTTGTATGTGTTTGAGTGTGTATTATATGTTGCAGTGATAGAATACGATACATCGGCAGTTATTAGAGTCTGATGATGACTACTGTTGTTAGGCCATAATTGTCAGTGCGTGGCCGGGGGGGGGGGGTTAGTAAAAAGGGGAAGGAAAAAATTAAAAGGGAGCAGATTTGTTATCTGTCGTCCTTAGTGAAAAAAAAAAGAAATGATACATATTTAATGAACATATAGAAATGAACATATTTAATTCCTTTCAAAAATCCTGATTATTTTAACAGGGTATATGTTACGAGAACAATCAAGAATAAAAAATAGTATTTCTTACAATATATATTGTGAAAAAATACATCTGGCATGTGTATTTCCGTATTACGTTTTTGATCACCAAATCCAAAAATCCCAAGGACGACAGATATCAGAGCCATACCAATAAAAGTTGTTAAGCTTTCTGTAAATAAAGCTTCTAATTCTAATAATTACTATACATTATTTATCAGGAGTAATGTGCTTCTTTTACGAAGTTGAGAAAACTGTTTATTTTCAAGAAGCTGTTACGCGCTTGCTATTAGTACTACAAAAAAGGTGTAATGAAGGAAATTGTAGGAAATTTAATCCTCTTTAAACATTACAATAGAAAAATATCGCTAAATTCAGTCATTTCTAAGATATTTCGAAAAAAGTCAAAAAACTAGTACATTTTCGAGGTTTTTCAGCCGACAAAAATTCTCCCGGGGTCGACCATGTTGGATAACTTGTTTTTTGCATATTAGTACTAATATGAACAAATTAAAAAAATAAAATCTTCTACCCCATCTTTTGCAAGGTACAATGTATTTATTGACTGGACTATATCTGTATCAGTTGAAATTTCGTGTGGATTTTTTTTTTTTTTTTTTTTGGTAAGTAAATGCATACGATGATTTTCTTTTACTCTGTTTTCAAAAGAAAAGACAAGCAATCATGTAAACAATCTTTTATTATATAAGAAAATTAACATAAAAAAGGAATGAAAAACAAGTTACATAGAGTTTTATTAAATTAAAAGAAAAAAGAAAAGTTACATGAACAAAATAATGAATTATAAACAGTATTTACAAAATTTTATAAACGCTGTAATTGCAAAATTTACAAAGGTGCGAATTCAATTATAAAGCTCAAAAATTATCTTTCTTAAAATACAAAAAAATAAATAAATGAATAAAAAAAAAAAAAAAAAAAAAAAATGTGATTTCACAAAATCCTTCATATCTAAAAAAAAAAAAAAAAAAAAAAAAAAAAACAGATATCCGTAAATTTTTTGCTTTAAAATATAGCTAATACAAATGTCTAAAAATCGATTTCTGGAATTTCTGAAATTCGATTCTGAAATTGATTTTCTTTTAGTTTTAGTTATTTATAGCGTGATATAAAATATAAATAAGTGATTCAATTCTCTTCAAAAATTTATTTGAATTTAGCTACTAGGGAAGCAGGCGTAGCCTGCTACTAAATGAAAAATTTAAATAAATAAAAATAGATAGATTTTCAGTTACAAAATATTTTGAAAAAAATTTTAAGTAGAGTGAGCATGAGTCACAGGCCTGCAAGAAGATAAATTAGACATAATGAATAAATTAGTATGTTGTGGCCATCACAAAACTTTCTTATATGCAAAAGTGCAGTTTTCTATTTTCTATTTTTATTTTTATTTTTTTCAAGTTGTAAAATGATATATTAAAATTTAAAAAAGTCAATTTTTGGAAAACGTATATTAACTTAACGTTTGTGGGTTCTCTAAGTGCAAAAACAGAATTATTAAAAAAAAAAAAAAAAAAAAAAAAAAAAGAAAGAAAGAAAGAAAAGAGTCAATCTAAAATGAATGGTAATGGATGGTAATAAATGAATTTTATTTGTGTCCCTGTGAAAATCTATAAATGATAGACTCCCTAAAAATCTATACATTTCATGGGACAGTTACTTATAACAATTATATAAATTTTCTGCTCATTCGAATAAGGAATTTAGACGCTATTGCACTTTTAAAAATTTAGGGCCATAGAGCATAATGTTAAAGAATTTTTCTTTGTGTTCCTGTGATAAAACCATAAACGATACATTCACCATAATATATATAGTTTGTGCCACGGGGATCCATAACATGTGTATAAATTTTTAGCTCATTCCAATAAGGCATTTAGACGCTTTTGCACTTAAAAAAAAAATCCCTTTTCGGCAAGCTTAAAGGCAAAGGTAGATTCCTTTACGTTAATGTTACAAATGTAAAGAAATTTTACATCTGCATTAATACTTAGCTAATGGCTTTGTTCTCACACATTGCATTATTTACGTCGCTATTCTGTTTTCAAGAAATTTAATTTTCAACTAGAAAAGGGTTTTATTCAATCTACCTAAAAATTTTAAGCTAGATTTATTGGTCTGTAAATGTTTCAATTTTTTAAAATTCAAGCTCATAATCATTCAACAAATAGAAGTCTTAAAGATGTACAATCCCAGCAATAGTGAATCCCGGAGGGGGCTATTGGGCTACACCCCCCTCTCCACCCAAGCTTAATCAAAATTATAAATTTTATTTAAAATCCATAACTGTTGTTCAATATCTTTCTTAAGAAAAAACTAGTATGTTGTGGCCACCACAAGACTTTCTTCTATATTTTCCTATGCAAATTCACGCAGTAACAATATTAAAAAAAAAAAAAAAAAAAAAAAAAAAAGAATTGCGATTTTTTCAAAGTTTTTTTTTGTTAAAAGTAAAAAAAAATCGATAACTTTGTTTTAAATTATCACATATTTAGTTCAACCTTTCGTTTTAAAGGTATTGACGAGACCTTTCGAAAGATACCCATCTTGAAAATTTACCCCCCCCCCCGGGGGGTAATTCCCCCTAGGGGGGAAGCAATGCCCCATTTTTTCCCCTAATTAACTACTACTATTATCAATAATTCATATTAAGTTCACAATCACAGGTTAAGAATAACTCTCATTATGTACATTTATACGAAATTTGGCCTATACTGCCATGTTAAAAATTTAGAAAAAATACGATCACCTGTTGAGCGATTTATCCCCAAATCTAATCATCCCCAGTTTATCTCAGGGACCAACTAAATACCAAGTCTGGTTAAATTTCGTAAAAAAAAAAAAAAAAAAAAAGAAAAAATGATTTTTTTTTTCTAAGTTTTTTTTTCGTTAAAAGTAAAAAAAATCGATAACTTTGTTTTAAATTATCACAGATTTATAGTTCAACCATTCGTTTTAAAGGTATTGATGAGACCTTTCGAAAGATACCCATCTTGAAAATTTACTCCCCTCGAGGGGGGACTTCCCCCCCAGGGGGGGTGGCGAGGCTCCTACACATGCAAAAAAATTTTTCCCAGTTGACTATCTCTATTATAAATAATTCTTGTAAATTTCATAATGATTACTAAAAAATAATTCTCTTTATGCACATTTATACAAAATTTTGTTCTATATCACCATTTTAAAAATTTAGAAAAAGCGGGATGGCAATGCAACCTGTAAGACAATTTTTACCAAAAGTTGATAGGCACTAATTTATGTCAAGGTGCAACTACATACCAATTTGTATAAAATTCTGTGCAGTAGTTCCTGAGATACAGTTGCCACAAAATTTTGTCACACACACACACAGAGACAGACAGACAGACAGACAGACATTTTCTAAAAATGGTCAAATCGTGTTCTACAGCTCTCAAAACGTGTAAATCCATCAAAAACCCGAGGTCGAAAATTTTTACGAATCCAATACTTTCTCTATATTAGATATAGAAGAAAGTAAAAAAAATAATAATAATACAAACGTGAAAATGCACTTGTGACCTTACTATGGTCAAGCACTGATAAGCCTGGCGTTGCTATGGTCAAGTCAAATATAGTTAAAGTGGTAGCGGTTTTTGTATAGTTATTTCACTGTAATTTTTATTGAATTATTGAAAGTTTTGTACTGTGTTTTTGTGATTTTTATTGTCAGATGAGTAAAAATTGTAAATTGAAACTGTTTTGGTTCACTTAAGCTGGAACATTAACATTAACATTAGTTAACATTGGACCATTTGGCACCGCTGAATTTCAATGTTAATTGTTACGAATTTAATAAATTGTATGATTTGGCGAGATTTTGGTGACAAAACTTGCGACTTAGCAATGAAATTTGTGATTTGGCGGCAAAATTTGATAGTTGGCGACGAAATTTTTGACTTGGCGACAAAATTCGTTGTCTGACGACAAAATTTGGAGAGCTTGGCGATGGAGAAAGGCAGCTTTGGCGTCATTATATTTTCTTTCCACGCAAAAACCTCATACCTCTTCACAGATCAATATCTTGTTTCGACAAGATAAAAAGTCAAAGGAAGCTGTAACGTATTACTCTCAATTGTAAATTTTATATTCTTGCCTAAACCGACATTCTAAACAATTCACCACAAACGATATTTGTATTAAGATTGACGTATTATTATAATTTTATATTTTTAAATGATTAATTAAAGCGTTTAACATGGATTTTAATTAACACACTTTTATTAACTTGATATAATGCAACTATTAATATATGTAACGAAATTTTGCAATTCAATTTTCGGCAACTTCTTGTCGTCCGAAGGACCTGAAATTTTGCACACGACTTCATAATCAATGACAATACTAGATACAAGTATTTGCAGGCACTTTTCCCATCAGGGGCAAACAAAAAGTCTACACTTATACAAAACTATCGTATGTGACACAGTATTTGGATGTATTTGTATAATGTCGAGTGGCAACAATTAATATTTTTTTTTATAAAGATTTAAAGGTATGTACACGGAGTAATAGGCAGGAGAAGAAGGTAACGCTGAAATTTTGTGATGTTTTATAATGTTTATAGATGGCGCCAGCGTTCAATACTTCCTTCTCTCCAGCTTCCGCAATGTTATTCAATGGGGAAATGTCTCGTTTTAATTATTTTTTTTTAAATAATATCAAGCTGAAAAAAGTTCGATTGAAAGCAAATTTCATTAAATAGAGTATTCTAACCAACATGTTTTTTTTTTTTTTTTTTTTTTTTTTTTTTTTAAGAGCCATTTTATACTAATTTTACTTTGAAAGAGAGCTTTTAAAAAATGACGATCCTTAAGGTGCCTTCACACTGGACGTTCCGTTCCGCTGTCCGTCGTCCGCAGAGATTCCGTCAGTGAACTCCGTTACATTCCGCAGGAGTTTACTGGCGTCAGAAGAATCCCGAGGGCAGGGAGAGTACAAAGAAATGAACCAATCACGTTGCAGGGCAGTATCAGGCAATAGCCAGCCTTTTAAAAAACATCTGCTTAGAGTTTTGATTTTCTTTAGAATTCAGCGAGCAACATTACATACATTCATTCAAAGCGAATTTGGAAATAGAAAATTAAAGAATTTGAATTATAATAGACATCGATATATACATAATATTTCTCGAAATAGTCATACTTTAATTTCTTTCTTACTTTTCCAAATTTTATTTAATGTAAATTTCAGCTATTTCTTTTACATTTTTCAATTTATAAATGCTTCCATATTTGTTTTTGTTTTTTAATTACTTCTTTAGAATGTAAGAGCTTTAAATCCATAAAATGAAATTTTAGAAATGTGTAAAATATATGAAATGCAATTTATTTACTGGGATGAAGAAACAAAATTCCTAACAAAATAAGTATTATAATAATAATATATTACTTTCTAAATTCATTTACTTTCCCCTTCCCCCCAAGCTAATTATTTTTAAACAACTAAGCTGAGGATCGCGATATTGGATCGAACATGGCACTTACTAGTCATTTTGAAGAAGGAAATTTAACTAATGAAATGTATATCTATATTTTATGTAAAACGAATTTGCATTATTTCTATGTTAGGATTAATTTTCCTGGTCATTTCATCTTTAATTAAAAAATTTCTACTATTAATTTTAAATAATGACAACAATTTTAATCAAAAGGTAAAATGAGGCTTTTTTAATCACTATTCAGAAAAAAAATAAATAACGTTTCAAATGTAAAAAAATAATAAATAAATAATTTTGTAAAAAATAAATGTATGAATTGAAAACCTGAGAAATTTTTGTGCATAGGCTGAAGATAAAATTCTCCTTACAGAGTAACAAAGACATCTATTTTGCACTCCTCCCCCTTTTCATGCTTATAATGTTTTATTTGCACTTGGGTCCTACGCCTAGGTAGATTACTTCCCTATTAATCTTTTTGAAGGAACCTAGCCTGTTTTTAAGCAAATTTTGAAGAAAACCACAGAAAACTCTGAACAGCTAAGTAGCAAGTGCAACCTGGAATTGAACCAGGCAATCCCTGTCTACTAGTTTCGAGAGAAGAACCTCTTGGCCATTGTTGGAACATGTTTTAATTCAAAGAAAAAAATTAATTGTTGAAATGTGTGCTATATATGTGATTGAAAAACATTTTCAAATTTTATTTAAAATAAGCTTGCAGTATTTCTATGCATTTTTTTTTTTTTTTTTTTTTTTTCTCAGTCATTCATTCCAACTTTAATTAAAAAATTTCCATCATTATTATTTTTTTTAATGTTGGCAATTTTAATCAAAAGACAGAAAGTCAATACTTAAATAACATTCTAATATTCTTTTAATTCGTATATTGAAAAGATTTAGATTAGTTTTTAGAATGGAAAATAAATAAATAATAAAATGTTCAAAAATTCTCTGTGTTTTCTAAAATAACTATACTTTTTTTTTTTTTTTTTTCTAATTTTCATCTTTTAAAAATATGTAATTTCAGATTATTTGGATTAATTACACCTATTTCTTGTACAGCATTTCCATATTTCTAAATGTTCCTTCTTCTTTTTATTATTATTAATTTCAGATTGTAAGTTATTTAAATCCACGAACTGAAAGCTGAAGAAATTTGTAAAATATATTAAATACGATACACTAATCGAGATAAAGAAAATATTCTCTTTACCAAATAATAAAAGCATTTATTTTTGTCCCCCATGCTAATTATGTTTTATTTTTAAGTGGAATTGTAGAGTTAATTGCCTCCATCATGATTTTTTAAAGATATTTTAGCCCAAATTTACGTGAGTTGTGAAGAAAACCATGGAAAACTCCAAATGGCTAGACAGGCGTGACGCAAGATCAAACCCGGCACTGCCAATCTACCAGTTTCGAGAGCAGAACTACTTGACCACTATTGAGACATGCTTTATTTGGAAGAAAAATATTAAATGATGAAATGGATGTATTTATTGTATTTGATATAAGAATGACTTCTTTAATTTTTAAAATTATTTGGATAAAATGAAGCTATTTCTTACACAATATTTAAATTCTATGCAGAGTGAATTCCATGCGGATCTTTCTAAATGATCCTAGCTAGCACTTATGCACGATCCAAAGAAAACAATGGAAAACTCCAAGCAACTAGTCTGACCAAAAGCACTAACATTCCCAATTGGATGTTACAATTGTAAATTTTTCATTGGTCTGGAATAACATCTTGAAAACTCTTAGCCTCCCAAAAGTTAAGTTCTGGATCCGCCACTGAGTCTGACAAATGGAACACGGCAGGTCCTATCTACCAGCTTTGGTGGAATGGTGTAGGTGTTAAAGCCGATTGATTACATGAGGTTCCGTGTCCTAGGTAAAGTACCATTAATGGAAATCTTTATAAGCAATCCAAGCTGGTATGTATTAGAGCTTTGAAGAAAACTACGGAAAACTCTGAACAGCTAGGCGGACTGATATGTCCTGTCCTGGGTAGATTTGTGGGATGTTTAAATACCCTGTGGGTGAATAGGTAAATATTTTTGGGTATCTAGCCGAGGCCTGGGAACCCAAAAACTGGGTATTTTGAAAAAACAAGTATTTGTGAATGGGTGATAATTTTCTTATCTCGAAATGAAACGCAATACACATATACAGAATTTTTTGTATACAATAATTCAACTAATGACACTGAAGGATGTTGATTATTGTATTGCATTCTTTTTCTTTATGATTTTTTTTTTTTTTTTTTTTTAAATAATTCAAAGAGACTTTTTTAAACAGTAATATAGAAATATTGGATTGATTTTTGATTCCTGCAATATATTTGAAAAGTGGCAGATTTAAGGTGGGGGGGGGGGGGGCTAGGGGGCTGAACCCCCCCCCCCTCAAAGTACTGACATTCCCAACTGAACAGTACAATTGCAAACTTTTCATTAATCTGGAATTACATCTTGAAAAATCTTAGCCTCCCCCCTCCCCCCCAAAAGTTAAGTTCTGGATCTGCCACTGTATTTGAACAGGTTTTCATATGTATGACATAATTTACAATATTTTTTTAATTAAAAGTTTTGATGAAGTTTATTTTAAAAAATTTAATCAGCATTCATGATAAAATATATTCTAAAACTTAAGTGCGATAGCAGTGTAATTTTTCTAGTGTAAAGCAATGTCACTAATAATAAAATAATTTTCAACTGTGTTTATGCCATAGTATAGATGATGCGAGAGAAGCTTGAATTCTTAATTTTCTTACAGATACCATGCTACAAGTCAGTTTTGATTTCATGAACAGTTAGTCACTCCCTTTGTACACATGTTAATGTTACTTTAAATTTTATGCTAAAAGGTGAAAAATAAAGATAGGAATGAAAAAGGACTTGTTTTTATTTTTTTTAAATGTTAACGGGACTCTCTCTACTTATCGTCGCCAGAAGCCAAAGCCAGGATTATTCTATATGGAATTTTGCCCTATCATAACTCATGAACTTAACACATATTTTTAAATTCCATTTTTGTATTCAGAAAATGCATAAATATTAAACAGTTTATTTTCTTTCTTTCTTAAAAAAAAAAAAAAAAAAAAAAAAAAAAGCTCTAAAACACAAAACATTGCTTTACCAAAGTCCACAATATACTTGTAATATTTTATTTTTGAAGTTATTACAAAATTTTAGTATACTTTGTTACATTAAAAGAAATGACTATAAACATTAAAAGTTTAGACCCAATTTTTGTTTTATTTTAGGATTATTTTAACAGGTTTACAAACAGGTTTTTTATGATTAAATCTTTTGGTTTTATAAAATTAAAAAAAATTTTAAAAGGCTCAAATGCTTTTAACTTTACATATATTTCCTCTCTCTATCTCTTTTTGTACTTAGCAATATCATATTATACATAAATACAAATGTTTTATTCTAACAGAGTTCTTTGAAAAATAAATACTCAGGTATTTTACATTACTAGCCCAGTCCACCAGTAGCCAAGTGGTTCTGTGCTCAAAGGGAGTAGACATGAGGCGTTGGATTTAGTCCCAAATTGCACTTGCCATTCTAGCCGCTAGTAGTTTTCCATGATTTTCTCCTAAACTTGTATAAATACGGACTAGATCACCTC
The DNA here is from genome assembly GCA_963930645.1 of Salticus scenicus. Classification (NCBI taxonomy): domain Eukaryota; kingdom Metazoa; phylum Arthropoda; class Arachnida; order Araneae; family Salticidae; genus Salticus; species Salticus scenicus. The sequence goes on from OZ005652.1 coordinate 176,293,125, forward strand.
AGAAAGACCTCCACAGAGAGGACTCCTCCTTCAGAGCCTAAGACCCTAATGCAGTCCGTCGGCTTTACTTCCAAACATACATTAGTATTCCTGGGTTCAAACCTTGTGTGTCCTGTCTATCAGCTTCGGTGTTGTGGTGTACATGTTAAGGTTTAATGACCACATGATTTGGGTGAATTACCCTTCGAGGGGCTCTACTAAATTGTCTTAGCCTATTCTTGTGCTAGTTTTTGGAGAAAATCACAGAAAATTCTAAGTGGCTAAGACGAAAAGCATAACTGGAGACCTGGGATTGAACCTGATACTGTCTGATTGTCAGCTTAGTGAGCAGAACCTCTCGGCCACTGATGGGACGCCAGTGGTTAAAAGATAAAAAAAATCTTGTAACATTATCAAGACAATGTGAAGTAAAAATAACCTGAAAAATTTTAACTTAGAAATTTGAATTATTTCTATGATAAAATTAATTTTTACAGTTTTCCTAAATATATTTCAAAAATTTATGCAACTAAGAATTTCAATGAAATAATAAAAAGCAGTGATTTAAACCATAAAAGTGTCGAATAATAGTTTACTAGCTTAATTCCCTAAACTTGACCGTGCATAAAAAGTACACAAAATTCTGTATTGCAGCAATCACTAATACACATGTACGTATGTGTATACATCGGGAAAAAATACACATATATATAATTTGATACCAATCCTACACACTGTGCATTTGAAATTATAACAATTTTAACACAGTGTTAAGAACTTTATGTAAATAAATAATTTCAAAAAAAAAAAAAAAAAATGCTTAAGCTGATGAAGGATTAAAATTTAAGAAGAATTACAATTTACCTAAACTTTACCATAAGGATCCTTTAGCAGTCAGCTTCGGCACATCTTCAGATGTATGTGTTATCTTAGATTTCTTCTTCCTTTACACCTGGATTTTAGCATACCGCTTCATTTGGCATCTAGGCACATACGCTAACAAGATTACATAAATAGACACAGTATAAAAATTGTGCCTATAAATGTAATCCAGCTGGCAATCAAAAGTGGAAGACTGTTTCAAGTAAACCTGCCATATACATATGCTTCATCTTCATCAAACTGGAAAAAACATGCTTACATATACTGTTGAAAATTTAAACATGAAATAATAAAATATACATATATTCTCTAAAACTTCTACAGCGACCAAATTCTTAATTTATTAGAATTAACTGGCTTTGTGTAGTGCTGTGTGTTATCTGAAAACTGCATATTAAAGTATTGTACTAAAAAATTTATTATGACAATTTGAAATCAGAAGTAAAATTTATCATAAAAAATCAAAATGATGAGCATGGACAAAAATACATAACGATTTAGTTTTATTTTATCCTGAACATTACACTTAACAGTCTTAAAAAGTAAGAAAGTAGCAAGATAGTGCTTCAAAACTTGTTTAAAGGAAATTCATAAGTGACAATCATTCGTGTAAGAGGAAATTAAAATTCAACAATGTTTTACCAACCTTGTGCTTATAATGCTTATCATAAGCTACAAGGTTGGTGCCCCTCTTTTAAGATTGGTTATAGAATATGAATTAAGGCTAATTGACTGCACTAGAGCCAGAGGGGTCTTTATAAGGGGTCCTAACTCATATCTAGACCCTCTTTAAAGAAAAATAAATAAATAAACAGTTTTTCTGCTATATATTACAATCTTGCTTTTATCTTAAGTAACATCCACTGTTATCAACAATCACAGTAAAATTTCTATACTTTACAATAAGTGCATGGAATTAGTTTAACTAGAAAAAATACATATAAAAATTCAAAGAGAAAATTATTCACTACAATCTATTCATCATATTTCAGCAAAATTTAAAAAAAAAAAAAAAAAAAAAATTACATAAATTTTGCATAAAAAATAATTAATTCAAAAGCATCCACATTATTTTTTTTAAATTACAATACATATTAAAAGCATGTTTCAAACTGCAATTCAATAATAATAAATAAAATCTACAAAATTAAATTTTTGAAATACTCAGAGAAACTGAGCAATAAAAACTAAAAAAAAAAAAAAAAAAATTCGTTATTTTTCATAACATAACATTAAAGTTTCAAAATACATTCGAAAATATGAAGAAAGAAAAATCGTCGTTTTAATAACATTTTGTTTGTTTTTTGTTGATTAACTTACAGTTTTATTGTTACTAAGTCTGGTTAATTCTCAAAATTTCAAGTGAAATACGAATCATGATAGCGGTATACATCAATAATATCTGAAAAATTAGGATCACTTATTAGTGAAGGGGGAAAAAAAAAGCAGAAATTTGTGAAGGAAAACTGATAATTTTACACAAAAGCATACTTTTCCTATTTCAAACAAAGTAAAACGAGTATATAATAATAGTAATTAAATACTTATTTAATAATATAAGAGATAGTAGGCACTTTCCAAAGTGAAACAATTAGTAAATAATAAAGCATAAGCAACTCGCATAAGTTTAAAAAGTCTTTAAATATGAACGAATTATTAGTATTTATCGAAAACAAACTTTAAATGCTAAAATAAATATACAATTAACCTGATACGTTATTAAGGTCAGAATTTATATTTACCTTTCATGTACTATTTTTCCTCTCTATGTAATCTTTTAGCTGACTCAAATCAAACAAATGTTTGTATCTTGAGATATTTCAGTGATAGAAATCATGTATTTTCTTATTCAAAATTCAAAACATCATATCAAATGCTGAAGCAAACATAAACAATCCAAAGTTACACGCGAGGCAAGCATGAAGGAAGTGAGTTTCTCATTCAACAATCTGATTGGTTCACTGCTTGCGGTCGACGGCGGCGAGAACGTTCATTTCTAGCACAGACAGAAGTCAACGTTTTCCGCAAGAGAGCTTTGCGTTCATCCGTTGCGTTGACAAAATTCATCATTGCGCATGCGCTAGTTTCGCGGAGCAGTGCGGAACGGCCAGTGTGAAGCCCGCTTTATGAACCGAAGCTAGCTAAAACAGACAATTGGGAGGAAGGAGAATGGATGAAATTTTGTAAAGAAAAAAAGTAAACTTACTTTAGGTGCAGAAAACACGAACTCGGACATTATTTCTCTCCTGGGGCTTTTTTTTTTTTTTTTTTTTTTTCTTATCACTATCATAGCCTGTTTTACAACTAGGAACGAAGCATTTCTTTGAAACATCTGAATTATGCAGTTTTAAGAACTTACAAAAAAATTAAATTGCTTAAAATAAAAAAAAATTAAATGTACTACAGCAAAATTCTATTAAAAACAACGCTATATCCGCGCCGAGGTAGGGAGTAATGACAAGTGGCGCCCTCAATATTTACCAAAAATTTACATCACAGTTTCGTAGCTTTCTCCCCATTGGACCTTCAACTCCTATTAATATTACTCCGTGGGTATGTAATAGTTTTCTAAAACCTTTATTAGTTCACTTTTCAATAATAGAGTGTTCTTAATTTTTGTTTTTAAATGGCATAATTTTATTTATCAAAATAAGGGAATTCGAGTAATGAAATACTTTAATTTAAATTTAAGTTTTTATGAAAATAAACTTCAACGTAAAATTCATTAAAATCGTCCCCAGTGCATTTGTCAAAGGGATAATAGCTAAATGTCCCCAAATTTATTACTTTTTCTACCATGACAGTTTAATTCGTTTAGCATCGATTTACACGATTTTTTTTTTTTTTTAACGATGACATTTATTTTTTACATCATAGCATCTATGTCATAATAAAAAGCTAAGTCTAAATCTGCTTAGCCCTGAGATATATTGATTTTATTTACATATTTATTCATTTATTTATTAACTTTTATTTTATTTGTTTAAAATCACGGATAAAATTTTATTTCTCTTTTCTCACTACGAGTACATTGTTGTAATTATGACGTCATATTTTCCGTTAAATTAAACTTTTTTTTTTTTTTAATCATGTTATTATATTGTTTAAAAGTATGATTAAAATTTTATTATATTTTCAGTTATCTTTTTTATTATCGTTTGCACGTGACATAAGCATCAGATTATAAATTTTTTGCAATGAAAGCTATAGAAAATGTCGGCTTCAACACACGAAAAATCACTTTTTAGCTTGTAACTTCTAAGCGATTGAAGCTATCGAAAAAGTTTAAATACAAAAATTGATCTTTAGAGTAAGGCGGTAATTCGACTGATTTGAAATTTTCCCCTATTTTCAATATTAAAGAAATCATGGGCAAAGGAAAATTTCCACCCCCCACCATTTCCACCCCCTTTGAGCTGGATACCCTATCTACGAACTTGACCGAGGTTTTTACTGTCCTGACAACATATCCTGAGCTGGTTAAATTTAAATAAAAATTACTCCAGTTATCATGTTCACAACTTAACATGGGAAAAAGCGTTATACATATATAAATATATATATACTAGCTGACCCGACAAACGTTGTTTTGTCATATAAATTATTTCTAGAGAATATTTTGCTAGAAAAAAATAACTAACTTATTGTAAGTGTGTAAGGATGTGGTATATAAGTGGAAGATGTATGGAGCGCTGTGAACGGTGAAAGAATATAAAAATAACAAAACACCAATCATTTATTTTTTTAATTTATTAAAATTGATTCTTTAAAATTATATACATATCGCTACTTATAACAATATTACTAAAAAACAATATCAATCCCTTAATGCAACAGAGTGTACAATATTTTTTGTTATCCCATCTTTCGCCAATCCGCGATTGTAATGAAATGCTCGCCCTCTGGTGGGCTAAGGTGAAATTATCACACCACTGCATATCCTCATATTATGCAATCGACTTTCCATGATGAAATGGCGGAGAAAGAATAATAATTACACGTGGCTGTTATATTTACTAACAACTGCAGTGTTCAGAGAGCGCCATCTATCGATCATTACAAACGCGGATACAAACAAACTGGATGGTTTGCCCACTCGAGAGCCACGTATAATTGTCCGTGTGAAAAACATGATGTGCTCAAATCTAAGCCACAGACAGACATCGTTTGACCCTGAGACATATTGATAGTCATTGAAAATGCCAATCTAATTGGAAATTGAGGGCGTTTAAATTGAATTGGCACATCTGTGGGTATAATAGGGATTCGCAGTAGTAATATATTTTCACCTCGGAATTTGTCATTTAAAATGATGGCTTCGATAACATTTTTCATTAATTTTTTTATGACTAATCGCGTGCCGTTACACAACCGTTGTGGGTTCAAATTACGAAGCAAAGTAACCGGAGATCCAACCTTCAGTTGTAAAATATGCGGTGGCATGCCTGGTAAATCCAATGAGTTTAAAAACTTTGTTGGATAATTTACAGCTTCGGTAGCATCGCAAACTGTATCATTAGATTTGTATGACACCAAGTCTCCTGGTAACAAATGTTGTATCTTGAGATTCAATTCGTTGACGTCCACATTTTTTGCTGCTAAAATTGCTCTTTCTGCCAGCCATTCATGATTTGTGTATCGTCTGTGTACATCGGGAAATATCTGGTCAATAAGAGCATCTTGAGAATCAATGATTGTGCAGAAATCGGTCGGTAATTTTATGCATCCAGTTTCATCTGTAGTAACTTTTCCATCGCCGATATCTGACAATTGTTTTGAGAATGTTTCAGCGGATGGATCTTGAAGCTTTTGAACGCACAAATTTACTTTCAGTTGTACTTTTTCAACATTACGCCACAATGACGATGATTTTAAGCACGCGTTGATCTCATCAGCGTATGTTGAACGCGGAATAACGGGAAGTGCTTGTCTGAAATCACCTGAAAAGAGTAACAGAGTGCCGCCAAATAGTTTGTCGTTGTTTTTTATATCTTTCAATGTCCTGTTCGACGCCTCAATCGAATGTTTGTGTGCCATAGTGCATTCACCCCAGATAAGAATTTTACACTATTTCAGCACTGTGGCCATGGACGATTGTTTTTTTATGTTGCACACTGCGTCTGGGTTATTTTGAATATTTAGTGGCAGTTTAAATAATGAATGAGCTGTTCTGCCTCCATCCAATAAAGTTGCCGCAATGCCAGATGATGCAACAGCCAATGCGATGCCATTATTTGATGGTATTTCGGCGAGAAGTAGCGAAATAAGGAATGTTTTGCCAGTTCCACCTGGTGCACCAAAAAAAAAAAAAAAAAAAAAAAAGAATCCACCTTGTCCTCCAAAACTGCGAGCATGATGCGGTCGTAAATGGTTCTTTGTTCTTCATTCATTAGTGGGACATTGCGAGCAACAATCGCTGCCATTTCTACAGTATTGTATTGTAGTTCACGATTCAATTCAGTGCTTATTACATCAGATGCATTTCGATTTGTTGAATGCATACCGAAATGACTGAGTGGTAAGTTGGCAATGATAATTTAAAGATCTTCAATAGCAATCAATGCTTCATTGTGCATAGCGTCACTGAATACTATCGTTAGATCGTTGCACCGTGAACGATGTTGATGCAATATATCATCAGTCATTGAATCTTTGTGATTATCCCATAATGTCTCTGCTCGGGCCGGGAAACATGTAGTCAACACTATAGCGAATAGTAGACGAATTTGTTTTGCTGTACAGTTCAGTCCTACTTCAGCAAGCATACACTCCCACTGGTTGTCGTCTTCCAGCAAGCCGAGTGCAAGGCATGCATCTTTATACGTTGGATACTGTTGTCCATTCACTTTACGTAAATCTTGAAATGACAAAGGGCCGATGACATTAACCAATAACAGTCGAAGATAAAAGCACTCAGTCTGCCTTGGATTGACTGTAAATACTCGTCCCAAGGTGTTTGATTTGAATAAACCGGGCCATGCATCAATCGGCGTGCCTTGCTTGCGGGGCATCCATTTTTTTGTTGGAGCCCATGTGAAATAGCGTGGTACTTCTGAATAGAGTAATGTCCGTGCAAAAGCACCAAAAGCATCCGCACGATTACACAATTCAAAAAATTCGGTGAGTGTAGTTTTTGGTGGATTTATAGCACGATCAATCGCTGTCTCGCTCGCGAAATATACGCGCTGCACGGAGTAATATTAATAGGAGTTGAAGGTCCAATGGGAGAAAGCTACGAAACTGTGATCTAAATTTTTGGTAAATATTGAGGGCGCCACTTGTCATTCCTCCCTACCTCGGCGCGGATATACTGTTGTTTTCAATAGAATTTTGCTGGAGTACATTTAAAATTTTTTATTTTAAGCAATTTAATTTCTTTGTAAGTTCTTAAAACTGCATAATTCAGATGTTTCAAATAAATGTTTCGTTCCTAGTTGTAAAACAGGCTATGATAGTGATAAGAAAAACAAAAAAAAGCCCTAGGAGAAAAATAAAGTCCGAGTTCGTGTTTTCTGCACCTAAAGTAAGTTTATTTTTTTTCTTTACAAAATTTCATCCATTCTCCTTCCTCCCAATTATCTGTTTTAGCTAGCTTTGGTTCATAAGAATCGTCATTTTTTAAAAGCTTTCTTTCAAAGTAAAATTAGAATAAAATGGCTCTTAAAAAAAAACATGTTGGTTAGAATACTCTATTTAATGAAATTTGCTTTCAATCGAAATTTTTTCAGCTTGATATTATTTTTAAAAAAATAATTAAAACGAGACATTTCCCCATTGAATAACATTGCGGAAGCTGGAGAGAAGGAAGGATTGCACGCTGGCGCCATCTGTAAACATTAGAAAACAACATCACAAAATTTCAACGTTACCTTCTTCTCCTGTCTTTTTACTCCGTGACGCGCTGGCCATTTTCAAGATGGACGGCTAAATGAAGAATTGCTGGATCCCGTTCATGAATTGGGAAACCAAAGATACGCCAAACAGCTTCATTGGAGCTGACGTAACGGCCAATTTGTTAAAGTGTTATTTCATCGTTGTTATTCACCGGAGGAGCATTCACATTGGTATTTTCAACTCGAAATACAGCCATATCACTACCTTTATTCACATACTTGCAAATGTATTTGATGCTCTTCACTGAACTGCAGAACTGAACATTAATATGAGCACCAAAAATAAATTAAAAAAACTGGCGTACAGACAATAGCAAGAAATTCAAACTTATTCACACACCATAAATTTTAAATCAGCACAACCGGTTTCGAAAGGACGTAGCCTTTCTTCATCAGGTGCAAACACGTGCAACTGCCTTGGAGGCAAAAGCAAGACTGAAAGAAGGACAAAATCCAGAGGGGGAGGAGCAACACAAACAACCAATAGGAAGCAACATGCAGGACAGGACCAATCAGAGAGGAACACACATACACACACACCACAAAATGAGGAGGGAGGATAGGAGTAAACAATTATTATTATTTTTTTTTTCAATAATATTAAACTAATAAGTAAATTTAATAAAATTTATCCATTAATTATTATTATTTTTATTTAAATTAGAATTATTTTATTATAACTAATATGATGTTATAAACATAATGAAGGAAATTATTTAATTGAATTAAACAAATTTTTCCAGGCTGTAGACAGCAAAGTGGAATCAGATGTTTCATTGACAATTTTATCACGATTAAGGTAAATAGCTAAATTTTCTAAAAAATCCAGTTCGGAAACGCGTTTGGAATGAAAGATAATTTTGGCACTCTTAAAATTAAAACTATGATCAAATTTCCAACTGTGCTTCGCAATAGAAGATTTAGAAATTTCTTGATTAACAACATACCGAGAATGTTCACGTAAACGACATTCAAGATTTCTTTTAGTTTGACCAATATAAGATAAATCACAGTTATTACAAGGGACATTATAGATACCCCATTTTTGAAGCTCAGGAACAGGGGATTTGGTTGAAGGGAATTGGAATTTATTGGATTTTATTTATAAATTCCAATTCCAAAAAAATTCTTTTTTTTTTTTTTTTAACGAAATTTAACCAGACTTGGTATTTAGTTGGCCCCTGACATAGACTGAGGCTGATTAGATTTGGGGATCAATCGCTCAACAGGTGGCGCTGTGATCGTATTTTTTCTAAATTTTTAACATGGCAGTATAGGAAAAATTTCGTATAAATGTACATAATGAGAGTTATTCTTAACCTGTGATTGTGAAATTAATATGAATTATTGATAATAGTAGTAGTTAAAAAATTAGGGTAGGTCTATAAGTCTCGTAGTAAGGTTATAATTAAAGCAGTGTCAAAGCTGTGTTAACATGAAACGCGTCTATCAATGTGGTGCTTCAAAAAGAAAAGACGAGAAAATCTTTAGATGTTGAAAAAAAATTCCAAATATCTAAATACTTCGTTAATAAGTTCACTTCTAAGCCGCAAAGTGGGCTTTTGAGGGACGAAAATGGTACATTAAATACAGGTAACTCGAATTAGTTTATTAGCTTATAAGTTCAAGCAAAACAATTCTATTATTTAATTTTATAAAATTATTTTTTTAAACTAGACGTTCTTGATTTCAGATGAAAATTAGAGATTTTATATAAAAATAATACTTAAGTACCTTCCACATACTTAATAATTTCAGAAACTATCAGAAACAACAGTAGCAAAACAATTCTATTATTTAATTTTTAAATTAGAGGTTCTTAATTTTGGGTGAAAATTAGACATTTTATTTAAAAGCTAGCTGTACCTGACCACGCGTTGCTGTGGTTTTAGTAGGCTTTACCTGTTTCGCTATTCGCTGGTCATCATAGTTAAATGATCTTAAAATTTAAAATTACATATCAGCTATCAATATTAAGATCACACACACACACACACAAAAAAAAAAAAAAAAAAAAAAAAAAAAAAAACTAAGAAATCAATTAAAGTCTCGACTTGGGTCCCCGCTGCCCTTAGCAACAGCTTTCATGCCCGCACAATGCTTATTTAACAGTCTTTTTTTCCTAAAAAATTCTGTAGGAAACAGAATTTAATTTAATACGACATGACTTTTTTTTTTTTTTTTTTTAAATCTATTTTTCCATATAAAAGTATGCAGTAATTGTTCCGTTCCTTAGCATAGGTTATTATATTCGTTTCTTAAAATTTTTTCTGTACAGCTTTAATATAAGACCCCCGTTGGTGACTTTCGTTGTCAGTTTGGCGATGAATTAAAGAGGCTGTCACAATTGCATAAGTAAAGATCTTGGCGAGAGTTGCTTAATTCACTATACTTGTACCAGGGTCTTTCAGAACCATTTTTCTTTTTGTTATAAAATATAATTTACAATTTGTATCAACTAAATCACAATTAAAGAAGATATCTATATATTCATCCAATATGCTTAGTAATTTATTACTGTTGTGTCCCTTTTTACAATTATTTAGGTATTACTGTAGGATTTATACAGGGTGTCCAAGAATTATCTTTACAACTTTGAAATTTAATAACTTTTGAAATAAAAAGGATATTCACATTATGTGTTCTGCAGTTATTAGTGCAACTCATAAAGTTTTTTTTTCTGTTTAGGTTAGCCAGTTGTAACTGAGTATGTGGACCCCACAGGAGAAAGCACAATGTGTGGCATGGTTCATTGAGAGCAAATCGGACACACAATTTCAACGCAATTGCAGGACCAAATTTGGCAAGACGCCACCATCCAGACCCACCATCCGTGCATGGCACACCAGCTTCATGACCATAGGCTCAGTGTTACATAAGAACTGATTTTTTGGGACTGCGCTGGAATGCTTCGCGAACCCGCTCAACAGTTTCATCACTTGTGCTGGGTCGTCCTGCTCCTTTCTTATGTAACACTGAGCCTGTGGTCATGAAGTTGGTGTGCCATGCACGGATGGTGGGTCTGCATGGTGGCCAAATGCCACCATGCCTTGCCAAATTTGGTCCTGCAATTGAGTTGAACTTGTGTGTCCGATTTGATCTCAATGAACCATGCCACACATTGTGCTTTCTCCTGTGGGGTCCACATGCTCAGTTACAACTGGCTAACCTAAACAGAAAAAAAAAAACTTTATGAGTTGCACTAATAACTGCTGAACACAGAATGTGAATATCTTTTTTATTTCAAAAGTTATTAAATTTCAAAGTTGTAAAGATAATTCTTGGACACCCTGTATTATTATGGTTTCTTCAAAAATGTGATTTGGTTGTCTAAAAATAAAAATATTTCACAACCTCATTTTTAAATAATTAACCGCTCGTAACACTCATTAATTCATCAATGGAAGAACAAAAGGGCTTTAGGCAACTGCTTTCATGTACCCCATGAAGCTAGAGTAAATAATGGTAATCCCCACTTTTCTTAGACTTGAAAATTTCAAGTACCCCGTTAACAAATCCATCTTCATTCCCGGCATGGATAATAATTAATCGGCTTCCTTTGCCCGCTGGGACATTTAATCCAGTTGAGAGACCACTTAAAAAGGCTTGATAACGCTGCCGAAGGCAGCAGGAACCCGAAACAGTTGGCTAAAGGTATTTAAAAAATCTGATGTGGGCACCACATGACTTCCTTATACACTTTTAGAAATATACATAATGTTAAAAAACATTGACATTGGACCCGAAACAGTTGGCTAACAATATTTAAAAAAAATGAATTATCACCGTGTTCTGAGCTTTTCTGAAAGTTAGTTAAAAACCGATTGCAAGATTTGTACTGGTAACGCTGACGAAGGCAGCAGGGACCCCAAAAAATTGACTAAAAGTATTTAAAAAAGGCATTTTCCCCGTGTTCTGAACCATTCTGAAAGTTTCAAATGTCTACCTAGTCGGGAAGTTTGTTAAATAAATATTTTGTTTGACCATATAAACGATGCCGAAGGCAGCAGGGACCTGAAACAGTTGGCTAAAAGTATTAAAAAGATGCATATTCACCGTGTTTTGAACTATTCTGAAAGTTTCAAATGTCTAGCTAGTCGGGAAGTTAGTTAAATAAATTTTCTGTTGAACCATGTAAACGATGCCGAAGGCAGCAGTGACCCGAAACAATTGGCCAAAAATATTTTAAAAATACATTGTCACCGTGTTCTGAGCTTTTCCGGAAGTTTTAAATGTCTAGCTAGTCGGGAAGTTAGTTAAAAATCGATTCGAAGATTTGAACTGGTAACGCTGCCGAAGGCAGCAGGAACCCTACACAGTAGGCTAAAAGTATTAAAAAATGCATTTTCACCGTGTTCTGATCTAGTCTGAAAGTTTCAAATGTCTAGCTAGTCGGGAAGTTAGTTAAATAATTTTTCTGTTGAATCGCATAAACGCTGCTGAAGGTAGCAGGTATAGGAAACAGTTGGCTAAAAATATTTTAAAAATGCATTGCCAACGTGTTCTGAGCTTTTCTGAAAGTTTCAAATGTCTAGCTAGTCGGAAAGTCAGTTAAATTGCAAGATTTGTCTAAACCGTTTTTGAGTTATTACCGTTTTTTGATAGATTATGGCCAAAACCTATGTATTTTTGTCATTGTGAACCTAATTTTCCTAAATATCTCCAAAACGGAAAATCATAGAAAGTCCAAAAAGGGAGGTGCACAACTAGATGTTATAACAAACCTATGTACCAATTCGCAACTTTCTACGTCCAACCGTTTTTGAGTTATGCGATATACACACACACAGACACACGCACACACATACAGACGTCACGAAAAATCGTGTAAAATCCCTTATATCTCTAAAACGAGAGCTCGTGTTAAGACAACACTTGCAGGTGTGCAACTAGACATCATGACAGCCACACGTATAAATTGGCAACATTCAGCGATCATTCGTTTTCGAGCAATGTGAAATACAAAATCCATTTCGCAAATCGGGATTACTATACTTCCTTATACCTTGTATAAGGAAGTAAAAATATATAGATCAGTAAGATAATATAAAATTCAATGTTCTTTAAAAATAATCTAAAATAGGTAATGGAATATTTTTATATAACATATAAGTCTGAGTAATGGGGGCTGCCGCCTTCCTCAACCTCCCGTTTAATTATGGTGCCGAAATTCATTTAAAAAAATAAAATCAAGTCTCTTAATAATTTACCTCCAAACTTGGCAATGTACACCAAAATTTTAAGTGGTAAACTAGTATGCAGTACAAAATAGTAAATTTGGGTTTCCTGCAGTTATTTGTTTCTCAGTTATGCCAATAACAGATGTAGATACAGATCAACTGCTAAAAATAGCATTTTCACAGTCAGGGCACCTCAAAACGTGATATAATTGAAAAAAAAAATAGAGGTGTAAAATTATACATTTTACCGAAACATTTAATTCAGTTAAAAGTGAGAAAGTATTTATTAATTCTGACTATCCTGAAACAATATTTGCCGCCAAATTTGATCGCTAATCTCGCCAAGTCGCCAAGCCAACGCTAATTTTGGTCTTGGCATCGATTTTGGCGATTTTACGTCGAATTTGGCGAGTTAGTGACCGAATTTAGCGAAAATTTGTAGTTTATGGTTGCCAAAGTTTGGAAGCTCTAACTTCAATAAGAACAGAATTCTGGAATTTTACGGAAAGATTCATTGGTTTATACCGCTGAACTAAATTCTGCGAAAATTCTTTAAATGAAAAAGAAGACAAAAACAAAATAAAGCGCATTCATTCACTAGAGCATGCTTATATATTAAGAATTACTTTCTACACCCGAAACAGTTGGCTAAAAATATTTTTAAAATGCATCGTGACCATCTTCTGAGCTTTTCTGAAAGTTTCAAATGTCTAGCTAGTCGAAAAGTTACTATAAAATCGATTGCAAGATTTGTAATGGTAACGCTGCCGAAGACAGCAGGGACCCGAAACATTTGGCTAAAAGTATTAAAAAAATGTATTTTCACCGTGACCTGAACTATTCTGAAAGTTTCAAATCTCTAGCTAATCGGGAAGTTTGTTAAAAATCGATTGCAAGATTTGTACTGGTAACGCTATCGAAGGCAGCAAGGACCCGAAACACTTGGCTAAAAGTATTTAAAAATTGCATTGTTACCGTGTTCTGGATTATTTCGAAAGTTTCAAATGTCTAGCTAGTTGGGAAGTTAGTTAAATAAATTTTCTGTTGAACCATATAAACGCTGCCGAAGGCAGCAGTGACCCGAAACAATTGGCTAAAAATATTTAAAAAATGCATTGTCACCGTGTTCTGGGCTTTTCCGGAAGTTTTAAATGTCTAGCTAGTCGGGAAATTAGTTAAAAATCGATTGCAAGATTTGTACTGGTAATGCAACCGAAGGCAGCAGGGACCCAAAACAGTTGGCTAAAAGTATTTAAAAAATGCATTTTCACCGTGTTCTGATCTAGTCTGAAAGTTTCAAATGTCTAGCTAGTCGGGAAGGGGCTATGAAATCTGATGTGGGCACCGCATGACTTCCTTATACACTTTTAGAAATATACATAATGTTAAAAAACATTGACATTGGACCCGAAACAGTTGGCTAAAAATATTTAAAAAAAAAATGAATTATCACCGTGTTCTGAGCTTTCCTGAAAGTTAGCTAAAAAGCAATTGCAAGATTTGTACTGGTAACGCTGACGAAGGCAGCAGGGACCCGAAAAAATTGGCTAAAAGTATTAAAAAAAGGAATTTTACCATGTTCTGAACTATTCTGAAAGTTTCAAATGTCTATCTAGTCGGGAAGTTAGTTAAATAATTTTTTTGTTGGACCATATAAACGCTGCCGAAGGCAGCAGGGACCTGAAACAGTTGGCTAAAAGTATTAAAAAGATGCATATTCACCGTGTTCTGAACTATTCTGAATGTTTCAAATGTCTAGCTAGTCGGGAAGTTAGTTAAATAAATTTTCTGTTGAACCATGTAAACGCTGCCGAAGGCAGCAGTGACCCGAAACAATTGGCCAAAAATATTTTAAAAATGCATTGTCACCGTATTTTGAGATTTTCCGGAAGTTTTAAATGTCTAGCTAGTCGGGAAGTTAGTTACAAATCGATTCCAAGATTTGAACTGGTAACGCTGCCGAAGGCAGCAGTGACCCGAAACAATTGGCCAAAAATATTTTAAAAATGCATTGTCACCGTATTTTGAGATTTTCCGGAAGTTTTAAATGTCTAGCTAGTCGGGAAGTTAGTTACAAATCGATTCCAAGATTTGAAATGGTAACGCTGCCGAAGGCAGCAGTGACCCGAAACAATTGGCCAAAAATATTTTAAAAATGCATTGTCACCGTATTTTGAGATTTTCCGGAAGTTTTAAATGTCTAGCTAGTCGGGAAGTTAGTTACAAATCGATTCCAAGATTTGAACTGGTAACGCTGCCGAAGGCAGCAGGGACCCTATACAGTTGGCTAAAAGTCTTTAAAAATGCATTTTCACCGTGTTCTGATCTAATCTGAAAGTTTCAAATGTCTAGCTAGTCGGGAAGTTAGTTAAATAAATTTTCTGTTGAATCGCATAAACGCTGCTGAAGGCAGCAGGTATCGGAAACAGTTGGCTAAAAATATAAAAAAAAATGCATTGTCAACGTGTTCTGAGCTTTTCCGAAAGTTTCAAATGTCTAGCTTATCGGAAAGTCAGTTAAATTGCAAGATTTGTCTAAACCGTTTTTGAGTTATTACCGTTTTTTGATACATTATGGCCAAATTTTTGTCATTATGAACCTAATTTTCCTAAATATCTCCAAAACGGAAAATCATAGAAAGTCCAAAAAGGGAGGTGCACAACTAGATGTTATAACAAACCTATGTACCAATTCGCAACTTTCTACGTCCAACCGTTTTTGAGTTATGCGACATACCCACACACAGACACACACACACACATACAGACGTCACGAAAAATCGTGTAAAATCCCTTATATCTCTAAAACGAGAGCTCGTGTTAAGACGACACTTGCAGGTGTGCAACTAGACATCATGACAGTCACACGTATAAATTGACAACATTCAGCGATCATTCGTTTTCGAGCAATGTGAAATACAACGACCATTTCGCAAATTTGGATTACTATACTTCCTTTGAAACCTTTGGATGGCCCCTGCCTGCCTGGGCTCGGCCAAGCCTAACGGGTTGGATGCCGTCCGCCGGAGCGAATAAATCGCCAGATCACCGCCTGGAAGCTACTAGGCAGCAATGTAACTAGACGCCAAAGCTCAGGAATTGCAGCACGCTCCAGATGTTAAGGAATTTGGAATAAGTGCACTAACTAGCTGAGAGTCGAAATAACCGGAATTATACAGAATTAAACAATTTTGAATTTAGGCAGGGAGGGAAAAAAAAAAAGAAAAAAAAAGAAAAAGAAAAGAAAGAAAAGAAAACGCTGGGGGAGCCGCTAAAGTTAGTTGTGCACACAATAATTAAAGCCGAAAGAGGAGGCCATTTGAAAAGGGGAAGGGGACATCACTTATGATTTGAGAAAGACGAGGGAGGAACAATGAGATTATAATTATAAAAAAAAAAAAAAAAAAAATACGTGAAGCCACTGGGGGATGGAAGATAGTTTTGGGCGCATAGCGAAAATTTTGAAGTTTTTGATGTGGCAAGGCCTAATCCTAATTGGGAGGGACATTACTATGCACAGGGAGGCCGAATGGAGAAGAGAAAGAGGGACCATACCAATTTTGATCCACCACGGGGGGATGGTTCCCCGCGTTGGTAGCCCGACGACTGCTAAACGACCCCATCGAGCACTTGACGGTGCAGCACAGATTAACGAGGACCAGACACCGCCACACCCTCGTAAAAAAAAATAAAAAAGAATAAAATAAATAAAATACAAATGATAATAAATAAAAATAAAGTAAATAAAAATAAAATAGAATTAAAAAAAAAAAATAGAATAAATAAATTAATTAAAGTAGGTAAGTACTTAAATTAAAATTGGTGCGGGTCATAACTTCGTGAGTACCAAAAAGAAATGTGACAGGAAATAGTTCTAGGCTTAACAAGGAAAGTATTACCCCTACAATTGAGAAAAAAAAAAAAGTGCGTGTCAAAACTAGATGAGTACCAAAAAGACTAAGTTTCCGGGATTTGTATGTTGTGCGACCTGTTATGTCCTGCACTCTTGATGATATTGTACAAATCCGGCAAAGGTAATTAACATTATGGTTGCTTTTTGACACGCATTCAAACCTGTAACATTAAAAGAAGGTATTGATTGTGATCAGAACTAGATGAGTACCAAAAAGAATAGGTTTGCTAGGAATTATTCTTTGTGATGGAATCACTATGTATGGACTAACAATAGTTAGGTCCATCGGACCTGGGAGTTTTGAGAATAAACCTGCTGAAGAAATTGTCATTATGGTTGCTTTCTGATCACCGACTGCGTCAAGGAACTTGTTAGCCAATCTACATTTTATAAAAGAACTATTCTGCAAAGGTAAAAGTCAACATGGTTGCTTTTTGACCACGCCATTCATACACTAATGGAAGTAATAAAAGAAAAAATAAATAAAATAAAATAAACATTCATGCACAGTCATGGGCGTGGCGCGGACTTACGGACCTATAAGCCAAGAACCGTTTACATTTTTTAATTTTTTTTTGGATTTTTATTTTATTATTTTTAATTTTTTTTTTTTTTTTTTTTTACTTTTTATTTCTAGATTTTCTGATTTTTACATTTTTATTTTTACCGGGGCTCAGACTGTATAGGTACCCGCCGCTTTAACTTCATGGACCACGATCATGACCAAAAATAAACAAAAAGTCCCCTGATCTAGTAAATAAAAATCCGCCAGGTCCTCTTCTTCGGGTTTTGACAGTACGTGGCTGGTTCCTGCTGCTCGAGATGTTGTCTTTTGATCACTGTGAAATGTCGTCTATGTTGTTTGTGATCCAACTGACTATGTGTTTTGCCTTGTTCTGTACGTGTTTATTGTTGGCTAGTTGTTTATACCAGAGTTGTTCATTGTCCTGTGTGATTTTGGCCAGATGGAGGTTTTCCGTTAGCGGACAGGCTAGTAAGTAGTGTAAGGATGTTCCTAGCTCGCCACAGGCGCAATCCGGGCTCCTCTTCCTCTTAAACCGATGAAGATAGGCCGGAAATGCCCCATGGCCCGTGTATATTTGTGATAGAAGCTTGCAGCTAACTAGAGTCTTTGTGTTTACTTGTGGGTAGTATCTGTGAGTTAGCCTGCCCGTGTCCCCGTAGTCCCACTCGAACTGCCATTGATCCATAATAAGCTTTTTGAGATTTTTCTTTAAGTATGAGATTGGTTTTTCTAAGTAGTATTGTTCTTTATTGTTTACATTATCTGCTGCCAGTTTTGCTAATTTATCAGCCTCTTCATTCCCTAGTATGTCTACGTGGGCCTTAACCCATTCAATTTTGAAGCTGTTATGAGATCGAACTATTTCATTGTGGATTTTATGGATCAATTTATCGGTGGAAAATGGTTTGGATATTGCTTGGATGGCCGACATGCAGTCCGAGTGGATACTGTATGTGATACCCATTGTATTGCCCCATTCTGCTGCCTTGAGGATTGACAGTAGTTCGGCTTGGAAGACACTGTTACACTTTCTTAGAGGCACTGACCATTCGTGAATTTTTTGGGAGTTTTTGAACGCTACAAAGGTCGATCCTGTAGCACCTGTTTCCAGCTTCGACCCGTCCGTGTAGATATGTGTGTCGTCAGCAGAAGACCCTATAAATGGCTCTGGGGTGTCAGCAGGGTGTTTCCACCTGTTTTGCTTTTTTGTAAAGTCTGTGTGGTTGAATACGTGTTCCTGAAGCTGGTAGTTCCTGTGTAGTCTTGTAATTGTACCATACGCAGCTTCATATTTTAGTTGCAGGTGTACTGGAATCAGGCCAGAGAGTACCAGAAGTGCCGAGGTCGGGGCTGTTCTATAAGCCCTCACAATGGCCAGTGCGAAGTGTCTCTGGCAGCTAAGTAATTTGTCTTTACTTTGCTGTGTTATTTTATTGCCCCAGATTGGGGCTGCATAGGTCAGTGTCTTTTCCACCACGGTCTTGTACCATGTTTTAATCAAGTTAGGTTTTATCCCCCATCCCCTTGAGACCATGCGCCCAAACAAGCTGAAGGATTTATAAATTTTTTTCACCTGATGTTCTACATGGGGCTGTCATTTAAGATTTTTGTGAAGGACCACTCCCAAGTACTTCATGGTTTCTTTAGTCTCTAATTCAAAACCATTGTAGCGTATTCCTTCAAGTTTATATGAATTTTCAGTTGGGAGGTTTCCTGTGTGAGGTCTGTTAAGGTACAGCAGTTCTGTTTTGCTCCAATTAATTGTTAGGTTGCTCCTGTTTGCCCAATTGCCAAATTCGACTAATGCTGTGTTTGCCGTGTTAATTAAAGTATTTGGGTCTTTCGCGCTTATAGTTAATATGAAATCGTCTGCAAAGGCTTGGATCCTAACATTGTTCCCCCAGCTACGATTAAGTGCTGTCTCCGCTATTAATAGCCAAAGGAGCGGGCCTAGGCAGCTCCCCTGGGGACAGCCACCAAAGATTTGTTTGATCTTGCTTATTCCATTTTCCTCCAGCTTGACATACCTGTCCTCCAGAAAGCTAACTATCCAGTTGACTAGGTACGTCGGACAGCCGGAGAGTTGGAGGTTTCCTAGGAGTGTTGGCCACCTGATATTGTCAAAGGCACCTTTTATGTCTATTGATATTAAAAGTGTCTGTTTTTTGTCTAGTTTGTCTTGCTGAATATTGTCTAATAATTTTTTTAGCGCTCTTTCTGTTGAGGTGCCTTGCTTGAATCCGAATTGATTAGGGTTCCAATATTTAGAGATTGTGAAGTAGTGATTCATCCTGCCGTGTATTATTCTTTCCAAAATTTTGCTGATAGCTGGAAGGAGGCAGATTGGCCTATAATTTTTTGGGTCTTTTGGATCCTTGCCTTCCTTGTGGAACAGAACCACTATACCCTTTTTGAACGGCTTCGGAAAGTGTTTTAGCTGTAGACATTTATTAAATAGGGCCAGGAGTAGGTTTTGGCTAGTATGATTTATTCTTTTTATTAGATTGTAGTCGATGTAGTCGTGGCCAGGAGCTTTATTCTGTTTGATATTTTTAATTATCCTGTTTAGTTCTTGTGATGTTACATTTTTAGGGCTATTTTCTGCAAAGCAGGGAGGTGACGGATTTAGTTTGTGTGCTATGCTAGCGTCGGTTAGATAAAGCGAGTCCAGGAATCTATTTAAGGTGCTGTCTATAGTTACAAGGTCGTTATCATCCAGAACATTACAGAGCTTCGCAGGGGTTGACATTTTGCCTGAGGCAATCTTATATTGGGGGCCGTAGGTATCTTTGGTGCTTTCACAGATAGCTATCCATGCCTTAGATCTTTCCTTATTTATCAATTTTTACTTTCTTCTATATGTAATATAGAGAAAGTATTGGATTCGTAAAAATTTTCGACCTCGGGTTTTTGATGGATTTACACGTTTTGAGAGCTGTAGAACACGATTTGACCAATTTTAGAAAATGTCTGTCTGTCTGTCTGTGTGTGTGTGTGTGTGTGACAAAATTTTGTGGCAACTGTATCTCAGGAACTACTATACAGAATTTCATACAAATTGGTGTGTAGTTGCACCTTGACATAAATTAGTGCCTAACAACTTTTGGTAAAAATTGTCTTAAAGGTTGCGTTGCCATCCCGCTTTTTCTAAATTTTTAACATGGTGATATAAGACAAAATTTTGTATAAATGTGCATAAAGAGAATTATATTTTAGTAATCATTATGAAATTTACAAGAATTATTTATAATAGAGATAGTCAACTGGGAAAAAATTTTTGTATGCGTAGGAGCCTCGCCACCCCCCCTGGGGGGGAAGTCACCCCTCGAGGGGAGTAAATTTTCAAGATGGGTATCTTTCGAAAGGTCTCGTCAATACCTTTAAAACGAATGGTTGAACTATAAATCTGTGATAATTTAAAACAAAGTTATCGATTTTTTTTACTTTTAACGAAAAAAAAAAAAATTCCAATTCCAAAAAAATTCTTTTTTTTTTTTTTAACGAAATTTAACCAGACTTGGTATTTAGTTGGCCCCTGACATAAACTGTGGCTGATTAGATTTGGGGATCAAACGCTCAACAGGTGGCGCTGTGATCGTATTTTTTCTAAATTTTTAACATGGACAAAAGTAGTACAAAATTTCGTATAAATGTACATAATGAGAGTTATTCTTAACCTGTGATTGTGAAATTAATATGAATTATTGATAATAGTAGTAGTTAATTAGAAAAAAAATTTGGGGCATCGCTTCCCCCCCTAGGGGGAAGTACCCCCCGGGGGGGGGGGGTAAATTTTCAAGATCGGTATCTTTCGAAAGGTCTCGTCAATACCTTTAAAACGAATGGTTGAACTATAAATATGTGATAATTTAAAACAAAGTTATCGATTTTTTTTACTTTTAACGAAAAAAAACTTTGGAAAAAAATCATATATATATTTTTTTAAAATATTGTTACTGCGTGAATTTGTATAAGAAAATATAGAAGGAAGTCTTGTGGTGGCCACAACATACTAGTTTATATATGGCTCGTTCTCTTTTGTACAGTATATGTTGTTGTTGTTTCAAGTCAGGGTCTGGCTGTGATTGATACCTACGGCGGAAAGCTCTTACTTTATTCCTAGCAATTTTGATTTTGTCGGTCCACCAAGTGGGTTCTTTTTGATCCGGAGTTTTTTCGTAATTTGTAACAGGCGAAGGCCTGTGTTTTAAGTTCACTGAGTAGTTCTGCCGTGATTGTGTCTAGTGTACTCCTATCCTGTGCTGATATTATTGGACCGACAAAGCGTTTGCTGAGTTTTCGAACACTTTTCTCAAATTTCGAGTGTTTGCCATGTTTTGTCTCTAGTCTATGTCTGTGATAACTGTGATTGCTGTAGTCAAGCTTATACTTAATGAATTTGTGATCACTTACTATACTTCCTTATACTTTGTATAAGGAAGTAAAAATGCACGTTCTGAACTATTCTGAAAGTTTAAAATCTCTAGCTAGTCGGGAAGTTAGTTAAATAAATTTTCTGTCGAATCATATAAGCGCTGCCGAAAGCAGCGAGACCTGGAATAGTTGACTAAAATTATTAGAAAATTGTATTGTCGCCGTGTTGTGAGCTGCCCTGAAAGTTTCAAATGTCTAGATAGTCGGAAAGTTAGTGAAAAATCGATGGCAAACTTTGTACTGATAACGCTGCCGAAGGCAGCAGGAACCCGAAACAGTTGGCTAAAGGTATTTAAAAAATGCATTTGTCTAATGTATTTACGATCCTCAAAATGGAAGTTTATGCTCAATTTTGCCTTATTCTGACATGTTAAGTAAATCGTAAATTCCAAATAACTTACGAATTTTTTAAATTGGAAAAATCATAGTCTATGATATTCATGCCAGTATCTAAAATAATATTTAAAAAGTGGTTTGACATCTTTACGATGAAAATATCTCTAAAAAATTGACGTTTATGTGCAATTGTGCCCTATACTGTCATGTTAAGAAATTCGTAAATTTCCAATAACTTGCGAAATTTTCAAAGTAGCATATTTATAGTTACTGATGTTCATTCCGGCATCAAAACTGATATTTTAAAACTGGTCTGACATTTTTACAGTAAAAAGTTTCCATTTAATGCACGTTTAAGTGAAATTTTGTCCTATTCTCCCATGTTAAGAAAATCGTAAATTTCTCATAACTTACGAAGTTTTTAAATTCGAATGTTGCAAATGAATAGGGTTCTTGCCAGTATCGAAAGTAATATTTTAAAACTGATCTGACTCTCTGCGATCATTTGTTCGTGAGATATCGTGTTAACCGACTAACAAACTAACGGACTAACACACTAACGGACTGACACACTAACGGACTAACACACTAACGGACTAACACTCTAACAGACACCCTACAGACAGACACCATACAAATTTTGTCATTTTCGGATTCCTTACACCTGAAAACGTATAAAAAAGTCAAAAAACCGAGGTCGAAATTTTTCACGATTACCTAAGTTCCCCATACTTATAGTATGATGGGGAACTAAAAACTTAGTACCTATTTTGATTATACTTTTTATTATTGCGTTTTTTAGTCAATTTATGACAAAAGTTCACATGGGGATTATATCATTAAAATATTGCTAGATTTAAAATGACGCTTGCAAAGATTATAAAAATGCAACCTTTAAAAATACAATTTTTTCTATAAAATGATCTCATCGTATAAATGTCGTATTTTTTCATTAGATCGCTGAACTGAGACCGCGTGCTTAAATATTGCTTATGTATTAGTTTTTATCCTCGCGTATTTTATTAAGTCACTATCGTATCGTTACTAAAAAAAATTAATCGTAACTGGACCACGTTAGAGAAACATTATATAGATTAAATTTGCTGATGCATATGAAAATGGAGTAAAAAAACAACCATAACCCTTTTTAATATACTTCAATTTTAGATTTTTTTTCTTTTTTGTTTTGTTTAAACGTTCTTGGCACGGATGAATCACGCTTGGCATGAAAGCTAATTCATTGATAATCCTGGGCATTATTTTAAAATTTGATGCTGAAATAGATCGGACATTTTTCACCAAGAACTCTCCTTTTGTGAAAGCCACTTTAAGCCAAGTTAGCGCATCAAAAATATAAATAAATTATAAAATATTGAAAAACAGAAAAGAAAAGAAAAGAAAGGAAAAAGAAAGAAAGAGAAAAAAACAATCACATAAATTATGTATTTTTGTCTAAAATGGCGATAAAAATTCAAAAGTAGACAAGGGGAGCTATATTAAGGCTGTACTATGATCAGATTTACATATTTAATTATTTATTTTTTTTATATACAAACTACTATTAACTAACTCAACTACTATTATAACCGCAAAAAATTGTCTCCTGCGACAGATGTAGCCGATCATAACATATTGTAATATTATATTCGGCATGAAATTGTTGTCGTTTTATAGTTGATCGAATAAATCAAATAAATGTAGAAAATAACTTGAAAGAAAATATTATGTACACCACGTATCGTATTGTTCATATGTAACTGGGGTTTAAATATAAAATTGCTACTTCAATTTTTTTTATACAGTCTGTTTCGAAACTGTCATCTGATAAGCACCCAAATGGAAGCCCACTGGTAAGCTATTGTTACAGGCACCCGAGAGTCTGCGAATGAGTGGGTTGCTGCCGAAGGCAGCGGGCTTTTGAGCAATTTCATGATTCTTTTTTTTTTTTTTTTTTTTTTTTAATCTTGTTTATAAAGCGATATAAAAGAATTTCCTTTAAATATAGTGACCAGCGAAGCAGGCAAAGCCTTCGTTGATTCACTATGTTCATTGATTTCACATTCCGTCATTTTTGACGGGGTTATATACTAGTAATATAAATATAGCATAACTTTGAGTATGGAAATAATCCGTCATGAAAACACAGTACGGTATTCCCTTAAATCCAATCGGTCTATCTATTTATCTATAGATATGGTATCTATTTATCTGTAGATATGGTATTTATTTATCTATAGATATGCATATGGGCATAAACAAAAATGACCGTTCGAAAATCGCTCTTTATTTTTTTATTCATTTTTAAAAATTTTTATTAAATAAACCGTTAAAACATTTATTTTATTTATTTATTTTTTAATTTAGCAAACTAAATACATATATACATATTTATACGAGAGTGTGTATCAGGAATTTTTACTTTCAGTTATATTCATATATGAATGTGTTGGATTCGTAAAAAATTTCGACATCCGATGTATTTACGTGTTTTAAAATATCGTAAACACGATTTGACCACAAATAATTATAAGATTAAAAAAAATTTTATATACCATGTTTTTAAATAGCTTAAACTTCTCTTTAAAACGCATTAAAAAGCTCCAATAGGCAGGTAATGGATTTGGCGCCAAATTTGACAACTTTTTGCCCTTGGCGACTTTT
The DNA here is from genome assembly GCA_963930645.1 of Salticus scenicus. NCBI lineage: Eukaryota > Metazoa > Arthropoda > Arachnida > Araneae > Salticidae > Salticus > Salticus scenicus. The sequence continues at coordinate 176,317,928 of OZ005652.1, forward strand.
TTCGAGAAAATTCTTATTATCGATATTCCAAAGATGGACGTTCTAATGTGAATCGCGATTGTAATGAAATGCTCGCCCTCTGGTGGGCTAAGGTGAAATTATCGTACCACTGCATATCATCATATTATGCAATCGATTTTCCATGATGTAATGGCGGAGAAAGAACAATAATAAATACACGTGGCTATTATATTTACTAACAACTGCAGTTCAGAAAGCGCCATCTATCGATCAATACAAACGCGGATTGGTTAAAGAGTTACCGGAAATTTGAAAAAAAAAAAAAAAAGTTGGTTTTAAAAATAAAATAATAATCCTTTCCGAACAACATATATTTGCATCATGAACTACATTAGCACTTTATCATTGTGTAGAAAATCTTTAAAATGATAACGACGTCAATTTTTGCCAAATGCATAATTTAACTTTTAACAATTTTTTAACGCTCACGCTTAATTAAATGTATTTATTTTTAGGTCGAAAGAAAATGAACTCGTAAATTTTTTTTGGCAACAATTAAATTATAGTTAATATTTTAATGGCTATTTTTATTGCTATTAGGAGCTTATCATTTTCACATTTTAATTAATTAAAAGAAAACTATTCGAAAATTCGAAAATCTGACTTCGAAGTATTGTGTTGTCACCGGGTTCTGAGCTACTGTGAAAGTTTCAAATGTCTAGCTAGGCGGGAAATTAGTTAAAAATCGATTGCAAGATTTGTCCCTGACAAACACAAAAGAATCGAAGTTAATAAAAACATGGTACTTGCTGTACATACAATTCTGCTTATAGGCTATAAAGATAAGAAAAATTTTAGCTTGTCCCTGTACACGAACCACAAATGAATACACACCCAAAACTATACAGCTAATTCCGTGTTTCTCATAAACATGTATACCAAACTGCAAGTCAATAGCGTGTTTTTTGCTATCGCGTGACAGACAAAGAGACAGATACACAAACGGAACCCAAAATCTTTCTGAGTCTCAACAGGGAGGCCTCATTTCAATGATTTTAATATCGAATTTCTACAAATTTTAAAGAGCCCCACTTATATTTTCGTGTTATATAAATTTTTTAGTCTTTTAATTTAATTGAATAAAATTATTTTTGTTCAATTTTTCTGTTTTTTTTCGTCTACTTATCACTTTATCTATATATATAAAAATCTGGAGTGACTCCACTCGACTTTCCGAACATTGAGTAACTAACAGTTTTGTAGATAAAATAAAGAAAGAGGAATTGCTAAACAAACAAAAGAGAGAAAACCATAATAGAGTGTTTTTTTCTCCATATATCACACGAGGTTTTATTTAACGCTACTGAACTTTGAGCCCTTAGATCATAATGATAAAGAATTTTTCGTTTTGTCCCTGTAAAAATCTATAGATGCTAGATTCACCAAAATGCTTATAGTTAGTGCAACAGTGATTTATAATATTCATACAAATTTTCAGCTCAATTGAATAAGGCGTTTAGATGCTATCGCACTTTTAAAAATTTGGTCTCATAGGCCATAATGATAAAGAATTTTTCTTTGTGTCCCTGTAAAAAAACTGTAGTGCTAGATTCACCAAAATCTATACAGTTGGTGCAAATGCGACCTATAACATGTGTACAATTTTTTTGCTCAGATTAATAAGGCGTTTAGACGCTATCACACTTTTAAAAATTTGGCCCCATTGGCCTTAATGATAAAGAATTTTTCTTTGTGTCCCTGTAAAAAAACTATAAGTGCTAGATTCTCCAAAATCTATACAGATTGAGTATCTGTGACCTATAATATGGGTATAAAATTTTTGCTCAATTGAATAAGGCGTTTACATGCTATCGCACTTTTAAGATTTTGGTCCCATAGGCCATAATGATAAAGAATTTTTCTTTGTGTCCCTGTAAAAAAACTATAAGTGCTAGATTCACCAAAATCTATAGGGTTCGTACTATGGTGACTTACAATATACGTACCAACTTTCAGGTTAATCGAACAAAGCCTTTAGACGCTAGCGTGTTCACAAACATACACACATACACACATACACACACACATACATACATCATCGTAAAAATAGTGAAAACGGACTCAGGGGACCTCAAAACGTATAGAAACATCAAAATCTCGAATTCGGATTTTTGACATGATTACAATACTTTCCTCACTATAGTGTTCGGAAAGTAAAAATGAATGTTTGTCTGTATGTTATTTATAAAATCGTAAACGGCTTGACCGATTTCGATCATTCTTTTTTTGTTTTTTTCCTTATAGGTCAGGGATGGTTTAGGATAAAAAAATTTGAAAAAATCTTTAAAATTAATTATAATATGAAAATAATAAACTTATTGACTTACATTGACTTAATATAAGCCATTTAAATTTTTAATTGTTGCCAAAAAAAGTTTACGAGATATATTTATTTATTGTTTTCAGCATAAAATGAAATATGCGTTCATGCGAAAAATAAGAAATTACTAAATATTAAATTGGTCGATGAGAAAATGGCACATTATAATTTTAAAATAAAATAGTAATATTACAAATCTAACATATTTCTTCTGAATTTTATTTCACAGCATTTTTTTTATATACCTCAACTTCAGAATTTTTTTTTTTTTTAGTATGGCGGATGAAACACGCTTGGCATAAACGCTAATTCAGCAATATATTAAAGGTATTTTCTTATTGATAATTCTTGACAATTTTTTATAATTTTGATGCTGAAGTAGATCGGACATTTTTCGCCAAGGAAAAGATAGAAAGAAATACGCAAGCGAAGTGATGACATCACTGGCCGTTCGTGGATGCAAGAAAAATATTTCCTATGTTAAACGGCCATTGGATTTTTTGTAAAAAATTATTAAAAATCGAGGAAAAATATTTCCCGATTTTAATCCGCATATTTAGGTATAGATATGTATTAGTTATCATGTCCATGCATTAGATTAAGTTATTTTTGTAGTAAAATTGACAAAATTTGAATTTTTAATTTCAAAACTCTAGAAGAAAATAAAATGGCAAACTTCCATATTCGATTGAAAACACAAACATTTAATTTCAAAGGATGATATTAACACAATAAATATCCAACTAATATACTGATTAAAAGGGAAATGATAAATATTCTATCATAATTTGAAGTCAAATTTGTTTTCAAATGTCTAAATAAAGTATCTGATATAAGATACTAATATGTTGTAGCGGAATAGATTTGATATCGGTCATCCTTGGTAGAAAAATAAAATATCGCCAAATTATTTGGCGAACATAATTTAATTCCTTTCAAAAATCATGGTTATTTTAACAACTTATTTTAAGACAGTAATGAATAATATGAAACAATATTTCGTACAATGCATATTACGAAAATATACATCTGGCATGTATATTTTCGCATTACGTTTTTGATCACCAAATACAATAAGCGCCAAGAACGACAGAGTTTTGAAATTTAAAATTAAAATTTTGTCAATTTGACAGCAAAATAACTCAATCTAACACATGCACATGATAACTAATACATATGTGTACCCAAATATGGGGATTAAACTCGGGAAATAATTTTCTTCGATTTTTAATCATTTTTTACAAAAAATCCAATGGGCGATTGACATAGGAAATCATTTTCTTGCATCCACGGACGGTCAGTGACGTCACACTTCGCTTGCGTATAGGAACAATAATCGCATAAATTATATTTTGGTCTAAAACGGCAACAAAAATTTAAAAGTCGCCAAGGGCATTAAGGCTGTACCATGATCAAGTTTACATACTAATTTATTTATTTTTCTATATACCAACTACTATTAACTAAGCATGAAGTATATATAACCACAAAATAATAATTGTCTCGTGCGATAGAAGTTGCCGATCATAGCATATTGTGATATTATATGTGGCTTGAAATTGCTGTCATTCTATGGTTGATTGATTAAATCAAATAAATATAGGAAATAACTTGAGAGCAAATATTATGTACATCACATATAATGTTGTTCATATGTAACTGGGATTCAGATATAAAAGAGCTACTTCAAATTTTTCGATACTGTCCGTATCGAAACTGTTATGTATGATAAGCAACCAAATGGAAGCCCACGGGTAAGCCATTGTCGCAGGCAATAGGGACAGGCACCGGAGATTGCAAGGACGAACAAGGCGTTGCCTAAGGCAGCGGAAACCCAAAGCAAGCTTTTGACCGATTTCAGTTTTTTTTTCATAAAGCATATAGAAAAGAGTTTGCCAACGAAGCGGGCAAAGCCGTCCAAAATTGTTTAAGAACTAAAATATTGTTCAACAATTCGCCGGGAAATGAAAAAAAAAAAAAGTCATTTATTTGTTAAAAAAAAAAAAAAAAAAAAAAAAAAAAAAAAAAAATTGAAACTCATAAATATTATATGAATTTCACCACATAGTTAAAATTTTAATTAACCAGTCACCAAATTATTATTAGAACCAGATTAATATTGTGCAATAGTGAACTAAAATCACACAAAGAAAGGTTTCGAAATAAAATTCATAATTGACGACCCAGTTTTTATACTTCCACAACACAGTACTGTTTTAGTACAGAATCCCTATGGACGAATTTTAAATTTTTATTGCCATGTTGGCGATAACTTTTTATTTATTTATTTTGGCATTTTATTTTGGATTTCAAGGAGTTACAAATTTTTTTGAGTGTACTTTATCAGAATCTGTTTTGCACAGCACAACAATGATAAGGTTTCATTTTATTACATATTATGATCAAACCGTCAGTTCCCACACATACACATCAAAATTTCCTCGTGAACGAAGTCGCGGGTAACAGCTAGTTTTTTATATATTAACTAGGTCAAAGATTTAAATTTTGTACTTTTCAAATTTAAGATAGGAAAGAACTAGTACTGGGGCGGACGTTGTATACATTATTTTAATAACTTTCTCCTAATTATCAGATTTTGGTGCTTCTTACGTGATAAAGGTCTTAATATCGGTTTTCTACAAATTTAAAAGAGCTCCGCTTTTATTTTTGTATTAAATATTTTTTTAGCTTATTTGCATAAAAATCTGGTGTGAAACAACCACACGACTTCCATTACCCACTATTTCACGTATTATAATGCATTTTTAGGAGATAATGTGATCAGAAAAACATAAAAGTGAACTAAAGAAGTAGAAACCTAAAATTATTCCGGTATGAGAAACTTTATACACATATAAAGACATATAAAACGAAGCTTACATACAGCGAGGTAAAAAATAAGAGAAAAAAATCTGATGTGGGCACCATTGACTTCCTTATACACTTTTAGAAATATACATAATGTTAAAAAACATTGACATTGGACCCGAAACAGTTGGCTAACAATATTTTAAAAAAATGAATTATCACCGTGTTCTGAGCTTTTCTGAAAGTTAGTTAAAAACCGATTGCAAGATTTGTACTGGTAACGCTGACGAAGGCAGCAGGGACCCCCAAAAATTGACTAAAAGTATTAAAAAAAGGCATTTTCCCCGTGTTCTGAACCATTCTGAAAGTTTCAAATGTCTACCTAGTCGGGAAGTTAGTTAAATAAATATTTTGTTTGACCATATAAACGATGCCGAAGGCAGCAAGGACCTGAAACAGTTGGCTAAAAGTATTAAAAAGATGCATATTCACCGTGTTTTGAACTATTCTGAAAGTTTCAAATGTCTAGCTAGTCGGGAAGTTAGTTAAATAAATTTTCTGTTGAACCATGTAAACGATGCCGAAGGCAGCAGTGACCCGAAACAATTGGCCAAAAATATTTTAAAAATACATTGTCACCGTGTTCTGAGCTTTTCCGGAAGTTTTAAATGTCTAGCTAGTCGGGAAGTTAGTTAAAAATCGATTCCAAGATTTGAACTGGTAACGCTGCCGAAGGCAGCAGGAACCCTACACAGTAGGCTAAAAGTATTAAAAAAAATGCATTTTCACCGTGTTCTGATCTAGTCTGAAAGTTTCAAATGTCTAGCTAGTCGGGAAGTTAGTTAAATAATTTTTCTGTTGAATCGCATAAACGCTGCTGAAGGTAGCAGGTATCGGAAACAGTTGGCTAAAAATATTTTAAAAATGCATTGCCAACGTGTTCTGAGCTTTTCTGAAAGTTTCAAATGTCTAGCTAGTCGGAAAGTCAGTTAAATTGCAAGATTTGTCTACACCGTTTTTGAGTTATTACCGTTTTTTGATAGATTATGGCCAAAACCTATGTATTTTTACTTCCTTATACAAAGTATAAGGAAGTATAGTATGTTAGTCCATACATAGTGATTCCATCACAACGAATAATTCCTAGCAAACCTATTCTTTTTGGTACTCATCTAGTTCTGATCACAATCAATACCTTCTTTTAATGTTACAGGTTTGAATGCGTGTCAAAAAGCAACCATAATGTTAATTACCTTTGCCGGATTTGTACAATATCATCAAGAGTGCAGGACATAACAGGTCGCACAACATACAAATCCCGGAAACTTAGTCTTTTTGGTACTCATCTAGTTTTGACACGCACTTTTTTTTTTCTCAATTGTAGGGGTAATACTTTCCTTGTTAAGCCTAGAACTATTTCCTGTCACATTTCTTTTTGGTACTCACCAAGTTTTGACCCGCACCAATTTTAATTTAAGTACTTACCTACTTTAATTAATTTATTTATTCTATTTTTTTTTTTTTAATTCTATTTTATTTTTATTTACTTTATTTTTATTTATTATCATTTGTATTTTATTTATTTTATTCTTTTTTATTTTTTTTTTACGAGGGTGTGGCGGTGTCTGGTCCTCGTTAATCTGTGCTGCACCGTCAAGTGCTCGATGGGGTCGTTTAGCAGTCGTCGGGCTACCAACGCGGGGAACCATCCCCCCGTGGTGGATCAAAATTGCGATGGTCCCTCTTTCTCTTCTCCATTCGGCCTCCCTGCGCGTAGTAATTTCCCTCCCAATTAGGATTAGGCCTTGCCACTTGAAAAACTTCAAAATTTTCGCTATGCGCCCAAAACTATCTTCCATCCCCCAGTGGCTTCACGTAATTTTTTTTTTATTATTATATTCCCATTGTTCCTCCCTCGTCTTTCTCAAATCATAAGTGATGTCCCCTTCCCCTTTTCAAATGGCCTCCTCTTTCGGCTTTAATTATTGTGTGCACAACTAACTTTAGCGGCTCCCCCAGCGTTTTCTTTTCTTTCTTTTTCTTTTTCTTTTTCTTTTTTTTTTTCCTCCCTGCCTAAATTCAAAATTGTTTAATTTTGTATAATTCCGGTTATTTCGACTCTCAGCTAGTTAGTGCACTTATTCCAAATTCCTTAACATCTGGAGCGTGCTGCAATTCCTGAGCTTTGGCGTCTAGTTACATTGCTGCCTAGTAGCTTCCACGCGGTGATCTGGCGATTTATTCGCTCCGGCGGACGGCATCCAACCCGTTAAGCTTGGCCGAGCCCAGGCAGGCAGGGGCCGTTCAAAGGTTTCAAAGGAAGTACAGTAATCCCGATTTGCGAAATGGATTTTGTATTTCACATTGCTCGAAAACGAATGATCACTGAATGTTGCTAATTTATACGTGTGACTTTCATGATGTCTAGTTGCATACCTGCAAGTGTCATCTTAACACGAGCTCTCGTTTTAGAGATATAAGGGATTTTACACGATTTTTCGTGACGTCTGTATGTGTGTGTGTGTGTCTGTGTGTGGGTATGTCGCATAACTCAAAAACGGTTGGACGTAGAAAGTTGCGAATTGGTGCATAGGTTTGTTATAACATCTAGTTGTGCACCTCCCTTTTTGGACTTTCTATGATTTTCCGTTTTGGAGATATTTAGGAAAATTAGGTTCATAATGACAAAAATTTGGCCATAATGTATCAAAAAACGGTAATAACTCAAAAACGGTTTAGACAAATCTTGCAATTTAACTGACTTTCCGATTAGCTAGACATTTGAAACTTTCAGAAAAGCTCAGAACACGTTGACAATGCATTTTTTTAATATTTTTAGCCAACTGTTTCCGATACCTGCTGCCTTCAGCAGCGTTTATGCGATTCAACAGAAAATTTATTTAACTAACTTCCCGACTAGCTAGACATTTGAAACTTTCAGATTAGATCATAACACGGTGAAAATGCATTTTTTAAATACTTTTAGCCAACTGTATAGGGTCCCTGCTGCCTTCGGCAGCGTTACCAGTTCAAATCTTGGAATCGATTTGTAACTAACTTCCCGACTAGTTAGACATTTAAAACTTCCGGAAAAGCTCAAAATACGGTGACAATGCATTTTTAAAATATTTTTGGCCAATTGTTTCGGGTCACTGCTGCCTTCGGCAGCGTTTACATGGTTCCACAGAAAATTTATTTAACTAACTTCCCGACTAGCTAGACATTTGAAACATTCAGAATAGTTCAGAACACGGTGAATATGCATCTTTTTAATACTTTTAGCCAACTGTTTCAGGTCCCTGCTGCCTTCGGCAGCGTTTATATGGTCCAACAAAAAAATTATTTAACTAACTTCCCGACTAGGTAGACATTTGAAACTTTCAGAATAGTTCAGAACATGGTAAAATTCCTTTTTTTAATACTTTTAGCCAATTTTTTCGGGTCCCTGCTGCCTTCGTCAGCGTTACCAGTACAAATCTTGCAATCGGTTTTTAGCTAACTTTCAGAAAACTCAGAACACGGTGATAATTCATTTTTTAAAAATATTTTTAGCCAACTGTTTCGGGTCCAATGTCAATGTTTTTTAACATTATGTATATTTCTAAAAGTGTATAAGGAAGTCATGTGGTGCCCACATCAGATTTTTGTCATTGTGAACCTAATTTTCCTAAATATCTCCAAAACGGAAAATCATAGAAAGTCCAAAAAGGGAGGTGCACAACTAGATGTTATAACAAACCTATGTACCAATTCGCAACTTTCTACGTCCAACCGTTTTTGAGTTATGCGATATACACACACACAGACACACGCACACACATACAGACGTCACGAAAAATCGTGTAAAATCCCTTATATCTCTAAAACGAGAGCTCGTGTTAAGACAACACTTGCAGGTGTGCAACTAGACATCATGACAGCCACACGTATAAATTGGCAACATTCAGCGATCATTCGTTTTCGAGCAATGTGAAATACAAAATCCATTTCGCAAATCGAGATTACTATACTTCCTTATACTTTGTATAAGGAAGTAAAAATATATAGATCAGTAAGATAATATAAAATTCAATGTTCTTTAAAATAATCTAAAATAGGTAATGGAATATTTTTATATAACATATAAGTCTGAGTAATGGGGGCTGCCGCCTTCCTCAACCTCCCGTTTAATTATGGTGCTGAAATTCATTAAAAAAAAATAAAATCAAGTCTCTTAATAATTTACCTCCAAACTTGGCAATGTACACCAAAATTTTAAGTGGTAAACTAGTATGCAGTACAAAATAGTAAATTTGGGTTTCCTGCAGTTATTTGTTTCTCAGTTATGCCAATAACAAATGTAGATACAGATCAACTGCTAAAAATAGCATTTTCACAGTCAGGGCACCTCAAAACGTGATATAATTTTTAAAAAAAATAGAGGTGTAAAATTATACATTTTACCGAAACATTTAATTCAGTTAAAAGTGAGAAAGTATTTATTAATTCTGACTATCCTGAAACAATATTTGCCGCCAAATTTGATCGCTAATCTCGCCAAGTCGCCAAGCCAACGCTAATTTTGGTCTTGGCATCGATTTTGGCGATTTTACGTCGAATTTGGCGAGTTAGTGACCGAATTTAGCGAAAATTTGTAGTTTATGGTTGCCAAAGTTTGGAAGCTCTAACTTCAATAAGAACAGAATTCTGGAATTTTACGGAAAGATTCATTGGTTTATACCGCTGAACTAAATTCTGCGAAAATTCTTTAAATGAAAAAGAAGACAAAAACAAAATAAAGCGCATTCATTCACTAGAGCATGCTTATATATTAAGAATTACTTTCTACACCCGAAACAGTTGGCTAAAAATATTTTTAAAATGCATCGTGACCATCTTCTGAGCTTTTCTGAAAGTTTCAAATGTCTAGCTAGTCGAAAAGTTACTATAAAATCGATTGCAAGATTTGTAATGGTAATGCTGCCGAAGACAGCAGGGACCCGAAACATTTGGCTAAAAGTATTAAAAAAATGTATTTTTACCGTGACCTGAACTATTCTGAAAGTTTCAAATCTCTAGCTAGTCGGGAAGTTTGTTAAAAATCGATTGCAAGATTTGTACTGGTAACGCTATCGAAGGCAGCAAGGACCCGAAACACTTGGCTAAAAGTATTTAAAAATTGCATTGTTACCGTGTTCTGGATTATTTCGAAAGTTTCAAATGTCTAGCTAGTTGGGAAGTTAGTTAAATAAATTTTCTGTTGAACCATATAAACGCTGCCGAAGGCAGCAGTGACCCGAAACAATTGGCTAAAAATATTTAAAAAATGCATTGTCACCGTGTTCTGGGCTTTTCCGGAAGTTTTAAATGTCTAGCTAGTCGGGAAATTAGTCAAAAATCGATTGCAAGATTTGTACTGGTAATGCAACCGAAGGCAGCAGGGACCCTAAACAGTTGGCTAAAAGTATTTAAAAAATGCATTTTCACCGTGTTCTGATCTAGTCTGAAAGTTTCAAATGTCTAGCTTGTCGGGAAGGGGCTATGAAATCTGATGTGGGCACCACATGACTTCCTTATACACTTTTAGAAATATACATAATGTTAAAAAACATTGACATTGGACCCGAAACAGTTGGCTAAAAATATTTATAAAAAAAAATAAATTATCACCGTGTTCTGAGCTTTCCTGAAAGTTAGCTAAAAACCGATTGCAAGATTTGTACTGGTAACGCTGACGAAGGCAGCAGGGACCCGAAAAAATTGGCTATAAGTATTAAAAAAAGGAAATTTACCATGTTCTGAACTATTCTGAAAGTTTCAAATGTCTACCTAGTCGGGAAGTTAGTTAAATAATTTTTTTGTTGGACCATATAAACGCTGCCGAAGGCAGCAGGGACCTGAAACAGTTGGCTAAAAGTATTAAAAAGATGCATATTCACCGTGTTCTGAACTATTCTGAATGTTTCAAATGTCTAGCTAGTCGGGAAGTTAGTTAAATAAATTTTCTGTTGAACCATGTAAACGCTGCCGAAGGCAGCAGTGACCCGAAACAATTGGCCAAAAATATTTTAAAAATGCATTGTCACCGTATTTTGAGATTTTCCGGAAGTTTTAAATGTCTAGCTAGTCGGGAAGTTAGTTACAAATCGATTCCAAGATTTGAACTGGTAACGCTGCCGAAGGCAGCAGGGACCCTATACAGTTGGCTAAAAGTATTTAAAAAATGCATTTTCACCGTGTTCTGATCTAATCTGAAAGTTTCAAATGTCTAGCTAGTCGGGAAGTTAGTTAAATAAAATTTCTGTTGAATCGCATAAACGCTGCTGAAGGCAGCAGGTATCGGAAACAGTTGGCTAAAAATATAAAAAAAATGCATTGTCAACGTGTTCTGAGCTTTTCCGAAAGTTTCAAATGTCTAGCTAATCGGAAAGTCAGTTAAATTGCAAGATTTGTCTAAACCGTTTTTGAGTTATTACCGTTTTTTGATACATTATGGCGAAATTTTTGTCATTATGAACCTAATTTTCCTAAATATCTCCAAAACGGAAAATCATAGAAAGTCCAAAAAGGGAGGTGCACAACTAGATGTTATAACAAACCTATGTACCAATTCGCAACTTTCTACGTCCAACCGTTTTTGAGTTATGCGACATACCCACACACAGACACACACACACACATACAGACGTCACGAAAAATCGTGTAAAATCCCTTATATCTCTAAAACGAGAGCTCGTGTTAAGACGACACTTGCAGGTGTGCAACTAGACATCATGACAGTCACACGTATAAATTAGCAACATTCAGCGATCATTCGTTTTCGAGCAATGTGAAATACAAAATCCATTGCGCAAATCGGGATTACTAAACTTCCCTATACTTTGTATAAGGAAGTAAAAATGGTAGAGTTATTTTTTGACACACAAATTTCCGAGATCTGAAGATCTCGATATCAAATTTTTGGACCGAATACAGTACTTCCATTACCTACAGTAGTCGGGTAATAGAAGTAAAAATAGTTTTGAGGTTAATTTGTTCATTTTCTCTACTTCTATTTTTTTGCGACTTAGTACTTTATCTTATACTATTAAGTGAGCAATATTTGTATGTATATTCTTATACTCTTAAGTGAGCAATATTTGTATGTATATTTCACTGTTCTCGAAAACGGTAGTTCGGACAGTCACGAGATTTAAGACAAAGGTGTCCCCCGAAGGATCATTATGCACACCGATGTCAGAATTTCGAATTTTTGTTTAGTTTTCTTTTAATTAATAAATAATTATAAGATAAAAAAAAATTTTATATACTACCGCAGAAGGATGATCCCTGGCGTCTTCTGCGCATGAGTGAAAAGAGTTGGTCCATTTATAAAATAGGAATGTCCGTAGTACCTAGGGATGTGTTTGTTTATTGGTATGAAAAAATTATAAACTCACTGATTGCATTTCTTTTCCTTCTTTGAACTGATTCTTGAATATCTGGTTATATAAATATTTTACGATTAATTAAAAGAAAGAAAAACTGATAATATTATAAAGGGGATAGTTTTAAGGTATAACTTTAGTATATCCCCATAGCTGAATTTGGCGATTTTCCTTTGGCGATATAATATGGCAGCGATATAATATTGGGTATGGCAGCCTATATGTTGTTTATTTTGGATTTATGATTTTATGATTTAGATTATGATTTTTAGATTTATGATTTAGCCATAATCGTCAACAAAAAATTGCCAAATGTCGTTGTGGGGATATATTAAAGTTGTTCTTTGAAGTGTGTAACACTAATTTAAAAATTATGTCAATTATTATTTAAAAACTAGAATATAACCCCTTAAAAAATGACGAAATGATAAATCAACTAAGGTAGTGAATCAACGAATTCTTTGCCAGCTTCGCTGGTCACTATATTTAAAGGGGACTAATGTGCAAGTCGTACCTGACGGGGAAGTTAAATCCTATTTCGTGAAGAATTCTTCTCAAAGTTTCTCTTTGATACTTAAAATTTATAACAGGAACTTTAAGTACAGGAATTAATTTGGGAATTGTAGGTACGATCTTATTTACTGCGTAAAACTCATGTACTGTTCTTCGAATAACATCGCAATCAAAATTATCCAGCCAGAGAAATGTTTTCGATGGAACTGTTCTTTTGCCGCTTTTTTGGTGATACAAACATTGGATTGTCTTCTCCTTTTGATTCTCTACGTATTCTTTTAATCGTGGCTTCTGATATATTAGTTATTTCACTCGTACGTTTCACTGATTGGGAAAGTGGAACAATAGCTTCTCCTTCTAAAGCTTCTTTATCACAAAACTTAATGACATTATGTACAATACGCTTCGTTTCACTATGAAGAGGTTTCATCCGAGAACTCGTACCACATGTACGATCCATTTCCAATATAAACAGACTGTTATACAGAAAGAAATAAAAGAAAACAAAGCAGGAGTATTAATTATTCTACACATAACAGAGAAAACAAGAATAATAGAAAAATTTCCCCTCTCTCTTCATTGCTGTGTCTCCCAGAGCGTGAGTAGAATCGTCCTGGCACTTTGCCAACCAGGTATCAATCTTCGGCGGGCCAACAATACCATGTTTTTAAATAGCTTAAACTACTCTTTAAAACGCATTAAAAAGCTCCAATAGGCAGGTAATGGATTTGGCGCCAAATTTGACAACTTTTTGCCCTTGGCGACTTTTTGCGAGAAAATTCTTATTATCGATATTCCAAAGATGGACGTTCTAATGTGATTGGTTAAAGAGTTACCGGAAATTTGAATTAAAAAAAAAAAGTTGGTTTTAAAAATAAAATATTAATCCTTTCCGAACAACATATATTTGCATCATGAACTACATTAGCACTTTATCATTGTGTAGAAAATCTTTAAAATGATAACGACGTCAATTTTTGCCAAATGCATAATTTAACTTTTAACAATTTTTTAACGCTCACGTTTAATTAAATGTATTTATTTTTAGGTCGAAAGAAAATGAACTCGTAAATTTTTTTTGGCAACAATTAAATTATAGTTAATATTTTAATGGCGATTTTTATTGCTATTAGGAGCTTATCATTTTCACATTTTAATTAATTAAAAGAAAACTATTCGAAAATTCGAAAATCTGACTTCGAAGTATTGTGTTGTCACCGGGTTCTGAGCTACTGTGAAAGTTTCAAATGTCTAGCTAGTCGGGAAGTTAGTTAAAAATCGATTGCAAGATTTGTCCCTGACAAACACACAAGAATCGAAGTTAATAAAAACATGGTAAAATAAATAAAAAATCATTTCGTTGTAAAAAAAAAAAAAAAAAAATCTGATGTGGGCACCACATGACTTCCTTATACACTTTTAGAAATATACATAATGTTAAAAAACATTGACATTGGACCCGAAACAGTTGGTTAACAATATTTTAAAAAAATGAATTATCACCGTGCTCTGAGCTTTTCTGAAAGTTAGTTAAAAACCGATTGCAAGATTTGTACTGGTAACGCTGACGAAGGCAGCAGGGACCCCAAAAAATTGACTAAAAGTATTAAAAAAAGGCATTTTTCCCGTGTTCTGAACCATTCTGAAAGTTTCAAATGTCTACCTAGTCGGGAAGTTAGTTAAATAAATATTTTGTTTGACCATATAAACGATGCCGAAGGCAGCAGGGACCTGAAACAGTTGGCTAAAAGTATTAAAAAGATGCATATTCACCGTGTTTTGAACTATTCTGAAAGTTTCAAATGTCTAGCTAGTCGGGAAGTTAGTTAAATAAATTTTCTGTTGAACCATGTAAACGATGCCGAAGGAAGCAGTGACCCGAAACAATTGGCCAAAAATATTTTAAAAATACATTGTCACCGTGTTCTGAGCTTTTCCGGAAGTTTTAAATGTCTAGCTAGTCGGGAAGTTAGTTAAAAATCGATTCCAAGATTTGAACTGGTAACGCTGCCGAAGGCAGCAGGAACCATACACAGTAGGCTAAAAGTATTTAAAAAATGCATTTTCACCGTGTTCTGATCTAGTCTGAAAGTTTAAAATGTCTAGCTAGTCGGGAAGTTAGTTAAATAATTTTTCTGTTGAATCTCATAAACGCTGCTGAAGGTAGCAGGTATCGGAAACAGTTGGCTAAAAATATTTTAAAAATGCATTGCCAACGTGTTCTGAGCTTTTCCGAAAGTTTCAAATGTCTAGCTAGTCGGAAAGTCAGTTAAATTGCAAGATTTGTCTAAACCGTTTTTGAGTTATTACCGTTTTTTGATAGATTATGGCCAAAACCTATGTATTTTTACTTCCTTATACAGAGTATAAGGAAGTATAGTAATCCCGATTTGCGAAATGGATTTTGTATTTCACATTGCTCGAAAACGAATGATCGCTGAATGTTGCTAATTTATACGTGTGACTTTCATGATGTCTAGTTGCACACCTGCAAGTGTCATCTTAACACGAGCTCTCGTTTTAGAGATATAAGGGATTTTACACGATTTTTCGTGACGTCTGTATGTGTGTGTGTGTGTCTGTGTGTGGGTATGTCGCATAACTGAAAAACGGTTGGACGTAGAAAGTTGCGAATTGGTACATAGGTTTGTTATAACATCTAGTTGTGCACCTTCCTTTTTGGACTTTCTATGATTTTCCGTTTTGGAGATATTTAGGAAAATTATGTTTATAATGACAAAAATTTGGCCATAATGTATCAAAAAACGGTAATAACTCAAAAACGGTTTAGACAAATCTTGCAATTTAACTGACTTTCCGATTAGCTAGACATTTGAAACTTTCAGAAAAGCTCAGAACACGTTTACAATGCATTTTTTTAATATTTTTAGCCAACTGTTTCCGATACCTGCTGCCTTCAGCAGCGTTTATGCGATTCAACAGAAAATTTATTTAACTAACTTTCCGACTAGCTAGACATTTGAAACTTTCAGATTAGATCAGAACACGGTGAAAATGCATTTTTTAAATACTTTTAGCCAACTGTATAGGGTCCCTGCTGCCTTCGGCAGCGTTACCAGTTCAAATCTTGGAATCGATTTGTAACTAACTTCCCGACTAGCTAGACATTTAAAACTTCCGGAAAAGCTCAAAATACGGTGACAATGCATTTTTAAAATATTTTTGGCCAATTGTTTCGGGTCACTGCTGCCTTCGGCAGCGTTTACATGGTTCAACAGAAAATTTATTTAACTAACTTCCCGACTAGCTAGACATTTGAAACATTAAGAATAGTTCAGAACACGGTGAATATGCATCTTTTTAATACTTTTAGCCAACTGTTTCAGGTCCCTGCTGCCTTCGGCAGCGTTTATATGGTCCAACAAAAAAATTATTTAACTAACTTCCCGACTAGGTAGACATTTGAAACTTTCAGAATAGTTCAGAAGATGGTAAAATTTCTTTTTTTAATACTTTTAGCCAATTTTTTCGGGTCCCTGCTGCCTTCGTCAGCGTTACCAGTACAAATCTTGCAATCGGTTTTTAGCTAACTTTCAGAAAACTCAGAACACGGTGATAATTCATTTTTTAAAAATATTTTAGCCAACTGTTTCGGGTCCAATGTTAATGTTTTTTAACATTATGTATATTTCTAAAAGTGTATAAGGAAGTCATGTGGTGCCCACATCAGATTTTTGTCATTGTGAACCTAATTTTCCTAAATATCTCCAAAACGGAAAATCATAAAAAGTCCAAAAAGGGAGGTGCACAACTAGATGTTATAACAAACCTATGTACCAATTCGCAACTTTCTACGTCCAACCGTTTTTGAGTTATGCGACATACACACACACAGACACACACACACACATACAGACGTCACGAAAAATCGTGTAAAATCCCTTATATCTCTAAAACGAGAGCTCGTGTTAAGACAACACTTGCAGGTGTGCAACTAGACATCATGACAGCCACACGTATAAATTGGCAACATTCAGCGATCATTCGTTTTCGAGCAATGTGAAATACAAAATCCATTTCGCAAATCGGGTTTACTATACTTCCTTATACTTTGTATAAGGAAGTAAAAATATATAGATCAGTAAGATAATATAAAATTCAATGTTCTTTAAAAATAATCTAAAATAGGTAATGGAATATTTTTATATAACATATAAGTCTGAGTAATGGGGGCTGCTGCCTTCCTCAACCTCCCGTTTAATTATG
Source organism: Salticus scenicus (assembly GCA_963930645.1). Taxonomy (NCBI): domain Eukaryota; kingdom Metazoa; phylum Arthropoda; class Arachnida; order Araneae; family Salticidae; genus Salticus; species Salticus scenicus. The sequence continues at coordinate 176,335,223 of OZ005652.1, forward strand.
GTGCAGAAATTCATTTAAAAAAATAAAATCAAGTCTCTTAATAATTTACCTCCAAACTTGGCAATGTACACCAAAATTTTAAGTGGTAAACTAGTATGCAGTACAAAATAGTAAATTTGGGTTTCCTGCAGTTATTTGTTTCTCAGTTATGCCAATAACAGATGTAGATACAGATCAACTGCTAAAAATAGCATTTTCACAGTCAGGGCACCTCAAAACGTGATATAATTTTAAAAAAAAATAGAGGTGTAAAATTATACATTTTACCGAAACATTTAATTCAGTTAAAAGTGAGAAAGTATTTATTAATTCTGACTATCCTGAAACAATATGTGCCGCCAAATTTGATCGCTAATCTCGCCAAGTCGCCAAGCCAACGCTAATTTTGGTCTTGGCATCGATTTTGGCGATTTTACGTCGAATTTGGCGAGTTAGTGACCGAATTTAGCGAAAATTTGTAGTTTATGGTTGCCAAAGTTTGGAAGCTCTAACTTCAATAAGAACAGAATTCTGGAATTTTACGGAAAGATTCATTGGTTTATACCGCTGAACTAAATTCTGCGAAAATTCTTTAAATGAAAAAGAAGACAAAAACAAAATAAAGCGCATTCATTCACTAGAGCATGCTTATACATTAAGAATTACTTTCTACACCCGAAACAGTTGGCTAAAAATATTTTTAAAATGCATCGTGACCATCTTCTGAGCTTTTCTGAAAGTTTCAAATGTCTAGCTAGTCGAAAAGTTACTATAAAATCGATTGCAAGATTTGTAATGGTAACGCTGCCGAAGACAGCAGGGACCCGAAACATTTGGCTAAAAGTATTAAAAAAATGTATTTTCACCGTGACCTGAACTATTCTGAAAGTTTCAAATCTCTAGCTAGTCGGGAAGTTTGTTAAAAATCGATTACAAGATTTGTACTGGTAACGCTATCGAAGGCAGCAAGGACCCGAAACACTTGGCTAAAAGTATTTAAAAATTGCATTGTTACCGTGTTCTGGATTATTTCGAAAGTTTCAAATATCTAGCTAGTTGGGAAGTTAGTTAAATAAATTTTCTGTTGAACCATATAAACGCTGCCGAAGGCAGCAGTGACCCGAAACAATTGGCTAAAAATATTTAAAAAATGCATTGTCACCGTGTTCTGGGCTTTTCCGGAAGTTTTAAATGTCTAGCTAGTCGGGAAATTAGTTAAAAATCGATTGCAAGATTCGTACTGGTAATGCAACCGAAGGCAGCAGGGACCCTAAACAGTTGGCTAAAAGTATTTAAAAAATGCATTTTCACCGTGTTCTGATCTAGTCTGAAAGTTTCAAATGTCTAGCTAGTCGGGAAGGGGCTATGAAATCTGATGTGGGCACCACATGACTTCCTTATACACTTTTAGAAATATACATAATGTTAAAAAACATTGACATTGGACCCGAAACAGTTGGCTAAAAATATTTAAAAAAAAATGAATTATCACCGTGTTCTGAGCTTTCCTGAAAGTTAGCTAAAAACCGATTGCAAGATTTGTACTGGTAACGCTGACGAAGGCAGCAGGGACCCGAAAAAATTGGCTAAAAGTATTAAAAAAAGGAATTTTACCATGTTCTGAACTATTCTGAAAGTTTCAAATGTCTACCTAGTCGGGAAGTTAGTTAAATAATTTTTTTGTTGGACCATATAAACGCTGCCGAAGGCAGCAGGGACCTGAAACAGTTGGCTAAAAGTATTAAAAAGATGCATATTCACCGTGTTCTGAACTATTCTGAATGTTTCAAACGTCTAGCTAGTCGGGAAGTTAGTTAAATAAATTTTCTGTTGAACCATGTAAACGCTGCCGAAGGCAGCAGTGACCCGAAACAATTGGCCAAAAATATTTTAAAAATGCATAGTCACCGTATTTTGAGATTTTCCGGAAGTTTTAAATGTCTAGCTAGTCGGGAAGTTAGTTACAAATCGATTCCAAGATTTGAACTGGTAACGCTGCCGAAGGCAGCAGGGACCCTATACAGTTGGCTAAAAGTATTTAAAAAATGCATTTTCACCGTGTTCTGATCTAATCTGAAAGTTTCAAATGTCTAGCTAGTCGGGAAGTTAGCTAAATAAATTTTCTGTTGAATCGCATAAACGCTGCTGAAGGCAGCAGGTATCGGAAACAGTTGGCTAAAAATATAAAAAAAATGCATTGTCAACGTGTTCTGAGCTTTTCCGAAAGTTTCAAATGTCTAGCTAATCGGAAAGTCAGTTAAATTGCAAGATTTGTCTAAACCGTTTTTGAGTTATTACCGTTTTTTGATACATTATGGCGAAATTTTTGTCATTATGAACCTAATTTTCCTAAATATCTCCAAAACGGAAAATCATAGAAAGTCCAAAAAGGGAGGTGCACAACTAGATGTTATAACAAACCTATGTACCAATTGACAACTTTCTACGTCCAACCGTTTTTGAGTTATGCGACATACCCACACACAGACACACACACACACATACAGACGTCACGAAAAATCGTGTAAAATCCCTTATATCTCTAAAACGAGAGCTCGTGTTAAGACGACACTTGCAGGTGTGCAACTAGACATCATGACAGTCACACGTATAAATTGGCAACATTCAGCGATCATTCGTTTTCGAGCAATGTGAAATACAAAATCCATTTCGCAAATCGGGATTACTATACTTCCTTTGAAACCTTTGGACGGCCCCTGCCTGCCTGGGCTCGGCCAAGCTTAACGGGTTGGATGCCGTCCGCCGGAGCGAATAAATCGCCAGAAAACCGCGTGGAAGCTGCTGGGCAGCAATGTAACTAGACGCCAAAGCTCAGGAATTGCAGCACGCTCCAGATGTTAAGGAATTTGGAATAAGTGCACTAACTAGCTGAGAGTCGAAATAACCGGAATTATACAAAATTAAAATAATTTTGAATTTAGGCAGGGAGGAAAAAAAAAAAAAAAAAAAAAAAAAAAAAAGAAAGAAAGAAAACGTTGGGGGAGCCGCTAAAGTTAGTTGTGCACACAATAATTAAAGCCGAAAGAGGAGGTCATTTGAAAAGGGGAAGGGGACAACACTTATGATTTGAGAAAGACGAGGGAGGAACAATGAGATTATAATAAAAAAAAAAAAAAATTACGTGAAGCCACTGGGGGATGGAAGATAGTTTTGGGCGCATAGCGAAAATTTTGAAGTTTTTGAAGTGGCAAGGCCTAATCCTAATTGGGAGGGAACTTACTATGCACAGGGAGGCCGAATGGAGAAGAGAAAGAGGGACCATCGCAATTTTGATCCACCACGGGGGGATGGTTCCCCGCGTTGGTAGCCCGACGACTGCTAAACGACCCCATCGAGCACTTGACGGTGCAGCACAGATTAACGAGGACCAGACACCGCCACACCCTCGTAAAAAAAAAAAAAAAAATTAAAAATGATAATAAAAATAAATAAAAATAAAATAGAAAAAAAATATATAAAAATATATATATATATATATATAAAAAATAAAATAAATAAAAATAAAAAAAATATAGTAAAAACAAATTAATTAAGGTAGGTAAGTACTTAAATTAAAATTGGTGCGGGTCAAAACTTGGTGAGTACCAAAAAGAAATGTGACAGGAAATAGTTCTTGGCTTAACAAGTAAAGTATTACCCCTACAATTGAGAAAAAAAAAAAAAAAGTGCGTGTCAAAACTAGATGAGTACCAAAAAGACTAAGTTTCCGGCATTTGTAAGTTGTGCGACCTGTTATGTCCTGCACTCTTGATGATATTGTACAAATCCGGCAAAGGTAATTAACATTATGGTTGCTTTTTGACACGCATTCAAACCTGTAATATTAAAAGAAGGTATTGATTGTGATCAGAACTAGATGAGTACCAAAAAGAAAAGGTTAGCTAGGAATTATTCTTTGTGATGGAATCACTATGTATGGACTAACATTAGTTAGGTCCATCGGACCTGGGAATTTTGAGAATAAACCTGCTGAAGAAATTGTCATTATGGTTGCTTTCTGATCACCGACTGCGTCAAGGAACTTGTTAGCCAATCTACATTTTATAATGGAACTATTCTGCAAAGGTAAAAGTCAACATGGTTGCTTTTTGACCACGCCATTCATACACTAATGGAAGTAATAAAAGAAAAAAAAAATTAAAATTAAATAAACATTCATGCACAGTCATGGGCGTGGCGCGGGCTTACGGACTTATAAGCCAAGAACCTTTTACATTTTTTAAATATTTTTTATACATTTTTATTTTTTTTACAAATTTTTTATACATTATTTTTTATAATAGTTTTTTTTTTTTTTTTTTTTTTTTTTTTTTGTACATTTTTATACTTTTTTAAAACTTTTTATTTCAAGATTTTCTGATTTTTACATACCCGCCGCTTTAACTTCATGGACCACGATCATAACCAAAAATAAACAAAAAGTCCCCTGATCTAGTAAATAAAAATCCGCCAGGTCCTCTTCTTCGGGTTTTGACAGTACGTGGCTGGTTCCTGCTGCTCGAGATGTTGTCTTTTGATCACTGTGAAATGTCGTCTATGTTGTTTGTGATCCAACTGACTATGTGTTTTGCCTTGTTCTGTACGTGTTTATTGTTGGCTAGTTGTTTATACCAGAGTTGTTCATTGTCCTGTGTGATTTTGGCCAGATGGAGGTTTTCCGTTAGCGGACAGGCTAGTAAGTAGTGTAAGGAGCTCGCCACAGGCGCAATCCGGGCTCTTCTTCCTCCTAAACCGATGAAGATAGGCCGGAAATGCCCCATGGCCCGTGTATATTTGTGATAGAAGCTTGCAGCTAACTAGAGTCTTTGTGTTTACTTTTGGGTAGTATCTATGAGTTAGCCTGCCCGTGTCCCCGTAGTCCCACTCGAACTGCCATTGATCCATAGTGAGCTTTTTGAGATTTTTCTTTAAGTATGAGATTGGCTTTTCTAAGTAGTATTGTTCTTTATTGTTTACATTATCGGCTGCCAGTTTTGCTAATTTATCAGCCTCTTCATTCCCTAGTATGCCTACGTGGGCCTTAACCCATTCAAGTTTGAAGCTATTATGAGATCGAACTATTTCATTGTGGATTTTATGGATCAATTTATCGGTGGAAAATGGTTTGGATATTGCTTGGATGGCCGACATGCAGTCTGAGTGGATACTGTATGTGATACCCATTGTATTGCCCCATTCTGCTGCCTTGAGGATTGACAGTAGTTCGGCTTGGAAGACACTGTTACACTTTCTTAGAGGCACTGACCATTCGTGAATTTTTTGGGAGTTTTTGAACGCTACAAAGGCCGATCCTGTAGCACCTGATTCCAGCTTCGACCCGTCCGTGTAGATATGTGTGTCGTCAGCAGAACACCCTATAAATGGCTCTGGGGTGTCAGCAGGGTGTTTCCACCAAATGTTTTGCTTTTTTGTAAAGTCTGTGTGGTTGAATACGTGTTCCTGAAGCTGGTAGTTCCTGTGTAGTCTTGTAATTGTACCATACGCAGCTTCATATTTTAGTTGCAGTTGTACTGGAATCAGGCCAGAGAGTACCAGAAGTGCCGAGGTCGGGGCTGTTCTATAAGCCCTCACAATGGCCAGTGCGAAGTGTCTCTGGCAGCTAAGTAATTTGTCTTTACTTTGCTGTGTTATTTTATTGCCCCAGATTGGGGCTGCATAGGTCAGTGTCTTTTCCACCACGGTCTTGTACCATGTTTTAATCAAGTTAGGTTTTATCCCCCATCCCCTAGAGACCATGCGCCCAAACAAGCTGAAGGATTTATAAATTTTTTTCACCTGATGTTCTACATGGGGCTGCCATTTAAGATTTTTGTGAAGGACCACTCCCAGGTACTTCATGGTTTCTTTAGTCTCTAATTCAATACCATTGTAGCGTATTCCTTCAAGTTTATATGAATTTTCAGTTGGGAGGTTTCCTGTGTGAGGTCTGTTAAGGTACAGCAGTTCTGTTTTGCTCCAATTAATTGTTAGGTTGTTCCAGTTTGCCCAATTGCCAAATTCGACTAATGCTGTGTTTGCCGTGTTAATTAAAGTATTTGGGTCTTTCGCGCTTATAATTAATATGAAATCGTCTGCAAAGGCTTGGATCCTAACATTGTTCCCCAGCTACGATTAAGTGCTGTCTCCGCTATTAGTAGCCAAAGGAGCGGGCCTAGGCAGCTCCCCTGGGGACAGTCACCAAATATTTGTTTGATCTTGCTTATGCCATTTTCCTCCAGCTTGACATACCTGTCCTCCTGAAAGCTAACTATCCAGTTGACTAGGTATGTCGGACAGCCGGAGAGTTGGAGGTTTCCTAGGAGTGTTGGCCACCTGATATTGTCAAAGGCACCTTTTATGTCTATTGATATTAAAAGTGTCTGTTTTTTGTCTAGTTTGTCTTGCTGAATATTGTCTAATAATTTTTTTAGCGTGTTTTCTGTTGAGGTGCCTTGCTTGAATCCGAATTGATTAGGGTTCCAATATTTAGAGATTGTGAAGTAGTGATTCATCCTGCCGTGTATTATTCTTTCCAAAATTTTGCTGATAGCTGGAAGGAGGCAGATTGGCCTATAAGTTTTTGGATCTTTTGGATCCTTGCCTTCCTTGTGGAACAGAACCACTATACCCTTTTTGAATGGCTTCGGAAAGTGTTTTAGCTGTAGACATTTATTAAATAGGGCCAGGAGTAGGTTTTGGCTAGTATGGTTTATTCTTTTTATTAGATTGTAATCGATGTAGTCGTGGCCAGGAGCTTTATTCTGTTTAATATTTTTAATTATCCTGTTTAGTTCTTGTGATGTTACATTTTTAGGGCTATTTTTTGCAAAGCAGGGAGGTGACGGATTTAGTTTGTGTGGTATGCTAGCGTCGGTTAGATAAAGCGAGTCCAGGAATCTATTTAAGGTGCTGTCTATAGTTACAAGGTCGTTATCATCCAGAACATTACAGAGCTTCGCAGGGGTTGACATTTTGCCTGAGGCAATCTTATATTGGGGGCCGTAGATATCTTTTGCGCTTTCACAGAAAGCTATCCATGCCTTAGATCTTTCCTTATTTATCAATTTCTTATATATGGCTCGTTCTCTTTTGTATAGTATATGTTGTTGTTGTTTCAAGTCAGGGTCTGGCTGGGATTGATACCTACGGCGGAAAGCTCTTACTTTATTCCTAGCAATTTTGATTTTGTCGGTCCACCAAGTGGGTTCTTTTTGATCCGGAGTTTTTCGTAATTTGTAACAGGCGAAGGCCTGTGTTTTAAGTTCACTGAGTAGTTCTGCCGTAGTTGTGTCTAGTGTACTCCTATCCTGTGCTGATGTTATTTGACCGACAAAGCGTTTGCTGAGTTTTCTAACATTTTTCTCAAATTTCGAGTGTTTGCCATGTTTTGTCTCTAGTCTATGTCTGTGATAACTGTGATTGCTGTAGTCAAGCGTATACTTAATGAATTTGTGATCACTTCCAGAGTGATCGTCACTTACTTCCCAGCCCTTAATGTTGTTCAGGAGGCTGGCCGTTGTGATCGTTAGATCTGGCCAACCCCTGCTCCTGATCGTTTGGAACGTAGGTGGGGCTCCTGGTTCGTTTCTAACCAGTAGAGAGTGTTGGGCCAGGAAGTCTGTCAGCTGTCTGCCCCTAGTGTCCACCTCATCGTAGCCCCACTGGGTGGAGTGAGCGTTAAAATCCCCTGCCAGAAGGATATTTCCCTGAGTTCTTTGTAAAATATGATCTATTTCTTGGAGAACCGATTGAAATTTTGAGCTCGGGGGTGCATAAGTGTTTATTATAGTGATTTTTTCCTTTGTGTTCTCGATTAATATCGCTACTGTGTGTTCTAGATTGACGATCTCAAGTGGATTTGTTCCTAGCTTAGTTATGATAGCCGCCCTATTATTTGGCGTCTTGAATGCCTGCCAGCCCGATCCCAGGCCCGAGATTTTCCCAGTGTGTTTATTTTCGTGAAAGTCCTGAATTAAAGCTATGTTGATTTTTTGCTGTGCGAGGTAGCCAAATAAGTCTCTTGTAGCGTCTTTGCTAGAATGTAGGTTTATTTGAATTATATTGATAGCGCGTGGTCCCTTTGTGTTGTTACTGTTCTGTTGTGGCTGTGTGTTGTGTTTGTGTATTACATTTTCACCGTCCATAATTTCTTCTTGCATAGTTTTGCCTTGGTCGGCCTTGATTTATTCTTACTGGCTGGTTTCTTCTTGTGAAATTTCGTCTGCTTGTTACCCGCTGATACCCGTCTTCTTCCTTCTTTAGCTGCTCATAGTTAATCAGCGGTCTTCCGCCTTCTGTTGAGTAGGAAATCGATGTGTTCCCTGTGATGACATCATAAGCAGGTGTTACCTCCGTCTTGCCATCTTCTACTTCCGCTTTCCGGATTGCCAGTATTTGTCTGTATACGTAGCAATGACCAGAATATGCCGTGTGGTCTGTAGCTAGCTTTGGTTTGTTTCTGTACGCGTTCTCATTATTATAAAGTGAGCAAGGGAAGCAGCCAGTCCTGTCAGATGAACAATCTGCCGTTCTATGCCTCCCGGCGCACCGCGCACAGCGGGTATCCCACCGGCACGATTGCGCCGTGTGGTTATAGCCCTGGCAGTTGTAACACCTGGTGACTATTACTTTGGATTTAATTTGGCAGTGCTTTAATCCTAAGCATATTGTTTTTTTTTTCTAGGAGAGCCTCTGCCAGTGGAATTGGAAGCTGGACTGTTAGATTCTGGAGCTTCAGGTCCTTCTTGTGTAATTGATCGATAAGCTGCACAGCCAAGTCGTCTGTTCCGTCTGTTTTTAGGTTGAGCATCTGCAGTATCTTATATTTTGCTGTACTTGGTTCTACCCTTTCCGGTATATCCTTAATGACGAGCTTCTTTTTTCTTAGCCCTGCTGTTTCTATGCTGGCGTTGCTTGTAATTTCAGTTGATGCTCTAAGATCGGATTTTATTTCTTCAGCCTCTCTTGCACTATGGCATACAATTTTTATCCCATTCCGTACCCTTTGGACGTCCTTGATCTTTTCTTCTGTGATGTTAACTTGTTCTACTTGTTTGGCAACCTCCATCGCATTCCTATTATCTGTAGCCTTGACTATTATTGAGGCTGTTGCTTCCTGGATTGCCGCTGCATAATTAATCGGTGCAGTCTTGTTTGTTGTGGTAGATCTTTGGTTGTTTGGTTCTTGAGTGTTCATACCGTTACCTTTGATGATTGCTTCCAGCGTCTGTGATTTTGCTTCTGAATGTTGTATCCTTCCTTCTAGCTCCAGGAGCGATTCTTCTAGGCTCTGGAGTGCATCAGAGATTGCTAGCATTAATGGTTTTGGGATTTTTGTGCTCTTCTCTGTGAGCTTCTGGACGTATTGCTTTGCCAGCAGAGCCTTCCTAGTTGCTGTGGAGAATCCCTTCGTCGATTGCTCTTCTTTCAACCTTTCAATCTGTGAGTTAATGTGTACGATTTCTTTATCTTGAAGGAGCTCCTTGGATTCCGCTAGTGTCTGAGCTCTACTGCTCAATTTTCTTCCCCCTTGGATCTGATCATTATTTTCTTCGTAATCACTAGTGTCTACATCCTGTAACTCAGTTTCCACAGCTGATGCCCAAGAAGTGCTAGGAAAATCTTTTGCATATTCTTTCTTCTTGTTTTTCTTCTTTGCAAGGTTCTCATTCACATTTTCCCGAGCACTTTTAGCTTCCTCTTTCTTTTTTCCTATGTGATCATCCGTGTTACTTTCCTCACTTGCTCGTTCAATTTCATTTACTGCATTCTTTACTTTCGATGACTTGTGTTTTCCTTTGTTTTCCACCTGATTTTCCATGCAGTTTTCTTCGTCTACTGGCATTTGTTTCTTTGTTAGGATGTCTGTGATTTTTGGTTTGTTCATGAAATCTGTGATCTTTCCTCCTTTATCTTTGCTTTTCAATGAGGTGTTACTCACTGACTTCTTCCTTGACAGATTAGTAAGGTTCCCTTTCAGCTCGTCTAGTGTCAGCCTTGGTGGCGACACACTTTGATGTTTACTTCTTGTATTCATCCAGTCTAAGTATGGAAAGCCCTATGGGACCCCCCAGGGGGACACCCGCCAAAACTCAAGTAATCAGAAAATTAATTAAAAAAAAAGAATAGTAAAAAGAATTTAAAAAAAAATAGAAAGAATAAAAAAAAAATGTTGTATACGTAAATTGGTAGGTAAATAAGTAGTAAAGGTGAGTCATGTGAGTTAAAATTATGCAGACGGGAAAAGGCAGCGGGTATGCTTTCGGGTTTGACGGAGTAGTATACTTAGGAATATAATGATACCTGTGGAAAGAAAATAGGTTAGATGCCTTAGGGCCATTCTGATAAACATGCTCTTATTACTATACTTCCTTATACTTTGTATAAGGAAGTAAAAAATGAATTATCACCGTGTTCTGAGCTTTCCTGAAAGTTAGCTAAAAACCGATTGCAAGATTTGTACTGGTAACGCTGACGAAGGCAGCAGGGACCCGAAAAAAATGGCTAAAAGTATTAAAAAAAAAAAAAGGAATTTTACCATGTTCTGAACTATTCTGAAAGTTTCAAATGTCTACCTAGTCGGGAAGTTAGTTAAATAATTTTTTTGTTGGACCATATAAACGCTGCCGAAGGCAGCAGGGACCTGAAACAGTTGGCTAAAAGTATTAAAAAGATGCATATTCACCGTGTTCTGAACTATTCTGAATGTTTCAAATATCTAGCTAGTCGGGAAGTTAGTTAAATAAATTTTCTGTTGAACCATGTAAACGCTGCCGAAGGCAGCAGTGACCCGAAACAATTGGCCAAAAATATTTTAAAAATGCATTGTCACCGTATTTTGAGATTTTCCTGAAGTTTTAAATGTCTAGCTAGTCGGGAAGTTAGTTACAAATCGATTCCAAGATTTGAACTGGTAACGCTGCCGAAGGCAGCAGGGACCCTATACAGTTGGCTAAAAGTATTTTAAAAAATGCATTTTCACCGTGTTCTGATCTAATCTGAAAGTTTCAAATGTCTAGCTAGTCGGGAAGTTAGTTAAATAAATTTTCTGTTGAATCGCATAAACGCTGCTGAAGGCAGCAGGTATCGGAAACAGTTGGCTAAAAATATAAAAAAAATGCATTGTCAACGTGTTCTGAGCTTTTCCGAAAGTTTCAAATGTCTAGCTAATCGGAAAGTCAGTTAAATTGCAAGATTTGTCTAAACCGTTTTTGAGTTATTACCGTTTTTTGATACATTATGGCCAAATTTTTGTCATTATGAACCTAATTTTCCTAAATATCTCCAAAACGGAAAATCATAGAAAGTCCAAAAAGGGAGATGCACAACTAGATGTTATAACAAACCTATGTACCAATTCGCAACTTTCTACGTCCAACCGTTTCTGAGTTATGCGACATACCCACACACAGACACACACACACACATACAGACGTCACGAAAAATCGTGTAAAATCCCTTATATCTCTAAAACGAGAGCTCGTGTTAAGACGACACTTGCAGGTGTGCAACTAGACATCATGACAGTCACACGTATAAATTGGCAACATTCAGCGATCATTCGTTTTCGAGCAATGTGAAATACAAAATCCATTTCGCAAATCGGGATTACTATACTTCCTTATACTTTGTATAAGGAAGTAAAAAGTCTAAACTGGATTGAAAATGAGAAATTTTGTACAGAGAATTCTTTTAATTAATTAAAATGGGATTTTTTGCAGGCCGATTTGCATTAATATTTTGAAATTTGCGAGCTGCCAATCTTTCAACTTAATACTCAGATGGTGAATAACATTGTTTTTGAAATTTAGTATAAGAAATCTTAAAAAAAAAAAAAAAAAAAAAAAAAAAAAAGTATAAATATAATTAAAATATATTTAAAGGGGACTAATGTGCAAGTTGTACCTGACGGGACTAAAGTGAAAGTTGTACCTCAAGGGACTAATGTGAAAGTTGTACCTCACGGGACTAATGTGCAAGTTGCACCGAATGGACAAACTATTTCTTTCAACGAAAATGCCTACTAACCCTGGACGATAGGTCTAATATATCGTATCATATTATATATCGTATTTATCGTAATATAACTCAATACTTATTTCGCTTCCTTCTTCGACTCGTTTTAATATGCATTTTTGATATGCATGAGCAGAGCAGCCCCCGAAAAACAAAAACATTAAATTCATTTTTTTACTTATTTTTATTTCATATTATTTCAAGCGCACTTTTTATTTCCTAATTCAAAATTATTAAAGAAAACTTTTTCGATGTCGCTTGCAACGATACTGATTATTATTAATTTTCTTTTCTTTTTCTTTCAATAATAATAATAAAACAAGTCCTTCCGGCTTATTCGGAAGGGTAGGTTGATTTCTTTCTCCTTATCAAGTAGCCGTCATTTTGTTTCAAAATGGCGGCTACAAATTATTAATGCACTTGATAGAAATATTGATGTAGGCTATGCCCATATGGAGTTTTAAGCAAATCGGTTCATAAATACCTTTTTATGTGAATTTAAAATTTTCAAGTGACCGGCGCTTGGAAACAAAATGGTGAGTTAAGTTGACAAATATATGAAATGTATTTGTGAGATAAGTCTAATCGTCTACTGTACACATATAGTTCGAATTAATTCAAAATCTGAAAAGTCATCGTGTTGAAAAATTAAGTGGCTGGCACTTCGATCAAAATGGCAGAGAAAGTTGCTCATCTAAGATATCGTTGCAAATTTCAAAATATTTTTTTTTTTAGAAAGTCTTTCAAAGAGTAAGTTGATAAAATGTTAGTTTTCTGCATTTCTAGTTTGTTTTAGCATTAAAATAGCCTAATTTTTCCTTAAAAACGTATTAAAAAGATCCAGTAACGCAGGTAATGGATTTGACGCCAAATTTGGCGACTTTTCCCCTATGGCGAATTTTTTGGCGACTTTTGGCGAGAAAATACTTATTATCGATATACCAAAGTTGGACACAATAACGTGATTGGTTCACGAGTTACGTGATATTTCTATAGTATTTCTAAAGTTACCGTGATAACAAATTTTCAAGTGGCCGCAGTTGGAAACAATACAGCGGAACAAGTTGCCCAGCAAACATATCCAAAATATTTGAAGCAATAGATTCACTGTCCAATTGTGGTTTAAATCAGTGCCGTGTTTCAAAAATTATTTTTATGGCAAATTTTCAAGTGGCAGTCAAAGTGGTTTCAACTTGGAAACAAAATGGCAAAACAACTTGCCCAGTGAAATCATCCAGTATACTTGTATAAGTTCCTTATCCAGATCTAGTTCAAATTAAATCAGTGTTTCTAAAATTATCGTCATAAGAAATTTTCAGGTGGCAACACTTGGAAAAAAAAAGCGGAGTGAGATGCCCAGCGAACTTCTCTGAGATATTTGAAGGATAAATCCACTACCCAAATTTGATGCAAATTGATTCTGTATTACTAAAGTTACCATAATGACAAATTTTCAAGTGGCCGCCACTTGGAAATAAAATTGCGGATGAAGTCACCAAGTGAACTTATCCTAGATATTTGAACCCCAAGTTCACTATCCAACTTTTATTTGAATCAGTTTAGCATTTTAAAAAGTATCGTGATGGCATATTTTCAAGTGGCAGTGTGATTTCAAGTGGCAGTGGGATTTCAAGTGGCTGGAACTTAGAAACAAAATGTCGGGACAAGTTGCCCAGTGAAAACATTCTAGATAATTATATGATGATATCACTGTCCAAATTTGGTTCGATTTGGAGTATTATTTCAGAAGTTATCGTGATTTTAAATTTTCAAGTGGGATCCTGATTTCAAGTGGTCCAGCTTAACTTAAGATATCTGCCACTTTATTAAAAATGGCGGGTATATACTAATAAACTTCACTGAGATCCTTATATGGTCTGTATTTACATCAAAATTCAAACAATTTCGGAATACGTTTTTTACAATTTAAATTTGAAATTTTCAAGTGGTCTCCTCTTGAAAACAAAACGGCGAAGCAACTTGGTTAACAAACTCATCTAAGATATTTATAAGATAAGTTAAGACACTGTTCAAATTTGGATCCATTTGGAGAATTATTTCGGAAGTTATCATGGTTTCAAATGTTCAAGTGGTAACCTGATTTCAAGTGGTTCCGCTTAACTTAAGATATCCGCCCCTTTATTAAAAATGACGGATAAATTTCATTAATAAACTTCATTGAGACCCTGAAGTGGTCTATATTTACATCAAATTTCAAACAAATTCGGAATACGCTTTTTACAATTTGAATTTGAAATTTTCAAGTGGTCTCCACTTGAAAACAAAATGGCGGAGCAACTTGTTTAACAAATTTATCTAAGTTATTTATAAGATAAGTTAAGTCACTGTTCAAATTTGGATCCATTTGGAGTATTATTTCGGAAGTTATCATGGTTTTAAATGTTCAAGTGGTAGCCTGATTTCAAGTGGTCCCGCTTAACTTAAGATATCCGCCACTTTATTAAAAATGACGGATAAATTTCATTAATAAACTTCATTGAGACCCTATGTGGTCTATATTTACATCAAATTTCAAACAAATTCGGAATACGCTTTTTACAATTTGAATTTGAAATTTTCAAGTGGTCTCCACTTGAAAACAAAATGGCGGAGCAACTTAGTTAACAAATTCATCTAAGTTATTTATAAGTTAAGTTAAGACACTGTCCAAATTTGGTTCCATTTGGAGTATTATTTCGGAAGTTATCATGGTTTTAAATTTTCAAGTGGTAGCGTGATTTCAAGTGGCCCCGCTTAACTTAAGATATCTACCACTTTATTAAAAATGACGGATAAATTTCATTAATAAACATTATTGAGACCCTTATGTGGTCTATATTTACATCAAATTTCAAACAAATTCCGAATACGCTTTTTGCAATTTGAATTTGAAATTTTCAAGTGGTCTCCACTTGAACACAAAATGGCCGAGAAACTTGGTTAATAAACTCATCTAAGATATTTATAAGATATGTTAAGACACTGTCTAAATTTGGTTCGATTTGGAGTATTATTTCGGAAGTTGTAGTGATTTTAAATTTTCAAGTGGTAGCCTGATTTCAAGTGGTCCCGCTCAACTTAAAATATCTGCCACTTTATTAAAAATGGCGGATAAACTTCATTGAGAACCTTATGTGGCCTGTTTTACAACAAAATTCAAGCAAATCTTGCTTTAAATATGCTTTTTACAATGTCGGTTTGAAATTTTCAAGTGGCTGCCACTTGAAAACAAAAAGTCGGAGCAACTTGGTTAACGAACTCATCCAAGATATTTATAAGATCAGTTCACTGTCCAAATTTGGTTCCATTTCGAGTATTATTTCGGGAGTTATCGTGATGACAAAATTTTCATTATATATATATTATATATATACATATATATGTAGAATCTTGGCTGGGTGTCTAGAGGTGGGGCAATGATGAGATGCGACTTAGATAACGAAGACATTTATTACGTAACATACACAAAACAGATTAAATATAAGGATTAACATATAACAGCAGACTTCCTATCATTAACCAACTGCTGGTTTCGAGGCTTAGCACATAACAAGCTTTCTTCATCAGTATAACCGTAACAAAATAACATTTAAGCACCTACTTCTACTTATATACACAAAAACACCTACGCGTGCTATCAAATAGTAAAAATGAAGTAATGAGCCCTCCATGGCTCTACACACTTATTATGAATATTCTGTGCTCAAATTAGGACTAAATGAGCATGTCAGCCTTCACGCTGACGGTCTCAACCGATCTCCACTGCAGCCAGATCTCAACTGACTCCCGTCCGTCATCTCGTTCAAAGATAAGCATCCGAGACAGCGCCATCTGTTGGCTGTGCAAGGAACTTCCCACAACGCTCGGCCATTCTGATGTGCGGTGACCTCACCGTAAACCAGCCTGGGATACTAAAGGATATCTGCAAAATACAATTAAAAGAAAAAAAATCTGATGTGGGCACCACATTACTTCCTTATACACTTTTAGAAATATACATAATGTTAAAAAACATTGACATTGGACCCGAAACAGTTGGCTAAAAATATTTTTAAAAAATGAATTATCACCGTGTTCTGAGTTTTCTGAAAGTTAGCTAAAAACCGATTGCAAGATTTGTACTGGTAACGCTGACGAAGGCAGCAGGGACCCGAAAAAATTGGCTAAAAGTATTAAAAAAAGGAATTTTACCATGTTCTGAACTATTCTGAAAGTTTTAAATGTCTACCTAGTCGGGAAGTTAGTTAAATAATTTTTTTGTTGGACCATATAAACGCTGCCGAAGGCAGCAGGGACCTGAAACAGTTGGCTAAAAGTATTAAAAAGATGCATATTCACCGTGTTCTGAAGTATTCTGAATGTTTCAAATGTCTAGCTAGTCGGGAAGTTAGTTAAATAAATTTTCTGTTGAACCATGTAAACGCTGCCGAAGGCAGCAGTGACCCGAAACAATTGGCCAAAAATATTTAAAAAATGCATTGTCACCGTATTTTGAGCTTTTCCGGAAGTTTTAAATGTCTAGCTAGTCGGGAAGTTAGTTACAAATCGATTCCAAGATTTGAACTGGTAACGCTGCCGAAGGCAGCAGGGACCCTATAAAGTTGGCTAAAAGTATTTAAAAAATGCATTTTCACCGTGTTCTGATCTAATCTGAAAGTTTCAAATGTCTAGCTAGTCGGGAAGTTAGTTAAATGAATTTTCTGTTGAATCGCATAAACGCTGCTGAAGGCAGCAGGTATCGGAAACAGTTGGCTAAAAATATTTAAAAAATGCATTGTCAACGTGTTCTGAGCTTTTCTGAAAGTTTCAAATGTCTAGCTAATCGGAAAGTCAGTTAAATTGCAAGATTTGTCTAAACCGTTTTTGAGTTATTACCGTTTTTTGATACATTATGGCCAAATTTTTGTCATTATGAACCTAATTTTCCTAAATATCTCCAAAACGGAAAATCATAGAAAGTCCAAAAAGGGAGGTGCACAACTAGATGTTATAACAAACCTATATACCAATTCGCAACTTTCTACGTCCAACCGTTTTTGAGTTATGCGACATACCCACACACAGACACACACACACACATACAGACGTCACGAAAAATCGTGTAAAATCCCTTATATCTCTAAAACGAGAGCTCGTGTTAAGATGACACTTGCAGGTGTGCAACTAGACATCATGAAAGTCACACGTATAAATTAGCAACATTCAGCGATCATTCGTTTTCGAGCAATGTGAAATACAAAATCCATTTCGCAAATCGGGATTACTATACTTCCTTATACTTTGTATAAGGAAGTAAAAAACAAAAAAGAGAAACATACATTAAAAAAAAATTATGTACATAAAAATTCACAGTTAACTTTTTCTTTAAAGTTTATCAGTCTAGTTTGTGGACCATAATTTCATATGGTCTGCAGAAGTACTAGTATGTATAGGTCCTTCGTGATCACCTATCTTCTCGACTTCATATCTGTCTTTGGTCTTTACTCGCACAACTTTATAAGGACCTAAGAATTTTGGTCTTAGTTTCATGCCGGTTCCAAACTGAGTTCGCTGGATGGCAACTAGATCATTAATTTTATATACATGGGCTTTCTTTCTCTTCTTGTTGTAACATCGGCGATTTTCTTCTTGAATCTTAAGAATGTTTTTTCTTGCTTCTTCACGAATGGTGTTAAGATTATCAGGCATGGAATTTATCCTTTCCTCTTCGAGGAGTTCAAGTATTCTCTTATCTTCTTTCTTTCTCATTGTTACTCCAGTGAGTAATTCGAACGGAGTTCTTTAGGTACTTCTCGATACGGTGGAATTAATAGTTCTCTGAACAGCCTCAACAAACTTGTACCACTTGTTAGGGTCATTTATACACAACTTGGATAATACAGGAATGATTGTTCGATGAAGTCTCTCAATTTGACCATTCCCTCTTGGGATTCCAGTTGTGATGGTGTCATGTTCAATTCCCTCTGATTTACAGTAATCTGCAAATTCCTTAGATATGAACGCAGGTCCACGATCAGATATTATTCTTGCGGGGTTTCCAAAAATAGCAGCTTGCTGTTTTAATTTTTGCAAGGCGTCTGCTGAAGAAGTTGATTTAACCGGGTATAGCCACGAAAATTTACTAAATCCATCGATGACGGTGAAAATGTGATTGTAGTTTTTGTTAGTGGTTGGTAATGGACCCACAAAATCGATGTGATACGTGGATAATGGTATATCTCCTTTAGGGATAGGGTTCAAAAAACCTTCTCCTTTTCCCTGTTTCTTATTTACAAGTATACATTCTACACAACTTTTTACAACATTATCTATGCATTTTTTCATATTAGGAAAGTAATATTCTCGTTTAACTAACTCTTCAGTTTTATTAGCCGAAAAATGTCCTAAGGCATGACATTTCTTTACGACCTCGATTTGCATGATCTCTGGGACAATTAGTACATCCCTATCATTTAACACTTTATATAAAACATTATTTTTTAACACATATTCGTCATTTTGGTTCTGTTGTAAAAGAGATTTCATAGTGTTGATAAACTCATCACTTTCTTGAGCAGTAGCAATACGATGAGTAAGGGTATCAGTTGTTACAGTCATTACAGGGTGTCTGCTAAGCGCGTCAACATGCTGCATTTGTTTACCAGGTCGATGTTCTACTTCGTCGTCGAATTCCTGTAACAGGAAAGACCACCTGGCTACCTTAGGTGTCAATTCACGTTTATCTAAAGTTTAGTGAACGCTTGACAGTCAGTATAAATTTTCAATTTACTACCTAATAAATAGTTCCTAAATTTTTTAAGAGGGCTTCTACTATCGCTAACACTTCTAACTCATAACTACAGTATTTTTCTTCTTGTACAGAGGTCTTTTTACTCATATAATGGATTGGATAGTACTGTCCATCGTCATCTTGTTGTAATAGGATTGCACCGAATCCTAATTTAGATGCATCTGTATGAACTTCTAACTTATAGCCTTGCTTAAAAAGGTGTAAGACAGGCGTATTAGATAAAATGTCTTTCAGCTTTTGAAAAGCCAATTTCTGTTCTTTCTCGAATTTAAATGGAGTGGAAGCACGTAATAAGTCACTGAGTGGTCTTGCTATGTTGGCATATGATATGAACGAATAAATTTTCTAAAGTAACCCGTTAAACCTAAGAAACTCTGCACTTCCCTAGCATTACGGGGTTCTGGGAAATTTTGGACTGCAAGAGTTTTTTCTACTGAGGGTTTAATCGTGCCATTCTCAATTATGTGACCTAAGAAATCGATCTTTCGTTTCAAAAACTGACATTTCTTTAAATTTAACTCTAGACCAAATTTTGATGCCGTTTCTAACACACGTTTTAATTTATCTAACCCTTCATTCTCATCTTTAGATGGAATAATTATATCATCTAAATAAATAATTACAGTACCCTCTTTTAATAAGTCTTTAAACACATAATTTACATATCTTTGAAATACTAAGGGACTATTACATAATCCATAGGGAACTTTTAGAAACTCATACTGGGCATTATCGGTCACAAAAGCTGTATATTTCCTACTTTTTTCCTCTACATCAACTTGTAAAAACGCATTCTTTAAATCTAGTGTCGAAAAAACTTTACCCTGCCCTAATCTATCAAATAAATCTTCAATATTTGGCAACGGGTATTTATCTTTAATTATTTTCTTATTTAAAGCACGATAATCACAGCATAACCTTATTCCTCCATCTTTTTTCCTACACACCACTATTGGCGAAGCATAATTTGACGTACTTTCTCTAATTATACCATCCTTTAACCACTGGTCAATTTGTCTATCCACCTCTGATTTCTCTACAAATGATAATCTGCGAGAGCGTAAGCATACTGGTGTATCATCAGATAAAATAATAGACATTTTTAAATCAGTACTTTTTGTTTTAACTGGCTTATAACTTTTTATTAATTCGCTTAATATCTCTTTTAACGACTTATCTAAAATATGAGTGACATCGAATTTTGCTTCTTCTGAAAAATTGCACATATTTGAAAAAAAAGAATCTATTTCATTTTCCTTTCGATCGAATACAGGAAAAGAACACTCATTTGCTTCATCGAAATCGCTTTCCCCCGAACTCAGAAAATTTTTCCCCCCTATGTCGGAATTCGAAACATGTGTTTCCTCTTTATTTTGTTGTTTCAAAATATGAAAGATATTACCAGGGAGAATTACGTCACATGACAAATTGTTGCAAAAAGCCCCGATTACATTTATTGAATCATGATTAGGTAAAGATATTTTAAATTCAGTCAGATTTGCATCTTTCTTTTCATTAAAGCAGCTAACTAGAGTGGTTGAAGAAATAACATTTTTAGTCTGTGGAATGCTATTTTTATTTACAATTAGAATCGAAGGACCTGAATCTTTTAACCCTTTAAGTGGGATATCATCCACTAAAATATCAACATATTCGAGCTCATTAACAATTAGGTTAATCGGACTTGTTTCGGATTGAACTACTGAATTCGTAGGAAGATTTTCACGGAATTCTTTTTTCTCTGAAATACGTTTAGGACACACTCTAGCGAAATGAAATGTTTTCCCTTTTGCACCACAAATGTAACACATTCTTTCATGCTTTTCGTGAGTTTGATTAGATACCGAATTACGTATTATGGGATCTTTATTATTATAATGTGTCTTTCTAAAAGGAGTTTTGTTTACAAACCGCTTATTCTCTGAACTTTCGTTTCGCGTATTATTATTAGTTTCAATTAACGATTTCCCTCTAGAAGAGTAGAATAAATCACACTCCCGACCTAATTCGTTGGGTTTAAACCAATTTTGACCTTCTCGAACACTAATATGTTCCTTAGTTCTAGAATCCAACGTTTCATATAATTTATCAGAAACTATTACATCACACAATTGCTTAACGTCGTTAACCCCTCTCAATCTACAATAGTAATCAAAAGAAGCGCTTAGACGGGAAGCGAATTGGACATGAGATTCTGACGGATTACGCAACGCATTTTTAAAATTACTTAAACATTCACGCGGCGTTGGTTGAAATTGTCTTAAAATTAATTCCTTAACTTTTTCATAATCGTTAATTTCTTCGGTGGTTACGTACGCAAGAACCTGATTACATTTATCGCCCAATAAATTAATCAATATTTCCGATTTGAATTTAGACGGTACATTTTTAGAAACGAATGCTTTTTCAAGGGATTGAAAAAATAAGTGCAAAGCTTCCGGTTTCTCAGGTACTGAAATGGTTAATGTTCGAATACTTCTAATTAAATTTTCTAATGATTGTGAAGTAGTTTCTGAATTTGATTGCTCAACATTATTACTAGAATTATTTGCTGCAGCCTGTAACTTTAAATTCTGTAACTCTATTTCTTTTTCTAACTGGGATAATTTAATTCTTTCTATCTCAATTTTGGTTTGTTCTTCTACAGATTTCAACTTTTGTTCTTCTACTAACATTTTAATAACACCTCTAACAAATTCTAAATCATTTTTATAAATATCAGAACTCTCAATCAAAGTTTTGATTTCAAGTACCTTAGCTTCCGCCGGAACAGTTAGGCCTAATTCTTCAGCAATTGTTCTTAAATCGACTTTTCTAATACCTTGTAACACGTTTTGGGCCATTATAACTCTAAGTAATTACTTATACCAGAAAATATTTCAATATTTCTACCAAATTAATATCATACTTAAATAGAAACAAAATAATTTTTCTTAAAAATGATTCTATGCTTTTTGTTCTCAAATCAAAATTATCATGATTTTTAAATAACCACATGCAGAACAATTTGTATTATACAACAGAATATTTAGATCATCTTATATATTTCTTAATTATTACACATATTTCATATAATATCACCATTATCATTATTGTTCTCTATTTAATAATTATTATCACTTTCGTTTTAAAATAATATTGTTATAATATTGTTAAAATAATATTAAAAATCTGGTGTGAAACAACCACACGACTTCCATTACCCGCTATTACATGTATTACATGCATTTTTGAGAGATAATGTGATCAGAAAACATAAAAGTGACCAAAAAAGAAAATCGTTAGAGCCGTTTTTGAGATACCAACGTTTACAAAAAATCAATTATTGACCGGAAAACAATAATTACATACAAAAGCATATTTAAAAGTGAGTTAAAATGGCGAGTTTGAAAAAAATCCGTACAACCGTTTTTAAAGGAACGCCTTTGCGAGGCCTGAAATTGAGCTATTTATACAGGACGCCTATCAATTTTCATGAACTAACCAACTATATCATTCGAAAGGATATCTGATAGAGTGTTTATATAGCAAATTTGAAGAAAATCGTTAGAGCCGTTTTTGAGATACGGACTTACGGTCCCACTTCCGGTTTCCGATGTCCCATTTCCGGTTAAACTCAATTATTGACAGGAAAACAATAATTACATACAAAAGCATATTTAAAATTGAGTTAAAATGGCGAGTTTGAAAAAAATCCGTACAACCGTTTTTAAAGGAACGCCCTTGGGAGGCCTGAAATTGAGCTATTTATACAGGACGCCTATCAATTTTCTTGAACTAACCAACTATATCATTCGAAAGGACATCTAATAGAGTGTTTATATAGCAAGTTTGAAGAAAATCGTTAGAGCCGTTTTTGAGATACGGACTTACGGTCCAACTTCCGGTTTCCGATGTCCCACTTCCGGTTTTTCAATTTTCACCAAAATTTGGAAATTTCATCTGTAGGCCAGACGTATTTGAATTCTAAAGTTTCGTAGCTCTATCTTTATTAGTTTCTGAGCTATAATAGCCAGAAGATTCTCCACATACATACACACACACACGCACACACACACACACATACATACACACTGACCAATTGCCAAAAATCACTTTTTTGGACTCAGGGGACCTTAAAACGTGTAAATCAGGTGAAAACCCGATATCGAATTTTCAGACCGAATACAATACTTCCATTACCTACGGTAGTAGGGTAATGGAAGTAAAAACAACAATAAGCAAAATACTAAATGATTATTCAGAATATTTTTTCAATCATAATTCTTATTTCTATTCATTCTTCTCAAGTAATGTATTTATTTAATTTCATCACACAGTGAAACCAAAAGTGTACTCAAAAAATATTTCACCATTAATTTCTAATTCAAAACTGTATTAAATTCCTTTTTCTCAATTTATGCATTAATCATTATTATTTATTATCAAATAGAATGATAAATATATAACAGTTACCTTTTATAACTTGTTGATGCCATAATATCGCGGCAGAGTCCCCACTTGTAGAATCTTGGCTGGGTGTCTAGAGGTGGGGCAATGATGAGATGCGACTTAGATAACGAAGACATTTATTACGTAACATACGCAAAACAGATTAAATATAAGGATTAACATATAACAGCAGACTTCCTATCATTAACCAACTGCTGGTTTCGAGGCTTAGCACATAACAAGCTTTCTTCATCAGTATAACCGTAACAAAATAACATTTAAGCACCTACTTCTACTTATATACACAAAAACACCTACGCGTGCTATCAAATAGTAAAAATGAAGTAATGAGCCCTCCATGGCTCTACACACTTATTATGAGCATTCTGTGCTCAAATTAGGACTAAATGAGCATGTCAGCCTTCACGCTGACGGTCTCAACCGATCTCCACTGCAGCCAGATCTCAACTGACTCCCGTCCGTCATCTCGTTCAAAGATAAGCATCCGAGACAGCGCCATCTGTTGGCTGTGCAAGGAACTTCCCACATATATATAGAGAGATAAACGAAGTGATTGCAATAGGTCGATTTCTAATGAAATCAACCTAAAAAAAAAAAGATTTTGATGAAATTCTGGCAAAAGCAGAATTTAGTTTAGGACGGAGGACTATTAGTTTTTTTTTTCTTTTTTCAAATTATAACATCGCTTTCAAATTATTCAATTATATTTTCGATAAATTTTAGATTTCGACAAATGTCCAACTATCGAAATTGACAACGCAAAAATCCCAGATTGAGACTAATAGGGCCTCAGTCCTAATAAATAAATAAAATAAATCTCCGTCCATCTGTGTGAGTGACAAAAAGTTTATGGCAGGTCTAGATCAAGAACTAAACTAATACACATAACTTAAAATATTATATTTAGTTGCATCTTGACATAAATTGGTGACAATCAAACTCTCTTTTATATCACACAAGCAGCGTTGGTATGGTGTGACTGCCCCCATTTTCGGAAAACTTTTGTCAGCTTTTCTATATATATAAAAGAGTAAACTCACTGATTCACTGATTCACTGACTCAACACGGTTGTGGCGATCCTATGGGAGATAGAGTCGCAATTTTTGGTAAGCAGGTTGATTTTAGGACCCTGACGCTCACTAAGACGAGATTTTGCGAAATACCCCCCCGTTCCCCCCGGGGGGGGGGAGAAGGCAAAAATCACCTTTATAAGTATATCTCGGCTCCAAATTGCTTCACGGTGAAGAAATTGCAGATGGGGAGACTAGACTTGAATACAAAAAAATCTTTTTCTGCGATTTTGGAATTTTGGATTTTTAAGGGGGGTAGGGGTAAAAATGAGATTTTCGGGGGCGCATAAGGCAAAAACACATTTATAAGCATAACTCGGCACCAAATTACTTCACAGGGAAGAAATTGCAGATGGGGACACTAGGCTTGAATACGAAAAAATCATTTTCTGCGATTTTCGAATTTTTGATTTTTATGGGGGGAAGGGGGTGAAAATGATTTTCGGAGTTGCTGAAGACAAAAACACCTTTATAAGCATAACTCAGCTCCAAATTGCTTCACGAGGAAGATATTGCAGATGGAGAGACTAGACTTGAATACAAAAAAATCATTTTCTGCGATTTTGGATTTTTGGATTTTTAAGGGGGAAAAGGGGTGAAAATGATTTTCGGAGGCGCAGGAGGCAAAAACACCTTTATAAGCATAACTCGGCTCCAAATTACTTCACGATGAAAAAATTACAGATGGGGAGACTAGACTTAAGTACAAAAAAATCACTTTCTGTGATTTTGGAATTTTAGATTTTTAAGGGGGGAGAGGGGCTGAAAATGATTTTCGAAGGTGCAGAAGGCAAAAACCACCTTTATAAGCACAACTCGACTCCAAATTGCTTCACGGTGAAGAAATTGCAGAGGGAGAGACTAGACTTGAAAACAAAAGAATCATTTTCTGCGATTTTGGAATTTTGGATTTTTAAGGGGGGAAGGGGGTATAAATAATTTTCGGAGGCGCATAAGGCAAAAACACATTCATAAGTATAACTCGGCTCCAAATAACTTCACAGTGAAGAAATTGCAGATGGGGAGACTAGACTTGAATACGAAAATATAATTTCCTGCGATTTTGGAATTTTGGATTTTTAACGGGAGAAGGGGGTATAAATGATTTTCGGAGGCAAATTTAGAAAAATACGGATTTTCGAGTAAAAGTAATAGCTCAAAGATGTAAAAAAAAAAAAAAAAAAAAAAAAACCGCCAAGCGTCTTCTTGAAAATATTTGCAAAAACTCATTTTTTGATTTTTTCCGATTTTTTTTTAGGGGGGGGAGGGGGGGCAAAAAAATAAAAATAGTGTCAGATCGTTCAAAATTGGTACACAGAGGGTTTCGATACTTACAAATCGATTGCAGATATTTTCGAATTTGTAAAATTATTAGAAGGGGTGGGAAGGGGGGGCTATGGGCAAAAACAAGTAGAAATACAGTTAGGCCGTTCAAAACTAGTACAGATAGGTTTTAAAGGCCTGCAAGTCGAATGGGGATATTTTCGAAAGTGTAAAGTTATTAGGAGGGGCGAGAAGCGGGGAGGAGAGGGGCGGGGGCAAAAAATAAAAATAGAGTTAGATCGTTCAAAATTGGTATAATGAGGTTTTCGATACCTACAAATCGATTGCGGATATTTTCGAATTTGTAAAATTATTAGGAGGGGCGGGAAGGGGGTGTGTGGGCAAAAACAAATAGAAATACAGTTAGGCCGTTCAAAATTGGTACAGATAGGTTTTAGAGGCCAGCAAGTCGAATGGGGATATTTTCGAAAGTGTAAAGTTATTAGGAGGGCCGGTAAAGGGGGGGCGGAGGGGCAAAAAAATAGAATAGAGTTAGAGCATTCAAAATTGGTATAATGAGGTTTTCGATACCTACAAATGGATTGCGGATATTTTCGAATTTTTAAAATTATTAGGATAGACGGGAAGGGGGGGGGGCGAAGGGGGAAAATAATAGAAATAAGAGTTAGAGCATTTCGGGAATTTTTTCCGAAGGCAGTGAGAACCCGGTGCGACATTTTTCCTAATAAGATTTTTTTTCTGTTTTTTTTCACGTGATAAAAGTTAATGCAATTTTGAGAATTCAGTAATTATAGCGATTCATTTAAAAATAGGGACCAGCGAAGCGGGCGTTGCCTGCTAGTATAATATAAAATTTCACAAAACTTAATACTTGAAAAAACGCTCTTATAAAACTATGTACGTTAAAATAGGTATATATCGGCTGGCAGGTGAATCATTTAAACTGCAATTTCCTCCGTATACGGAAAGGTTATACCTGAGCATCTATAGCGTATAAGCATCAAACTTAATATGTGAGATGGCCATTATTACTGTCAGAGAAAAAAAACTACTAGAAAACGTTTTTTTTTTCCTTGACTTGGCAACAAGAAAAAAAAAAGTACAAAATTAAGGAAATAAAATGAAAATAGAATATAAATATTAAAAATAAAACTGAGTGAAAACGTGCAATCCGCGATTGTAATGATCGATAGATGGCGCTTTCTCAACACTGCAGTTGTTAGTAAACATTATAGCCACGTGTGTTCCATTAGTGTTCTTTTTGTTATTCTACTTAATATTCGTACTATAATTTCTCCGCCATTACATTATGGAAAATTGATTGCTTTTGGAAAAAATACTTCAGTTTATTCAAAGTTCGATCGGAAGTAGATTTTTAACTGAAGTTGAACAAATATTAATTTCAAATCAT
This sequence comes from Salticus scenicus, assembly GCA_963930645.1. Taxonomy (NCBI): domain Eukaryota; kingdom Metazoa; phylum Arthropoda; class Arachnida; order Araneae; family Salticidae; genus Salticus; species Salticus scenicus. Next base: position 176,362,225 of record OZ005652.1, read on the forward strand.
CTGATTAATTCTTTACTTCCATTAGCCGAAGCAACTGAAATTTTAAATTTGTCATTTGTAAATAAATGGAAGCTCAATTCTGGATTTCTTGATCCTTTGGAGTTAGATTGTAGCACACAACAGTATGTGTTATCTTTTTTACCGTATTTATTCATTTTTATTCAATAAATATATGTGAAACTAAATATCGGCAAGCAATGGCGGCTGTATGGAATTCGAATTAAACCATGTTTATTGTAATTTCACCTTAGCCCACCAGAGGGCGAGCATTTCATTACAATCGCGGATAGAAATGGAAAAATGAATTTTTTCTATGAATTAACTTTAAAAATTAATTATATTGTCAAAATAATTGGCAACAAGTTAAAAAAAATATATTAAAACCAACGAGATATATATATTAGAGTGCTGATTCAATGGATGAAGGATTAGCTTTCTGTGGTTCAAGATGAATCACGTGACATGCTCGAATAGGTTGCTGTGTTTAGCCCTTTATCGCTATTTTGGCATTTAAAATATCAGTTCAACAAATTATCATTGTTATTAGGTAACATGACAGTCCTATGACCGAAATAAATTGCTTTTAAAATAATTTTACACATATTTCACATTTTAATAAATAATAAAATACCTTCCTTTTCATCGTTTCTCAACAAACTTTAAAAGTGTTTATAAAACAAAATTTAAACTTTTAAAGAGCTAAATTTAACAACAAATAATAATTTTTCAACTATTTTTAAGCATTTTGTCGGTTAAAGTTTAACTACACGAAATAAAAAAGAAGTAAAATCAAAATCAAAATGGTTTAGAACAAAAGAATATTAAACTACGTAAAGTAAACAAAAACATTGAAACCGTTGCCATAGAAATGTACTGAAAATGAGCTGTTACCAAGGAAACCACCGAATACGCATGTGCAAGGAAAGCATGTCACATGACTCATCTTGAACCTTCTCAAGGGTTACCATTTATCACTCTACTTTATATATCTCGTTGATTAAAACCAACGAGATATATAAATTAGAGTGCTGATTCAATGGATGAAGGATTAGCTTTCTGTGGTTCAAGATGAATCACGTGACATGCTCGAATAGGTTGCTGTGTTTGGCCCTTTATCGCTATTTTGGCATTTAAAATATCAGTTCAACAAATTATCATTATTAATAGGTAACATGACAGTCCTATGACCGAAATAAATTGCTTTTAAAATAATTTTACACATATTTCACATTTTAATAAATAATAAAATACTTTTCTTTTCATCGTTTCTCAACAAACTTTAAAAGTGTTTATAAAACAAAATTTAAACTTTTAAAGAGCTAAATTTAACAACAAATAATAATTTTTCAACTATTTTTAAGCATTTTGTCGGTTAAAGTTCAACTACACGAAATAAAAAAGAAGTAAAATCAAAATCAAAATGGTTTAGAACAAAAGAATATTAAACTACGTAAAGTAAACAAAAACATTGAAACCGTTGCCATAGAAATGTACTGAAAATGAGCTGTTACCAAGGAAACCACCGAATACGCATGTGCAAGGAAAGCATGTCACATGACTCATCTTGGACCTTCTCAAGGGTTACCATTTATCACTCTACTTTATATATCTCGTTGATTAAAACCAACGAGATATATAAATTAGAGTGCTGATTCAACGGATGAAGGATTAGCTTTCCGTGGTTCAAGATGAATCATGTGACATGCTGCAATAGGTTGCTGTGTTTGGCCCTTTATCGCTATTTTGGCATTTAAAATATCAGTTCGACAAATTATCATTATTATTAGGTAACATGACAGTCCTATGACCGAAATAAATTGTTTTTAAAATAATTTTACACGCATTTCACATTTTAATAAATAATAAAATACCTTTTTTTACGTCGTTTCCCAACAAAGTTTAAAAGTGTTTATAAAAGAAAATTTAAACTTTTAAAGAGCTAAATTTAACAACAAATAATAATTTTTCAACTATTTTTAAGCATTTTGTCGGTTAAAGTTCAACTACAAGAAATAAATAAGAAGTAAAATCAAAATGATTTAGAACAAAAGAATATTAAACTACGTAAGTAAACAAAAACATTGGCTGCGAAGAACAATCTCCAAACCGTTGCCATAGAAATTTACTAAAAATAAGCTGTTACCAAGGGAACCACCGAATACACAGGTGCAAGGAGAGCATGTCACATGACTCATCTTGGACCTTCTCAAGGGTTACCATTTATCACTCTACTTTATATATCTCATTGATTAAAACTATGGTTCAAAGTAAACTGCAAACAAAATTTAAAGAAATGAATATTATAACCGTTGCTAGGGGACGCAACACAGTTACCGTATGTTTTTATATATATCAATAGACATTAAAGAAAAAAGTGTCCCTAAATTAAGTTTTATTGAATAAAGACTTATTTATTTATTTCCTATATTCCAAAATTTAAAATCGGATTGATTTTTTATACTATCCGAAATTTAAAATGATAATGACCTTCGTCGCATCAAACGGAAACGATGCATTAAATTTATCTTCAACATATAAAAACTAAAACGATAGATTCAACTTTTTCATCAAATAAAATTGAAACATGTTCCAATGCAATAACATATGTACTCACCAAATAAACATGAAATGAAATGCGTTTCAGAGTATCAAATCTATCTTCATCAGATAAGCAATACATAAAATTGGTTATAAAATTATAACGATATATCGACAGATAAAAATTATTACAATAGACTTAATCTATTATAAACTGATCGAGCTGAAACGCATTTCCATTATTATTATTTTTTTTTTTTTTTTTTTCCTCTCTAGATAAAATTAAAGCGATGCATCCTGTATTTATCAGATAAACCTAAAACTATAGATTCAATGTATCATCACCGAATGAAACTGAAATACGTTTCAATATAATAAATCTGTCATCATTAGATAAAACAAAATTGAAACGTCTTTCTTTGCTTAAAAACTGTCTTCGTCAGATTAAAATAAAATGAAGAGTGTTACGATACATTAGATATAGCCTCTTCATTTAAAGTTAAACAAACAACGCGTTTTGAAATATTTCCATCAAATCAAATTATATTGTAAACAATTAATTGAATCTATTTTCACTAGATTAAACATGTTTGTTCAAATAACTTTTTGTTTATGACAGTAATAATATTAATGTAATTTGTATAATAATTGATAAATTAAACTTCTTTAAATGTTCACAAACCTCAAAATTAAATTTAGAAAAAAAAATTATTTATTTCGGTACACTGCCCGACACAAGAACGTGAAATAAAATAAAATAAAATTCGAGCTTCAAATCAAACAGTATTCCGCCATTGTAATGAAATGCTCGCCCTCTGGTGGGCTAAGGTGAAATTACAATTAACATGAATAGCTTTCGGCTTTCGTCGAGACGCCATTGCTTGCCGATGTTTATAGTTTCACATATAGTATTTATTGAATAAAAATGAATAAATCCGGTAAAAAAGATAACACATACTGTTGTGTGCTACAGTGTAGCTCCAAAAATCAAGAAATCCAAAATTAAGCTTCCATTTATTTCCAAATGACAAATTTAAAATTTCAGTTGCTTCGGCTGATGGAAGTAAAGAATTAATCAGATGATTTGAAACTAATATTTGTCCAGCTTCAGTTAAATACCTACTTCCGATCGAACTTTGAATAAGCTGAAATATTTTTTCCAAAAGCAATTAATTTTCCATGTAATGGCGGAGAAATTATAGCACGAATATTAAGTAGTAACATAAATAGAACAATAATAAGCACACTTGGCTACTATATTTATTAACAACAAAAGCTGAAAAAGCGCCATCTATCGATCATTACAAACGCGGATACTTATTGAAAGCCATCTGCTTTGATTATCGCGCGAATAAGTGCAAAAATATTCCTTTAATTACACAGGCCTACAAAAATGAAGTTGACAAAATTTGATTTGACGATTTCAGCTGATCTTCATGTTTTTTGATATGCTGAAACCGAAAATGCAGCCCATTTTTCTCTCACGTATACATTTTTGTCAAATCAGGGTGTTTACCGACAAGATTTCTTACATATACCATTATAACAATCAGTTGATTGACATGGTTTTAAGTCGCACTAGTGCTTCACAATTACAACAATACGCATCTATGATTGATTAATCATGGAAACATACTATAAAACTTACTATATAATTATACTGGGGGAAGAGTAACCGAAGAAATTGTATAGGCAGGCACCCTGTACTGGCAAAAATCTATATGTGATACAGAAAAACTGGCTTTAATTTCGGTTTCAGCACACCAAAAAACATAAAGATCAGCCAAAATTATTAAATCAAAATTTTAAATATCGACTTGTGTTACCGACGTCGACGCTTAGCGCGTTCTCGTTCTATACATCCAGAAGAAAAGAAAATACTACCTCCTTTTTCTGTTCAGAACTGTTCACCTGCTCCCAACAATTCCACTGTTCCGAGGTTCCCACAGTTCTCATAGTTGCTCCGGACGAACTCAATGTAAAAAAAGTAACAGTTATCTGCTGCAAGAAACGAGTAGTTTACGAAAAAATTACGTTGTTTGAACTTATTTTCTCCAATTACCGAGAGTTTCTTGCAGCAGATAACTGTTATTTTTTTACATTGATGTTCATCTGCTCTTCTGTTCAAGAACAGTTCTCCTGTTTTGACTTGTTCCGCAAACTTGACTGGTTTCTGCCTCATTTTTAAATGAACAGATTTTCTATCGTCGTATCGCCAATCAAGCGATATTCTTTTTTTTTTTTTCTAGAACTCCATAGTTAATAGTAATAAATGCTGATTGTCTGGTAACCTTTCTTTTTCTTCCCCGATTAAAATCAGCATCATTGTGAAGCAATCATACACAAGTGAGAGATATATATTCAGTGTTGCATTGGCGAAAGTGAACAGGAATGGGCAAAAGTGAATGGTTCTTCAGTGGCGTGATGGTGTGGCTAGCTGTTGGCTATGGTGCAAGGACAAATTTAGTGTTCCTAAGTAAGAAGCAGACTCGCAAAGATTATATTGAAACACTAAGCAGTGAGTTTTTGCCATTTATGTGTGATCTTGGAGGAGAAAACTGGATTTTCCAACAAGATGGATACACACCGCTAACAACGTTAAAAAATGATTTCATGAGAACAACTTCAATGTTTTACCCTGGCCAGCCAAGAGTCCAGATATGAATCCTGTAGAAAACATTTGGGCTATACTTGTTCATAAAATTTATGAGGGTGGACGCCAGTATGAATCAATTCACCAGCTCAAAGAAGCTCTTACAATTTGGGAAATTTTCTGTCAAAAAAAGATTCAGAATCTCTGATTCGATGCCGAGAGTATACGAACTTATTAAAGCAAATGGGAGACGAACCCCTTACTAAAAACGTTTTATTTTAGAGATACAAGACCTGCCCGTCTACTTTTTTAAAGAAAAATTACAATATATGATGTCTCAATATAATTATATTAGAGAAATGAACCTCATGTCTCTAATTAAAGAAATAAACGGCTTTAAAGTATGACAAGTAAGTGTCCGTCTACTTTATTTATGCAGTGTATATTGCATATCTTCAATAATAAGCATGCGATTTCTGACCATACAGATAGTTATTTAATAACATTAAAAATCTTTAATATTCATCTGATTTGCTGGACGCATAAATGTAAAAGATGTATAAACGGTGCTTTACTGTATATATATATATTTTTTCATGTACATGAAGTGTACCTACATGCATAATCCTGATTGCTGCAGTACAGAATTTTATGTATTTTCTAGTCCATACACAAGCTATATTAAGAGTATGCTGTTACCGCTGAAATAGGTTGCACAAGTTAGCTGTATCAAATGTTTTTTCTTTTGCACAAAAATTATTTCCTAGTTAACTTCTACTATTATCAATAATTCATATTAATTTTACAATCACAAGTTAAAAATAACTCTCATTAAGCTTATTTATACGAAATTTTGTCCTATAGAGCAGGCGCATGTTTATAAACAAACGACGCTATTCTGCAACTTCTGCGCATGTAGGCAAAGTATCTGCCTTTCCATTGGTGCTTTATCCCACCTTTTGCCTACAATCTACAGTACGTGCGGTATAATCTGTCACAGTGACATCCCGTGCGCTTGCTCTATACTGCCATGTTAGAAGTTTAGAAAAAATGCGATCACAGCGCCACCTGTTGAGCGATTGATCCCCAAATCTAATCAGCACCAGTTTATGTCAGGGTCCAACTAAATACCAAGTTTGGTTAAATTTCATTCATTGGTTCATGAGATAAAGTGTCCACAAAAATCGTGATACACACACACAGACAGACATTTTCTAAAAACTATCAATTCATGTTCAGGACATCCCAAAACGTGTAAATCCATCAAAAAACAGAGGTCGAAAATTTTCACAAATCCAGTACCTTCTCTATATTACATAATAGAAGAAAGTAAAAATGTTGACTTTCCATAAAGTTGAAAACATAGTTTGCAATTAAAATACAGTACCCGTTGGTTTTTCTTATTACCCTTAAATCTGACGGATGTGGCAACTATTCTAACACTGAAGTATAATTGTTTGAACCTTGTTTAAGTGTGGGAGACAATTTCTAACACTGTTGGACTGTTACAACTGTTATTTGTGAGGTAAAACAGAAATGCAGATGCACAATGTTTTTTAATCCTGTGATAATTTTATTTTTGAAAAACATAATTTAATTAAATTTTTTTACATTATCATTCCTTGCAGTAAATGAAAATGTTGCTACCATTTTGAATGCATACATGAACACGTCAAACCAAGTTTTTTGACACACTTTGCAGAGTTGTTAGTGTTATTGACGAGATTTCTTCAGTTATGATCTGTTTTAATTCATCGATGATTGCAGGACTTCTCTAGAAAACTATGAAATGATAATATAAATGTAATGTAGGAATGATAATGTACAAATTTTGAATTGAATTTTGTTTTTCATAAATAAAATTATCACAGTATTAAAAAACATTGTGCGTCTCCATTTCTGTTTTACCTCATAAATAAAGTTGTAATAGTCCAACAATGTTGGAAATTGTCTCCCACACTTAAACAAGGTTAAAACAATTATAGTTCAGTGTTAGAATAGTTGCCACATCCGTCATATTTAAGGGTAATAAGAAAAACCAATGGGTACTCTTTTAAATTGATCACCCTGTATATTGGTCGTCAATGGCTATCAAACGATGAGATTTTTTAATCCTGTTGTTGCCGCTTACCATGGTTTTGGCTATAATGTGCCAACCTTGGCACACATCTCTTGTTTACCTTGTCTTCCCGCTTTTAGCAGCAGTGTATTGTTTTTCATAGTAATAGTAACATATACTCTTGTTCATCTTTGGACAAGTTATATGGTTCACCTTTTATTGTTTGAGTTGACTATACGGTGACCTTGCTAAAAATTATTATGTCAGAAATGCCGAGCTGGTTATCAGCCAGGATAGCTCAGTGGAAGAATATTTGCATGTTAAGAGGAGGATCCAGGTTTGATTCCTGGCTCTGGCTGTTACATTAAAAGAATTAAGGTTTGATCTTTTGAATTTTGGATGTTAAAAAATATAATAAAGTAAATAAATTAGTAAATGGCCGAAACGTAATAAGTATAGTGGTACATTAAATGCGTCGTAATTAATATGCCGTGCTCATTAAAGGAATTTAAAATGTCAAAATTTTATATCTTAAAAATAAAAATGCAATTTCTCAACAAAATCAAATAAAATAAAATGGAAAAAAATGAAATTCTCTTAACTCACCCCAGTGTTCATGGGTGAAAGTAAAAAAATTTCGCTGGAGTGAAGTATAAATATATTTTTTGTAATATTGGGTAAAATATAATAAACTCATACATAATGTATGTACATATTCAAAACATACATTTCCAAGGGTTATATTAATAAGCATAAGTATGAAAACTTAATTCAATTATATTAATAAATAATTTTCCTAACATTAATAGAAGCCGATTCACAAAAAAATTGGGACATTTATTTGTCCTTAACAAAGATTAATTCCATAAAATTGGCCTATCTGTATTATAACACATAAAAAAAAAGACTGAATTCAGTCAATAGACTGAAAACTTTCACCCATGCCAGTGTTATAAGGTAGCTGTAAAATTAAAACATTATATCCAAAAGGCACAATTTAAAACAATAAAAACGATCTTTTCTTGTTTAACACACTAATTTTATTAAAGCATCAAATCATAACATTTACTGCAGCAAATTAAATGTATCATTGAGTACCGGTACCATAGATTTTAAAATTGCAATACACAATAACATCGTTACACATGAACTTAATATTTTGATATTATTCTTTATGTAAATAAATGAACCTTAGGAATCACAAATCATTTTATCTCCAATATCTGTGAAGATGATCTTAATATTAATACGGAGATTATCGCACTCAAATAACACATTTATTCATGCGAAAGTAAATTGCTGAGTCACAGCGTTATTAGTATTTGAGATTATACTACGAAATTTGTTCATCCTAATATCTGTTAAAATACCACATAAAACATTTAACACTTTCGTGGATCGCGATGGTGTTACTCTTAGATAAAACACCTAGGCACACATGAGAATACTTGGTGCGTCAGGAATTCTTGTATTCGAAACAACACTGATGCATTATTACTTGACGTTAAAATTTTTCGTAGATTGCGATGGTCTTGCTCTTTGATCAAATACATCGGCACACTAAAAAAATACTTGGTGCGTCCGGAATTCTTGTATTCGAAACATCATAGATGTATTATTATTTGACGTTGAAATTTTTGTAGATTTGTATTTTGACACTTAAAATATTTGAATTGATTATTTAGCTTCCGTACGTGGCTGCACGCCAACTTTAGGCCTAGTTGCAGATAGGAACATCTCCAGCGACAGTGATCAGAATTCTTTGTAGGCATGAAGTTCAGATTTTTTTTTAGAAAAATTACACATATCGGATTCTTTTTCATAATTTCCATGGAATCCTTTTAGAAAAGATAAATATAGTCATATTTTAGCAACATAGGCTGGGAATCGTATTAAATATGCCTATCCGCGACACAGCTCGTTCACAACGGCCGTTAGCCATACCGCGGACCGGCTGAAAAATACAGTCGCCGGTAAAAAGAATTTAGCGCCGGGACTCTCGTAGAATTTTTTAAAGTTTATAAATAATCGATATTATGGAATATTGCATCACCCCCATGATTCATCCAACAGCTGCTTCATGGTTGAATGAGATTGGACTGGAAAGCGACAGCTGCGTGACCCCAATGAGTCATACTATTGTTCTCCTTTTTGAAAGGGGTTGAACAATGCTTCATTGTCTGGCTCATCACGGGGATGGAAAGGCCCCATTCATCCAAACCATCTGCTTCAGGGTTGAATGAGAGCGACAGCTGTTGCTTGCGTGACCCCAATGCTGCTTTATTGTGAAAACTCAAACTATTGAAACCTAAGACTACTATATAACAGGCTGAATCATTCGCCGCCATTTGTACGTCAAGTCCGTCATTGCTAAAACTAAGACTATTGCATATGACTGTTATATGAGATTATATAAGACTCTTATATGATAGTCTTAGGTTTGGCAGTGACGAACTACCATATAAGATTATTATATGAGGCTATATAAGATTATTATATAGTAATCTTAAGTTTAGCAATGACGGACTTGACGTACAAATGGCGACGAATGATTCAGCCTGTTATATAGTAGTCTTATTGAAACCAACCGAAGTTGTTCAAAAAATTTTTATTTTCCAATTTCAAAAAACTTTATTCGGAGAGCTGATCAAAAAATTTTTATTTTCCAATTTCAAAAAACTTTATTCGGAGTGGGGCGACTCGAGATCTCTCCAACGGTATCAAGATTATGAAGATCGGCCCATTAGGTTCCGAGATATGAGCGAAAAACCATAAAAACTGGAAGTTGTCAATAAAACGGCGCCAAATTTTGGTACCAATAAAATTCTGAATAGAACTTGAAGAATGCGTGAAAAAGAAGTCCTAGACGTACAAAGCAAGTAAAAATTTCGATTAGACCCACCAGTAAGTTAAAATGTCACTATTAAAATTGGTTCCAGTGGGCGCCAAAACTGCCAAAAATGAAAAAATGCTATGGCGTTACTCTAGTTAAGTGAAAATACAGAAAAAGTAACAACCAACGCGAAATTCCTAGGGTCATTTTGAAAGATAGGGAGAAATTGGAATAGGAAAAGCGCCCTCTGGCGGTGAAAAAAGTGAGGTAACCTGCAGGATGGGGCGACTCGAGATCTCTCCAACGGTATCAAGATTATGAAGATCGGCCCATTAGGGCCCGAGATATAAGCGAAAAACCATAAAAACTGGAAGTTGTCAATAAAACGGCGCCAAATTTTGGTACCAATAAAATTCTGAATAGAACTTGAAGAATGCGTGAAAAAGAAGTCCTAGACGTAAAAAGCAAGTAAAAATTGGGATTAGACCCACCAGTAAGTTAAAATGGGTCATGTTCACTATTAAAATTGGCTCCACTGGTCGCCAAAACTGCCAAAAATGAAAAAATGCTATGGCGTTACTCTAGTTGAGTGAAAATACAGTAAAGGTAAGAACAAACGCGAAAATCCTAGGGTCATTTTGAAAGATAGTGAAAAATTGGAATAGGAAAAGCGCCCTCTGGCGGTGAAAAAAGTGAGGTAACTTGCAGGGTGGGGCGACTCGAGATCTCTCCAACGGTATCAAGATTATGAAGATCGGCCTATTAGGGCCCGAGATATAAGCGAAAAACCATAAAAACTCAAAGTTGTCAATAAAACGGCGCCAAATTTTGGTACAAATAAAATTCTGAATAGAACTTGAAGAATGCGTGAAAAAGAAGTCCTAGGCGTAAAAAGCAAGTAAAAATTGGGATTAGACCCACCAGTAAGTTAAAATAGGTCATGTTCACTATTAAAATTGGCTCCAGTGGGCGCCAAAAGAGCCAAAAATGAAAAAATGCTATGGCATTACTCTAGTTGAGTGAAAATACAGAAAAGGTAAGAACAAACGCGAAAGTGGTAGGATAATTTAGAAAGATAGGGAAAAATTGGAATAGGAAAGGCGCCCTCTGGCGGTCAAAAAAGTGAGGGAGCCTACAGGGTGGGGCGACTCGAGATCTATCCAACGGTATCAAGATTATGAAGATCGGCCTATTAGGACCCGAGATATAAGCGAAAAACCATAAAAACTCAAAGTTGTCAATAAAACGGCGCCAAATTTTGGTACAAATAAAATTCTGAATAGAACTTGAAGAATGCGTGAAAAAGAAGTCCTAGGCGTAAAAAGCAAGTAAAAATTGGGATTAGACCCACCAGTAAGTTAAAATGTGTCATGTTCACTATTAAAATTGGCTCCAGTGGGCGCCAAAAGAGCCAAAAATGAAAAAATGCTATGGCGTTACTCTAGTTGAGTGAAAATACAGAAAAGGTAAGAACAAACGCGAAAATCCTAGGGTAATTTAGAAAGATAGTGAAAAATTGGAATAGGAAAGGCGCCCTCTGGCGGTCAAAAAAGTGAGGGAGCCTACAGGGTGGGGCGACTCGAGATCTCTCCAACGGTATCCAGATTATGAAGATCGGCCTATTAGGACCCGAGATATAAGCGAAAAACCATAAAAACTGGAAGTTGTGGCGCCAAATTTTGGTACCAATAAAATTCTGAATAGAACTTGAAGAATGAAAAAATGTGTAACACCAGTCTTTTCTAAGATCTGTTTTTAAATACCAGTAACATTTATATATTAGTTGTTTTATTGTCTTAATTTAAATGGATGGACATTTGGAATCCACTCTTGATAAAGTTTATTAATAATCAATATACCTCGGAAATATTACATCATTGCTAAAGAGAGGTTGGGACTTGAAAGCGGGCATCTGTCGCTTGCGTGAGTCATCAACGATCCCCCCTGAGACAGGCTGATGTCGCCATTGTTAAACATGCACCTGGTTCCCTCTTTGAAAGGGATTGAACAATGCTTCATTGCCTGGGAGGAAGAGAGCAGTTGCTTGCCAATGAGTCATACATCTCCCCCATCACCCTTATGCTGGTTCCAAACTCCCTTTTTGAAAGGCTTCATTATGTTGTTGAATGAGATTGGCCGTTATATTATACTTGACAGCTGCTGCTTGCCATTGTGTTAAAACTCTTTTTGAAAGCCGTTGAACAATGCTTCATTGTGTTATACTTGAAAGCCCCCATCGTCCATCTGGTCCCTTTTTGAAAGGCACAATGAGATTGGGAAGGGATATTGGCAGCTGTTGCTTGCGTGAGTCATCCTGGTCTCTTTTGACATCATGGTTGAGGTCGTTATACTGGAAAGCGACAGATGTTCCCCCCATCGTGCATCTGGCCATTGAACAATGCTTCATTGTGTTGTTGCCAAAGAGTCATCACGGGGTAGTCTGCTTCATGGTTGAATGAGATTACACTCGAAAGCGACAGCTGCTGCTTGTGTGACCCCAATGCTACTTCATTGTCATACTATTGTCCTTATCATGCACCCTTTTTGAAAGGACAATGCTTCATTGTGTTGGTGCCGGCTTGCCAATGAGTCATCACCCCTTTTAAAAGGCCCCAAACCAAAGACAGCTGCAGAGCAAAGGAAACCCACTCGCCGAAGCTGACAAACTTCGGCGAGTCGGTGAAAGATTTTTTTTGCTCTCTCTCAGAGTCACATCAATGTTATTTGAACCATCATTTTGGTACATCATTTATATTTTCCTTCCAAATTTTAAAATTATTTATATTATATATATATATATATATATATATATATATATATATATATATATATATATATATAGCTATTCGATACTAAGTGACATATATAAAATAAAAAATGTGTAACACAGAGCACCAGTTCATCAGTCTTTTCTAAGATCTGTTTTTAAATACCAGTAACATTTATATATTAGTTGTTTTACTGTCTTAATTTAAATGATTAGTTATAGGATGGACGTTTGGAAAGAATGGTTCCACTCTTGATTATATAATTTTTTTAGAGCAAAAGAAAAATCTTTCGCCTAAGCTTTCAAGATTGATAACCCATCATGACAACGCATTCCAATTTTTTTTCAATTTCAAAAAAACTTTATTCGGAGATCTAGCAAGAGACCTTTCAAGATTGATGACCTATCATGACAACGCATTCAAAATTTTTTTTAATTTCAAAAAACTTTATTCGGAGATCTAGCAAGAGACCTTTCAAGATTGATGACCAATCATAACAACGCATTCAAAATTTTTTTTTCAATTTCAAAAAATTTTTATTCGGAGATCGAGCGAAAGAAAAATTTTTTATCGACTCACCAAAGCTTTTAAGGTTGACCAATCGCATTCAAAAAAAAATTTTTTGAAATTGGAAAAAAAATTTTTTAAATGGTTTGTCAGCTTCGGCGAGTCGGTGAAAGATTTTTTTTTGCTCTCTCTCAGAGCAAAAGATCACATCAATGTTATTTGAACCATCATTTTGGTACATCATTTATATTTTCCTTCCAAATTTTAAAATTATTTATATTATATATATATATATATATATATTATTATTATTATATATATATATATATATATATATATATATATATATATATATTATTATTATTATTATTATTATATATATATATATATATATATTATTATTATTATTATTATTATTATTATTATTATTATTATTATATATATATATATATATATATATATATATATATATATAGCTATTCGATACTAAGTGACATATATAAAATAAAAAATGTGTAACACAGAGCACCAGTTCATCAGTCTTTTCTAAGATCTGTTTTTAAATACCAGTTATATATTAGTTGTTTTACTGTCTTAATTTAAATGATTAGTTATAGGATGGACGTTTGGAAAGAATGGTTCCACTCTTGATTATATAATTTTTTAGAGCAAAAGATCGCCTAAGCCCCATCATGACAAGGCATTCAAAAAAAAACTTTATTCGGAGATCTAGCAAGAGACCTTTCAAGACCAATCATAACAACGCATTCAAAATTTTTTTTTCAATTTCAAAAAATTTTTATTCGGAGATCGAGCGAAAGAAAAATTTTTTATCGACTCACCAAAGCTTTTAAGGTTGACCAATCGCATTCAAAAAAAAATTTTTTGAAATTGGAAAAAAAATTTTTTGAATGGTTTGTCAGCTTCGGCGAGTCGGTGAAAGATTTTTTTTGCTCTCTCTCAGAGTCACATCAATGTTATTTGAACCATCATTTTGGTACATCATTTATATTTTCCTTCCAAATTTTAAAATTATTTATATATATATATATATATATATATTATTATTATTATTATATATATATATATATATATATATATATAGCTATTCGATACTAAGTGACATATATAAAATAAAAAATGTGTAACACAGAGCACCAGTCTTTTCTAAGATCTGTTTTTAAATACCAGTTATATATTAGTTGTTTTACTGTCTTAATTTAAATGATTAGTCGTTTGGAAAGAATGGTTCCACTCTTGATTATATAATTTTTTAGAGCAAAAGATCGCCTAAGCCCCATCATGACAAGGCATTCAAAAAAAAATTTTATTCGGAGAAGAGTCGCCCCCATCATGACAACGCATTGAAATTTTTTTTTTAATTTCAAAAAAAATTTTATTTGGAGATTGAGCGAAAGAAAATTTTTTTATCGACTCACCAAAAGCTCCAAGAAAAATTTTTTTGAAATTGGAATCGTTTGTCATGTAGAATTTTTTAAAGTTTATCCTCGGAGCATCATTGCTAAAGAGAGGTTATACTTAAAAGCGGGCTGCTGGCGTCCCCCTGAGACAGGCCGCCATTGTGAAACATGCACCCAGGGCCCGGGAGGAAGAGAGCAGTTGCTTGCCCATGAGTCATCCCCCCTGAGACAGCCGCCATTGTCCTTTTTGAAAGGGCCCGGGAGAGCAGCTGCTTGCCAATGAGTCATACATCTCCCCCACCTGGTTCCTTTTGAAAGGCTTGCATCCACAAACTCAATGAGAGCTGCCTCATCGCCCCCTGAGACAGGCCTCCCTTTTGAGAGAGGCTGAATGCACAAACTCAATGCTCCGTTTTGAAAGGGCCGTTGAACAATGCCCGTGCGATGGCCAGGTGGTTCCATGCATCTGGTCCCTTTTGAAAGGGCCAATGAGTCATCTCTTTTCAAATCTCATTACCCACACAGAAATTATCCCACACCTTCAATGTTTATTATATTATTTATTTATCGGTATTAGAAAATGAAAACAATGAGTCACACGATTGCTTCAAATCTCAAATGGACATTGCCCTGAATCCACACAGAAATTATCCCACAATATTACCTTCAATGTTTATATATATATATATATATATATATATATATATATATATATATATATATATTATTATTATTATTATTATTATTATTATTATTTATTTATTTATTTATTTATTTATTTATTTATTATTTTTTATCTATTACGGTATCAGAAAATGAAAACAATGAGTCACATGATTGCTTCAAAACTCAAATGGACATTACCCTGAATACATCTGATATGGAATCCACATAGAAATTATACTCCCCTTCAACATTTAGAGAAATGCTAAAATATAAGTCATCCAACTGGTCAAATAAAATTAGAAAACATTTTAAATGTGAACCAGTGTATTACCCATCATAGATAAAAAGTAGAAAATGTGTTAATATTTTCAATATGTCAGAAAATGAAAACAATGAATCACATAATTACTTCAAATCTCAAATCTCTGTCTGATGTGAACTATCGTTATTATCAGCTTCACACAGAAATTTTAAAATATAAAATGTTTAAAGAAATTTTTAAAGAATATGTTTAAAGAAATTTTAAAATATATAAATCATAAATTATATATATATATATATATATATATATATATATATATATATATATATATATATATATATAATATAAAATATTTTTTGATGGACTCACCCTTAAAGTGTATCGAAAACAACCCTCATGATGATTGCGATCTGGTTCTAAAAAAAACCCTAAAGATAAACACGTCGAAAAAAGTATTTATTGATAGCATAAAAATGACAATGTTTTTGTCTAAAATGACATAAAAAAATTATCCAAAAAGTTTTCTGAACACATCTAAAATGTCCAAAATGTTTTTTGAGCACATCTAAAATGTCCAAATGTTTTTTACACAGATCCAAAATGTTTTTCTCAAAATCATCACAAAATGTTTTTTGTACACATCCAAAATGTTTTCACAAAATGTCACATCTAAAATGTCACATCTAAAATGTTTATTCACACAAAATGTTTTCATCCAAATCACAAAATGTTTTTGCACCCTCCTCAGGAAACAGGGCGTCCGAGATCTCCCTCGGCAAAAAGAGTCGGGCGTGTTCCAGGTCGAACCACAGTGCGTGCTCCACGCGTCCTTCGCCCGTGGGCCATTGCCATCCGAGAATGTCTCGCGTGGTTAGCGTGGCGAACCCGTAGACCGTCTTTTCGAGGGTCGGGCTGTCCCTCTGCACGCTCACGAAATCCCTCTCCAGCGTGCCCACGTACAGCAGCGTCCGACTGCGGGCGCAAGCCCGGGCGACGTCCGCGGCCCGCAGAAACAGCCGGCCGTCTCGCGTGCGAAGCATCAGGAAAGTGCAGTCGAGCGGGGGATAACCTGTGTAAGAGAGCGCCATGACTGCATCTGATTGTGAGAAGGAAAGTGTTCTCTTGTAACTGAGCAAGTTTCAGGGGGGGGGGGGTGGAGCCAACGGCAGGAAAGGAGGTCAGCCAATGGTTGGGAAGGATCCGCCCACTGAGCCAATCGTAGGAAAGGAGGTCACCAAGGGTTGGGAAGGAGGTTGTCAACCAATAGCAGGGTGGCAGGAAAGGAGGTCAACTGGTCTTCAAAAGTCGCTTCCAACGAAGCCTTCTCTCTCATTCTCACCATGGAAAGAGTCGTGGATATCTTCCCGCAGACGGTTTCGGAGGTGTCGGCGGCTCTCACGCCGCTCTCCACTCCCAACTACAACAATCTGCACGAGGACTCGGATTTGACGCCCTTCATCATCGCCATGACCAGTGCCGACAAAGTCTATTATTATGTCCAGAAGTACAGTCAGCACTATCTGAAGCATTTCGCCGACACGGTGAAAGGCGCCCTCTGCAACCAAGGCGCCCGCGTCAAGCCTTGGACGTATGCCGACAACAAGTTGAAGCGGGTGCCCGACCAGTCCCTGAAACGCAACACAGACGTCCGAACGGGCTTTGTGATGGGCCGCACCTTTCTGGTGAAGAGTGCCTTCACCTTTGGCCACCGCACCGTCAAGCCGGCCACGGGCCACGTTCTCCAGACGCACGTGGCCCCGATCATGTTCCATTTCGTGCGCAGCAAGACTCCCCTCGGCATCCAAGAGAAACACTTTCATGCGAAGCGGGAGTACGATTACAGTGCTCGGAGACTGCAACCGAACCAAACCTATTATTGTGCTTCCGGACTCGAGTACGTGCTCTACACCATCCAGAAAACACTGTTCCGAGTGACGGTCGTGCCTGCCCAAGACGAAGAGTGGCTCACGAAGCAAGGATGGCTGGATCCCCGAAAAACAGAAGCCACCGCCTCCCGAAAGCGCCGTCGCACGTCGGAGGACGACTCGACTTGCAAAAAGCCCAAGATCAGCTACGATCCACCGCAGACACCCTACGTGTACGACCGGCACTCGGACGAAGAGGAGCCGCCCACTCCTTATGTGTACGACCCGCAACCTTCGACATCCTCGGGCAAAAGGTCCTACCATCCACCGCCCACTCCCTATGTGTACGACCGACAGCCGGACGAGGAGCAAAGGCCTGCTTCGGATGTGGACTATGAGGACATCAGCAGTCCAGAACCTGTTGTGCCGTCTCCCTTTCTGGTACCGAACGTGCCGCCTCCTGTCGTGCTACCTCCTGCCAGTGACCCTGTGCTTCCTGCCAGTGACCCCCCTGCCAGTGACTCTGGGGTGCTCTCCCCTTTCGTCGTGCCACCCCCTGCCAGTGACTCTGGGGTGATGCCACCGCCCCCTGCCCCCCTAGTGATGCCCGACCCCTTGGCGGACTTTGTGAACAGTGTGTCCTTCGAGGATTTAGAGAAGGCGACGTGGTGGGACGAATGGATCGTCTCCGTCGCAGTGCCCCCCACTGGAGGGGTTGTGAGCCCTCCGGCTTCAGTAGAACAGGTCAAATTTTACCAGAGCCTGACGGAACTGAAACATTGGAATACTCATTATCCGCCGCCGCCGATATGCCACGGCGTCCAGTCGAAAGAAGCTCCTCTTGACCTCAGCATGTGTAAACCTATCCATGGGTGAGTCTTTTGTAATCTTGTGTAGATGAAAAATAAATAAGTGGGTAGTTGGAGGTGATCCAACAGCCTAAAAAATATTCTATTGTTGTTTATTATGATTGTCGAATATTTTTATTTTAAAACTAAAGATAATCCCAAACTTTTTTTTTTTTTTTTTTTTTTTAAATCTTGAGATCTCATTCAACTCTGACGGATGACCATTAAACTGTGGCGCCAAATTTTGGTACAGCTATTGCGTTACTCTAGTTGAGTGACAATCAACGCGAGGGTCATTTAGAAAGATAGGGAAAAATTGGACTAGGCCGGTGACAGGGTGGGCCGACTCGAGATCTCTTCAACGGTGTCCAGATTATGAAGATCCGCCCATTAGACCCCGAGATATAAGCGAAAAACCATAAAAACTGGAAGTTGTCAATAAAACGGCGCCAAATTTTGGTACCAATAAAATTCTAAATAGAACTTGAAGAATGCGTGAACCTAGACGTACAAAGCAAATAAAAATTGAGATTAGACCCACCAGTAAGTTAAAATGTGTCATGTTCACTATTAAAATTGGCTTCAGTGGGCGCCAAAACTGCCAAAAATGAAAAAATGCTATTGCGTTACTCTAGTTGAATGAAAATACAGAAAAAGTAACAACCAACGCGAAAGTGGTAGGATAATTTTGAAAGATAAGGAAAAATTGGAATAGGAAAGGCGCCCTCTAGCGGAGAAAAAAGTGAGGGAGCCTACAGGGTGGGCCGACTCGAGATCTCTCCAACGGTATCCAGATTATGAAGATCGGCCTATTAGGACCCGAGATATAAGCGAAAAACCATAAAAACGCAAAGTTGTCAATAAAACGGCGCCAAATTTTGGTACAAATAAAATTCTGAATAGAACTTGAAGAATGCGTGAAAAAGAAGTCCTAGGCGTAAAAAGCAAGTAAAAATTGGGATTAGACCCACCAGTAAGTTAAAATGTGTCATGTTCACTATTAAAATTGGTTCCACTGGTCGCCAAAACTGCCAAAAATGAAAAAATGCTATGGCATTACTCTAGTTGAGTGAAAATACAGAAAAGGTAAGAACCAACGCGAAAGTGGTAGGGTCATTTTGAAAGATACGGAAAAATTGGAATAGGAAAGGCGCCCTCTGGCGGTGAAAAAAGTGAGGGAGCCTACAGGGTGGGCCGACTCGAGATCTTTCCAACGGTATCCAGATTATGAAGATCGACCCATTACGGCCCGAGATATAAGCGAAAAACCATAAAAACGGGAAGTTGTGGCGCCAAATTTTGGTACCAATAAAATTCTGAATAGAACTTGAAGAATGCGTGAACGTAAAAAGCAAGTAAAAATTGGGATTAGACCCACCAGTTGTGTCATGTTCACTTGAGCCAAAAACCGTAAAAAACTGGGACCCTTAGATTGGACAAGACAATTAAAACTTAATAAAAATCTACATAAAACTTTCTCTGTAAACATAATGCATCTCGTATACTTTGTATTCAAACAAGTCACTATACGAAATAAAAATTAAATCTTTCTTTTGAATCAGATTACATTTTGCTCCACTACATATATGTTTCACACAAGGGACGTTGAACTGGTAACAGATGGATGATTTATATTCAGGCCAGGCCAGATGTTCGTTGAGGGGAACATTTCTTTTACACAATGGATGATCTACTTTCCAAAGACCCAGGAGTGAAGCAGCTGTCTTTGAATGAATGGGGCTTTTCAAAAGAGACCCGGTCCCCGTGATGACTCATTGGCACAACACAATGAAGCATTGTTCACCCTTTCAAAAAGGGGGAACAATAGCCACAGCTGTCACACAAGCTTCCCAATCTCAGAGAGTTTTTTAAGTAGACCAGGCAGACTTTGCAGGGATCGTGACGTCACCGTCAGAGATGACCTACTTTGCAGGGCTCGCATCGCGCTCGTGACGTCACCGTCAACCAATCGCATCGCTCGTGACGTCACCGTCCTCGTGAGGCTGGCTTGGCGTCCCCTGCGATCGTTCATTGCTCTCCCGGCAGCCATTGAAGGTAAGTGTCTTTCTGTGGTGAATGTTTTTAGGGTCTTTCAAATGTTTTTAATAAGAAAATGTTTAAACTATAATTTGAAAGGTTCTTATTATGTGCTCCCCATCCATTTTAAAAAATTATAGGACTCTAGTTTGAAAGGTGTTTTTATAGTCAACTGAATAAACAAAACCCCCAGTTAAATGGTTTGATTTGGAAACTGTAAAATAATAATTTCCCTGGCATTTTTGAAAACAATTGTTAAATACTTATTGTAATAAGACAAAAGTTTGAAATGTATGGTTCAACTGTGGGACCAGAAAGATTTAAATCAAATTGATGAATTTTTCAAAATGGGTCTATTCTCATTTGTATTTATGTTGTACACCATCCTTAAAAGGTTGTGAATAATGGTTGAAAGGGATTATGTTTAAACTATAGTTTGAAAGGTTTAAAAAATATTGGTCAATTTTATGTTCTTATTATGTTGTATTGCTTCAACACACCCCATCCATTTTAAAAAATTATATGACTATAGTTTGAAAGGATTGGTCCTTAAAATATATAATGTTTTTATAGTTCAACTGAATAAACAAAACCCCAACATGGGGCGATTACAAGTAAATTGTTTGATTAAACTTTTTGAAAACTGTAAAATAATAATATGGGAAATAAAAATTTTTCAATTTCCCTGGCATTTTTGAAAACAATTGTTATATACTTATTGTAATAAGACAAAAGTTTGAAATGTATGGTTCAACTGTGGGACCAGAAAGATTTAAATCAAATAGGTTCTTGATGAATTTTTCAAAATGGGTCTATTCTCATTTGTATTATGTTGTACACCATCCTTAAAAGGTTGTGAATAATGGTTGAAAGGGATTATGTTTAAACTATAGTTTGAAAGGTTTAAAAAATATTGGTCAATTTTATGTTCTTATTATGTTGTATTGCTTCAACACACCCCATCCATTTTAAAAAATTATATGACTATAGTTTGAAAGGATTGGTCCTTAAAATATATAATGTTTTTATAGTTTGACTGAATAAACAAAACCCCAACTGGGGGCGATTACAAGTAAATTGTTTGATTAAACTTTTGAAAACTGTAAAATAATAATATGGGAAATAAAAATTTTTCAATTTCCCTGGCATTTTTGAAAACAATTGTTATATACTTATTGTAATAACACAAAAGTTTGAAATGTATGGTTCAACTGTGGGATCAGAAAGATTTAAATCAAATATGTTCTTGATGAATTTTTCAAAATGGGTCTATTCTCATTTGTATTATGTTGTACACCATCCTTAAAAGGTTGTGAATAATGGTTGAAAGGGATTATGTTTAAACTATAGTTTGAAAGGTTTAAAAAATATTGGTCAATTTTATGTTGTTATTATGTTGTATTGCTTCAACACACCCCATCCATTTTAAAAAATTATATGACTATAGTTTGAAAGGATTGGTCCTTAAAATATATAATGTTTTTATAGTTTGACTGAATAAACAAAACCCCAACTGGGGGCGATTACAAGTAAATTGTTTGATTAAACTTTTGAAAACTGTAAAATAATAATATGGGAAATAAAAATTTTTCAATTTCCCTGGCATTTTTGAAAACAATTGTTATATACTTATTGTAATAAGACATAACACAAAAGTTTGAAATGTATGGTTCAACTGTGGGACCAGAAAGATTTAAATCAAATATGTTCTTGATGAATTTTTCAAAATGGGTCTATTCTCATTTGCATTATGTTGTACACCATCCTTAAAAGGTTGTGAATAATGGTTGAAAGGGATTATGTTTTAACTATAGTTGGATATGATTTTGAAAAATTTGAAACTATAGTTTGAAAGGCCATTTTAAAAAATTATATGTGTTTATCTTAAAATGATAGTTTGAAAGGATAAAATGATGTCCTTAAAATATATTATGTTTTCAATAATGAGTTTGAAAGCTTTCAACTGAATAAACAAAACATTTGTTGCCCTTTGAATAACAACTATAGTTTGAAAGGGTTCACACCACACCCCACCAAATGGGCGAACCATTTAAAAAAATCCTTAAAATGTCAGTTTGAAAAGTGTATTAATGTTTTATAACTATATTAAAATTTTTTCTCATACCTCCGATGCTCACAGCTCCCTGTTCAAATAAATGTGATTTGAAATACCTGTTCCAAATGTCTTGTAAATGTCCATTCCTCTCACGGTCTGTCTCTATCCGTCCATACAGTGTGTACGCATTTATATATGTAAAAAAAAAAAAAAAAAAAAAATTTTTTTTTTTTTTTTTTTTTTTTTTTCTGAAATTTTTTTTTTTTTTTTTCGTCTATATCAGCGACCCGCACTTCAGCACTTGGCGGAGAGGGTCCCAATGTGCATGTCGGAGGCGGCAGAGTCGAGGAAGGATTCTCGGTGGTCATTTCTAGTGGCTACTTCTGGGAACACGTGCTCTGCCCCCCGAGGCATCCACCTACACAGCCCCCCCTGGGGACTGCAGAGTCGTGGAAGGCTTCCTGGTGGTCATTTCTAGTGGCTACGTTTGGGAACATGTACTCTGCTTCCCCCCCCTCCCCCCTCCCGAAAGTCCCCCCCTCCCCCCTCCCCACATTCACACACTCTCCACTCGGACCCTTCTGCCAGCTTTAGGTTAGTTTTTTAGTGTGTAAGATACACCGGGCGGTGGAGCTGTCGACATGGATGGTCTACGTTGTTATGCCCGTAGACCCGCAGCTGCCATCTAACACTTCTTTTTTCTTTTTTTGTGTGGACATTAAAGATTGAAAAAGTGTCTCTGTCTCATTTATTCACACCAACACAAACACCCCACATTAGTTTTAGTATTAGTGTTTTAGTGGCCCCGGGGGAACGCCCTTTCACTCTGTGCGAGCAGTCCCTTTAACTGAAGCCCATCGTTGGCTCCTACCTAAGCGGCAGTCTCGTGCAGTACCTAAGAGGCTGATCCCGGGGTGCGAGAGAGCGCGACCTGCCAGTGTTAGGTTAG
The DNA here is from genome assembly GCA_963930645.1 of Salticus scenicus. Lineage (NCBI taxonomy): Eukaryota > Metazoa > Arthropoda > Arachnida > Araneae > Salticidae > Salticus > Salticus scenicus. The sequence goes on from OZ005652.1 coordinate 176,385,627, forward strand.
GTTTAGTGTTTAGTGGTAGGTTTAGTGTTTTTTAGTTTTTAGCACATCAGTACATCGGGCGGTGGAGCCGAGGATCAGGCTGCCATCTGACACCTCTATTTTTTGTTTTTTTGTTTGGACATTAAAAAGTGAAAAAGTGTCTCTGTCTCATTTATTCACACCAACACAAACACCCTCTTAGTGATGTAAGATTAGTTTTAGTGTTTAGTTAAGCGCGAGTGTTTAGTTTTTAGTGTTTTAGTTTTTAGAGGCCCCCCCGGGGGAACGCCCTTTCACTCTGTGCGAGCAGTCCCTTTCACTGAAGCCCATCGTTGGCTCCTACCTAAGTGGCAGTCTCGTGCAGTACCTAAGAGGCCGACCCTGGGGGGAGAGAGAGCGCGGCGCAAGAAGCGATCATAGAAGGAGAAAAGGTAAGTCCATTCATTGTTGTTGTGCATAACTGTATGGACAAATGGTTTTCAAAACAAATGATTGTGTGGTTTTCAAAATGACAAATGTGTGGTTTTAAAAACAATAGTGTGAAATGATTTTAAAAACAAATGTGTGGTTTTCAAAATGACAAATGTGTGGTTTTAAAAAACAATAGTGTGAAATGGTTTTAAAAACAAATGTGTGGTTTTAAAAACAATAGTGTGAAATGGTTTTAAAAACAAATGTGTGGTTTTCAAAATGACAAATGTGTGGTTTTAAAAAACAATAGTGTGAAATGGTTTTAAAAACAAATGTGTGGTTTTAAAAACAACGGTTTTCAAAATGGTTTTAAAAACAATGGTGTGAAATGGTTTTAAAAACAAATGTGTGGTTTTCAAAATGACAAATGTGTGGTTTTAAAAACAACGGTTTTCAAAATGGTTTTAAAAACAATGGTGTGAAATGGTTTTAAAAACAAATGTGTGGTTTTCAAAATGACAAATGTGTGGTTTTAAAAACAATAGTGTGAAATTTTTTTTAAAAAACAAATGTGTGGTTTTAAAAACAACGGTTTTCAAAATGGTTTTAAAAACAATGGTGTGAAATGGTTTTAAAAACAAATGTGTGGTTTTCAAAAACAAATGTGTGGTTTTAAAAACAATGGTGTGTTTTAAAAACAATGGTGTGACAATGGTGTGTTTTTAAAACAATTGTTTTAAAAACAATGGTGTGACAATGGTGTGTTTTAAAAACAATGGTTTTAAAAAACAATGGTGTGTGTCTTTTAAAAATGGTTTTAAAAAACAATGGTGTGTGTCTTTTAAAAATGGTTTTAAAAAACAATGGTTTTAAAAATGGACACTCAAATAAGGGTTTGAAGCGACGCCCCCCTGTGTGGGGGCGCCCCGGGTCCCACTGAAAATGAAGGGTGTCACGTGTATGTGGCGGGTGGTGGAGGGAGGCCCTGGGCCCATGGCCCGGGGCCGCGCCACAGAGTGTTGAAGGGTGTCACGTGTATGTGGCGGGTGGTGGAGGGAGGCCTCGGGCCGATGGCCCGGGGCCGCGCCGCATACCACAATTGTGTTTAAAAAATTTTTTAACTTTCATTTTCCTTTAGTGGTTTTGCACAATTCAAACACGCACGACAGGATGAAATAGATAATAATTTGTCTTAGAGAACATCGAAAATTCCCACCAGTCCGTGGGACGGTCGAAAATTTTTAGAGGGTCGTATATCGGGTAAATGCTTGACTTGGATCGATGTGCTTCATGGGAATAGTTTTTGTGGGTTGACGTGTTTGTATAGTCCATTCCATGATACCATAACCAATGCCAATCTAAAATTTTTTTTTTCAATTTCAAAAAAATTTTATCCGAGCTTTCAAGATTGACCACAACGTATTCAAAAATTTTTTTTTTTCAATTGCAAAAAAAAATTTATCCGAGCTTTCAAGATTGACCACAAGGCATTCAAAAAGTTTTTTTTTTCCAACAATTTTATCCGGCAAGAGAAAAGTTTTTCACCGACTCGCCAAAGCTTTAAAAAAAAAAAAAAAAAAAAAAAAAAAAAAAAAAAAAAAAAATTTTTTTTTTTTTTTTTTTTTTTTTTTTTGACCTAGTAAAAAAAAAAAAAAAAAAAAAAAAAAATTTTTTTTTTTTTTTTTTTTTTTTTTTGACCTAGTAAAAAAAAAAAAAAAAAAAAAAAAAAATTTTTTTTTTTTTTTTTTTTTTTTTTGAACTAGTAAAAAAAAAAAAAAAAAAAAAAAATTTTTTTTTTTTTTTTTTTTTTTTGACCTAGTAAAAAAAAAAAAAAAAAAAAAAAAAAAAAAAAAAAAAAAAAATTTTTTTTTTTTTTTTTAAGTTTTGGCGAGTCGGTGAAAAACTTTTCTCTTGCCGAATAAAATTGTTGGGAAAAAAATTGTTTTGAATGCCTTGTGGTCAATCTTGAAAGCTTTGGTGAGTCGGAATGTGTTGTGGTCAATCTTGAAAGCTTTGGCGAGTCGGATAAAATTTTTTTTGAAATTGAAAAAAAATTTTTGAATGCGTTGTGGTCAATCTTGAAAGCTCGGATAAAAATTTTTTGAAATTGGAAAAAAAAAATTTTGAATGCGTTGTCATGACCGACTCGCCGAAGCTTTCAAGATTGATGATAAAGCATTCAAAAAAAATTTTTTTTTCAATTTCAAAAAAATTTTATTCGGAGACCTAGCGAAAGAAAAATTTTTTATCAACTCACCAAAGCTTTCAAGGTTGACCAACACATTTAAAAAAAATTTGAAATTGAAAAAAAAAATTGTTGAATAGTTTGTCAGCGTCGGTGAAAGATTTTTTTGTTCTACCTCAGTCACCGACTCTTTCCTTTTAAGATTTGAAGTAATTGTTTTCATTTTCTGATACCATTTTATTTGAATTCTATCGATTATATACTGAGAATCCAAAATGGTGGTATCACATCATTTATATTTTGTTGGATTAAAGGTGAGTATAATTTCTGTGAGGTGTTTTCATTTTCTGATACTATATTGAAAATATTACCATTTCATTTTGCTCACAAAAGTTTTGAAATTATTTATATTATATATAAATTATATATATATATATATATATATATATATATATATATATATATATATATATATATATTAATTATTGTTATTATTATTATTATTATATAGCTATTCGATACTAAGTGACATATATAAAATAAAATAAAAGTGTAACACAGATCACCCTAAGATTCAGTAACATTTATATATTAGTTGTCTTAATTTAATTCACTCTTGATTATATCCGATAAACTTTAAGGAATATGTTTTTTATTTTGAATATCCAATATTGGTAAGTAATTGAATGTAAAAAAATGGGACTGGACAAGGTATTGTGGGGGTTAACCCCCACAATACCTTGTCCAGTCCCATTTTTTTACTTTAAAAAAACAAACAACTTTAAAAAAAAAACAAACAAACTGTAATAACAATAAAATATTTTTATTTATATACAATTATTTACATTTTTTTATATACAACATTTTTTATATACAACATTTTTTATATACAACATTTTTTATACAACAGGAGAAGAAGAAGAGGGGAGGGCTTTCATTACTTCTCTCATAAAGAGTGTGTGTTCTTTTTTCAATTGTAAATATTGTGTATGCAATCTATTTAATTTAAAATTAAAATCTATGGAGTAATTTAAATTTTTTAAGTCTTTGATATGTTTAGCTGATTGGTTGAATTTTTTAAATGATTTTCGTAATTTTTTTTTAAGTTTTAAAGATAATTTTTTAACTAATGGAAATTTCAGGGCACTTACGGATTTTCTTCCTCTTCTTCTCCTGGAGGGGCCGGGGACTGGTGAGGCGGCCACAGAGGAAGGACTAGGTGAAATGGCTGCGGGAACCGAGGAGCTGGTGACGGTAGCGGCGGATGAGGAGGCGGTGGCTGATGAGGATGTGGCGGTTGCAGAGACTGATGAGGAGGTGGCGGTTGCAGAGTCTGATGAGGCGGTGGCTGATGAGGGACCAGAGGCGGTGGCGGTGGCAGAGGCGGTGGATGAGAGGGCGGCCGCGGCCCTTAAACAATTCCAAAATTCGGGCTCAAAGCGCGTAGCCCGAAGTTCCTGCAGAGAAATAAACTGAGGGCCGGCAGAGGAAGAGGCGGTGGGAGCAGCAGAGGAAGCGGCAGAGGACCCTTCGCTGGAGCGCAGCAGTTCCTCCACGCTCGGCAAATCCGGACTGCTGGAGCGGGAGGTGTCCGAAGATAGCTGAATCTGCTCGGGGATATCCAGCTGCCCCTCCAGTCCTGCATAGTAGAATTCGAACCGGCAGAGGGGGCACTGGGCTTCCGAATAGCTCCGCGCATGATGGAGTAGGCGCCGGACACACGTCGTGTCGAACATGTGTCCGCAGCGAAGGGTAAACCCATTCCAAGAAGAGAGAGACTCGTAACAAATAGAGCACTCCATCTCGACTGACTCGGTAAACGGAAAGCCGCTCTAGACGTTCGCGAGGCCCCGCCTCCGCGTGTCGGGAGGAACCAATGGGAGCGAGTGGACAACGTTTTATTCAGAAAAAATGATTGAATCTTCACTGGGGATTTTATTTGAGATCAACTTTTTATTCAGAAAAAATCATTGATTTATCATTATTATTATTATTATATCTTCACTGGGGATTTTATTTAAGATCAACTTTTTATTCAGATATTAATAAAAATTATTTATTTATTATTATTATTATTATTATATCTTCACTGGGGATTTTATTTAAGATCAACTTTTTATTCAGATATTAATAAAAAATTATTTATTATTATTATTATTATTATTATTATATGGGGATTTTATTTGAGATCAACTTTTTATCCATCAAAAAATTATTTATAATTATTATTAATATATACACTAAGCGACAAAAAAAAAGCCGCACTGCAGAAAAAATGACTTATACCTTTTTTATTTGTAATAACTTTAAAATTAATGTTTGAAACAAATAAAACTGTCTTGTTTGCATAATACCAAAGGTATGAAGTGATACCTATGTATATTTTCGATTTAATAATTCGCTTTATTGCACTTTACGAAGTACTTTTTAAAAATCTGCATAAAACTTTCTTTTTGAACATAATGCAATAACTATACACTTCGCATTCTATTATGATTTATTATATGAAATAAACAATTTATATTTTAATATATGAAATAAAACTATTCATTTGTTAGATTTAAGCAATTTTTTGTTAAAAATATTTATTCTGCATTGGGTTAATTCCACCTTTATATGGAATTACTGCATTAATGCGCAATGGCATAGTTTTATACAGTGTTTTAATATAAATCTCAGAAATTTCAATGTGCCAAATATCACAAATAAATTTTTCTAGTTCTGGCAGAGTTATAGGCTGCAAATTTCGAATCCTCTCCCCTCTCCCCGCCTTTTTATAGACGAAACATTTTCGAGCGGATCGCGATTTTCACCATTTCCATGTCTGGTAAAGAATAAATTCTACTATATCCTTTGTGGTATTTAACTTAAAGTGAAAAAAAGTATGATTACTTACAGAATTATAGGTTCTCATGGGAATGTATAAGAAATTTTGACAATTTGAAGTGAATAAACTTACCACAGACGCCGTGTAGTAAGGTGCCTTATTATCTTCAAATGCTGTTTACGGAAATGTCTAAGATGCCTCCAAAATAGTCGGTCAGGCACCACTTTTATGCAGATTGTGTTTTATTTCGAGTTAATTGATCCCTTGAGCATAAAAATTTCCCCGAGTGTTTGAAAAAGTTATGCACCTCCGTACCATAATGTACGGAGAACGTGTCACTGTTTTAAAAGTGCGATTTTCATTAAGTCGGTCACATTTTCGTCTTCATTCTAGCTTTTTTCAACAGCACGAAAGAAAGAAAACTTGATTTATCAGAGAAAACCAGTTCAGCCTAATAATTAACTGATAATGTTTTTAAATTTTGGTCAACTAAAGTATTGTTTTTTTCTAATTCTTTTCCTTAATAATGGCTTTTTTCGCAGACCTTCCGTTCTTTAACCAGCTTTGTTTAATTGTTCCCGCATTGTTTTTGAAGAAAGTAATTTACTATACACTTTTTAAAAATCTTTTTTAAGTTCTGAACATGATACAAATCGATTTTTTAAACATTCGCATTTTAACTTGCGGTTATCTTGCTTGGATGAACAACATGACCGCCTAAAGCCAAATTCCCAGTTTAAACGGCCAAAAAAATTTATATTTTGCTAAAATTCATTTTACCAATATTTCGTTAGCATTTAATTATTTTGCCATCTCACGTATTAAAATATTTTTTGATTTTCATTTAAAAATTAATACTTTTTGTGTCATTGTTAACTGCCTTATTCTTACCATTTTTGAAATAAATTCTAAAATTACAATTTTCCTGACAATTGCATTTTGTTTTTAACACTAGACTCAAAGCTAAAGTGTATGTGGAGGACAACATAGTAAAATTTGTTCGAAAATTTGCTTTTTAAACGATAAAATTGGCGGTTGTAGAAGGCGAAAAGGAAAACATCCAAGTGCGGCTTTTTTTTGTCGCTTAGTGTATTATGTATATGGATGAATGGGGCCTTTCAAAAGGGTCCCCGTGATGACTTATTGGGGGCAGACAATGAAGCATTGTTCAATGGCCAGGTGCACGAGGGGGGAGGTGCTTTCAAGTATAACGACCAACCTCATTCAACCATGATGTCTTTGGATGAATGGGGCCTTTCAAAAGGGACCAGGTGCATTGAATCCCCGTGATGACTCATTGGCATAACACAATGAACCCTTTCAAAAAGAGTACGATGGCAACAGCTGTTTGGATTGGGGTCACGCAAGCAGCAGATGCCCGCTTTCGGGTATAACGGCCAATCTCATTCAACCATGAAGTAGCTGTTGGATGAATCATTGGGGTGCAATATTTCCGAGGCAATATTGATTCCCATTGTGCCTTTCAAAAAGGGACCAGGTGCACGATGGGGGCTTTCAAGTATAACACAATGAAGCATTGTGCTTTCAAAAAGGGTTTTAACACAATGGTGCAAGCAGCAGCTGTCAAGTAGAATAGAACGGCCACAACACAATGATCCTTTCAAAAAGGGAGGCCTGTCTCAGGGGGCGATGAGACAGCGGCCTCAAAAGGGACCAGGTGGATGGAATCCCGTGAGGGATGACTCATGGGTAAGCAGTTGCCTTCCCAATCGCCTGACAATGAAGCATTGTTCAAAAGGGATGAGGGAGGAACAATGGTCTTTTATTCGCAACCAGCATAACGGTTCTTTCCCACCAGATCCTAATCACCCCGTGATGGGGGAGATGTATGACTCATTGGCAAGCATCTGCTCTCTTCCTCCCAGACAATGAAGCATTGTTCAATCCCTTTCAAAGAGGGAACCAGGTGCATGTTTAATAATGGCGGCGTCAGCCTATCTCAGGGGAGGATCGTTGATGACTCACGCAAGCGGCAGCTGCCCGCTTTCAAGTCCCAACCTCTCTTTAGCAATGATGTAATATTTCCAAGGCATATTGATTATTAATAAACTTTAAAAAATTCTATATAATCAAGAGTGGATTCCATCCATTTAAATTAAGACAATAAAACAACTAATATATAAATGTTACTGGTATTTAAAAACAGATCTTAGAAAAGACTGGTGTTACACATTTTTTCATTCTTCAAGTTCTATTCAGAATTTTATTGGTACCAAAATTTGGCGCCACAACTTCCAGTTTTTATGGTTTTTCGCTTATATCTCGGGTCCTAATAGGCCGATCTTCATAATCTGGATACCGTTGGATAGATCTCGAGTCGCCCCACCCTGCAAGTTACCTCACTTTTTTGACCGCCAGAGGGCGCCTTTCCTATTCCAATTTTTCACTATCTTTCTAAATTACCCTAGGATTTTCGCGTTTGTTCTTACCTTTTCTGTATTTTCACTCAACTAGAGTAACGCCATAGCATTTTTTCATTTTTGGCAGTTTTGGCAACCAGTGGAGCCAATTTTAATAGTGAACATGACCCATTTTAACTTACTGGTGGGTCTAATCCCAATTTTTACTTGCTTTTTACGCCTAGGACTTCTTTTTCACGCATTCTTCAAGTTCTATTCAGAATTTTATTTGTACCAAAATTTGGCGCCGTTTTATTGACAACTTTGAGTTTTTATGGTTTTTCGCTTATATCTCGGGTCCTAATAGGCCGATCTTCATAATCTTGATACCGTTGGAGAGATCTCGAGTCGGCCCACCCTGTAGGCTCCCTCACTTTTTTCACCGCCAGAGGGCGCTTTTCCTATTCCAATTTTTCACTATCTTTCTAAATTACCCTAGGATTTTCGCGTTTGTTCTTACCTTTTCTGTATTTTCACTCAACTAGAGTAAAGCCATAGCATTTTTTCATTTTTGGCTCTTTTGGTGACCAGTGGAGCCAATTTTAATAGTGAACATGACCCATTTTAACTTACTGGTGGGTCTAATCCCAATTTTTACTTGCTTTTTACGCCTAGGACTTCTTTTTCACGCATTCTTCAAGTTCTATTCAGAATTTTATTTGTACCAAAATTTGGCGCCGTTTTATTGACAACTTTGAGTTTTTATGATTTTTCGCTTATATCTCGGGCCCTAATAGGCCGATCCTCATAATCTGGATACCGTTGGAGAGATCTCGAGTCGGCCCACCCTGTAGGCTCCCTCACTTTTTTCACCGCCAGAGGGCGCTTTTCCTATTCCAATTTTTCACTATCTTTCAAAATGACCCTAGGAATTTCGCGTTGGTTGTTACTTTTTCTGTATTTTCACTTAACTAGAGTAACGCAATAGCATTTTTTCATTTTTGGCAATTTTGGCGCCCACTGGAACCAATTTTAATAGTGACATTTTAACTTACTGGTGGGTCTAATCCCAATTTTTACTTGCTTTGTACGTCTAGGACTTCTTTTTCACGCATTCTTCAAGTTCTATTCAGAATTTTATTGGTACCAAAATTTGGCGCCACAACTTCCAGTTTTTATGGTTTTTCGCTCATATCTCGGAACCTAATGGGCCGATCTTCATAATCTTGATACCGTTGGAGAGATCTCGAGTCGCCCCACTCCGAATAAAGTTTTTTGAAATTGGAAAATAAAAATTTTTTGATCAGCTTCGGCGAGTTCTCCAAATAAAGTTTTTTGAAATTGGAAAATAAAAATTGTTTGATCAGCTTCGGTTTGTCAGTTGGTTTCAATAGTTTGAGTTTTAACAATGAAGCAGCATTGGGGTCACGCAAGCAACAGCTGTCGCTCCAATCTCATTCAACCCTGAAGCAGATGGTTTGGATGAATGGGGCCTTTCAAAAGGGACCATCCCCGTGATGACTCATTGGCAAGCCAGACAATGAAGCATTGTTCAACCCCTTTCAAAAAGGGGAAAACAATAGTATGACTCATTGGGGGTCACGCAGCTGTCGCTTTCCAGTCCAATCTCATTCAACCATGAAGCAACTGTTGGATGAATCATGGGGGTTAGCAATGATGCAATATTTCCGAGGCAATATTGATTATTAATAAACTTTAAAAATTTCTACGAGGGTCCTGGCACCAAATTCTTTTTACAGGTGACTGTATGATTTGCAGTACAGCCACTACAAAAGATGCCGGTTTCCTGATATTTGCAGTACCACCCAGTATCATCGCTAAAAGCCAACAGATTCTGCAGTGAGGTTTACTTGAAAAAAAAAAAAAAAAAAAAAAAAAAAAAAAAAATTTTTTTTTTTTTTTTTTTTTTTTTTTAACCACGCCTACTGAAAAAAAAAAAAAAAAAAAAAAAAAAAAAAAAAAAAAAAATTTTTTTTTTTTTTTTTTTTTTTCAAGGTATTTAAGCACTCCGAACTTTGAATGTCAGTTATCGGATGGTTCTCACAAGAGCAGTTTACAGTATTTTATCAAGGGTGATGGATCTTGATGTACTAAATAAATATTTGACTACTCGTAATAAGATGATGGTGATGCCAAGATATTCTAATTTAAAACAAAAAATGGATAGATTGAACACTTTCAAAAAATGGACTGCATCCTATCCGGATCCTATGATTTTGGCAACCAATGGATTTTTTTACACGGATGTGGAGGATTACGTATTATGTTACTGGTGTGGTGTTTGCGTCGGAAATTGGGAAAAAAACGATGATGTTGTTCAAGATCATGCTAAACATAAATCGGACTGTTTTGCGGCTCAACTGATGCTTTTGACGACAATTTTGAAGGAAAGGAAGACGTTATCAGAAAAAAATAGACTGGCCACATTTGATGAATGGCCTTTTCCTGAAACGATCAACTTAAAAGAAATGGCCGAATCAGGTCTTTTTTATTTAGGATATAAAGATTTTGTTCAATGTGCCTTTTGCAAAATAATTTTACATGACTGGAAGCCCTACAAGGATCCTTTGAGACAACATATAGTGAAAAACTTAAAATGTCCATTTGTATTGGGTAAAATTTCAAATAAGAATGAGAACAATACAAATGTAGAAGCATTTGAAAAATTCTTAAAATACTTATTTGAATTTATTTTCGTGACACGGTCTAAGAATACAGTAACCACTAAATTATTATGTAAAATTTGTTTACATAATGAATGTGAGATTGTATTTTTAGAATGTGGACATGTAACATGTTGTTATATGTGTTCTGAGAAAATTGAAATTTGTCCTATGTGTCGAAGTTGTATTACAGATAAAAAACGAATATACATATAATATTTTATTTTGTGTACTGATGTTAGTGTCGAAGTTGTATTATAGACAATAAACAAATATACATATATTATTTTATTTTGTGTACTGATGTTAGTGTCGAAGTTGTATTATAGACAATAAACAAATATACATATATTATTTTATTTTGTGTACTGATGTTAGTGTCGAAGTTGTATTATAGACAATAAACGAATATACATATAAGATTTTATTTTGTGTACTGATGTTAGTGTGTCATTAAAATTTTTTTTTAATCCCAACAATTTAATATATCTGGAGTTAATGACGAAAGACCATTTCTCCGTGACAATAAAACTTGTAAAAGGGCGATTCTCGCATCATGATGTGAGTGTCATAATGGGCATGTCTATACCGGTCATACATATGGAGGTGAGCCAGAGCATGACAGGTGTGAATGAAGAGTAATTGCCAAGTGGTCATGGTTTCGAAATATTGGGCCGAGTCATGCTCGGTCTGAACCAGAGACGACAAATCGATGGTTCCCCGAGCCTCGTTAATGAGGAGTCGGTTGGATTTTGAAAAGTCTTGACACAATTTCTTTTGAATAATTTGAAATTCGTACAGATTAAAAATGACATGGAGAGTCGTGGAACCGTCCTCGGAATTTTCTTCCATATACAGTTGAATGAATTCCTTGGGTCCGTTGGGCAGGCGGTAGTAATAAAAATAACAGGGAGTGTACTTATCGAGCGTGTAGATGGGTTTTTGAAAAATCCAATTGAGAATGGAAACCCACCGCTCAAAAATGGTATGGAACTGCGTTAAATCCACTTGAATGAAATCCTCGACAATCTGATAGCAAGCAATCCATGCATCTAACCATTTATTCACTTTATTGATACTAAACTGGATACTGCCACTTCGCCCGTGCTGATCGATGGGTCTTTCCATCATAAAAAAGTATGACGTATCTACTTTTCTTTTTAATGTGGCTCCTGTACGCATGGAGTTGGCAGGATAGCCAAGGGGCTCCGCCGCCACCCTCTTTCCCCCTCCGAACCCAAGCGCCCACGTTCCGTCAAAATTGTTCCACCAAAGCAGTGCCCTGCATTGACGACTGCTCGTTTCTGTGCGTCGAGAAGGACGCGAAATGCGTCGGAGGAAAATGCGAGGTCGGCTTGGAAACGGTCCCCTGCAACGAGGAAACGGGTGGGGTGCTGATGATGGTCCAAGACCCTTACCCCCACTGGTCGTGCATTTGTACAGAATCTCGTTTTTTCGGAGGAGAAAAATGCGACACGCTGAATCCGGACGTGTGCGAACACAGAATGTTCATGTATCGCAATCGCAATCAATACACCTGTCTGTGTCTGTGGCCCTACACCCTGCTGACCATCGGGAGTAAACCCCACTGCATAGAAGAGAAACTGTTGGCTTTCCGGGACGAGAGCATGGCGGTGGACGAGTGGATACCGTACAAAGGTGTGGTTTAAAAAAAAAAAAAAAAAAAAAAAAAAAAAAAATTTTTTTTTTTTTTTTTTTTTTTTTTTTTTTTTTTTATAAATTAAATTTTAAATTTATTATTTTAATTATGTTGGATATTGTACGGATAGCAGATGCCGTTAAAGAACACCATTTGAAACTTTTTTATTCTTATAATAAACCGGATGAAACTAACAATTTCAGCCGAGAGTGGATAAACTTGCTTCAACACTATATAAAGTCAAATAAATTTATTGCATTTGATCCTCCTATACCAATATTAAATCGTCTTGTTCCGCGAGCTATAGCAGTTATCCTGGTACCCTTTCCCAATACAAAAATATATGGTGGATTGCACGTCTCTGTATTTCCTTATTATCCATTCCGAATAAAATATGAGCATAAAGATGAATGTTGTAAATTGGGTTGGGATTTTTTTTTTAAATACTTGGACTTAACAGGTATTCGAATAATATGTATATTTCAAATGATGCGATTTCAGGAAAAGAGAATCGTTTCTGAATTGCAGGAAAAATATTCAGATATACAAATATATGGCCGTGGATCCTATGATTCTTTTAAGCAAAGAGTGTTTAATTTAACGACTGCGTCACGTGGTTCAAAATATCGATCTCATCTGAAAGTGTCGTCGGATAACTTTTCACGATAGGTGGGTCTCGGATCCATTCCATAAGGTATTGATAATGTAAAATTTCTTTTTTCATAAAAGTATCTAATTGAACTGCTGGAATATATGTGTCATCGGAAGAAGCTATGTATCGGTAGAGTATGTCTTTATCTACCAAAACAAATACATTCTGTGGGAAAATACGTATCAGTAAATATTCGTTCCACTTCCAAATTAGCACATATCGTTTGTGCCACGGGCGCCCTGAAATAAATTCTAAATTGAAAGTTAAGAATAAAAGACAGAGTATGGTGAAGAACCAATACATTTCTTTGATTTTGTTCCTACTCGTACTTGTAACTTTTATAAATTTATATTATAAACCAAATATAACAAATGAAAAACATTTCGGTACATGGTTTCAAAGGATTATTAACCCTATTACTAAATTTAATTGTCCATTACAAGGTTTCAAGTGCCCAACCGATGAACCATGCGATTGTGAAGAATACTGCAATAATGGCAAAGAGTTAGTTCCTTTTCAAATCTTGGATAAGGATAAACGTATTTTTGTGATGAATCAGAAATTAACACCAGGGACCTATTGTTTACCGAAAGGTGTCGGGAAATGTAACCTGAAAACATCGTACCACGTTTTCTCACTAGCCGGTTGGTCGTGTCTAAGTATTAACGATGAAGTCTTTAAAGGGGATAAAAAACAAGCGTGTAAGAGTGAAGAGGCTCAAAACAATAATTTAAATGTATTGTACGATTACCTTAAAAACGAAACGGCTGGAGACAATATAGAGAATTATTACGAAATGGTGGGAAATCAATTGAGATATCGTTGTAAATGTGGATCGAAATCTTTGGATGGAACGAAAATGATATCTGTTTTTCCATTTGTCTGCTCCGTTGACTACTGCTTGCGAGAAATACCCAATCCTACTTCCAATATGGGTTGGGATGGGGAGAAATGCAACTGTACGACCTATCCTCAACTCAGCCCAACATCCCCCTGTTTAATGGAAATATCCGAAATGAAGGATAATGTGTTGAACGGCCGGGTGGATTGTATGCATGCTAAATCTTTTGTTAAGCAAGCTTTATTTTGTCCCTCCAATGATTCTATATTAAAGTTTCAAACACATGTAATGGGTGGGGAGGATCCCAAAGAATTTGTACAAATGTTAATTGATAAAAAATACATTTAATACAATTACAATGAAATTTCAAAGGGATTGGTATCCCAGAAATCATCAAAAATACTGTCAAAAAAGTCCTTTCTATCTAAAACTCCTTTAAAAGTGTTATACACAGTGTCCAAAACAATAGAGTGATCATCAAATTTCGACATACATCTTGTAGCATATCTCCCGGTATAGATTAACATTTCCAAAACCAGTTCTTGATACCGGTCATCTCCAAACTTGACTCCCTTCAACATCTTAGCAAGGCGGTTTGATACATATCCATTGTCTGCATATTTCTCCAAGGTAACGCGCAACTGGGGGCCGACATCTTCTATTTTGCGAGGCGTCGCTACTCTACCCGGACCCTTGTACAGATCAAAATATTTTTCCAACACGTCGCATATGGAGCGTTGCATACACAGCGTCTTGTCATCCAGATCCGGCTCGTTGACGTCTCCTAGTCTCCAGTTGGCAAGATAAACACAGTGCCCCAAAAGATAGCGAAACATTTTTTCAAAATTATTATAATAGTCTATGATCTTCATCATCGTTCAGATTTATCTGATTAAACTGATAAGATTGTCTCACACAATTTATAATTAAAAAAAAAAAAAAAAAAAAAAATTTTTTTTTTTTTTTTTTTTTTTTTTTTTTTTTTTTAAATGTGTGTGACTTTAAAAAAAAAAAAAAAAAAAAAAAAAATTTTTTTTTTTTTTTTTTTTTTTTTTTTTAAGTGTGTGCGACTTAAAAAAAAAAAAAAAAAAAAAAATTTTTTTTTTTTTTTTTTTTTTTTTTTTTTTTTAATCATTAATTATTGAATATCTTGTATCAAAATTATATAAAATTATCTCTTTTTTAACATTATATAACTCATATCTCTCGTATCGGTTATAAAACGGATTGTATTTATTACTGTACCATTCTTCTTCTGCATCTTTGCTCTCTTTAAAAAAAGTTTTAATAGATAATTTCTCGTTTTGATTATATAACGACTGATAAGTATCATAAGATAAATGATTGTTTATTATCGTATAAATGTACGATTTGTATTCATCCCAATACCCTTCCATAGGTAAAACTTTATATGTTCCTTTTGTACAGAGGCATTGCCCTTTGTAAATGCATTTTTTAGTTATTATCTTTTCATCTTTCCACCATCTCATTTTGTGATGGGCTGCGTTGTTATTGTATACAATACATTCTTTTTCAAAATGGTAAATCTTGGGGAAATTATCACACTCTCTAAAAATAGATTCCATTGGGTGATAACTATGACTAGCAGGCCAACGGAGAGTCTTTGAAAAATTGTCTACAACAACAGTGGTATCAGGATATACAGAATAAAATTGAAAGTTTTCAATTTTATTAACCGGAAAGTATAATTTTTGAAATGTATTGTGGAGGTAATCATCAAAATAAATCCAACGGATTTTTTCTTCTATTGTTCTTTTCATATAATATCTTTCACTATTAACTTTTATCAGATCTTCTAGAGACGGATGGGTTTCTTCTAAATCGTTAATGTTTAAATATTGAAAATAACGTAGGGACAAAGTTGCATTTTTTTCATCTACGAATACATAACACAAATCATTACGAGAATCCAGATAAAAACCTGGTTTTATGATGCGTATTGTTTCTATAAATCCGAAAAATTCATCACAAGGAATTGACCAACAATTAGGATCTGATAACAATTCATGGAAATCGGGTGACTCTAATAACGTTAATTTATCAGAAAGGGAAATGTAGTTTTTAAATAAATGTACCAATATATCATAGGGTAAATTTAAAAGACTAAATGACATATTGAAACATTTATTACCAAATAAATGAATGTTAAAATAAAAAATTTATTATAAAAAAAAAAAAAAAAAAAAAAAAAAAAAAAATTTTTTTTTTTTTTTTTTTTTTTTTTTTTTTAAATGGGTGTGGCTTAAAAAAAAAAAAAAAAAAAAAAAAAAAAAATTTTTTTTTTTTTTTTTTTTTTTTTTTTTTAATTTAATTATATAGCTGGTTTCCGTAGATCTTTTCTATCACACTCTAGATAACTTATCAAACAGTAATAGCTGTTTCTCAACATGAGTCAAGAATTCGAGATGGGAAGCAATTGAAGATTCTTAACGATATGACGAGGTGGTCTTTGCTTTACTTACACCGGTTGTCATCGTCGTTAAGACTGTCAGTGTATGGTGTTAATTTTGAATTTCCTACACTGACAGTCTTAATAGCGATTATATAACCGCATATCGTCAGGTTGACAAAGTGTACTACAGAGAAAAGTCTACTTGTAATGAAGATTTTGGGTTACCATCGACGTTAAGACATTCAGTGTTTGGATATTGATTTTGAATTTCATACACTGAAAGTCTTAATAGCGATTGTATAACCACATTCCATCTGATCAGTCAAGATGACATGTTTTACACTATAGATTCTATTCTTTTAACGTATAATGAAGAGTAAGCTGTTTCAAATTTTTTCTTATTGCTCCAGGAAATGGATAATTGTTTAGCAATCGCAAATGCCCACCACTCATTTATAAAATTTTTTTTACTCACGAGTAATTTTATCCTGTAAATGAGGATTACAATATTCAATACAATTAACATTATTACATATATGTAAAGACTTACAAATATTCTACGATAAACACTACACAAAGGCAAAAGACAACTAAATCTGCCATCGGTAGATCCGCTAGTTTGATAATAACGCACAAAACAGGTTCCTTTATCTGGAAACATTTTATTAATTACTTTCCATGACCAATTAAATTGACTCCAAAGATGATTGAAGAAAATATCGGTAACATATAACATCCAAAATGTATAGACTATGTAGAATAGTTCTAGTCCCCATGTTTTAAAATACATAAAGTCTCCTTTAGAATTGTGAATGAATTCGATTGTTTCATCAGGTTTGCATGTGAGATTTTCCAGACATTGGAGATAATTTCCAAAAAATTTTTTCCATATAAAAAAAGGAAGATAGAAAGCGAATGCAAGAAATAAAAGGTAAATGGATACCCATTGGTAATAATCGTGGTAAATGATATTTTCTCCCATTGTCATTGTACCGTTAATGAAGCATAGAGTATTAATAAAATTGGGTGATATGCTTCTCACTTCATTGGTTTGACATATTATATTTTCATCAAATAAAATGCGAATCATATTAAAAGTTGTATAAAGTAAAAGAAGGTTGCGAAAATATTTTTGTTGAAAGTCGATTAGAAAACTATAGCTGCGAGTCGATGGAAATTTTATGAGTTGTAAAAAGGCATTCATTGTTCCTATTGTTTTTTATTTGAGATAAAATTTGTAAAAAAACAATTTTGAAATAAAACAGATATAATTTACAGTTAATTAAAAAATTTTATTGTAACAGAATTTTACATTATTGTCACACCAATATTCACAAAATTATCATCGTCACTCTACAATGTTAAATCTTGATCCTTCAATCTGTAGAATAACCTGAATCGGTATCATTTATATCCTCCACTATTCTTATTCTTCCTTGTTGGATTTCCTGTAAAAATATCTGGTCTTCATATGATAAACTATTCAAACATATGGGGCATTCATATGGATGGCGTTCAAAATACCTTACCATACATTCTTGATGAAAAACATGTTCACAATCTAACCTATAATTTGATCTTGGATAATTTATAAGTCTATTGCAAATTAAACACCTGTCCATTACTTTAATCTTCTACATTAAATGTCCCAAGTTCATTTATTTTTTGTCTCGCTTCATCACAATATTTTAACACACTTTTATCATGATGTAAAGCCCAATACCGCACTTTTGATCGAAATTCTTTAACAATTTGAAATAATTTATTCGAATTATGTTTTTCGTGATACATACTTACATCTAGTAATCCAAAATATTTATCAATCACCATAAAAATATATGAAAAAGAATAGTGCAGCCAAGCTTTGGATAACAAATGCATTTTAGAAACCAAATCTTTTGTGTAATTTTCTACTGTTGTAATTGCTAAAGGTATATTCAGGTTATCCAACAAAGCATCATTAAGAGATTTTTGCATATTTGTAAAATTTATATTATCAGTATTCCCTTCAATTTTCGCTTCATCTAAATATAATTTAATTGTAACCAAATGTTTCATAAATACATTGTAAGATTTTTGGGCAGAAATTAATTCTTCTTCATTAAATTCCATTGGTTTGTTATACGGATGTTTCAAAAACATATATCGAATAGCTAATGGAGAATAACTCTTCGAAATTAAATCATCCACGGTTGTAAAATTTTTTAAACTCTTAGACATTTTTTTCCCTCTAATTTGAAGATGTCCTGTATATAAACAAAAATTTATCCATTTACGAGTATTGAAATAAGTACAACCTAGGGTTATTTCATTTTCATGGTGAGGAAACATTAAATCAATGCCCCCCAAATGAATATCTATAGAATCGTTGAAAAAATGAGCCGCCAGTGCTGCACATTCTGAATGCCATCCAGGCATACTGTCACGTTGCAATCCTTTATCATCAATCCAATTTTTTGATTTCCACAAAACGAAATCTCTTGGATTTTTTCCCATGAATTCGACTTGATAGTCTCGCTTTTCCAGATGGGGGAAAACACATTGTTTGGAAGATTGAGCAGAATTAAATAAGACATCATTACCAAAAGTATAGGAAAAATCTTTTAAACCCTTCAATGTAAAATCAGATATGATTTGAAGATAATCAGTAACCCTGGGTGTATGATTTGGCCTGATAATGTTTAATGTATCCATGGTTTCAAAAAATATCTTTTCGTATTTATCGGCAATTTTCAAACCTCCTCTTTCTATAATCTTATCATCTAAGTTTGTTATATTCATTACCATGGTTACTGAATGATTTAAATGATGAGTTAGAATTCTTTTAAGACAATCCGCAAAAATGTAGGTTCGAGCATGTCCGAGATGAGGTAAGTCATAGACGGTAGGTCCACAAACATATAGCTTGACATGATGGTCTTCTTGGGGTTGAAATCTTTCCTTTGAATTTGTTAAATAGTTGAACAATTCCATTGTTTCTTTTTTGAAAGCACAAATAAGGTTTTTCTTTAAAAAAAGAGCTAATCATTCCACCCTAAGAATGAAAAGAGTAGACCCAAACATCCATATATGATGAAAAAAAAAAAAAAAAAAAAAAAAAAAAAAAAAAAAATTTTTTTTTTTTTTTTTTTTTTTTTTTTTTTTATATATAAATGGTCCCCCAAGCTCAAGCTCCTCCATTTCCTCCTTCTGCTAGTGGTTCAACCCATCTCAGCTGTCTCCGCCCTTTCTCTGTTTATAAGAGATGCAGAGGACCGCACTTGCTCAGTCAACGGCCGCCGCCCGCTGCTTCAGTGAAGTGAAAATGGATCGTTGCGCACGGCGTCCTAAAACCAGTGGAACGAAAATGGATAAGAGCAAATTGTGCAAGGGTCGTCGCGCACGGCCGCGTCCTCAAACCAGCAGTGAAGACATCGAATTACCCAAACTGAAAACGCATGGCTGTTATCGCCACACCAAGACGGCAGCGGTCCTGGCTGTGTCACGTTTAGGATTTGCTTTATCGAATGGTGTGGAGACCGTCTTTTATGACGACGACGGCGTCACTGATTACAAGATTCTAAGTGCCACCCTCAAAAAAATGGGAGTAAAAATATTGGACTTGGTCGATGAATATACATTCTATAAATGGCTAATTCTAAAAAGAAAAGATGATAGTGTGAACAACATAAAGTGTGAACTTATGAAACCTTTCGAACTTTCAAAATGTATCTATTGCAAGGAGAAAAACTGCCACAAATGGAGAGTAGCGGCAGCATTTACTCATTTGTATCAATTCCCTTTCGACCCCATGCCCCATGGTGTTTTTGTGAAGCAACTGTAAAAAGTGAAACTTTCAAAATGTGCAAGGCAAATGGAGAGCAGCGGTCACGTTTAGGATTTGCTTTATCGAATGGTGTGGCCCTCAAAAAAATGGGACTTGGTAGATGATTGTGTATAAATGGCTGATTCTAAAAAGAAAAGGTGTCAACAACATAAAATGTGAACTTATGAAACCTTTCACTACAAATGGAGAGCATCCCTTTCGACCCATGTTGTTTTTATGAAGCAACTGTAAAAAGTGATCTATGCATATATTATTATTGTGAAACAAGAACAACATAAAATGTGAACTTATGGAAACCTTTTGAACTTTCAAAATGCTACAAATGGAGAGTTGTGAAGCAACTGCAAAAAGTGAACTTATTATTATTGTGTGATGTAGATTATGTAAGTAATTGTAAAAATGCTACAAATGGAGAGTTGTGAAGCAACTGTAAAAAGTGAACTTATTATTATTGTGTGATGTAGATTATGTAAGTAATTGTAAAAATAAAATTTTTTTTTCTTTTAAATTGATTTCTTTTTTCATTACACACAATTAATTATGATGTTTTTAAAAGACCAATTAATTTAGAAAGTAAAAATTTTTAATGAAATAAAATTGTTTGAATGACAGTACATTTGAATAATCATAAAATGATTTTACAATGATCTCCGGGAACGCCGTCGTACCTTTTCCAATTCCTTTTTTAGATTCTCGTTTTCTGTTTTATATTCTTCGAGTAGATTAAACATTTCTTTATGATCAGACACATACACATTGAGTTTTTGTAAGAGTTCATCTACCCTTTGATAGTTTTTCAACGGGGCGTCGTCACCTTTCATAAAATACATTTTTTCATTTTCAACAAAAAGAAAATGTTCCGTCTTCTTGTTCACGGGTCTGTAATGTCTGGAAACAGGTAGAACAAAATCGTTCCGCACGTTCAGGTGATGGGCCATATGAGTTGTGTCCACTTTCCAACGTTCCCCTTCTTGCACGGCATGAAGATATTTTTCTTTTAAATTCAGCTCCTCCCAGATGTGTTGGAGGTAGATGTTAAATCCATTCCGATACACACTCGACAAAATCCAGAAGGTAGTAGACGGTAACATGCGATGTATGTAATAATTGCCCGGCTTCTTACAGTAATCTCCATAAAACCGACACACACCTTCTCTTCGGCTGATCGAGTACAAGATTTGAATCAACTCGTGCGAAAAGTGAATGGAACTGTATTGTACGCTCCCCCCTGAATTTTCTGCATATTCCTTTAAGAAAGACATTTTAGAGATCACGATAATGAAATGTTTATGTCCTTTGAAATTTAAGTTGTCGCACCAACACCAAAAGGGTAAGAAGTGACACTTTTCTTGAGTGGTGATTGTTGTTATAAAATCGATATAATCCTCGAAACAAACTGAAACATGAAACCAATACATGTCATGACACTGTTCGAACATTCGGACACAACGGGCCGCCAGGTCCAGATTGGGGTCTTCGAAGGGTGGCAGATCCTTCACGCCGTCTAACCAGGATTGGTCCCACTCGATAGGGTCTTGGATGTACGATTTACGCTTTAAATATTTACCTTCAAATAGTTCGCAATACCTGGACCAGTTCAGGGTTTCTAGTAGAATGAGACAGTCGGTAGGCTCTACAGCACACCGACAGTAGGGACATTTGGGTCTCAGGCCACCTTTCAACCAAGTACATATGCACTGGGTGTGAAATCGGTGGTGACAGGCAGCGAGGGAAAAGGCATCCTCGCTGGGGATCACATCCAGGCACACGGAGCATTCGTCCGTGGAGGTCGTGGCTTTCAGACGGCTGCTCGCTGCTTCCGGACTGCGGCATATGGAGCAGGGAGTTTTGGGGGGAAGGACCACAGGAAATGGCTTGTACCACATACATAATTGGAGGTTCATGAGGTTCATGACGACGGATGCCCGGAGACTGCGAAACTGCGGAGGCACCTAGTTGCACTCCACTGCCCGGAGAAAGCGGGGTACAGTATTTATAATTAAAAAAAAAAAAAAAAAAAAAAAAAAAAAAAAAAAAAAAATTTTTTTTTTTTTTTTTTTTTTTTTTTTTTTTTTTTTTTAAATATGACTAGTTTTACCCTTTGATACATACTGACAAATGATGAGTTTTCAATTTTTTCTATTACCTAATGAAATAAAATTGAAAATACTCAATTACCTTCCTGTTTACGAAAAATGTAAATTATTTTCTATAACTGAATTCAGAGATTTGGTAACCTATCCTCCATTATGGTGTAACAAAGCGTGCTATAATCTATATCGAAAGACGCTTGAAATACAAATCTACCAATCTATACTTATTAGAACTGATTTTGTTTTAGTAAACATTTTTATTTATTTGCTTAAAAGCGATTTTGATATCTTGTATTTTGATCATTGGTATTTACATCCAATCAATGAACATGAAGAAAAATTTATCGTCACTATGAAAACTAATTTTGATGAATTTATACCAGAATATGCTGCTATTGCTACCCAGTACGTGAAATCATTTGCGACTCCATTCTATGTTGAATCTATTCTACTAAGTACAGCAAATGTGTATGGTTTACTATTTCCCCATATTGTCTATCCATTTTTTTTAAACATGAAGGGTGAAAAACAATGGATTCGGTTTATGATCTCTTGTGAATTTATTCGGCAATTATACAATTTAATTGAAGCTGATAAATCAAGTTTTAAAACTAAATATTTATTCCATTTATTTAAAATACTGACATTTGAGTACGACCAATGGGTCAATAATAATCAGGGTGGATGGGAACGTATAAAAGAGTGGCGGAATGAAGAATTCAAAAGAAAAGATATTTTCACTGTTAGTACTCATTAAATCACTCATAAAAAAAAAAAAAAAAAAAAAAAAAAAAAAAATTTTTTTTTTTTTTTTTTTTTTTTTTTTGTGCCATTTCCTTTAAAAAAAAAAAATTTTTTTTTTTTTTTTTTTTTTTTTTTTTTTTTTTTTAAATATATGGATGGTTATCGTGTTGGGGTTATCAGAAGTCTTTGGGTAACTTATCCAACAGTAATGGCTGTTTCTCTATCTAATATTTGTTTGGTGGTAGATATGGATGGTTTTCCTCTTTACCATTTCTTTGTCACAAGAGAATTTGGATACGAATCGCTTACTGATGGTACAAACGACTCACAGAGGTACGATCTGGGGCAATTACAAGAGACATTATTTGAAAAGCCATTAGAAGATATCAAGGGATTTGTAGAAGAGGCTGGCATGGAAAAGGAATACGAAGAGCATGGATCAGAAATTCGAGAAAAAATTCGAAAGCAGTTTTTTGAGAAGGAATTGGAGAATATTAAGAATATGACAAGTAAAGTGCATGGTTTACCATTTACCCCTGTGGAGAAGGAGGTAGTCGAGAAATATAAGAAAATGGAATCAGATGTAAAAAAGTTGTACGAATTGTATAAGACCAAGGACAAACTGTTTGTAGCCTATAAAGGAGGTAAATGGATTGCACGATTGCTGAATGTTTTAGAAATACCCGCAATAAATCTCGAAATGTTTGGATGTCCCAAGTTTAAATGTTTGCCAATGTCAGAAAGAAAAAAATGTGATTACCACGGTGAAAATTTTTCTTGCCCCAAAGAAAAATGTGCTGCTTATGCCAACTGGATTAGAGAACAGTTGATAGAAGTTCAAAAAGTTACTCTGTCCAAAATTTGTTTAATGATTGACATGGATGGATTTCTATTGAGACAGTGTCACTTTATAACTCGAGAGTTTGGATACGCATCTCTGATCGATGGAACAAATGATTCTCGAAGATATAATTTGAAGTGTTTTAAAAAAATGCTCAATCCAGCAGACTGGGAGTTTGCAAAAAAATGTGAAAATAGCATACATGGCTTATCATTCGCAATCTGTCCCAATGAACCAGTGGAGGATATCTCAACTTTGGAACCTTATATCGAGGAACTGTATAATTCGTGTAAGACAACTGATAAATGGATTGTAGCCTATAAGGGAAATGGAGGAATCAAGAAAATATTGGATCGGTTGCTGATACCTTCAGTAAATTTAGATAAGTTTAACTGTCCCAACTTCAAGAACTTGCCATTGTCAAAGGTAGAAAATTGTGGTTTCCATTCAAAATGCAGTGACAAAGAATTTGCTTGTCCAAAACAAAAATGTATTACTTATGCAAATTGGATTAGGCAACAGTTAAATAAAATGTAACTCATGTCTTGAATAAAAATTGCATTTATTAGTACAACTGGACTGGTTTTACGTTGTCATCATAAAAAAAAAAAAAAAAAAAAAAAAAAAAAAAAATTTTTTTTTTTTTTTTTTTTTTTTTTTTTTTTTTTTTTTTTTACTTTTCTATATACACACGAGGATAAAATTCATCCCCATTCCATTTTTTAGCATAATAGGGTACAAATTTTTCATCATCAATTTTTCGCATTGCAATTTTTTCCTTGTTTGGAAATTGTACATACCTTAAATAAAACTCATCCCCGTTAGCTTTTTTCGGGTAAATCTCAGTGCCTTTATCCCGAGCATAAGTAAATTTGTTCAGGGGGACATCATTTTTCATAATGTCTTTACAGTACCATTGTTTACCTTCACTGTTTGTGGGGTAGTCCTTTCTACCATTTTTATCTGGTAGATAGCATTGATCCCCTGTCTCAGGATCAATTGGAAACTGTATTTCACCTGTTTTTAAATTTTCTGGATATACTGGGTATCCCCGGGCCTTATCGTAAATGTAGTACGCTGTAGTACCATCTGCCTCCAGAGCAGGATATTCCACATCTTCCCTTTCATTATTTCTAAAACTGGCTTTGTAAGCATATTTCTCGGTGTCGTCCACTTCAAAATACACCTCCTTTTTAAGTTCGTCTTTTGCATAATATGTTCCAAACCCCCCCCTTCCTTTACAATAACCGTTTCCGTAATATTCTCTAAATGGGAGCTCCGGTTTCTCTTCTTCTTGAAGGTCTTTGTCATCCCCCCCATTGCCTTCTTCGTCATCGATCTCCCGTTTATCCCCTCCTTCGCCACCGCCCGCGTTCCCTCCTGGGCCACTGCCCGCGTTACCTCCTTGCCCATCGCCCGCGTTACCTCCTTGGCCATTCACCTCGGATGGACCCGGGAGATGCTTGTCCTCGGATGGACCCGGGAGATTCTCGTCCTTGGGTGGACCCGGGGGAACGTGGCCCGCCTCGGATGAATTCTGACCCCCCCCAGGGGGAACCTTCTCCTCCTCCTCGGATGGCTTCTGAACTTGACCCCCCCCAGGGGGAACCTTCTCCTCCTCCTCGGATGGCTTCTGAACTTGACCCCCCCCAGGGGGAACCTTCTCCTCCTCCTCGGATGGCTTCTGAACTTGACTACCCCCAGGGGGAACGAGGTCAACCTTCTTCTCCTCCTCCTCGGATGGCTTCTGAAGTTTTGCAAGTTTAGGCTTTTTACCTTTAACTGTTGTAGAGGATTTTTCAGTTGAAGTACGCTTCCGTTTGACAGCTTTATCGGAATCCATCAGTCTTTATATATATATATATATATATATATATATATATATATATATATATATATATATATATATATATATATATATATATATGAGAAAAGGTAGAAGGATGTTGTTTGTAATCCTGTGGTTTTTTATGTTATTTTTTTGTTGGAATCATGTAGTGTACAGAAGTTATGCCAAACTGACATGGAGTACACTATACAAGGACATGGAACCTATAGAATGGCGTAATTATGAAATTGATCAAAAAATAAATAATTTTACAGAATGGATGTAAAAAAAAAAAAAAAAAAAAAAAAAAAAAAAAAAAAAGTGAAATAACACTTTCTCTTTTATTTAAAAGACATCTTCTCATCACCCCACATAAAATTTATTCACTATTTCCAAGAGATATTCTTCTGTATCGTTCACGCATTTTTCCAGTAGAGCATCTTTTGATATGATTTCATCTGTTGGATTTCTTTTTTTAATGAGCATCTCCAAATCTAAATTCACATAGTCTGTATATATGGATAGTAATTGGCTTTCCCGCATTTCATCTTTATTGATTCTTTGAAGAATTTTAAATTTTTGTTTCAATTCCTTTTGCATTTCCTCGTTCGTGGGAATATGTTTTTGAATCTGTTCCCATTTTAATGAAAAGTATTTTTTGTATAACACCAAAAATAAGTTTTGCATTTCTACATGGGACCAACCATCATTCAATTTAATTTTTTTCTCTTCGGATTGTGAATAAACTTCCGTATGCGGTCTTTTTTGTAATTTTAATTTTATTTTTTTCAACAAGTCTTCTT
Source organism: Salticus scenicus (assembly GCA_963930645.1). Classification (NCBI taxonomy): domain Eukaryota; kingdom Metazoa; phylum Arthropoda; class Arachnida; order Araneae; family Salticidae; genus Salticus; species Salticus scenicus. Next base: position 176,411,774 of record OZ005652.1, read on the forward strand.
TGGGAGTGCATTTGTCAATTTGTAATGCATTCAACCACTCATTGTATAAATGTTCCCATTCTTGTATTTTCAGCATTTTAACTGCAGCAACAAATGCATCCGTGGGTGTTTCATTATCTAAATTTAATTCCTGAAGCCATTGTAAATAAGTTGACTCCCAAACCAATTGTTTCTGATCGTAATATTTTTTGAAATGTTCATCCATTGTGTTTGGAAGGCTACCTTTGGGTATATCTCCAAAAATTTTTTTTAATACCTCATCAATTCGTTTGACGACTTTATTATGGGTAATGTCCGTTAATTTAAAATAAACTTTCATTTGATTACTTTCGGTAAGAGCTTTTCGATATTTCTTCATTCTCTCACTTTCTAGTATGTCCGTAAATAGGGTATTTTCATTGAGAGAGACATTAAAATGTTGAGCCAATCTCTCTAATTGTTTTACTTTCGTCATTAGCGTTATTTTTTTGGGTGCTTTTCGAGTAAGGGGTACAGTCTTGGTACCATATTTTTCTAATACATTTTGCATCCAGGTCACTTCGTCTTGCGCTATATCTGGATCCATCTGTCGTTGAAGATTCATTACAAATTCTTTAGACTTGACCAAGTTATCGATATGTAATAGGAACCAATTGTCTTGGTCTGCAAATTGAGGTGTAAACTTCATCATATTATGGTGCAAGTTTTTCACAAGATCGTCTGGAGTCACATCAGGAGTGATCAGACTTTCATAAAATTGTTTAAACAAAAGATATTCTTTTAGCAATTCCTGTTTCCAGCAAATTTTGCTCTGGGTCTTGATATTGGGAGTAGCAGACATTAAATCATTTATTATCCCATTGTTCTCCAACGACTGCCGAAGTAATTCGATCACGTCGTCTAACCACATATTATTTGATTCAGAAGGGTTTACAAATTGCTGTAACAAACGTAATTGGTCCAAAAAATGAGCTTGATTAAAATTTCTAAAATATGAAGTAAGATTTTGAAAAAACTGTTTATCTTTAGCTAATTTAGGTAGAAATTCATCAAACCATTCAGGATTTTTACTTAAATGTTCGCCTCCTGCGTAAATTGCAGCCTCTCGTAAAGCAATCAATTTTTCAATAACTGTTTCATGAAAGTTATCCAGAGTCACTCTCCATTGAAGATGGTCTTCCATAAGGGTGAAATAATGCAAAATTTTTTGGTGCATTTCCTCATATTTTTTACAATAATCTATTACATAATTTACAACATTTTCCTTCCTTGGTATAGAAAGAGCATTGGCAATGGCATCGAATTGAGAGGGGTTGGTATCATTGAATGATTCGATGACTACTTGGGCAAAGGATTCGGGTCGAACGTCCACTAAATGGAGCTTCCTTTCGATTTCTTTGCATTGTTTCTCAACTAAATTTAACAATAATTGATTGTCTTTCAGTTCCCCTATCACATAGTCTTCCCATCCCACTTGATTGGGAAAGGTATCATGTAAATAGTCTAATATTTTTTTATCCGCTCGTATTTTTTGATACAATTCACTTTCTCGAGTAAGACAATCTAGGTAAGTTTTTTGTGCATTCTCCAACTCCGTTTGTAACTGTTCGATTTTACTATTCATGGGTTGCAGCGCAGGGTCTTCTTCGGGTTCCACTGAATTGAGCTCCATTGCGATTTCTTGACATTGTTTCCCCACTCGAGTAAGACAATCTTCGTAATTTTTTTGTGCATTCTCCAACACCGTTTCTAAATGTAGGATTCTGTTATTAATGGGTTCCAGCACGTTACTGGAGTCTCCTTTGAAGAATTCAATGAGTACTTCGGCAAAGGATTCGGGTCGAAGGTCCACTAAATAGAACTCCGTTTCGATTTCTTTACATTGTTCTCTAACTGAATTTAACAATGATTGGTTGTCTTTCAGTTTCCCGATAACGTAGTCCTCCCATCCCACTTGAGGGGGGAAAGTATGATGTAAATAGTCTAATATTTTTTGATTCGCTTTTTCTCGAGCAAGACAATCTCGGTAAGCTTTTTGTACCTTCTCCAGTTCCGTTTGTAACTGTATGCTTTTAGATTGTTCTAAGCTATTAATTGCTTGCAAGGGTTGCACTTCTGAAATGACAACATTACCCGAGTCTTCTATAGATCCACTACTTTGTTGTAATTGCTGATACAAAGTTTCAATCATTCTATTTGCTTCTTGGCAATGCTGTTTTAAATGAACATTTTCAGCCCCGTACTGATTTATGGAATTCTCGAAAAAATTCCTTGTTAAAACGAGTGTATTTTGCAACTCTGAATTTTTTAAGTGGTAGGACTGGAGTAGACTGTTTGTTTGACAGAGTTGTGTCTGTAACTCTGTCTTATTCTTATGAACGACTCTTAAACTATTTTGATATTTTTCTACTTTTTCTTGATATTCCTGTATTTTATGTTTATGCTTTTGAAGTTCCTCTTTACATTGATTTAGTTCAGTGTTACGTGTTTGAAGTTCGTTTTGAGATTTCGCGAGGTCAACTTTCAATGCTTGAAGGGTGTCCTGACATCTCGCGAGGTCATCCTTAGATGTTTGAAGGGTGTCCCGACATTTCGTGAGTTCATTCTCACAGACTCGAAGGGCGTCCTGACATTTCGTGAAGTCATTCTTCGATGCTTGAAGTTCCACCCGACATTGCGCGAGGCCATCTTTACAGGCTTGAAGTTCGTCCTGACATTGCGTGAGGCGATCATCCCTATTCCATTGATTTTTATCCGATAATCTCTCCCTAGAACAAGCGTTTATTTGGCAAAGTTTTAATAAAAAATCTAGAAAACTTTTGCTTTGTAAAAAAAGACTCAAGTTATCTTCGATAATGGGTTCACTTAAAAGGAAAGCTTGAGTCAAGTCATTCGTCAGTTCTTTTTTTAACGTATTGACAGTGGTATGGGCTATAACATCGTCTGGGTATTGCTTGGTTTTTAGGATGTGTTCGACAAGGGTTTTAAAAACCATCTTGTTTCCTCGCCGAAAAGTATTTTGGCTACATGGACCAGATCCATGTACAAAAACTTGTACTTTTCGGATGTTTGAATTTGCAACCAAGACAAAATCTCCATAATCTCCTTCTTTTTGATATGTAAACCGTAAACATAATATCTCAAACCAAATTTTTTCCAAGTGTCTTCATTTTTATAGAAAGGTAACCAACAGTTACAGATGACGGAATTGAAATCTCGGTAAGGTTCTTTCAGCTGAGTGACCACCATCGGGGAAACGTATTCCACTTGATGGTTTCGAGAGATCAAGAATAGAGTTCCCACAGGTTCTTCGTCGGTTAAAAGGACTTCACATTGATAGAAATCGGGAGGGGGTAAGACAGAAGGTTGCAGGTCGGATCGTTTTAAAATCATGTGGACTTCCCTGCCAAAATAAGCGGAAGGATTGGAGTAGGTGGTCTTGGTGAACGATTCGTTACAAAGAGCGAATACAAAATGAGTCCACCTATTGAATTGTTTCAACCCGTCACCCGATCGTTTAAAGAACCTGAGATTGGCGACTTCCTGGAGGGTCAGGGCTCGTTTCTGTTCCTTCGCTTCAAATATACGGTAGAGGGCTTGAAAAGCAATTTCTCTTCGGCACTTCTTCATGATAGGGGAAAGGGGATTATTTTTAGAAATGACAAAGAGGGTCGAAGCATGAAAATAACTATACAAAATTTTATGCGGAGTGAAGAGAGCCCGGAGTAAAGTTTCACAGGCCCCATCCGGGACACAGATGCCACCCGCCGTGCTGACACTTCCGATCTCGTATAACAAAAAATTTTTCCCTCGGTTAATGGACGGACACTTTCCCTGTATGACGAGGATACTGTTTTCCGGAGGGTCAATGGCTGTCGAATCTAGAAAATTGGATTTATACGTGACGATCGCGCGTTTAAAGCGTAGAGCCACGAAATGAAACCGTTTAAACTTATTTCCAAACACATCAATGTAATTGTTTAACTCTCTTTGTAAGAAGAGGACGTTCATGGTAAACTTGTTGTTTGTGATTTACAACCCCCCTTTTATGTAAAAAAAAAAAAAAAAAAAAAAAAAAAAAAATTTTTTTTTTTTTTTTTTTTTTTTTTTTTTTTTTCACCAGGGGTGGATGCTGCTGAATTGAAAATTTTTCTGGATCAGCACGGTGTCGAGGAGAAAGTCGAACGTTTCGGCGGACAAAATATCGGTATAGTGATACCCGTCCAACGCATGCAACAAAATGACCCGCTTTTGACCGTCCACGATTCTTCCCCAGTAATCCACCTTCATATCGTGCGTGTTGGACATGGTTTTGTTGTACACGTAGCCCGGCAACCAAATGTTTTGCATTTGATACAAAGCGTTCAAAGAGGTTCTTCCGTGAGCCGACGCTTCCACCCCTTTCAATCCCGATTTAAACGAATTTCGAATGACGGTGCCGCTCTGCAAGCCAATTTGACCAAATAATTCTTGCACGTTTTCCGCGTTGCCTTTGGCTCCCGCCAGGATTTGGGTGGTGATGCAACAGGGGTGGGCCATGAAATCGCCTCCCTTCTGGAGGATGGCTTCGATGGTGTTCATTTCTTCCAAGGTGAGCGCAAAACACAGGTCGTTTTGGAGTCGATCCAAATAAAAGCGCCGCATCTCGTTAAAAGCTTGAAACGTCCTCTTCGATCCGTACAGCTCGCAGATGACGCGAAACGTTTTTTTCAAATCACGCTGCTTGTAGGGTAAAAAATCAATGTCGTCGTAAAACAAATAATAGGCGACCAACATATCTTGGCTGGGACTGAGCTTCAGCCCCATCACGAAACTCTGCATTTCCCACTCCGGATTGAGGAGGGTGGCACATTCGGCCTGGGACAACAGGCTGGGCACGAGGTAAAGGTTCGCCTCGTCCCCATCGAAATCCCCGTTGATCGACTGGAGAATTTCGAGCGGCACCCCGAAACAATCGTACGGCCACCCACCCCCCTCCAAGGGCACCCGCAACCCGACGAAATTCTCGGGTTGCAAGGAAGGCATGCGATTCAGAATGACCCATTGCCCTCGGAGCTGAAATTTCTCCACAATGGAGTCGGGTATGCGGATTTCGTTGGGCTGGAGCGTGGCGTCGGGGACAATCATGCCGCGCATGGAATAGCGACACCGTTTGCCGAAGGCAATTTGCCGCATGAGCGTCGCCTTGCCACAGGACCTCGATTCCAGACTGCCGTAATTGAGGGGGGCCTCTTGCACCTGTTTGTAGAAGAGGGCCGCTTTCGAAGGCGGCTGGATGTGTTTTGTGCGGTAGGTCATGGGCATCCCCATCACGTACTTGAGGACTTTTTCGTAGACGAGGGTGGTGCGCATTTGCCAAAAAATGGGATCCTGCAACAGGAGAAAGTCTTGCTGCGTTTCGATTCGGTGTTTCTCGATGAGACGTTGCAACTGGGGCAAGAGGAAAGTGTAGCCCGGAGTGGCGATGGCAATGGAGTGGACCGGGTAACATTTCAATCGTTCGTTGAAATAAAATTGGTCGCAACACACGGTAAAGGATTGGATCTTCCGAAAGGAAAGAGGTTTCTCGCATTCGGAACAGACGCGGGCAAAAGAGTTTTTCTTGCGCCAGGCTTTCAAGAGTTTGAGAACCTCGGGGGGAGTGGCCTGCAGAGGACAATCTTTCAACTCCAACAAGTTGATGCGATACCGTACAATAGCCATGGTGGTGAGGAGAGAGAGAGGATTCCAAACCTTTAAAAAAAAAAAAAAAAAAAAAAAAAAATATTTTTTTTTTTTTTTTTTTTTAATTAAAGCCACACCCACTTGAAAAAAAAAAAAAAAAAAAAAAAAAAAAAAAAAAAAAATTTTTTTTTTTTTTTTTTTTTTTTTTTTTTTTTTTTTTTAAAGGAAGGTAAGTGACTTTCTTTTATTTTAATAACCTAACCATTTCATACAAATGGCTCTAACATGATTTGTTCATATCATCGTTACTCATCTTCAAATGTAAAACCAACCCAATCCAATCTATCCAATACAGATTTCACATTTTTACCAGGTTTGCCAAAAGGATCCTTCTTGCAAGATAGATCACTTTCAATACAATTTATTAAACCACAATTTTCCATAAATTCTATCAATGCCTTGGATGCCGAATCGAATAAAGAATCACTTTTGAATTTGTTCGCACACTCCCCGATAAAACATCCGGTGACGATTAAACATTCCATGACCCAAGGTTGATAATTATTATGACCTCGCCAGTGGTGAGGTGTCAAAACTTTCTCATCCAAAATCCTTCGAAGTCTAGGGGATAGAGATGATAAATCGGAATCGACGATAACTTGTAATTTTTCTTTTAACTTGGGAATCGCATCTTTGAATTTGTGGACGTTGATACCCGTAGGCTTGATGAGGAATGGGATTTGAAAATAGACTTTGAGCATTCTTAAAATAGAAAGGCCAAATTGACGTTCCCTCGGTTTGAAATCCGGATCGTCTATATGATTCACCATGTGGACCAACATTTGATTACCCGTATCATCAAAATTTGCAAGATGAACACAATCTCGAAGTAGGTAATGAAAAATATTCCTGACGGGATCAAAGTAATTCATGATCAAGGGTGTTTAATAATCAAGATTTTTTTTTCCAGAAGACAAAAACCTTTATAAAAAAAAAAAAAAAAAAAAAAAAAATTTTTTTTTTTTTTTTTTTTTTTTTTTTTTTTTTTTTAACTCAAACAGAGATGACATTCGATTCAGTGATTTGTTTTGCTTCCATCTCTCTCTGCATCTCCACCACTTGTCCCTGCAAAGTCTTGTACTCAGATTCCAGTTTCCAATGCGCTTCCACGATCGGTCTCATGTCTCTCAAATAATTTTGAATTCGCGGCGGAGGCGTCCACATTTCATTCCGAACCGATTCATAAAAACAATTCCCTCTTTCGGCCTGCACTCTCAACCAATCCTCCACATTTTCCCGATCCAGATAAAGCCTTTTACCTCCCATCAAATAGAGAAAACGAGGCGTTGAGTTCTCTGTCGGAACCCATTCTCGCTTGAGAGGCAACACCCTCCCGCCTTCGAAAGCGTGAAAATATTTGATTTTTTGCCTATAGACCCCGTTTTCTTCGACCAACCGACCGTACGCCAACGTGGCCGGCGAGGCCCTCCGAAACATTTCCTGTTTCATCACCTCTTCGAGACCCCCGTCCCACTGCAATGCCAACGGTAACCGAAAGTCTTTCGGCAGCGTCCGAAAGATGTAAAGATGTTTCTCTTCCAAGGGAGCCCTTTTATATCGCTTGCCCCCGATCGTAAAATGACATCTAGACAGTCTCTTGCACAGGTAACCCATTGTATGGACCAGATGCAAGGGAGACACGATCTCTCGGTGCAGCTTAGAAGGATAACGAGGACGGGGGCGGGTAGCCGGTTCGATTTTCGGCCACACCTGTTTCTCGAAAAGGCCTTTAGGGGAAACGACTATCATGTGTCGATGCTGCCGAAAATAGGGTAGCGCGTCCGGCCCGCCGTCGCACCAGCACGAGAAGGGTAGAGTTGCGACCGCCCCTTTTTGCTCATCCACTGCCTCCAGGAAACTTTCAAACGCAGCGGCTTTGACGATCACATGCACCCAATCCGTAGAATCCTTGGTCCGGACGTATTTTCGAACATAAGAGGCTGCCATGTTCAAATTCTCGTCTTCGAAATAATCCACTTCGGAATCGGAGTCCATCAAACAAATGTCTTCGAATGCACGACGCGATAAAAGATGGCGGATATCCGGATGGTGGAAAAACGACTTCGGCACACATAAGGGACGGGCGTCCAGGACGCTGAGCTCGTCGGGGATCGGCTCATCCATCTCCACATCTGAGACTTGATCGGTATCCATGTCTATGCTCCTATCGATTCTCTTAACGGTTATAAATTTTCGAAAACACGCGATCAAGTGGTTCATGTATTGGTATTTGGTTTTGGAATCCCATTTCTTTTTTCCCAGACACCAAACGCAAGAAGTACTCGTTGGTAGTTTATGTTTTTCCAAACAATGTTTTTCGAACCGAATGGGTAAAAGTTGAATTTCGCAATGCGGACAACGGAAAGGATAAGTTTTTCTCCTCAATTCTTGACGATAAATGTGCAAAGTGTTACCTTTAACCATGGATCCGTGAAACTGTTTATAACTGGAATATATATTTAATTTAAAAAAAAAAAAAAAAAAAAAAAATTTTTTTTTTTTTTTTTTTTTTTTTTTTTTTTTTTTAAGTGACACCTACTACAAAAAAAAAAAAAAAAAAAAAAAAAATTTTTTTTTTTTTTTTTTTTTTTTTTTTTTACACGTCTTCATATTTGGACAGTCTTCGTTTCAGCTCAGCATTCTCGGCTTCACATTTGGACAGTCTTTGCTTAAGCTCAGCATTCTCGGCTTCACATTTGGACAGTCTTTGCTTCAGCTCAGCATTCTCGGCTTTCAACTGCAGTATGACTTCATCCTGCAGTTTGTTGATCTTATCCTGCAACTTTCTGTTCTCATTCATCGACCGTTTATATTTCAGTTTGACGTGCACAATCTCTTCTTTCAGAGAGGACACTTCTCTTCGCAATTCCGATATTTTTCTATCCTTCTCGGCTTTCGTCTCTTCAATTTGTTTTTTGACCTGTCTTTTCAAGTCAGCCATCTCTCTCTGTAAAGTCTTGATCTCCGATTCCAGTTTCCAATTCGCTTCCACGATCGGCCTCGTGTCTCTTAAATAATTTTGGATTCGCGGCGGAGGCGTCCACCATTCGTCGCTGACCACTTCGTAGAAACAATTGCCTCTCTCGGCCTGAGCCTTCAACCAGTTTCCCTCTACCACTTCTTCTCGATCCAGATACAGTTTCTTACCTCCCATCAAACAGAGAAAACGAGCCGTCTCACATCTTGTCGTGGGCACAAACTCTCGCTTGAGAGGCAGCACCTTCCCCCCTTGGAAAGCATGAAAATGTTTGATTTTTTGTTTATAGACCCCGTTTTCTTCGACCAGCCGACCGTACGCCAACTTGGCCGGCGAGGCCCTGCGAAACATTTCCAAATCCATTGCCCCCACCATGCCTCCGTCCCACTGCAAGGTCAGCGGCAACCGAAAGTCTTTCGGCAGCGTCCGAAAGATGTAGAAATGTTTGTTTTTCAAGGGCGCTCTCTTATAGCGCTTCCCCCCGATCGTAAAGTAACATCTCGACCGCCTCTTGCTCACGTAGCCCATCGTGTTGACCAAGTGCATAGCCGATTTTATCACCTCGCACTTTTTCGAAGGGTAGTTTTTACGGGGTCTCTGGAAGGGTCGGACTTTGGACCAAATTTTCTGGAAGCGACCCTGGGGCGCGACCACGATCATGTGCCGGTGCTGTCTGAAAAGGGGATCCTCGTCCGGACCGCCGTCGCACCAGCACGAGAAAGGCAACGTGACCACCCTCCCCTCTTCCTTATCCAAAGCCCTTATGAAGGATTCGAAAGCGGCCGCCTTGACCATCACGTGAAACCACCCAGCACTCGACCCGACGTACTTTCGCACGTAGCAGGCAGCTGCGTTCACGTTCTCGTCTTCGTAATAATCGACCTCGGAGCCGGGATCCATCGGCCAGAGGTCTTCGAAGAGGCGCTCCGTCAAGAAGCCGCGAAGGTCCGGATGGTCGAAAAAGGTTTGGGCGGCGCACAAGGGACGCGTGTCCAGGAGTCGGAGCGCGTCCGGGATTGGACACGGCTCGTCGTCCATCTTCTCCACCTCCCCCCGATCGATTCTCTTAACGGTTATAAATTTTCGAAAACACGTCAAGAAATGTCTCACGTTATGCTTTTTTTGTCCAGATTGCCACCCGTACTGTCCGTTGCACCACACGCAAGAAGTCTTCGTTTGGAATCCATGGGTTGTTAAAGAATGCTTTTCAAACTGAATGGGCAAAATGTCAATGTCGCAACGAGGACACTTGAAAGAATAAGGTTTGCTTTTCAAAGCCATATAATAATCGTGTATGTTTTTTGGACCCATCGGGTTTGTAAAAATTTTACAAAACCCTTTAAGTAAAAAAAAAAAAAAAAAAAAAAAAAATTTTTTTTTTTTTTTTTTTTTTTTAAATCTCTTCTTGCACACAAATTTGGTGCCCCCACCAACCAACCAACCGCAGTCGAAAATCCACAAAATGGGAAAAATGGCCAAAATCATGTAGAAAAGCGTCCATATTTACAAAAAAACATAAAATTTATCAAAAATATATCGAAAATTACGAAGAAATCTTAAAATGAAAACACTGCATAAAAAATATGTATGCTCCTTATAACAAACCATATATATATATAGTTTTTAAATATTTTTTATTTTTCAGAAAAGTTTTTGGAGAGACACCACTTGGAATTATGGGTAATTTTATATGACTCGATTAACCGAAACTCTTCATTAACCGAACTGTGTTTTTAAATATTTTTATTTTTTCAGAAAAGTTTTTGGACCCCTTGGAATTATGGGTAATTTTATATGACTCGATTATCCGAACCTGTCCGTTAACCGAACTAGATAGTCCGCTCCCTGTAAGAAACACACACACCTCTGGCCGCTTGGGTCATTTTGAACGAGGCCTTAGAAATGGACCTGGGAGCGAGCGGCGTGGCACCGTCAGCGCCCCCTCCAAGAGGTTCAGCGCGCCCCCCTCTGACTGTGTGAGGGCACCGGCTGCCGCCGTGGTGCCCACGAAAGTTGGAAAGGAGCAGTCGAAAAAAAAAAAAAAAAAAAAAAAAAAAAAAAAATTTTTTTTTTTTTTTTTTTTTTTTTTTTTTTAAAGTTAAATTATGGGCATTGTCATTGCTGCCGCTCTATCCTCTTTGCTGCCGCTATGGTTTGGCGCGAGATGCTTTATATTCGTAAATGGATTCCTCCCACCTATACCCATTATAATTATGTATATCACGTGATAGTGATAGAAGAATCTATGAGATGCGTACGATTGGAAAAAATTCTTGGAAGCCATAATATAAATGTCATTGATTTTGTAGTACATGAGGGTGCACTGCGGGACTCTCACATACATCTATTTATTAATTCAGACAATGAAATCGACCGAGATGTTTGGAAAGAATTCCTGTATGGATTTACGATACAACCCATCCATTTTTATTCCATTTTTAATCATTTGTCTAATGATTGTAATTGTTGCGTTTTGACATTACAAGATTGGTGTATTAAAAAGATATGGGATAGTATGAGTACTTTTCATGATATCGTACACCTAAATTTACCTACTCCACTTTTCCGAAAAGTTGTTCGAGAATCTCAGAAATATATTCTACCCGTACCGATTGAAAAGTCTAAATTGGTCTTGAAAGGTAAATTGTTAGAAGAACTATTTTTGGAAACTGATACCATTTTCGATAGAAATATGGCTACCTATTTTCAAAGTATTTGCAATTACTTGCCACCTGAATTCTTATATGTTCAATGTTACTTTGTGAAGGATCGTTTTAAATATTCACTATGCCTTCACTGCATGCGATTACTTTTTTATGGAGAAGAGGGTTTCACTCATCGATATTACTATAAAATGTGGCCGTCGATAACCCGTAGCGATAAAAAGGAGTACTGGTGCCACTTATGCAAGCAGGTACCTTTATTCCATGTAACAACTCATGAACAGTATGTGAAACAATATAGTCAACAATATAGCAAACCTTCTCTCTATCCAGAACCTATCAAAGTTCAAAAATATGAAATTTGTAAAGATAACATGATCCCAGTGTGACTTTTCCGAGGTTCTAATGGAAGATTTTCTACTGACAAAAAAAAAAAAAAAAAAAAAAATATTTTTTTTTTTTTTTTTTTTTTTTTTTTTTTTTTAAATTGGTTAAAAAAAAAAAAAAAAAAAAAAAAAAAAAAAAAATTTTTTTTTTTTTTTTTTTTTTTTTTGAGGGATAAAATAAAGGATGGTGAAACCTCGAAAGATACCGATTGAGTATGCGTACGACGCTTTGAATCGATCGCAACGTGGATTCGATGCCATTTACCGCATCACCTTTCAGGAATTGGAACCGCTGGCCACGGACCATCAAGCGCTGGTGCAAGTGCAACGCTTACGTCCCTATTTTGCCACCCAGCAAGACTTTCAAGAGTTTCGAAACAGCATTCAAGTGGCCGACCGCTATTGGGAGAGAGCGATTCACACCGCGGGTCCGGCCATCGAGGCGTATTGTCGACGTTTCATGACGGGGGGTCGGGCCCCTGCGCCTCCGCGGGGTCGGGGCCGCCGCCGCATTCCCTTACGGATGCATTCTCGGTTGGGGGACGTGTCGGACGACGAGATGGATCAGCATGCCGATCAATCGGTCCTCTCCATCAGTCCCTCCCACGACGAATGCGACGACACGGATGTCAATCTGCCTCTTCCCACCTGTCAGGCGATCCGTCGCGTGTGTCGCTATTACAGTCCGAGTCGCAGTTATGTCCGCTACCGTCCGGACGAGAGCGAAGACAAGCGCTATCGCGTCAATGTGTCCTACAATCGATGATCGGGTTCTCCAGAGGGTTGAACGCCAAAGGAAACACGGCGTCCCAGTGATCGCTGTAATGGTCCGTGTACCGGAAAGGGCCGTCGCGGAGGGACAAGATATGGGCATGGGAGGTGGCCGCGGCTAAGTGGCCCGAGAGTTCCCGAACCGAGAGGACGCCCTCCTTTTCGGGACCGAAACACGATCGCTCGGTGGCCGTGAGGGGTCGAGAGGCCAAAGTGCGCTCCTGGTACTGGTGAACCCACAGTTGGATGTGTTGGGGCAGGAAGCGCGTACTCTCCATAAACGTCAAATCCAAGAGGGGGGCCACCCGGGGCACGTCGACATTGAGGAGGGCGAGGAAAGCGTACAGTTCCTCCTCGAAACTCGCACTCCTGCGATGCAAGACCCGAGTGTCCACCACGAATCGGTTCAACTTGAGGGTGAGGCACTGCTCCGGGTAGGACGCCACATGATACATGTAAAAGGCACATGATACATGTAAAAGGTGTCCCCTCCCGGCACGAGATAACTGAGGTCGAAGGGGTTTGCATCCCGAATGAACACATCCTCGGGTTGGTCGATGCGTCGATCGTACTGGCGAATCCGAGCCGGCGTGAGGGGTGGAATGGTTTTGTAATACACGTCTAAGAACACATAATTTTCTAAAACGGGATATTGTTTCTGTTGCAAGAGGTCCAACACGACCTGCTTATAAGGTTCCATAAATCTTGACTAACTAAGATGGAGGGCTATCCGATCGATCGTCACGGGAATCAAGTGTACGTCCAAGGCTTTGCCAAAGACGCCGTCACCGGCGAGCTCTACTATGCCAAAGATGCTCAGGGCCATGAATTTTATCCGAAAGCCAAAAACAAATCGCTTTTCATTCAGGACAAGAGAGCCTTGTACGCGGACGGGAGCGAGCGTTACCCCTCCGACTCGAGTGGGAACGAATATTACATAAGGGAAGACGATAACAAACCGGTCTTGTTTCGGAAAGGGGACGGGTCCTATTACTTGGCTAAAAATAAAAACGGACACGATTTAATCCCGTGGAATTATTTTTCGCACTACATTCAAGATGAGCCCTGCATCTACACCAAAGACAGCAACGGGAACACCGTCTATGTGAGAGAGTCCGCCTTTCCACCCGCCTTTAAAGCCCTCATTCGATGGGTGTGTCACATCAGCGTCATTTGTCCTAAAATAACCGGCTGTCACACCAATTTATATACCAGTTATTCTTCCGAACACACATCATAAAAAAAAAAAAAAAAAAAAAAAAAAAAAAAAAAAAATTTTTTTTTTTTTTTTTTTTTTTTTTTTTTTTTTTTTTTAACATAGAGGGGGAGAGATGGTGTTTGAACCAGTCATGTCTAATTTAAACGTGTTTTTTGATCCTAGTTTCATTTTGAAACCTGATAAATATTTTAATTTGTTGGAAAAAGAATTGGTTTATCTAAAAAATTATAAAATTTATCGAAGGTATCCAGTTCCACGCCTCGTGGCTGGCTATGGTGACAACAGTTCCATAACCTATCGATATTCTGGAACAACTGTTCAGTCCAGAGTATGGACGCCAACGTTGTTGCACATTAAAGAGAGGGTGGAATCGGCTACCAATTATAAATACAATTTCTGTCTGATTAACAAGTATCGTAACGGATACGACAGCATTGGAAAACATAAAGACGATGAGATAGATATTGCTCCCAATTCCCCTATAGCATGTGTTAGTTTCGGCCAAGAGAGAAAATTCAAATTTTCAAGGTTGGATTTTAAACCCGTCTTTTTTAACATGACAAGCGGTAGTTTAATGGTGATGCATCCCCCCACCAATAAATATTGGTACCATGAAATACCGAAAGAACCAGAAAAATTAGGTGTACGCATAAGCCTAACCTTCAGGAAATTAAATTAAAAAAAAAAAAAAAAAAAAAAAAAAAAAATTTGGGGGGGGGGGGGAATTTTTTTGAATGCTTTGTCCTGATTGGTCAATCTTGAAAGCTTCGGCGAGTGTCCGAACAAAATTTTTTTTTGGGGGGAAAAAAATTTTTTTTGAATGCTTTGTCCTGATTGGTCAATCTTGAAAGCTTCGGCGAGTGTCCGAACAAAATTTTTTTTGGGGGGAAAAAATTTTTTTTTGAATGCTTTGTCCTGATTGGTCAATCTTGAAAGCTTCGGCGAGTGTCCGAACAAAATTTTTTTTGGGGGGAAAAAAATTTTTTTTGAATGCTTTGTCCTGATTGGTCAATCTTGAAAGCTTCGGCGAGTGTCCGAACAAAATTTTTTTTTGGGGGGAAAAAAATTTTTTTTGAATGCTTTGTCCTGATTGGTCAATCTTGAAAGCTTCGGCGAGTGTCCGAACAAAATTTTTTTTTGGGGGGAAAAAAATTTTTTTTGAATGCTTTGTCCTGATTGGTCAATCTTGAAAGCTTCGGCGAGTGTCCGAACAAAATTTTTTTTTGGGGGGAAAAAAATTTTTTTTGAATGCTTTGTCCTGATTGGTCAATCTTGAAAGCTTCGGCGAGTGTCCGAACAAAATTTTTTTTTGGGGGGGGAAAAAATTTTTTTTGAATGCTTTGTCCTGATTGGTCAATCTTGAAAGCTTCGGCGAGTGTCCGAACAAAATTTTTTTTTTGGGGGGAAAAAAATTTTTTTTGAATGCTTTGTCCTGATTGGTCAATCTTGAAAGCTTCGGCGAGTGTCCGAACAAAATTTTTTTTGGGGGGGAAAAAATTTTTTTTGAATGCTTTGTCCTGATTGGTCAATCTTGAAAGCTTCGGCGAGTGTCCGAACAAAATTTTTTTTTGGGGGGGGGAAAAATTTTTTTGAATGCTTTGTCCTGATTGGTCAATCTTGAAAGCTTCGGCGAGTGTCCGAACAAAATTTTTTTTTGGGGGGAAAAAATTTTTTTTGAATGCTTTGTCCTGATTGGTCAATCTTGAAAGCTTCGGCGAGTGTCCGAACAAAATTTTTTTTTTGGGGGGGGGGGAAATTTTTTTGAATGCTTTGTCCTGATTGGTCAATCTTGAAAGCTTCGGCGAGTGTCCGAACAAAATTTTTTTTTGGGGGGGGGAAAAAATTTTTTTGAATGCTTTGTCCTGATTGGTCAATCTTGAAAGCTTCGGCGAGTGTCCGAACAAAATTTTTTTTTGGGGGGAAAAAAATTTTTTTGAATGCTTTGTCCTGATTGGTCAATCTTGAAAGCTTCGGCGAGTGTCCGAACAAAATTTTTTTTTTGGGGGGGGGGAAATTTTTTTGAATGCTTTGTCCTGATTGGTCAATCTTGAAAGCTTCGGCGAGTGTCCGAACAAAATTTTTTTTTTGGGGGGGAAAAAATTTTTTTGAATGCTTTGTCCTGATTGGTCAATCTTGAAAGCTTCGGCGAGTGTCCGAACAAAATTTTTTTTGGGGGGGAAAAAAATTTTTTTGAATGCTTTGTCCTGATTGGTCAATCTTGAAAGCTTCGGTGAGTGTCCGAACAAAATTTTTTTTGGGGGGGAAAAAATTTTTTTTGAATGCTTTGTCCTGATTGGTCAATCTTGAAAGCTTCGGCGAGTGTCCGAACAAAATTTTTTTTTGGGGGGAAAAAAATTTTTTTGAATGCTTTGTCCTGATTGGTCAATCTTGAAAGCTTCGGCGAGTGTCCGAACAAAATTTTTTTTTGGGGGGAAAAAAATTTTTTTGAATGCTTTGTCCTGATTGGTCAATCTTGAAAGCTTCGGCGAGTGTCCGAACAAAATTTTTTTTTTGGGGGGGGGGAAATTTTTTTGAATGCTTTGTCCTGATTGGTCAATCTTGAAAGCTTCGGCGAGTGTCCGAACAAAATTTTTTTTTGGGGGGGGAAAAAATTTTTTTGAATGCTTTGTCCTGATTGGTCAATCTTGAAAGCTTCGGGGAGTTGGTGAAAGATTTTTTCTTTTGCTCTCTCTCTCTCTCTCTCTCTATCTATCTATCTATCTAATCTATATATATATATATATATATATATATATATATATATATTCTCTCTCTCTCTCTCTCTCTCTCTCTCTCTCTCTCTATCTATCTATCTATCTATCTAATCTATATATATATATATATATATATATATATATATATATATATATATATATATATATTAATATATATATATATATATATATATATATATATATATATATATATATATATATACTAGCTGACCCGACAAACGTTGCTTTGTCATATAAATTATTTCTAGAGAATATTTTGCTAGAAAAAAATAACTAACTTATTGTAAGTGTGTAAGGCTGTGGTATATAAGTGAAACAGGTATGGAGTTCTGTGAACGGTGACTGTGAATTCCGATTATAACGTAAAAGACATAATTAACAATTAAATAAACAATTTAAATTGGACTGAATTGTAAATCTAAACCATTCTCGAATCCACCTGAAGACACACAAAAAATTCCATTAAAATCGGTCCAGCCGTTTAGGAGGAGTTCAGTGACATACACACGCACAAAAGTATGAGACTCCTTTGGTGACTTTAAATATTTTAAGCCATTTTTGCGATGAATTGAAATGGCTATCTCAATTGTGGAACTAAAGATCTTGGCGAGAAGCGTCCGAGGTACTTCGGTGTCAAATTTCAAATTTTGCCAAAGGGATCCGATACTAAAGGTGTTCCATACAATAAATAAATAAATAAAATATCAGTGACATATACACGCACAAAAGTATGGGACCCCATTGGTGACTTTAAATATTTAAAGCCATTTTTGCGATGAATGGATATGGCTATCTCAATTGTGGAACTAAAGATCTTGGCGAGAAGTGTTCGAGCTACCTCGGTGCCAAATTTTCCATACAAAAAAAAAAAATAAAATAAAATAAAATAAAATATCAGTGACATACACACGCACAAAAGTATGGGACCCCTTTGGTGACTTTAAATATTTTAAGCCATTTTTGCGATGAATTGAAATGGCTATCTCAGTTGTGGAACTAAAGATCTTGGCGAGAAGCGTCCGAGCTACTTCGGCGCCAAATTTCAAATTTTGCCAAAGGGATCCGATACTAAAGGTGTTCCATTCAAAAGAAAAAAATAAATAAAATATAATAAAATAGCTACATAAATAAATTTGTATGTTAGGGTGGTTGTTAATCAACGCGCGTGTAAATTTGATAGAAAATTATATAAACTACTCACTCCAATTCCGCACTAAATTTGCAAAATGTATAGTTTTTTATGCACACTTCAAAACTCTTCAAACACTAATTACATCTTAATGTAATATTTCAATTAGGACACAATTTTTTGTATAACAATAATAACACGAAGTTGCAAAATATTTTCCTGAATTTGATCGCAGCACCAACTGTCGGGACAAACTGGAATTAAAATAGAATATACGCAAGCGAAGTGTGACGTCGCTGACCGTCAGTGGATGCAAGAAAAAGATTTCCTATGTTAATCTCCCATTGGATTTTTTGTAAAAAATTATTAAAAATCGAGGAAAATTATTTCTCGATTTTAATCCCCGTATTTGGGTATAGATATGTATTAGTTATCGTATGCATGTGTTAGATTGAGTTATTTTACTCTCAAATTGACAAAATTTTAATTTTAAATTTCAAAACTCTGTCTTCCTTGGCGTTTTTTGTATTTGGCGATCAAAAACGTAATACGAAAATATACATGCCAGATGTATATTTTCGTAATATGTATTGTAAGAAATTGTTTCATATTATTCATTACTCTCTTAATATAAGTTGTTGAAATAACCATTATTTTTGAAAGAAATTAAATACGTTCGCCAGATGATATGGCAATATATTTTTTTTCCGCCAAGGATGACAGAGTTTTGAGATTAAAAATTCAAATTTTATCAATTTTACAGCAAAAACAACTCAATCTAATGCATGCACATGATAACTAATACATATCTATACCCAAATAAAGGTATTAAAATCGGGAAATAATTTTCCTCGCTTTTTAGTAATTTTTTACAAAAAATCCAATGGGCGATTAACATAGGAAATATTTTTCTTGCACCCACGGACGGCCAGTGACGTCATCACTTCGCTTGCGTATTACTGAATATTCGATACTACGATCGTAGCGCAGTCTGCCGGATCCAATGTGAAACATTCCAAAATCAACAACAATTTATAAGTGATAAATTAATTAAATAAACAATTTAAATTGGATTGAATTGTAAATCTAAACCATTCTTGAATCCACCTGAAGACACACAAAAAATTTGATTAAACTCGGTCCAGCCGTTTAGGAGGAGTTCAGTGGAAATATATATATAGAGTTCTGACAACCACGTGACTTTCTTCTTAGAAACCGTACTTTGCTGAAAAACAACGCTAATTTTTCCATGCCTTTGGAAGCGTAGTAGTCGAATTTTTTTATGCTTTTACAAATACATTTACAACACTGTGTAACAATAAATTTTTAACACTATTCCGCAATAATTAAATGGGTCAGTAGGGTCAACTGTCACTCAGCAAACATGCTCGTGACGTCATCTGTTAGAACTCTATAGGGCAGTTCCTTGTTTGTAAACAAACATCTCAACTTTTATGAGTGGTTGGCAAAAAGGCTTGGGAAAAGCGTAGCGATGGCGGATCACCAATATAGTAAATTGTGCGGGAAAGACGGGCGCGCTTTTTTGCCAACCACCAGACGTCACGAGGAAATGCTCTATACAGATAATAAATTCAATATGTAAAATTCAAGTACGTCACGATAAGTTAATAATATAAATCACGGAGTAAAAAATATAAATAATTATAAGAAAAAAAACTTTTTATAAACCATGTTTTTAAATTTTCTGTTGAATCATAGAACTAACTACATTAGCACTTGCGTATGAAATCTTTAAACCGATAGTGACATCAATTTTTGTGAGATACATAATTTAATTTTTTACAATTTTTCAAAGCTCACGTTTAATTAAATTATTTATTTAATCACGTTTATTTATTTTTATGTCGAAAGAAAATGAACTCGTAAATTTTTTTTTTTTTTTTTTTTTTTTTTTTTTTTTTTTTTGGCAACAATTAAATTATAGCTAATATTTTAATGGCTATTTATAAGGTATTAGGAGGTTATTAATTTCATATTTTAATTAATAATAAGAAAACTATTCGAATTTTTTCAAATTTTTTTTTCCCTAAACCATCCCTGACCTATAAGGAAAAAAACAAAAAAAGAATGATCGAAATCGGTCAAGCCGTTTACGATTTTATCAATAACATACAGACAAACATTCATTTTTATATATATAGATATATATATATATATATATATATATATATATATATATATTAATATATATATATATATATATATATATATATATATATATATATATATATATATATATATATATATATATATATATATTAATATATATATATATATATATATATATATATATATATATATATATATTAATATATATATATATATATATATATATATTAATATATATATATATATATATATATATATATTATATATATATATATATATATATATATATATATATTAATATATATATATATATATATTAATATATATATATATATATATATATATATATATATATATATATATATATATATATATATATATATATATATATATATATATATATATATATATAGATTAGATAGATAGATAGATAGATAGAGAGAGAGAGAGAGAGAGAGAGAGAGCAAAAGAAAAAATCTTTCACCAACTCCCCGAAGCTTTCAAGATTGACCAATCAGGACAAAGCATTCAAAAAAAATTTTTTCCCCCCCAAAAAAAAAAATTTTGTTCGGACACTCGCCAAAGCTTTCAAGATTGACCAATCAGGACAAAGCATTCAAAAAAAAATTTTTCCCCCCAAAAAAAAAATTTTGTTCGGACACTCGCCGAAGCTTTCAAGATTGACCAATCAGGACAAAGCATTCAAAAAAAATTTTTTTCCCCCCCAAAAAAAATTTGTTCGGACACTCGCCGAAGCCTTCAAGATTGACCAATCAGGACAAAGCATTCAAAAAAAATTTTTTTCCCCCCCAAAAAAAATTTGTTCGGACACTCGCCGAAGCCTTCAAGATTGACCAATCAGGACAAAGCATTCAAAAAAAATTTTTTTCCCCAAAAAAAAATTTTGTTCGGACACTCGCCGAAGCCTTCAAGATTGACCAATCAGGACAAAGCATTCAAAAAAAATTTTTTTCCCCAAAAAAAATTTTGTTCGGACACTCGCCGAAGCCTTCAAGATTGACCAATCAGGATTCAAAAAAAAATTTTTTCCCAATTTCAAAAAAATTTTTCACCGACTCGCCGAAGCTTTCAAGATTGACCAATCAGGATTCAAAAAAAAATTTTTTTCCAATTTCAAAAAAATTTTTTACCGACTCGCCGAAGCTTTCAAGATTGACCAATCAGGATTCAAAAAAAAATTTTTTTCCAATTTCAAAAAAATTTTTTCACCGACTCGCCGAAGCTTTAAAAATTGACCAATCAGGATTCAATTTTTTTTTTTTTTTTTTTTTCAAAAAAAAATTTATTCGGACATCTGCTTTCAAGACGGAGGATTCAAAAAAATTTTTTTTTTAATTTCAAAAATTTTTTTTCCATACATTTATTGAAGTTCTCGAAATTCAATCTGCGTATGCCTTGGAGTACGATCTCTTCGAGTTGGAAATTTAGTGGCACAATGACTTGTTAAATGTCTGCATACTTTATTATGGACTCTATTCCTAGTAAACGGTCCATCTCTGTTTACAAACGTTAAACTATGCGGATAATAATTATATCTCAACGTGTTGGGTGCTGTTCTTCGTAAATAGGGATTTCTTATAATTCTTTGGGGACTGGGTGATCTACTTCTTGAGCTACTTCTTGAGCTACTACCACTACTGGATCCTCCACCACCTCTACCTATGCCTCTACCTCTGCCTCTGCCTCTACCTCTACCTCTGCCTCTACCTCTGCCTCTACCTCGTCCAGGTGGCGGAGATGGAGGGCGGCCAGGTGGCGGGGATGGAGGGCGACCTGCGGGAGGTCGTGGAGACGGGGCCCTTCGGGGAGACCCTGGTGGAGACCTTCGAGGGGATGGGGACCTTCGAGGAGACCCTGGTGGAGACGGGGCCCTTCGGGGAGACGGGGACCTTCGAGGAGACCCTCGGGGAGGAGACCTTCGAGGAGGAGACGGGGACCTTCGAGGAGACCCTCGGGGAGGAGACCTTCGAGGAGACGGGGACCTTCGAGGAGACCCTCGGGGAGGAGACCTTCGAGGGGGAGACCGGGACCTTCCGGGAGAGAGGCGTCGCAATCCCGGTGCGATCGGCTTACTCGCAAACGGTTTGAATTCCACCACGGGACTGGAGATGGGTGAATAGTGCGGGGTTCGGGAGGGTCCTGCCACGGGACTGGAGATGGGTGAATAGTGCGGCCTCGAGGTGGGGGTGACGCGTCGGGTCGGTGAACGGCCCCGTAATCCGGCCCGACGCACGGGAGAGGCACTCTGTCTTCTCTCGGGGGGTCGAGGAGAGGAAGAGGATTCGTTCTGGAGAGAACGAATGACCGAATTGACTTGAGGCATCATTCCCAGGGAGGAGGAGGAGGATTCGGTCGAAGGGCTATGAAACGTCGCATCACTACTACCCAGCGAACGAATGACACTGTTTAATCTCGCATCGCTCATCTTGTTTTTTTCAATGGATCCAAAGGATGTTTTTCACCAAAGGGGTCACGTTGTGCATGGCCGCGGCTTTGCAGGCGTCTTCGACCGATTTCGGAGCCACAAATTCGATGCCGCCAAAGGACGAGACGGGGATATCGAACTGTTTGGTGATGACGCCCGACGTGTAAAAAGGCAGCATGGAGAGCAGGGTCGCTTTATCCGTGACATTGCCGTATTCGAAATCGATGCAAAAAAGGGCGTCGATAATTTTTTGGGTGAATCGTTTGAATGCCGAGTGACCCGTTTCCGAAAAGCAAATGACCCATCGATCGATGTAAGCACGGTTCTCCAGCATGTAATCGAAAGCATCCCAAAAAGCCAAATACATGCTCAAAATGTCCTTATTGAAAGGAATCAGGTTGATGATCACGTAGGTGTTGGGCTCCTTCAGACCCATGCTCACTTTTCCGGAGAGCGTTTGCACGGTGATGTGGTCCCTTTCCACCAATCCCACATTGCGGGTCTGGATGGACAAGTCTTGCCGCTTCAGTAATTCGGCCGTCCCCTCGAGATCCATGCCGCGGAAATAACAGACATGGATCCACGGTTCGTTGTCCCCCCTTTTAAACGTATAGTGCGAGGTGAAAACGACGACGCGAGACACCAGGGGATGCTTGATCACCAATTTGTGGGAGCTGGGCTCCAAATAGAGGAGCAAATCACATTTGTCGATGGGATCGGTCGAGCGCTGAATGTGAATGCGATTGTCGGCCGACGAGGAATTGCAACGGTCCGACACGATGATGACCCGAAGCAAAGGGATCGAGAGGAGCGTCTCTAAGAGGAGAGGAAGATGACGTCCTAAATTTCCAAACACGATCGTGCGATCCTGTCGTAAGATAAACTCAAACAAGTCTTGGAGGCTCTGTATCATAACTTGATTATTATAAAATTATTGATGATTTATAAAAAAATAAATGACTAATTTTGATCCTTATAGATTTCAAGATGAAATTAATTTGTGGTATTTGCCGAGAACCTAAAAGTATCAACACATCCCTGGTTTTATTGTGCCGTCACAGTTTCCATGAAGAATGCATCATGACATGGCTGGAGATAAACCCAACGTGCCCGGAATGTAGGAAACTACATACAGAAGAAGAAATTAAAAGACTCTATAAAAAATTTATAAGGAAATATGGTTATCACCATTTTATTTTACATTAAATATTTCTATTCATTCATTAACGTTATGTAAAATATTATAATAAACATTTTTTATTAACTGTTTATAGTCTATATATTATACTATTTTATTGTAGTTAAATCCAAATAAATATTTTTACAGAAAATATAGATTGTATAAGAATAAAATGATAAAAATAAAAATGTCATAAAATAAACCCAATAGTCATTTTTATCGGGTGATGGCACCACAGGAGGGGGCGGTGGCATCACAGGAGGAGGGGGTTGCGGTGGCATCACAGGAGGGGGTGGTGGGGGCGGTGGGATCACAGGAGGAGGGGGTGGGGGCGGTGGGATCACAGGAGGCGGTGGTGGAATCACAGGAGGGGGGAGCAGAGAAGAGAGTTTGAACGTGGTACAGTTTGGGTTCGTCCACGTGCCATCCGGTAAACATTTGATGAATTGGACTCGGCCCTCACAGGTCACCAGCGCAGCGCCTGGATTGATATTTCTCAGCACGTGGGGTGTATCGGGTAAAGCGGGACAAGGCGCACATCGAAAGGTGTCGCCGCTCCACGTGCCATCCGCTTGGCACATTCGGTCCCCCCCTACCCCATAAAATCCATCCTCACACGTGAAAGTGGCCACGGATCCCACCTTTCGATCCGGATATGAAACGCTTCCGTGTTCGGGAGGCTGTAACTCGGGGCACTGGACGGGCAGACATTTCAATTTTTCGATCGAAGGGGTCCATTCCCCACTCGCCCCGCAAAAGATTTTGGCCATGGGGGGGTTGTTGAGTCGAAAACCTTCCAGACAGTGGTAAACGACGTGTTTGGAATAGATGTACTCTTGACCCCGGGTGAATCCGTTTTTAAGGAGGGGCGGTCGGCCGCAAGACACCGGTGTGCAAGTGACCGAGGGAGGATCCCACTTCAATTCTGGGGTCAGTTGGGAAAAACGAATCTGAGATGTGTATCCACGCTGACATTGGAGGGTCACTCGATCTCCTGCGGAATAGGGGGGTTCCCCCATAAATTCTCCTTTCACGGCTACCGGTAAAGTATCTATCATCATTCTCTCAAGCTAACTTTTTTTTCTTTTATAAAAAAAAAAAAAAAAAAAAAAAAAAAAAAAAATTTTTTTTTTTTTTTTTTTTTTTTTAAATATAAAGAATATCCATCATAACTTTGGCATATGGCTTCATCACTTAGACATTCAATTCTAAATGATTTATTGGAGAATTTTTGTAAAAAAAGACGTTATACGAAAAAAACTGTCATTCGTACAGATTATATTCTTGAAAATGTCTTTTCGTACTTATTGAAAAATTATCATCAATTTAATGCCATTGAGGCCATAAATGAGAAAGAAAAAGAGGTTTTAGATACCATAAAATATATTTTAGATCATTTTGAAAAGACTTTTGTACCCATTATAAGAAAACTTTATGTACAAATACAAATAAATGACTATGATGAGACGAATTCGATTTTACAAGGCATAGCAAACGAAATTTTCAATGAAGGTGTAAATTGGAGTAGAATTGTTGCTTATTTCTTTTGTGTTAGAGAATATGTGATTTTAGGAATGAGTCCATCAACTTCATTTATAGATGTGGCATTTGAAATGTTTTCACGAATAGTAAAGGTAACATTAGGATCATGGATAGAAGATCATGATGGTTGGCAAGGCATAAAAATTTTAAAAGAGGACAAACCGTCATCTGAACCAAGTTGGGCTAAAAGTCTTTTACAAGCATCCTGAAAAAAAAAAAAAAAAAAAAAAAAAAAAAAAAAATTTTTTTTTTTTTTTTTTTTTTTTTTTTTTTAATAATGTAATTAAAAAAAAAAAAAAAAAAAAAAAAAAAAAAAAAAAAGAAAAAAAATTTTTTTTTTTTTTTTTTTTTTTTTTTTTCCATCACTTACATCTTCATTTCAAAAATGATTCGTGTTCAAGTTGTTCATACGAAAATGTTTTAATCATGAGTAATACTAATAAATTATCTCTATTTTGTTTACATCATGATATTTTGGAAAAAATCTTTAAAAACTACATTCCATTTCATGATAAATTAAAATTACTTGAAATGTCTGAATTTAAAACTCTACTGTGCAATCCTTATTTGTGGTCAATTCCTCACCATTTCTTTTCTGAATTCTTACAAATAGGGAAGATGATAAAAGAAGGTTGGTATTTAAATAATCACAATCAACCAATTTATGTGTCCTTGGACGAAAAAAACGCAAGTATATTTGTAATTTATTTTTCGTATAAAAAGAATCATGATCCTAAATGGATGAATGTTTGCAAAGAACAAAATGGAATTTTAAAACGTGCAATGGTCGATGGTAAATTATTACAAGTATGGATTGAATTGAAATATTTTCAAGAGTATTTTAACTTTGTTACAAAGAATTTCTTAGCTGTCAATGATATAATGAAATTTCGATTTTATTCTTTGGAAGGAAACAAAATTATCGCTGTGAATCGTTCTTCTAAAATTCTTCGTTATCCCGACTTCTTCACTCCCAAAATTTATCATTTTGATAGACAATGTTCTGTGGGTGGAACTATCGAAGAACCTCGTTTTCTAATCACCTTGAAAAATGAATATGCATTAACACAAAGATATCTTGCATCTACAAATAGGGAAGAAACCCTTCTTACACCCATATATTTTAAGGAAAACTACCTGGATGTTTATCCTATCGACCTTCAAAATGTACCATCCAATGGTGAAATGTTGAATGATGAGCATATTGTTGTTTTGAGACATTATGAATATCAATTGAAATAATTTCTTTTCAAACGTTTATGATGATGAAATGATTAAAAATAACACACTTTGTTAAAAAAAAAAAAAAAAAATAGCTGTAAATCGTTTTTCTAATATTCTTCGTTATCCCGATGCTTCCACTCCCAAAATTTATCATTTTGATAAACAATGTTTTGTAGGTGGAACTACCAAAGAACCTCATATTTTATTCAAGTTGGAAAATGAATATAAATTAACACAAAGATGTCTTAGCTGTGGATGCACAAATGGGAGAGAAATCCTTACACCCATATATTTCACAGAAAACTCCCTGGATATTTATCCTATTAAAACTGTCCCATTCGAAGATGTAATGATTGTTGCTGAGAGAAGATTTGAATTCCTTCCCATCCATTCGTAAAAAAGCTTCATATATCACAATCACAAGTATTCTGGGTCTGTTTTATCCATTCCTATAAAAGCATATTTTCCAATAAAACAGCTTTCTCGAAAAAGTTCGTTTACTTATATGGAATTAATATTAAGTTCATCCTTTGAAAGAGGAAAGAAACATTGTCAGATGTAGTACAGTATATGCCGTACAACAGTTTGAAAATACTACTCAAAATTTTGGAAAATAATGATTATTTGTAATTATGTGTCTATAAAAAATAAATATTCATTAAATATTTCTCTCTTTTTATTTTTAACATACTCATGAAGGCATCAATGAAAAGGTCATTCATACATAATGATTAACACTATATTATTTTTAGGCTATTGGATAACCTCCAATTACCAACTTATTTATTTTTTTTTCAATTTTTCAAATATATACACAAATAATTTTTTCAAATACATTTTTCAAAATATATACATAACAGAAACAATTCTACCACCCATCATCTTCGCTGCTGCTGCTGTCAGGTGCCACCCGTACCTATATATTAAAAAAATAAATAAATAAATATATATATATATATATATATATATATATATATATATATATATATATATATATATATATATAAATAAATAATAATAATAATAATTATAATAATAATAATAATAATAATAATAATACTTACATTTGTACCTCTGTAAAATTGAATGGGTATCCTTGCAGTCATAGAGGCATAGACCGGGTAACTTCTGTCCTCCTTAGCCTGATAATTTAATAAGTGGTACTGGGTGGTACACTCGGGTCTTACTTCCCATTCGTCCTGTCTGGTGGTTTCATTTCTTTTACCATCCCAGTACGTAATTTCCTTATCAAGTTCCCGGTATCCTCGTGGACTTTCCTCCGGTATGGGTGGTAGAGGTCTGTTGAAGCGAGACCTTCTGGATGGGGGTGGTCTTCTTAGACCTCTCAAAGAAGAACCTTGTTTGTCTAGGTACTGGCGGCACCTTCTACATATAACCCATATAATAGATTGTTGTCTTGCATCGTGGCAAGTTATCTTGCCACAAAAGTTGCACCCGATGTATCCATTGAAATCCGGAGTTATATCATCACCACTCATTTTTACTGCAGTCTTCTCGCTTTAATGTCAATCCACTACTTTACCAGAGGCTTCTGACTACACGCGATATTTATTGCCGCGCTATCCGCCGTGCTGCGCCCTCTACATCACGAGTTCAACCGGATGTTCTGGGGCAAGAACAAAAAACTCCCTTGACCTGTCTCGCTCACCACGGTGAGTGCAATGCCCTCGTGGTATTAAGAAAGATGAAGCATCAGACTTATCAAACGCTTTATCAAGCCCATCTCGGAAATGTAGACAAAAACGCTTTGTTACAAGCGCGTCAAGCAGAGGACGATCCCTTTTATCATAATCTTATCGATTTAGTGTTAGAGAAGAATGCTATAACCGTACCTTGGGATATTAGTCCCTTCACCAATAAATTTCGATCAGGATTACCTCGAGTTCGACTAGACGAGACCGTCTTTGCTTTTATACTGCGCATAGCAACCATTATTAAAGAAGAAAAATATCTTCGTTCTTTTCAAAAACCAGAATCACAGGATGCGATCCTGGCATGGGAAAGTATTTTGCGCAATATCCTCTTGTGCAGCTTTGCACTTTTGTATAATGTTAAATGGACAGTACAATCTGTCTTTAAATATTTAGATCCAGCGGTCGTTCAACTTTTGAGTGGGGGACATGCGTCTGTATTACGCGAGCTTTTAAAAAACGTGGGTGTGACTGTGGCACAAGAAGAACTCTATCCAGCAGAACGGGATTTTCAAAAATTAAACTTTTTACACGTGGGTCAATACAGTTCTTTCTATTGGCGATTTTTACATTGGATGGCGGAAGCTTTCAAAGTCCGAGAAAAAATGCCATTTTACAAGAATCTTTGGGTCGAAATTATAATTGGACCCTTATACAGAACACTGCGTTGCGGAATATGTATGGTTCATTTTCGAGAAATGGTAGAGGAGTTAAAACCACAATTACTCAATACAGAAACAGATTTTTCTAAACTTTGGTTTGATATGCACAATCGTGTACATGCTCAGAGGCGTAAGCAATATACGTTTCTCAACGAACCCGATTACACACAATCAGAATACGAAGAGGACCGTCAATTCATGATTAAAGCTTTGTTACCATAATAGGAACTTTTTCCACACGATCTGCGAATAGGGTTAATCTGCATTTGCTTAAACATGGTGGGGGTTACAGCCACGCGCACTCCAACGGAAAGGACATGTGTATCACCCACGTGTCTTGGAAGTGAAGCATTCCACCAAACTAAAGAAAAATCTTTATCGATAGGATCAAATATGCATTCTTTGTCTTGAACAAACCGATTACTTAACAGACCACCATAAGAACCGTAATAAAGTTTTGGATCAACGAGAACAAAATTGGGTGGTGGATTCGTTTGGAGAGGAGAAACTGCATAACGAAAAACATTCATGTTTTGAAAGTGTTTTTTTAAACTTGTAAGAGAATCATACTCTACCCGTATAAATGCCATGATTATACATAACATTTATCTTGAAACATTTATTAAAAAAAAAAAAAAAAAAAAAAAAAAAAAAAAAAAATTTTTTTTTTTTTTTTTTTTTTTTTTTTTTTTTTTTTTTACAGTAATTTAAAAAAAAAAAAAAAAAAAAAAAAAAAATTTTTTTTTTTTTTTTTTTTTTTTTTTTTTTAGTATTAATAAGTTGTAGACTCGGTCCATCCACATTACAATGCTTGGATACGCTTACAGTATTCACATTTCTTTTGTTTCTCATAATGGAAAACACATTCCATGGACCGTCACTATGACTTCGACCAGTGTACCTCACAAGACTATCAGAATTGGCTGGCTTGGGGATCATTTCACGTGGCGTAATTTTGAAGTGGACAATAATCATAAAAACACGGAGGATTTTCCCAGACGGCTGAAACCGGATAACTTTGTCGTTAATGTACCCTTTGAATCGGATTTTGTTAAAATTTATAAAAAGAATTATTGGAAAGATTATTTTAAATTTCAATTTGGAGCTGTGGATCGACCCACTTATGATTATCTAGTACCTTTTTACGATTCGGTTCTTCTTTTGGACTCCCCATCCATTGCAGAAGACAGAACTTTGGCTGCCGCCTACAGATCGACTGAATCAGGATGAGTTCTCAGCGACCCAAGTTGCGTATCACCATCGGACCCTCTATGATGGCCTTAACGAAACGTTTAGCGAATGAACGAAAAAATAATAAACCCGCCGTGGTGGTGGATTCTCCCGTCGTGGTGGATTCTACTACCACCGTCGTCCCTGTTTCCCCTCTTCGAACTGTTTACAATCACAGGAACATCGCTGCAGCTTTGTGTGTAACCATCGAGGGATTTACTTTGTCGAACGGCGTGACTAGCATTACGCAAGATGGACATTTGGGGAATGCCAGCGTAGCGGAAGCGGTGTCGACGATGCAAGTGGAAATTTTGTATTGTGTCGATGACTTTTCTTACAAAAAATGGCAAGATATTGAGATCAGTTATACCGAACACCAATTTCTCGATGTGACTTGCATGGATCCACTCCACCTGGAGCCATGTGTCTTTTGTAGGGACCGCCACTGTCATAGATGGAAAGCAGTATGGGGGATATGTTTGATTTATAAACTTCCATTTGATCCTATACCTCATTGTTAATCCAATTTTGTATGACTGCAGATCGTATTTGTAAATTGGGAAGTAAATGTATAAATTGTTCTAATATCTCTAATAAATTCAATTTTGTGCTCTTACAAATGAGTCTGTGTGTTTCATCATCAAACTCTTCTTCCCTATCATTTAAGATACAATGGGTTCCTTTTTTCTTTATTTGGAAAAAATTTGGAAAGTTTGCTTTTAACAATTGGATGACATCTCGTATGGTTTTGTGGTGTAAAAATTTTTTCCACTTTTTTCTATTGAAATGTTCTTCTCGATTCACCAATGTTTTTTTAGAAGAATTCTCCGAGCCCACATCACACAATACGGGATGTCTCTGGTTATACATAAAGGACAAATGTTTTACATTGGGTGTAATGCCTCCGAGACGCTCGCAAACTGCTACAAAAAGCACAATCATAGTATACACAGTTTCTTTGAAGTCTGATTTAGAAATGATATCGGGAGAGTATAAACTGTTTGGCTGTTGAAACATGCAAATTGTATAACCCGATAATTCTTTGAAATGACCGACAAACTTTAACACAAAATTATTTCCGAGTGTTTCATTTAGAATTTTCAGGTCATACACATGTTCGGGAATGTCACAGGAATTGACGACTGGCGCGTACGACCTCCATTGTATAGAGGAATTTGCATACAGACAATGATATCGCTCTAAATTATGGTTATTCAATAACGTTAAACAGGGTTTGTTGAAATGAACGCCACACGAAAGAGGCGTATAATAAACTTTTTGTTTTGCAATGTGACGAATAATGCTTTTGACTCTATCCGAAATACTAACATTATGTCGCATCTTTCTTAATAATGCAAGACATGATAATTACTGTCATTTTAGATATGGATGAAACTTTGGGTATATTTGAAAACAATGTGTTTTATATTCGCCCTTATGCCGATTATATGATCAAAATGCTTCACTGTATGAATGTTCATATTATTTTGTGGAGTTTAGGGGAGGACGATTACGTCAGACGCATTGTGAATGGGTATTTGATCAACATCCGTAACTATGCGTATAAAATTTTTGCCCGTAAAGAGGGAAAAAGGGCTATGCAATTGTATGGCTATTCAAAAGCAGGGGAGCATATTCGACAGATATACGAGGAAGACATTTTTTTAATTGGAGTAGATGATCAGGCGGTTACCAACATGGACACTTCCTACGATTTAAGAATACAGGTTCGACCCTACAAGAGACCTGACAAAAATGACCGAACTTTAATACAGATTTGTCAAAAACTGGTAGATGCAATCGTCTCTTTAAAAAACGAACACTAAGTAAAGACATGTCGATTGATTTTAGTCAAAACACTTTGCACGTGACCGAGGACACTCTACCAGACTTGGTGAATGCACTGACAGAAAAATCATTTTTCAGATATCGTCGAGTGAAACCAATGAAACATTTTTTTACAAAAGACCCCATAGAGGACCCTACTGAAGAGGTGGTGCGTGCTTTATACCACAGTTATTTACAAGAACACATAAATCAAGATATTGACAATCCCTTTAGGCCTCCCAAACAAAACATACCTCGAAAAGGTCAATTATTTCCTCGTAGAAGAGGTAACCAGTCTACAGAAACTTTACTCCGTGAAGCTGGGGGGGAACCTTCAGACTTTGACCAGAAAGCATATGCTTTCTTGACCTTCAGGCAATACTTACGGATTTTACAAAGATTTGTAGCCTTTTCACAACAATATCAAAACATTGATGTATCCATCCCAGTATACAATTCTCTTCTGAATAGCGTTCGATACAATACAATGACAATGTCCGAGGAAATGCAGTCTCGCATCTATAAACACATGTTCCCCAATCATGAAGTACGAGAGCTGGAAACCGACATCTGTTAAAAAAAAAAAAAAAAAAAAAAAAAAAAAAAATTTTTTTTTTTTTTTTTTTTTTTTTTAAACTGGAGTTGGTGGCGTTTTCATTTTACGATATTCTAAATGGTTTATAATCCGTACGAGTCCTGTCTGCTCTGTAATAAATTTTTTAAGGAAATTAGGTAACCCTATCTTTAGCCGTTGCCGTTCTGTAAAATTCATATAGGTTATTTGACCTTCAACTCCCTCTAACATTTTACCATACTTTGAAAATCTTTGCAACAGCCGCAAATAGTCTCTAAATCTTATCATATGATACCCCAGGACATTCGCAAGTGTCACG
Source organism: Salticus scenicus (assembly GCA_963930645.1). NCBI lineage: Eukaryota > Metazoa > Arthropoda > Arachnida > Araneae > Salticidae > Salticus > Salticus scenicus. The sequence goes on from OZ005652.1 coordinate 176,444,203, forward strand.
TCGTCTTCTTCGTCGTCTCCTCCTCCTCCTCCTCCTCCTCCTTGTGGATTAAGTGGAATATCTTTATTTATTTTCCCCCCTCCTGAATCACTCACGTCCATTGCTGTGTCCTCCTCCTTCGTCGTACTCGTCTGTCCCCCCGTTACTGCATTCGGGTCTGGCGCCGTAGGCGGCTGATCGGTTTTGGACTTTTTAGGGCGTGGTACTACATGTTCCCCGTCATCTAAGTTTACCTCTAGTAGGTCACTCTTCTCCTCCACGAGGAGAGTCTTTAGCAGGGCGTCCTCCTTCGCTTGTTTTGCCTCTATCTCCGCCAGTTGTTTTCGCTTCTCTTCTTCATATTCCTCGACACTCCATACGTAGAGTAATGGGTTATTTTTTTGGATTTGGTTTTCCATGTAAGTTGTACATTTCTTTGTTACCTCCTTTTGAAAATCCTCGTCTGACTCTATTGTTGTTCTAAATGTTATATTTCTATTGATATTATAGACTCCGTCGGCTCTCTTTGCCATGGCTAAGGTCATGCACTTTTTAAGAAATTCTTCTTTATAATGGTTATCGTCCAGGGGTTTAAAGTTCGTTGTATCTTTCTCTTTGTAGTGGCTTTTGATCGTGTCCTCTTTCTTCAGATGGCCGTCGACTTTAAAATGAGTCCCGTCCATAATATCAATAAACTCATTGCCGCCCTCTGGACCCTTTCGAAATAAAAGGGTTTGTCGCGTCAACGTCTCGACAATCTCGTCCTCCATCGTCTTGTTTAAGAAAAGATGTCGTCCACCCTCGAACAGGTACTTTTCCAATCTCCCTGGATTCCTTACCATGACCAGTTTGTCAAATCTCGCATCACCCTCGCTTATCCGGAAAATGTCATTTTTACGGCTCAGTTTTTAAAACGGGTCATGGAGTCTTCAGTCTATCGCGATTTCCCTTTCGCCGAGAGGATGGATCCAGCCGAATTCCAACCCGTGGACTGGACCAAAGCCCTCATTGTCTTCAACAGTCAGCTGGAGCTCGTTCTAGCCCCGGACCCCGTCACCCGACTTCTTCGACTGGATCGACGGTTGAACTATCGGGAGGGTGCCGCCGTTATTTTTGGACCTTTCCGATTTTTGCCTTGGTTTCCGTATCCGTGGCTAGGGATTTTTCTGATTTTCTTTTTTTACACCGCGAGCCGCTTAATTGCAAAACGGTACAAGAGGTATTCTCTGGTCTTGTCCAATAAGGCTGCAAGCGATTCAGGAGCGCCTCCTCCGTAAACACGTGTCGGGCCGCATGGGGAATGGGTTGCGTGAGCATGTCCTGGTACGTCTCTTGGGCTTCGTGGTAGGCGCTGCTCGAAAATGCTTCGTCCCTCAGGCCCGTGAGGAGCTGGTTTCGATCGAACGCATCGTAGACTCGATTTTCCAAAAATTGTTGAGGAAACTCGCAACGCGTATAGTAATCCAAGATCCAGAAATGGGTGACCCAAAAGCAGACGAGTAAGAGACGCGGCACACATTCCACTCGGGTGAAGCGCAGACGGGTCTCGAGGTGTTTCAAAAACGTGGCGAGGAGGCTGGGGGGGTCGCCGCTGCACTGCCTCAACGCCTCGTGTATGTGGGAGGCGTTGGCCGGCGTAATGCCGACCAGGGTGGGAATGAAATCGTTGCCAAAGAGAAACGAGGCCTGGACCAGGCGTTCCAGTGGATAAGGAACGAGGTCGGGTTCGATCGGGTAAAAATGTTTATATCTGTAAATTTGAAGGCTTCGAAAACGATGGAGTCGTAAAAAAGCCAAAATAAACACATCTTGGTCCACACTGATCACGATCGGGTGTTGACACTCGGGCAACGTGTCGGCAACGTGAAAGATTTTGTGTTCGCCTTCTCCCGGCACGTTGCACCCACTCATCACCACTTTCAGCTCCCGGTCGACTGTCTCGGTCAACTTCTGGAGGACATAGTCTTGGACCCGCTGAGCCAGCGTGTTGGGACCGAACAAGATGTTGCGGTAAAAGGATTTTCGGGAGACTTTGGCAGACCGACGACGATCTCTTTGCGCCGGCCATTTCATGGGCACCCCTTCTCCGTCAAAAGAGAGAACGAGGGTCAAACTCTGTGGAGCGTGGGGTAAAAAGATCTGCAACAAGCTGTGCAACTGAGTCCAAGTATCCTCACAAATTTCCTCCAACATTTCCGATTCCGAAACTTCGAGACAATGATCAATCGAAATGTAGAGAAAACTCTGGCAGTCGAAGAGCAGCGAATCAAAATAAGCCGGTTCCGAGACCGGTGGTCTCATCAATTTACAAAAATTGGTAATACCCATGGTGGTACAAAAATTAAGTTCAATGACGTATTACAAATTAGATGAAGCTGGAAATGAAATCTATCCGAGGGATCTAGCCGGTCGGGAAGTGGTGCGAGGGGGACGTTATGCCAAATCTTCCGACGGATACGATTACTATCCGAAAAATGAGTTCCACGATGAATATTATCCTTCGATCTTACCCTTGATACAGAAAAAAGGTCAGTATCTCTATCCTTTGAGTGCGAGGGGTAGGCCACTGTACCGTAAAGATGGGCAAGGCAACGAGATTTACGAAAGAATCAATGGGAAATGGATCATAGGAAGAGGCAGGGATGGTAATCAGTATTATGCTCAATTCAACAACGGAAACGAGTACTATCCCGAAGACGGGGGAGTGGCTCGAAAGTCAGACGGATCCCTCTATTATGCCACGACCCGCGAGGGTCAACAAATCTTTCCAAAAGATGACGTGGGAAACGAATATTATGTGACCTATGTAGATTGGAACCAACCACACACGGTTCCACAAAGATACGCCAAGACAAAGGAAGGGGGAGAAATTTATCCCAAGAACACGGAATTACAAGAAATGATTCTAAACGACAGGTATGCCGTAGATGAGAAACCTTTTTATCCAAGAGATGCTTTCAATAACGAATATTACCTTTCACCCGCGCTGACCAACAAGAATTTGTTAGACGATTATGCGACCACCAACGACGGAAAAATTATATTATTTGGTTTATATGGGGGACAATATTTTACCGATATGAGGAAAGAACCCCCAATTTTACCAGAAAATGTAATTGGTACTTTGATGAGAAATCCACCCGATTTTTTGACCAATATACAATTGGCCAACAAATCTAAGATGCCTCAAATACCCTACCAGTATAAGGAATTGGGTACGAATCAAATCAAATGGGTTCGCCCAAAAAAATCTTCCTCATGGTGGTTATTACTCTTGGCAATGATTGGGACAATGATTGGGATAGTTCTATATATCAGGTAAAAAAAAAAAAAAAAAAAAAAAAAAAAAAATTTTTTTTTTTTTTTTTTTTTTTTTTTTTGTCAATGGGAGTCAACAGATGATGGTGATGATTGATAGATTCTATATGCTGCTGCCAAAGTTCGATCTTCCCCCATATATTGGAAATCTAACAACATGACAGAATTACAAATCTTTTTCAAATAGTCATATGTGGGTCTGTCAACAGCTGCTAGTTGTATCACCCAACCATCTTTCCAATAATTTTGTCCATAGATCTCGTTAAACTCCATCTCGAAATTGGTAAAATTAATTTCATGATCCAATTTTAGAGAAGGATTTCTCGGGTAGTCATCCAAATATACAAAATTATATTGTTGATCCCCATCGTCCCAGGTAAGATCTTTCGTCGATAAACCAACCTTGATGACCTCAAATGGTGGTTTTGTTGATCTGAGAGTAATATGCCATGGAAGTTTTTTATCCTGATAACGGATAAAAGAAGCATGAACTGTGTAAGCATAATCAACCATCTCGAACATGTCCACCCTTCAATTTCCCACACATTTTAAAAAAAAAAAAAAAAAAAAAAAAAAATTTTTTTTTTTTTTTTTTTTTTTTCATATAACCATTATCTTGACTGCCCAGAGATCGTGCCATTATGTTCAGGTGGTACGATAGACAGAATCGTCGTAAATGTAGTGAACCTACCTATACACATTATAATTATGTATATCACGTGATACTGATAGAAGACGGGATGGCATGCCTGCTCATGGAAAGAATTATTGAAGACTATAATATAAATGTAATTGATTTTGTAATACATGATTCTACAGTGCGGGACCCTCACATACATTTCATTATTAATGCAGACAATGAAATCGACCGAGGTGTTTGGACAGAATTGCCGTATGGATTTACGGTACATTTAATCCATTTTGATGCGTCGATTCTTCATAATTTGTCTAATAATTGTAATTGTTGTGTTTTTACGTTAGAAGATAGGTGTATTAAAAAGATATGGGATAGCATGAGTACTTTTCATGATATCGTACACCTGAATTTACCTACTCGACTTTTCCAAAAAGCTGTTCGAGAATGTCAGAAATATATTGTACCCGTACCCATTAATCATCTTAAATCGAAAATTGAACAATTTTTGAAAGGTAAATCGTTACAAGAACTCTTTTTTGAAAGAGATATAGTTTTTGATAGAAATATAGCTACTTATTTTCAAAGTAACCTATCTAACAAATATTTATTTAAAAAAGACCCTCAAGTAATCTATGTTGGATGGCACTTCATGAAGGATCGTTGTAGATATTTAATGTGCCTTCACTGCATGCAATTACTTCTTTATGGAGAAGAGAGTAGTGTGGAGGAGAGTATTTCTAGATATTACTATACTATGTGTAGCTATAGTTTTCCATCCTATGTACGAAGAAAGGAAAATTGGTGCCACTTATGCAGACAGGTACCTCTCTTTCATATCATAACTTATAAAGAGTATGTGAAGCAGTATCTACCTGACCATCTTCTCAAAAATCCATACAATGAATCATTTATCAAAGTTCAAAAATGTGAAATGGGTCAATATAACATGACCCAGCTGAAATCTAAATATACACCCCTCCGGCCGCGGGTGACATTAGCCAATGCTCACCTTTCAGAGAGGCCGCCGTAAGCGTGGACCTCTTTCCCTGGCGCTGTCAGCGTGGACCTCTTTGCTTGGAGTGAGCTCTCCTATGAGAGAGTAGCACCTGCCGTGTGTGATAAAATTTATTGTAATGGGCCCCTTTAAGGTGGGGAGCATGGAAAATGATGAGGTGATTTTTTAATGTCTAAAAATAAAATTCCTTATGTTGTTTATTTGAGATGATTTTTTTCCTTTTAGCTCAATGTAAAAATTAAATTGAATGAAACTAATAAAGAAATTGTGAACAATTAATTAAAAAATGACAATTTATTCATTTAATATGTTACACCACATCACAAACTAAAATTTCCATCTTCATAGATTCACATAACGAGTCATGTTTTTTTTAAAAAAATGGAGGAACATATTTGAAATATGTTTGCACTTTATCGTTTACCACAAAATATATTTCATCAGGTGGAACTATTTCATTTGTTGAAGTTATTTTTAAGATAGTCTTATTTTGCACACTTAAGTTGAAATTTCCATCTTCATCCACATAACGATTGGTCGGTTGCATCGGCTCTCCGACGATATTGTCCATGAAAGTATATTGATTTAATGGTTGCTGTGGCTGATCTGCAAAATTGTATGAAGGTTGCTGCTCTGGAGTCAATAATCTTGGTTGCTGCTCTGGAGTCCTTGGTTGCTCTGGAGTCCTTGGTTGCTCTGGAGTCCTTGGTTTCTGCTCTGGAGTGAATAATCCTGGTTGTTGCTCTGGAGTGAATAATCCTGGTTGTTGCTCTTGAGTGAATAATCCTGGTTGTTGCTCTTGAGTCAATACTTCTGGCTGTCGCTCTTGAGTCAATACTTCTGGCTGTTGCTCTTGAGTCAATACTTCTGGCTGTTGCTCTTGAGTCAATACTCCAGGATCCATTTGCTCGTCCATTTCTTGGTCTGAAGGGTCTGTTTTAATCACTGGTTGTTTAGACCTTTCAAATTCTTTGCATATTTCTACATAATTTTGCACACTATAATCCACATATCTTTTAAGCCATTCTAGAAGTCTAACATCACCCGTTTGTGAAAATTCTATAATAGGCGATGATTGGGGATCCAGTTGAGGGTCCAAACTTTCACTTTCCACCATGCCATTCGACCATGCATTTAAAAATTCACCAATTGCTTGAAACTTATATCTTACACTTTTCATAACGCCAATCATTTCATCCAAAGTGAAAACACAGATATCCTTAGATGGTTTCTTTAGTTTATACAGCACTGGTTCAGGTACCAGATCGTTCAAATAACGCTTGGCATATCGCCTAGCAAATGCAGTAGGATTACTATATCCCAAAAAGCGTCCCACTTCTTCAGCTCTCCAGTATATACCACCATCTCCACCAACCGCTCCACACAAATACGGCTTTTCTTTGAAAGCTAATCTGAACCACATTGTACAAAAGCTCTCGAATGAATGCAAAGAGTGAATCCAGACATCTCTATATATACAAAAAAAAAAAAAAAAAAAAAATTTTTTTTTTTTTTTTTTTTTTTTTTTTAAAGGATTTAAGAATTCTGCTGGTATGTCTTTCTCATTCAAAATGTTGTTCAGATTGAGGATGGAAAGCTCAACCATGCTAGGAGTTATCGGTAAGGATGGCACTCTCTACTGGGCTGCTTCAGATGTCGGTCGGTTATTAGGTTACAAGTCCTCCACTACAAAATACAAAAATACTGAATCTTTAAAAGACGTAATACGAAATCCTCATCATTTAAAAAAATATTTATTGAGTAGACGTTTAGTAAATCATGCAGAATTACTAAAAGAGTTTCCAAATGGAGATTTATTTGAAAAAATAAAAGTAATTCAACAACATTTAATGAAAGGAATACCAGAACTGTGGGTCACTACAGAAGAAGGTGAAAGTTTTTATGACTGGTTAAAGATTTATACAGCCACTGTAATGGAGATAGAAGAGGTACCTCCGTCTTTGTTTCATGATAAAGTACATGGTATTGTTGTGTGGATGGATGCCATACCACCCACAAATGTATATGTTTTTACGAAAGAACAATCGCACCATTTTATACCAGCCTAATCAATAAAAAATTTTTTAACCTTTTGTCTGGATCTATCTTAAACACTTGCTCAATGTTTTTTTATTATATAGTTACTTACTCAATGTTTTTTATTGTATAGTTACTTACTCAATGTTTTTTTTATTGTATAGTGCTTAATGTTTTTTATTGTTTGAGTTATTCACAATGCTCAAATATTTTTCCTATCCGAAATCCTTGCTCAATATTTTTTTATTGTTTGAGTCCTTCACAGTGTTTCATTTATTTTATTGTCCCATGTATTTTGTATTGATTTTTGCCTGTTTGACTTATTTACAGTGCTCAACATTTTTGACCATCGTGGGGAATTTTTATTGTTTGGGGTATTTACACAGCTCAAGTTTTTTTACCGTTTCGAGCACCGCCCATGTATTTTGTACCTATCGAAAAAACTTTTTTATTGTTTGGGGTATTTACAGTGCTCAAGTTTTTTTACCGTTTCGAGCACCGCCCATGTATTTTGTACCGATCGAAAAAACTTTTTTATTGTTTGGGGTATTTACAGTGCTCAACATTTTTCACCATCTTGTTGATTTTTTATTGTTTAACTTATTTGCAGTACTCAACTATTTTTGCCTACTCTAAAAGTTGCTTAATATTTTTTTATTGTTTAAAAGATTGACAGTGCTCTACTATTTTGCCGTCCTAAATACTGATCAATGTTTTTTTATTGTTTAAGCGATTTGCAGTACTTTCTATATTTTATCGTCCCATGTATTTTCTATGGATTTTTGCCTGTTTGACTTATTTACAGTGCTCAACATTTTTGACCATCTTGGGGAATTTTTATTGTTTGGGGTATTTACACAGCTCAAGTTTTTTTACCGTTTCGAGCACCGCCCATGTATTTTGTACCTATCGAAAAAACTTTTTTATTGTTTGGGGTATTTACAGTGCTCAAGTTTTTTTACCGTTTTGAGCACCGCCCATGTATTTTGTACCGATCGAAAAAACTTTTTTATTGTTTGGGGTATTTACAGTGCTCAACATTTTTGACCGTTATAGGGAATTTTTATTGCTTAACTTATTTGCACTACTCAACTGTTTTTGCCTACCCTAAAAGCTGCTCAATATTTTTTATTGTTCAAGGGATTGACAGTACTTAACTATTTTTGCCGGTTTCGCCATTTCTCATTTTGTATGGATCAAGTGTGAATTTTTTTTACAAATTCTTTAGAAAAAAGGGTCATTTTATTTTTTATAATAAAATTGTACAAACCTATTATTTTTTCTAATGTTTTTTAAAAAAATTTTCAGTTCAATTTAAATTAGAAAAAATTATAGGTTTGTACAATTTCATTATAAAAAATAATAGGTTTGGCCAACTTTATTAGAAAAAATAAAATGGAGTAATTTACTATAAAAAAACCTCAATATATTAAAAAAAATGATGATAATAATAAATAAATATATATATATATATATATATATATATATTCATTATTATGATGGTTATTATTCCATGATAATCGTGGGCAACGTCTCATAGTCTAGAAAGCATTTATAAAATTTCATGTCTTCGGCGACTAAATTGACGGATTTGGGGATGGCCACCGTCGCCTCAATGGGTACGCGATCCCCATCTTCGAAAAATTTCTCTTCAAAACAACAAGCCACTCCATTGCCTCGCAACGCATTCACTTCCATGTTGCCGATTTTCATCCCCCCTCTTCGGCTGCGGCCCTTTACGGGCGTTCCCAACACTCGGTCCGTCACCCACGAGTCGGGAGCATACATATGTTCGCTACTCAAATACGCCACAGCAAAATAGAAGGTGCGACCATAAAACGCCTTGGCTCCCTTCATCAGGCGACCCTCCGAATTGTGCACGGTGAGAGCGTCCTGTCCCTGGGCCTCGATCACCTGACCCATCGTCATGCGAAACAAACAGTAGGGATTGACAATCAGATCGGGTTGGACGACCCGATCCAACGTGGGCACGGCTTCTGCGATCCGCAGCACTCCTTTCTGGCCGTGCAGGCTGCATAGTTTGTCGCCCGTACTGCTCTCGTGCTCCTGTTCCACGCTGATGGTCAGTTTGTCTCCGCTCAAAACATGTTGCAACACCCGAAAAGGCGATTTGGCAAAGTAGAGGCGGTGCTCTTGCGGCGACACCCTCTCCACCCGCACGTGGATGGAGTAGGGCTCGACTTCCACTCGCTCTCCGCTGATGCAGGTGCCCAACAACGTCGACTCCTCGTCCACGTCGCCGTGCACCGGATAGAATCGGGTCCAAGCGGTCGCCTTCACTTTGAAGCGGAGCGTGTAAAAGCGGTACGAGTCGAACGAGCGGCAGCCGGCTCGCTTCACGATACAATCTTCCTGCGTCATGCCCAAGAAACTCATGTAGGTGACGGTCACTTTGGGTAAGAAGAGCGTAAAGTGGGGAGAGAAGCCATCCTCGACCGGCTCCAGGAGGGGCAGGTGATCGGGCGAGGGAGCGTGGCGATAAGCCGACACCGTATCCAGGAAATACAGGGCGTAGCGGGGATCCGTCGCCAGGATGGCATTTTTGAGGGCGTTGAAAGCCAACACGTTTTTCAGAAAAGCATTGTGATGGTAGTAGGGATTCAAGTCGACCAGGTAACTGTGCGCTTCCTGCCGTACCTCGTGACCGAAAAAATACCGGCTCCAATAGAGTTCGTCGTAAGGCGTGACCCAGAGGGGGGTGTCGGGAAGCCGCTTCATGATCAATCCCATTTTGTAGCGAATCACAATAAATTTTCCCCTCTCGTAACACTCAATGTGTTGAAAACGTTCTTTGAGTCGCAGCAGATCCATCTTCCAAAAACAGGCTCGGGTCACCGGAATGCAGGCCTCGTTCACGACGACGAAATACGGACTGTCCCACTGCGGCTCGAGGCGGAGCCACTCCCAAAAGGGACTCTGTTGGGGATCTTGATACACCACATCCAACCCGTCGACCGTGGACACGACCACGTCCCGCGCCATCATGTTGGTTCGCCCGACGTTCTTGGTCTCAAAGATGCCCAACTTGCAAAACCAACCTTCGTAACTCGGATGAAACGGTTCCAGGAGATACTGATTGACCTTGTTGGACATTTGCCGAATGACCAGGTACAGGAGATACGGATTCAGCGGATAGGTCTGCGAAAGCACTTCGCGATAGCAGCCCATACTCTTTTCGATAAACACTTCGCCATTGTTGCCAATCTCGCGATGACTCTCGTGGATTTCGCGCGTCATTTTACCCGCCGATTTCCCCTCTTTGAAATAGACGGTCTTTCGGGAGAGGACATGGAGGAGACAGCCCGTTTCGATCGAATGACACACAATCGCCAGTTTGGACTTGGCCGTCTTCCAGTCGTGCTCTCGAAGGGGAGCATACAAATATTTGATAAAGAGTTTGGTGAACAAATGTCCGGGGCTCACCACAATTTTGTTCCCCAGATGATCAATATCAAAGAGATCGTCGTGATAAATTTGTTTCATGTAGGCCGACAGGTGCACCGGGTAAGGGCAGTGCGAAAAAAAATGAGGGTCCTCGGAGGATTCGGAGCCGTCGTTCTGGACCACCACCAAATCGCCATAGCGTCGACCTCGAAAGTCAGCCATGTAATAGCTCAGTTCTTTGCCGCGATCCTGCTCGTTGTAGGAATACACCCGGACCATTTTTTTCTGAATGACATGCGTGTTGGTCGGATCGTTGGTATAGAAATAGGGAACGTGGCGCAAAAAACCATTGATGATGAAAAAACCTTGACCAATGTCCACGGTTTCAAAAGGAGACGCTGAGGCGGCGGGAGGTGGTAAGGGTTGTTGAAAAAGACGCTGGCCCTGCCGAATGGCGAAATCCAGACGCGATCCAATCATGACGGGAAAGACATCTTTCAAATATTTCTTGGGTTTATAGTAGACGGAACAAGCGTACACAGTTTTTTGTAAAATGTGTTGGTGAAGGTCATCCGGTCCCAAATATTCCAAATGACATTGAAGTTTATGATGTAAGAAACCAATAAAATTATTGACGTGGTCATCGTAATTGCTGACAATGGGTTTAATCATAGCCGGGACGTTGAGCCGTGGCATATTTGACGCGCATGAGATGCACACGCTCTTCAAAGGTCCGATCGAAGGCGCTTTGACACTGGAAAAGAGTATAGACACAGAGGGAAACGGTAAAGGTCACCACAAAAAGACAATATAAATTCAATTTGTGTAGGTAGGGAGCATGAAGAGAATAATGATGACCAAAAATGGACTTTAAAAAAGATTGATAGGATGCCATAACTTTATATTCACAGAACTTTATTAAAAAAAAAAAAAAAAAAAAAAAAAAAAGAAAAAAAAATTTTTTTTTTTTTTTTTTTTTTTTTTTTTTTTTTTTAAGATTTATATAATAAATAAAACATTTTTTGTTTCTTTTTAAAAAACATGTTTGCCGAGGTTGTTTGTATGAGTTGTTATGATGGCTTATTGTTTCCTTTGGAAATTGCATTCGCTAACAATCCAGACCAAATTTATATATTTCAAATCGCTCCTCCTGCATTTTACAAACAGACCATGAGAGATACAGTTTTGACAAGATCTAGAATGTACAACAAAGATCGATTTTCGAATTCTACATGTCAGCGATATAACACAATTTCTCCAGTTGCTGTTATTAAATTACAAGAAGCCACCTGGAGAATTCAGCTCATGTATGAATATCAGTTGTTATTTCCACAAGACAATATATTAAAGGTGCGTGGAAAATTTCAATACAATTTCTTTAAAAATATATGTGAATTTCCAAATGTTGAAATAGTTAAAATGAAGACAGGTGTACGAGTTTTAGGTTGTACTCATAGACATCCAAGAATGGTACAATATCGCTGCCCTGGAATAGAAGTACGAACCATGGCTGCCCTGGGATAGACCCTGAAATAAAAGTAAAAAAAAAAAAAAAAAAAAAAAAAAAAAAATTTTTTTTTTTTTTTTTTTTTTTTATGTTCTGTTTACATAAAAAAAAAAAAAAAAAAAAAAAAAAAAAAAAAAAATTTTTTTTTTTTTTTTTTTTTTTTTTTTTTTTTTTACTTCTATTTCAGGGTCTATCCCAGGGCAGCCATGGTTCGTACTTCTATTCCAGGGCAGCGATATTGTACCATTCTTGGATGTCTATGAGTACAACCTAAAACTCGTACACCTGTCTTCATTTTAACTATTTCAACATTTGGAAATTCACATATATTTTTAAAGAAATTGTATTGAAATTTTCCACGCACCTTTAATATATTGTCTTGTGGAAATAACAACTGATATTCATACATGAGCTGAATTCTCCAGGTGGCTTCTTGTAATTTAATAACAGCAACTGGAGAAATTGTGTTATATCGCTGACATGTAGAATTCGAAAATCGATCTTTGTTGTACATTCTAGATCTTGTCAAAACTGTATCTCTCATGGTCTGTTTGTAAAATGCAGGAGGAGCGATTTGAAATATATAAATTTGGTCTGGATTGTTAGCGAATGCAATTTCCAAAGGAAACAATAAGCCATCATAACAACTCATACAAACAACCTCGGCAAACATGTTTTTTTAAGAAGAAACAAAAAAATGTTTTATTTATTATATAAATCTTGAAAAAAAAAAAAAAAAAAAAAAAAATTTTTTTTTTTTTTTTTTTTTTTTTTTTTTTTAATATACTCTGTTTTAAAAAAAAAAAAAAAAAAAAAAAAAAATTTTTTTTTTTTTTTTTTTTTTTTTTTTTTTTTTTTAATATACTCTGTTTAAAAAAAAAAAAAAAAAAAAAAAAATTTTTTTTTTTTTTTTTTTTTTTTTTTAATATACTCTGTTTAAAAAAAAAAAAAAAAAAAAAAAAAAAAAAAAAAAAAAAAAAATTTTTTTTTTTTTTTATTTTTTTTTTTTTTTTTTTTATTGATGGTTTTTATATTTTCTAAACGCTGCAGCTAATGTGAGGTCTTCACTTTGCGAATTGGATTTTGAAAAAGTCACATTTGGTAAAATTTCTCTTAAATAGTTATAAGTTTGTAGGTCTACCGCTTCAATAATAGTAGTTTTATCGTCTTCCTTCAGGTGAGAATCATATGCTTTTAAAATGATGTCTTCCACATCCCATTCATTAGCGTAATAATCATATTTGATGTCCTCAGATCTAAGAAAATGACTTATAGTATAATTGTAATATAAATCTTTATACTCAAATGTAAGATTATCGGTCAGTAAACCGATAGTAACAGTCTCAAATGGGAAGTCAACGGATGTAAAGGCCATGTTCCATGGAATCCAAGTTCCCCCTTTTGAAGCAAATGTTATATGGGCAGTGTAATGACAGGCCATGGTGAAAATAAATTATTATTCATTAAAATTGAAATATGTATAAATATATTTAAAAAAAAAAAAAAAAAAAAAAAAAAAAAAAAAATTTTTTTTTTTTTTTTTTTTTTTTTTTTTTTTCCAAATATATATAGTCTATCCAAAAGTTATGGAGTTCATCATGGATCCCATCGAACCCCTCATTCAACATGCTCTTCATCATGAGGTGGATCAAAGTACCAATCCTTACCTGACGTTGGAAACTATCATCCAGCGATTGTATCGAAAAATATTTGAGCATACACGCGTTCCTCCCAACTATGGTGACGCTGCCTTCCGAGCCTTTCATGAAGACATTTTGACCGCTTATGAGAAATTACGGGCGACCCTCTCGCACGACGAACGAGCGTCTGTCGAAAGGGTTTTGGCCAAAGACAATCCCCATTCCTCAGAACTCACCAAATTTGCCTGCTGTTGGTACAAATATGATGCCACGGCCACGTGTCGATGGTTTGCGGTCGACGGTGTCCTCGGAAATCATCCCAAAGCGTACGTGTCCGACGCTTTCGCTCCTGCTTTTGCTCAGCACAACGGAGCCGTCCGAGCCTTGTACACCTACTACACACATCCCGGAAAAATCAAAGAGATTATCGAAGTGGCTCTGGAGAATCGCGAATCACAGGACCCAGACATTCAACGATGTGCCGCCCTCTATGCGGACATGGCGGGCGAAGAAGCCATGAAATGGGTAGCGGCTGAACGCAAAGCGAAACTGCAACAACCCCCCTCCAAACGTAAAAAGCTACCCTAAAATCGGAACGAGTTCCGGGGCTCGTTGTAAGAGGTGCCGACGCATACCCTCCCGAACCGAGAGGGACCACTGGGAAGAAGGGTGGTCCAAGAAAGTCAACAGCCTCAGATAGGCTTCATGGACGTCGTCTACGGAGGCGAGATCGATTCGAGGGGAGGAAAGAGGGGGGGTGAAAGGATGACAGGTCGGAGGTAAGAAGACCTCTTGATCGGAAGACGCTTCGACTGGCAACGAGGTGTGGTGGAGAGGGTGGGGACAATGAACAACGCGCGTCCAGAGGGCATTCCAATGCAGATGTAAGTGACTGGTGAGCACTAAGGTCCATTGGTTGGAAGGAATGCATACGTCGAAAGGCGGTTCGATGAGAAGGTATAAAAAACGATTGCCGTATCGAAAAATAGGCTCAAATTCAGAAACGGGTTCTAATTCTGGAATAGCATTTAAATAAAATTTAACCAAAAAAGGATACCGGCCAAAATAACCATGTAAAATGGTGGAACGGGTAAAGGATAAAGCCTCTTTGAAATAATCCATCCTCTCAAATGATGTAAAAAAATTTCTAACCTTAATTAAAAAAAAAAAAAAAAAAAAAAAAAAAAAAAAAAAAAAATTTTTTTTTTTTTTTTTTTTTTTTTTTTTTTTTTTTTTTTTTAAATTTAAATTAAATTTTTTTTTACTTTAGTTGAAGATGAGTCTTTGCACGAGGATTCAATATTATGATATTGACGATGTCATAAAAATTTTCCAACAACTTCTCCGAGAGTGTATGTATTTGGCTAATTGGAGATGTACTACAATAATAGATGATGTAGATATATCTGAACTGGATGAAGCTTTACTTACTATGTATCGTTATATTTTAAATATCTTAAATGAATATTTTACACTATATCCAGGTATTGGGAGAACTCCTCAAAAATGGGTAAAAGTCCATGAAAAATTGAAAGATAAGATCCATAAACAGTACGTTTCACCACGCGTTGCTCGCCTATTAAAAGATAAAAACTTCAAATCTAGAAAAATCTATCCGTTTTTGATTTTGGAATGCTTAATTTATTCTGGGATGTATGTCGCTAAATGTGTTACCAAATTCAACAATCCCAACAAGATTTTTGACATTGTATCTGAAGCATTTATAGAAACTTTGAATAAAGAGAAATTATTCGATTATATAATAGAGGATATTTATTATCGTAAATGTAATCCATTCTTTTACCAAAGAATTTAAAAAAAAAAAAAAAAAAAAAAAAATTTTTTTTTTTTTTTTTTTTTTTTTTTAATGATATGTATGTGTGTGGAAGCTTCAGATTCTCTCAGTTTAGCCATGGGTTCGAAGGTATACAAACCTCTTCAAGAGGATCCTGTTAGAATGGATTTCATATTGGAAAATATTTTTGCTCATTTATTAAGAGTGTATTACTACAATCCTATGACGGCAATCAATGAAACGGAAAAAGAAGTATTGGAAAAGGTCATAAACACTCTGGATACTTACAAAAAAAATTGTGCGGACCGTCTGCGAGGAATTTGTGAGCGACTTGATGGCGTCGATGAAAATACGATTGACTCTATTTTATCCGGTCTAGCCAATGAAGTGTTCAGTCATGGTATAAACTGGAGCAGAATTATGACTTTTTTTATTTTTGTTGGAGAACTGACCAACTTATGTATGGGTAAAAATTTACCCCACTCATTTGTAATGGTGACGTTTCACTCCTTTTCCCAATTGGTTAAACGCAGATTGGAAACATGGATACTAGACCATGGAGGATGGAATGACTGTAATGTAATAAAATAAATCTATTTGAATTCAAACTGTGTCGTGTCTTTTTTGTAAAATAAAGTACGATGAACTTTAATACGTACAGTTTATATTATGGTAAATTTCACAAGGCTTCTGTTTCCCATTTTAAACGTAACATAATTATTTTTAATTTTGAATATTCTCCTTATGAAACTTGGATCCTTATGAGAATGTATCCCCCTGAAACGGTGTCTATCGATTCGGATAAGCCTCTTTTATTGGCATTAAAAGCCTTTTTTAAATCGGACGTACCGGCTTCCGTTGTTTGTAACCGAAAATATCTGTGGACCATTTGCCTCGGAAACAATCGTTTGGTGTATCCTGTCAATCGAGACACTCAGAGTAACACTACCTTTCAATTTTATGCAACGCCTTACTATGTTTACAATCCAGAGATTATTTGCCAATATTTAGAGGGTAACATTAGACCGACTTACGACAATGTATTCTTTTACAAGAATACAGTGTTGTATTTGGATAATTTAGATTTGCCCTTCCCAGGTGGATGTTATTTCAATAAATGCGAAAAGACACCTTTTTATCGGATCTGTTTTTTGTCCAATGAACCTATGGATTACGTAGTCAATTTGGCATCGGAATGGCAATCTCGTCGAGACGTCATGACAATACCTTATTTGAGTAGGTTGGTCATAGCCAATCCTAAATTTATAAAGTTTCAACCCGTTACAGATGCCGGTTTCTACAGCGGAAACATTCTCTCGACGGGTCAGATACAGAAGACACTCAGTTCCAGGAAACCCGAACTCTTGATCCAAGACGTGTTGCTATCCTACTATAAAAACTTGTCGCGTCGTACGAGTGAAAAATATATTAATGATACCAATTTAGGTTTAATTATCGAATATCCTTTTGTACTCACGTATGAGGGAGGGCGTCTCCTCGAACAAAAAAAAGATCCTTCTAAATTTGTCGCTCTGAGTATTAACGGCAACAGTCCGAACCGAGTACTCCATGTCTCTCAACCCTATGAGCGCTATGTGGAATACGATCACGTACCCGCCACCTTGTGGACACCCATTTCGTTTGTACTCTCCTCGTTACTCATCGACACCAACATGAAAAAAGTGACGTTGGATACGGTCGTCATCGGCGTGGTGTACCGAGAAACCTTTTTCTGCTTCAGCCAACCCCTCTTTGAGGGTACACCTACCAAAGAACCCGTGTTGAATGGTAATTACCTTTTGTCGTCGGCCACTATCAATTTGAATGAAGACAGTAACATTCGAGTCATCGAAACCTTCAAATACAATAAAAATTATTCTTTACGAAGAGTTTACTTGAGGGGGTTGGACACGTGGTGTCTCACAAAATCGGAGGAGAGTCATCCGCATCTCAAAAAATTACATTTACCGGCACTCGTGGAAGAATGGGTCCATTTTTTCATGGAAGTCGGAGAACGCACCTTTGATGTGAATGTAAGTGTCGTACGTTTAGCCTTGATGTTATCCAAACACAATTTATGTTACAATTTGAACGTAGGATCGGATGAGAATACAATGTTAACAAATAAAGAAATTAATTTTCATTTGGATGAAGAGGCAGTTATATTTTTAAATAATGCTCGCCTCGCCAAAACGGTCGAGTCCGAATCCTGGCAATGTGTAATATCTTGAAAAAATTAAAATAAAACATTTTTATTCAGGATAAACCATTTTTACATATGATTGTTCTTCAGTATTTGTAAATAGAGTAATTGTCTCGGGAAAAGTTCCATAACAAAAAAGGTTTAACTTGGTAGGTAGAGAATAGGGGGGTGGAGGGGAATCGTTTGGATAGATGTAATGGTTCAACCAAATATTAAATGG
Organism: Salticus scenicus; assembly: GCA_963930645.1. Classification (NCBI taxonomy): domain Eukaryota; kingdom Metazoa; phylum Arthropoda; class Arachnida; order Araneae; family Salticidae; genus Salticus; species Salticus scenicus. The sequence continues at coordinate 176,461,959 of OZ005652.1, forward strand.
TTTCGATTCAGCTGTACTGCTTCCGGTTATTATGGGTATGTGGCAACCGTAGAGGAATTCACACTCCACTTCGCTGATCCTCTCTTCATTGGTTAGTATTTTGTACAAACAATCGGCTTGAATGTATTCAGACTTTTTCAACACAGCCATTAAAGTTGCTTGTGGGATGATTCTTTTTCTCAACAGACCGACAGGCAAAGTTGCTTCCATAATATCTTTCACCATCAAAGTCTCTTTGACACGATACCGCAACAATTGTGTAATATCTTTTGCACTCAGATAAACGCTCTCGTCGTCCCCCACGAAACACAACACTTTGTAAGTGCGCACTTGAATTACAAAGGCCAACATGACACTAGTCCAGTATGATAGTAAATGAACATCAGTCCGACGTTAAAAAAAAAAAAAAAAAAAAAAAAAAAAATTTTTTTTTTTTTTTTTTTTTTTTTTTTTTTTCGCGAGCAGCAGCTGTCGCTTTCACGTATAACGGTTCCCTCCCCAATCTCATTGAGGCATTCAACCATGAAGCAGCTGTCTTTGGTTTGGATGAATGGGGCCTTTCAAAAGGGACCAGGTGCACGATGGGGGAACAATGGAACAATGAAGCAGCTGTCGCTTTCAGTATAACGGCCCATGAAGCAGTTGGTTTGGATGAATGGGACCTTTCAAAAGGGACCAGGTGCATTGAATCCCCGTGATGACTCATTGGTAAGCAACTGCTCTCCGGCAACAACACGTATGAGTTTTAACAATGAAGCAGCTGTCTCCTTGCATCTGTCTGTATTACTTTTTTGTCAGATCAATTTATAATTATTTTTACAATCCTACTGCAGTCTGTTTCATTTTGAATTGGAATTCTCAAATTTCTCCAAATAATTATATCCAACAAGCTTTCTCATTAAAGCGGTTTCTTCGAAGTCGTCGTTTTCTACTCGAGGTATAGGTTTTCCATACGTGTTTGGCGTTATCGGAAAAATTTGAATCTTATGGGGCCAATGATTGGAAGTTCGTCTCTGTTCAAAACGTAGTACTCGCGTTTTTAATACTGATTCGGATACTAAAGACGCCGGTGTCATACAGACATACAATACACAGCGAATATTTGGTTTTTCTCTGAAATGCTGAGGTTGTATGCCCTGATGAATCGTTCTGCTGTCCCATAAAAGAAGCGAACCCGCTTTAGCTTCTACGCAAATATCGGAATCGTGTCCTAATTTGTCCATGTAAAATCGTTTCTGTTCGTCTGTTATTATGTACCAGTCTTTTGAATTATTAATATGATATTTTTCTCGAAACGCTTTGTGTAATTTATGACTGCCTCTCAGCACTCGAAGGGTAGCGTCTCCCTCATTGACGTCGAACAAATTGACCAACCCTTGTACGCATTCAAATCCATTTCTCATAAATGACTGATCTGTATGGAGTTTATCTGTTCCTCGATACCAACCTCGCTTAGTTATTTCGCATGGCAAAGATATGCTGAGACCGTCGTAGCTAGTTAATAATTCGTCGGTATTCCAAATTTTACTAAATGTATCGATCACCTTTTGATTTTGACGAATAGCCCAAGACATGGGATTGTGTCCAAAATCCCAATTCTGTAATAGCATTCCAGACTTTGGAAAAAATTCAAATATTGATTTATACGTCAACGGTTTGTTTTTTACAATTGGAGTTGATAAATATTTAGTTTTGTCGCTGAGCCATTGCCACATTTTATCTTGAAGCGCTGAAAGCTCTTCTGGAGTCAATATGTTATCAATGACTTCGACTCCATCCTCTGCTAGAGTAAAACCCTTGCAAGTGTTGTAAATCATGTTTGAAGAAAATATAAGAAATAATAACTGTAGGTTGTTGGCAGGGTCTTTTATTAAAAAAAAAATTTTTTTTTTTTTTTTTTTTTTTTTTTTTTTTTTTCAAGTCACGTGTGGGCGGAGCATTTTGTAAGCACTGGCAGTGAAAATATTTATTTACTTATATAATATAATAATTTTATTTTTTACAGATCTCATATCTGTTAATGTTTTAACTTTAAATTTACTCGACTTGCATAAAGAACATAGCAACTCAAAATGCATGGCTGGATAAATATGTTGCCTTAGCATATCTTCTTTAGCAGTATAATATTTTTTATGTATTCTTTCGTACAAATCACAATTTGCTCTATAATAGCCTTTGCTCAATGTACAACAAGGTACTAAATATAATTCTGAAGAGTTTGAAGCGTATTTTTCAAACATTTCTATTATTCGTATGGGTAATCCTCTACAAGCGTGAATGGCTACCCATACATTATAGGATGGTATTATTTTTTCAAATTTATCGTCATTGATGTTGCATTGTATAAAATTACATACATTCATATTATGTAATAATTTCATGCCTTTGTACTGTTTCAAATCAACGCATGTCATTTTGGTGTCTACAAGATGAATTCCACAAGCATTTCCAGCACATATATTAATTATATTTTTATTTTTTAAGTCTATGAGATTAAATACAGACAGGGTCTCTGAATATTCTTTCAACAAAAATCTTTTACCAAAGCTATACTGATAATAATAATCTACAAAATATTTTCGTTTTAAATTTGTAGACTTGTTTAAATTAAGCAATTGGTTAAAAATAAAAGTATTAAGGCATTCTATTGGATTTATGTCGTCTTGCTCTAGATAAAATCCCATATAGTGTCTCAAACTGGAATTGTAAAATATATTCATATTTAGTCTATGGTTCATGTAATAGCAAATCATTAAAATTTTCACAATAGGATGTATGTTATATAGATAGGCTATAATAGAAATAAAATAATGCGTAGATCCATTCCACTGAAGACACTTATCTACGACTTTAGAATCCTCATATATTACTAAAGCGCTGTAAATTTTTTTACATTTCGGATCAGAAAACGATTCACGAAAAGTATATTTCAACGAGTCTATATTTTTCAAAATAGCTATGATTTTATCATTCTTATAATAGAACAATTTTTGGACATCTGAATAAATTAAACGTAAACCAGAACAATACCGATAGATTATCCATAAAATAACGCAAATATATAATATTGACGAATCCATCTTTCAAAATGATGAAAAAGTGTTATGGCAAGTTATACGCAAGTTATACTGTAAAGACTTTTCCATCCGATATATATACATACTGTAATAGTAAAGCCACACCCACTAAAAAAAAAAAAAAAAAAAAAAAAAAAAAAAAAAAAAAAATTTTTTTTTTTTTTTTTTTTTTTTTTTTTTTTTTAGGCCACACCCACCCTTAAAAAAAAAAAAAAAAAAAAAAAAAAAATTTTTTTTTTTTTTTTTTTTTTTTTTTTTTTAGGGTGGGTGTGGCATTAAAAAAAAAAAAAAAAAAAAAAAAAAAATTTTTTTTTTTTTTTTTTTAAAGGGTGGGTGTGGCCTTAAAAAAAAAAAAAAAAAAAAAAAAAAAAAAAAAAAAAAAAATTTTTTTTTTTTTTTTTTTTTTTTGAGTGGGTGGCTCGATTTTTTACATCCACGTTTTCTTTACAACAATTTTCATTTTACCTTTCAATCTCGTTCCATACTGATGATACTTATTCCCATTTGACAAATAGTCAATCGTTATCCAATTCATGTCTGGATTCACCAACAAGGCATAAAAATACAACAAATAGAGACAGGTTACATCAAATTCACAACTGTTTGGTTTAGTTACTTCTTGGGCCATTTCTTTTATCTTTTTCAAAACGGTCTGTCTATTTTGTGCCAGTGGAAAATTAATGTAGTCAAAATAGGCAGCATTATACCATTGATCACTGTGTTGCGCTACGAAATATAAGTATCCATACAAACTCAAATTTTGTTTAATCTCTTTTATGTGATTGATTCCTTCATTTTTATACTTTTTTACAATTTCAGGTGTTACATCGTAAAACATGTTCCATAATTTATTTTGCATTCGATTCGTCACTCTTATATGCTTAGATTTGACGAGTTCGTCAATCGGTAAACGACTCAACTTTAATAACTTCAAATCGTAAAATTCTTCTTTACAAGACATCTCTTTGTTTCTATAAATCTGTATTGGCCCGTTTTAAATTTTTAATGACGACTCCTTCGTAAAACACCAAAGAAGAATAATTGTCGGTTCTGGCTTTTTTTCGAGAGGGTTCCTCTTCATCTACCATACTAGTAAAATTAAACGCACCCAGTTTGATGTCCGTTTGGCTGAGGTGACCAAATTCCTTTTCAAATGAAATCAATAAATCCGATTCGTGAAAGGATGTGTTTTTGGTTGTTTTCAAATATTGACGAATAGCTGATTTGACATCATTCATCGTTGTGAGACCCCCTACCATTAACTGGACATCCATATGTATTTTAAATTGGACATAAATATCCGCGTGTATAAGATAATCTATTGTAAATTCAGTGACGTACTCGGGCGTATGTCGATAAGGTAATAACCCATTTTCAAGATTAATGTGTTTTTTTAGGTGATAATACAACATTAGAAACCCCCCTCGGTAAGACTGTTCCACCACATAGACATCTTTTTGAAAAGTATTTTTTTCCAATTGCTCCGATGTTTTTTTAGGAGCATCGTCTACAAATTCCGCTTCGAATGGTATCGCCACCACACGATCTTTAAAGGCTTCCGTCGCCTTACACTCTGGATAGTTGTTGGTCGTTGCAAACAATTTGGCAGTCGGAATGCCTCCAGAATTTTGTTCGTACATGTTCCGAAACGTGACAAAGGAGTTGCCCGTGATTTGTTTTATCCGGTTTTCGTCTAATCGTTTTTCCAACTCCTCGCACGTGACCATTCTACAGGAAAAGAGAGTAGAGGCTAGCTCTGGGGTCGCGTTATTGGCGCCATGGTTGGGTGACAAATTCTCCGACTGAATCGAATGATAATAGTTTCCCAACACTTTTCCCATTAATTCCAACAATTTACTCTTGCCATTGCGCGTGAGACCTTTCCAAACAAAAAATTTGCGTTCGTAATTCGTGGCGATAAACACGCTGCCCAACACATCTAAAAGGTACATGAGCAAATCATATTCGAAACAGGTGCATTTGCAGAGGTTGATATAAAAATGGAGCATGGATCTACCCAAATTATCGAGTGGTGGTTCTGGCATCAGGTCGTAGAGGGTTGAAAACAGGTTATCTGTCGTATCGAGAAATAAATTTTGTAAATATTGTAAAAAAAATTTCTTTTGAGTGAGTGTTTCGTAAAGGAATTCCAAGTGAGGAGCATGGTTACATAAATCTCTCATCTCCAGTCGAGCAATGCCCAGGTTGATTTTTTTATCGGACAGAAAAAATTCCGGTACCACACCGCCAATGTGGCCTGTCAACAAATCGAGGACACCGTCTTCTAGCCGTAAAAACCACTTGTGGGTGTCCATCTGTATAATTTTACGCTCCATGTTTGTGTCGCTGGAAATTGCATAGACGACGGACAGGGTGTTAAATTTATAGATGAGATCTTTATCGGGACCTCCCAATCCACCCGAATTTTTATAGTCAGTGTAAAACTCCTTCACGTAATGCCACAAATTATTGACATGATCCTTAATATCGGTGTCTGCCAGCTCTTGCCAAGATTCCGTGAGAGAATTCCAAATGAATCGGCCCGGTTTTTTGAGAGCGTTTTTCAATTTGAGCACTCGGATGGGTAAATGTCGATCTTGCATGCTGCGTACGAGTTCCATGATTTGACTGTGCGTCGTCACCGACAAGATGGCTCTTTGATTGTTCTCCACAATGGAAATTAACTTTTCTTTGTGGGTTTTCGGTCGTTCTTCATACATGTTATTGACGCAGAAATGAAGTGTATTGATCGACATTTCCGTCGTAGCAAATTGTATAATTTTGGGACTAATCAATTTGATCTTATTCAACAGTGGATGATATTCCTTGTCCAACAAGGCATACATTTCATCAGCCAATTGTTGAGAATTCATGCGATAATGTTGACAGAGGGCATAAAAAACAGGAAAAAAATAATAGCCTTCATTAAATTGCATGATCGTTTTAATGGGGTTGGGATTTGTGGCCAAAATCATGTGTTCAAATTGCAACATTTCGTGCACCTCTCGAAACAGAGGAGGGATATGGGCATTATCCATGACCGACAATCGACCGAAACGTTCAAACCACATTTTCAAAGCATGATTTTGGGTTTCGAACTGAATCATGTTACCCGAATTGAGTTTAAGGTGATTATAAAGCTTCAACACGTTGGAATTGTCAAAATCTAAATTTTTACTTTTACTAATATAACCCTGTTCTTTAGTTTTTTTACACATAAAAGTGGCCAAATCGAGCCAATCCGGAGAATTGTTCGGATTTTTACTAATGGAAGTGTTATAGAGAAGAGTATGCCCCTTAAAAGAAGGGATGACTGGCATCATATACACTTTTAATTCATACAAAATTAAACTAGGTTTGACATTTAACAAATTTCTAAAAAGCGATTTTTCATTTCCTTTACGCTTTGAAAATTTTTTCTTCAATTCTTGTATATCTTGAACAAACTTGTGATCGTCAGAATTTCTTGGTACATTGAGAATATTAGTCTGTTGTTCATCGACATAGACTAGTCGCACAGGAACATAACAACTGGTATTAGGTTTGGCAGCTCCAGGGAGCATTGCATTAGCTAAAATGTCTAATTTATAAGCATTGCTATTTCTCAAAGCTTGTTGTATTTTAGTTTGAAGATGCGTACATAACAGGATGTAATCATCATGGGCAATTTTAAATTCAGGTAAATGGATATGGATACCCCAGTGTTGAAGCCTCATGGCAATGATATAAGTGAAATTTGGAATATCGGGTAAAAAAGTCGTTTTTAAAACAGATTCAATGATAGGAACGATTTGGCAATCGGTGGGAGTCTGTCCACTTTCAACCAAATAATCAAAATCTAAAATAACTGCATGGAGCAGAGTAGACGACAAATCGATGGTGAAAGAGGGGAGATTACCCGAATAATTGGTCCACTCTAATGTGAAATCAGAAAAATCTTTAGGGTTTATCCAATATATACCCCCGTTAATATCATAAATAAAATAGACATCAGGTGGAGCTTCACGACAGTGGTTTATCTTGGTCAAAAAAAGAGATGTGTAAACCATAACTTGATTGCTTATGAGAGTATTATCTATATAAATACAAAAAAAAAAAAAAAAAAAAAATTTTTTTTTTTTTTTTTTTTTTTTTATACTTCTTGTCTACAGACTGGACAAAAATTTTGCCTAATAAACCATTCTTTTAAACAATTTTCATGGAAACAATGTTTACATTGTAACTCCATAATTTTTTCACCCAAGTTAAAATTTTCCAAACAAATTGTACATTGTTCGTTCATTTCATGAGGATTCCATACTACAACAGGGATTGTATTAATTTTATCTTCCGATACCGGATGTCTGTCATCATATGGATAAAGCCATTCCATAAATGCAATCATGAAATCTTCATTACGTAAAATGAGTCTGTAAATAACCGTCATAGCCTCTGGATCCACTTGGCCATTTCCTCTTTGAATTAAGGAAAATAGTCTCGTAAAAAACTCGTCATAATTATTATCAAATAAAGCAAAAAATATTTCAAAAAGTATGTCATCAGTATCTTCTAAGTCATCCTCCGCATCACTGTCTGAGAAAACTACTGGATTATTAATGAAAGACCCTCTATGGAAATACCGTGAGAAACTCATGGTATAGACTTTGTTACAATCTATTCACATAAACGAATTGTTTTCATCTATCTACATAGACGGACCTATCTCATATTATATTAAAAAAAAAAAAAAAAAAAAAAAAATTTTTTTTTTTTTTTTTTTTTTTTTTTTTTTTTTTTTTTTAAGATTTATTAATACATATACAATAAATGATAAACACAAACACTTCACATTCAATAAATTTTTTATTTTCATTTTTTACAAAGTCATCTTCTATCAGCTGATAGGATTGAGTGAGCGTGTGTACCAACATTATTGAGCATTCCTTCAATAGTTAACCATGTTAACTCTGGATTAACCATTTTTATAAAAAAATAAAATAACTCCAGTGTGGCAATCTCAGAAAAATAACAATCCCTTCCAAAGCTTCTTGCTAACTTTTTTATTATTTTAACTATATTATCCTTGTCTACATTATCCACAAAAATTTCTATTCCTTGAAGTGGATTATTTAATAAAGGATTCAACAAGGTTTCACTGCTTAGATAGTATAAACGTCCAAATTCTTCTCGATTTTCTAAAAGTGTGAAAATATAACTTCGAGCTACATGTTTAATTTTCTTGTTTTTCATCAATTCAAGTGTAATGAGGCGAAACACAGGTCCTTTTCGTTCTTTCATACATTGGATTTCTCTATCCAACGATTCAGATTCGTACAATTCTTTGAACAGAGAATCAATTGGTAGAGTGAATTTTCGGGACATCTCTAGTTCTCGAGACATTTCCAGGGCATAAAATTTCTTTATAAGCTTCTCAACCTCCTTTTCAACCTCTTTCTGAATCGAATGAATATCATAGCTGCCACTTTCATCTTTTTCATACACTGACATTATATCTTTTAGGGAATCCGTAATCATTTCTACTTTGATTTTTTTGAAGTCTTTGCCAATTTTGGAGTACGCAGATATATATCGATTATAATTGACATAATTTTTAATCTTGTATTTATTAAGAACCTGTTCGTTAAATTGTTTACGCTTCACCTTAAAAATTTTTCTAGAGCGTGGCGATTCTTCAGCGTCTGCCTTCATTACGAATCCTTCTAAAGGACAGTCTGCATAAGCACTGGGATAAGTTTCAACTTTTTCATACAAATCCCCTATGGTTTTGTAATCTATATCCAAAATCGGTACGTAGGGTAGATTCACTCGCTGGAATATGTTTACGGCGTCACTGTACTTCATAAACGTATCCGAATCCAGTTGGTAGATATCAAAGGCTCGAAAAAAGACTGTCTTGCTGCCAAATACGGATTCAGACTCGAAATCGTGATAGGGTATTCTCTTGATATGGGATCCAAATACTTCTCCGAAAATAATGAAATTGTCCTTTAAAATGTCTTTGATAAGTTGTACTTTTTCCAACAGCGGTCCCATGATCCGGTTTAAACCAAAATTACATGTCTTTTCATCCAACACTACATTCCTAGACTGTAGCCTGAACACATGGTTCACGTAACCTATTCCAACATTCGAGCCATCCAATTTTTCAGTGGCGATTAAAGGTATCCCCGAATAAACTTGACTGGTGATCTCGTGATACTTGATAACAGGTCCAGCCATCGTGAAGCGTTTGAATGGCAGCCTTCAGAGTGTGCCCGCCTAGTAGTTGAAAAAAAAAAAAAAAAAAAAAAAAAAATATTTTTTTTTTTTTTTTTTTTTTTTTTTTTTAAAGTAGGTCAAAAAAAAAAAAAAAAAAAAAAAAAATTTTTTTTTTTTTTTTTTTTTTTTTTTTTTTTTTTTAGTATTATAAAGTATGTAATATACAAATGTAAAATTTGACAATGACAATTAATATGTCCTCTCAAAGAATCCTGGATCGAGACTGGAATAAATTTGTGAATGAAAATTTTGAAAAATGTTTTTGGGAGAAAAAGCAAATAATATGTATTCGACATCATGTTTTTAGAGACGAAGAAGATCTTCTAACCATTTTAAATTTTCTTTTTAGAGATTGTGGTTTTCAAATGAATACATATATTAACCACAATAAATATGAATATATTCAACGTGGTGCAATTTTCTTGTATTATTTTATTTTACAAAAATCGTCGTTTAATCTTTTTTATGATGTTTGCGTTAACACCATTCGAAAGAAAGGTCGATACCGAAGAAAAAGGAAAACGAGAATGCTTCTCTTCGACCATCCTTTTACGTTTTGTAATAATGATCACATTCATTTCATGGCAGCCTCTCGTCGATACATCCATCCAAATACCTGGGAAGTTGTAGGTAAAGGATTAAAAGTACAATTAATTAAAAAAGAAGAATATCTACATTATAAAAAGATCTATATTGAATCTACTTTTTATTGTAACGAAACATTCAACTCATTGTATCCGTTAAAAGAATTATGTCTCTCTACAATATTGTCTAATGTACAAGATATTGAGAATTTGAAATTGCCAACTCCTCTTGTTCGGGAAGTTATGAGAGCAAGTTATCGATATATGACATTACCAATTGGTAAATGCCTACCTTTTACAAATATTAAACAGACATTTATAGATACTTTTTCACAAAAAGACGCAGTTATTAATATGGATACGTTGATAACCTATAAGTTTAAAATTCCTTTATTGCATAGGCCGACCATAGTTCATTACATTTATCTAAAAAATGATTGTGTTTACAACATGTGCTCAGAATGTATAAAAGCATATTTTTATGGTTTGGATATTGAAATTGAAAGAGTTTACTACTATAAATATATGATGTTTAATAGAAAAGTTAAATTAAATTTTTGCATGCATCCTCAATATTGGTGTCATTTATGTAAAAGGGTACCTCTATTTCGAATCTTAAAAACATATGAAAATATTGATATTGATACGGCATACATCATGATTGAATCATTTAAACTTTACCAAAACCAACTGATTTTTATGGAAAGAAATTATAAGCAAATTGAAAGATTATTTAATTATGTGGGGTTAGTTTATGGACTACTTGCTTTTGAATAGAGACTTATCATAAAAATATTTTATTCTGGATATAGGTTGTGAAAAAAAAAAAAAAAAAAAAAAAAATTTTTTTTTTTTTTTTTTTTTTTTTTTTTTTTTTTTTTTCAATTATATATAGACGTTGCTACAATCTTTCTTAAAGATGTCTCATTTTCTTTATGCTGTGCACATCACTTTCTTATATAAAAATGGAGAACGGTATTTACCATGGCATGTTTCTGTTACAAGTACCAAACCTCCTTTTGAAACAACAACTATTGGATTATTGGATAAAAGTATCGATTTGAATTATGATGACCTCAAATACAATATCAAACACACCGATTCTTTTCCTCGGCCAGATTATATGAAGATTGACCACCTATTCTCAAAAGAAGATATGCAAGTTCATTTGTATTCCATGTTTGTCGAAAAATGGCAAGGAGAGAATTGGGACATTTCCTTGGGAGCGGTCGACGAACCCACCTACATCTATCTGTTGAAGATCGTGGGTGAGAAATGTGTGACGTTAATCAAAAAGGAACACCCCATTAACACGGATCGAACGCTTACCTCAGCCTATCAATGCTTTCAAAAGAACAAACCTTAAACTCCGCCCACGAATTTAAAGAGTCTACCCGTTTCATCCTGTCTCATTCTGCTGCTGCTCCCGATGTTGGCCTTTATCATTAAGGAGACTCAATGCCACGTGTTGTGTGTGATCGGGGACGATCGTAAGATCTATTTGAGCATCACAGAGCTCGGATGGTGGATTGACAAGCCAAAGTACTTTAAGAAAGGGAGCCAGCCATTGAAAGACATTGTCAGTGATCCACCCATTGGAATAGAAAGCAGACCCTTTATGGAGCGTGAAACTCTTCTCCCCTTATTAGAAAAGTGTCAACATTTCGAAATATATTTTTTGAGAAAATTACTATCGGATAAAGTGGCAGTATCGGTCATTGCTTATGAACAAATCGACAAAGAATCATTACCAGTCATCAAAAGATCGAATGTGTTCACCCAAACACTCACAATGTGGGTGGAATTCCAAATTGAAAGGGCTGAGATGTACTCTCTAGCCAAACTGTACGACGACGGTCCACCACCGTCTTTTGTTTTGGAGACTGACCCCCTGTTTTTGGATTTAGAAAACTTTGACGAGCGTGGACCAATGAAGTGTGAGCAGTTTTGAAAGCTCCGCCCACAGAGAGGGTAGAAAAGCGTCCGCTCGTCTCATTCTGCCTCTGTTGCCTCTCACCGTCCGCTCGTTTCATTCTGCTTCTGTTACCTCTCACCGTCCGCTCGTTTCATTCTGCCTTCCAGATGTTGGCGTTTTTAATTAAGGAGGGTAAATGTTACGTGCTATGTGTCATCGGAGAGGATCGCAAGATCTATTTGAGCACGAAAGACCTTGGAAGGTGGATGGACGCACCAGAGTTTTTTACCGATAAAGGCGGCCGACCACTTAAGGAGATTATCAGCGATGCACCGGTTGGAATAAGAACAAGAGAATTTATGGATCGTGAAACGCTCATCCCACTACTAAAAACGTGTAAAGTGTTGGAAATATATTTTTTAAAAAGAATACTCTTGGATAAAGTGGTAGTATGCGTTACCTTCTCCAAACGAATGAACAAACAATTGGAATTAGACGTGATTGAAAGGCATAATGTGGATAAATTTACTTGGTCATACAAAAAAACACTGACAATGTGGACTGAAAATACAATTGAAACAGCCGAGGGCTATGCTATGGCCAAATTACATTATAGTCCACCGTCCCCATCTTTTGTTTGGGAGTAGATCAATGTGGGCCAAGGGCCAAATTGTCTGTTTTTGGATGAAAAGTATGTAATAATTTTTTCATGATTATGTATGTGTAGATAATTAAAATTGATTATTCTTTTTTAAATTTTTTGTTTTCTTTCACTGTTGTTTGCCAAATTGTTTGTTTTTGGATGAAAAGTATGTAATAATTTTTGATGGTTATGTATGTAGATAATTCTTTTTGAAATTTTTTGTTTTTTTTCACTGTTGTTTGCCAAATTGTCTGTTTTTGGATGAAAAGTATGTAATAATTTTCGATGATTATGTATCTGTGTAGATAATTAAAATTTATTATTCTTCTTTAAATTTTTTGTTTTCTTTCACTGTTGTTTTTATCCTATAACATTGTTGAAACCACAAAAAAAAATTATAACGTTAAAGGTAATATTTTGGGATTTTGAGTATAATTTCTGTTGTGACATTATAATTTTATTACAAAAGTCTATGTATAGCATTTTTTTTAAACATTGATGACAATCTTTTGGGATTTTGTAAATAGATAATAACGATATTCCATATCAGACAGGTCCATTTGAGATTTGAAGTAATCATGTGACTTATTTTCTAATACTCATTCAGATTGAAAATATTAGCACACAAAATTTTTCATTTTATTCTTTTTAGGTATGAGAATAAATTTTGAAATGATTGGAAATATTACACTGGTTCACAGCAGTTCATTTATATTTTCCTTCCATTCAGTTGGACATATTCTGATTTATATTTTAGCATTTCTCTAAACGTTGAAGTTGGGATTTTGAGTCTGTGTGAATAGCAAGCCACATCAGACAGGGTGTTTTCATTTTCTGATACCGATTGAAAATATTAGCACACAAAATTTTTCATTTTGTTCTTTTTAGGAAGTATGAGAATAAATTTTGAAATGATTGGAAATAATACACTGGTTCACAGCAGTTCATTTATATTTTCCTTCCATTCAGTTGGACATATTCTGATTTAAATTTTAGCATTTCTCTAAACGTTGAAGTTGGGATTTTGAGTCTGTGTGAATAGGAAGCCACATCAGACAGGGTGTTTTCATTTTCTGATACCGATTGAAAATATTAGCACACAAAATTTTTCATTTTGTTCTTTTTAGGTAGTATGAGAATCAATTTTGAAATGATTGGTAAAAAAAAATATTACACTGGTTCACAGCAGTCCTTCCATTCAGTTGGACATATTCTGATTTAAATTTTAGCATTTCTCTAAACGTTGAAGTTGGGATTTTGAGTCTGTGTGAATAGGAAGCCACATCAGACAGGGTGTTTTCATTTTCTGATACCGACATATTGAAAATATCAGGGATGGGCGCAGAATTCATACCACTATCAATGTAAGAAAATTTTCTACCTCTTAATGCGACGAGGTAGAGAAATTTCTTAAACACATTCCGGTATGAATTCTGCGCCCGTGTTCCATCCCTGAAATATTAGCACACAACATATTTCATTTCGTTCTTTTTAGGTATGAGAATAAATTTTGAAATGATTGTGTGAAATTATGATTTTATTCCAAAAAAAGTCTTAAAATATTTGTAAACAATTGGAAAAAAAAAAAAAAAAAAAAAAAAAAATTTTTTTTTTTTTTTTTTTTTATATATTAAGAATAGGAAAATATTTTTTTCATTATGTTTCTCCAATGGTCATCGGCTCAACGGTTTAACGACCAAGTTTCGACTCCCATTTGCCATTACGTGATTTTGATAACCAGCACCCACACTTTTAATGTTATTCAAGACTTGCCGTATACTTTAAAAATTACGAAAAAACCTCTGCTTTGGTTCATAAATAAATTTCGGGAACATGGCATCCGCGTCGAATACGGCACCATCTACACCCAAAAAGATATCGGTACACTGGGACCCATTTCCACAAAAATTTCCAACGGAGTCGTGCAGCGCTACCTCGAATCCAAATACTCCCCTTCCGTCCTCCTCGTCTGCCCCCCCGGATACACAAAGTCGTTTCAAACCGTCCACCCGCAGACAATGGTCGACAAGCTCCTTGGATGACGAGATTCGTCGCTTGCTCAATTTAAAACTCGTCAATCAAATGGTGAGAGGTCGACCCACCGACACCATCCAAATGCACCGAGAGAAATTGGCCCGAGAATTAATGGAATGGATACAACCCTTTCAGGAGGTATCCTATGATTTGACGTATCGCAACCAACTCATGACGTTACTGGCTACCACGTCCAAAGAGAGTGTCGCCGAACTTTCAACGAATGAGACCGATTGGATTAAATTATTGAATCAGTGGGTTAGGGTCAACAGTACCCATGATATCATTCACGGTCGCGAGATTTTTCGACTGTTGGCTGTCGACGGGTTTCGAGGTCATCACCCAAAAGATTTGAAACAATATTTGAGTGGTGTCCTACTGCCACTACGAGTCGAATACCGGATGCACTGTCAAGGTGTACGGGCCATGTATGAATATTTTGATCATGATCCTAAAATAAATTGTTTGACGGGTACAGATTCTGCTTACGTCGTGTTTTTAGCCTTATTGGAATGGTATAGCGAACATATTACGTTATTAGATGATCAATTAATTTATCGAGTGAATCAGGCCAAAAAGTTAGTCGAAGGTTATTTACATCAGCACGGAGAATACTATCAGGATACAAAATGGGTCGATCCAACTTTATTGAAAGAATTTGGTAAAGTGTATGTTCAACAATTTACGGATACTGCGCAATGGCTCACGGTGGGAAACGAATTGTTGAATCATATAAAAGTAAAGTAATGATGGCAGATTTAATTCGGCTCTCTCTTTCCGATGATGATTTGACTTTTTATAAAAAATTACAAATTCTACCCAACGATAAGGTCTATGCGCACCAGCCTGAATTTGAAAGATTTAAGAAACTCTACACATTGTACAAATTTCATCTGGCTACCCTTCAAAGACCCGAACTGAACATTAAACTGGTATACAATACGGAACACGGATGGCACATGTCGTCCTGCATAAAAAGTATACCCGGAAAAGCACAACCTGACATTTGTACGTGCGAGGAAGATTTTGCTAATGTGGAAGATTTTTTCTACAGAGTGCAGCGGGATAAAATCTTTAGGTGTAAGTTATGTAAACGTTACATTCCTGATTGGGAAGAAGCTATTGTAAACAGGGATAAAGAAGTTGAAGGGGAACCCTAAAAAAAAAAAAAAAAAAAAAAAAAAAAAAAAAAAAATTTTTTTTTTTTTTTTTTTTTTTTTTTTTTTTTTTTTAAGTGGGTGAAAAAAAAAAAAAAAAAAAAAAAAAAAAAAAAAAAAAATTTTTTTTTTTTTTTTTTTTTTTTTTTTTTTTTTTTAAATCCTAACCACCCCGTGATAACTCATTGGGAAGCAGCCCTTTCAAAAAAGGGAACAATAGTATGAGTTTTAACAATGAAGCAGTTGGGATGACGCAAGGCCCTTCCTAATCTCATTGAGTTCGCCCACTCTGGCTCAGGGTGGCGGAGGTGCCGCCTCCCTCCACTGTCTCCTGGCTCTGTGACTCTTGCTGTCGGGTCCTGGCGGTTCTCCTCTGTGGACACTGTACGGGCCACCCGGAGGGTGCGGTGCCAGTTGGCAGGGTGCTCGAATAATTTTTTTGGAAAAAAAAAATTTTTGAATCCTGATTAGTCCATCTTGAAAGCTGTCCGAACAAAAATTTTTTTTGGGGAAAAAAATTTTTTTGAATCCTGATTGGTCCATCTTGAAAGCTGTCCGAACAAAAAATTTTTTTTGGGGAAAAAAATTTTTTTGAATCCTGATTGGTCCATCTTGAAAGCTGTCCGAACAAAAAATTTTTTTTTGGGGGGGGAAAAAAATTTTTTTGAATCCTGATTGGTCCATCTTGAAAACTGTCCGAACAAAAATTTTTTTTTGGGGGGAAAAATTTTTTTGAATCCTGATTGGTCCATCTTGAAAGCTGTCCGAACAAAAAATTTTTTTTTTGGGGTAAAAAAAATTTTTTGAATGCTTTGTCCTGATTGGTCAATCTTGAAAGCTTCGGCGAGTCGGTGAAAGATTTTTTCTTTTGCTGTCTCTCTCTCTCTCTCTATCTATCTATCTATCTATCTATCTATCTACCTATCTATCTATCTATCTATCTATCTATATATATATATATATATATATATATATATATATATATATAATATTATATATATATATATATATATATATATATAATATTATATATATATATATATATATATCATATATATATATATATATATATATATATATATATATATATATATATATATATATATATATAGATAGATAGATAGATAGATAGATAGATAAATAGATAGATAGATAGATAGATAAATAGATAGATAGAGAGAGAGAGAGAGAGAGAGCAAAAGAAAAAAATCTTTCACCGACTCGCCGAAGCTTTCAAGATTGATCAATCAGGCAAAGCATGGGGGGGGGAATTTTTTGAATGCTTTGTCCTGATTGGTCAATCTTGAAAGCTGTCCGAACAAAAATTTTTTTTTGGGGGGGAAAAAAAAATTTTTTGAATGCTTTGTCCTGATTGGTCAATCTTGAAAGCTGTCCGAACAAAAATTTTTTTTTGGGGGGGAAAAAAAAATTTTTTGAATGCTTTGTCCTGATTGGTCAATCTTGAAAGCTGTCCGAACAAAAATTTTTTTTTGGGGGGGGAAAAAAATTTTTTGAATGCTTTGTCCTGATTGGTCAATCTTGAAAGCTGTCCGAACAAAAATTTTTTTTTTGGGGGGAAAAAAAAATTTTTTGAATGCTTTGTCCTGATTGGTCAATCTTGAAAGCTGTCCGAACAAAAAATTTTTTTTTGGGGGGAAAAAAAATTTTTTGAATGCTTTGTCCTGATTGGTCAATCTTGAAAGCTGTCCGAACAAAAATTTTTTTTTGGGGGGGGAAAAAAATTTTTTGAATGCTTTGTCCTGATTGGTCAATCTTGAAAGCTGTCCGAACAAAAATTTTTTTTGGGGGGGGAAAAAAAAATTTTTTGAATGCTTTGTCCTGATTGGTCAATCTTGAAAGCTGTCCGAACAAAAATTTTTTTTTGGGGGGGGAAAAAATTTTTTGAATGCTTTGTCCTGATTGGTCAATCTTGAAAGCTGTCCGAACAAAAATTTTTTTTTGGGGGGGAAAAAAAAATTTTTTGAATGCTTTGTCCTGATTGGTCAATCTTGAAAGCTGTCCGAACAAAAAATTTTTTTTTGGGGGGAAAAAAAATTTTTTGAATGCTTTGTCCTGATTGGTCAATCTTGAAAGCTGTCCGAACAAAAATTTTTTTTTTGGGGGGAAAAAAAAATTTTTGAATGCTTTGTCCTGATTGGTCAATCTTGAAAGCTGTCCGAACAAAAATTTTTTTTTGGGGGGGAAAAAAAAATTTTTTGAATGCTTTGTCCTGATTGGTCAATCTTGAAAGCTGTCCGAACAAAAATTTTTTTTTGGGGGGGGGAAAAATTTTTTGAATGCTTTGTCCTGATTGGTCAATCTTGAAAGCTGTCCGAACAAAAATTTTTTTTTGGGGGGGAAAAAAAAATTTTTTGAATGCTTTGTCCTGATTGGTCAATCTTGAAAGCTGTCCGAACAAAAAATTTTTTTTTGGGGGGAAAAAAAATTTTTTGAATGCTTTGTCCTGATTGGTCAATCTTGAAAGCTGTCCGAACAAAAATTTTTTTTTTGGGGGGAAAAAAAATTTTTTGAATGCTTTGTCCTGATTGGTCAATCTTGAAAGCTGTCCGAACAAAAATTTTTTTTTGGGGGGAAAAAAAATTTTTGAATGCTTTGTCCTGATTGGTCAATCTTGAAAGCTGTCCGAACAAAAATTTTTTTTTGGGGGGGGAAAAAAATTTTTTGAATGCTTTGTCCTGATTGGTCAATCTTGAAAGCTTCGGCGAGTCGGTGAAAGATTTTTTCTTTTGCTCTCTCTCTCTCTCTCTCTCTCTCTATCTCTCTATCTATCTATCTATCTATCTATCTATATATATATATATATATATATATATATATATATCTATCTATATATATATATATATATATATATATATATATATATATATATATATATATATATATATATATATATATATATATATATATATATATATATATATATATATATATATATATATATATATATATATATATATATATATATATATATATATATATATATAATTATATATATATATATATATATATATATATATATATATATATAGATAGATAGATAGATAGATAGAGAGAGAGAGAGAGAGAGAGAGAGAGATAGAGCAAAAGAAAAATCTTTCACCGATTCGCCGAAGCTTTCAAGATTGACCAATCAGGACAAAGCATTCCAAAAAAATTTTCCTCCCCCCCCCCAAAAAAAAATTTTTTGTTCGGACAGCTTTCACGATTGACCAATCAGGACAAAGCATTCCAAAAAAATTTTTTTCCCCCAAAAAAAAATTTTTTGTTTGGACAGCTTTCAAGATTGACCAATCAGGACAAAGCATTCCAAAAAATTTTTTTTCCCCCAAAAAAAAATTTTTTGTTTGGACAGCTTTCAAGATTGACCAATCAGGACAAAGCATTCCAAAAAATTTTTTTCCCCCCAAAAAAAAATTTTTTTGTTCGGACAGCTTTCAAGATTGACCAATCAGGACAAAGCATTCCAAAAAAATTTTTTTCCCCCAAAAAAAAATTTTTTTGTTCGGACAGCTTTCAAGATTGACCAATCAGGACAAAGCATTCCAAAAAAATTTTTTCCCCCCTCAAAAAAATTTTTTTGTTCGGACAGCTTTCAAGATTGACCAATCAGGACAAAGCATTCCAAAAAAAAAATTTTTCCCCCCAAAAAAAAAATTTTGTTCGGACAGCTTTCAAGATTGACCAATCAGGACAAAGCATTCCAAAAAATTTCCCCCCCCAAAAAAAAATTTTGTTCGGACAGCTTTCAAGATTGACCAATCAGGACAAAGCATTCCAAAAAAATTTTTTTTCCCAAAAAATGATTCGGGGGTCCCAAAGGAGTGATATTTTAATGGTGACAACAAAACTTATCATAAAAAAAAAAAAAAAAAAAAAAAAAAAAAAAAAAATTTTTTTTTTTTTTTTTTTTTTTTTTTTTTTTAAATAAAAGGTACAATTTCTATTATCCTCCTCCTCATGTATTATCAAAGGTTTAACCAGAGAGTGTTGGACATGGCGATTGCTCACGAAACGATCAGCACCGAGCAAATAGCCCTTATCCTCAATTTTTATAAACATGACGAATTTATTTTAAAGGATCGCGCTTCGGTGGATCTCCTCCGATCTTTTATTCCGGACCTGACGCAAGTCAAATACGATCAAGATTTGTATTTCATGCACGTCGACTCTTGGCCCCACATCAAAGCCATGTGTTTGAAATTTGCTCGCACCAATCCTTGCCGATGGATTTATGTGACCCAGGACGAGGATGAGATCCTTTTCGAATACCACCTGGACACCTATTCGATTCTCGTCCCTTAATATTTCACCCAACCTCCTTCTTTCGCGCACACCCCTTCGATTCGGGCGGGCATCGAGGCGAGGAGGGTCTCAAAGTACTCGTCCGATAAAGATTCGAACGTTCGAAGGACATTTTCCCACAATCGATCTCGGTTGGTCGAATCGTTGTGAATGCGTCGGACAATTTCCGCCCACACGTTTTCCACCGGGTTCATGTCCGGTCCCTTGGGGGGCCAGTCGGTCATCACGGGGATGTTTTCGTTTTGCTCGTCACCCGACTGGTGTGAATGGGGGACAGGTCGTGCATAAACACCAGATCCTCTGCCGGATGCTCGGCCAAGTGATCTCGGATGAGGGGCAGGATCCGTTGCGTATAGTAGGTCGAGTCTAAAGTGCGCTGCTCGATGCGCACCATTCTTCGAAACCCATGACCGAACGCCATCCACACACAAATGGTGTGTCGGCCGCTCGGGTTGGAAGTGGGGACGATGTACTGGGGATCGAACCGATCGCTTTTGTGAGGGCGGTACACGCGCAGGGCTCCCCTCGACGAGGACCGGAAGACTTTTTCGTCCGAAAAGATGACCTTGCACCAATCGTCGTAACCCCAGGTGAGGTGAGCATTGGCAAACCGATAACGGCATTGCTTATGATACGGGGTGAGATGCGGTTTGCGAGCCGGTCTCCGACAGCGCATCCCGCGCGCTCGCAAGCGTTTGCGCACCGTGTCCACGCTCACGTGGGGGGCGAGCATCTCTCGGAGGTCCACCGCCGACATGAAGGGGTGTTGGAGGGACCATTCGTACAGCTGCCGGTCCACCTCGTCCTCGGTTTTGCGCGGCCGGCCCCGTCGACGAGGCAGGGGTCGCGTGTCTTCTTTCTTCAACCAGTAGTGGACCACCGAAGGGTGGAGATCCAACTGCCGAGCAATCTCGCGTTCGGTCCAATGTTCGACGTGGCGAAGCCGCACAATCTCTTTCCGAGAGTCCATGACTTGATCTAAATAAAGATGGAAACGCGGATGGTTCGATGCAGTAAATGCCAGAGACAAACGGAAACGACGGACGTTCAGAGGTTTGAAACCAAAACCCACCGGCCTTACATCACGGGCCACTGTGTCGTGTGCCACACGCGAAAAAGTGCTTTCATCCCCATGAAGAAAGAGGATGGCGGCCTTTCCAAATCTTATCCACCCTACGCATCCTGAGGCCCTGACTTTGGGACCGGGACCCACGCTGTCGTGTCAGCTGTGCCATCAGTCTTTTGCCGTGTACGACGCCATCACCTCCCCAAACCCCGACGCGTTTCATTCCAGTGCCTTGGCTCAGGCGTATTGCGAGTGGACGGGCGATGACCAGGTGCCTCTGAATTTCCCCCTCCTTCAGCTGGAAGGCATCCATGCCACGACGGTCCGCCGACAGTCCCTGAGCCGAGTGCGGCGGAGCATTCAGTTGCTGAGAGCCTTGAACGCGCCCTTCACCACGCGACCGCAGCAGCACCCCCCGAGGGACGGCGACACGTTTCTCACGGATTTTCTCAACATCCTTTCCGAACACCCAGACGCCTCCAACGAACGAAGGGTGTTGGACGCCTTGATCCGGGGCATGCACGGTCTCTTGTCCGAACTCCCCAACGTGTTGGACACGTATTTCCAGATCTTGGTGCCGTACGTGCACGACTGTCACACGCCGTGGCAACCCTACCCCTTCGAAGAGGAGGAGCCGAACGCGGCCAAAGAGCTCCTCCTTCAACTCTACCGGTCCTCGATGATCCGCAAAACGTTTGGCAAGTATGCCCTGCCTTTCGACGTGATCCACGTGATGGTGAGTTGCTACGCGTGTTCCAGTGACATGGCGGTGGTGGGCAACTGGGCCCTCGATTTCATGGCGCGCCTCTGCCGGGGCGATTTTTTCTGGAAACGGTTCGAAAGCTGTCCTTTCGTGCAGGCCTTGCGACGCCTGATCGAGACGCAGATCACCTTCAAGAGCCGACACTACAAGACGCTGCGCAGTTTCCGCGAGGGCGTCTCCGACCACTATTCGGTGATGTGGGAACCCTACCATGCGATGCAGGCTTTCCTCAAGGAAAAATACAAAGTGGCGTGTGCCTCCCAAGACGTGTTGGACTTGGGGTTCGCGCTCCATTTTCCGGCCGTCCTGTTCGAGGACCCCGCCGACCTGTTGGGTTTCACCTTGGGCTATCATCACATTCTGATGGTCATGAGCCGCGGCGGTGGTGTGCCCAAAGGCACGTTCAAATGCGCCAAGCGCATTCACACGACCGTTCAGCGGTTCATTGGTCGCATTCGAGCCTTTGACGTGATCCGACTCGACTGGACGGTGGATACGCTCAAACTCTTCTTGGCGAGTGAGGGGGATTTGGAGAAGGAGATGATGGAACTGATGCAACTGTTGTTGGAGAGTAGTAATAAAGATGGATCCTAACACGCTGCAGACCCAAATTCACGACTTGCTCCATGCCAGTATCAAAGCGTACAACCTCAATGAGAATGACGCGGTGAGCTTGAAATCACTCAAATTGACCCTGCTCGGACAAGTGGTGGAAGCGCTCGGTCTCAGTTGGGCCTACCTCCTCAATCTCTTTAAAACGCATATCCACGTCCATCCGGAGATTGCCGCGACGCTGAGGAGTGCCGGGGGGGACGAAGACATTGTCTCCGTGTTGTCGCAGGTGTTTGTGAAAACCGACAAACTGGTGCACCTGTTGAAGACGCTCACCAAAAACGGACTCCCGATGGATGCGATCCTGGCGGTGGACGGACTGAACGGGAATTTGAATAACGGCCCCAACTACGAACAAAAGAATTATATTGCCAACTTGCGATACGGACCCACGAAAACGCTCTTTGACAACGATCCCGATTACAAAAGACTCCATGTGCAAACGATCCGAGAAATGTATAAGTTATTGGGGAGCGAGGTCCGGGCTGCCCCCAAGCAAATCTATTACGTGGTGCGGGGATGTGTGGAAGAAATGACGCGCGTGATTTTGCCCGCCGATCCCGAGTTTGCCAAAGAGGATCTCATGGATAAGAAATTACTCTCCAAATGCATTTCTCTGTACAATCGAACGATGGGCAAACAAAATGTCGAGAGTTTGGTGAAAACCTTAAAGTTCCGAGGAGAGAAACGCCCTGCCGAGGAAGAGGAAGAAGAGGATTAAAAAAAAAAAAAAAAAAAAAAAAAAAAAAAAAATTTTTTTTTTTTAGAATGTTCTTTTACAGGTCAGTGATGGGTCGTCGGGTTCGGTTTCTACAATTTGGTGACTGTATTTTCTGTCGGGGGATATGATGAGGTGAGCGTGTTGCCTCACATTATGGAGCATACTTTCAATAGCCAACCACGTCAAGTCTGGATTCACCATTTTGATGAAAAAATAAAATAATTCCAGTATGGTGATATCGTGTATTAAATGACTTCTACATGCAAACTCACTGGCTAACTCATCCATTATTTCCACTATATTCTCTTTGTCGACACAATCGACAAAGACCTCTATTCCTTGAAATTGAACATCTAATGGGATTAACATGGGTTTACTACTCAGATAATAGATGTATCCAAATTTTTCTTGATTCTCTAAAAGTTTGGAAATATAACTTCGAGCTACGTGTACAATTTTCTTGTTATTCACCAATTCGAGTGTAATGAGGCGAAAGACAGGCCCTTTTCGTTCTTTCATGTATCGGATTTCTTTATCCAACGATTCCGATTTATACAATTCTTTGAACAGAAAATCGATTGGTAGATAGTAAGTAGTTAATTTTTCGTACATCTTTACTTCTTACTTACGAGTCTGTAAAGGGGAGGTCCAACAATACTTAAAAAAAACAAAAGGGCCAATGCAATGCCTCCGTATAGTAGGTAAGATATCCAGGGAATAACCGCTTTCACTCCGGACCAAACAGTCGAGCCGACATTTTCGGCAAAATGGCTGAGCGCTTCGGCTACTGTCGGTCTTTGGCATTGCATGGTTTCATCCGGTAAACACTGGGCAGTTTCGCAGCTACACAATTTACAACAAGAGTTTTCGACACTCTCATCAAAATGCTCACACACATGTTCCATGTTTGAAATCCCGGTGCAAAAGGAAACATTTTGCAACGGTTTCGGTTGACAGCAACTCAATTCGCGTACTTTGCACACAGTACCATCTGTTGTTTTCTTAAAACAACCCGAATTAGCTTCAATGTAGTCCCAAATACTGGTAACACCGACAGTGACCGCTGTTCCCGTAGCAATGATTGCCAAACTTTTTTTACTGAAAACGACCTTAATCGCTTTTTGTAATTTTTTATTTTGAGAGACGAAACCTCTTAATGCCGTTTTGGACTTTGCAATTACTTTAAAGGGTTTAAAACCTTTCATAATACTACGAGGTTTAAATGAATAGGTACCTTTAGCCATAGAGTACTTGATTCGGCGGATAATAAAGGAGAGGGATATGGCTTATTCAATATGTATATTTAATTCCAAGAGTGCTCAATGCAAAGGGGGTCAAAGGAAAAATTTAACTATGCTAATGTGCGAACATCACTTGAAACATTTTTATGGTTTGGAATTGGGTTACGAGGCTATGGACCGTGGTTCACACATTGCCTATGTAGGTTGTTTTTTAAAACCCATTAAAAATTATAGTTTCTTTAAAAAGGGTACAGTTATTATTCCTGCAAAAAAGTATTTTGATGCCTATTATCGGCCCACCGATCAAGAAGACACCCAAAAAGTTTTAACACAGTATTCTATGAACCCACACATAGAAGAAACGATGCGTCAATATATGGTGAATAAAAAACCAGATGAGGATGGACGATACGCAATGGAGATATTTCGAAATTTTATGGATTTGACGATGGATGTAGGTCCAAATCAAGAAGATGCATTATATAGTCTTCAAACTTTACTCAACTCCAAAATGATTATATCTTCAACATTAATTTCAAAACAACCTACACAGAAAATCTTAGAGCATAACAAAGTTTACTTACATTCAAAAACTGACACACTTACAAGTATTACGGAGATACACGTCAGTATTCTTATGCAATATGTTTTAGCTAACTGCGTATATGCAGAACAGAGTATAGATTATACGAAGGATGACTATTTACATAATTTGGAGTTTAATACAAAATTTGTACCAAATGTTGGTTTAGTGGCTATTGACGATATTGGAGATCCAATGTATCTAGTTCTGGATGGTCGAAGTCTTGGTAGTCAAGTCTTTTTAAACGCCCATGTTACCATATTACCAAAAGAAATGGTTAATAAAATTTACACACTAAAAGATGTCCCCAAACCCTATACTCTGAATATGCAATTGAAATCAGGGAAATTGTGTTGATTATCATTTGGATAGTGTGCAGCTCATAAAGAGATCTTGCTAATCCGTAACAAAAAAAAAAAAAAAAAAAAAAAAATTTTTTTTTTTTTTTTTTTTTTTTTTTTTTTTTTTTTTTTCAAATTATAAGGGAAAAAAAAAAAAAAAAAAAAAAAATTTTTTTTTTTTTTTTTTTTTTTTTTTTTTTTTTTTTTTTTTTTTTAAATGATAAACATTTTTTTTTTTTTTTTTTTTTTTTTTTTTTTTTTTAATCTATGGTGAACAATCCTTCTTTATCAGGAACAACCTTTACTTTTTTCTTTGGAGGTTCAGATGAAACGAAATACTCGTTGGTTAAATTGTCATTTTCTTTTGGTGTAGGTAAATCTTGGTTCTCGGCTTCTTTTGGTGTAGGTAAATCTTGGTTCTCGGCTTCATTTTCGATAGGAGTTAATGTTCCTAAATCTAAAGCTTTAACGCAAGATAATTTGGCCTCGTCAAATGCTATTATATCCTTAATATCTCCACTGATACGATAGCATTTTTCTTCTTGATTGTTCATATAACTATATCGTACATTAATATTTAGATGAACAAGGCCAATAAAGGTTTGTTGGTATAAATCTTCAATATGAGATAAGAAACGATTCAAAATTTTCTCACCATCAAATATTTTTGTATCCTGTATACAAGGTTGATTTGTTTTACTTAGCTTAAATCCATGTTCTTCAAACTTTGCATAGTTCTTGTTACACTTTGAACAGCCTAACAAGCTGCAGTTTGCGAAAGTAAATTTAAATTCGTTGGAAATTTTTATATCTGGTCCCAAGTCCTTTGTCATTAATTTTGCAATTTTAATCAAAGGTTCAGAACTACCAATAAGGATACTATGACGACTTTTATTGTTATCGTAAGATTTAGCAAATCTACAATATCCCACTAAATATACTTCTAAGGAATCATCGGACGTTTCATAATCATAAAAATTTGATGAGGATCCTCGAAGAGATTTTGAACGAAATTCAAAATCTTGATAAGGTATGCTGTTTTCTAAACATTGTTCCCAATCTTCTGATACGAGGTTGATGGCATTTTTAGGAATCCATTTAACAAATTTCTTTGCCAAACAGTCATTTTCCAACATCCAGGAAACGAGAGTTGTGTAACCATCCATTCTTTATTATTTCAAAAAAAGTAAAGGGATAATAGAAATGAAAAACACAGAATTTATAATTAAAAAAAAAAAAAAAAAAAAAAAAAAAAAAAAATTTTTTTTTTTTTTTTTTTTTTTTTTTTTTTATATATATATATATATATATTGTTATTATTCAAGTATTTAACGAATGGATTACTCCACTTTAATTGAATTTATTACACAAAATAAAATTCTTTTGAATGCTGTTGAGGACATGCAAAATCGAACTAAATCATTAAATTTAATTTCTGCAGAGTGGAAACATATTTTAGAAGAAAGTGAAGTTTACAAATTACATACGAGCGGTAAAGCTAAATATCTTAAAGGACATGCATGCGCAGATGATAAGGCTTATGTTAAAACTTTAAAATCAAATCGAGACACTTTTACAATTATCGTTGCGGGTGAATGGGCACTAAACAAATGTAAAGACGGTACTCTCTCCATCATTGCCCGAGGATGTGAACCCCTCCAAGCAATTGGTTTCTCTATGCGGGAAAACGAAGAGAAAAAATTAAATGATGGAGGTCGTTTTTTCGTTCTCGAATGTAAGGCTGATATGTGCTCTGCGTGTCGTGAAAATCACAGTAAATACAACGTACCAATTCTAGGAAAAAATTGGTGTGTCAGAAGTTTAAGAATCTTTGATGGAGAAAGGATATATCATGAATTTACCAAAAACATACAGGAAAAAATGCTTAAGCTTAGTAGTTTTATAGGTATATTTCAAATGGTCGTTAAAAATCGAATGACCTATGGAGACGACTGTTATAAAATAGGTGGAAACATTAACGAAATGATCATTTTTCAATTGACAACCCTTTTACCAACCTCTTCATTGCACTTTGCAGAAACTACTGTCCCTTTTATAGAATATCCAGAGGACGATCCAACAAAGTGTGAATAGAAGTAAGGTAACAATGGAATCGACGGCAGCTTGCGTTGCGGTTAGGTTTACAGATCCTATTGAAATTGCTATTGTATATGACTCAGAATATATTACATTTAATAACCCCGAAGACTTTTACCTGTATCCACATAAAGATTTAATTGCTGCTAATCGAGATTCTTATGAATTTTTATTAGTAAAAAAGTACAAACCCATTAAAATATTTGATAAAAGTGTTTTAAAGTTCCCTTGTCGAGAATGCGGAAAGAAAAATTGTTTAATAACTATAGCTTTTTTAGGGTGGCGTAATTTTGTAAAAAGAAAAGGTGTAACACTAAAGCATGGAAATGTTAAACCCATAAAATTAAATTCTCCACGTTCAAAAGTAGTATGTATATGCTTAGAATTTGACGAATATTGTAATCCCACTGACGGATGCGCAGTAGCAGATAACGGTTATTTAGATGGAAACATAGAAAATTGGTTGCCAGATTTATTGAAATCAAATATTGTTTTATTAGCTAAAGGTTCAGATACTTACCGTTGGTTGCGAGAACAGTCAGGGTATCCTATATTAGAAGAACATGATTATGAATTGAAATACCCTTGTAAAGAATGTAATAAGAAAACCTGTTGCATGGTTAAAACCTATTACACTTGGAGGAAACAAGCTACTCAAATAAACAGTATAATACACAAGTAAAAAAAAAAAAAAAAAAAAAAATTTTTTTTTTTTTTTTTTTTTTAAACAAAAAAAAAAAAAAAAAAAAAAAAGAAAATTTTTTTTTTTTTTTTTTTTTTTTTTTTTTTTTTTTAAATATAAGTATTGTGGTTATTCAAGTATTTACAGGAAAAAATGGATAACGCTGTTAGTCAATGCTCACTCTTTGATTTAAATTATTATGTTTTAAAGACCCTTTTTAAATATTATATCCCGTTTCATGATAAGAAAACCTTGTTAAGTCTACCTGAATTTAAAGCTTTGTTATTGGATTCAACATTTTGGTTTGTACCTCAGGATCACTTTACCGGATTTTTACGAATGATCAGTGTCGTAAAAGATGGTTACTTCCTAACGAATCACAACAATTTGTGTCATATCACACTAGATGAAAAAACAGCCACTTTGTGTAAACGTCATTTTCAATTTTTACAGTCTGAAAAGGTGATTCACCGATTTTTAAAGGATCAGGTCCGTATACCTCTTAAAAAGAATAAGACAACAATACAAAGGAGGAAATATGCATTAGAAGAGGCTTGTCGCATTTGGAAATTTGAACAAAATACATACACTCCCATCAATGAGGATGAGATAAAAAATTTCCAAATGTATCGTTTACCTTTAAACAGAATTCTTATCTTAAACTCTCATTCTGATACTCTTCGCTATCCTGGTTCAAACTACTGGTATTACGGTCCTAAATCGATGGTTGAAATTTATAAATTTGATGTTGGCACGAGAATTAACCTTCTTAAAAACAATTCAATACTTTCACGGACAACTGCGTTGGATATTAACGAATGTTTTTACAATGAGAAAGACCAAAATTATAAACCCATGACAGGTTATTGGACCGAAACTGAACGTGAAATTTATCGTATAGATTCGAATGATGTATTTTATTCCATGGAGAAATTAATTAAGCGATTTTACAAGAATTGAAAAAAAAAAAAAAAAAAAAAAAAAAAAAAAAATTTTTTTTTTTTTTTTTTTTTTTTTTTTTTTTTTTTTAATGCATATATAGTTCAAACCGCCTGAAAGGCTATTGAGAATGGAGAGTGATGACTGTTGTGTGTGTATGCACCCTCTGTTTCCCATTGGAACCTATCATCCCCTGGACCTAAAAAGTTGTTACAGGATAGAAAGTTGTGGTCATGTCTTTCACAGAGAGTGCATCCGTCGCACCAAGCAGTTTTCGGCGGGCGCCGTTCGATGTCCGCTGTGTCGTACTCCCCTGTCCGAGGGGTCCATTCAAGATTTGGAACGATTCATGGTACCGTTCATCATCAACCAACCCATGTTCGATTCACTGAATCCAAACGAGGACCGTGTTGTTTTTATGTTTGTTGAAAATAGGAGCACGGGTCAAATTTTAGCGAAGACCCCTTTCATGCTACTCAGCGAATTGGCACCCATAGAAGACTCACCCTGGAAATGTCTCACATTGCAATTTTTAGCGTTTTCCCGTGAAACTTTGGGACTCTATGTTGGTTATTCAACAAAGTTTGAAAAGACTAAAACATCCGTGATTTACTTTTACCAAATCATGAAAATCTATGAGACTAGTGAAATCATAAAGCATTTAGATCGATTCTATCCAGATTGTATTACCTGTTTTGAACAGGGCTATTTTAAATTGTGTTAAAATAAAAAAATTATTGTATATTGGGTGTTGTTTCTTTTGGATCGGGTTTGGACATGGATACCAGTAAGGTGATGACATACTCGCTCATGGCTTTCATTTGCTGTGTAAAACGACTATGTAAAGGATTGGGTATTTTTACACTTTCCTGATTTTCCAACATTTCTTGTATGCAGTACAGTAAACATTGTAATTCGACGACACAGCCCTCTTCTTCCGTTTTCGAACACGACTGATATTTTTCGTAGGCTATATTTAACTGTTTATCCGACAACACTTTGGTCAAAGTGGGTGAGACGATTTTCTCATGGACGTAACGAAATACGAGATTATACACCATGTCGAATACGGCATGAAAAGCATTAATTTGTTTGACTCGCATGCGAGACTGAATCACACTTTTAGCCGCCGTAAACATATACTCAAATCCATGGGCTCCATTTTTATTTTGAATAATCTCCACCAACTGTTCTCCCATGGGTATCTGGTGCATCAGTTTTTCCATATAGACTGTGAAATATTGTTTCTGAGTCTCGAAAAGTTGTTTTTCCACTTCGTCTCCTTTCAATAGATTGGCTTGTAAGTCTTGCAAAATTTCTTCCTCATTCTCGTCTTCCAGCTTACGCTTCATCTTGTTCCTTAAAAGTTCACATCGAATCGACCTCTGTAAATAAAATGGGGATCATAGTCTTTGGGGGTCACCGGATAATAGGGTGCTTGGACTTTAATGCTTCGGTAGTAATGGATTTTAAAGGGAAAATCCAAATCTAAAGTCCATCGATTGTGTTCCAATTCATAGTGTAAAACAAATGCATTGTGGGCGTCTACGTCTTCAATCTTTCTCAAGGTCACATGTTGTGGGTTCACTATATACTTGCCCTGATACATTCCGGATGTATCGCGACATACGGGACTCTTGTACAGCACGTTGTAAATGTCTTCCGGTCGGTAAGGTGTATTCCGCCAAAACGACGGGATATCGGAACAGTCCGAGGGTTTAAAGTGGTTTCTATATTTGGAGTCGTAGAGCCAAGTGTTCCAGATATACCTTCGTCTCACCCGTAGAGGGTGAGCGCTCTGGAAGAGATACTGAGCATAATCGAATGTCCACGGTTCCTGTCGGATCATCACTTTCCCATTCCCTCCTTGAAAGAAGGGAAGGAGGAGGTCTTTCGAAGGGGTGTCAAACAGGATGAAGGAAAGGGGGGGTCGTTCACCCAAGTAGAAATAGGTGACCCACTTCACCTCCATCGGGAATCGGGCTTCTTGGGTGAAGATGCTCACGCAGGCGTCGAAGCCTTCCGTGCTCAAATACTGGGGGTGGAGGGTGACGCCGCACAGTCCGAATCGGGGATCACAGACGCAACCCCAGTGGGGTTCGTACTTGGCCCGTTTTAAAGGTTGCCCCGTCAACGCGTCAAAGCTACAAGGCCGCTTCACACATTTGACCGAGGCGAGGCGTTTCACGTAATCCGGATGAAATCCGTCCTCGGGTTGAAGGTGCGACACCTCGATCTCATCGTCCGCGCAAGGCGAGAGGTTCATCGTTTCGAGAATGGGTAATTTTTGACACGTGAAACCGACGGCTCGGTATCCCGGATCACATTCGCACACGTTTCGACTCGGAAGGTAGCGGCCGTGCACCCCACAACCCACATTGGTGTCGCAGTCTCCCCCAAATACCTTTTGAGAGATGAGATGGGGATTTCGACACACGCAAATGGCGAAGGTGGCCCCCCGGTACTGGTAGGAGATCCACTGTCCCGTGTCCGGGTTGCACTGGTTACCCCTCAAGAGTTTCGGGATGCAGGTGTGGGAGAGACAGACGTGGGAAGGGGAGGGGCAGTCTGCATCGGTTTGACACTGACTCTTTTCCTCCAGGTCTGGAGGGTGTTTCGTTAAAAGAGGCCAAGGCGTAATTTCAGTCGCCTCGACTTGGCGAGTGGTGTATAAAAAAATTAAACCGATATACAATGTTAAGAGTAACAGAAAGAGAACGAACATGCTTTAGTAAATATAGACAATTTGGAAAACACCTCGAACATAAAGTAAACCGACGGCAGCATCGAGAGCATTCCGATTCTGCAAGTCCTGAAAAAATTTGAGTTTCGTTTGAGCATTTTTTAAATGAGACAACAAATGTTGGACACTATAGATTTTATTCATCTTTATTTACATAATGGATGGGACGTATTTCAGGTAAATCTTTTTCTACGAAATGATACTCTTCTTTGAGGTACTTGCTAGGAGTCAGCAGAGCCCTTTGACAAAAGCACGTATGGGGACCTTCGTCAGGACGAACGCATCGGACACAATCTGTCAAATGCCACTCTTTCGAAGCAGGATGGTAAATAACGTCAATCTCCTTCTCCTTCCCCTGTTGTCGAATATAGATCTGGAATTGAAGGACATTGAGCATCTTTCGGTAGGCCTCATACCACTTGAACACATTGTCTCGGTCTTGAACACAACGACGGTAAAAATTGCGTTGGTTTTCCATGGGATAAGCCTCTAATTCAAATCCATTTCGAATAGGGCCCTCTTCTTCGTCATCCGGATACAATGGGTTGCAAGTTTTTGAAAGCATTTCGTTCATTAGAAACTTTTCCGGAGCATCCAGGATTTCACAACAGGAACAGGTTACAGGAACCTCAAAACTACCGTCGTTTTGAGAATGTAAACAGTTGTTTAAATGAAAGACACCCTTTTTATTTAAAAGAAATCGGAGTCGGCTATTGAAACGACGAGACAACGTTTCAAAATATAAAACTTTGACTCGGAACTGAATAATAGTGAGAGATCTGTTCAAAGTCTCCATCATGGTGAAATGATCCAAGAGGCTGTTGTACCAGCCCTCTTAAAGCCGTGAAAAAAAAAAAAAAAAAAAAAAAAAAATTTTTTTTTTTTTTTTTTTTTTTTTTTTTTTTTTAGAATCGTACAGCAGAGGTCAGATTTTTCCATGTCAAGTCAAACATTTCTACATCATTTTCAGTATCCAAATTCATGTATTGGTGAGTCTCATCTTTTTCTCCTGTATTGAGGTTTTCACTTTTTTGCATCACGTGGCCTTTATCATTTATGAATCGGCCAACAACCATTTCTCGGCGACTGCCATCCATAATCATCTTACTAGTTTCCATGACATAATTTGCGCCCAACCCAGACATAATTTGCCCAGACTGATGTATAATTGGATGAACTCTCCTCGAAAGAAATTCAAACAACGGTCTTTTGTCCAGTCGCAACAACTGCATGCTCTCCTCAATATTGTTTCTGGGAGCAAAATAAGGTGATGTAGAGGTATTCATCGTGAGAAACTTGATATAAAGAAAATCTTTATAAGATGTGATAAAAAATCTTTATAAGATGAAAAAAAAAAAAAAAAAAAAAAAAAAAAAAAAAAAAAAAATTTTTTTTTTTTTTTTTTTTTTTTTTTTTTTTTAATAAGGTTAAAAGGAATAGTGATTTACAATAGCTAGTAATGCGATAGAGATGGGTGACTCTTTTCCACTCTTAGACTTGCCGTATGAAATTTTAATAAGAATCTTTAAAAACATTTCTTGTACTGATAAAGTGGACAAGTTGTCTAAAATACCCGAATTGGATAACTTGCTGTGGGATCCATATACGTGGCAAGCTTGTGATAAAGATTTTCTGACACTGATGCATACTTTGAAAGAAGGTTGGTATCTGGACCCTTATGGTTTTCCTTGTTACGCATGGGCAAACGTGTGTCACAAGACTCTATCCATACGTTATTTTGATTATGACGGTATTGAACGTATGCCATTGGGACAGGAAAATCCTAAAGATGAAAAATGTATATCTAGAAGAAAAAGGAAAGAAATAACATGGAAAAAAATGAATTGCCTGCTGAAAAATGTTTTTTCGAAATATTTACCGATAAGATATTTACATAGTATTGACTTCTATAAATTCCAATTTACTTACATTGCGGTGGATTGGTTATCTGAAAGGCTCTATTGGCGTGGTAAAGCATACAAATTCAATAAATTTAAACCATGTATTTTACATGATGTAGGGTTTCCCGAACGACCCCATTATCAAGTTAAACCAAACTTCATACCCAATCTATCATTAATTGTGGAATGTATTGAGGGAGGCTGTTACAACTGCCCCAAAAAACAAATTATTGACTCTCTTTCTGAACTAACTTGGGCACCTATAAAACAGGTCAATTATTGTATGATAGACAAAGATAATGTTGAAAAGGAAGAATTATATTTCATTAAAAAAAAAAAAAAAAAAAAAAAAATTTTTTTTTTTTTTTTTTTTTTTTTTTTTTTTTTTAAGTATGAGTTCCGTTCACATATTGTAAATTGCACAGAATGGATCGACAAGACATTCAAAGAATCTTGAAATCCTCTCTCATAGACTTTTTACAAGATAAAAAAATTCCGATAGTGGAACGTATTGACGAGACTCTTTTAATGCAAGCGGACGGAGCTGTGGCCTTGAAAACAGCGACTATGAAACGTTTCAACGAATTCTACCTAAAACATAAAATAGATGGCCCTGAAATCCGGTTGGCTAAAAATCTGGTTCTGAAGCCGAATTGTATTGTAGTTGTCACTACAAACTTTTGTGAGACGATTTGTGGCACTCGTTTAATTTTTCTTTACTACGATGTCGAAAGAAATGAAGCTGTGTGTAAAAATCCTGAAACGGGTGCCGAAGTCAGAATGTGTCCGTCTGTGCGCACTAAACAATTTCCTATCAGTTTGGGATTTGCCAGACCCCTTCATTATATGTATTCAGAAGGTTCGAATATGGTCGTCAGCTTGGATGGGCATCGAGATTTGTATCTCGTTACCATGGCCTTGAATCGCATGAGTCAAATGGAACGGATCTTGGCTGTAGAACTTTAAAAACCTCTTTTGTCATTTTTTGAAAGAAATAAAAATTATCATGATTTTAAAATTATGTTGTGATGTTATTTATATATTATTATTTAAAAAAAAAAAAAAAAAAAAAAAAAAAAAAAAAAAAAAATTTTTTTTTTTTTTTTTTTTTTTTTTTTTTTTATAAATGGATGAGGGTAGTTCTCTTTCCATCATGTTTACCTTTCGTATTCAAGTTCGGAATCCAGCTTTGCTTTGGAACCGTACCCTTCTCATTTATTACATTGCGACTTATTTTCGACTGCAGGGTTCGGTCTCCTTCAAACTGTTCCCCCCTCTCGAACCTTGGTGTTTTCGAGGCTCCTTCATCACGCAACGCTTCCCTCTCTATAATTTTATCCATGGTTCCCGTCACGCTCTACGTGCCCGAAAGCGTGCCCAGAGACTTTCTCGATACGGCTGCCGAGTTGGGGCTCGTCGCGTTCGCCCCGTCTCCTTCCCCCGCCGACGCCCTCTTTGATCGCACCGACACCTGCGCCTGTTCGACCCCGGATCATCTCGCCCTTCGACACCGATCCATTCTCGCCACGCAGGACCATCATCTGGTGGTCGGGTTTCCCGTGTACGCTCTGCCTGCCGACTGCACCTACGAAGAGACGTGTGTCGTGGTCGCTTGGCTGTGTCGCCATCGACTCCGGACCTTTCAACACCAACTGGGTCCGGGATCTTACAGGAGGGAGCTCCAGACCGACTGTTGGTTCCTGAAAACCCGGCACGGTGCGTGTTGCGTGCGCTACACCCTCGTCGACGATCCGGTCTTCCTGATGGCTCCGAAGGTGTTCTCCTCCTACGACCAAGGACCCACCCTCAACAGCGTGCTCCTACAACCAAGATCAGAATGGAGCACGCGTTGAGATACGCCACTGAACTCACCAAACTGTACGTGTTCGAGGAGTACCAAAAACTCTATCCTCACTATTTCGAACATGCTTTTTGGGAAACGCGCCCGGCCACGCGGGAAGACTATTACGTGCCTCCCTCTCTCGCTGCTCACTGCCTCGTCGTGACGCGGAGTGGGTTTCACGAAACGGGCTGTCAAAGGTTTGCCTGCTATCCGTTCCAAAAAAACTGGGAAATCTGTCGAAGCAACCCCCAATGGGTCCTCATCGGACAAAAATTTCAACTGGCTTGCCAAAAGTCTTGCGAAGACCACGAAATCGATACGGATTGGGAGCAGGGTCGCTGTCTCGTCTCCAACCCCCTCAAGAAAGCGTTGGTAGGGATGCCTGAAAAACTCTTTGAACGCGCTTCCCGGCACGTGTTCCACGGAGGACTCGATGTGGAAGAGGGTCGATTGAAATTGAACCAGCGCTATTGCGAAGCCTACGGACTCGATCTGGTGGACGGCGATTGCGTCCCGTCCGGGGGCCAATCGTTTGGCGAATGGTTGTTGGGCATCACAACCATTCGATCGATCAAGACGAGTGGCCAGAAACCGTGGCAAAAACAACCTCCTCCCTTGCCGGCTTACAGTCAGTACCCGGTTCCCAAAAAGAGAAACCGACGCTCCTTGGAGGAGGGGGAGATGGATAAGAAAGTCCGAGAGGAATTGGTGTTGGACTTGGCCAAAGATTTCGGGAGAGATGTGGCGGAATGGGGAGTGGAAAGAACGCTGAGTAAAGTAGCCCCGGATCTTTTAAACAGGTCTCTCGACAACCTGGCCGTGCGAAACGTGTTGAAACACTCGGTCCGTCAAAGTCTCCAACAAAGTGGTCGCTTGGCGTTGAAATCATTGGGGAAATCGGTGAGTGTGACGACGGGAGTACTGGCCCTCTATGATATAGTGGCGGGCATTTTGGATATGTTGGATCCTTACGATTTCAACAAAGTGATTCATAAAAAAACCCTCGAGAAATTGGATGAGGAACTGGATCTCCAGTATTTCAAAGAGAGTTCGGTACGTCCGGAACTCACTCCGGAACTGATATGGGAACATCAAATTTTATCGGCCGACACCACTCAAATATTACTGTATATGGTGGAAAAAGTAGAGGAATATTTGGCGGCTTTAGACCCGGCAGAGGAACCTCCTCCCCTACCAGAGCCGACCGTTCAGTTTGTGTGGAAAGAGGAGAAAAAGCTATGGTCGGGATACAAATATATTTTGTTCTTTGTGTGGATCAGCCTCGCCATCGTTTTTCATTCCTACATTCATGTATGGAGTAATGTATTATTTTTTATCATGTTGTATTTACATTTTTATAATTGAATAACACTTCAATCAATAAAAACAATTATTTATTAACATCTTGTACATGGAATGAAGTTAATATTTTGGCGACTTGCATTTCCACTTTAGGTCTTCTGGGTACATGTCGAAATAATCTTTCATCTGAAAGGGTGGAGGGTAACTCTTGGAACCTTTTCCTTAAAGCAGCTTTAAACCGTAGTTTAGCCGTTGTAAAATAGTTTTTTTCTTCCGGTTTATAGCGTCCTTTCATTCGATCCCAGTCTTGAAATATGATAGTGTCATTGGTATCCCAATAACCAGATCGTTTGTGTTTCCAACGAATTCTAAAGGTTCCTGATTCTTTATCCACCCACTGTAAGAGATAGCCATATCTCCCATCATCCAAAGCATGTAGAATGAAATCGAGAAGCATCTCCCACCCAAATGATAGAGTTGGAAGCTATATATAGTTGAAAAAAAAAAAAAAAAAAAAAAAAAAAAAAAATTTTTTTTTTTTTTTTTTTTTTTTTTTTTTTTTTTTTTTTTAAATTATTACATCATTATAATTCCTTTTTGTTCCACCACGTATTAATTCCAAATATTCATCACTGGAAATGGATATTGTCTCTATCAATACAAAACGTTTACATAATGGTAATTCTTCATCTTCATCAGGAATTAAATTTACACAAAAATCACGTGCCGCAGCAACATTGTCATCTTTAGATGACTGCCAAGGTATAAATCTTGTATTGAATACATGTGCTGCAACTGACGTTACATCTTCTCCCTTATATACAAAATCTAGGAGAATAACAGAATTGTGAAAATTTTCCAAAAAAACATATGTTGGTATATCAACGGCCACCAATGTACAATTTTCACAAAAATATTGTTCAACTATTTTTTTGAATTCATTTAAACAACATTTCGAGCAATCCACTTTAAGAGTTTCAAAAGGTGGTTCTGTTGAAGTGAAACTCATACAGCTTGGAATCTTTTTATTTTTGAAAAGGAGATGAATAGTAAAATGCACCATCGTCGTTGTAGAATGAAATCAAAAAGCATCTCCCACCCAAATGATAGAGTTGGAAGCTATATCCACACCCACTCTCAAAAAAAAAAAAAAAAAAAAAAAAATTTTTTTTTTTTTTTTTTTTTTTTTTTTTTTTTTTTAAAGTTACACCCACTCTCAAAAAAATTTTTTTTTTTTTTTTTTTTTTTTTTTTTTTTAGGGTAGAGGTTCAATGGGTGGTCCATGCCATCCCTGTTCCAACAGAGTGGCCAATTGGGCCGCTGTGTTTCCTTTGAAACGATCCTTTCTCTTCCGCAGCACACTCCCGTCCTTGATTGAAATTTCATAGACGGCCCCTTCTTCCAATCCGTTCAGATCGGTCTTGATTCGCCCGTTGGGTAACTGAAAATATCCTTTCGAATAGACCAAATCGATCGAATTTTCAAATTTGTATTTCAACACGACATCTTGTTGGACGTCGTGTATGATGATGCCGTCCGTTTTCAAGGAGGTAGGCACCAGATTTTTCGAACGCTCATAGGTCTGAACCGCATAGCCCTCCACCAACTGTAATTGGGGTAAAAATTGGGTCAAGATTGTTTTCCTCGACCATTTCGCGGTGTCGTGGCCTCGAACATGATACACGTCTAACAAATACACTCGGCCGTCTTCCATCCGTTCGGCGGCAAACACGAGGCCATCTCCCAGACTCACGCCTCTCCTCACCACGCGTTCGTAATCTTCCCATTTCTCTTTGATTTTGTCTCGGTAACTGTACACGAGGCCAAAGGTTCCGTCCAACTTGTGAGCGTACAAGTACTGCCTGCCTTCCGGAATGCTTGGGACACTGGTGACCGGTTTACGGAATAACGCTTCATTGAGCTGGTAGGACGGAGCCTCATACTCTCTCAGCTGTTGGTAGATGTTTCGGTAACGGTCCAGTCGTCCGGTCGTCGTCGGTTCCCATTCAAACACCAACCGGTACTCGTGCACCGAGTGTCGAAACGTGTAGAGTTTCGCCTGAGCGTCCAACTGAAGCACGTGTCGGTTTTCCACGGTCAACGGGTCTTGAAAATTGCCGACGGCGTGGAGAAAGAGGAGACTGGTGAGCCGACTCCAGGCTCGATACGGTGTTTCCACGGAATGCACCCACTTGAACCAGAATCCGTCGTGATAGACGGCGTAGACCCTTTTGATGTGTTTGGTTTCCAAGTGTCCGTTCCGATATCGAAAGTGGGGTTGGAAGTAGAGGACGACCTCGCTTTCGATGGGACGATCGAGCGATTGCATCCAGGGGAGAAAGGGGGAGGTACTTTTCACCACCAACCTAAACTCGTATTCTTGCATGATAGATTCGCTCCAAGTGATGATGCAGCCAGATGATCCAAGAAAATCGAAATCGAATGATTAAAGCCAGAAAAGTCACAAAGAGTAAGAGTAGGACTAACAGTTTAAAAATACTTTTGCCGACCACCACATGGAAAACGGGTAGAAAGAGGATGGGTAAAGTCATACATAAAAGGGTCGTGTAGCCGATGCCTTTTTCCAGAGACCCAAAAGAACCCAAGTTCTGATCGTCCGTATCTAAAATTTTTTCGATGGCTTCCATAAACTTTATATTTAAAAAAAAAAAAAAAAAAAAAAAAAAAAAAAAAAAAAAAGAATCGATGACTCATCACAAGTGGATTCACTCGGTCGTGGACCCCAATTTTTTTGCTGCCGAGGCCAAAGTCTGTGAGTTAATAGTCTATGAAGATGAAAACAAACATTTTTATTTTTTCGGAAATGGTGTTTTCTTTTGTTTGGGAGATGAGTTACCCCATGTCGCTTTGCAGCGGTTGGTACCGAAAGAGGAACAACATACCGTTCCGTTGGGTACGGGCATCTTTTTAAATGAGTCGACCGTGTCGCGGTTAGCTCACGGACATTTTGCTCGGTGGTTTGAAAAGTATTTGACCGATTGTAAAAGCAATCATCCACCCTTCGGTTGTCCGAATTAATCGAATCCTTTACAGTAAATAGGGATCATCCAAGATTCATCCCCTTGAATCCGACGTTCCGTACGCTCTAAATGCGGTTTTAAATTTTCTCGATCCTCAGGATTCATGTGTATTTTGAAAGGTCGTTTACCCACCAGTTCTCGGCCGGTCAAAATTTTCAAGTACGCTTCGTGAGCATGTTGCGCCTGCGTAACATCTAACAGGACCTGTTTCGGTAGGTCATACATCTTCTCGTGAAAAACAGGAGGGTTAAACACTTCATAGTTGCAAAGATGGGGATTCGGGAGCAGTGGCTGTTTATCGCTCGCTAAATGTAAATAATAGATGGGAGTGTCTCTACCATAGTTGAGACTCAAATGGCTGGTCAGAATCACCAAATGTCGGGTTGAATCGGGTTTATAGACAGTGTATCCAAAATACGGTTCTATGTAAATTAAAAAATCGGAATCTTCCATTTTCGCAGTTGGATAAGGAGAAGGCCATCGGCATTGGAAAGTGATCGTTTCTTCAGCACCGAAACATAAATCTAAGTAATAGTTTAGGAGGTAGGGTTGTCGACCGAGATTTCCAAACACAATAACAATTGCGTGGTTTCTCCACGATTGAATTATATTTTTGACTTGCTCCAGCTCTGTATCAGGTTTGCGTTGTAAAACTAACTGTTCCATTCTGATTCGCTCAGCTGCCTCTCGATCAATTTCTTGAATTACTTTCTCTGGTTTGAAATAAAAATAAGTGGTCGAAGAGAAATGAACTGTTTTCTTGACGGAATCCATTGTCTGAGTAAAATAAAAATAAATTACCGGAAGCATTAAAAAAAAAAAAAAAAAAAAAAAAAAAAAAAATTTTTTTTTTTTTTTTTTTTTATAACCTACTTAAAAAAAAAAAAAAAAAAAAAAAAAAAAAAAATTTTTTTTTTTTTTTTTTTTTTTTTTTTTTTTTTTTTATCACAGCTCCCAACACACTCTTTTGGGAGGCCTTGAAAGCTTCGGCGAGTCGGTTCTTTTGCCTGAATAATTTTTTGAAATTGGAAATAAAAAATTTTTTGAATGCTTTGTCCTGATTGGTCAATCTTGAAAGCTTCGGCGAGTGTCCGAACAAAATTTTTTTTTTTGGGGAAAAAAAATTTTTTGAATGCTTTGTCCTGATTGGTCAATCTTGAAAGCTTCGGCGAGTGTCCGAACAAAATTTTTTTTTTGGGGGAAAAAATTTTTTTGAATGCTTTGTCCTGATTGGTCAATCTTGAAAGCTTCGGCGAGTCGGTGAAAGATTTTTTCTTTTGCTCTCTCTCTCTCTCTCTCTCTCTCTATCTATCTATCTATCTATCTATCTATCTATCTATCTATATATATATATATATATATATATATATATATATATATATATATATATATATATATATATATATATATATATATATATATATATATATATATATATATATATATATATATATATATATATATAATATATATATATATATATATATATATAGATAGATAGATAGATAGATAGATAGATAGATAGATAGATAGAGAGAGAGAGAGAGAGCAAAAGAAAAAATCTTTCACCGACTCGCCGAAGCTTTCAAGATTGACCAATCAGGACAAAGCATTCAAAAAAAAATTTTCCCCCCAAAAAAAATTTTGTTCGGACACTCGCCGAAGCTTTCAAGATTGACCAATCAGGACAAAGCATTCAAAAAAAAATTTTCCCCCCAAAAAAAAATTTGTTCGGACACTCGCCGAAGCTTTCAAGATTGACCAATCAGGACAAAGCATTCAAAAAAAATTTCCCCCCCCCAAAAAAAATTTTTGTTCGGACACTCGCCGAAGCTTTCAAGATTGACCAATCAGGACAAAGCATTCAAAAAAATTTTTCCCCCCAAAAAAAAATTTTGTTCGGAACACTCGCCGAAGCTTTCAAGATTGACCAATCAGGACAAAGCATTCAAAAAAATTTTTTTTTCCAATTTCAAAAATTTATTTGGGCATCTGCTTTCAAGATTGACCAATCAGGACAAAGCATTCAAAAAATTTTTTTTTTCCAATTTCAAAAATTTATTTGGGCATCTGCTTTCAAGATTGACCAATCAGGACAAAGCATTCAAAAATTTTTTTTTTCCAATTTCAAAAATTTATTTGGGCATCTGCTTTCAAGATTGACCAATCAGGACAAAGCATTCAAAAAAATTTTTTTTTCCAATTTCAAAAATTTATTTGGGCATCTGCTTTCAAGATTGACCAATCAGGACAAAGCATTCAAAAAAATTTTTTTCCAACCGAAGCTTTCAAGCCCTGACAAAAGAGTGTGTTGAAAAAAAAATTTTTTTTTTTTTTTTTTTTTTTTTTTTTTTTTTTTTTTATTAAAACTTAACTCAAGTATACTTCTTGAGCATGTTTATTATTTGTATAGATGGCCTTATTGGGGCTGGGAAATCCACATTGATGGAAAAGTTGGCAAAAGATTACCATTGTTTTCCCGAACCTCTTTCAGAATGGTATTTACTACCTATGTTATACGGAAATGAAAAACTGTACGCGTTACCTTTTCAACTACAAGTATTAATTTCTCAATTTAAACAACGACAACATTTTCCAAATGATTTAGTCCTCGTTGAACGATGTCCTTGGACATCTCGAAATATATTTGTGCCTCTGCTTTTAACAAAAGATGAATTGCAGTTGTACGACCCTATCCATGAAAAATTAGCCTACGATGTGGATTATTTCATTTATTTGGAAATTGATCCTATTCTCGCTTTCCAAAGAATCCATAAACGATCCCCCACTGATTCCAAGATATCCTTAGCCTATTTACAGTTATTGCATGAACGATATGCTGCCGTGAGGAGTCGATCGAACGTTCATATAGTGGATGCCAATCAACCTTTGGAATGTGTGGTGCAAGAGTTGATTAAAACAATTGCTTTAGTTTGTCCAAATAAGTAGAGAACATTGTTTCGGCCCACTCACCCACATTTTTCAAATGTTCTTCATTATGAGAAATGACATACATCATGTAAGCTGTTAAACCCATGGTTAAGAGTATCAATAAAACAAATATTAAACGACCCGTCGATATACCAATGGTTAATAAGACAACGTTGGCATACAAAGACGTATAAAATAATACTCCGTGGGCTAAAGAACGCTCCATTCCTTTCTTCTATGAACCATACAAGAGGTGGTGATCTACAAACGATTCCACATAGGGAATAGCTTTGTATTGGGGAAAGGTTAAACCTCTCTTCGTTGCGCCCGCTGTCCTCATCAGAAAGCTCATCTCTTCAGAATAAGTTTTTATGTGAAGTTGATGGGCGTTATCGTATTCGAAGGCGATGTTGGGTGGATAGGTCACCCTGTAACGCAAATCTAACCAAACCGGTCGATAGATCAGCAACGTTAACCTTTCATTCTTATTAATTTCCACGCCTTCTTCGGGTAATTCTTCGTCTTTTTTGTCCTTCTTCGTTCTCCGAATATATTGTTTCGTACCGTCCCATACATAGGGTCGAATGCGCTGCACTTCATTGGTGGTAAACGGAGTCCAGTCAACACTGTCATGATAGACGGTAATTTCGTCAGGTGCTTTGCAAGCATAGCCGTGAGACGGGACCGGAATAATTCCCAAGTTGTGGGACGAGGGACAAAAAATAAATGGGTGTTTGAGGTCACAGGTGGCAAACACCGTTTGATCCCAAATAAAATTACCCGTCTGAAGAGATTG
The DNA here is from genome assembly GCA_963930645.1 of Salticus scenicus. Lineage (NCBI taxonomy): Eukaryota > Metazoa > Arthropoda > Arachnida > Araneae > Salticidae > Salticus > Salticus scenicus. Next base: position 176,505,552 of record OZ005652.1, read on the forward strand.
ACCGGGCGTGCACACCTCTTCTTCTTCCCTCTCCACTCCCTCGTCAAACAACTTTTGGTTCCAAAAACTGTATTCGAAGGTGACCGATTCTTTTTTCAGTTTATATTCATCTCTGTAGAATTTACATTTGGCTTGTTGCGGTAATAACAGAGACAAATCAGGAATGAGGTATAGAAATGCCATGGAGACACAGTCGGGATGCGAACACATATTATACGATTTGATATAAATCGACTCGGGATCTTCGCAGATCATCTCAGGTCGACTCGTATCATAGTCCCAAGGAATGATCCAAGACTCCCTGTTCAACGAATCAAATTCAAACAGGGGTATTTGGTGGAAAGAGAAAGCCTTGTCGGGTCGGGGGGCACACTTCAACCCGTTAAAGTATTCCGTGGGGAGGCAAGAGGCGACACTCTGAAGGGCGCAGTCGTAATAGCGACTCGGATCTTCGAAGAGGGGCCATTTTTCCGAACCCAAGCACGCCGGTTCGGGTTTGAATCGTTTCCCTATCCGCAAGTGGGGGTCCAACAGGCGTCGTTTTCGCTTCCCCCCCTCGCACACGTAACCCGCCGCTCGGTCGTACCGTTCAGAGAGGTTCCAGTTTTGAACCGACTTGGTAAACTCGTGAAGAGGGACCATGACGTCCGGATCGTCCGAGAAGACATTGTCGCAAAACGTTGGAATGGAGCATTGTTGCCCGTCGAACACCATGGGTAAGTGGGTCAGATTATCCCCCCGCGTCAACATGTAGTCCCAGGATTGGGGGCAGACCGTTTTTTGATCAATTTTGCCTCCGCGACACGTCATGAAACCGGGTATAAAGTGAAAGGGTTCGAGGTCCTGCCGAGGGAGGGGCAATAGAGTGCCGTCCGGTTGCCCCACGCAACTATTGGGTTCGCAGTAATCCTTGTCAAAAAATTGAGTGCCCGGCGCACACGTCCTGTAAGTGGGTTTCCCGGCCACGCACTCCACGCGCGTTTCACTATTGAGGAGGAACGGTGTATCGGCATAAAATTTGCAATAATGATTTAAATCTTTTGTATTCATACAACGATCGTGATAAAAAAAGTTTTGAAAGGGACAATTTTTGACAATCTCTTTTTGATTTTTACACACGATGTATTTGGTAATGACCGCGTGGCGTAGTTTCGTGTTATTGGGTTTTCCTGTACAGGCATTGATAGGTCGACACCTTCCTTGGAAAAAAACGTGTCCTGACGGACACATTTTTAAGTCTCGTATCTCATTGTTGTTGCAGGTGAAGTAAAAGAGGTCCCCCGTTTGAACCATATATGGACTCGTTTCCTGAAATTTCAACACATCCTTCATTTCTGGTTTTTCTTTTAAGTAGTTGTAAAGGGTTTCACCTTTAGTGACCACCGACCTCCCAAATTGGATGCCGTAACAGGCGTCTTTTTTCTGAATTTTCCCCGAGTCATAAACGTAAGAGTCTTGGGGAATCGCGTGTTCCCAAGCCACTTTCGAATTCACTAAAAATTGAAAATGGTGGGGTCCTTGGGAATTGAAAGTGAAAGCGTAGGGTTTAACTGGAGAAGGGGTTCCACTCGCCGGTTTGGGTACGGGTGTGGACGTGTAAAAATACCAAAAGTAGAGCAGGAGTAATCCGGATAGAAAGACTGAGGTCATTCTTTGGTTTATTCAAGATGAGGGAAGTGTTTACACAAGAGCAATGTCAACAGTGGTTCCAACAAACACGGGAACAAAATTGTTGTAAAAATCCAGATTATATCGTGTATTTGAAACAAGATAGAGCCATTGATGAAATGCCCAACTGTTTTAAACAGTGCAAAAATTGTTTAAAAATAGTACGAAAAGTAAATAGTTAAATTGAAAAAAAAAAAAAAAAAAAAAAAATTTTCTTTTTTTTTTTTTTTTTTTAAGCTACACCCACTTAAAAAAAAAAAAAAAAAAAAAAAAAAAAAAAAAAAAAATTTTTTTTTTTTTTTTTTTTTTTTTTTTTTTTTTTAAATAAATTGATACATTATTTTTCCTCACAATGATGTACTTTTCCACCCACTGGGAGTGTGTTCAGAGACAGAGAAGTATTAATTTTTTTTTTTTTTTTTTTTTTTTTTTTAAATAAATTGATACATTATTTTTCCTCACAATGATGTACTTTTCCACCCACTGGGAGTGTGTTCAGAGACAGAGAAGTATTAATTTGATCCGCGTGATATTTCTCAATGAGCAAGGGGAGCGTCATATTATAGAAAAATATTACGAGCAATGGATTGGAGTCTGTACGAGTGACATTGATAAGGTGGTTCAAAATATAAAAATTTTTTTTCCAGGTCACAATGTCGTCTATCGCAAACTCTCCGAGGAGACCCAAAAAGTACTACCCTATTTCGACGAAAGGTTGGCCAAGGGAAAATTAGAGTATAGTCGAAAACCTTTTTATAAAGTCTATACGACTGCTTCCCACGAAAACATTGGTAGGTTTTTCCAAAAATATAAAATTAGCTATTACGAACCGGAAGAGTGGCTGACGCGCCTCTACATTGACCTCTGTAATCGACACAATACCTTCTTTTTTTATTACATGTGGTACGAGCTCAACAATGATTCTCACAGTTTACTGGATTGCTTGCACATGGTGCCCGAGCGCACCGACCCACCCGATTGGACCATTGGAGCCTTTGATTTGGAAACGGTGCCTCTTGTCGAGGATGCCTTGCCCCGAGGGTATCTTCCTACGGACCGAACGGTGATGGTGAGTCTTTACAAATGGAATCGACGCTACGGGACTCAAAAATGGATCTTATATGTTTTGCCCGAAGGCATTCAACAACCTTTGAAAGACTATGAATATGGCTATAAAACAGAAGGGGAAATGTTATTGAAATTTCACGAGCTCTTGAAAGACGTTCATATTTTGACCGGTTACAACATCAACTTTTACGATCTTCCCTTTCTGTTAGCGCGACTCACCTTCTTAGGATTCGGTTCCTTAGCTTTGACTTACTCCTCCAACTATGTGGGATCGGATATCGTGGTGTATTATGATCGCAAAATTACTCTAGACCTCTATCCCTATTTCCAAATTTTTTCGGACTATAATTTGCCGAGCTATACACTGGACGACGTGGCGCGTCACAAGTTGGAAGACATGACCAAAGTCCCCGTGAAATCCATTGGTATCCGGAGTTGGTATACCTATGGACCTATACCGCGGTGGTTGTTTGAAACGAATCTCGCCGAACCCGCTTTTCAAATGTTGCAACCTGCCAAAATTGATGACGTATCGCAATTTGGAAGTTTTATCACTTATTTAGACTATTGTTTGAGAGATTCGGAATTGGTCTACCGTCTGCTGATCAAAGAGGAGGTCTTATCCTTCTTAGCGTCCCGGGCCAATTTCACCACTTTAAATATGGTACAGGCTTTGCATGTGGGTAATTCGAAATATTTGGCCGAACTTTTAAAATCGTACGGTACGAAATTGGGGTTCTTTTTGAACGATCATTTTTTCAAAGTCGATTTGATGAAATATCACCATCTCCTCAATAAACAGGGAAAGTATCAGGGGGCCTTAAACTATTGTCGACCGGAACAAGTGTACAATGATGTGGTGGTCATGGATTTTAGTAGTATGTATCCGAGCTGTTTGGTGAGTAGCAATTTGTGTTATGGCACCTGCACCATCATGAGACGAGAAGATTGGGAGGTTCTGCCTCAACGCAACGCTTTGCTGGCCATTCCCCATCGAGAGCATTCTCACCTGGATTTCAACAGGTCTCGCACAAGGCCTTTGGACCAATTCGCCTATCCGGATCCCCAATCCAATGATCCGTACGTGATTGTGATCAACCCCCATACCAAAGCCTTTCTGCCGACCCTCGTCACCCACTTTATCCAGTTGCGGAAACATCACCAGCAGGCGTACCAAAAAACCAAAGATATCTATCATTACAATGTACAGCTCGCCATCAAAATTTTAATCAATTCTCTGTACGGCATCATGGGCAACAAGGATTCGTGCCTCGCCTATCTCCCGTTAGCCATCACCATTGTGACGTTAGCGAGATACCAGTTGCTAGGTTCCTATCACTATTTGAAAAGCAAAGGGTACCAGATTTGCTATGCGGACACCGACAGCCTGATGGTTCACAAATGGCCGGTGGATCACTGTGACGAGGTGAACGCCTTTCTCCACCTGCCTCATGTCGAACTGAAATTTGAACAACGGATGAAACGACTCGTGGTCCTGTCCAAAAAACGATATGCGTACGAGGCGGGTGACCACTATGTGATGGTCGGCTTCGCGAAAAAAATAAACGGATTGGTTCAATGGATGTTGAAAGAGGTACTCGATTGCGTGTGGAAAGCTCTCTTTTACCGATCCGACAGTGACGGATGGGTCGAATGGGTCAGGATACTCTTGGAAGCGAATTATCGATGCCGAGATCCCAAAAAATATGCCATTTACCGGAAGCTGAGAAATATCGAGGACTACAAATCGTCCAACTGTCCTTCGGTGAAATATTTGAAAAAATATCCAGACAGAGGGGGGGAATATGTCCAATATACCTACGGAAGGGCCGATGTCGCCGCGTCGGAGGCTTCCAACTGGGTGATGGACGTCGAGGATTGCCAAGGGGTGAATTTCGAACAACTCTTTGTGAGTCAAAAGAAAACATTATGTACGTTGATGAATATGGCTTATTGGCACTTGCCCAACCCGACCCATGCCACCGACATGATTTTAAATACATTTCTTTGGAGGCGATTTATGCATGGCGAATTATTACATTGGCACACAACAGGACGACGCATCGTGATGCTGGTCATACCGGGTCTTAAATATACATTTACCATGAATGACCACTTGACAAAGGAAAGGGGTCGAAAAAGAGTTATGGTGGAGGAATCGGAAGAAGAAGAAGAGGAGGAGGAGGACTCAGAAGATGAATCAATAATTAGACTTACTTCAGACATGAAAAATAAATGCCACATTCGAGATTGGTAAGACGAAAAAATTTTGTAATGTTTGCTAGATGATGTAAGAAAAAGTTTTAATGAGCTCCTTCATGCCCTCTGGAACTGACTGGTCGAAAAAAAAAAAAAAAAAAAAAAAAAATTTTTTTTTTTTTTTTTTTTTTTTTTTTTTTTTTTTTTTATCCTCTACTTTCGACCAGTCAGTTCACCCACAGTCATGGACGATTGCAGTGTGTGTCTTGAATCCATTCTCCAATATCAAAAATTTATTTTAAGTGTTTGTCGTCATCCGTTTCATGATCGGTGCATTTGGAATGTAGTGGAGTTTCATGACATGATTTGTCCTCTTTGCCGTACTGACATCAACGAATCAGATTATGCACAGTTGCAGGAGTTTTTCGACTGGCGTAGTTACCGCAAAAACAACGAGAAAAATTTTTTTGGACGTGCACATTCTGAGGATTGGTCTTTCCAAAGTCATTTTGCGACTCTCTGTGGACCCAACTATGAATGGTGGTCTACAGGTATTGGTTTAGACTTTAAGGACACAAATGTTAATATGAGTGCTTTCTGCATTCGAATATTTACAGCGCTAAAAGAAACAACTACGCGCTGGTTTCATGTGCAAATCTCATATGATGATTTCTTAAATTTTGAAAACGTTTTGAAAAATTTAGGAAACGAAACCTTCACACTACCTTGCTGGTGTTGGTGTGACAGTGGCCCGAATAGACAATGGCACAGACATATGATTTTAGTAACATCTGTCATAAATGTGATTCAATCAAGATTCCTCCACAAAGACAATCCACAATATCATCCAATAGATAATCCTTACCAACTTCTCGAAACAATCTATTCACTCAGCAGGAAAGAATCTATGTGTTTTTTTCACAAAGAAAGAAATAACTTTTATATAAATCGACTACTTCCTCCTTTTTCCAAATGAATGTTATCATTCGTCTACAAAGAAGGTGTAACGGATTACATCATCAACAATTTAAAGTATTTCTCTACTCAAAAAGTAAATGATCGATGGCAGTTGGAAACATACAACCTTGCACGTTCTGTACAATTACGTGAGGATTTTATTCTTCGAGTAGATAAAAAATATATACCTGTAAATTATGTTACAGATAGTTTTCTCTATGTGAACAATGGTGAAAAACTTTACTTTAAGTTTGATAATAAACTTGCTAAATTAAAAGAGTGCGATTGGAAATTGGTGCAGGCCGAGTCAGGTAATCTGACAGACAAATTTTTGGAAGATTTACACTTTCGAAAATATGTAACATGGAATAAATACTTTATATATCCGAGTCATAAGAGAAAACAAATAAGAATTTAAAAAAAAAAAAAAAAAAAAAAAATTTTTTTTTTTTTTTTTTTTTTTTTTTTTTTTTTTTAAATGGGTTGAAGTCTTTTGCTTTCGACCAGTCAGTCCCAGCTCACCCACAGTCATGGAGGATTGCAGTGTGTGTCTTGAACCCATTCTCCAATATCAAAAATTTATTTTAAGTGCTTGTCGTCATCCGTTTCATGATCGGTGCATTTGGAATGTAGTGGAGTTTCACGACACGATTTGTCCTCTTTGCCGTACTGACATCAACGAATCAGATTATGCAGAGTTGCAGGAGTTTTTCGACTGGCCTAGTTACCGCGAAAACAACGAGAAAAATTTTTTTGGACGTGCACATTCTGAGGATTCGTATTTCCAAAGTCATTTTGCAAGTCTCTGTCTACCCAACTATGAATGGTGGTCTGCAGGCATTGGTTTAGAGTTTAAGGACACAAATGTTAATATGGGTGCTTTATCCATTCGAATATTTACAGCGCTAAAAGAAACAACTATGCGCTGGTTCCATGTGAAAATTTCATATGGTGATTTCTTAAATTTTGAAAACGTTTTGGAAAATTTAGGAAACGAAGCCTTCACACTACCTTGCTGGTGTTGGTGTGACAGTGGCCCGAATAGACAATGGCACAGACATATGATTTTAGTAACATCTGTTATAAATGTGATTCAATCAAGATTCCTCCACAAAGACAATCCACAATATCATCCAATAGATAATCCTTACCAACTTCTCGAAACAATCTACGCACTCTGCAGGAAAGAATCTATGTGTTTTTTTCACAAAGAAAGAAATAACTTTTATATAAATCGACTACTGCCTCCTTTTTCCAAATGGATGTTATCATTCGTCTACAAAGAAGGTGTAACGGATTACATCATCAACAATTTAAAGTATTTCTCTACTCAAAAAGTAAACGATCGATGGCAGTTGGAAACATACAACCTTGCACGTTCTGTACAATTACGTGAGGATTTTATCCTTCGAGTAGATGCAAAATATATACCTGTAAATTATGTTACAGATAGTTTTCTCTATGTAAACAATGGTCAAAAACTCTACTTTAAGTTTGATAAGAAACTTGCTCAATTAAAAGACTGTAATTGGAAAATGGTGCAGGCCGAGTCAGGTAACCTGACTGGGAAATTTTTGGAAGATTTACACTTTCGAAAGTATGTAACATGGAATAAATACTTTATATATCCGAGTCATAAGAGAAAACCAATAAGAATTTAAAAAAAAAAAAAAAAAAAAAAAAAAATTTTTTTTTTTTTTTTTTTTTTTTTTTTTTTTTTTTTTTAAATTAATATATTGGTTTCTTTACTATTTCTCAAAGCCCCAAGAAACTCTCATGGATATCATACAGTCAATCTTCCGGTCAGTCTTTCGTCATTGCATTGAAAACTGTTATCGTTTAGCCAATCTAGTACCCAACGACGATGAAAACATTGATGATGAGTCCCAGAAAGTATTTGATTTGTACGAAACTAAAGAAGAACAGGCGGTCCCACAAAATACAAATTGTAAATTTTATTCAAGTTGGAAGAAAAAGAAGTGTATGCTGGGAGAAAGTAAATAATGTTAACTGCTATGTACAATCAAATGTATGATGGATGTAATTCAATGAAATAAATATTATCATATAACTTCTCTCTCTCTCTCTCTCTTTTTTTTTTTTTTTTTTTTTTAAGTATATATATTTAAAAAAACATTTCTTAAGGATCAAGTAGGCATAGGGTTGAATTAGAAATGCTGCGGCATCGTAATAAATTTTCTATTTCGTATGGTTTAATTGTTAAAACTAAAGATGGTAGAGTGATGCTTATAAAACGAAAAGTACCTTATTCCGTCCAAAAATTTTACATCTTCTTATTTAAACATGGTATAAAATATGATGAAAATATCTATTACAAATTTAAAGACATTATTGAATGTGACTGGTTACAGCAATTAACTCAACGAGAACAACTAGATTATTATCGTTTTGTAGATAACAAAATATTTGAAGATTTGTATGATTTTCCTCATGGTCAAATGAGTTCTAAATTACCAAAAACTCGGTTACAATGCTTTTTAAATGCTTACAGAGAATTTCGTGAAGAAACTGGATTTCGTTTCAAGTTTACCAAAGAAGATATAGAGAAATATCCTTTAATAAAAATTGAATTTATAGGATGTGATGAGAATTATTATACACAATATTATTTTGTCGTAGAAAATGTAACAAATTTGCACAGATGTAGGTATTTTGATTCTTTCGATCAAACATACCTATCAACATCCAAAATAAAAAAATGGACAGATGATAGACTCATTTATCAAAGCCAACTTGTATCTTTAAATAAAGCTTATAAATTATTAGAAAAACAACAAACAATTAAAAAGGACGATAAACATTTACTGCTTTCAAAAAATTTTAAGAATATAATGATCTAAAAAAAAAAAAAAAAAAAAAAAAAAAAATTTTTTTTTTTTTTTTTTTTTTTTTTTTTTTTTAAGGCCACACCCACCCTTAAAAAAAAAAAAAAAAAAAAAAAAAAAAAAAAAAAAATTTTTTTTTTTTTTTTTTTTTTTTTTTTTTTTTTAAAGAAACAAAGTCAAGGGGGGAGAAATGAATTCTGAACAAATTGTCAAAGTTGTTTATGATAATGTCTTAAAGTTTTTACATCAAATGCTCGGAACCGATAAAATGAAAATGGTCGCTCAACAGATCAATAAAATGTTTCCTAGTTGGCCTCATACCTGGAAGACAATCCACGGTTGGTTACAAGAACATTCGTTGACCAACATGCAACACAGCATCCATAGCTTTGCTCAGCTTTTTCCAAATTATGTCTCTTTTGCTGAAGAGCTCGACAATTCTTTGGTTCTGCACGATGAATTTTGGAATCAAGTACACTACCAGCTTCGGAGGGCTAAAGAATCTTTATGATGGTTAAAGTTGGACAATTGGAACCCTTAGCTTTGTTGACGTTGGCCGGTGGGTTGTTGTACTCTATTGGTATATTAACGGTGGAATCGAAAGCAAACACTTGCTACCGCGGTCATTTCATTGTTCTCACTCTCGTTATATTCACAGCTCTTTTATTCATTTCCGTCTTCAAATACATCAAGTTTCGTTTCGCATTTCGACAGATGGACGATTTGATTTGGGCTATGAAAACAAAATAGACTGATCGACACCGTCTGCATTTCGAATGAGAATCGCGTCCCCTTGACGGAAACCTAGCAAGGCATAGTAATTCACCGGTTCGACAGTACAGTGATCCGTGTTTCCCGCGATCCATTCAAACTCCAAGTGTTGAACGATCGCCGCCCACATGCGCAGACCCACACTGTCTTTTATGGAAACAGGTCCGTCTTGAAATCGAACGGTGAATGTGAAAGGATCCGTGATAGTGGCCGATTGGATGAGCCTGACAGCTTTTCGCGAAATGATTTCTAAAATTTCCATGAATCAAGATTATGGATAAGAATATAATTTTCATAACAACCGCTTTACAGTGTTTAAAACACGATATACTGTACGATCTTTTTGACGAACAGGGTAATTTAAGAACTCTTCAACAAGATGAAAAAAATCATTTGGAAGCATTTTATAAACGAATATCATTAGGTTCATTTGACGAGTATCTTGCAAAAGTAGGGGACCATATTAAAAAGGCAATAGAGGAGCATGGACCTGGATATGATTTTTCGAAAATTATATTTAGGAATGGAGAGACTCCAGGTTTTGTCCATGGACTTGCAACCACCAGTGACCCACCACCATCACTTGCAAATTCTGGGACCTTAAGTTATACAATACCTCCGACTGAAAATGGTGGTCCTTCGACCTTCAGCTTTACAATGCCTCCTCCGATAGTCACTGATGGTGATAGTCGCATATGTGATATAAGAAAAATATTTGATCCTGCTACCAATCGTCGTTTTCCGTACGTCGATAAACCTCGTGTGGTGACTAAAAAACGTACCGAAGAATTTGACCCATTGAAATTTTTAATGGATAAATATGGAGATGGGAGTTATCATCAATTAAGTTTCCAGTCAGACGAAGATGTACAAGACGATCTAAGTATATTAACGTCACCAGAGAAGAAAAAATTGGATTGGATCGCCGAAGGCGTTTTGCGAAAAATGGCAGAACACTTGACCACACTGAATCAGGCTTGCAACTACCGATTACTGGATGTACATTTTGAAAAGGTACAGTAAAAAAAAAAAAAAAAAAAAAAAAAAAAAAAAAAAATTTTTTTTTTTTTTTTTTTTTTTTTTTTAAATCTCTGAAAGAAAAAAAAAAAAAAAAAAAAAAAAAAAAAAAAATATTTTTTTTTTTTTTTTTTTTTTTTTTTTTAACTTTGTGTGGCATCATTCCAGTCGGTCGTCTCCATCATTTCAGGATAAACGGTCAAATGAAACACAGCTTGTGCGATGGGGCTTCCTTTCCCAATTGTGTAATCCTCTGAGGAACCATTTTGGATTATCACCCCTACCGAGCCTCCTGGATTTATCACACCGCCATATACGCTGAGTCCTGCAATGACCTGAGTATCCCGGATAAACATACCCATGTAGGGAGGAAACTCAAACGCAATTCCAGTCTCGATCACTCTTCTCTCGCCCGGTTCCAACACGATTCTCTTAGGGGCATACAAATCGAATCCCGAAGATTGGTCATGTTTCGGATCCATAGCAGACTTGAACACTTTTGCATATTTCACCTTGGGCATAAAGTAACGAAACAAAAACGAGAGGATTGCAGTAGCAATCGTGTTTAAGAAAGCCATGTTATCGAAGAACAACTTTTCAAATTTTATTCATTTATATATATATATATAAAAAAAAAAAAAAAAAAAAAAAAAAAAAAAATTTTTTTTTTTTTTTTTTTTTTTTTTTTTTTAATGATAAATTCAAGACTTGTAGGCAATCAGTCCAGCCACCGCAAATTGTAAGAGTTGTACAATCAAATGTGCGAGGAATTTCATTTTATGTTCTGTCACATACGCCGCTCCATTTGCACGTCGGTCTGTTGCTACTGTTGTGGTGGGTGCATCGGCATTCAGAGAGTAGATAGCGTAACCGTACGTCATCAGTCCGATCACAATCAGGACGAGGAGTGCGGCAGCCAAGATCATTTTTAAGTTCATCATTGCCTACTTTATTCTACTAACCCATCGCCACCAACATTCCCAACAGCAACATACTCAACACGTTCATCACGGTGGGTGCCATCAGACGCATTTTATTGTCGGTCCAAAATGTATTAGCGGTTGTAGTGGTGGGTGCCTTGGCCATTTGGTAGAGAGACCAACCCATCAACACCCCGCTGATTAGCAAGAGCACCAAAACAAAACCAAGCAAGAGAGTTGTGAATCCCAACGTTTTCATCTTTATTATGGTGGACGCAATCGTTCACACGCAAGGAGTGGTTTTAGGTCGCCGCTATCTCGCTTTGGAACTCGCCTATGCCGACGTCACGGGTCTGGAGCGCCATTTCCTCCTCAAGAGTCCGATCCCTTATGCCTATATGCGTCGACTCTATCCCCATGCTCGACCGGACGTCCTGGTCACGGTGGACGAAGGCGCTCGTTACGTCGAGGTGTTGGCTTTTTTGCAGGCACGCTACCGATCGCTTCAGCAGTCCGCCGACCACACGGTCGTGTTTGGCTACAAAGGAGACAGTTATCAACCGCAAGTGCTGATCGACGCCGGCATCCCTCATCGGCTCAACGTGGAAAGGTGGGGGGTGCCCGCTCTCCGGAACACGGCCCCCGACACTTGTCCCTGGCATAGAGATACCGGGAGCAAGTGTGCTCGGGTGGCTTTGAAGCAGATTCTGGATCATGTAACAGGATCCAGAGGAGGCGTTCCGTCCGACGCAATTGTTCGGTGAGATAGAAGAGGCTCAGCGAACTTTCGGGGGTCGTGGGCAGGGAGGAGGGGATCTCCTTTTCCCACAGACCGTCTCGATGACTGAGGGCCAACAGTCGCTGCAACACATCGATGAGTTTCGGAGGCGCGTTGTCGTGGGGCACTTGCTGCACGCTCTCGTGAATGACGCGCACGTTATGCAACAGGGCGTCCAGTTGAGGACACTCGTCCTCCAGCTCCTCGGGTTTCTCTCCCTGCAACACCTGGTGGAGGGTGTGTTGCAGCAAGGCCCTCACCGACACGCTCAGAGGATGCAGGGGCTGTTGGCGGAGAAACGCCTTCAAGGTCTGGTCCGTCAGCCAGTGGGCCGCATTCACATACTCGGCCCGCGGCACCAAAAACATGTGGAGCGGATCGACCGTGTGACCTCGCGCTTGGCACGTCATGTCGTAGAGGCGCAGGGCGCGTTGCTTCTGCTCGCTCGAGATCTCGGGCAAAGGCGAAGGGTGGACCGGTCGACGGAGATTGAGGCAGCGCCGGGCCACCTCCCCCCAGAACGCGGCCGACTGGTACGCGTAGGTCGTCCCCCCCTCTTCCAGCAGCTCTTTTAAAATGGCGTCGTCTTGGGTGGGCGGAGGGGGGAGAAGGGGGGAAGGGGGATCTTTCGGTTGGGCCAGCCACCGCTCCAGCTCGTCCCAAAATCGGGACACGACCCGTGTTTTGAAAGGACGGCGGGGCTCCGCGTTCAGAGAGTCGATCAGCAGGTTCAGGTCGCCGTACACTTGGTGAGGGAAAGCGGTCAGTCCTCCGTGTTCCATCAAGTCGAGCCACGGAATCCGTTCGGCTTCCATCCGAAGAATGAAAGGGAGCACTTCGGGAGGAGGAGGCTCCAGGGCCCCTCCCCCGAAGATCAATCGCTCAAACCAATCCAACCACATCTTGGTTCCAGCGAAAAAAGTTCAAGGGATACGACTTGGCCGTATAATAGGAGAGCAGGTTGCGGGCCAGATGACACTGCACGAGATAGAGGGTAAAGAAAAGGAGCGTATAGACGGTCCACATGACTCTTTTTATTTAAGGATGTCTTATGAAATTGCCACCCATTATCGTACGTTACCGGACGGATCCAAGGCCTATCCGACGGATCTCTTTGGCAACGAATACGTTCCCGAAGGGTTTCCCCTGCTCACCACGAAACGGGGCCGAATCCTCTACCCTCTGGACGAGCGGGGCAACGTCAAGTATCGGAAAGATGCCCAAGGCAACGAGGTCTACGAGAGGGGGGTGGACGGTCGCTATTGGATCGGGAGGCGGCGAGATGGGAAAGAGCAGTATGCCGTGAATCGTCGAAACGACGAATATTATCCACCGGGCGCGTTTGCCCGAATGCCGGATGGATCCTATTATTATGCCACGACAAAAGAAGGCGAGACCGTCTTTCCCCGAGACGAAGCGGGGTCCGAGTTTTATATCACGCCGCCCGACTTTGAAAAACCCCACACCCTACCGGATCGCTATGCGGTGGACGCGACCGGCGAAATCTATCCCCGAACCCCTGCCGGGACCGAGATCCTTCTCAACCACCAGTATGCGATGAAGGAGGGGGAGACTTACGATTTTTACTATCCCAAAGACTGTTTCAACAATGAATATTATCTGCCGGACACGATGCTCGATCGGTATGCGGTCACGAACGATGGCAAGGTGATCTTGATGCAGAAAGAGGATGCGCCTCACATCGATCCGGACAAGACCCCCTCCGACCTCACCGACGCGGATATCCTGGGTAAATTAATTCGAGACGCAAACGAAGAGCGAGATTTTTTGACCCACCGAGAGCTGCCCATTTACAGCCTCCCCCACAACTATGCGTATCGAGACCGAAAAACCAACCAAGTGACAAGGGTGGTCCCCCCTCCTGCCTCAGCGCCGCTCCTGCATGCCACCCTCTTTTCAACCGGGTGGATCCTGGCGGCCGCTGTACTCATGATAGGGTGTTTTTTCCTCTTTCGAAAAATAAAACACACAAATAATAATAAATAGTCATTTTTTTATTTAATAAATAGTTACAGATTTGAAATAGTCTGGGTCTTTGATGCGAGCCGTCACCGTGAGGGGCTCCCGCTTGAAGTAGTCTCGGATGACGACACTCTCGGGTGTGATGGTGGCGTTGCAGACGAGGGATCGGTCTCCGAACACAAAGTGTTGGGTGTCTTTTTCTTCTCGTCGAATGAAATCGTAGATCCGCATGCGGGTGACTCGGTACTTTTTAAATTCCAGCACTCGGGCAGGCTTGGCTCGGTAGAGCGTGATCACCACCTCGTCTTCAGGCTTGGCTAAAAATCGCACCGTGACACATTTCTCGGGAAGACAATCTTCCAGAAGCAAAGTTTGCAGTCGACTCATGGGGATGGGAGGTGTGTTGGCCAAAACTCGCTGCTCTTGAGTCTCGACCACTTCCATGGTCACCATGTAATCCACATCGGACGTGTTGGTCATGATCTGGCGAACGACGAACGGGATGCGGCCGGAGGGACACAGAGGACACCACTGAGTACGGGAGAAAGGAGAACACTGAGAATGAAAGGCATGCTCGCAGTTGGGAAAGGTGCAGGAATCTCCCTGCAAAGGTTGATTACACCAAGAACAGATCGCTGACATGGTTGAAATGATCTCTCCGCTCGCTCTCTATATATATATATACATGAAAAAAAAAAAAAAAAAAAAAAAAAAAAAAAAAATTTTTTTTTTTTTTTTTTTTTTTTCAAATTAGGCAGAAGTCCTAAACCAGGCAGTCCTAGACGTAGTCCGTTGAGTCACACAATTTGCCATTCCTTCCCAACCATGGTGGTCTTCTATCCATCCTTCTAATTCTTCTTTTACTGTTCGTGAAAAAGTTTCATACATAACATCTATAAATATTCTCGGTGCATTGTGACGAATACCTGCAGTGGTATATTCTCCGATAAAACAGAAAAATGCTACAATTCGGCTCCAAGTTTTACCTTCACTAAAAAGTTCATGTGCTAATCCTGCTATAAGAGTACCTGCTGTATCCTCGTCGTATCGATCAATTTGCATTACAGTTTTTTTTATTTGTATCCCATAACTCTCTCTCAAGTCATCTAAGCTATTTGTGACAATGTTCAACACCTCTTTTTCTCTTAGACTCCAGGCATCAACAGCATCCAATGTATAATACCTTTTCAATAAATATGCAAAAACATTTTCCAAAATATAATCTATACGGACGACATTTTTTTTATCCCATGCACCTGGGTTCTCCATAGTCGATTTGGAGCCATTTGTTAACGCATTACTTTAAAAAAAAAAAAAAAAAAAAATTTTTTTTTTTTTTTTTTTTTTTTTTTTACAATGAAAAAGACACTCCTTTCGCTCGTGCCACTCGACAGGCCCGTCTCAACTGTTCAAAGGTTCCCTCTTTGCCTAGCCAAGCTTTACACGCTTTTTTCCATCGAATCAAATACGTTTGGTGTTTTTTGACAAAAAGTTTCGGGATCGATTGATAGTCGGGCAGGGCCTCGCCTAAAAAGTCTCGCCTCCTCCTCCGATCGGTGTTGAACCACCCTAAAAGATCCCGCATCTTGAGCGGGGTGGTCATCAGCAAGTAGACCAACAGACACGTGGCGTCGGTTTCCTTCTGGATTTGAACGCGGTGGTAGAGGATCGACAACTCTTTCAACGTCAACATTCTTGATCATGAGTTTTGTCACGACCCAGCTCTTGCGAGTGGTTCAAGAGCAGCGACCCGATCTCTACGCCGCCCTCCTCCGACGGATCCGTCCCTACAGCCTGGAGTCGGTCCTGCGCGTGTTGGACGGTCACTTGCGCCGAGTCCGGAATTTGAACCTTTTCAACGAACACGGCGACGCCATCCCCGAATTTGTGTGGACGGTGGTGAAACACATGACCTTTCCCACGCCCGGCGACGCCTTCGGCATCCAACTGACCTGTCGCGCCACCAAATCCGAAACCCAAGGCACCCTGGACAGCAAACACTTGCAGTCGCTGTCCGAAACCCAGTGTTACGCGTTCAACTGCGAAAAGGATATTGTGGAGGAATTGGCCCTCTTCTCCACCCAGATTCAAATCTTTGAATTGGCCAACCGCCACCGCTATGCCACCGTCTTCCTCTCCGACGACCTGCCCCTGGCCGAGCTCTTTGGCAAATTGCCGACGGCCGGTCTCTTGAAACGGGGCGACCTCTATAATAAGGGTCTGACGCACGACGGCCGCTACGCTTACTTGAGCGCGTTTCAGTTCCTGGTGGTCGAGGACCGCGGTTCCTTGAAAGTGCTCTACCGATCCCTCAAAGACCTCTATCAACTGCTGAGACAGATCCCCCTCCGGTACGTCGTGGGCTTCTCGGACGTGCGCAACGTCTACAAGAAATGCGGCGTCTCCAGTAGCTTTTACACGCTGCTCGAGATTGTGAAGCGACAACTGTTTCGGAACGAAGACTCGCCCTACGAGAAAGCGATCGTCGTCCTCCTCAAATACATGTTTCGGCGGGGCACCCTCTCCCCCATGAACCGAGACGGCTTGGCCAAAAACGAAGACCGCACCCCCCTCGAAAAACTGAGCTTCGAGGCGCTGAAACGCAATTGCTCCCAGCTGAGTACCGGACCGACACGAGGCCAGTGGGTCACCGTCGAATCGTCCATGGACGCCATCTTTTGCGGCCAGCAGCCCACCGAAGGGACCGGGTACCACTTTGCCTGCCTGCCCGCCCCGTAAAAAAAAAAAAAAAAAAAAAAAAAAAAAAAAAAAAAATTTTTTTTTTTTTTTTTTTTTTTTTTTTAAGTGGATGTGGCTTTCATTTCCAAATCTTCATTTTTTCTTTTCAAAAAATCATTTTCCTTTAGTAATTCATCGCATACTGCAATAAAGGGTTTGGCACAATTCAAACACGATTGTTGCAAAAAGCACGGAGTCCACCATTCATCACGCACGACATGATGAAATAGGTAATAATTTGTCTTGTTAGTATAATAAGAACGTCGAAAATATATTTTTTTCCCACCGGTGAGGTGAAAGAATAAATCCGTGGGTTTCTTAGACGGTTGAAAATTTTCAGAAACTGGAAGTGTCAAATCGAGTCGTATATCGGGTAAATGTTTGACTTGAATACGCCATTTCCCATCGATGTGTTCCATGGGAACCTGCAATAGTTTTTGTGGGTCGACGTGTTTGTATAGTTGATGTATCCATTCCATGATACCCCCATCCCATTGTAGGACCAATGCCAATCTGTAATCTTTCGGTAGGGTTTCCAATATATAAAAATGATTAGCCTTTCCATGTATTTTTATCCCGTCTTCAATAGTAAAATTACAGCTGGATGTACGTTGGCTCACGTAACCCAAAGTATTGACTAAATGTAATGCTGACTTGATGGGATTGTGTATTACGCACTTGAAACTTCTGTAAGGTATGTCGTCTTTTGGTTTAATTTTTTGCTGCTTGTAATGGTTGAAAAGTTTCTGGGTTGGGAAAACGACGATTAAGTGTCTGTGTTGTCGATGACGCGTTTCCAATTCGGTTCCTCCGTTACACCAGCAAGAAAAAGGAAGAGTTTTTATTTGACCATGGTAAGAATCGATAATCTTTAAAAAATTCTCAAATACGAAAGCTCGCACCATGACGTGAATCCAGAGCGTGTCATCGGCTTCGAGATATTTTCGCACGCAGGAAGTCGCTAAATTTAGACTGTCATCTTCAAATGTTACCGGAAGCGGTTTTAAGTCGATTGGCCAAATGTGTTCATAACATTTCTTTGATAAAATGGGTTCGTAATTGAAAAAGTTTTGCTTTTCGCACATGGGTGTGAAATTGAAAAATGTCATAGTATCGAAGGGTGCATCAGGATCAACCGGGTTTTTAATTTTTCGTTTTATGCGAATTTTAAATTTCTGATAACATTTCAATAGATGTTTTGCCCCATCGTTCTTTCTTTTGAAGGTCGCATTTCCAAAACACCAAACACAGCATCGTTTAAAATTCACTCCATGTTCCGCACTGCAATGTTTTTCGTATTGATTCGAAACAATACGTATACCGCAGTTCGAATACGGACACGCAAACGAAAACGCATTCCTCCTCACGGTATTGAAATAATACTTTAAATCTTTGCCTTGAACCATGACCACAATAAAATATTATAGGTGAAAATATATTCGATAACACCCTATTCATAAAAAAAAAAAAAAAAAAAAAAAAAAAAAAAAATTTTTTTTTTTTTTTTTTAAGTGGGTGTGGCTTAAAAAAAAAAAAAAAAAAAAAAAAAAAAATTTTTTTTTTTTTTTTTTTTTTTTTTTAAGCCTCACCCACTTAAAAAAAAAAAAAAAAAAAAAAAAAATTTTTTTTTTTTTTTTTTTTTTTTTTTTTTTTTTAATATCAGTTGCTTGATTTCTAAAACTCAAATTTTTTCACATTGTATTTTTAGAAACAGTTGTTGCTGTTTTTAGAAAACTAAATTCTTGCCTTTATATATATTTAAAAAAGTAGTAATATTTAACAGCACAATAATTGAGTTTTCGGTTGCATTCTTTTTCTATCTGAAAAAATTGTGTGATTCTTAAAATATTTTCTATTATTCATCATTGTTTTGGACCAAACATTGGATTTTTATACGTTTTCATCATGGTTCAGAACAGAAATTTAAAGTATTATTTTGATACCGTGAGGAGGAATGTGTTTTCGTTTGCGTGCCCGTATTCGAATTGTGGAATACGGATCGCTTCGAATCAATACGAAAAGCATTGCAAAACAATGCACGGAGTGAATTTTAAACGATGCTGTGTTTGGTGTTTGGGAGATGTGACCTTCGAGAGGAAAAACGATGGAGCGAAGCATCTTTTGGAATGTTATGGGAAATTTAAAATTCGCATGACGACGACGTTAAAACGAAAAGTTGAACAACCACAGGGTGGCTCTCCGAAAAAGATCACGAAATTGCAATTTTTCAATTTCAAGCCCATGTGTGAGAAATTCAAGTTTTTCGGTCACCGCAAAATTTTCTCCGACGAGACATACTACACCAAACCCGTTTCCCCTCTGGACCTCAACGATGAGTGCTTAGCGGTGCCTTTCAAAGACGACACTCTGAACGTGGCGGCCGCCTGTGTCCAGAAATACGTGAGAGGGGGTTACGTGTGGCTGCACGTGATGGTGCGAGCCGTGGTCTATGAGAGTTTTGTCCGAGAGATGACCTGTTTCGACGGAGGAACTCTGCCCTTCTCTTGTTGGTGCGACGGCGGAAAGGAATCGGAGCCTTGCTTCAGACAACACCGACACTTGATCGTGGTGTCGCGGTCCATGGAGGATTTCAGACGCATGTGGCGAAAGGTCGTCCTACCGAAAGGAGCTGCCAAACCTTATCCTGGATTCAGATGTAAGATATACAAACGGATCGAGTGCGAACTGCATTTGGTGAACGCGATGGGTTACCTGAGTCAGCGCCATTCGGGTTGCAATTTTAGCTTTGGCGAAGAGGAGGTGGACTTTCTCGACAGAATCAAAAAAAAGAGAAGGAGTAAAAATCATTTTTGCATCTCGGAAACTTTACCGGCGGATTACAGACTGGTATTGGCGACCCTGTGGGACGGCGGCATCATGCAGTTGATCGGACAGAAATATAAACATTGCGATCCGAAAAAATTGCTCTGCGTACCGATTGAAAGGATCGGTTCGAAATGGAAAATTCAAGTCAAAAATTTACCCGAGATAACGATGAATCTCGTGTTACCGGTAAAGGAGCAATTTAAAGTCTCCAAAGAGATCACGAATCACTATTTATATCTGAACGAAGGAAAAAAGATTTATTTTATCGAAAAACGACACTATAAGAAGTTAAAAAAAGATATAGAGGATTACGCGTTGTTTTATCGAGTCGTGGGGGACGATTGGTGGGAAACGTATCCCAGGCAACGCGATTGTTTGAACTGCGCGAAACCGTTCATGGACCGGTGTGAAGAATTGGAAAAAGAAAACAGGGATTTGAAGAACAAGTTCCAAGAATTACAAAATAAATATGAACAGCGACGCGAAGAAGAAATCAGAGAATTGAAACAGAGATTGAAAATGGCGGAAGAGAAAAATGTTACATTGGAAGAGAAAAATGATATACTTCAGAAAACTGCGGAAGAGAAGATTGACACACTTCAGAAGAAAATCGAACATTTAAGAGAAACCGAAATTGCTGAATTGAAAAGAAGATTATCTGAATTGAAAAGAAGATTATCTAAATATGAAAATCCTTCAATGTAATTTTTTTTTCCTATAAGAATAAAGTAATGATGGCAGATTTAATCCAGCTCTCTCTTTCCGATGATGATTTGACTTTTTACAAAAAATTACAAATTCTACCCAACGATAAGGTCTTTGCGCAGCAGCCGGAATTTGAAAGATTTAAGAAACTCTACACATTGTACAAATTTCATCTGGCTACCCTTCAAAGACCCGAACTGAACATTAAACTGGTATACAATACAGAACACGGATGGCACATGTCGTCCTGCATCAAAAGTATACCCGGAAAAGCACAACCTGACATTTGTACGTGCGAGGAAGATTTTGCTAACGTGGACGATTTTTTCTACCGGGTGCAGCGGGATAAAATCTTTCGGTGTAAGTTATGCAAACGTTACATTCCTGATTGGGAAGAAGCTGCTGTAAACAGGGATAAAGAAGTGGAAGAAGGGGGTCCCTAAAAAAAAAAAAAAAAAAAAAAAAAAAAAATTTTTTTTTTTTTTTTTTTTTTTTTTTTTTTTTTTTTTTCAATTAAAGGGTTTCGCATTTCGGTTCATCGATCCAAATCACTTTGGGATTCGAGCATCCCGTCTTGGACTCGCCCATCAACAGCTGCACCGTCTCTCGGTGTATTTCGAGGGGTTCTCCTTTGCCCATCAAGAGGGTGCCACTTTTTCCCACCGCATACAAGTGTTCGGATTGCGAGCCACCGCGCCGCACAAACAGTTCCAAGCACTCGGTCTTGCCTTCGCGTCGGTAGCGCGACCACAGGATACAGTCGAGCCACTGGCTGGGTGGCACCACCTTCTCGACGACCAGCGAGACCATCGACGAGACGACGGCAGGGGGTTGAGGCGTGGCCCTGCCCACATACAGCGCGTACAAATCGACCAGGTACGAGGGGGGCAGGCGCTCGCAGCCCAGCAGCGTGTATTCGCAGCGGCTTTGGGCCGTCGTCATCACGAGGGTGATTGGTTTCATGGTACAAAAGGGACAGCCATGCAGCGTGAAGCCTCCCCACTTCAACTGGATCTGTCCGGGCTCGACAAACATTCCTTTACTCTGGGTCAGAGCGCTTTTGTCCGGCTCGTGCAGCAGTGGTGCGAGCGACCCTCCAAGAGGCTGGTGATCGTGTCGGGCGGACCCGGCACGGGCAAGAGTTATGTGGTCCGCACCACCCTGGAGCACGTCCGGGACGTGGACCTGCTGAAGATGAGCTTCACGGCCAAGAGCGCTCAGGCGATCGGTGGCCAGACCCTCCATTCGGCGATGAAACTCTATTACCGCAACCCCGTCTACCAGGCGCTCGAACAGGAGCTCCAGGACGAAACGCACCTCCTCGCCACGATCCAGAAGAGTCGGGCCCTCGTCGACGAATTTCATTGTGAACGCGACCCCCACCTCGTGGTCGTCGACGAAATCTCCATGATCCCCGCCTGGTTCCTCTACTGGGTGATTCGCTACTTCCTGGATCGCGCGGACCACCCCCTGCTGGTGGTGTGTCTGGGCGACCCCTACCAACTGAGTCCGGTCCACTCTCCCTTCAACCTGTTCGACGTGACGTTCGAGCGGCCGCCCTGGCCCGTGCACTACCTCACGTTGAGCGAGAGCCAGCGGTTCGTGCCCGAGTACCACGACCTGATCCGTCGGCTCTGTGCCTTGGTCGATCGCGGCGAGGAGACGCCCTTCTTTGCTTTCGTCTGCGACCACTTTCCGGTCGTGGACGACCTGGACGGCCCCCTCCTGTCCCAGGCGCAGCGGGCCATGGCGGCGACCCGCGATTGGGTCCACAAACTGAACGAGTGGTACATTCGCCACATGGTGCCGGGACCCGAAGTGACCCTGAACGACGGGGCGTTGAGGTTGAAGGGGGGCTGTCGCGTGGTGGTGACCGAGAATAACTGTTCGCCCGTCCCCAATGGCACCGAACTCGTCTTTCGAGAGGTGCGCAAGAATCGCGTGATCTGTGTGAACCCTCAGCAGAGGGTGGTCAAAGTGGGCAAAAATTCCCGAGACCAGTATCCCCTCGAGTTGGGGTTTGCCTCCACCATTCACAAATTTCAAGGCGAAACCATTGACACAGACCGAGTGGTCATTCATTTCGGAGGCATCCGATCCAATTTGAATTTGGTGTACACGGCCCTCAGCCGAGTCCGAAAGAGGGAACAAATTGTAGCCATTATTTTGTAAAAAAAAAAAAAAAAAAAAAAAAAAAAAAAAAATAACACAATCATTTTTATTTACAATAAAAAAAATATGATAGTCTACAATAATGACGATCTAAACAATAAAAAAATCTAAAAACACAATCATTTTTATTTACAATAAAAAATATGATAGTCTACAATAATGACGATCTAAACAATAAAAAAATCTAAAAACACAATCACATAAAAAATTATTCTAGTTACAATAATTATTATATAGACACTGATCTAAAAAATTATTCTAGAGTCATTTACGGTATCAAACGTTTCAATTCCTGGATAAGGTCCTCATATTTTTTCTGGTATTCCTGATTCTGTTCTTGGTACGTTTGGAGGAGGTCGAAGGTTTCATCCCAACAAAACGGGCGTATCCACAACGTTTTTAAAAACTGTTGCATCACATTACCGGATTCCACCTGAAGCCTCTTCCACACCTTCGGCTCGAGGGTGAGCAAAGTCTTGTCTTCTTCGAAATAGAGTGGGGTGTCCGCATAGAGAAAATGGGGTGTCGGATGAGGGACGAGTTTGAAGGGTTTGGCGATGGGTAACACAAACTCTTCCTCAATCGGCAGGGTGTCGGTCAAGCGGGTGCCCTGGACTAACCACACTTTGTCTTGTGGGTGGGCCCGCACAAATTTTTCTTGGACACTGAGATGATAATGATAGTGATCGGTGACCTGCCGAAAAAAACCACCCTCGTAAGCAAAGGATAGAATCCACTGGAAAGTCAGCCGAAGAGTTCGATTGATATAGAAATTGCCCAGTCGGGTGTTGAAGGTGCAAGTACTGGGTCGACTGACGGAGCCGATCGCCTCGATGAGGTCATGGGCCGTGTGGAGGGAACGTATTTTCATCCCCACAAATTTAAAGTCGCTGGAAGCAGTCACTAGAATCATGTGTCGGTGCCATTTTTTCTCTTTGGCACCGTCACACCAGCACCAGAAAGGTAACGTGTAGACTCCTTTGGTGTGATACATCAGGTTACGAAAACTGAAATACTGCTCGAATAAAACACTAATGTGATACCATTTGTGGGTGGTTTCGGAAAACTTGCGCACACACTTGGCCGCCAGATGGAGGTTGCCGTCTTCGAACGGCGGTACAGTTTTCCCGTACCAGCTATCGTCGGGTTCCCGGAGAGAAGAGAAGTACATCCAACTGTTCATGAGCGAGTAAAGTTTGACCAACTCCAGATCACGACCCAAAAAAGTCTTTTCGGTTTCCTTGCGAATAGTTTTCCAATCCAACGTTTCGCGCAAACGCTCTTGGTCCGAGTATTCCACGAACGCGTGACACGTTGGACATGCCTGGATCGTGGTCGAGAGACACTGGGGATGAAACTTGTGTCGACACTTCAGTAGAGTGAAGGAGTCCCATGCTTCCACAGGCGTGGAGCAGACGCTACACACAGCCATGTCTGAGAATGTCTCTGCCACTGGGTAGTATATATAGTTGAAAAAAAAAAAAAAAAAAAAAAAAATTTTTTTTTTTTTTTTTTTTTTTTTTTTTTTTTTTCAATTATTTATGGGTGTTGCCACAGGATACCCCAATCATGGAAGAGGAGGATAGCAGCATTCCTTGTGACTATTGTCTGGAAACAGTTGATAATTTGACTGAATTATTCCAACACATGGGTAATCATGGTCGTTTTTTTTGTATTCTCTGTCAAACGACATTTTCTACCTTTACTCTAAGACGACAATATGAGTTACACTCTTGCAAATTTAATAAACCGATGGTGTTAGTAAGTGATTTAAAACCTAGCGCTTATCGCAGCCCCTATTGGATAGCGATCGAGGGAAAAAAGTATTACTTACAAAAGGAAGGAACAGTATTGTTCTCTTGCATCATACATTCACCCATCATCCAGTATTCCATTGCACAGATGCCAAATTCGTTGTGGTTGTTTGTAGATGATAATTCCTTTGATTAAAAAAAAAAAAAAAAAAAAAAAAAAAAAAAAAATTTTTTTTTTTTTTTTTTTTTTTTTTTTTTTTTAATTATAAATTGAGTTTCATTGAGTTTAGATTCAAAAAAACATGGAAGGTGGAATTGTCAATTTCCCCTGCTGTTATCATGGTGACTATTTGTCCAGTTATTCTAATCTCGATGCAAACGTAGAATTGGTATTCCAAAAAATTCTAAATTTTATTGTTCATTATCTTCATCCTGAATTTATTGACCATCTTACTGTAAATTTTAATGAAAGAGAATTAGTTATGTACAATTCGATCCATGGGATGATAAAACAATTTTTGAAACAATATCCAACTGTAATGAAGGTAGAGGATGGAGATATTTATGAAATTTTGCAGGAGCAACTAAATAGCATTTCTGAACGATCGAAAGAACGAAGATCTAAAGTGATAATTGGGGACATGTCGTTACCCTATCACAAAATCGTCTTAGAGTCTCTCATTTTTACAGGAAAATGGATGGCTCATTGCATGAAAACCTATCCTGAAAAGGATAAAGAAATATACATTTGCATGGTGGATATATTAATGAAGTTTTTTAAAGAAGGGAATATATTCAAATGGATTAATCATATGAATTTAATTACAAATGCGTTTGGGAAATATGGAAAAATTGACAATGAGTTTTCAACCATAATTTATAATTCTCCACCCACATCCAATGATGAGTTTTTCTATCGTTTTTCTATCATTCATGTAGCAATTATATTATTTCTTGGTTGGTTAATATATGTTGTAAAAAATTTGTAAAAAAATTATTTGTAATCATAATTGTAACAATAAAATGTTTTAAATATTATTATTTGTTTCATTTTTTTTTACCATCTTTAAAAAGTTGAAAGTGTATTTTGAAAATCCCCCCCCTCCACGGTCGAAGAAGCCATTCCCAGGTTGAGAGCCAAATGAAACAGTGGCATCGGTCCCCCGAGGTTCGGGACCCAGTTCTGGAGTGTCACGGCACGTTTTGCGGGGCACGTTTTGCGGTAGAGGGGTCGGTGCGGCTTTCCAAACGTCCCACCCTATTTCTTTTTTGACTTATTATTTAATTCTGCAAAGAAAAGTCGGTTATTCCTGGATCCCCAAGAGGCGTGAGGGCTATTTAAAATGTGACCATCCCTAGGGAAGTCACTAGATGCATAATTTTCCTTATTTTCATAAGTCAGTGGAGGTAGCTTGTTGGTTCGAGTATGATTATCTAAATGGGGATTATAGCGTTCCGTGTTCATCTTTACTTGAAACCACTCAAAAAAAAAAAAAAAAAAAAAAAAAAAATTTTTTTTTTTTTTTTTTTTTTTTTTTTCGAGTGGGTATAACCTTAAAAAAAAAAAAAAAAAATTTTTTTTTTTTTTTTTTTTTTTTTTTTTGAGTGGGTATAGCCTTTAAAAAAAAAAAAAAAAAAAAAAAAAAAAAAATTTTTTTTTTTTTTTTTTTTTTTTTTTTTTTTAATATATATATATAGAGGAGTTAATTTTGTATGAACGGGCAGAGTAAGATGGCTACTGACAACTTTAACTTTGTCGTTCATTCTCTCTTGCAAGATTCTCTCGCCTTAGCCAGTAAGGGGAAGAGGCGTTGTTTCTTCTTAAAGGATCACCGTAAGAGGAGTTCGAAACTGAGCACCCAAGAGCACGTCCTCAAAAAGAACATCCTAGATCGGATGGTACAACAGTTTCCAACTTATCCGGAACTCGATTCTATTCAGGACACGAAAGATGTCGAATCACAACTCCTCTCTGGATTGAAAGAGATTGACCCTAAAAACGACTCTGTCCATTATCTGATCTATGCCGGAAAGTTTCTATACGAATGCATGAAACTCGTGGAGAAGAATCTTTTTGAAATCGTTGGGGACAGCCTATTTGAATTTCTGGTAAAGGAGCTGAAGTTAACTATGTACGATTTTGCGGAGAGCAGTAGTGAATCCGAGAGCAGTAGTGAATCCGAGAGCAGTAGTGAATCCGAGAGCAGTTGTGACTCGGGAAGCATGGATAATTTGGTGGGGAGCTCAGCAGAAGAGGACGAGAAGATAAATGTACTTTTTGAGTGTGAAATAAAATGATATAAAAACAATAGTGTGTTTTTTTTTCTTTTCATAAAACAAGTAGTCATGGTTAATAAACAGGTTGTTACGGAATTAAGTATATTGGATGATAATGAAACCTTCTATCAAAAAATGAGAGACATGTCTCTCGAACAATTGGAAGGGGAATCGAATCGATACAGACGATACGCCGAACTGTCAGGTGTTATCGACTGTTTCTTAACAACCCGTAAACTACCCCCCGGAACACAGTTGGAGATGAAATGTAGCCCCACCGGTTTTTATCTAGATTTTTGCAATCGAATGTATTTAACAAATTCTAGGAGGAGGGAGAAAGAAAATATGATTCAAGAAGAAGAACCAAAAGAAGAAGAAGAACCCCCTGTTTTGCGACCCGATTCAGAACCGCTTCCAGAAATGGACGCCATACCAGCACAAAGACGTTAAAAAAAAAAAAAAAAAAAAAAAAAAAAAAAAAATTTTTTTTTTTTTTTTTTTTTTTTTTTTTTTTTTTTTAATGAATAAATAATCATTTACCCCTACGACGATGGTTCACAAATAAAAGGACTTTTAAAATTGATCAAATTGTAACAACTGTGGAACTCTCCTAGATTTTACATATCACCTGGGCAGATGAAGAATTATTATGTCCTGCTGATGACGAATAAAAAATTTTTTATGTGGATACAAAAATGTTATTTTGTAACAGGGCTTCGCCGCCTCACGGTCACCCAGCAGACCGGCAGTGACCGAGGTCAGCGGGTTGCCGTGCGAGCGGGGCCAGACACCGTGGGAGGGACCCGGTCAGCGACAGATTTTTTTTCTGATCGGGATAGAATCTATCACTCAAATACCCTTTTGATACAACCCGCGTGGTACTGCAAATTTCAGGGTACTGGCATTTTTTGCACTGGTTGTACTACAAATCATACAGTCGCCGGTAAAAAGAATTTAGCGCCGGGACTCTCGTAGAATTTTTTAAAGTTTATAAATAATCGATATTATGGAATATTGCATCACCCCCATGATTCATCCAACAGCTGCTTCATGGTTGAATGAGATTGGACTGGAAAGCGACAGCTGCGTGACCCCAATGAGTCATACTATTGTTCTCCTTTTTGAAAGGGGTTGAACAATGCTTCATTGTCTGGCTCATCACGGGGATGGAAAGGCCCCATTCATCCAAACCATCTGCTTCAGGGTTGAATGAGAGCGACAGCTGTTGCTTGCGTGACCCCAATGCTGCTTTATTGTGAAAACTCAAACTATTGAAACCTAAGACTACTATATAACAGGCTGAATCATTCGCCGCCATTTGTACGTCAAGTCCGTCATTGCTAAAACTAAGACTATTGCATATGACTGTTATATGAGATTATATAAGACTCTTATATGATAGTCTTAGGTTTGGCAGTGACGAACTACCATATAAGATTATTATATGAGGCTATATAAGATTATTATATAGTAATCTTAAGTTTAGCAATGACGGACTTGACGTACAAATGGCGACGAATGATTCAGCCTGTTATATAGTAGTCTTATTGAAACCAACCGAAGTTGTTCAAAAAATTTTTATTTTCCAATTTCAAAAAACTTTATTCGGAGAGCTGATCAAAAAATTTTTATTTTCCAATTTCAAAAAACTTTATTCGGAGTGGGGCGACTCGAGATCTCTCCAACGGTATCAAGATTATGAAGATCGGCCCATTAGGTTCCGAGATATGAGCGAAAAACCATAAAAACTGGAAGTTGTCAATAAAACGGCGCCAAATTTTGGTACCAATAAAATTCTGAATAGAACTTGAAGAATGCGTGAAAAAGAAGTCCTAGACGTACAAAGCAAGTAAAAATTTCGATTAGACCCACCAGTAAGTTAAAATGTCACTATTAAAATTGGTTCCAGTGGGCGCCAAAACTGCCAAAAATGAAAAAATGCTATGGCGTTACTCTAGTTAAGTGAAAATACAGAAAAAGTAACAACCAACGCGAAATTCCTAGGGTCATTTTGAAAGATAGGGAGAAATTGGAATAGGAAAAGCGCCCTCTGGCGGTGAAAAAAGTGAGGTAACCTGCAGGATGGGGCGACTCGAGATCTCTCCAACGGTATCAAGATTATGAAGATCGGCCCATTAGGGCCCGAGATATAAGCGAAAAACCATAAAAACTGGAAGTTGTCAATAAAACGGCGCCAAATTTTGGTACCAATAAAATTCTGAATAGAACTTGAAGAATGCGTGAAAAAGAAGTCCTAGACGTAAAAAGCAAGTAAAAATTGGGATTAGACCCACCAGTAAGTTAAAATGGGTCATGTTCACTATTAAAATTGGCTCCACTGGTCGCCAAAACTGCCAAAAATGAAAAAATGCTATGGCGTTACTCTAGTTGAGTGAAAATACAGTAAAGGTAAGAACAAACGCGAAAATCCTAGGGTCATTTTGAAAGATAGTGAAAAATTGGAATAGGAAAAGCGCCCTCTGGCGGTGAAAAAAGTGAGGTAACTTGCAGGGTGGGGCGACTCGAGATCTCTCCAACGGTATCAAGATTATGAAGATCGGCCTATTAGGGCCCGAGATATAAGCGAAAAACCATAAAAACTCAAAGTTGTCAATAAAACGGCGCCAAATTTTGGTACAAATAAAATTCTGAATAGAACTTGAAGAATGCGTGAAAAAGAAGTCCTAGGCGTAAAAAGCAAGTAAAAATTGGGATTAGACCCACCAGTAAGTTAAAATAGGTCATGTTCACTATTAAAATTGGCTCCAGTGGGCGCCAAAAGAGCCAAAAATGAAAAAATGCTATGGCATTACTCTAGTTGAGTGAAAATACAGAAAAGGTAAGAACAAACGCGAAAGTGGTAGGATAATTTAGAAAGATAGGGAAAAATTGGAATAGGAAAGGCGCCCTCTGGCGGTCAAAAAAGTGAGGGAGCCTACAGGGTGGGGCGACTCGAGATCTATCCAACGGTATCAAGATTATGAAGATCGGCCTATTAGGACCCGAGATATAAGCGAAAAACCATAAAAACTCAAAGTTGTCAATAAAACGGCGCCAAATTTTGGTACAAATAAAATTCTGAATAGAACTTGAAGAATGCGTGAAAAAGAAGTCCTAGGCGTAAAAAGCAAGTAAAAATTGGGATTAGACCCACCAGTAAGTTAAAATGTGTCATGTTCACTATTAAAATTGGCTCCAGTGGGCGCCAAAAGAGCCAAAAATGAAAAAATGCTATGGCGTTACTCTAGTTGAGTGAAAATACAGAAAAGGTAAGAACAAACGCGAAAATCCTAGGGTAATTTAGAAAGATAGTGAAAAATTGGAATAGGAAAGGCGCCCTCTGGCGGTCAAAAAAGTGAGGGAGCCTACAGGGTGGGGCGACTCGAGATCTCTCCAACGGTATCCAGATTATGAAGATCGGCCTATTAGGACCCGAGATATAAGCGAAAAACCATAAAAACTGGAAGTTGTGGCGCCAAATTTTGGTACCAATAAAATTCTGAATAGAACTTGAAGAATGAAAAAATGTGTAACACCAGTCTTTTCTAAGATCTGTTTTTAAATACCAGTAACATTTATATATTAGTTGTTTTATTGTCTTAATTTAAATGGATGGACATTTGGAATCCACTCTTGATAAAGTTTATTAATAATCAATATACCTCGGAAATATTACATCATTGCTAAAGAGAGGTTGGGACTTGAAAGCGGGCATCTGTCGCTTGCGTGAGTCATCAACGATCCCCCCTGAGACAGGCTGATGTCGCCATTGTTAAACATGCACCTGGTTCCCTCTTTGAAAGGGATTGAACAATGCTTCATTGCCTGGGAGGAAGAGAGCAGTTGCTTGCCAATGAGTCATACATCTCCCCCATCACCCTTATGCTGGTTCCAAACTCCCTTTTTGAAAGGCTTCATTATGTTGTTGAATGAGATTGGCCGTTATATTATACTTGACAGCTGCTGCTTGCCATTGTGTTAAAACTCTTTTTGAAAGCCGTTGAACAATGCTTCATTGTGTTATACTTGAAAGCCCCCATCGTCCATCTGGTCCCTTTTTGAAAGGCACAATGAGATTGGGAAGGGATACTGGCAGCTGTTGCTTGCGTGAGTCATCCTGGTCTCTTTTGACATCATGGTTGAGGCCGTTATACTGGAAAGCGACAGATGTTCCCCCCATCGTGCATCTGGCCATTGAACAATGCTTCATTGTGTTGTTGCCAAAGAGTCATCACGGGGTAGTCTGCTTCATGGTTGAATGAGATTACACTCGAAAGCGACAGCTGCTGCTTGTGTGACCCCAATGCTACTTCATTGTCATACTATTGTCCTTATCATGCACCCTTTTTGAAAGGACAATGCTTCATTGTGTTGGTGCCGGCTTGCCAATGAGTCATCACCCCTTTTAAAAGGCCCCAAACCAAAGACAGCTGCAGAGCAAAGGAAACCCACTCGCCGAAGCTGACAAACTTCGGCGAGTCGGTGAAAGATTTTTTTTGCTCTCTCTCAGAGTCACATCAATGTTATTTGAACCATCATTTTGGTACATCATTTATATTTTCCTTCGAAATTTTAAAATTATTTATATTATATATATATATATATATATATATATATATATATATATATAGCTATTCGATACTAAGTGACATATATAAAATAAAAAATGTGTAACACAGAGCACCAGTTCATCAGTCTTTTCTAAGATCTGTTTTTAAATACCAGTAACATTTATATATTAGTTGTTTTACTGTCTTAATTTAAATGATTAGTTATAGGATGGACGTTTGGAAAGAATGGTTCCACTCTTGATTATATAATTTTTTTAGAGCAAAAGAAAAATCTTTCGCCTAAGCTTTCAAGATTGATAACCCATCATGACAACGCATTCCAATTTTTTTTCAATTTCAAAAAAACTTTATTCGGAGATCTAGCAAGAGACCTTTCAAGATTGATGACCTATCATGACAACGCATTCAAAATTTTTTTTAATTTCAAAAAACTTTATTCGGAGATCTAGCAAGAGACCTTTCAAGATTGATGACCAATCATAACAACGCATTCAAAATTTTTTTTTCAATTTCAAAAAATTTTTATTCGGAGATCGAGCGAAAGAAAAATTTTTTATCGACTCACCAAAGCTTTTAAGGTTGACCAATCGCATTCAAAAAAAAATTTTTTGAAATTGGAAAAAAAATTTTTTAAATGGTTTGTCAGCTTCGGCGAGTCGGTGAAAGATTTTTTTTTGCTCTCTCTCAGAGCAAAAGATCACATCAATGTTATTTGAACCATCATTTTGGTACATCATTTATATTTTCCTTCCAAATTTTAAAATTATTTATATTATATATATATATATATATATATATATATATATATATTATTATTATTATTATATATATATATATATATATATATATATATATATATATATATATATATATATATATTATTATTATTATTATTATATATATATATATATATATATTATTATTATTATTATTATTATTATTATTATTATTATATATATATATATATATATATATATATATATATATATATATATATATAGCTATTCGATACTAAGTGACATATATAAAATAAAAAATGTGTAACACAGAGCACCAGTTCATCAGTCTTTTCTAAGATCTGTTTTTAAATACCAGTTATATATTAGTTGTTTTACTGTCTTAATTTAAATGATTAGTTATAGGATGGACGTTTGGAAAGAATGGTTCCACTCTTGATTATATAATTTTTTAGAGCAAAAGATCGCCTAAGCCCCATCATGACAAGGCATTCAAAAAAAAACTTTATTCGGAGATCTAGCAAGAGACCTTTCAAGACCAATCATAACAACGCATTCAAAATTTTTTTTTCAATTTCAAAAAATTTTTATTCGGAGATCGAGCGAAAGAAAAATTTTTTATCGACTCACCAAAGCTTTTAAGGTTGACCAATCGCATTCAAAAAAAAATTTTTTGAAATTGGAAAAAAAATTTTTTGAATGGTTTGTCAGCTTCGGCGAGTCGGTGAAAGATTTTTTTTGCTCTCTCTCAGAGTCACATCAATGTTATTTGAACCATCATTTTGGTACATCATTTATATTTTCCTTCCAAATTTTAAAATTATTTATATATATATATATATATATATATATATATATATATATATATATATTATTATTATTATTATATATATATATATATATATATATATATATATATAGCTATTCGATACTAAGTGACATATATAAAATAAAAAATGTGTAACACAGAGCACCAGTCTTTTCTAAGATCTGTTTTTAAATACCAGTTATATATTAGTTGTTTTACTGTCTTAATTTAAATGATTAGTCGTTTGGAAAGAATGGTTCCACTCTTGATTATATAATTTTTTAGAGCAAAAGATCGCCTAAGCCCCATCATGACAAGGCATTCAAAAAAAAATTTTATTCGGAGAAGAGTCGCCCCCATCATGACAACGCATTGAAATTTTTTTTTTAATTTCAAAAAAAATTTTATTTGGAGATTGAGCGAAAGAAAATTTTTTTATCGACTCACCAAAAGCTCCAAGAAAAATTTTTTTGAAATTGGAATCGTTTGTCATGTAGAATTTTTTAAAGTTTATCCTCGGAGCATCATTGCTAAAGAGAGGTTATACTTAAAAGCGGGCTGCTGGCGTCCCCCTGAGACAGGCCGCCATTGTGAAACATGCACCCAGGGCCCGGGAGGAAGAGAGCAGTTGCTTGCCCATGAGTCATCCCCCCTGAGACAGCCGCCATTGTCCTTTTTGAAAGGGCCCGGGAGAGCAGCTGCTTGCCAATGAGTCATACATCTCCCCCACCTGGTTCCTTTTGAAAGGCTTGCATCCACAAACTCAATGAGAGCTGCCTCATCGCCCCCTGAGACAGGCCTCCCTTTTGAGAGAGGCTGAATGCACAAACTCAATGCTCCGTTTTGAAAGGGCCGTTGAACAATGCCCGTGCGATGGCCAGGTGGTTCCATGCATCTGGTCCCTTTTGAAAGGGCCAATGAGTCATCTCTTTTCAAATCTCATTACCCACACAGAAATTATCCCACACCTTCAATGTTTATTATATTATTTATTTATCGGTATTAGAAAATGAAAACAATGAGTCACACGATTGCTTCAAATCTCAAATGGACATTGCCCTGAATCCACACAGAAATTATCCCACAATATTACCTTCAATGTTTATATATATATATATATATATATATATATATATATATATATATATATATATATATTATTATTATTATTATTATTATTATTATTTATTTATTTATTTATTTATTTATTTATTTATTTATTTATTATTTTTTATCTATTACGGTATCAGAAAATGAAAACAATGAGTCACATGATTGCTTCAAAACTCAAATGGACATTACCCTGAATACATCTGATATGGAATCCACATAGAAATTATACTCCCCTTCAACATTTAGAGAAATGCTAAAATATAAGTCATCCAACTGGTCAAATAAAATTAGAAAACATTTTAAATGTGAACCAGTGTATTACCCATCATAGATAAAAAGTAGAAAATGTGTTAATATTTTCAATATGTCAGAAAATGAAAACAATGAATCACATAATTACTTCAAATCTCAAATCTCTGTCTGATGTGAACTATCGTTATTATCAGCTTCACACAGAAATTTTAAAATATAAAATGTTTAAAGAAATTTTTAAAGAATATGTTTAAAGAAATTTTAAAATATATAAATCATAAATTATATATATATATATATATATATATATATATATATATATAATATAAAATATTTTTTGATGGACTCACCCTTAAAGTGTATCGAAAACAACCCTCATGATGATTGCGATCTGGTTCTAAAAAAAACCCTAAAGATAAACACGTCGAAAAAAGTATTTATTGATAGCATAAAAATGACAATGTTTTTGTCTAAAATGACATAAAAAAATTATCCAAAAAGTTTTCTGAACACATCTAAAATGTCCAAAATGTTTTTTGAGCACATCTAAAATGTCCAAATGTTTTTTACACAGATCCAAAATGTTTTTCTCAAAATCATCACAAAATGTTTTTTGTACACATCCAAAATGTTTTCACAAAATGTCACATCTAAAATGTCACATCTAAAATGTTTATTCACACAAAATGTTTTCATCCAAATCACAAAATGTTTTTGCACCCTCCTCAGGAAACAGGGCGTCCGAGATCTCCCTCGGCAAAAAGAGTCGGGCGTGTTCCAGGTCGAACCACAGTGCGTGCTCCACGCGTCCTTCGCCCGTGGGCCATTGCCATCCGAGAATGTCTCGCGTGGTTAGCGTGGCGAACCCGTAGACCGTCTTTTCGAGGGTCGGGCTGTCCCTCTGCACGCTCACGAAATCCCTCTCCAGCGTGCCCACGTACAGCAGCGTCCGACTGCGGGCGCAAGCCCGGGCGACGTCCGCGGCCCGCAGAAACAGCCGGCCGTCTCGCGTGCGAAGCATCAGGAAAGTGCAGTCGAGCGGGGGATAACCTGTGTAAGAGAGCGCCATGACTGCATCTGATTGTGAGAAGGAAAGTGTTCTCTTGTAACTGAGGAAGTTTCAGGGGGGGGGGGGGGGGTGGAGCCAACGGCAGGAAAGGAGGTCAGCCAATGGTTGGGAAGGATCCGCCCACTGAGCCAATCGTAGGAAAGGAGGTCACCAAGGGTTGGGAAGGAGGTTGTCAACCAATAGCAGGGTGGCAGGAAAGGAGGTCAACTGGTCTTCAAAAGTCGCTTCCAACGAAGCCTTCTCTCTCATTCTCACCATGGAAAGAGTCGTGGATATCTTCCCGCAGACGGTTTCGGAGGTGTCGGCGGCTCTCACGCCGCTCTCCACTCCCAACTACAACAATCTGCACGAGGACTCGGATTTGACGCCCTTCATCATCGCCATGACCAGTGCCGACAAAGTCTATTATTATGTCCAGAAGTACAGTCAGCACTATCTGAAGCATTTCGCCGACACGGTGAAAGGCGCCCTCTGCAACCAAGGCGCCCGCGTCAAGCCTTGGACGTATGCCGACAACAAGTTGAAGCGGGTGCCCGACCAGTCCCTGAAACGCAACACAGACGTCCGAACGGGCTTTGTGATGGGCCGCACCTTTCTGGTGAAGAGTGCCTTCACCTTTGGCCACCGCACCGTCAAGCCGGCCACGGGCCACGTTCTCCAGACGCACGTGGCCCCGATCATGTTCCATTTCGTGCGCAGCAAGACTCCCCTCGGCATCCAAGAGAAACACTTTCATGCGAAGCGGGAGTACGATTACAGTGCTCGGAGACTGCAACCGAACCAAACCTATTATTGTGCTTCCGGACTCGAGTACGTGCTCTACACCATCCAGAAAACACTGTTCCGAGTGACGGTCGTGCCTGCCCAAGACGAAGAGTGGCTCACGAAGCAAGGATGGCTGGATCCCCGAAAAACAGAAGCCACCGCCTCCCGAAAGCGCCGTCGCACGTCGGAGGACGACTCGACTTGCAAAAAGCCCAAGATCAGCTACGATCCACCGCAGACACCCTACGTGTACGACCGGCACTCGGACGAAGAGGAGCCGCCCACTCCTTATGTGTACGACCCGCAACCTTCGACATCCTCGGGCAAAAGGTCCTACCATCCACCGCCCACTCCCTATGTGTACGACCGACAGCCGGACGAGGAGCAAAGGCCTGCTTCGGATGTGGACTATGAGGACATCAGCAGTCCAGAACCTGTTGTGCCGTCTCCCTTTCTGGTACCGAACGTGCCGCCTCCTGTCGTGCTACCTCCTGCCAGTGACCCTGTGCTTCCTGCCAGTGACCCCCCTGCCAGTGACTCTGGGGTGCTCTCCCCTTTCGTCGTGCCACCCCCTGCCAGTGACTCTGGGGTGATGCCACCGCCCCCTGCCCCCCTAGTGATGCCCGACCCCTTGGCGGACTTTGTGAACAGTGTGTCCTTCGAGGATTTAGAGAAGGCGACGTGGTGGGACGAATGGATCGTCTCCGTCGCAGTGCCCCCCACTGGAGGGGTTGTGAGCCCTCCGGCTTCAGTAGAACAGGTCAAATTTTACCAGAGCCTGACGGAACTGAAACATTGGAATACTCATTATCCGCCGCCGCCGATATGCCACGGCGTCCAGTCGAAAGAAGCTCCTCTTGACCTCAGCATGTGTAAACCTATCCATGGGTGAGTCTTTTGTAATCTTGTGTAGATGAAAAATAAATAAGTGGGTAGTTGGAGGTGATCCAACAGCCTAAAAAATATTCTATTGTTGTTTATTATGATTGTCGAATATTTTTATTTTAAAACTAAAGATAATCCCAAACTTTTTTTTTTTTTTTTTTTTTTTTTTTTTTTTTTTTTTTAAATCTTGAGATCTCATTCAACTCTGACGGATGACCATTAAACTGTGGCGCCAAATTTTGGTACAGCTATTGCGTTACTCTAGTTGAGTGACAATCAACGCGAGGGTCATTTAGAAAGATAGGGAAAAATTGGACTAGGCCGGTGACAGGGTGGGCCGACTCGAGATCTCTTCAACGGTGTCCAGATTATGAAGATCCGCCCATTAGACCCCGAGATATAAGCGAAAAACCATAAAAACTGGAAGTTGTCAATAAAACGGCGCCAAATTTTGGTACCAATAAAATTCTAAATAGAACTTGAAGAATGCGTGAACCTAGACGTACAAAGCAAATAAAAATTGAGATTAGACCCACCAGTAAGTTAAAATGTGTCATGTTCACTATTAAAATTGGCTTCAGTGGGCGCCAAAACTGCCAAAAATGAAAAAATGCTATTGCGTTACTCTAGTTGAATGAAAATACAGAAAAAGTAACAACCAACGCGAAAGTGGTAGGATAATTTTGAAAGATAAGGAAAAATTGGAATAGGAAAGGCGCCCTCTAGCGGTGAAAAAAGTGAGGGAGCCTACAGGGTGGGCCGACTCGAGATCTCTCCAACGGTATCCAGATTATGAAGATCGGCCTATTAGGACCCGAGATATAAGCGAAAAACCATAAAAACGCAAAGTTGTCAATAAAACGGCGCCAAATTTTGGTACAAATAAAATTCTGAATAGAACTTGAAGAATGCGTGAAAAAGAAGTCCTAGGCGTAAAAAGCAAGTAAAAATTGGGATTAGACCCACCAGTAAGTTAAAATGTGTCATGTTCACTATTAAAATTGGTTCCACTGGTCGCCAAAACTGCCAAAAATGAAAAAATGCTATGGCATTACTCTAGTTGAGTGAAAATACAGAAAAGGTAAGAACCAACGCGAAAGTGGTAGGGTCATTTTGAAAGATACGGAAAAATTGGAATAGGAAAGGCGCCCTCTGGCGGTGAAAAAAGTGAGGGAGCCTACAGGGTGGGCCGACTCGAGATCTTTCCAACGGTATCCAGATTATGAAGATCGACCCATTACGGCCCGAGATATAAGCGAAAAACCATAAAAACGGGAAGTTGTGGCGCCAAATTTTGGTACCAATAAAATTCTGAATAGAACTTGAAGAATGCGTGAACGTAAAAAGCAAGTAAAAATTGGGATTAGACCCACCAGTTGTGTCATGTTCACTTGAGCCAAAAACCGTAAAAAACTGGGACCCTTAGATTGGACAAGACAATTAAAACTTAATAAAAATCTACATAAAACTTTCTCTGTAAACATAATGCATCTCGTATACTTTGTATTCAAACAAGTCACTATACGAAATAAAAATTAAATCTTTCTTTTGAATCAGATTACATTTTGCTCCACTACATATATGTTTCACACAAGGGACGTTGAACTGGTAACAGATGGATGATTTATATTCAGGCCAGGCCAGATGTTCGTTGAGGGGAACATTTCTTTTACACAATGGATGATCTACTTTCCAAAGACCCAGGAGTGAAGCAGCTGTCTTTGAATGAATGGGGCTTTTCAAAAGAGACCCGGTCCCCGTGATGACTCATTGGCACAACACAATGAAGCATTGTTCACCCTTTCAAAAAGGGGGAACAATAGCCACAGCTGTCACACAAGCTTCCCAATCTCAGAGAGTTTTTTAAGTAGACCAGGCAGACTTTGCAGGGATCGTGACGTCACCGTCAGAGATGACCTACTTTGCAGGGCTCGCATCGCGCTCGTGACGTCACCGTCAACCAATCGCATCGCTCGTGACGTCACCGTCCTCGTGAGGCTGGCTTGGCGTCCCCTGCGATCGTTCATTGCTCTCCCGGCAGCCATTGAAGGTAAGTGTCTTTCTGTGGTGAATGTTTTTAGGGTCTTTCAAATGTTTTTAATAAGAAAATGTTTAAACTATAATTTGAAAGGTTCTTATTATGTGCTCCCCATCCATTTTAAAAAATTATAGGACTCTAGTTTGAAAGGTGTTTTTATAGTCAACTGAATAAACAAAACCCCCAGTTAAATGGTTTGATTTGGAAACTGTAAAATAATAATTTCCCTGGCATTTTTGAAAACAATTGTTAAATACTTATTGTAATAAGACAAAAGTTTGAAATGTATGGTTCAACTGTGGGACCAGAAAGATTTAAATCAAATTGATGAATTTTTCAAAATGGGTCTATTCTCATTTGTATTTATGTTGTACACCATCCTTAAAAGGTTGTGAATAATGGTTGAAAGGGATTATGTTTAAACTATAGTTTGAAAGGTTTAAAAAATATTGGTCAATTTTATGTTCTTATTATGTTGTATTGCTTCAACACACCCCATCCATTTTAAAAAATTATATGACTATAGTTTGAAAGGATTGGTCCTTAAAATATATAATGTTTTTATAGTTCAACTGAATAAACAAAACCCCAACATGGGGCGATTACAAGTAAATTGTTTGATTAAACTTTTTGAAAACTGTAAAATAATAATATGGGAAATAAAAATTTTTCAATTTCCCTGGCATTTTTGAAAACAATTGTTATATACTTATTGTAATAAGACAAAAGTTTGAAATGTATGGTTCAACTGTGGGACCAGAAAGATTTAAATCAAATAGGTTCTTGATGAATTTTTCAAAATGGGTCTATTCTCATTTGTATTATGTTGTACACCATCCTTAAAAGGTTGTGAATAATGGTTGAAAGGGATTATGTTTAAACTATAGTTTGAAAGGTTTAAAAAATATTGGTCAATTTTATGTTCTTATTATGTTGTATTGCTTCAACACACCCCATCCATTTTAAAAAATTATATGACTATAGTTTGAAAGGATTGGTCCTTAAAATATATAATGTTTTTATAGTTTGACTGAATAAACAAAACCCCAACTGGGGGCGATTACAAGTAAATTGTTTGATTACACTTTTGAAAACTGTAAAATAATAATATGGGAAATAAAAATTTTTCAATTTCCCTGGCATTTTTGAAAACAATTGTTATATACTTATTGTAATAACACAAAAGTTTGAAATGTATGGTTCAACTGTGGGATCAGAAAGATTTAAATCAAATATGTTCTTGATGAATTTTTCAAAATGGGTCTATTCTCATTTGTATTATGTTGTACACCATCCTTAAAAGGTTGTGAATAATGGTTGAAAGGGATTATGTTTAAACTATAGTTTGAAAGGTTTAAAAAATATTGGTCAATTTTATGTTGTTATTATGTTGTATTGCTTCAACACACCCCATCCATTTTAAAAAATTATATGACTATAGTTTGAAAGGATTGGTCCTTAAAATATATAATGTTTTTATAGTTTGACTGAATAAACAAAACCCCAACTGGGGGCGATTACAAGTAAATTGTTTGATTAAACTTTTGAAAACTGTAAAATAATAATATGGGAAATAAAAATTTTTCAATTTCCCTGGCATTTTTGAAAACAATTGTTATATACTTATTGTAATAAGACATAACACAAAAGTTTGAAATGTATGGTTCAACTGTGGGACCAGAAAGATTTAAATCAAATATGTTCTTGATGAATTTTTCAAAATGGGTCTATTCTCATTTGCATTATGTTGTACACCATCCTTAAAAGGTTGTGAATAATGGTTGAAAGGGATTATGTTTTAACTATAGTTGGATATGATTTTGAAAAATTTGAAACTATAGTTTGAAAGGCCATTTTAAAAAATTATATGTGTTTATCTTAAAATGATAGTTTGAAAGGATAAAATGATGTCCTTAAAATATATTATGTTTTCAATAATGAGTTTGAAAGCTTTCAACTGAATAAACAAAACATTTGTTGCCCTTTGAATAACAACTATAGTTTGAAAGGGTTCACACCACACCCCACCAAATGGGCGAACCATTTAAAAAAATCCTTAAAATGTCAGTTTGAAAAGTGTATTAATGTTTTATAACTATATTAAAATTTTTTCTCATACCTCCGATGCTCACAGCTCCCTGTTCAAATAAATGTGATTTGAAATACCTGTTCCAAATGTCTTGTAAATGTCCATTCCTCTCACGGTCTGTCTCTATCCGTCCATACAGTGTGTACGCATTTATATATGTAAAAAAAAAAAAAAAAAAAAAAAAAAAAAAAAAAATTTTTTTTTTTTTTTTTTTTTTTTTTTTTTTTCTGAAATTTTTTTTTTTTTTTTTTTTTTTTTTTTTCGTCTATATCAGCGACCCGCACTTCAGCACTTGGCGGAGAGGGTCCCAATGTGCATGTCGGAGGCGGCAGAGTCGAGGAAGGATTCTCGGTGGTCATTTCTAGTGGCTACTTCTGGGAACACGTGCTCTGCCCCCCGAGGCATCCACCTACACAGCCCCCCCTGGGGACTGCAGAGTCGTGGAAGGCTTCCTGGTGGTCATTTCTAGTGGCTACGTTTGGGAACATGTACTCTGCTTCCCCCCCCTCCCCCCTCCCGAAAGTCCCCCCCTCCCCCCTCCCCACATTCACACACTCTCCACTCGGACCCTTCTGCCAGCTTTAGGTTAGTTTTTTAGTGTGTAAGATACACCGGGCGGTGGAGCTGTCGACATGGATGGTCTACGTTGTTATGCCCGTAGACCCGCAGCTGCCATCTAACACTTCTTTTTTCTTTTTTTGTGTGGACATTAAAGATTGAAAAAGTGTCTCTGTCTCATTTATTCACACCAACACAAACACCCCACATTAGTTTTAGTATTAGTGTTTTAGTGGCCCCGGGGGAACGCCCTTTCACTCTGTGCGAGCAGTCCCTTTAACTGAAGCCCATCGTTGGCTCCTACCTAAGCGGCAGTCTCGTGCAGTACCTAAGAGGCTGATCCCGGGGTGCGAGAGAGCGCGACCTGCCAGTGTTAGGTTAGGTTTAGTGTTTAGTGGTAGGTTTAGTGTTTTTTAGTTTTTAGCACATCAGTACATCGGGCGGTGGAGCCGAGGATCAGGCTGCCATCTGACACCTCTATTTTTTGTTTTTTTGTTTGGACATTAAAAAGTGAAAAAGTGTCTCTGTCTCATTTATTCACACCAACACAAACACCCTCTTAGTGATGTAAGATTAGTTTTAGTGTTTAGTTAAGCGCGAGTGTTTAGTTTTTAGTGTTTTAGTTTTTAGAGGCCCCCCCGGGGGAACGCCCTTTCACTCTGTGCGAGCAGTCCCTTTCACTGAAGCCCATCGTTGGCTCCTACCTAAGTGGCAGTCTCGTGCAGTACCTAAGAGGCCGACCCTGGGGGGGGGAGAGAGCGCGGCGCAAGAAGCGATCATAGAAGGAGAAAAGGTAAGTCCATTCATTGTTGTTGTGCATAACTGTATGGACAAATGGTTTTCAAAACAAATGATTGTGTGGTTTTCAAAATGACAAATGTGTGGTTTTAAAAACAATAGTGTGAAATGATTTTAAAAACAAATGTGTGGTTTTCAAAATGACAAATGTGTGGTTTTAAAAAACAATAGTGTGAAATGGTTTTAAAAACAAATGTGTGGTTTTAAAAACAATAGTGTGAAATGGTTTTAAAAACAAATGTGTGGTTTTCAAAATGACAAATGTGTGGTTTTAAAAAACAATAGTGTGAAATGGTTTTAAAAACAAATGTGTGGTTTTAAAAACAACGGTTTTCAAAATGGTTTTAAAAACAATGGTGTGAAATGGTTTTAAAAACAAATGTGTGGTTTTCAAAATGACAAATGTGTGGTTTTAAAAACAACGGTTTTCAAAATGGTTTTAAAAACAATGGTGTGAAATGGTTTTAAAAACAAATGTGTGGTTTTCAAAATGACAAATGTGTGGTTTTAAAAACAATAGTGTGAAATTTTTTTTAAAAAACAAATGTGTGGTTTTAAAAACAACGGTTTTCAAAATGGTTTTAAAAACAATGGTGTGAAATGGTTTTAAAAACAAATGTGTGGTTTTCAAAAACAAATGTGTGGTTTTAAAAACAATGGTGTGTTTTAAAAACAATGGTGTGACAATGGTGTGTTTTTAAAACAATGGTTTTAAAAACAATGGTGTGACAATGGTGTGTTTTAAAAACAATGGTTTTAAAAAACAATGGTGTGTGTCTTTTAAAAATGGTTTTAAAAAACAATGGTGTGTGTCTTTTAAAAATGGTTTTAAAAAACAATGGTTTTAAAAATGGACACTCAAATAAGGGTTTGAAGCGACGCCCCCCTGTGTGGGGGCGCCCCGGGTCCCACTGAAAATGAAGGGTGTCACGTGTATGTGGCGGGTGGTGGAGGGAGGCCCTGGGCCCATGGCCCGGGGCCGCGCCACAGAGTGTTGAAGGGTGTCACGTGTATGTGGCGGGTGGTGGAGGGAGGCCTCGGGCCGATGGCCCGGGGCCGCGCCGCATACCACAATTGTGTTTAAAAAATTTTTTAACTTTCATTTTCCTTTAGTGGTTTTGCACAATTCAAACACGCACGACAGGATGAAATAGATAATAATTTGTCTTAGAGAACATCGAAAATTCCCACCAGTCCGTGGGACGGTCGAAAATTTTTAGAGGGTCGTATATCGGGTAAATGCTTGACTTGGATCGATGTGCTTCATGGGAATAGTTTTTGTGGGTTGACGTGTTTGTATAGTCCATTCCATGATACCATAACCAATGCCAATCTAAAATTTTTTTTTTCAATTTCAAAAAAATTTTATCCGAGCTTTCAAGATTGACCACAACGTATTCAAAAATTTTTTTTTTTCAATTGCAAAAAAAAATTTATCCGAGCTTTCAAGATTGACCACAAGGCATTCAAAAAGTTTTTTTTTTCCAACAATTTTATCCGGCAAGAGAAAAGTTTTTCACCGACTCGCCAAAGCTTTAAAAAAAAAAAAAAAAAAAAAAAAAAAAATTTTTTTTTTTTTTTTTAAGTAGGTAAAAAAAAAAAAAAAAAAAAAAAATTTTTTTTTTTTTTTTTTTTTTTTTTTTTTTTTTTTTTTTTTACTAGGTCAAAAAAAAAAAAAAAAAAAAAAAATTTTTTTTTTTTTTTTTTTTAAAGTTTTGGCGAGTCGGTGAAAAACTTTTCTCTTGCCGAATAAAATTGTTGGGAAAAAAATTGTTTTGAATGCCTTGTGGTCAATCTTGAAAGCTTTGGTGAGTCGGAATGTGTTGTGGTCAATCTTGAAAGCTTTGGCGAGTCGGATAAAATTTTTTTTGAAAT
Source organism: Salticus scenicus (assembly GCA_963930645.1). Taxonomy (NCBI): domain Eukaryota; kingdom Metazoa; phylum Arthropoda; class Arachnida; order Araneae; family Salticidae; genus Salticus; species Salticus scenicus. The sequence goes on from OZ005652.1 coordinate 176,549,790, forward strand.
TGAAAAAAAATTTTTGAATGCGTTGTGGTCAATCTTGAAAGCTCGGATAAAAATTTTTTGAAATTGGAAAAAAAAATTTTTGAATGCGTTGTCATGACCGACTCGCCGAAGCTTTCAAGATTGATGATAAAGCATTCAAAAAAAATTTTTTTTTCAATTTCAAAAAAATTTTATTCGGAGACCTAGCGAAAGAAAAATTTTTTATCAACTCACCAAAGCTTTCAAGGTTGACCAACACATTTAAAAAAAATTTGAAATTGAAAAAAAAAATTGTTGAATAGTTTGTCAGCGTCGGTGAAAGATTTTTTTGTTCTACCTCAGTCACCGACTCTTTCCTTTTAAGATTTGAAGTAATTGTTTTCATTTTCTGATACCATTTTATTTGAATTCTATCGATTATATACTGAGAATCCAAAATGGTGGTATCACATCATTTATATTTTGTTGGATTAAAGGTGAGTATAATTTCTGTGAGGTGTTTTCATTTTCTGATACTATATTGAAAATATTACCATTTCATTTTGCTCACAAAAGTTTTGAAATTATTTATATTATATATAAATTATATATATATATATATATATATATATATATTAATTATTGTTATTATTATTATTATTATATAGCTATTCGATACTAAGTGACATATATAAAATAAAATAAAAGTGTAACACAGATCACCCTAAGATTCAGTAACATTTATATATTAGTTGTCTTAATTTAATTCACTCTTGATTATATCCGATAAACTTTAAGGAATATGTTTTTTATTTTGAATATCCAATATTGGTAAGTAATTGAATGTAAAAAAATGGGACTGGACAAGGTATTGTGGGGGTTAACCCCCACAATACCTTGTCCAGTCCCATTTTTTTACTTTAAAAAAACAAACAACTTTAAAAAAAAAACAAACAAACTGTAATAACAATAAAATATTTTTATTTATATACAATTATTTACATTTTTTTATATACAACATTTTTTATATACAACATTTTTTATATACAACATTTTTTATACAACAGGAGAAGAAGAAGAGGGGAGGGCTTTCATTACTTCTCTCATAAAGAGTGTGTGTTCTTTTTTCAATTGTAAATATTGTGTATGCAATCTATTTAATTTAAAATTAAAATCTATGGAGTAATTTAAATTTTTTAAGTCTTTGATATGTTTAGCTGATTGGTTGAATTTTTTAAATGATTTTCGTAATTTTTTTTTAAGTTTTAAAGATAATTTTTTAACTAATGGAAATTTCAGGGCACTTACGGATTTTCTTCCTCTTCTTCTCCTGGAGGGGCCGGGGACTGGTGAGGCGGCCACAGAGGAAGGACTAGGTGAAATGGCTGCGGGAACCGAGGAGCTGGTGACGGTAGCGGCGGATGAGGAGGCGGTGGCTGATGAGGATGTGGCGGTTGCAGAGACTGATGAGGAGGTGGCGGTTGCAGAGTCTGATGAGGCGGTGGCTGATGAGGGACCAGAGGCGGTGGCGGTGGCAGAGGCGGTGGATGAGAGGGCGGCCGCGGCCCTTAAACAATTCCAAAATTCGGGCTCAAAGCGCGTAGCCCGAAGTTCCTGCAGAGAAATAAACTGAGGGCCGGCAGAGGAAGAGGCGGTGGGAGCAGCAGAGGAAGCGGCAGAGGACCCTTCGCTGGAGCGCAGCAGTTCCTCCACGCTCGGCAAATCCGGACTGCTGGAGCGGGAGGTGTCCGAAGATAGCTGAATCTGCTCGGGGATATCCAGCTGCCCCTCCAGTCCTGCATAGTAGAATTCGAACCGGCAGAGGGGGCACTGGGCTTCCGAATAGCTCCGCGCATGATGGAGTAGGCGCCGGACACACGTCGTGTCGAACATGTGTCCGCAGCGAAGGGTAAACCCATTCCAAGAAGAGAGAGACTCGTAACAAATAGAGCACTCCATCTCGACTGACTCGGTAAACGGAAAGCCGCTCTAGACGTTCGCGAGGCCCCGCCTCCGCGTGTCGGGAGGAACCAATGGGAGCGAGTGGACAACGTTTTATTCAGAAAAAATGATTGAATCTTCACTGGGGATTTTATTTGAGATCAACTTTTTATTCAGAAAAAATCATTGATTTATCATTATTATTATTATTATATCTTCACTGGGGATTTTATTTAAGATCAACTTTTTATTCAGATATTAATAAAAATTATTTATTTATTATTATTATTATTATTATATCTTCACTGGGGATTTTATTTAAGATCAACTTTTTATTCAGATATTAATAAAAAATTATTTATTATTATTATTATTATTATTATTATATGGGGATTTTATTTGAGATCAACTTTTTATCCATCAAAAAATTATTTATAATTATTATTAATATATACACTAAGCGACAAAAAAAAAGCCGCACTGCAGAAAAAATGACTTATACCTTTTTTATTTGTAATAACTTTAAAATTAATGTTTGAAACAAATAAAACTGTCTTGTTTGCATAATACCAAAGGTATGAAGTGATACCTATGTATATTTTCGATTTAATAATTCGCTTTATTGCACTTTACGAAGTACTTTTTAAAAATCTGCATAAAACTTTCTTTTTGAACATAATGCAATAACTATACACTTCGCATTCTATTATGATTTATTATATGAAATAAACAATTTATATTTTAATATATGAAATAAAACTATTCATTTGTTAGATTTAAGCAATTTTTTGTTAAAAATATTTATTCTGCATTGGGTTAATTCCACCTTTATATGGAATTACTGCATTAATGCGCAATGGCATAGTTTTATACAGTGTTTTAATATAAATCTCAGAAATTTCAATGTGCCAAATATCACAAATAAATTTTTCTAGTTCTGGCAGAGTTATAGGCTGCAAATTTCGAATCCTCTCCCCTCTCCCCGCCTTTTTATAGACGAAACATTTTCGAGCGGATCGCGATTTTCACCATTTCCATGTCTGGTAAAGAATAAATTCTACTATATCCTTTGTGGTATTTAACTTAAAGTGAAAAAAAGTATGATTACTTACAGAATTATAGGTTCTCATGGGAATGTATAAGAAATTTTGACAATTTGAAGTGAATAAACTTACCACAGACGCCGTGTAGTAAGGTGCCTTATTATCTTCAAATGCTGTTTACGGAAATGTCTAAGATGCCTCCAAAATAGTCGGTCAGGCACCACTTTTATGCAGATTGTGTTTTATTTCGAGTTAATTGATCCCTTGAGCATAAAAATTTCCCCGAGTGTTTGAAAAAGTTATGCACCTCCGTACCATAATGTACGGAGAACGTGTCACTGTTTTAAAAGTGCGATTTTCATTAAGTCGGTCACATTTTCGTCTTCATTCTAGCTTTTTTCAACAGCACGAAAGAAAGAAAACTTGATTTATCAGAGAAAACCAGTTCAGCCTAATAATTAACTGATAATGTTTTTAAATTTTGGTCAACTAAAGTATTGTTTTTTTCTAATTCTTTTCCTTAATAATGGCTTTTTTCGCAGACCTTCCGTTCTTTAACCAGCTTTGTTTAATTGTTCCCGCATTGTTTTTGAAGAAAGTAATTTACTATACACTTTTTAAAAATCTTTTTTAAGTTCTGAACATGATACAAATCGATTTTTTAAACATTCGCATTTTAACTTGCGGTTATCTTGCTTGGATGAACAACATGACCGCCTAAAGCCAAATTCCCAGTTTAAACGGCCAAAAAAATTTATATTTTGCTAAAATTCATTTTACCAATATTTCGTTAGCATTTAATTATTTTGCCATCTCACGTATTAAAATATTTTTTGATTTTCATTTAAAAATTAATACTTTTTGTGTCATTGTTAACTGCCTTATTCTTACCATTTTTGAAATAAATTCTAAAATTACAATTTTCCTGACAATTGCATTTTGTTTTTAACACTAGACTCAAAGCTAAAGTGTATGTGGAGGACAACATAGTAAAATTTGTTCGAAAATTTGCTTTTTAAACGATAAAATTGGCGGTTGTAGAAGGCGAAAAGGAAAACATCCAAGTGCGGCTTTTTTTTGTCGCTTAGTGTATTATGTATATGGATGAATGGGGCCTTTCAAAAGGGTCCCCGTGATGACTTATTGGGGGCAGACAATGAAGCATTGTTCAATGGCCAGGTGCACGAGGGGGGGAGGTGCTTTCAAGTATAACGACCAACCTCATTCAACCATGATGTCTTTGGATGAATGGGGCCTTTCAAAAGGGACCAGGTGCATTGAATCCCCGTGATGACTCATTGGCATAACACAATGAACCCTTTCAAAAAGAGTACGATGGCAACAGCTGTTTGGATTGGGGTCACGCAAGCAGCAGATGCCCGCTTTCGGGTATAACGGCCAATCTCATTCAACCATGAAGTAGCTGTTGGATGAATCATTGGGGTGCAATATTTCCGAGGCAATATTGATTCCCATTGTGCCTTTCAAAAAGGGACCAGGTGCACGATGGGGGCTTTCAAGTATAACACAATGAAGCATTGTGCTTTCAAAAAGGGTTTTAACACAATGGTGCAAGCAGCAGCTGTCAAGTAGAATAGAACGGCCACAACACAATGATCCTTTCAAAAAGGGAGGCCTGTCTCAGGGGGCGATGAGACAGCGGCCTCAAAAGGGACCAGGTGGATGGAATCCCGTGAGGGATGACTCATGGGTAAGCAGTTGCCTTCCCAATCGCCTGACAATGAAGCATTGTTCAAAAGGGATGAGGGAGGAACAATGGTCTTTTATTCGCAACCAGCATAACGGTTCTTTCCCACCAGATCCTAATCACCCCGTGATGGGGGAGATGTATGACTCATTGGCAAGCATCTGCTCTCTTCCTCCCAGACAATGAAGCATTGTTCAATCCCTTTCAAAGAGGGAACCAGGTGCATGTTTAATAATGGCGGCGTCAGCCTATCTCAGGGGAGGATCGTTGATGACTCACGCAAGCGGCAGCTGCCCGCTTTCAAGTCCCAACCTCTCTTTAGCAATGATGTAATATTTCCAAGGCATATTGATTATTAATAAACTTTAAAAAATTCTATATAATCAAGAGTGGATTCCATCCATTTAAATTAAGACAATAAAACAACTAATATATAAATGTTACTGGTATTTAAAAACAGATCTTAGAAAAGACTGGTGTTACACATTTTTTCATTCTTCAAGTTCTATTCAGAATTTTATTGGTACCAAAATTTGGCGCCACAACTTCCAGTTTTTATGGTTTTTCGCTTATATCTCGGGTCCTAATAGGCCGATCTTCATAATCTGGATACCGTTGGATAGATCTCGAGTCGCCCCACCCTGCAAGTTACCTCACTTTTTTGACCGCCAGAGGGCGCCTTTCCTATTCCAATTTTTCACTATCTTTCTAAATTACCCTAGGATTTTCGCGTTTGTTCTTACCTTTTCTGTATTTTCACTCAACTAGAGTAACGCCATAGCATTTTTTCATTTTTGGCAGTTTTGGCAACCAGTGGAGCCAATTTTAATAGTGAACATGACCCATTTTAACTTACTGGTGGGTCTAATCCCAATTTTTACTTGCTTTTTACGCCTAGGACTTCTTTTTCACGCATTCTTCAAGTTCTATTCAGAATTTTATTTGTACCAAAATTTGGCGCCGTTTTATTGACAACTTTGAGTTTTTATGGTTTTTCGCTTATATCTCGGGTCCTAATAGGCCGATCTTCATAATCTTGATACCGTTGGAGAGATCTCGAGTCGGCCCACCCTGTAGGCTCCCTCACTTTTTTCACCGCCAGAGGGCGCTTTTCCTATTCCAATTTTTCACTATCTTTCTAAATTACCCTAGGATTTTCGCGTTTGTTCTTACCTTTTCTGTATTTTCACTCAACTAGAGTAACGCCATAGCATTTTTTCATTTTTGGCTCTTTTGGTGACCAGTGGAGCCAATTTTAATAGTGAACATGACCCATTTTAACTTACTGGTGGGTCTAATCCCAATTTTTACTTGCTTTTTACGCCTAGGACTTCTTTTTCACGCATTCTTCAAGTTCTATTCAGAATTTTATTTGTACCAAAATTTGGCGCCGTTTTATTGACAACTTTGAGTTTTTATGATTTTTCGCTTATATCTCGGGCCCTAATAGGCCGATCCTCATAATCTGGATACCATTGGAGAGATCTCGAGTCGGCCCACCCTGTAGGCTCCCTCACTTTTTTCACCGCCAGAGGGCGCTTTTCCTATTCCAATTTTTCACTATCTTTCAAAATGACCCTAGGAATTTCGCGTTGGTTGTTACTTTTTCTGTATTTTCACTTAACTAGAGTAACGCAATAGCATTTTTTCATTTTTGGCAATTTTGGCGCCCACTGGAACCAATTTTAATAGTGACATTTTAACTTACTGGTGGGTCTAATCCCAATTTTTACTTGCTTTGTACGTCTAGGACTTCTTTTTCACGCATTCTTCAAGTTCTATTCAGAATTTTATTGGTACCAAAATTTGGCGCCACAACTTCCAGTTTTTATGGTTTTTCGCTCATATCTCGGAACCTAATGGGCCGATCTTCATAATCTTGATACCGTTGGAGAGATCTCGAGTCGCCCCACTCCGAATAAAGTTTTTTGAAATTGGAAAATAAAAATTTTTTGATCAGCTTCGGCGAGTTCTCCAAATAAAGTTTTTTGAAATTGGAAAATAAAAATTGTTTGATCAGCTTCGGTTTGTCAGTTGGTTTCAATAGTTTGAGTTTTAACAATGAAGCAGCATTGGGGTCACGCAAGCAACAGCTGTCGCTCCAATCTCATTCAACCCTGAAGCAGATGGTTTGGATGAATGGGGCCTTTCAAAAGGGACCATCCCCGTGATGACTCATTGGCAAGCCAGACAATGAAGCATTGTTCAACCCCTTTCAAAAAGGGGAAAACAATAGTATGACTCATTGGGGGTCACGCAGCTGTCGCTTTCCAGTCCAATCTCATTCAACCATGAAGCAACTGTTGGATGAATCATGGGGGTTAGCAATGATGCAATATTTCCGAGGCAATATTGATTATTAATAAACTTTAAAAATTTCTACGAGGGTCCTGGCACCAAATTCTTTTTACAGGTGACTGTACGTGCTTTCGTTCAGAGAGCCAGCATCCAAGAGAGGTGACGCTCCATCCAATTTTCGCGCGTGCCCAAGACTACCGGAGTATACGGGCGTGCGGTAAATAGTTCAAAAACAAAATATTTTATCTCGATCGTCTGATCACTAAAAGAAAATAAAAAGAGATTGAATAAATTTAATTTTGAGAAAGGAATATTTTTATATTGGGCTATTTTTTGGATCAAATATTAATTATTGAAAAAAACATATTTTTCTAGAAGGACGCTTCTTTGAATCGGCGTAGCGATATATTCGCTGCGGATTGAATGGAATGTTCCAGAAGGAGAATTTTAAAAACGAAATGAAAGTGATGTCATGATTATTAATTAATGAAAAATGAATGTCAGGAAAATTATTAAAATTAGTTTTGGATTATATGAGGACGCTCTGAAAAGATTTTGAAACGATTTGAGTATTTTATGAAATAGAATTTTGTAATTGGTAAATACGTTTGCTTACATTTTTCGAAAACATCGATCTTTTGTTTACAAACAAACGCTTCCCATGCGATTTTTAAACTACTTAAAATGAATATTTGATAATACTTATGTTTTTTCTTCCCAATATTGAAATTTTGCTCAACCTGTACAAATTATTATATTTTTAAAAATTTTTACATACATTGGATTGATATCATTTAATACTACACAAAATATTTACTATCAGCATACAATATAAAAAAGCGGGATGGCAACGCAACCTGTAAGACAGTTTTTACCAAAAGTTGATAGGCACTAATTTATGTCAAGGTACAACTACATACCAATTTGTATGAAATTCTGTGCAGTAGTTCTTGAGATACAGTTGCCACAAAATTTTGTCACACACACACACACACACACACAGACAGACAGACAGACATTTTCTAAAAATGGTCAAATCGTGTTCTACAGCTCTCAAAACGTGTAAATTCATCAAAAACCCGAGGTCGAAAATTTTTACGAATCCAATACTTTCTCTATATTACATATAGAAGAAAGTAAAAATTATATTGTACTTGCACAATTATTTTATATATTCCAATATCATTTCGATGTAAACAAAACTATATACAACTTGATTGTTGTTGCTTTGTAATCTATGCATATACAGGATAATTGGTTACAAATATTCCACGTTACAATTTTATTATTATTTTAGTTCCCCATCATACTATAGGTATGGGGAACTTAGGTAATCGTGAAAAATTTCGACCTCGGTTTTTTGACTTTTCTACACGTTTTCAGGTGTGAGGAATCCGAAAATGACAAAATTTCTATGGTGTCTGTCTGTAGGGTGTCTGTTAGTCTGTTAGTGGGTCAGTCCGTTAGTTTGTTAGTCTGTGTACACGATATCTCAAGAACAAATTGTCGCAGAGAGGTCAGATCAGTTTTAAAATATTACTTTCAACACTGGCAAGAACCCTATTCATTTGCAACATTCGATTTTAAAAACTTCGTAAGTTATTCGAAATTTACGATTTTCTTAACATGGGAGAATAGGACAAAAAAATCACTTAAACGTGCATTAAATGAAAACTTTTTATTGTAAAAATGTCAGACCAGTTTTAAAATATCAGTTTTGATGCCGGAATGAACATCAGTAACTATAAATATGCTACTTTGAAAATTTCGCAAGTTACTGGAAATTTACGAATTTCTTAACATGGCAGTATAAGGGAAAATTTCACATAAACGTCAATTTTGAGAGATATTTTCATCGTAAAGATGTCAGACTACTTTTGAAACATTATTTAGGACACTGGCATGAATATTAATGACTATGAATTTTCCAATATAAAGATTTCGTAAGTTATTGGAAATTTACGAATTTCTTAACATGGCTGAATAAGAGCAAAATTTCACATAAACGTCAATCTTGAGGGATATTTTCATCGTAAAGATGTCAAACCACTTTCGAAATAATATTTAGGATACTGGCATGGATATCATAGACTATGATTTTTCCAATTTAAAAAATTCGTAAGTTATTTGGAATTTACGATTTATTTAACATGTCAGAATAAAGCAAAATTGAGCATAAACTTCCATTTTGAGGATCCTAAATATGTTAGACAACTTCAAAATTACGTTTATGATATTTGTTTGAACATGATTGAATACAAATATTCTAATAGGAAAATTTCGTAAATTATTCGTAATTTACGATTTTATCAACATAGCGAAATTGTAAATTTTTCATATAAATATGAATTTGAGGATTATTGCATTGGAAATAGTAGCATGAAAACTAAACAACGAAATTGACCCTGATAAAATAAATTAATAGATTAGAATAAGATAAATATATCGAAATGAACGGTGGATAGCCTATTAGGCGGGGATTTCATTCTGTCACTGTATGAAGCTTTGGTCAAATTGATTTCTTTTAACATTATTGCCGAAACGTCAGTGGAGGCTCTCTGTTGAGACTCAAAACGGTTTTGGGCTGTGTCTGTCTGTCTGTCTGTCGCGCGATAGCGGCCGCCAAAAAAGCGCTATTTACTTGAAATTTGGTACTCATGTTCATGAGCCCCACGAAATCAGCTGTATAGTTTTTGGTATGTATTCCATTTGTAGTTCGTATACAGGGACACACCAAAGTTTTTCTTATCATTACGGCCTATGGGAGAAATTTATATGTATCACGATAGCGGCCACAAAAATCACGCTATTGACTTGCAATTTGGTACACGTGTTCATGTGCCCCGCGAAATCTGCTGTATAGTTTTGGGTGTGTATTCCATTTGTAATTTGTGTACAGGGACACGCCAAAGCTTTTCTTATCATTACGGCCTATGGGAGGAATTTGTATGTACCGCGATAGCGGCCACAAAAATCACGCTATTGACTTGCAATTTGGTACACGTGTTCATGAGCCCAACGGAATCAGCTGTATAGTTTTAGGTGTGTATTCCATTTGTAGTTCGTGTACAGGGACACGCCAAAGATTTTTTATGATTAGGGCCTACGGGAAGAATCTGTATGTACCGCGATAGCCACCGCAAAAATCAAGCTATTGACTTCCAATTTTTGCCGAAATGTGAATGGAGGCCCTCTGTTGAGACTCAAAAGGATTTTGGATTCCGTCTGTCTGTCTGTCTGTCATGCAATAGCGGCCGCAAAAAACACGCTATTGACTTGAAATTTTGTACACATGTTCATGATGCCCACGAAATTAGCTGTATAGTTTTCGGTGTGCATTCCATTTGTAAGTTCGTGTACAGGGACACGCCAAAGTTTTTTTAACCATTATGGCCTATGGGAAGAATTTGTATGTACCGCGATAGCGGCCCCCAAAATAACGCTATTGACTTGCAATTTGGTACACATATTCCATACTTGCCAACTTTTCCGGTTTTCCCGGAAGACTTCCGGTTTTTTAACGTATCTTCCGGTCTTCCGGACAGATGATGAAATCTTCCGTTTTTAAAAAAATCGCGGATATCGTTCGTTTTAAAAAGAAATCCAAATGTTCTACGAAAACTCCCGATTCCCAATCTTTTTCCATCCATAACATAAATGTCAATATTCATTTCAAACTTGCTTTATGAGATTCTAGAACATTTAAAGAAATAGAATTGTTAAATATTTCTTGCTGATGTAATTATTTTTTGCCCCCCCCCCCGCTTTATTTATCTCCAATTAGTGATCAGCAATCAAATGTTCTGCAGAAGTCTTTTCTTTCCTAATCTTTATCCATCTGCAACATAAATAATAATATTAATTTTAAAGTTATTACATTAGATTCTAGAAGTAGAGTTGAAAGAATTTAAATATTTCTTACTCTTAAATTATTTTTGTATCCCCCCCCCCCCATCCTTTCCCCGGATTGTGATCAATTCTAGAAACAATAAAGCAATGGAAGTGCTCAATATTTCTCACATATGTAATTATTTTTAGATCTTTATTGCTGAATTTAATGAATCTGTTTATTTTTCCTCAGTTAAATTAAATATTTGTATGTCATATTTATACCAAATGTGTAAACATGGGGAAAAAAATGAAGAATAATTTTTTCAGGTAGGAAAATTTTTCCCAAATCAATTTAAGAATATTAATACTCAGTTGGTTTTATGCACGTTTGAAACTGATAATTAGCTACTGCTACTATTTCTCATATGTATGATTAATGTACATACACAGAAATCATATTCTATATTTATTTAAAAAATTAGTTATACTTAACTAAGTTTTTTTGTCTATTGTTAAATAAATTTCTTACAGATTCTGTTTTGTAGATATTTATATGTTGAAGAGGAATAACTTCATTTAAAACTTTTATATATTTAGTATAATCAATCTGTAGTAAAATGTTTTTATAGATTGTTTCTAAATATTAAAATTGTAAAACTGTATTGTTTAATACATCAAAGAGAAAAAAAAAATCTTCCCTTTTTTTATGAAATCTTCTGGTTTTTCAACAAAAATCTTCCCTTTTTTTATTAAAATTGGTTGGCAAGTATGATATTCATGAGCCCATTGAGCAAGCATTTGACGAAACTGATATAGATCTGAGACTGACCGCCTTGGTGAAAATAATGCTCCTTTTATACTTTTCTATCGAAAACAGACTGTTCTGGAAAATTCTCGTATCACATCAGCCAATGAGATTAGAGCTTCCATATTTGGTATATCCCTAATAAGGATTTTCTCGCCAAGATCGCCAAAAAAATCGCCAAGGAGGGAAATAGTCGCCAAATTTATTTCTTCCCTTATAGGAGCTTTTTAATGCGTTTTTAAAGGAAAATTTGGCTATTTTAACGCTAAAACGACTATAAAGGCACAAAATTAGCATTTTATCAACTTACTAAACCTCTTTGAAAGAATTTATACAAAAATAAATGCAATTATTTACAATTTCGTAACACTTTATATCATATACAAATAGGTATACAAAGAGAGATACAACAGGGGGTTGAGGGGGGCTGCCGCCCCCCTCAGGAATGTATTTGATTTTGGTAATAAGTCGATCGAATCAATATGCACTATTATATAATAAGGAATAAATAAAAATGACCTATTGAATAATGTCTGATGCAAATAGGACGTTGAGGCTCCTGATCTGCAGATCCACTAGTAATATGTCTTGCACTAGAAATTTCTGAGAACATAAATATGATGGGGGAACTGAGCAGAGTCCACCTATGCCAACTAGTTTTTTCTTGTTATTGTTTGGGAAGTAATGTCATGAAGTCATGTCTTTTCTCCAATTTATTTATTACTACTAAATTTTTAATAAAAGTTTTAACAATTAAATTATTATAAATACAAATAAATAACAATTATATTAATTAAATCTATAATATATATATTTTTTTAAATTCCTTTATTTTAAAAATCCCGATCTTTATCCTGTAATTACACTATTTTTATTATGCTTTTACTTTCAATAAATTTAATAATACTTAAACCAGTTTTGTGATTGCCATCTTGGAAAAACAATATAATTGTAGTTATTCTTCAGTTTTTTTGGCTTTACTTTTATTTATTTATTTTTTTTTTTAAGAGGACTCCCCACCCCCTTTTTTCTTTGTTTATCATTATTCCAGTTTAATCCAGTTTTAATTCTTTCTAGAACAATCTAACTGTACTCGTTAAATTTACATCATATGTATAATTTGAAATCTTTTGCCTATTTTAATTTCGCCTAAATTTTGGTTGGCTCAGCCAACCAAAGTGATGTATTAACTATTTGAAAATTTGTTTAAAAAGTATTGGTGAAATTTCATTCTTGGCTCATAACTTATACAGATACGATGTGCTTCTAAGTTATTACAATCTTTGCACATTGAGCACTTCAAAAATAATTTATTCATACAATAATTACAATATCTATCTTTCAGTACCACATACGTAGCGAAGATGCTGATTCTGAAGTCTCTCCAAAAATTCAACAAGTTCTTTCTAAAATCCAATGTTATTAAATTTCATTTCTTTACAATAATTATTAGTGAATGTAACAACACCTACTCTTAGTTTTTGAAAAATTGTGCAAGCAAATTAAAATTATTGCCCTCTTTTTTAAGAAAACTACAGTAAAATTATATTTACTCTCCAGAAATTCCAGCTTCTGTTTTATTGAGTGTTCATGTCTTCTACTGAACTTTTGCAAATTTACAATATATTTCCTCCATTCAGAAACAAACTTTTTCGGATAGTATTATATGATAAATCATAAATTTCATGATAACTGTTTGAAAACCTGAATATTTTATATCTGAAATTGACAATCGCATAATAACTAATTAAACCATCCTGAGTTTTTTAATCAAATATGCAAAATTAAACAAATTATTAACATTAAAAAAAGTATAATTTTAGACAAATTCACAGAAACATATTTTCTAAATATTTATTGAAAACCACAAAATAAAATTATCACAGTATTTACAATACAGTTGTCTATAGATACAAAAATACTTGTTGCTAATTAAACAGTCAAAATAGATTAATATTCTTTTAAAATAATATGAATTATAATTATAAAAATACAAAATTTGTATCATTATTTTTTTATGTACAAACTTTTTTTTTTAAATATTATTTATTTTATAGAGATTTTTTAAATAGTAAATGAATATGTTTTTCACATGTAGCATATCTGAAAATTTTAAAGTAATACTTATTAAAAACCATTATATGGCTGTCAAACTTAGAATAAAATAATTAAAAGTTAACAGGAAAAAAAAAAAAAAAAAAAAAAAAGAGCAGGGGGAGCGGGTATCTGGAGTTCAGATTATGAAAGATATCAAGAAATATATTACTTAAGATGTAAGACTAAAATATAACTTTTATTCAATTTTAATTTGTAATATTAGAAATAGAGTTAAATACAAAGTGCCCTCTCCTTCCCCCAAAAAAGACTGAAACAGTTTTATTTATTAGAGATGAGTGGATAATTTGCAAAAATGTTCAAAATAAGGTATGGAATAAAAATCATATTATTGAAATTTCTTCTGATTCATTTTCAAAAAGTTACACTTTTTAAATTTTTTAAATGAACCATATAAATATATTTGTTGAATTAAATTTTTTTTTTAATACGACTGAGATATTATTAGTCCAAATTTTTTGTACATTTTTTATGGTGCCGTTTTCGGTGATATCAATGTTGTTCTGGACTCTTTGGCAACCTGCTTACCACATATTTTTGAAATACAATCCTTATTTAATCATTCTATGTTTGTTGGTGAAGTATGGTTCTATAAACTAGATTGTATTTTTCCCTTTTATTACTTGATTTTTACATTGTTTATTATTGATTTTGTTTAAGTATGGCTTCTGGTTGTAATGATTCAGTTCATGCATGAGGAATTAGCGGAATACAGTGTTTCATGATATGAAACAATCTATTTGTTCCTCGTGAAAACGACTCTTGAAAATTACAATAGTGGCAAATGGCAAACCCCAAACCTGGTGGTGACTACAATCTAATCTATCCTATATAAGTAATTTAATCATAATTAGAATTAGAAATATTGAAATTTTAGAATATTAAAGCACCATCTGGCGACAGAGATTTGCGACGTCTACTCATGAAATCCAATTCAAATAAGTTTTAAAATGATATATTACTTTTGAAATTATGCTAATTAGAAGCTGAGATACAAAAATAATATAAATACTGTCATAAAAAGATTTATGTCTATCTTTTTCGTGGTTTTCTCCGAAACTTGCATAATTCCGGACTAAATACTGTTAAAAATCCTTAGTGTGAAATGTGAACAGAGTATCAGAATTCAAAACTCTGCAAAGTATAAAAGAATAAAGGTGTTCTAGGTTTTTCGTTGTTTTCTCCAAAACTCCTGTTCCTTTTCTACATTTTTACCTCTTTGCCTACACCCACTTTTCCGTCCCTCCTAATAATTTTACACTTGGAAATATCCGCAATTGATTTATTTTGCCGTAATACCTAATTAATAATACCAATTCCAAATGCTGTAACTCTTTTTTTTTTTTTTCCCCTTCTCCCCCTCCCTCATATCTCAATTTAAAATACTGAAAAATATAAAAGAAAACTTAATCTTACATTGTCGTTTGGTCATGCGAGTCGTGATAAATATAATTCTCAATAAAAATATAATTTTTTTGTTTATTTACATATTTTCACGAAAATTGAACTGCAGCTTTATAATATGCTGTCTAGGCTAAATATTAATTTAAATGTAACATAAATGAAAATTGCAATTCCCCCCCTTCCCCCACTATATAACACGTGACATCTTAATTGGTTAGAATAATTTCCTTTTTTATCGCAGACAGTCGTCTGGCAGTTGCAATGATGTTGCCATCTAAATTTCATACTTTACTTAATTTTAAAAAATCTAATTGTTGTATCGATAAGCCGATTGCACTCTTAGATTCAGAAACATCGCCCCTTTCACTTGGTACTGAATTCATAACGATCAGATTAATATTTCTAATTTATTTTCCACTTTTTCTTCTTTTAACTCCATTAAAATATCTATTTTTATGCAATTGCGGTGAATTCTTAGTCATTGAGATTGCTTTTTGATTAAACATAGGTCGACATTTTAATTAATATCTCCACAACTAATTAAAATTTTAAAATTCTGTTTTCAGGAGCCCCTCGGGAAGGCTACAGAGCACCCGTATGTCAAATTTTGTACTTCTACGTTCATTAGGGGCTGAACTAGATGCTCAGACAGACAGACATCTTCTTTTATTATCATAGATTATATTACATTTCTTAAGAACTATATGAACATATTTTGAATATTAATTATATACACTGCATAAAAAAAGTAGATGGAGACTTCTTTACAATTTTTTAAAACCCCGTCTTTGTTTAATACGAAATGTCAATTAAAATTCTTTAACATGTTTATACTTATCAATCTTCATATTTTTGACAGACAAATAAAAATATTCAATTATTTATAATATTAATGTAGGGAAATGCAGAAAAGAGAAAGAGATATACATTTGCACAATAATTTAAAAAAAAAAAAGTAGACGGACACTGCTCAAAAACTGCAATTATCTAAGTGGATGTTTCTTGCGGAATGCCAGTTCTGCATGTACATGTACATTTGGCATTTTGCCAATTGCTAACGTGCTTGACAAGATGGTTTTATGCAGTTAAATTTCTTGGAGATGAATGCGCCATGTCACGAAGAATTCCTCTAACTGATTACCAGAAAGGACAAATTATAGCGCTGAAAAATGTTAATAAAGGAGTCAGAGAAATTAGTAGGCTACTTCTAATAAGCAAAAGTAACATCAGCAATTTTCTACGTGCTCCTGAAGCCCATGGCGTAAAGAAAAATAGTGGCCTTCGAAAGAAACTTTTGCTTAGAGACCAAAGAAAAATTTTTACTGAGCTGAAAAAAACTGGAGCATCAATTCCCAGACTTAGAATAAGCACAGGAATTACTAACGTAACTTCTCAGACAAGTTATAACTACATTAAGCACTCAGAGCTCTTTCAATATAAGAAGAGAAAACATCATCCATGCTGGAAGGATCACCATGTGACAGAACGCCTACAGTGGGCTCAAAACCATATGTCTTGGACTACAGAATGGATATCTGTAGTTTTTTTCAGATGAGAAAAAATTTAATTTAGACGGCCCAGATGGATATCAATATTATTGGCACAGTTTGGAGAAAGAAGACGAAGTGTACTCTGTTCGGCAAGTTGGTGGTGGTGGCGTGATGGTGTGTCTAGCTGTTGGCTATGATGGAAGGACAAATTTAGTGCTCCTAAGTAAGAAGCAGACTCACAAAGAATATATTGAAACACTAAACAGTGAGCTTTTGCCATTTGCGTGTGACCTTGAAAGAGAAAACTGGATTTTCCAACAAGATGGAGCGCCAATACACACCGCTAACAACGTTAAAAAATGGTTTCATGAGAACAACTTCAATGTTTTACCCCGGCCAGCCAAGAGTCCGGATATGAATCCTGTAGAAAACATTTGGGCTATACTTGTTCATAAAATTTATGAGGTTGGACGCCAGTATGAATCAATTCACCAGCTCAAAGAAGCTCTTACAAACATTTGAGAAAATTTCTGTCAAAAAAAGATTCAGAATCTCATTGATTCGATGCCGAACAGAGTATACGAACTTATTAAAGCAAATGGGAGACGAACCCCTTACTAAAAACGTTTTATTTTAGAGATATAAGATGTGTCCGTCTACTTATTTTAAGAACAATTACAGTGCAAATATGCACCATTTTTGTTTCCTGAATTTTTCCACTACATAATTCAAAAGGATTGAATCTATATCCAAAAAATAGAGAAATGAACCTCATGTCTCTAATTAAAGAAATAAACGGCTCTAAAGTATGACAAGTAAGTGTCCGTCTACTTTTTTTATGCAGTGTATATTGCATATCTTCAATAATAAGCATGCGATTTCTGACCATACAGATAGTTATTTAATAACATTAAAAATCTTTAATATTCATCTGATTTGCTGGACGCATAAATGTAAAAGATGTATAAACGGTGCTTTACTGTATATATATATTTTTTTTTTCATGTACATGAAGTGTACCTACATGCATAATCCTGATTGCTGCAGTACAGAATTTTATGTATTTTCTAGTCCATACACAAGCTGTATTAAGAGTATGCTGTTACCGCTGAAATAGGCTGCACAAGTTAGCTGTATCAAATGTTTTTTTCTTTTCAAAGGTCAATATGTAATATACTGACTATTGAATAACAGAATTTCTTTCATTTTTCCATTCATGTGAAGTGAAGTAGCTTAATTTTAAAAGCTTGTTTTATTAACCTTATGTGACTTTCTTGGTGTAATTCACGTTAGCTCATTGGTATGATTTACATGCCAAAATAGTATTTGTATTTAAAATTACATTAACAATATTTTTCAATTTCATTTGTATGTAACAATAAATGTCAACATCAACAACTGCTATCTTGAAAAGTAAATCATCATGCATACGAGCTGGCAGGGATTACATATACAGAAGTCACCAAAAATGGAATGTGGACCCAGTTGTGTTCCAAATTTTCCTTTTAATGCAAAATCATTACCGTAATTTTCTGCGGATGATCCGCAGATTATCTGTTTAAAAACTTTTAAAATTTTAAATGCGTATAATCTACCACTGCGTATTATCTACAGATTTTTTTTTAGCTGAGGTATTTCAAGAATTGAATTTCCATCACACGTCACGATGATTGTAAACAGTAAACGCACGGATCGTGTGTTTACTAGCGATTGAGCCACCCGTGGATTGAGCAAACGCCCGGATCGTGTGTTTGCTCAACCGCGCTCGGAGTCGATGTTGATTGGTGCGTGTATGACGTATACATGTTAGTAGGAGGGACTACGGGTTTTCCAGCTACATTTCTCTAAGGAATTTGGCAACACGTTTTTATCGTTTCGTTAAAATAGTGCATATGCCATGCGTCTCTCTCTTGTGTTTTAGTTATCACGTGCTCCATTAAAAGAAAAGAATTATTTGTGGAAAAAAATGTCTAAGCGTAAATGAGTTAGCTACACGGCGGAGTTCAAGTTAAATGTGATTAAGAAGGCAGAGGAGGTGGGTAATCGTGAAGCTGGAAGATTTTTTAGCATCGATGAATCAAATATTCGTCTATGGCGAAAAAATAAGAAGAAATTTGATGAAAGTGATCGTTTAAGACGAACATTTCGTCGAGGAATTGAATTTTGGCCTGAATTAGAAAATGAATTATATAAATGGATTTTACAAGAAAGAGAGAAAGGGACAGCAATATCGACTGTAAGTGTGCGTCAAAAAGCAAAGATTATTGCTTTGGAAATGGGGCTAAAAAATTTCACTGCTTGTCCCACGTGGTGTTATCGCTTTATGCGTTGAAAAAATTTATCAATCCGACAACGTACCACAGTAGGGCAAAAATTGCCTGATGACTGGAAGCTTAAAGAACAAAAATTCTTGGAATTTACTAAAAACGTTATTATTCAGAACAAATTTTCTGAGAATGAAATTTTTAACATGGATGAGGTTCCAGTCAGTTTTGATATTCCCTCAAGTCGTACTATTGATGAAATTGGAAAATCAACAATACCAATTGCTACAACTGGTAATGAGAAAAATTCATTTACTGTTGTTTTATCATGTGCTGCAAATGGGTACAAGTTACCCCCGATGATAATTTTTAAGCGAAAAACAATGCCTAAAGAAAATTTTCCAAATGGCGTAGTCATACGTGTTAACCCCAAAGGGTGGATGAATGACGATATTATGATTTCCTGGCTTAACTCTGTGTGGAAAAAAAGGAGAAACTGTTTATTTAAACCTTGTGCACTCCTTATTATGGATGCAATGAGAGCCCATTTAAAAGATAATGTGAAAACGGAATGTAAAAGT
This sequence comes from Salticus scenicus, assembly GCA_963930645.1. Classification (NCBI taxonomy): domain Eukaryota; kingdom Metazoa; phylum Arthropoda; class Arachnida; order Araneae; family Salticidae; genus Salticus; species Salticus scenicus. Next base: position 176,569,228 of record OZ005652.1, read on the forward strand.
TCAGGGGCCAAAGTATCTATTATACCAGGAGGATTAACCAAAATCTTACAGCCGTTGGATGTCGGCATGAATCGTTCCTTTAAATCTAAACTCAGAAGTATATGGGAGAAATGGATGATTGACGGCAAGCATTCACAAACAAATAGTGGAAAAATGCGTCGCGCATCGTATGCGGAAGTAGCGGTATGGGTTCAAAATGCTTGGGAGGCAGTAACTCCAATAACAATACAAAACGCCTTTAAAAAGTGTGGAATTGTAGAAAATTCTGAAAATGATCAAAATGAGGATAATGATGATGAAGGTAATGACGATGTGGATTCTCTTCTAAATGAAGACATTTTGAACTTATTCAATTCTGATACTGATGACTCTGACTTTGATGGATTTAGTGATTAATTTGGATGTAAATTACTAATTGCAATTAAATTTTTTCTTATTCAAAGATAAGTGCTTTAATTTATGAGTTAATTACTGTGATTAATTTTTCTTCAGTAATGTGCTAACTGATGGGGTAAGTTTAAAACTTTATTATTTTTGCATGTAAATACAAAAACATAAGTATAAAATTACTAATATTATTTTTCGTATTATTATTATATATATATATATATATATATTTTATTACATTTTGTATTTTTAATGACATTTAGAGATTTAAATAACATGAAATTAATATAATTTTTTAAGGTTTTGATTATTTTAAAGCTGTTTATGATAATTATTTTTATTTTTTATGCATGTGGAGTGTCATGCTAAAAATAAAGCATAATTATTTACAGAAAAAATATAACTTTACGAATATTTATTATTGTATTATATGCGGATTATACGGAAGTGCGTATTATCTGCCGATTTTTATTTGCCTGACTTGGAAAAAAGTACATGCGGAGTATGCAACGCCGCGGATTTTACGCAGGAAAATACGGTTCAAATAAAATGATATTTTTAAAACCATTTTTAAAAAATCTCCCGACTGGGCTCGAACGTTAGACCTTTAGGTTCGTAGCCCAGAGCTTTACCTCACAGCCACAGCGTTCACGTAGGGAAAGTCTTTTTTTTACAATATAGATTTTTTGTTTGCTCCCAGAGCGGTTTCAAACATACATACAGGTGAAGCTAATAAAAGCGTGTTAAAAATAACATACCTGTATCTTTAAAACTAAGTACATCATACTTCATTAAAAATTTAATGCTGTGTATAGGGACCACATACAACAGTAGAAATATAAATCTGTGAAACATTCTAAAATAATAAAATAATGGTAATATTTACATTAATATCATATTTTGCACGTTTCGGATTAATTCATAATCCAATCACTTATTCTTGAGTTCTTTTTATTTATTAATTAATTTTACTTTTTTTTTAAATTAAGGTTGCTATTTTTTATTTAAACTATGTATTCAAATAGGTATTTTTAAATTTATCATATTTCTCAAATCAACATTTTAACAAATTAATTTACAGATGATTTTGAAGATCTTTTATTTGTTTTATGAGGACAGTATGTAATTTTTAGTATCAGATAAAATTGTTGAACTGAAAAATTTCAAATCTTCACAAAAGATGTTGAATTAGAAATATATTCCCAGTTTCAAATGTATGTTTTGCATAACTGTCTGTTTAAATTTTTATTGTATGAAGCAGACCAATATAGACTGATTAATGCACTGTCTATAATTTCGCTTTATATATATATAACAGTGCTAATGCCAATATTAGGCAGATCAAAATAATGAAATTCATATACATTTTTATTTTAAATGACATAAATCAATAATTTATTACATTCAAATAGTTTATTCTATTTTAAATTTCACTTCAATTAATTTCTTGTATGATAGGGAGCCCATTAGTGATTTGCTATTATAGCCACTAGTGAACGAAATCTTACATTGGTGCTCAAAGGTGAAAAAGGTCTCCCCTGACAAATTTTTTTCACCTTTCTGAGCTTCTTCTACTTGAAAAATATTCATTCTTATTGGTCTATGTGGTCACAGTGATATTGTTTCTGTTACTTGGCTTTTACTATGCATAATAACTCATTATTATATATATATATGTTAATTGTATGTTATTGGACACGTGTTATTGTATTTTTGATCTAAAAATTTCCATTTTCAATTTGTAAAAGGTCCCTGTTTTCAAAACAGAAACATAAGTAATATGGAAAAATAGCTTTAAGTCAATTATTATTATTATATAATATTTTTTTCCCCTCTGTATCAGAATTCAGCTGCTTTTAAAATACAAGTTTGCAGTTTTCTTTAATGACTCACTTAGATGAAAATAAAAGTTTCTGTGACTAAAGTTGGAAATAAAGATCTTATAAAAATATATAAATGTGAAATCGTTTGAAAATTAACACATAGATTTTGTTCTTAACACAGAGTTATTCATTACTTTATTTTGAACATTTTTTTTTTTTTTTTTTCAATTTACATTACCCACTTATTTCTAACTGATAAAATGTTTCAATCTTTTTGGGATCTTGTACATTTAAATAGCACTTACATTTCAATGGAGCTTAATATTTTAATACTTCCATTTAAAAAAAAAAAAAAAATTAAAATAGATTTTCTCTACATACCGGGTGTGCCAAAAGTTCGTGAAAACTATAAAAAAAAAATCATTAAAAAAGAACAAAAGACAAAAAAAAAGTGCAGTTTGCACGAATAACATCAGAAAGTGGGCAAATTTTTTACAAAAAAAAAAAAAAAAAAAATGACCGACAGGTGGTGCTGTGGTGCATATACGAAGTTGATTTATGCAGATCAGGTTGAATTTTATGCCATTCAGTTGTTCACCTTGTTTGTGATTCATCCAGATATGTTGTACTCAGCTGTCACAGGTGTTGTAACTCACCTTACTTGCTTCATGTCATGTTGAATAACTTCAGCTTAAATAAATCTTTGGAAAGTTGAATTGTATTGGTTTTGTGTTTCTGCTCATTATATTTTAATGTATGACTCATTTGCTTTAATTTGCTTAGCATATTCAACATCAACGTCACCTATCGGTCATTTTTTGAACTAAATTTTTTTTTTTTGTTCTTAAAAAAAAATCTTCCCTCTTTCTGATGTCATTCGTGGAAACTGCACTTTTTTTTATCATCTTTTGTTCTATTTTAATGATTTTTTAAAGTTTTCACGAACTTTTGGCGCACCCGGTATATATATACATTCTAAATTTTAATTTTACAAATCATCTACAAAGATTGTAGGCAAGTTAATCAAATATAAAATTATAACCTTAATTAAAAAAGAAAATATCAAGACAACATTTTAGCTTACATTAACTCTTTACAACTTATAACGGCAGATAAGCAATCAAAATTTGTAAGGAATTTTTAATTTATTTTTCATTCAGTTTAGACCATTATTAAAAGAATGTTCATTACAGATTTTGATGGTTGATAGCATAGCAAAATGCTACAGAAAACAACGCATTTTTCATTTATCCTTTCAATTGTTGAATTTCTAAATAAAAATCTTGATAGCTTGACATTTTATTAATTACAGAATTCATATTAAGAAAAAACATTCAATAGGATTTTCTCACTTTAACAAAATAGTAGCAACTAACAAAAGAGATTTTTCAAATTTAAGTGAGAAATTATGCAAATTACTTTTGTAGATTTCTTTTTCAAGAATTACATATATGCAAATCAAACAATTGTAAAAAAAACAAGTAAACATCAAGAAAATGGAAGTTTAATAACTGTTCCTTTTCCATTTTGTAATTAAGGTGGGATGCTTCTTCAATATTTAGAATCTAAATTTATATTAGAAATGCAGAAGGAATTACTCAAATTCTTATCTCTTAATTTGTATCAAAATATATTTTTAATTTGATTTTGAGTACTCAACGAATACTCGATAGAAGTCCAGTAACTAGAATAACTAAAATTATTTCTTATATAATTGCACCCTTTAGCTGCCATATATTGTAGCTATTTATTATTAAAATATACACTCCTTCATATATTCTCTTAAAGAAACTTTAAAATGAAGAATTGTTTTGAAATGATTACCCAATTTTTTCACCTTTTTTTAAATCAAAAAATTCTAAAGAAGTTAAAGACAGAGGATTACATTCTTACAAAAATAGTAATATACAGGGTTGCCAACTTTTCAAAAACAGTTTGAGGAGTATTCAGAGAAATTTTGAGGAGCATTTCGGCTACTTTGAGGAGCAATTTTAAAAAGATATTAAAAAAAAAAAAAAAAAGAAAGAAAGAAACTACTAATAAAAATAAATTAACAATAATCATATGAAATTAAGTAAAAAAAAAAAAAAAATAATAATTAAAAAAAAAGGAAAAATGTAGGTATGCATCGAATTTTTAGTTACTATTCGGTATACTGAATATCCATTATTCAGTAATAATCAAACATTTAGTGCATGCCTATTCAAAAGAAACTTGTCTAATTAAAAGAACAAGACAATTGATGTGAAAATAATTTCAATGTTATACTTCAAACAGATACAAAAATTGGATTTTTTTAAACAAAATCTTAAATTTTTGGAGTAACAAAAGTCAAAATAATGAACAATTTTAATAGTTTAGATATTAGAAAATGTAATAAAACTGAATCTACAATAAAATAATCATTGTTATTAAGGATGGAAAAGGATTGAAATTGTACAACATTAAATTCAATTTCAGTGCAAACTGACAGCCATCAACTTTCCTGAAACTTTTTTTTTCTTTTCCCTTAAGATTATTCCTAAATATACCTAAAGAATCGAGAATTTCTCGTAGGGGAAGGGAGGTAGAATTAAGTTTTTACCATTAATTAAATAAATATGCTATTCTTCCCGTATTTGACAGAATTCGCGATATTTTTACGACCAATTGCCAAAATTCGTAATTATTTCACTGCAAATTTACAAAATCTACGTTTAATAGCAAATAATTGCTAATATATACTATAAATTTGCTCTAATTAATAAAATTCACTCTTCTTTAAAGGTAAATCCTAAAATATGCGATTATTATGCGGCCGATTGCCGAAACACGCTATTATTTAGCTACTAATCTATGTAAAATGCGTTCTTCTGAAAGCTAAATCTTAAATACTCAACCTATTTTGCCATTAATTAGTGAAATTTGCATTTTTTTTTTTTCAACGTGGAATCTCGGAAATCGGGAATAATTTTGATGAGATTTTGCAAATACGGGATTGCTTACCCACTAATAATAAAAAAATAACGTTTTATATGCTATCATTTGGCTGCTAGCCAATAAAGGTTTTTTCTTTTTTTTTTCCCAGTTGATTTCAGTAAATAGCGACAATTTTGTAGCCGATGACGGAAATACGCAATCATTTCGCCGCTAATTAACAAAATTTATGTTTAATCGCAATTAATCGCTGAAAAAGGCTTTATTTTGATGCTAATCGATGAATGTCTTGCTTTTTTCAAACATGATTTGCATTATAAGTATAATTTTGTGGCTTTTTAAAAAAATACGGAATTATTTTACAGCTAATTTTTAAAATTACATAATCGTAAACTAAATTGCTAAAATAGATGTTATTTTTCTAAAAATGTGTAATTATTTAGTCATAAATCAGCTTTTTTTTTTTATTATTATTATTTGATTACTGAAATGTCATTTTTTGTGGCTGATTTATAAAATACGCAATTTTCTTGTGCTATTTTTGTGACGAATCCATTTTAAATCCGACGATTTTTGTGAAAGTCCCATTTTCAGATATGAAAATTTCTTAGAATCACCCACGCACTATAAAAACTAAGTTATCACGTATTCAGTTATCCTAAGAAAAAGCACAGAAAATATTCTTTTTCTTTCTCCAAAGGTGCGATAAAGTTCGAAATTTTCCATGATTTTCTCAGAAACTTGAATATAAAACACTTTAAAAAGTTTCCTATTAGAGAGGACAATTCCTCCGTTAAAGTCCGACTTTATACTGTTTTTTCCAAAACTCGCGTGATTACGGCCTAAGACACTTTAGAAAGTCTCCCACAGAAGATAGCTCTTCCTGGTCTTAGATTCCTTGCGTTTTCAATCGTACTTAAAGTTCAGTAGCTTTGAATCCATTATTTTTATCAATAAATAATTTAAATAAATAATTTTTTTTCGTTAGAAAGTATTATTTTTTAGCGACTTTATTAAGCATTAAGATAACTGAAACATTGATAGAGTTTAAATGAAAATCAAAATACCGCATAATCATAGCCATAAAGATAACCATAGCATTCAATTTCTTTCTCCCCCCCTTTCAGCTTGCGGTTTTAATTAAGCACACTCTCAGCTAATGTAAACAAATACTTGTTCCCGTTCTGAGTCAGCAATATTTTGATTACGCAATGCCTAGAATGCTTTTTTTTTTTACTATCTATTTATGAGTATTTACGATGAAGCGTGTGGTTCAACTAGATTGTAAAAGTTAGTTTTGTTATTTTTTTATTTTCAAGAGACGTTGAAGCGCTTTCATAGATAAAAAATAAAATTCAAAGAATAATGTTTTATACGGCAACTGTTGAAAATGCAAAAATCAAATCGCGATTTCTGTCTAGATGTGTGCAAGAAAGAAAAAAGATAGTAGTTTTTTTTTTTTTTTGTTTTTTTTTTCAGTGTCTGCCACTATTCAGTTTTATGTTTTAATAAAAAATATTTAGCTAGGTGGTCAAGACTGAATTTGCGGAGCATAAAAAATAACTCGCGGAGTTACAGAGTTTTTAAATTTTTTCGGAGAAACTCCGCAGAAATCGGAGCAGTTGGCAACCCTGAATATATCTGTACTGATAAGTATAAAGGATTTAAGTCCATATTCTTGATTTTTCAGGAGACGAAAAATAAAGTTAAACTAACTAAAAACTAATCAGCAGAATCGATTAGGAAAAAGGGATTATGTTGGTTTATACGCTTTATACTATTCAGTAATTGTCAATCTTCATTTAATAAAGGGGAAAAATTGAATTAAATATTTTATACCAAAGATTAATGCTAAATTTCTGACTTAAATCTTTTTTTACCAATGGATTTTCTCAAAGACTAAATGACATGGATTTAAATCATTTATACCAATCGATAGAGAATTTTTTTCTGAGTCTGACTATGTTCTTAACTCAAAATCGACATTTTTGGACTTAAATCCTTTATACTTATCAGTACAGATATTACCCAATACTACAAAAAAAAAAAAAAAAAAAAAAAAGCATGAAATATTCAATGAACAATGTGAAAAAAATATGTGGGGGAAATTTTGAGATTTTTTTTTTTTTTTTTTGTAAAAATATAGTGAGATTTTCACAATTCTACCCTCTAATATGAAGCTTGCAGGCCCTGATTACCCAAAAAGCACGAGAAGCATGTGTTTCCCTTGTAAAAATTACAAAAGGCGCTAAATTAAGCAAAATAAGGGCCCCGAATTGTAAGCTTGTTCTCTGAAATATTGTCTGATTATAAAAAGTCACAACAGACATGATTGCACAACTATTATTTTTAGATTATATAGGAATTATATTAATGAAGCTTTTACGCACACGTTTACAATCGAATAATTTCATATATTGTGTAGTAAATACAAGTTTTCACCAGTTTAGATTTTGGTGCTTATATTAAGTGAATCTACTTGTGTGTATTTTCCCTAGATCTAGCTAACTAAAAAGTTTAAAGAAAAATTTGTAAATTTTTTTATGTGTTTGTATGGGTCTTTAGACCAAACAGTCAATGGGCCCCCCCCAAAATAGATGTGTGCGTCCGCTCAGATGAGAGGTTAATCAGGCCCTGGAAGCTTGTATTATTATTTACATTCTATCAATCTCTTGTTCTATTTAAAAGAAAAAACTTAATATTATTATTAATAAATGCTAAGAAAATAATACTAATTTACATCAGAAGTTTAAATAATTCAGAGAATACTGAAAACCATAACAAAACCACTAACATATAAACATAACCAAACATGAATTTAATTAAATAGAACAATATAAATAGCATTAAAAACCCTCATAACAAAAAATCTACATCAAGCTACAGCTCTTTTAGCTTCTGGCATTCCAGATCTTATACACTGTTGTAACAATTCATCATCATCATCCGATTCAGAACAATCAGAATTGCGTGAATTGTTCAAAAAACTTTCATTGATAGATAAAGAACTTAAATCACTAACTGAAGCAGTAGGAGATAATACAGGTGTATCTTCAGTACGATAAACTCGCATTGAATCAACTTCTATGAAGCTTGTATTTGATATCCAAATACCATTAGAATGAACAGGTGCATAAGGTTGATTAAAAGGCAGTCTAATATAATTGCATTTTTTATTGGGTTCAGAATTGCCCGACATTAAAGGCCGAGAGGGTATTTGTTGTTTTTGAAGCACTTGTTTCATATGCAGAACAGGTAATCTGCGTGGCATACTGCAAGTCAATTTAGGTCCTGCATTTATACAATTTTGTAAAACAGCATCATTTTCATCACCATCTGAGATACCATCAGGACAATTATCCCTCACATCCTAGAGTAAAAGAAAGAAAGAAAACTTATACCTCATGTATAGATAACAAAAGAATTATAAAACATTATTTGTGCCCAACAGTTACACATAGCAGCTCATTTATTTGTATGTTAAATTAGCACAGTGATCAATATATAAAAAAATAAATAAAACTGCACAATAAATATGATACACAGCTTTATTATATTTTTTCATTGGCGGCTTTTGAATTTTTGTCGCCATATTGGCAATGGATTTTATATGTAACAACAATGCTAATAAAGCTCTACTGGATATTCTAAAACAAATTTACAATTGTATTTCATCCACTGATAAAAAAAAAATTAAATCTTATTGGTCATTGGTGTTTCAGTGATCTTGTATCTGTTGCTTGGCTTCTACTATGCTTAATAGATCATCTTTATTATATATACATGAAAGGATAAAGAGAGGTAAGTTTTTAAATTATTATTTTATTATTTTAAATTAATAGTGAGCAATAATTTAAAGAAAATCCCATTAGAAAGTCTTAACTTAAAATTAATTCTAAAGTTTCCCCTGTAAAGTAAGTTTTAGTACAATGCGTGAGCATAACGCAAAAGTCATAAAAGAGAACCAACTTTAAGACAAGAAAGTGATGAATAAGTGCAACTTGCAGCTTTTTGTGGTTTGGAGCTGCATAGTAATTAATCCCAGTTATCTGGACCTCAGCTAAGCTGTCAATCATTAAGTTAATATCCAATAAGCATAGGAAGGAGTGGTGTGAGTTCCCGCCAAAAATGCCAGTATTTAAGGGAAAACACGTGTAGAGGAGCTCTCTCTTCTGGTGTGCTCTTGCTTAGTAAACTTACGTCAAATAAAGGCCCGAGAGGGGTCACCTGATCGCATTCGGCTGCACTGCACTGCATCCATTTGCTCAACTCACAATCATGGACTGTACCTTATATGTTCCAGATGGATAAATAAAAACATGTGCTGCAAATTTGGAGTTATTACTGAGTGCCAGCCTCTTTCCTTCATAGCTATTATGTGACTCAAGTAAGGGAATTCGTCACATTAAAATAAGTCGACAGGCATGAACACCTGCTATAAAGTAAATAATGGTACTCAAGTTATGGCTGCAAGAAAATTAATTATGTTTGATCCTGATCCCTCTCAGGGAAACATTAAATTAAATCTATATTAATAAAAGCAACCCTTTTCAATAGAAAGAAAACAATAAACTAAATCTGCAGAAGGAAAGAAAATAATAAATTAAATCTATATCAATAAAAGCAGCCTTCTCAAAAGACAAATATCGTTCCTTATCTGTAATGGAGAAAAGAAAATAAAGCAGAAGAAATTCATTTAATCAGTCAAAAAGAGCTTTCCTACTATTTTTCATTCAAAAGAGAATTAATCTCCTCTCAAATAAAGTGGGTCAAATTGTATGGATCTCTCTGCATTCATAATGTGTTCTGTCATTATCAAGAGTGTGGAATCAAGGTCAGAGCCATGTGTTGATAAAAAGAAGGAAAACCAGAGCAGATGATTTTTCATTATCAAATGTGTTGGTTCATCAAGGTCAATGGCCTCATTCATTGGATGGAGAATTAAACAAAGATAACAGAGTATAAATAACTGCAGACATAAAGTGGAAGTAGCAAATTTTTTTTATTTATTTTTCTTTTTTATTCCTGGCACTGAAGTGAGTGAATTATTTATTTATTTTAAGATAAAAAGGAACTTAATGTGTGTTAATTACTATATTAAAAATGAGTATTTTTGCAATTCTCCCATATTTAATAATGAATCTTTATTATATTTAAAGAGCATATAAATTATTTTTGATTGTTCATTTTCTGCATAAGTATTTAAAAAAAAAAAAAAAAAAAAAATTTGATATTTTCAAAGTTAAAGTGTATTATTTTCTGAATTTTTATTTTTATTTGAAATTTAAATACTATAATATTTGAGGGTTTTGGTTTTTAATGTTCTGCCTAATTATTTAAAAAAAAAAAAAAAAAAATGATTTTTTCACAAAGTTGGTATTATTTTTTGAATTTTTATTTGAAATTTGCATATTATTATGTTTAAGAGTTATCTAAATAAGTGGTGGTTTTTAATGTCTGCATAATTATTTTTAAAAAATTGATATTTTCTCAAAGTTGTTATTTTTTGAATTTTTATTTGAAATTTGAATATTATTATATTTAAGGGTTATCTAAATTAGTTTTTGTTTTTAATGTTCTGCATAATTAATTTAAAAACTGATATTTTCAAAAAGTTGTCTTATTTTCTAAATTTTTATTTTTATTTGAAACTTGAATATATTTCATAAAGGTTGAATTTCTTTGAAAAAAGAGAAAAAAAAAAAAAAATTTTGAATTTTCTAAATTTGAAGTTAAAAAATAGAAGTTAAAATGGCCAAGGACCCACCCGAAGATCCAGTGGTCCCTGAGAATACAGGTGGAGATAATTTAGGTGCCATTTCAGAGACAGAGCAGGGTAATTTAAATGAATTAAATAACTCTTCCTCTTCTACAAACACACCGGTAAAAGAGGAAAATGTGCTTATTGAATTTTGCCCTGAAAATGGAATGTTATGGACGGCGTGGTTACCGTATTTTGACGCGTGGTGTCAGGAGAATGGAAAAGATGCGATTTGGAAGGTTAGGAACATACAAAGGTTTTTAAAAGGGAGAGCACTAACAGTTTATGTTAATAATAGCTTAAATATGATGCACTGGGAAGAAGTAGTAGAAATTTTTAATGAGCAATTTACTACACCTGGAGAGACCTCTTTAAATGATTTTTCAAGTATTGTATTCAAACAGGGTGACAATGTTATAGACTACTACCATAAAAAACTTCAAGTGGGACGAGCTTTAGGGTTAGAACCTAAATTCCTGTTGGATGGGTTAACAGACGGATTGCCTTTAACGTTAAAACAACTTGTGGTGGTTAATTCCCCGAAAAGCCTAAATGAATGGAGGGATTTGGTTCATCGATTAGATAAATTGCAACTATCAGGAAAATCAGCTGACACACTCCCACCTAAGTCGGATCAGTATCCAAAATATAACTACTCTCAAGTCTTCAATAGGGCCCCTGTGCAATACAATCCCCGTCCACAACCTTGGAGTTATCGATTTCCTAATGTAAATAGACCCCATATGGGATACTCTAATCAAAATCAACCCACTAGGACTCATGATAACCGACCCAATTTACGAGGGCCTAGACCCCAGCAGTCAAACGCAAATGCACGACTACATTTTCAAGGATCTTTACCTCCTTTTCCATGTAAATATTGTACTAAAATTAACATCCCTAACGCGTTTCATTGGCATAGAGAATGCCCTTTCAAGCAGGAACAACCGACTCATAATACAGAAGAGTCCACAGTAGGAAACAGTACGACAGAAGGTGTAAATAACACATATTGACAGTTTGCCGCGACCGGTCGCATAATTCAAAATAAGGGTACCCAAAGAAAGAATCAGCAAACAAGTCAAAGTGTTAAAAACCCAAACTCGTACTCTAATCCTATTCCTTTAATTTTCGACACAGGCAGCAGTTTAAGTATTCTTCCTCAACATTTTGTTCAGAAATATCGACTTCCCACACAAAATATCTCGCCAATAAATGTTGTACAAACACAAGGAATGTTGAAGATTACCAAAAAATGTTCCCTGTTATTACAAATAGGTAATATTAGAAAAAATATTGATATGTTTATTTTGAATAATAACTTACCATATGCTCTCCTTAGCTTAGATCATTGTGGACTATTTGAATTAACTTTTGATTGTGCTAAAAAATGTGTAACACAAAATAACAATATTCTACCATTGTTAAAAAATATACCAAGTTGCTCTCAAACCTTACATTTAATTCCTGAAAGTGAAAATACAATTAGAAGTGAAAATGTTAATGTTCAATCAAATAATAGGGTAGAGAAGATAAAGTACACTCCTGCCACTGAAGAAAATCACGTAACTCCTCAGTCTGCTAGAGAAGGAAAACTTCCTACTTTATTATCAAAATATGTCAAAATTTTTGCTAAATCAAAATATGACGTTGGAAGAATTCGTATGGAACCCCAGAGAATTTATTTAACTTCTGATTTACCTATTTCACTCAGAGCATATAGAACTTCCCCTAAGGAAGAAGAAGAAATTAAAACCCAAATTCAAAATTTATTACAGGCAGGTATAATAAAAGAAAGTTGTTCCCCTTATTCGGCACCTGTAACCCTGGTGTATAAGAAAGAAGAAGGAAAAAAGAGTCGTTTATGTGTTGACTTCCGTAAACTTAATTCGATAACAAAAACCGATGCTGAACCACTTCCCCGAATAGATACTTTATTAGATAAATTAGCTAAAGCAAAATTCTTTTCCACCCTCGACTTGGCAAGTGGATATTGGCACATTCCTATCCACCCAAGAGATACTGAAAAATTGGCCTTTGCTACAACTTTTGGATTATATGAATGGAAATACCTGCCCTTTGGCCTCAAGAATGCCCCCGCTATCTTCAATCGAACAATTAGAAGAATCTTAAATAAATACAAAATAGATTTTGCATGTAATTATTTTGATGATATTATTGTATTTTCACAGTCAGAAGAAGAACATTTCAAGCACTTAGAGCAACTTTTTGAAATCTGTGTTAAAGAAAACTTAAAATTAAAATTATCAAAATGTAATTTTGCCAAAACAAAAATTAATTTTCTAGGATATGAAATTACTAATGGACTTATTACGCCTGATAATCCCAATATTGAGGTCATAAAAAATTTGAAACCGCCAAAAAATGTCAAGGAATTACAGAGAGTTTTGGGATCCGTAAATGTTTATGCTAGATTTATTCCACAGTATGCAAAAACTAGAGCTCCATTAAATAATTTGCTAAAGAAAAATGTCCCCTATGTTTGGGACCAAAAATGCGAAAATTCCTTCCAAAAATTAAAAAATGCTCTAATAAGTAAACCCATTTTAAGACTCTATGATCCCAAAAGTCCCTGTCATTTATTTGTTGATGCATCGAGTCATGGTGTGGGATGTGTTGTTAAGCAGGCAGATGAGAATGGCACTTTACATCCAGTAGCGTATCATTCTAGAAACTTACGTAATTATGAAAAAAATTATGCCATTACTGAATTAGAATGTTTAGCAATCATTGATGCTTTAGATAAATTTTATCATTATTTGCACGGTCAAAAATTTGTCATACATACAGATCATGCGGCTCTCACTTGGCTAAAAAATGTTAAAAATTTAAGAGGAAGGTTATTCCGCTGGTCCCTTAAACTTAGTATGTTTGACTACCAAATTCAATATCAAAAAGGTTCAACTAATATTGAAGCTGACATGTTATCCCGATTGCCTGTTTTAGAAAATGTGTCACACCATGTACACCTCCTTGACTTAAATGAAATTAAAGACAATCAGAAAAAGAAAATATAATTATTAATGGTAAGAAAATTATTGAAATTGATGATGTAAATGTAATTAAAAAGAAAGGTTTGTATAAGATAATAGTTCCTATGTCATTAAGATTATCCCTACTAGAGAAAACCCACACTCAATTTGGACATCCTGGAATTTATAAAATGGTAAATTTAATTACACCCCAGTATTATTGGCCTAATATTAATAAAGATATTGAAAGTTTTGTGAAACATTGTCATATTTGTCAATTAAACAAAAAATGTAAACAAAAAAGATTTGGCTCGTTACAAGAAGTACCACCAACAGATAAACCTTTTGAATGTTTGTCTTTGGACACTGTTGGTGGACTTAATTATTATAATTCTACAAAAAAGTATTTGCATTTGGTCGTGGACCATGCAACCCGTTATGTGTGGGGATTTCCATCAAAAAGCATTACCACTGAAACTTATACAAACTTTTTAAAACAATTATTTCAAATTCAAGTGCCTAAAAAATTGTTAACTGACAGAAATGCAGCATTCACTTCATCCCATTTTAAAAAATTTCTTCGAAATTATTATGTTAAACACCTATTAACAAGTAGCCATCATCCCGAGTGCAACGGGAAAGTCGAGCGGCTTAATCAGACTATTGTTACGCGTTTAAAGTGTAAAGTTAATTCTTCTTCAAACAAAATTCCCTGGACTAAATTACTTGAAGAAGTTTTAAATCAGTATAACTCAACACCTCATTCAGTAACTCAGTTTCCACCTAAATATTTATTATTAGGAGAATTACCATATGACCCCTTATTGGCAAATAATAATTACTACCCTTCAGTTGATGAAGCTAGAAAAATAGCAAAAGAAAAAACAATACAATATCATAATAAAAACAAAGTCAGATACGATGCTCGATTTCTCCCAGTGGAATTTAAAGTTGGAGATGAAGTGATTTATGAGGAATTTCAATACCCAAACACGCGTAAATTGAGTTCACCTTATTCAGGCCCATATAAAATCTTAAGACAATTATCTAACGTTAATTTTGAGATAGACAAACCCAGCCTTCATTTTAAGAGAAATTCAGAAATTGTCCATTCATCTAAGTTAAGATACTATAATAATCCTAAAAATTTCAAATTAAGTCATGAATAAATTAGTTAGGTATCAGCTTCCAGTCCCAAGTTTTTTTTATTTTTGCTTTCCTATTTCCCCATACACGTTGGATGAGGATCCTAGCTGAGTTAAGGAAATCGGAGGGATGTCGGGAGACATATCTTCCTTTCTTTGACTCAGTGGCACTAGCGTGCCCTTAACTTTTCTTTGTACAAATAT
Source organism: Salticus scenicus (assembly GCA_963930645.1). Taxonomy (NCBI): domain Eukaryota; kingdom Metazoa; phylum Arthropoda; class Arachnida; order Araneae; family Salticidae; genus Salticus; species Salticus scenicus. The sequence continues at coordinate 176,584,457 of OZ005652.1, forward strand.
ACCTTTTCGGTTTATTTAATTTTTTTTTCTTAAATATCATGTAGATGGTTTTGTGAAATGAGGATCCTCCGCTCCTAAGCCCCTTTTCTATAAGCAGTCTGTTTTCTCATGGTCTCCTGATCTTCACCATTGTGATGTGTTCGGAGAACACGGGAAAACTGATTTGTTTTCTCTCTCTGTAGAAGCTAGCCAGTTTCCACCTTTATCCCAAATTACTTTTGGAAAGGCTTGACATTCTCAGAGTTTCAAGGGTTAATGTACCCACCATATAATTTTTGTGGATTGCCAAACTTGAAGTTTATAGCAGTCTGTAATACTTTGAAAACAAATAATTACTCAAACAAAGTAATTAACTTGGTTTTAGGTGTAAATAATTTGTAAAAAATTTTTGCTATTATTAATATTATTATTGTTTGTATCTTTAGTAAGTATTTTTATATAATTGTTTGAAAATGTATTTTACATTAACCAGGAAAAAGTGTCAATGATCTGAAATGATACAAATGTGTGTATGGTGCCATTTTTTCAAATATATGGACAGTAGAGAAAACTGCAAGTTCCGTATATTTCTTTTAAAAAATAGATTCCTTGCAGATGTGTAATATCTTGTTCAACGTCATTATATTTTTATGTAATGTTAAAGACTCTGTGCAAAACCAAAAAGACTTTTGCGCCAAAGAAATGAACTATTTTTCTTACTGAGCAATTAAAAAACATATTTACAGGACCTTGTTAGCATAGTTCATTACAAATGAACAAAAAACAATAAGACTATAAGCTTTACCAACTAGTTGGGAACAAGAAATTTCTGCTTTAAGATAATATTGTATAAGAGTGCTACATTATGTTTTATTTTATATTTTTATATTACTCCTATGAAAATATTGTATGTATAGGGTTGAGCACGTGGAATGTGCAGTTCTACAGAAAGAAAAAAAAAAAAAAAATCAATAAACGGGACTAAATTAATAATTAAAGGGAAAATATACGCACTTCTCCTTCTACACAATAAGACAGACCATCTTTTCCTGGACTATCTGCCACCTCGGAATGAGTTCCCATGGACTTGCAGGCAAGCCCAGGGGAACGTTGTCTTGGAGGGGGGGGATATGAAAGGATAAAGAGAGGTAAGTTTTTAAATTATTATTTTATTATTTTAAATTAATAGTGAGCAATAATTTAAAGAAAATCCCATTAGAAAGTCTTAACTTAAAATTAATTCTAAAGTTTCCCCTGTAAAGTAAGTTTTAGTACAATGCGTGAGCATAACGCAAAAGTCATAAAAGAGAACCAACTTTAAGACAAGAAAGTGATGAATAAGTGCAACTTGCAGCTTTTTGTGGTTTGGAGCTGCATAGTAATTAATCCCAGTTATCTGGACCTCAGCTAAGCTGTCAATCATTAAGTTAATATCCAATAAGCATAGGAAGGAGTGGTGTGAGTTCCCGCCAAAAATGCCAGTATTTAAGGGAAAACACGTGTAGAGGAGCTCTCTCTTCTGGTGTGCTCTTGCTTAGTAAACTTACGTCAAATAAAGGCCCGAGAGGGGTCACCTGATCGCATTCGGCTGCACTGCACTGCATCCATTTGCTCAACTCACAATCATGGACTGTACCTTATATGTTCCAGATGGATAAATAAAAACATGTGCTGCAAATTTGGAGTTATTACTGAGTGCCAGCCTCTTTCCTTCATAGCTATTATGTGACTCAAGTAAGGGAATTCGTCACATACATATATATATAGACACATACTTTTTTGTTTAAAAAGAGTTTTTTTTTTTTTCCCCCAGTACCTATTTTGCTAATACTTTTATTGGATGCACTTTTTCGTTAATTTATAAGAATCCTTCATAATCTGTTTATATTTTAAATGGTTTTTTAGGTTTGAAACAATGCTTGTTGAAATAAATTTTCTTTTTCTAAAACAGTATTTTTTCCCATAAAATTATCTACTCAGATAAAAATAGATCATTTATGTGACTATTATATCACAATACAGTCTACTCAACAAATCTAAGCATCGTTTTAATCAGGGAATATAGAATAGGCATGGAAAGGATTTTAGAAGTTGGAAATTTAGTTCACAAATTATTTTTATAAAAAAAAAAAAAAAGAAAGAAAGAAAGAAATAATGTAATATTTATATTACATATAATCTATACTAATATATAAATGCGAAAGTTTGGATGGATGGATGTTTGTTACTCAATCACGCCACAACGGCTAAACGGTTCTGGATGAAATTTGGTACAGAGATGTAGAATAGTCTGGAATAGAACATAGGCTACTATTTATACCGAAAATTTGATTAGATTAAAAAAAAAAAACCCGGTAATTTTGAAAATAATAAACCGGTAATTGACTTAATAAAAGCCATTTAAATTTTTAATTGTTGCCAAAAAAGTTTACGAGGTATTTTTATTTATTTATTTTTCAACATAAAATGAAATATGCTTTCACGCGAAAAATAAAAAATTACTAAATGTTAAATTGGTCGATGAGAAAATGACACTTTATAATTTTAAAATAAAATAGTAATATTACAAATCTAAGATATTTCTTCTGAATTTTATTTCATAGCATTTTTTTATATACCTCAACTTCAGATTTTTTTTTTTTTTTTTTTTGAGTACGGCGGATGAACACGCTTGGCATAAAAGCTAATTCATCATTATATTAAAGGTATTTTGTTATTGATAATTCTGGACAATTTTTTTAATTTTGATGCTGAAGTAGATCGGACATTTTTCGCCAAGGAAAAGATAGAAAGAAATACGCAAGCGAAGTGATGACGTCACTGGCCGTTCGTGGATGCAAGAAAAATATTTCCTATGTTAAACGCCCATTGGATTTTTTGTAAAAAATTATTAAAAATCGAGGAAAATTATTTCTCGATTTTAATCCCCATATTTAGGTATAGATATGTATTAGTTATCATGGCTATGCGTTAGATTAAGTTATTTTTGTTGTAAAATTGACAAAATTTGAATTTTTAATTTCAAAACTCTAGAAAAAAAATGGCAAACTTCCATATTCGATTGAAAACACAAACATTTCATTTCAAATATTTGCACAATAAATATCCAACTAATATACTAATTAAAAGGAAAGTGATAAATATTCTATCATAATTTGATGTCAAATTTGTTTTCAAATGTCTAAATAAAGTGTCTGATAAAGATACTAATATGTTGCAGCGGAATAGATTTGATATCGGTCATCCTTTGCAGAAAAAAAAAAAATATCGCCAAATTATCTGGCAAACATATTTTAATTCCTTTAAAAAATCATAGTAATTTTAACAACTTATATTAAGATAGTAATGAATAATATGAAACAATATTTCGTACTATGCATATTACGAAAATATGCATCTAGCGTGTATATTTTCGTATTACGTGTTTGATCACCAAATACAATAAGCGCCAAGAACGACAGAGTTTTGAAATTTAAAATTAAAATGTTGTCAATTTGACAGCAAAATAACTCAATCTAACACATGCACATGATAACTAATTGCATATATATATATATATATATATATATATATATATATATACCCAAATATGGGGATTAAAATCGGGAAATAATTTTCCTCGATTTTTAATAATTTTTTACAAAAAATCCAATGGGCGATTAACATAGGAAATCAAATTTCTTGCATCCACGGACGGTCAGTGACGTCACACTTCTCTTGCGTATAGGAACAATAATCGCATAAATTCTATTTTGGTCTAAAACGGCAACAAAAATTCAAAAGTCGCCAAGGGCATTAAGGCTGTACCATGATCAAGTTTACACATTAATTAATTTATTTATTTTTCTATATACCAACTACTATTAACTAAGCATGAAGTATATAAAATACTCTTACCAGACAAATGTCGTCAGTTTTTCTTATTAAATTATTGAGCTTATTCCACGTGTGTAAATATTGTCCATTTATAAATATTATTTTTTATCCCCATGTATATCGTAATAGAGCATTTCCTCGTGACGTCTGGTGGTTGGCAAAAAAGCGCGCTCGACTTTCCCGCGCAATTTACTATATTGGTGATCCTCCATCGCTATGCTTTTCCCAAGCCTTTTTGCCAACCACTCATAAAAGTTGAGATGTTTGTTTACAAACAAGGAACTGCCCTATTGGACCACATTAAAGAAATATTATATAGATAAGTAGAAAGCATCACACGTTCAATATTTTTGGTTAATTACTATTCTCATTTTTAACTTTTTATTTCACTTTGTCATTTAACGTGCGTTTTCTTACTTTTTTGAATTATAATTTACTTTTTATTTGTTAGTAGTTTTAATTCTTTTGATTTGTTATTATTTCATAGTAGTACTTTGTTTTTAGTTCCCTTTTAAGGGTTTTATTATTATTATTATTATTATTTGATAGTTTTTCGAAATGCCCGGGAAACGCAAATCTAATCTTTCCAACAGAAATAATAAAGCTCGGGCTATGAAAGTAGCTAGAAGTCAAGAGACGAGTTGTATCACAGAGCTGGGTATTAATATTATAAAATGTACCATTATTACAGGAACTGCTAAAGGAGACAGCGTTTTGATTCCCCGCATACCTATTATTCCCAACAACTTGCCATTTCATTTCAAGAGATTGCAATTTCCATTGAAATTGGCTTTTACAATGACGATCAACAAATCCCAGCGGCAAACCTTAAAAGTGGCAGGCATTCATTTAGGAACTCCATGCTTCTCACACGGTCAATTATATGTTGGTTGTTCACGTGTTTCAAGTGCCCAGAACTTGCATGTGTTGACGGAAAATAATAAGTCATTTAATGTTGTATACAGATCGGTATTAAAATAAAAATAAATTGTATATTTTTCCCGTAGATCTTTCAATGAGTTACAAATTTTTTTGAGTATACTTTATCAGACTCTATTTTGCACAGCACCACAATGATAAGGTTTCATTACATTACATATTATGATCAAACCGTCAGTTCCCACACATACACATCAAAATTTCTACGTGAACGAAGTTGCGGGTAACAGCAAGTATATATATATATATATAAAAACCAAAATTGTTCCTGTCTGTAAAGTCTAAACCAAAACTTTTCTCCATTGTGTCATCATTAGATGATGAAGAGGGAATAAATAAAAGAAAATATATGTCTGAGATTTCATTATGTGCCCGAAAATAAGAGAGATGTAGCCAAGTAACTGATGTACTTCTTATTATGAAAATGTCATACAAAAAAGATACAATTAATGTACTATATTAGTACATATGGTGACTTATCTACCACATCCAAAATATAAAGGTGTAAAAGCTCACAAATGCTGAAGAAGAGCTAGCTTTACAATGGCAATAGAATATTGACAATGGTTATGATATCATTAATGACTCTGCAGACATCGGGTGACAATTATTATCCGAAATCAATGTTTCTTGCAAATGCCACTGAAGTATTGAACCCATCTGAATGTTAGAAGATTATGGCCAAAAAAGCTACAAAGGTTACAATTCCTTGGAATCAAGAATTTTGTAATTATATGGCAGTACTAAATTCATTAACTGCTAGCTCGCATCAGTTTAGAAATTTTTTTCAGCATTTCGGTTGGTCCAAAACAAAGAACGTAACAGATTTGGAAACAACAAAACTGAAAAATTAGTACAGTACCACCAATTATTGAAAAGTAAATGTGAAGAAGACTGGTAGAAATTATATATTTGTTTGAAATTTCGTCTGAAAATCTCTCATATGGAAAATAAGCCTTCATTAAAGTATTTTTATTCTCCTCCATTGTTATCTTCCCACTATTTCTGCATTATTTAATAAAAAAGATAAACTTTTGCTTTTAAAGTGCGAATGTAAATTTATTTTTCTCTATTATCTTGCAATTGTTTTTTTTCTTGTCTTTTCATTATTATATAACTTTAAATTATTTCTCAGTATATTCAATTCTGTATTAAGAAAATTCAAAATAATAAAGTAAATATTGATTGATATTCCTGTGTGTAAAGTTCTCACGTAAAGAAGTATTTTACTGAGGATTATTGCTTTAAAAGTGCTTAAATATTATAAAATTCTTTTATTTTTTCTAAAAACCCGGTAAAAAACCCAGCCCAGCGGGGAAAATGGATATCCACCGGGCAGCAAATCTGACAACCCTGATTCGAAAGGACATCTAATAGAGTGTTTATGTAGCAAATTTGGAAAAAATAGTTAGAGCCGTTTTTGAGATACGGACTCATGGTTCCACTTCCAGTTTCTGATGACCCACTTCTGTTTTTCCAATTTTCACCAAAATTTGGAAACTTCATCTGTACACTAGACCTGTAAGAATTCTGAAGTTTTATAGTTCTATCTCTATTAGTTTCGTAGATATGATAGCCAGAAGATTCCACACATACATATACACACACTGATCAATTGCCAAAAGCTACTTTTTTGGTCAGGTGAAAAGATATAGAATTTTTAGAGAGAATACAATACTGCCATTACCTATGGTAGCAGGATAATGGAAATAAAAACAGGTCATTCATTTCAAGATTCATTTATAAATATGCATACCATAACAGGGGTAGAACTGGTACTACATAAAATTTCAGGACATAATTTTTTCAAAATTTCAGGACGTTTACGTTTGGCCAAGTTAAAAAAAAAAAAAAATATCGCAAGGTAAATTCTTTGCAACACTGCTTTTATCTCTCACACTAATTGAAATAAAAAATCCACATATCAAGAATTAAAGTTTATAAGAGTAAAATATAAATAAACTTCTTTCTGAGTTTAAAAGAAAAAAAAAACTATAGCATTTTAGAGGCTGATCCAGCTAAATATTGGAACCCATCTGCTGTCCCGTCACAAAATTCAAAACTATAAAATGATTTCCGTCAAATAACATAAATCCATGAAATATAAACTACTTCACAAAATCCAGTTATAAAAACGGCCTTTTTCACAAAATTTCATTTTATAAAAATGATCTATTGTATAAAATTTTTCTATCTTTTAAGTATTATTTCATATCATTGCCAGTACTTGTTTAAATGAAATACTTATTATACTGAACATTGATTAGATATCTAGGGACTGCAAAATTAAAGTTTTTATGCAATGGCAAATTCTGAGGCCTATTTTTCACAAAAACGGGCCTCAGAAATTAATTAAAACCTGGATCAACACCTCTATTCAGGGTTGGCTAGATTTTGACAAACCCGAAAAAACCCAAGTGGGTTTTTTTCATAACACCTACATGAAAAAACTCATGTGGGTTTTTACAAAATCTTGTTTAAAATTGTACTTTTGTTTAACTTACACAATAACAAATATAAAACTAACAAATATAAAACTATACAAATATAAAACTAATATTATATACATTATTAGAACATGAACAAAGAATTTTTAGAAATATTAGAAAAAGCTCATTTTCTCAAACTGCTGTACTGAAAAAATCCTGAAAAATTTCCCCCCCCCCCCCCCCAAAAAAAAAAAAATAAAAAAAAAATGCATAATTATCTTATTGAAACAGAATTGAAAATATCCGCAATCGATTTGTAGGTATTGGTAACTTCTATGCACCAATTTTGAATGATCTAACGCTATTTTATTATTATTTTTTTGCCCCTCAGCCCCCCCACCTTCCCGGCCCTCCTAATAACTATACACTTTTGAAAATATCCCCATTGGACTTGCAGGCCTTTAAAACCTATCTGTATCAATTTTGAACGGCCTAACTGTATTTCTATTTATTTTTGCCCATAGCCCCCTTCCCGCCTCTCCTAATAATTTTATAAATTCGAAAATATCCACAATCGATTTTTAAGTATCAAAAACCTCTATATACCAGTTTTGAACGATCTAACTCTATTTTTATTTTTTTGCCCCCCCTCTCCCCTCCCCCCCTCCCGGCCCTCCTCATAACTTTACACTTTCGAAAAAAATCCCCATTCGACTTGCAAGCCTCTAAAACCTATCTGTACCAATTTTGAACGGCCTAACTGTATTTTTATTTATTTTTGCCCATAGCCCCCTTCCCGCCTCTCCTAATAATATTATAAATTCGAAAATATCCACAATCGATTTTTAAGTATCAAAAACCTCTATATACCAGTTTTGAACGATCTAACTCAATTTTTATATTTTTGCCCCCCCCTCTCCCCGGCACTCCTCATAACTTTACACTTTCGAAAAAATTCCCATTCGACTTGCAAGCCTCTAAAACCTATCTGTACCAATTTTGAACGCCCTAACTGTATTTCTATTTGTTTTTGCCCATAGCCCCCCTTACAGCCCCACCCCCTTCCTGCCCCTCTTAATAATTTTACAAATTCGAAAATATCCGCAATCGATTTGTAGGTATCGAAAACCTCTATATACCAATTTTGAACGATCTAACTCTATTTCTATTTTTTGCCCTCCCCCTCTCCCCTCCCCCCTTTCCTGCCCCTCCTAATAACTTTACACAATCGAAAATATCCTCATTCGACTTGCAGGCCTCTAAAACGTATCTGTACCAATTTTGAATGCCCTAACTGTATTTCTATTTGTTTTTGCCCCATAGCCCCCCCCCCCCCCCCCGTGCTGCCCCACCTGGTGGCTGAATTTCTAAAATTCCAGAAATTGGTTTTTAGACATTTGTATTAGCTATATTTTAAAGCAAAAACTTTACGGGTATCTGTTTTTTTGTTTGAGATATGAAGGATTTTGTGAAATCACGTTTCCCCCCCCCCCCCCCTCCCCCCTTGGGAGCGAATTTTGTAAAATCGCTTCTTAGTGGATGCCTACGTCATAGAACGAACATTGTCACAAAATTTCATGCTTCTAGGTCTAGGGGTTTGGTCTGGGCGATGATGAATCACCCCCTCAGTCAGTCAGGAAGAACGATTTTATATGTATAGATTTATGACAAATTTCGCGTAATTTCAGGAATTTCAGGACGGATTACGATATTTTAGGACATTTTTTTATTTTTCAGGAATTTCAGGACAAGTACGACCCCTGCCATAAATATTTTTTAATATTAACTCTTTTTTAATTCTTGTGTTACTAAAGTATAAATGAATGTTGATAATCACCAACAATAGCTAACGAACAATAAAGAATTTATAGTTCAGTTTGAAGATTATTTTCTTCTAAACTTGTGTAAATATGAACTAGGATATGAGAGAGATTTCATATATAGAGAATTTTCTTTCAAATCATATCCCTCGCATTGATATTATTTGGTCACCACAAACAATATTAACATCACGTCAGTAAGTACATGCTTATGGAGAATTAATTAGTTAGATAATAATTAATATACCAATCTTGTTATAATACAAAAAAAAAAAAAAAGCTATCTTGTGAAAAGCTTAGAATAGTAAAATATATCACAAAGCTAAAAAATTTCTCCAGGAAAAAAAAAAAAAAAAAAAAAAAGGAAATGCATGTATAAGACAGCATTTCACTAGGCATGCATTTTGAACATGAAACATTGTAATAGAAAAACAATAACAAAGAGCTATTTTGTGCCCCCCTTCCCCCCCCCCAAAAAAAAAATGAAATTATTATTTATTTATTTTAACCAAAAGCTAGGTAAGGTGCAAAACCCTCCTGAAACTGTCTGGGGAAAACTCTGCTAAAATAATATAGATCTAAAGTGGTTTAATTTTCAAATATTAAGTTGAAAGATATACGACAGCTGACACTACACTTACAGCAGTAAAAAACTTTCTGAAAGAGCATTAAATGAACTGTAACATATCTAGACACATTCTAAAAGCACTAGTATATTAATTATGGCATAGTAAATAGAAAATTTTTGATGTGTAATTTACATATCAACTGACTGATATTCAATAAATACTTTGGTAAATGAAATCATTTTAAAAAATGTCTAAAAAATAGCTTACGTAGCAGAAAAGAAACTGTGATGCACCAAACTCTGGCTTCACTGGTGCTCTAAAAGGTAAATTTCTCTTTTCAGAAAAGTTTTCAGGCATCCTTATTTCAGTACCATGTTGCAAAAGTTCATCATTTTCATCACAATAACAATCTGCATCAGATTTGGCAGCACATAGTTTTCTATAAACCTAAATATATATATATATATATATTTGAATTTATATTGGCATGCATCTACATTTTCCATGAAATTTCAAATTTATCATTTTGTGTCAATTTTGATGACACAAAATGATAATGAATTGTAAATAATAAAAGGAAAAAAAAAAAAAAAAGCACAAAATGTTATTTTTATCTACTTACACTTACATTTAAAAATGTTTAATTTTTGAATTGAAACTCAATTGAATTTGCCTTTTTTTCAAGATTATTGATTTAGAACTACTAGTTTGAGGAATTAATTATAAATTTTCAAAACATTTATATTTATGCAGTTAGGTGCAATTACTACTTTACAAGCATTTTGAGGCAAGTTCTCCTCCTTTTCTCTTTAAATAAATTAAATGCTAAATTAAAAAGAAAGCTTACATTTTTTGCCATCTTTTTCGCAGGAGAATGCTGTTGGATATTTTCAAGTTTTTTATTCACACCATCATTATATTCAACTTTAGAAGGCACTCTGTACTGTTGATATGATGAAGGAATAACATTAATTGTGTCAGGATGATGAGGATGAAAGGATTTGCTTCTATCTTTAAATGGATGCTGCTTTGCAAAGGAAAAAAAAAAAAAAAAAAAAAATACATATTTTAATAAATTAAAGACAGGAAATTTTAGTATTAATTTAAATTTATAAAAACAGTTAAATACTAGGTTGGTTTATGATTATTATTATAAAATATTGGTTTATTATCATAAAATAATAAGTTGAACTCATTTAATTAAATATTTTATAGCAATGTTTCACACAACACAATATAAATAATTATAAATAATAAAAGTATTAGTTTTAGTTTTGGTACAGAAATTTTTATAAGTGAAATTTGAAGTGGGGGAGAAGTTTTGGAGCAGTTTTAAATTAAATTAGCACTTTTCTACTGTTAGGACAGAAAAATTGATGGTTAATTTTTTATATTGGATAATACCATAATAATTTTGGTTAATGAAATCATAAAAATAAAATTTTAAGAAATGGCCGGAAAAAGAGTGGTATAGTGGATACATCGGAAAGTGTCGCTTCATAAAAACTCATTTTAAATTCCGAATATCAAATTTTAAAATCTTTAAATAAAATGCAATTTTCTAAACAAAATCAAATAAAAATAAAAATAGGAAAATAATATATTCTTTAACTTACTCCGTTTGAAGTACAACACCTGTAAAGTAAAGGGTCATATCCATAATGCACAATATAAAATAAAGAAAACGAATTATTCCCTTATTACACACAATTTCTTTATTAAATTTTGAGAACATGTTGATTCTTCCGGTACCGGCATACAAAAATATATAATATTACCAAACATATGCTTATTTTACCATAACACATACTAAGGATCCATGATGTTTCATTATTTACACTTCACTATTTTTTATATAGCTTTTTCATTAACTTAGATTTTATACAGATGCTGGATATCTATTATATTAATTTTTCATCACACACTAGGACCCTTACTATGACAATTATCCAGTTATGATTATCGACGTTTATACTACTTCTGGCTACACCAAGAATTACTGTAGATTTACCGATAATTCATGTGAGTGGTCTCGCTATCACCACGAAATCCATGGTCATTAGTAATATCTGTAGCACCATTAATGAAATAAATTATCCGTTAGTTTACGTTTTCCTTTGACAGCAGCTAAACGCTCACAAAATTCGTTGTACTTAATTTTAAGAATGTCCACCGTTCATGTGCGATATTATCCTAGGTAGCTGACGCACTAGGCCTAAAGGCCCGTGCCATTGCATCATTTTCACAAGTATGAAGTGCTATAATATGATGAATCCATTAGATTTCATGTTGTTTGAAGACAACGAAACATTCAAAAAATCCATCGTGCTTGATCTTAAGGTAATTCCAGTTCACTTGAAACGATATTCTACGGAGCAGAATCATTAGGCCTAAGCAGCCCGTGCTATCACTTTATTTTCATTCTCGTTGGATAATACTTTAGATTGCAACTGGACGATTTTGTTATAGGTAGATATGCAAAAATATGTTATCACTTAGTTATTTGATGAGTATTTATGTGGCGAAAAGAAGTAAAATTGTTCGTTTTCGGCAACCGCCGCCTCCAACGGCCGCAGCCGTGAGAAAGCCGCCGCACGTCTTCTCCTCACGCTATCTACATCCAAGAGAGAGTGGCGCACATCCAATTTTCCCGCGTCCTCAAGACTTCTTACCAGAGAATTCTAGCGCGCGGTAAATAGTTCTCAAACAAAATATTTTACCTCGATCGTCTGCTCAAGAAGAGTTAATAAAATGGGATTAAATAAATTTAATTTAGAGGGAGGAATATTTTATATTGGGCTATTTTTTGGATCGAATATTAATTATTGAAATAACACATTTTTCTAGAGGGACGCTACTTTGAATCCGCGTAGTGATACCGATTTGCTGCGGACCGAATGGAATGTTCCAGAAAAAAAATTTGAAAAACGTAATGAAAGTGACGTCATGAATTTTAATTAATGAGATATACACGTCAGGAAAATTATTAAAAATAGTTTTCAATTATTTGAGGACGATCTTTAAAGATTTTGGAACGATTTGAGTGTATTATAAATTGGAATTTCTAATTGGTGAAAACATTTGTTTACATATCGTAGACATCGATCCTAGTTTGTTTACAAACAAACGCTTCACATGAGATTTTTTAAACTCTTCTCTTTATTTGAAAAATTGCGAACATTTAAAATTTTAAATGGGGAAAATAAAATAAATGAGAGCCAAAGTATTTTCCGGAGGATTTGATAAAAAATAATAAAATTCTAAAGTGTTAAAATTTTCAATTTTAACATCTACATTCCCGTAGAATCTCAGTAACAGGTAACAGGAGAAAAGAATACACGCATAACGCTGTCTATCAATGGAGATATAGGCTCCCTAGGTCGCCGTTGTTAAGCACTGTTTTGTGTGTTTCTACAAAGGCACCTAAAGGGGGGCTCTGGTCTTCCTATCAGAGAGCATCTAAGACGTCATACACCAGTAGTGCATTATCGCGGACGAAAAATTTTCGTAAATTGCAGAAAATTTTTGATGATTGCAGACAAAGACTGTCCGAAAGTTGTGGGCAATTTTTTTTATTAGTGCAGACAAAGAGTGTTCGAAAATTATAGACTAATTTTTTTTATTAGTGCAGATAAAAACTGTCTGCAAGCCGGCCGTTTTTCTGTGTCTGCGACTATGTCGCCGTGTTGCGGTGTTCCTGCCACTAGGGCAAGCATTATACCTAATAATTTTTAATTTTCTATTTTGTATATTTTTTTAGTAATTGTGTGCTTTGCATCTAGAACTACCAAATGGGTCATTCTAACCGAATGTAAGGAAGGGGGAAAAAAAAAAGACATATTGGTCATCACAAGCAATACTAACACCATTTTAGTAAGTACATGCTAAAATTCTAATTAAAAAAAAAGATTGGTTTGATGAGATATAATATACCAATAGATAATTTTCACAATATAATATGAAACATGAGCGATAGAATGCTAAATTTAGACTCCTGATTAGAGTCCAAAGGTATTTTAATTTTAGCCAGATTGTCTGAAGTTTGAGAGCTTGATGGACACCCATTGTTTTGTTCATCATCGACATCCTCTCCTCTGTCTTTGAAGGCCTTGTGCTACCTAAACAATTGAACCTTGGACTAAAAATTCTTCCTGTAGTTTTTTTGTGATGTGGCAAATGTTTTAGTATCCAACTTGTTTCTTTTTACACAAAAGTTTAGGGCGTGTCATTGTTTGACACTCCTTTGTATTTTGATAAGCTAATGCCACTTTAAAAAATGTATGCAATTTGGGCCTTTGAAGACTCAAGGTCAACAAACTTCCACTTTATGTGTGGATTTTCAAACCATTGAGCTACCCTGGCTGTTTACCAGCTAGGCATTTCTCACATAACATTTGTTGGCAAAGTTACCGAGTCTACAAACACATCAAGTGACATTATTAATCATGGCACAACTCCAATAGACCATGAAATTTTCAATTTAATTTAGAAATTTATTCATCAAGCCTGAAAGTTCATTTCAGAAAATTATGGAGTGAAAGGCTGATTTTTTATACCAACTATGTAAAAAATACCAGAGCCGGGAATCGAACCTGGGCCTTCCGCTTTACATGCAGATGCTCAAACCATCAAGCTACCCTGTTTAGTTTGCCTTTTCAGTGTCCCAGACATTTCACACAAAAAAAAAAGACAAAATAACAACTCTGCTTTAGTTCCTAGGGAATCCATGAAATATCTCTTTAGATACATAGAACAAAACATCTAAATTCAAAAGTGTTCAAATACTTTTGTACATACATTGTATTTTGTGATATAATGGGGGCTATAGTATGTAATTAAAGCCACCTTTTTTTCTATTTCTGAAAATTGACAGTTAACCAAGGTAATTCAGATAATTTAAATTACAGTGCCACCAGAATTCACGAGCAAAATTAAAATACAATAAATTTTACATTTTAAGTAAAAAAAAAAAAAAAAAAAAAAGCCTTTTTTTCTACGTTGTAAACATAAATTTTTGCTAAAAAATTTCCGGGATGAGTTTTTGCAGCTGGAGCTTAATAATTGCGTCTTCGCAGCAAGGACAGCATGCCACAACGGGTTAAATTAGCATAGTGAAAGGGATTTGAAAATACAAAAGTTCAATATCAAGATACTTCGCAACATCATAATTTTGCCTTGACAATATATCATAATACAGAAATAGTGACATTGCTCACTCTTAGTATACACATAAGGTATATGTATGTATATTGATATATCTAAAATTTCGAAGATTGAGATGAAAAATGAAATTGGCTCTAAGTGTAATGCATCAAAAGCTTTCTCAAAGAGCATTCGTGTAGTATAGCATACATAGAGATCCTCTAAAAACACTAGTGTATTAAAACACAGTAAATGAAAAATCATTAATGTATAATCTACATGTACTATCTGAAATATTCACTAAAAATAGTTTTCTATATGTTATTAAATCCATGCTTTTAAAAAACTCTAAAATATCTTACACTGCAAAAATGATACTGCGATGCACCAAACTCTGGCTTCACTAGCACTCTAAAAGGTACATTTTTCTTTTCAGAAAAGTCTTCAGGCATCCTCATTTCAGTACCACGTTGCAAAAGTTCATCATTATCACCACAATAACAATCTGCATCAGATTTGGCAGCATAAGGCTTTCTATAAACCTAATTTAAAATAATAATACTTTCAAAATCTATAAGAATTTATAATGACTTTGAATTTATATTTTCCCTAAAATTTTAAATCTTTCATTTTTCAAATTTGATGACAAATTTATTGTAAATGATACAAATCAAAAGGCATAAAATGTTATTATCTACTTACTATTATATTTATAAAACATTACGAATACAAAGTAATATAATGTGTAATTTTTAAATTGAAACTTATTTAAATTTACCTCAATTTTTTTCAGTATTTTTTATTTACAATTATTATTTAAAGGAATTAATTAATTGTAAATCTAAAGATTTAAGTCGCTAGATGCAATTACTTTACAAACATTCTGAAGCAAATTTGTCTCCTTTTCTTTTTAAACAAGTTAAATGTTAAACTGAAAAGAAAACTTACATTATTTGACATCTTTTTCGCAGGAAAATGCTGTTGGATATTTTCAGGTTTTTTATTCACACCAGCACTATATTCAACTTTAGAAGGCACACTGCACTGTTGACATGATGAAGGAATAACATTAATTATGTTAGGATGAGGAGGCTGATATGATTTGCTTCTATCTTTAAATGGATACTGCTTTACAATGAAAAAATACATGTATTATAATTAAATAAAGACAGGAATTTTAGTATTGGTTTAAATTTATATATATAAACAATTAATATAAAAAAACACTGGGTGGGTCAATTTGACTAACTTTAAATTATAAATTTATATTTAAAAAAAAAGAAAAAAAAAATTGAACTTAACAACATCGTTATTTACTGACTTTCCTTAAATATGGCAAGCATACTATCTACCAATTTTTGCTTTCTATTATACTGCTAAACCAAGGATTAAAAACTGATCATATGATTCACAGGTGGACAGAAAACAAATCAATTCTATAAAATAAGGTAAGTTGGTAATGAACGGAGCATCTTTTATTAATAATTTTGCCAGAGGGAGACTTTTGTTTTTCCTTCCAACACATGATTCTACTTCTGCAGAAAAGTCTTTTTCTGTCAGTGTGCCAAGGCCAATCTTTAAAATATGGCTATGCAGTACATACATTTTCAGTAATCCAGTTACATCCCTAGAACTATCAAATTGGTCAATACGACCTATTATAAGGCAATAATTAGGGATGAAACGGATATCCAGTAACTATCCAGCATCCGGCTAAGTTTTAAATATATGATAAATAAAACTATCATTTGTCCTCACTTTTGATTTAAAACATTTCTTTACCTATTTTTACACATATACATACTTTAAAATATTTCTATGTTATAAAGAATGATATAGAAGAAAATTTTGTAATGGCCACAACATATTAAATTTCCTATTAAAATAACCCTTCAACTGTGATTTTTTAATACTATAGTATCGTAAAAAATATGTAAATAATAAGTTTTAGTTTTATAATTCTGAACAAAACCTATCTTTTTGTGACAATGCTTTTCAACACAATTTGCAAGTGTAGGAATGAGTATGTTAGGCTTAAAATTTTGTTCTTCATGGCAATATTGCACAAATAAATAGAATCTATAATAATAAATGGAAAGGTTTGTCTGTCTGTCTGTTCTTTTATACGTTCAGCCCCTATTGAACGCAGAAGTACAAGAATTGACATGCAGATGCTCTGGAGCCTTTCCGAGGTCCTCCTCAAAACAGAATTAAAAAATTTTAATTAGTTGTGGAGATATTAATTAAAATGTAGAATCATGCCTAATCAGAAAGCGATCTCAATGACTGAGAATTCACCGCGCGTGCATAAAAATAGATATTTTAATGGATTTAAAAGAAGAAAAAGTGGAAAATAAATTAGAAAAATTAGTCCGATCGTTACGAATTTGGTACCAAATGAAAGAGGCAAATTTTCTGAATCTAAGAGTGCAAGCGGCTTATCTGTACAATAATTAGATTTTTTAAAAATAACTAAAGTATGAATTTTTTGTGGCAACATCATTTCAAATGCCAGACTACTGTCTGAGATGAAAAGGGAAATGATTGTAACCGATTAAGATGTCACATGTTTTATAGTGGGGAGAAAAATTGCAATTTTCAATTTTTTTTTTTTTCAAATTTTCATTCACGTTACATTTTAATTAATATTCGGCCTAGACAGCATATTATAAAGCTACTGTTCAATTTTCATGAAAATATCTGGATAAACAAAAAAATTACATTTTTATTGGGAATTATATTTATCACAACTCATGTGACCAAAACACAATGTAAGATTGAGTTTTGTATATTTTGCACTATTTTAAACTGAGATATGCTGTTGAAATTTCGTAATATTTGGTTTTAACGCCCGATAATTTGATTGTGAATATTTGATTGTGAATATCGAAACCATGCACGCACGTGTCCCGACGTACGCCCGGAAGATCACTTCGTTTCTCCCGCGAAGGTATAAATAGCAAACGGCGATGGTAGTGGGGGTTGCCCTTGCCTCTGTTTATTTTCGTCGATTTCGGCTCCATGAGATATCGCTGTAATAAGTGGCGTTTATTTTTTATATTCAAATAAAATCTTTATTTTTATCGTTAGTTATAATTCATGTTAATCTTTTATGAGTTTGATACAGAAATTAAATGAAATTTAAAAGTTTAATAGAGTTTATATTTATGTTGATGTCGCGACAGTGAAAAGCAAAAAACGTCATGTCTTCTATCAAGTCTCATCAACCTCTAAAAGAATCTTATTAGTTATTTTTTCTGCAGTCAACGTTTACAATACCATTGTGTCAAATATAGCCAAGCATCTTGTCTTATTCATTCGTTTGTCATCCAGCATCTGCTTTGGTATGCTTGTTATGTTAATTTCCTATATATATTCATAAAATATTTGTCTATTTAAATTATCTTATTGTTATCAATTTATATTTATATAAACTTATGTTGAATTGATTGTTTCATATAAAATACAAATTAAATTAAAACTTTTATGGTCATTATTTATTCATTTATACATAACATATTTATCTTTCAGCATATTTACTTACTCTAGCTTCCATTTTTCTAATTCATTTAATTAACTTTAAATGTTGTTTAGCTGGTGTTTATGTCTAGGGTGGCTCCTCTGCTAATTCACTTAGCCTTGGATCTACTTCACACCAGCTAACAATATGCATTCGTTCGCACGCATCGCGCATGGGTCTACTGTTGGAAATATTTTAATAGCTTCCTTTGTACCATGCAGTTTCAATTTGTATGTTTGGGAAATTAATAAGTTTTATTATATTTATGGAGGCTACCCACATATGGGGAAAGTGTTAGATAAGTTCATTTTTAAAATATAGTAAAAGGCTTTTTTTTTTTACTCAAACTGCTTATATTGATAATGTTTACTTACATTACTTCTTAAGATACTTGGCCTTTCATCTGTCATTAAAGAACTTTTATTTTCTTTATCTTTAATTGGGAAATTTCTACTGTTTAATATTTATTTGCCGTGATAATGCTTTGTTAACATTTGAGTACGATGTTTTCCAGTCAACCGGAAGTGGGTCAATAGGCCAGGTGGTAACTGTATCAGCTGTCTGCGTAGTGACGTCATGATTTATCGATTATTTGTTTATGATGTCTGGTGACCGCCTAGACAGGTGTACGCTAGTCATTGGCTGTAATTTGATCCACTGAGTGATTATAAATAGAAAAGAAAATCACCCATCTCTCTCTCTTTTTAGATGTTTTAGCATGATTGTATAATCTGTTGCTTAGCCTTTTGGGCAACTTATGTTTTTATCTTTAGTTATTTTATTTATGAATTATTTATGAATTGGTTTATTTTTTATGAAGCTGTAGAAGGATGAGTTTTAAAGAGATGGATTAATTAATAGCAGGCCTGGATGTCAGAGAGGTTTTTTTTGATAATTTATTTTTATCAGTGATTGCTGTTTAAAATACAGCTGTTCAAATTTTTTCCTTAATGTTTGTTTTTCTTTCTCCGGTAGTACTCCAATATTTATCCCAAGTTTAAACACATTAGTTTACTTTGCTTTAATTAATTAAAAGTATGAAATAATTGCCTTTCAATATGGATATTTGTTATGTTTATATTATAATGTTTGATACTTTTTTCTACAAAATCTTTAGTCTTTCTGTTGAATAAATTCATTGTTATTGTTTTTAAAACTTTGTCAGTCTTTAATTATACAGTTTCTAAACACATATTTAAGTTTTAAAACTGAATTAAAATGGACTTTCATTGTGCTTAATAAATCTCTGCTAAATCATATTAAAGTAATAATTAAGTTTTTGCTAATAAGGGTTATGGGCTTTGTGTTTTACTTGTGGATAGTTATGTAATTAATACATTTAAATCGAAAATTACGATCATGGTTTTTGGAAATTCTACTCGTTTTTGGGTTTATGAAATTTACTTGTTTTTGTTATAAACAAGTTTTAGTGAATCTTTTAACATGAAATATGCCTGATTATAGGTATTTTAGATTCACATGCCCAATTTATGAGTTTTTTTGAATTATTATCCACAGTAAATAGCTACCAGTATATAATCAGTTTATTTAAGTGTTTAGAGCTGTATTAAGTATAGTTTTTAAAAAATGGCTGTTAGTTTAAGCCCTGCTATAGAAAAGCTTAACTCAAATAACTATCCTGTTTGGTGCAAAGATGTGAAATTTATTCTAATTGAAAAGAATTGTTGGGATATTGTTAATAAAACGGAGAAACTACCGGAGATAGATGAAAAACTTGGTATTACTATTAAAAATGTTGAGGATTTTAAATCCAGAAGTAGAACAGCTTTAGCAACATTGTATTTAAATGTAGCACCTGAATTTAGAAACATTATTGATAATTGTACATGTCCTGTTGAGGCATGGGAAAAGTTAAAAAGGAATTTTATCTCTGACTCCAGGGCCAGGCATATGCAGCTTTTTTCTAGCTTTTTTCAGTGTGTAATTAATTCCAATGAAACAATAAACTCATACGTAAATAGACTTTGTAGAATTACAGATCAACTAAGAGACATCGGCAAGGAAATACCAGAGAAATATAGATGCTTCCAGTTGTTGAGACACCTCCCCAAGAAGTTTGAAACCACCATACAGTACATCTTGAGGTGGAAGGATGCCGACTTTCAGTTCAGCTCAATTGTATCAGAGCTAACAGCTGAAGAGAAAAGATTACAAGTACGAGAGGAAGATAGAAAACATGACTTGGCTGTAGAGGTACAAAATACTCAGTATAGAGGTAAAAACTTTCCTACTAAAACTTCATTATCTTGCTACCAATGTGGAAAAGTTGGTCATATGAAGAAGGACTGTAGAGTTAACCTATCTAAATCTAAAAATAGGAAATTTGTTAAATCTGATAAAAATGTTAATGGCTCAGTCGGCCGCAGTAAAAATAAAGTAACCCCTCCTCCGTTTCACTATTTGGCTCAATTACAGTAATTGTAATGACGGTGACGACTGTTGGTTATTCGACACAGCAGCGTCACATCATTTCAGTAAAGATTTAAATTGCTTTGAAAATTATTGTCCTATTGAGGGGGAAGACTTAATTGTCGCAGTAGATGGAGTCAGTGTCCCTATAGATGGAAAAGGTTCTGTTAGATTAAGTTTTAATAATACTGAATATGTTTTTGATGAAGTTTTGTATTCATCTAAATTAAGAAAAAATCTTATATCCGGTTCTAAATTGGATATAAATGGTGCTATTTTTTCCGGTGGTAGGGGCAAGGTGACGGTGTTCAGTAGAACTGGAAAATTTATGTTCACAGCTAAACTTAAAAATGGTATTTATTATGCTTACCCGAAAGTTTTCAAAGGAAATGGGGGCAGTCTTTGAAGCCAACTATCTCAATGACCAAGGCTAAAGATAATGAATATTGGCATACTTGTTTTGATCATATAAGTCCTGATATCATAGTAAATACTAGTCGTCATAATGGAGTAAAAGGGCTTCCTAAATTAAAGTTTAAAAAGTTAAGCTGTGAACCATGTAAAATCAGTAAACAAATGAGAATTTCATTTAAATCAATAGAAGATAGTAATCTAAAAGAACCACTTGAAAAAATATTTATGGATGTCTGGGGACCCTTAAAAGTTGAGGGTAAAAACGGTGAAAGATTTTTTTTGTCTATTGTTGATGGGTATTCAAAACGAACTGCTGTATACCCCATTAAAGAAAAGTCACAGGTATATGAGGTTTTTTAAAAGCACATTGCTAGGGCTGAGCGTTTCTTAGGTAAAAAACTAAAGTTTATTAGAACTGATAATGGTACAGAATTCAATAATGAACTTTTAAAAATCTATTGTGATAAAAATGGTGTTACCCACGAATTCACAAATACTTTCACACCCGAACAGAATGGTATATGTGAAAGATTAAATCAAACCATTTTAAATTATGTTCGTGCCATGTTGAAAGATAGTAATTAACCATTTCATTTTTGGCCTGAAGCATGTCTCCATTTTTGTCATACATGGAATAGAGTTATACACCGTGGACAACAAAAAACACCTTTTGAACTTTACACGGGGCACAAACCTTCTATAAGGCACCTTAAACCTTTTGGTTTAATCTGTTATGTTGGTGTACCCAAACAAAAAAGATTACATAAACTTGAGTCTAAAGCTAAACAAGGCCTTCCAGCTTATTCGGAAGGGTAGGTTGATTTCTTTTTCCTTATCAAGTGGCCATCATTTTGTTTTAAAACGGCAGCTATTAAAGAGGCTTAGTAAGTTGATAAAATGTTAGTTTTCTGCATTTCTAGTTTGTTTTAGCATTAAAATAGCCTAATTTTTCCTTAAAAACGCATTAAAAAGATCCAGTAATGCAGGTAATGGATTTGGCGCCGAATTTGGTGACTTTTCCCCTATGGCAACTTTTTTGGCGAGAAAATACTTATTATCGATATACCAAAGATGGACGCAATAACGTGATTGGTTCACGAGTTACGTGAATTTTCTAGATTTTTGTTGTTTGAATGATAAATCCATTTTTCAACTTTGATTTGAATTCATTAAGTATTTCTAAAGTTACCGTGATAACAAATTTTCAAGTGGCCGCCACTTGGAAACAATACAGTGGAATAAGTTGCCCAGCAAACACATTCAAGTTATTTGAAGCATAGGTTCACTGTCTAACTGTGGTTTAAATCAGTGCCGTGTTTCAAAAGTTATTATTATGGCTAATTTTCAAGTGGCAGTGACTTGGAAACAAAATGGCAAAACAACTTGCCCAGCGAAATCATCCAGTATATTTGTATGATAAGTTCGTTGTCAAGTTCTAGTTTAAATTAAATCAGTATTTCAAAAATTATCGTTATAAGAAATTTTGGCACCACTTGGAAAAAAAAAAGCGGAGTGAGATGCCTAGCGAACTTATCTGAGATATTTGAATGATAAACCCACTACCCAAATTTGATGCGAATTGATTCTGTATTACTAAAGTTACCATAATGACAAATTTTCAAGTGGCCGCCACTTGGAAATAAAATTGCGGATCAAGTCCCCAAGTGAACTTATCCTAGATATTTGAACCATAAGTTCACTATCCAACTTTTTTTTGAATCAGTTTAGAATTTTAAAAGTTATCATGATGGCATATTTTCAAGTGGCAGTGTGATTTTAAGTGGCTGAAACTTAGAAACAAAATGTCGGGACAAGTTGCCCAGTGAAAACTTTCAAGATAATTATATGATAATATTACTGTCCAAATTTAGTTTGATTTGGAGTATTATTTCAGAAGTTATCGCATACCTGCCAACCAACGACGGACAAAAACAAGAAGATAAATGTTGAAAAAACAGAAGATTTCCAAAAAAAAAAACAAGAAGATCGATGTAAAAAAACAGAAGATTTCCAAATAAAACAAGAAGATATTATCATACTTGTTAAATATTATTTTAAGCATTAAATATTCACAATAATTCTAATTTACCACAATCTTTAAGAAAAAAAAAATGCTTCAAGTTAATCAGTAACTTATTTCAATTCTAATACAAATTACGAAAAGAAAAATAATGCAAATGGAATATTACTAAGAATAATTACAAAGAAAATGCAACTATTACTAAAAATGTAAAATTTATTAAATTATCAATACTTACCTCACAAAACTAATTTTCAGTTCCCCACCCCTTGGCACACACTCCACAAATAGTTTCATTTTTTTTTTTTTTTCTTTTTTTAATATCCTGATTAAAATGACAAGTCCAGAAGCAGCTAGATACATTTTTATTTTAAGAAAGAAGAAATATGCTAAAAATTTAAGTGCTAAAATCATTTTATAGTAAATATAAACCCATAGAAGTTCATAAAAGAACTTTTTAAAATGTTTCAAATATGTGAATAACCTGTGTTACATACAAAACTTTTAATAATCACCATAAAATGCAATAATTTCACAACAATTGTTTTGGGATACATGACTCTTCATCATGCGAATAAAATAAGCATGAGTGCTGAACTCAAAGCATGACTGGTGCTTATTTTGTTCGCCTGACGAAGGGTCGTGCGTTCCTTCGACCCAAAACAATTGCTGTGAAATTATTGCATTTTATGGTGATTATTCAAAGTTTTGTACGTAATACTTCAAAACAGGACTCTCTTATTAACTTTGAAGTGCAATTGTAGTTGCTTTCTTAGCTTTTTGTAGAAGTTCATTCGAAAAACGCATGTCATAACATGGTGAATCTAATTTTGTTTTCAATACAAGACAATTTTCCAATGTAGAATCTGATAATGATGAACGAAACATTGTTCTATTTTTCTTCACTAATGAAAACAATCTCTCACTTTCAGCATTACTGTGTGGTATGAGCACTATCCCTTTAAAAACATTTGCAATACGTTCAAATTTCAATTTTCCTTCAGCATTTTTCATTTTGCTCAAAGCATCAATTTGTAAATCTATCCGTTCTTCTTTTAAAATATTTGTTAAATCTTCTGCCTGAAGTGTATTAAACTCTTCCTGTAGTTCATCAAAGGCCTTGTTTTTGTCTTCATCTGCATTCAATTTTAAAAGCAATGGAAACTTATCAACAAAATATCTAATTTTTTCGAAAGACTGACTATCGATTTTTTCCAAGCAAAGTATATCAGCATTTTCAAGATTATCATCATTCATAGGAAATTTTCTTGAAATATAAGAACATGCTTCAGTGTAATACCTTCTGACACTTTTATAAAAGGCTTTCTGTTCTTCATTTTTCATTTTTTTTTACGATTTTATATGTTGCACTGCCAATTGAAATGTCACAATTTTCTTTTTGATTTTCTTTCTTACAAAAATCTATTTTCATTAAATCTGTGTTTTTCAAAAGAGCTGGTTTAATGAATTTCATCAATAGATTTTTCAACATATCAAATAGGAGACTTCTTAAAACATGAATATGAGGAGAAGAAGATTGTAAAATTATGTTTTTTCGCTCAAATTCCGGAATAATATACACTAAAAAATTTGCATAAGCTTTGTTCATATCTGACGATAAAAAATAAAGCATCTTTTCTTCTCTGGTTATCATAGCTACTTTAGTTTTGTCGGTTTTCTGTTTCGTTGTTTTTTCATTACAATTGACAGATATACTTTTAGTTGGTACAGTTTCTTCATTATGAAATTCAATTTTCTTCATAACTATAGGACTATCATCAGCTTTTCTTTTTTCATTATTTCCACCAGTACAATGATCAGAAATCTCTGTTTGATTTTTAGAACTTCCTGGTATTGAAGTTTGAGACACTTTCACTACTACATTGTTTTTGTCAGATTTCTGTTCTGTTGATTTTTCACTACAATTTACAGATATACCTTTAATTGGTACAATTTCTTCATTACGAAACTTCATTTTCTTCTTATTTGTAGTGTCATCATCAGCTTTTCTTTTTTTATTATTTTTACCAGTACGATGATTAGAAATTTCTGTTTGATTTTTAGAATTTCCCGATACAGAAATTTGAGACTTTTTCACCTCATCTAAAAGAAAACTTAACAAAGGTTTCCACTGTTCAAGTAACCTTGTTAAACATTTATACAATGACAACCACCTTGTGGGGACATGTTTAAGGAGTTTTCTTACTTCTACATTATGCAAGCGCTGGAAAACTTTAAGATTTTGTTTTCTATTAGCACTTTTTTCGAGAAAATAAAAAATATCAATTATTGCCTGTTCTACATCAGTTGGCAATGATTCTGCTGCTTTACGTGCCGCCAAATTTATTAGATGACAGCTACATCCAATTGCGATTATTTCTTTATTTTCTTCCTTTAAAAAATATATTACTCCCTTTTTCGTACCAAGCATGACGGGTGCATTATCTGAACCAAAAGCAATACAATTTTTAATTGGTATATTGTGTTTATTTAAAGTCTGAAATATAGTCTTTGCTATATTTTCACCTGTAGATCTTTCTGGTATTGAATTTAACGAAAGTAAACAACTTTTAACCTTTCCTGAATCTTTCTCAAAAAAAGTTACAATTATGGGATGAATTTTAGAATCTGTATCAGTACTTCCATCTATAGCAATCGAAAAAGGTCCATTCTGTAATGCAGCAACAATTTCATCAATTTCCTTTGTGGCCAAAGCGCCAACGATAGCCGAAGACTTCGTTCTTCCGCATTTATATTTTTTAGCTATATCCGAGTCTGGGAACATCTTTTTAAACAAAGGCCCAGCATGGTCTGCTACGCTCAGTGGAATGTTGTGTTCAATTATGAAATTTGTAAATAGGCATTCTGCTCGTGTAACTGATCTTTCAGACTCACTATTTGATGCAGAAAAAAATGTTTCAATTTTCGAAACCACATTAGAATTTTTCACTTTATCCAAATGTTTTTTTCTTTCTAAATGCATCTGTATATCCGTTTTGCCGCCATAACATATTTTAAAATCTGCTTCGCAAGCTCTGCAATATGCATAATAAATTCCATGAGGGGATTTTTCAATGCATGGAAATTCTTTAGAGTAACTATCTCGATACGTCTGTAAATATTGTTTTTTCTTTTCATTCATCTTGAATACTACAACATGCATCTACTTTATATACATAACAAGCAATTCAAGACCGAAGAACGTTCTAATAACTTCATCACCGAACACCAAACTTCAACCCGAAGCGAAGCAGAACAATTAATAATCGCTAAAACACCGAAAATCCAAAGATCAATTATCATATTCATATCAGACCACAAAATTCGACTTTGCGGTTTCCCTCCCGCTTTTCTTATCAGCGAATGAAAAAGAGGGAGGGGGAAAAAAAAGAAAAAAAAAAAAACCCTGCTTTATAATTCCGAGAAACGAGAATGGTCAAAATATAAGTGTCATAGCAATTTCGTTTTAATAGAAAATTATATTTTAGAGGGGGAAAAAAAGCTTAAAGCTAGTAGAAAAAATTATTTTCTTTTAAAAACGTCAATTTCAAATGTCGCTACATAGTTTAGTACAAAGTTTTTCGCAGCATTTAACTAAACGAAAATTTTGACATCTTTTTTCTTTCTCCTCTTTTCCCTCTCTTTAAATGGCGAACAACTGATAACCATAAACCATCCCCCCCCCACACACACACACACACCTATCAACAAGCAGATGATGAGTCTCTCTGATTTCGTCTCTCTTTCTTTTTCAATTTGTTTACTTTGAGTGGCGCACACACGATCTACCGAGGAGACTGACAGTCTGCTACTTTGAAGAACTATTTTCACTCTTTAATAATGCAGCTGTCCAACACAGACGCGAGAGCACGTGGGAAGAAACATTAACTGCTGTAAATAAAAAAAAAAAAACTAATTATCGTAATTTTTTGATAATCACCTCTCCCCTTCCTTCCGATTAAAAAAAAAAAAAAAAAAGCTTTAATTGATCGAACACAGATTTAGTTATTTAATATAGCACACATTATGCAATAGTACTTCAGTACCAGGAGAGACTCTCATAAATACTAAATAGGATCCTTTAGAAAGACCCACATATAGAGCATTCTATCCACGTCCAAGTAAATTATCAACTCTAACCCCAACACCACATTATTTAAGATTTTTAGGTAACCTAACTTAGCAAATTTAGCACAAATATTTACGTCAAAGTTGATTCTGTGGCCTGAGGGGGAAAAAATTTCTTTAAAAATTATATATACGCATATATATAATAAAACATGCGGAATTAAAATAAAACTAGTTTAATTTTTTTAATGATCCATTTGAAGTCATTGAAAATATGATAATCTGTGAATAAAATTTAACCAGTCTCAAATAGCCATAATCTGTCATTAAACTTAATTAATGATGAATAACAATAAATTAACTCATCTAAAAAAGAACTTCAAATGTGTGGTTAAAGCATAGTTTATTTTTTGAAGACCTCAGAAAGAAAGATCCACACTATCAGTTAAGCAAACTACACTCTGTTCTGTTCAATATCCTTGACTGAATAATTTTCAGGCACACGATAATAAAAACTACCTCTTTCGAGATGACTAATTTAAACTTTCGGCCAACATTCTCTCTCTCTTTCTTTTTTTTTTTTTGTGTGTGTGTGTGTAGTGTGTGGACACGAGAAAGTTTATCTCCTTTGTCTTTTAAAAGTAAATTCTGTAAGATCATTTATTAGTGTGCTATTAAATATGCTGCTACTTCGGAAAAGACATATTTAAAGTTATTTAATGAAATATGTGCGTTGAATTAAAACTTTTTTTTTTTTTCTATTTTTTTTATTTCTTGAAATAGTGTTTTAAATTCAGTTGATATTATTTATTATTATTTCGATTTCTACTCAAATTTAGAAAAATTTATTTTCCACTTCCGTATTTCTATAGACTCTTTCTCTCCCGCCACCCTTTTCTCTTGCTCACGATCTTGTTTGAGTTTCGATCGATGTACTCAATTATCCCAGGTTCCTATTTAACTATTAATTATTTAATTATTCTGAATTTCCACGCGATCTAATCAATTACTGAATTTCACTATCTAATACGCTTTTTGATCAACATATATTTTCAAGAGGTAAAAATAGCATTAGAGTGTTATAAAAAATTATTGTAGTGATAATAAAATTTAATTTTAACATCAGATCTAAAAAATCCAGAATTTCCGTGATCTTAACGTTTTCAGATTTTCAAGATTCATTTTTAAATAAATACTGTTTCCATGTTCTAAGATTATATTGCAAGTATAAGATTAAATCGGAATCGCAATATTTAATTCCCTTCTCATTTTTACTATTACTAACAAACATGCATTTTTATAATTCTACAGATACAGCTTATTTGAAAACTTTACCTACCTTACGATTCCAGTAAAACGTTAGATAATTATGCTCTCCCTTTACAATGAAAGATTATCTGTGCCCTTTTCTCCCCCCCCCCCTCTTCTTCCTATGTTGCAATAACTTTAAAGAGATTAGTTCTTTGCACTGGCATGGGGATTGGGGAAAATCCTTTGTCTTTTCTAAGCGTACATCTTCTCGGACCTTTAACGAAACACTGAGAATTGATTGTTTACTTACCGTACTGTTTATAATTGAATGCAATCGGGATTTCTTTTCTTTTTCTTCGATGTTTATATATTTTTTCGCAGTGAATATTCTTTTGGAATAATTTTTAAGATTTTAACTTAAAAACGGAAGATTTCGTTTTCCGGTCGGAAGACAGAAGATAAATAAGAAAAAACGGAAGTCTTCCGTTAAAAACGGAAGACTTGGCAGCTATGTTATCGTGATTTTAAATTTTCAAGTGGGAGCCTGATTTCAAGTGGCCCCGCTTAACTTAAGATATCTGCCACTTTATTAAAAAATGGCAGATATAGTTTAATAATAAACTTCATTGAGATCCTTATGTGGTCTGTATTTACACCAAAATTCAAACAATTTCAGAATACGCTTTTTACAATTTAAATTTGAAATTTTCAAATGGTCTTCACTTAAAAACAAAACAGCGGAGCAACTTGTTTAACAAACTCATCTAAGATATTTATAAGATAAGTTAAGACACTGTTCAAATTTGGTTCCATTTAGAGTATTATTTCGGAAGTTATCATGGTTTTAAATTTTCAAGTGGTCCCGCTTAACTTAAGATGTCTGCCACTTTATCAAAAATGGCGGATAAAGTTCATTAATAAAGTTATTTGAGACACTTGTAAAATCTATGTATACATCAAAATTAAAAAAAAAAAAAAAAAAAAAAAAAAAAATCGGAATACGCTTTTTGTAATTTGAATTTGAAATTTTCAAGTGGTCTCCACTTGAAAATAAAATGGCGGAGCAACTTGGTTAAGAAATTCATCTAAGTTATTTATAAGATAAGTTAAGACACTGTCCGAATTTAGTTCAATTTGGAGTATTATTTCGGAAGTTATAGTGATTTTAAATTTTCAAGTGGTAGTCTGATTTCAAGCGGCCCCGCATAACTTAAGATCTCTTCCACTCTATTAAAAATGACGGATAAATTTCCTTAATAAACTTCATTGAGACCCTTATGTGGTCTATATTTACATCAAATTTCAAACAAATTCGGAATACGCTTTTTACAATTTGAATTTGAAATTTTCAAGTGGTCGCCACTTGAAAACAAAATGGCGGAGCAACTTGGTTAAGAAATTCATCTAAGTTATTTATAAGATAAGTTAAGACACTGTTCGAATTTAGTTCGATTTGGAGTATTATTTCGGAAGTTATAGTGATTTTAAATTTTCAAGTGGTAGCGTGATTTCAAGTGGCACTGCTTAACTTAAGATATCTACAACTTTAATAAAAATGACGGATAAATTTCATTAACAATCTTCATTGAGACCCTTATGTGACCTATATTTACAACAAAATTCAAGCAAATCTTGCTTTAAATATGCTTTTTACAATGTCGGTTTGACATTTTCAAGTGGCTCCCACTTGAAAACTAAAAGTCGGAGCAACTTGGTTAACGAACTCATCCAAGATATTTATAAGATCAATTCTCTGTCCAAATTTGGTTCCATTTGGAGTATTATTTCGGGAGTTATCGTGATGACAAAATTTTCATTATAGATAGATAAATAGATAGATAAACAAAGTGATTGCAATAGGTCGATTTCTAAAAAAATCAACCTAAAAAGAAATTATTATTGGATACACTTTAAAAACCAAAGAGTATCGTATCTGGATTGAAGAAGAAGATAAAGTTATCGAGTCATTAAATGTAACTTTTTCAGATCAAATGTATAGTCGCAGTGGAGCTGTGATGGGCACTCCATTAGAAAGCTTGGATTTGTTGTCTGATGAAACGGTTGATTGTAAGGCTTCCAATCCCGTGGAAATTGTGATGCATAATCCCAGTGTTTCTGATGATGATGAGCCATTAGTCCCTGCAGATACTCCTCAATCTGATATAGCTTGGAATAGGAAAGCTGTCCCAAGGAAAATAGGGGATAGAGTGGATATATACTATTACCCTGAAGGTAAAAATACCCATTTAAGATCCCTTAATGATGTTGAGAAATATTGTGATAACAATAAAATTAAGTTTGATGCTTCCTTGTTTGATTTTTCAGGGAAAAGTTTGTCTCAAGGTGTAATTAATCAGAAGGTCGATTCCCCAGTCTCCAGTTTTGTGAATAAAGATAAGGAAGTTCATGCATGACTAGATATAGTTGTTCCTAAAACTTTTAACCAAGCTGTAAAATCAAAACAGTCTTCAGAATGGAGGAGGGCCATGGAAGAGGAGATCAGTAGCATGATAGATAGAAAAGTTTGGCATTTAGTTGTTTTACCTGAAGGAAAAAATGCATTGGGAAATAGATGGGTTTTTGCTCTTAAGAAAGATGAGCACGGGAAAATTGCACGTTTTAAAGCAAAGCTCGTAGCTCAGGGGTTTCACCAAGTAAAGGGTGAAACATATGACAAAACCTTTTCTCCTGTTGTCAATTTTTCTGTCGTATGGTTCTTCTTTTCATTGTTGGTTTCCTGTTTCAAATGGCACAATACACAATGTGACGTAAAAAGTGCTTATTTGTATGCTCCATTGCATGAAAAAATTTATATGGTTCAGCCACAAGGTTTTTCTGTTGTTGGGAAGGAACAACTAGTTTGTAAATTATATCGTGCTTTATATGGACTCCACCAAAGTGGTAGACTTTGGTATTACGAATTGAACAAAGTTTTATTAGATGTAGGCTTTAAAAAATTCAACTGGTGTAATTGTACTTATTATTTTGAAAATTTTACTGTACTTTTGGTATATGTAGACGACCTTGTTATTTTTGGAAAAACACAAAAACAGATTCATAATATAATTGGTATTTTGGAACAAAAGTTTGACCTAAAAGTATTGGGAAAAAACAAGAAGCTATTAGGGGTTGAGTTTACATATGATGAAGAAGGAGTTCAGTTATCTCAAGAATTGTATATTAACGAGGTATATGAAAGGTTTTGTTCCTTTAATATTCCTTTTTCTTCTCTCCCTATAGTGAAAGGTGTTAAATTTTCCAAAACAGATTGTCCTGTGAATCAGCATGAAATTGATGAGGTAGCTAAATTACCCTATCGGAATGTATTGGGTTGCCTGTCTTTTATTGCTAGTAGAACCAGGCCAGATATTACTTATGCTGTCAACATATATAGTCAGTACCAGAATAATCCAGGTTTAAATCATTGGTATGGACTAATTAAATTATTGGGATATGTTTTATGTACTAAAGTTTTTAAATTAAATCTTTCTTATAGTGTTCCTGAGTTAATAGTTTATTCTGATTCTGATTTTGCAAACAATCGGGATGATTTTATATCATTAGGAGGACAAATAGTGTTTCTTAATAGTAGTCCTATCTCATGGCGGACCTTCAAGCAAAAGGGTGATAGTCTCTCAGTCATGGAGAGTGAATTCATATCAATGTGTGAATGTGTCAAAGAGCTCAAATGGATTGACCATATTTTGGAGAATTGTGTTGAATTTAAATTAATCCCAGGAGAGTCTAATCCTTTTTGCTGATAATCAGGCTACTATAGACTTTACAAAGTCACCGATTGAAAACACACGTTCTAAGCATATTAACGTGAATTTTTTTTTTTTATTCGTGAATGGTTGTTTGAATCCCTTTTTGATCTTAGACATATTCGTAGTGAGTTTAACCTTTCGGACCCGTTCACCAAGCCCCTTACCAAAGGTGAATTATTTAAGTTTAATCGAAAGGTTTTCTTAAATGTAAATGTTTAAAAGTAAATGGTTTTTTTTGGAACTTGGTTTCCTGCTAATATGTATTTTTCATTTTCATTACCAATGTGTTGTATATTTTTATTTATAGAAACTTTAGGTTTTTTTTTGAGTGAATGAAGTCATAGGCCTATGCATGTCTGTATTTGTTTTATGTGAATGTTTTATGGGATTTTCACTTGGTGTTTTTTTTCATCTTTGTATGTATTATTTTGAATATGGTTTGTTTTTGTAATGGAAATGGAAAATATGTTCTATTGCATTTTTCTTTGTATATTAATCTTTGTCTTACAATTTTTTTAGTAGTATCCTGATATGGTGAAGTTGTTATGCATCTGTAACTGTCAATGAAAAATTAGAACTTTGTGTAGTGCCTGATTTGGAGATGGAAAATTGCTGGTATCTTTATGGCTATTATGATCTGGATGACCATGTCTGTTATCTGAATTCAGCTTCAAGTTTTTGAAGATTATTGTTAATCATTTATTTATTTATTATTATTATTTTTTTTATGTAACTTGTTTGGCAACTTCTTAGTTAAATCGAAACGGCATGGTGGGGGGTATTCTGTTGGAAATATTTTAATAGCTTCCTTTGTACCATGCAGTTTCAATTTGTGTGTTTGGGAAATTAATAAGTTTTATTATATTTATGGAGGCTACCCACATATGGGGAAAGTGTTAGATAAGTTCATTTTTAAAATATAGTAAAAGGCTTTTTTTTTTTTACTCAAACTCTTTATATTGATAATGTTTACTTACATTACTTCTTAAGATACTTGGCCTTTCATCTGTCATTAAAGAACTTTTATTTTCTTTATCTTTAATTGGGAAATTTCTACTGTTTAATATTTATTTGCCATGATAATGCTTTGTTTACATTTGAGTAAGATGTTTTCCAGTCAACCGGAAGTGGGTCAATAGGCCAGGTGGTAACTGTATCAGCTGTCTGCGTAGTGACATCATGATTTATCGATTATTTGTTTATGATGTCTGGTGACCGCCTAGACAGGTGTACGCTAGTCATTGGCTGTAATTTGATCCACTGAGTGATTATAAATAGAAAAGAAAATCACCCATCTCTCTCTCTTTTTAGATGTTTTAGCATGATTGTATAATCTGTTGCTTAGCATTTTGGGCTACTTATGTTTTTATCTTTAGTTATCTTATTTATGAATTGGTTTATTTTTTATGAAGCTGTAGAAGGATGAGTTTTAAAGAGATGGATTAATTAATAGCAGGCCTGGATGTCAGAGAGGTTTTTTTTGATAATTTATTTTTATCAGTGATTGCTGTTTAAAATACAGCCGTTCAAATTTTTTCCTTAATGTTTGTTTTTCTTTCTCCGGTAGTACTCCAATATTTAACCCAAGTTTAAACACATTAGTTTACTTTGCTTTAATTAATTAAAAGTATGAAATAATTGCCTTTCAATATGGATATTTGTTATGTTTATATTATAATGTTTGATACTTTTTTCTACAAAATCTTGTTTAGTTTTTCTGTTGAATAAATTCATTGTTATTGTTTTTAAAACTTTGTCAGTCTTTAATTATACAGTTTCTAAACACATATTTAAGTTTTAAAACTGAATTAAAATGGACTTTCATTGTGCTTAATAAATCTCTGCTAAATCAAATTAAAGTAAAAATTAAGTTTTTGCTAATATCTACGCTGGCGAAGGCAGTTGGGACCCAGTGCGACATTTTTCCCGATCAGAATTTTTTTTTTTCTCTTTTTTTATCATATGATAAAAATTAATGCAATTTTGAGCATTCATTTATTACAGAGATTCATTTAAAAATACTGACCAGCGAAGCGGGCGTAGCCTGCTAGTATTAAATAAATATGTTTAAATAAATTATATTTAAAATGTTTTTAAAAGAATAGTAAATGTTTATATTTTGTTTTAAAATAAAGGAAAAGAAATATACAACACAACAAAAAACAGAACTCATGCCGGATATATGTATCCGGCCGGCAAAAGAGCTCTTGATATCTGATATCCAGCAAAATCACTATCCAATTCATCCCTAGCAATAATATGGTATGGCAATCACATGACTTTCTCTTACCCTGTATTTCAATACTATAAAGTCCAACTGAAGATTATGGGATAAGATAATAAATACTGTAAATAAATCCATTTAAAAAAAAGTTCAAAATAGATTTAGAGACAGTTTATTTAATATATAATTCTGTATGCCTCCTTGTTTGTACATAGTATCTACATTTATAAAGGATTCAAGGCTTTTGTTTCTTCCAAATTATTCACACACCTTTTATCTGCACCATTCTATGAAATTTGTAAAAATGTATAATTATTGAAAATAACAGCTCTAAAAAATGAACTTAAATATATACATATATATAATATGTATGTACAGTATAACACCTTTAATTCGGAATAGTCGGAACCTCACCGATTCCGAATTACGGAAATTTCCAAATTATAGATCTTTTTTTCAGAACTTGGATCTTAGATGCATTTAAATTTTGTTTAAAAAAAAAAAAAGATAAGCATCGATTATCGTGTAATAAATTATCGATTCTTTTTTTAGTCAAATAATACTAACAATTTTATTTACTTGAAATATTAAAAGTAAAAAACATCACAAAAAATAGTTTCCTTTTGTGTGGTGGTGCCATCTTGCTTTACTTTGGAGAAGTAACTTTTCTAACGAATAAATTATGTAATTTTGTGATTTTAAATTATAACTACATATATAATATAATAAAAGAATAAATAATATAAATCACGAGAATCAAAGCTATATTATAAAAAAAAATCTAAATTATTTAAACAGTTTATAACAGGTAAATTAATTTTAATATTATTAGTATCATCATACAAATGAATAGTAGTGTAAAAGATTTAATGTTTAAAAAAAATTATAAATGAATAATGCAATATATATATATATATATATATATATATATATATATATATGTATTACCAAATATTCAAATCAAAATTTGTATTAAAAAAAAAAAAAAAATACAGAAAATTATTAAAATTAAATTAACTGATTAAAAAAAATATTAAAATAATTGTCAAATACATATGAAAATTACTTTAGCATGTCTAAAAAAGACAACAGTTTCATTTTTGGTTAGTGAGAACAATCAAATTTTCTAAAACGGAATTCTTTAGTGGTGCCATCTGTAGTCATTTATTAAAATGAAAAACAAAAAGGAGGATTTTGATTTTTAAAGTCTGGATTATGGAGATTTCTGAATTATAGAAGTCTGAATTAAAAGTGTTATACTGTATATTGTATACTGTAAGAATATAAGAAATTAATTTTCATTCTTGAGCAGTTTTTCTGGACATGATAAAATATAGCAAAGCACTTCCAATATTTACATTTATTAGAAAAAACTGTTTTTGCTTAATTTTGGATAGCCCTGTATATTGTCTACAATTTATTTACACACTATACTGTGTACTTAAATTCAGTCTTATATGAAAAACGCATAACACAACCTGAAATGCACTACCAGCAATTTCGAAGTACAGTTCCAATCAATCTAAACTCTTTGTAGTAGCCATGTAAATAAATGACGAATGATTTTCATACCATTTTCTACATGAAGCATGCTTTTATGCATATAAAAATTATGCGCTAATTTGATTTTGTTTCATTTTGTTCCTATAGATGTTAAACTGTACTTACCAGAAATTTCCCCCATAGATGCAATGTATTTGAATTCTCTTGAATGTCCTTGTACACAATGTGTAACATTTACTTAAACTCAATGAAAAGTTTAACATAGCATCAGTATGATACATATTTGGAATGTCTAGTTCATATTTCTACAATTTTGTTCTTGAGATGTGCTGATAACAAGACACGCACACACAGAAACTGCTAAAAACCTGTTTTTTGGATTCAAGTTTAAGGTATAATTTTATTAGTAATCCCTATAATAACCACCATTACGCTCTCAAAAGAGAAGCCATTGAAATAATCACTAACAGTCTATCTATTAACGATCATGAGCATAGTGTAAACCATCCGCATGGCAACATCCCGTGAAGTGAAGAGAGTCAATGATAAGAATGCCAAAAACAATCCAGAGTGAAACACAGTATCACAGTGATGCACTGAAAATGAATACGAGACATATTCAAAATATATTTGCTGTAAGTGCATATTTTTTAAAAAAGGATAATATATTTAAGGTATAATTTTATTAGTAAATGTACATTGATATAACTTCAGGGACGTTTGCAAACTAGCCAATTGTAACAACCAGGGGTGGATTTAGACTTGTGCCCATGAGGCCCAGGCCTAGGGGCACCTGTGTTTTAAAGGCGCCAAATTTTTACAAGGAGGTGGGATTTGTAGGTGGTAATATTTGTGGATGAAGGTGATTAAAATTTGAAAAATGGCTAAAATTTTAAAAGTAACTCCAATTTAAAAGATAATTGAAACTGAAAAACAATTAGGATTTTCATCAATTTAAGAACACTTTCTAAGCCACTTTCATCTATTAAGGATTCCGTACTATTTTGAAACACATGAATATACACTCATGCCTGCCAACTTGTATGTTTTTTTGCTACCAGACATTTTTATAGGAATTTTTAAACCTTTTTAGCAGTTTTCTTCGATTAATCATAAAGATTTTTTTTACAAAGAAATACTGGTGTTAAAAAACCATACAAGTTGGCCCCTATGTATACTATATTTGTATGATTGATCAGACAGACTGGATAATTTTGTATATAACTACGAGACGCTCCAATTTTCATACAGAGATGGAACAGCCAGTATTAGATTTATGCTTAGACCTGCTAGGCCAGTGCAGATGGAGACAAAATTCATAAGCCTATTAAAATTTGAAAAAACAAATTAAACCAAATTTAAATAAATAATAAAAAAAAAAAACAGGAATTCAAAACTGATCAGGATATTTTCATTTTATGAATAGAAATAGTTTTCTTTAGTAATATTACATTTATTATTATAATTATAATATGTATGCATAGTATTTCAAAATACAGTGGAGGGGGTGCCATTGCACATGCGTCTAGGGTGCAATCTAACTTAAATGTCTAAGATAACAACATAAGTTACGTTGTACATTGCGAAACAATATAAATTTTGTCAAACACAAATTCATGTAATGGTAACAACCCAGCACAAGACGTGAACCGTAACTGGTGCAGAATTTGGAAGACCAAGAATAAACAAGTTGCCAGAAAGCAAACAAGCTCTCACAAGACTGCCTCTGATGAAGGGAGGGGTCCCTCCCGCAAGTACTAAGGCGAATTTTGAGAAGTAATATAAGGTTCTCTTTGTTTTTACCTAATTAGTAATTAAACTTCTTTGAATTCATAAATAAGTAGTTAAAAAATTATTTTATTTAAAAAAATTTTACGTTAGCGTGTGAACAAGAAAATACCCATCATGCATAACAAGCATTCAGGCATGAAATTCTGTAGTATAAAAACAAAAAACCTGATGTGCGCCCCACATAACTTCCTAATACACCCATTGGAATATATATATATATATATATACTGTTATAAAAACATTCACATTTTTTTTAGGTAACTGATTTGAAAATAAACAGGCAGGTTCCAGTCTACGAAAATTCCTGAAAACAAGCAAGGGAAAAAAAAAAAAAAGCTACTCCATGGTTGGAGTATATATACCACGTAGACAAATATAGTAGTTTTTTCAGAAATAGTGCTCTATGGCTTATTACAGAATTTCTCATTGCCAAATGAACAGCTTCAGTTCAATAAAAATCATTCGAGTATAGATGGCGGGGTTCCCAGCATGAAAAAGCAAGAGGTTTAAATGGAAAGATTTTAAATTTTAAAGAAAATCGTGAACTGCTGAGAAAGTTGTGATAATTTTGCTCAAAGAAAAGCGTATCATCAGGGATACGTTTAATTTACCTTTTTTCAAGAAACAATTAATTAATTATCTGCCAAAATTTAATTAATTTGTTTATTATTTCCATGATTCGTTACTTTTCAAAATTTCTTTCCAAAATCAGAGAAGTAATATCATTTTCTTCAATGCAGGGATGTTCGCCGGATATAAAAATCAGCCGCTTAATAAAATCACTTTGGCTCTGCACAAATATGATTTTAATAAGAGGCAGATACTGTATAAATATATTAATAAAATTTTGCACTATAAAGTGCTAGGTTGGAAAAGTAAGATTAGTGAGAAATTATAGGAATTATTTCTAATCTATATTTTTGGATAGAATTTTCATTAATTAAACACTGATATTTTTTTAAGATTAAATTTTAATTATTTCAAATAAATTTTAGTATTGTCATATGGTTTGGATTTTTATTTTTTTACTGTTACACATTTCATTATAAATCTATCTTGAGTTAGTGCTTAACATTTCAATAACATCAAATAATGTCAATAAATTACAATAATAATAACACTATACTTCTTCATATTGGTATTCTGCGGAACTGGAATGAGATAGATTAACAGGCTTGGAAAACACTTTGGAATTAGATAAATTTCTATTTGGTGTATTTATAGGCATGCCTGCTTCAATACAACGTTGCAACAATTCCTCATCATCATCTGAATCTTCAACTTCATCTGGTTTTAATGGAGGAACGGCTTTTGATTCAATCTGTTAAAGAATAATATGTATATTTTGATGAAATTTCTAATTAAAAAGAAAAAAAATACATACATACATACATGAAAATAATAGAAATATTTAGAAAAATAGATTTATAAAGCTTTGGTGTTGACTTCTAGATTAGAAGTTACATCCTAGTTAGTCTCATTTCAGCTAAACTTAAAAAAAAAAAAAAAAAAAAAAAACATATGCTCTACTCCTAGTTATAACTACAACATATTGCTTAACAAAAGAGTCAATAAACATAACAAAAGCATTTCATAACAAAGTCATTCATTTTAAGCTTTTTTTAAAAGTTAATAACAAAGCACAAACAATAATGAAAAAGGATAATAATTATAGTAATAAACCTTTTCACATTTATTATTAGTAGAATGTGATGAATAAACAGGCTTGGCAAACACCTCAGGATTACACACAGTTCTAATTGGTGAATTTTCAGGCATGCCTACTTCAATACATTGTTGCAGCAACTCATCATCTGACTCTTCATCAGATTTTAATGGATCAACTACCTTTGATGTGATCTATAAAAGAATAATATCAATAAACATGGCTGATATTTATAGTAATTAAGAAAAAATGATAGCATTAACAATAAAGAGTAATAACTTTGCAAATAAACATCATAAAATTCAAAAACAAACAATAATTAAAATAGTTAAGCATTTTGAAAGCTTTTAAAATATCATGATATTAAGTCTACAATATACAACAATTCAAACACTGACCCAGACTTGCCAACCAATTTTAATAAAAAAGGGAAGATTTTTTTTTTACTTTTTTTCTCTTTGACGTAATAAACAATACAGTTTTACAATTTTAATATTTAGAAGCAATCTATAAAAACATTTTACAATAGATTGATTATACATAATATATAAAAGTTTTAAATGAAGTTATTCCTCTTCAACATATAAATATCTAAAAACAGAATCTGTAAGAAATTTATTTAACAATAGACAAAAACCTTAGTTAAGTTAAAGTATAATTAATTTTTTAAATAAATAGAATATGATTTTTGTGTATGTACATTAATCATACATATAAAAAAAAAAGTAGCAGTAGCTAATTATCAGTTTCAAATGTGCATAAAACCAACTGAGTATTAATTTTCTTAAATTGGTTTGGAAAAAATTTTCCTAACTGAAAAAATTATTCTTCATTTTTTCCTCATGTTTACACATTTGGTATAAATATGACATACAAATATTTATTTTAATTGAGGAAATATAAACAGATTCATTAAATTCAGCAATGAAGATCTAAAAATAATTACACACATGAGAAATATTGAGCACTTCCATTGCTTTATTGTTTCTAGAATTGATCACTAATCACAATCCAGGGAAGGGGGGGGGGATACAAAAATAATTACAGAGTAAGAAATATTAAATTCTTTCAACTCTACTTCTAGAATCTAATGAAAGAAGTTTAAAATTAATATTATCATTTATGTTGCAGATGGATAAAGATTAGGAAACAAAAGAATTCTGCAGAACATTTGATTGCTGATCACTAGTTGGAGATAAATAAAGGGGGTGGAGGGGCAAAAAATAATTACATCAGCAAGAAATTCTATTTCTTTACATGTTCTAGAATCTCATAAAGCAAGTTTGAAATGAATATTGACATTTATGTTATGGATGGAGAAAGATTGGGAATCAGGAGTTTTCGTAGAACATTTGGGTTTTCTTTTTAAAATGAACGATATCCGTGACTTAAAAACAGAAGATTTCATCATCTATCTAGAAAATCGGAAGATACGTTAAAAAACCGGAAGTCTTCCAAGAAAACCAGAAAAGTTGGCAAGTATGCTGACCTACTCCTTTCGTTTTCTTTCAGATCAGATCCTTTTCCCCATGGATTCCAAGAGCAATTAGTTTCTCTTTCTAATGATAAGAAAGCAAAAAAAATTGACATAAATATCTCAACATTATATTAGGTGAGATGTAGTTAACTCCCGAGCTCTGGTTACTTTTTCTTGTCTATTTTTACTTTATATCATACTAATGTTAGCTTTTTTTTTTTTTTTTTTGATCCCATGTTATTTTCTATGGATTTTTAACCTTTTCCCTCTGAATTTTTCATTCTAAAGTGTAGTCAGTTGTAGATGGCACTTGCATTAGAAAAAGCAATCCAAAAATCAACGTATGATGAACTCTTTCATATGATACAGCCACAGGAGCTCTTTTCTTTGCTGAGACTTCTATGACAACAAATATTTACCTGGATATATTGCAAATTTATATAATACCCTAAATGCAGCATTTACAACCCTCTGATATTTTCCAACAGATGTAGAAGATTTCTGTGCTTCAATAATCACTGCTATTGCTACTGTGACTATGAAAATGCTATAGCAATTGGCCAGTTAACCCCAGGGTTATTAATAAAGCTCACACAGAAATTCATTCCCCCCCCCCCCAAAAAAAAAAAAAAAACTGTATGAGTACTGTTATCTAATTTTACAGTTTTCTTGTGCCTTAAAATTTCCTCTTAAGTATAGGGAGCTTGCGAGCAAGTTCCACAGATACTGTTTTCAGTTATTTAAGTTTATTTCTAAATATATTTTTTTCTTTTTTAATTAAAAGAAATTATTTAATAAGAATAGTCAGAAAAATTAATTCATTTAAACAAAATGTAATTTTAAATTTAATATATTCTAATTTAAAAAACATTTTATTCTATAAAATTCTCAAAAATTAATTCATTCTCTTACAAAAATCAATCTCCATTTAATTTCATTTGTATTTTATATTGGGGACAAATATATTTGTAAAAATTTACCCTTTCCCTTTTAAACCCATTTCTTTTTGCATATACCAATATCTGAGAGTAGTTATTTAGAAGCTTGAGAAAAATTACTTTCTAGATATGATAAGAAAAATCAAATTATTTCTGCACTTATTAAAACCTTTATGGATCAACCAGCTATAAGTCATGCTAATGCATATAACTTACGTAAGATAGCAGATACTTTAGATGAAGTAATTAGAGGTCTTAAAACAATTGACACTAAAGCTATGCAAAGAGATTTATGGTTAATTTATATTTTATCACAAAAACTTGAATATAAATCACATGAAGAATGGGCACAATCTGCAAAAAATGATTTTCCTACTTCGAGATGCTTTTACAATTTATTAATGAAAAAAGTACTTCTGTGGAATTATATAACGAATATGAGGGTAAAGAGAATGAGTGTAAACAAAATAAAGATAAATAATTTAAGTTATCTAAATTTCATCCTAACATCAATTACAAATATATTTTATGCAAAAACAATAATAATTTCCTGTTCAAATGCTTTAAATTTAAAGAACTGAGTGTTAAGGATAGAAAAAAATTTGTTAGAAAGAATTCATTATGGAGTAACTGTTTATCTGATAAACGTTCTGTTGCTCAGTATAATTCAACGCATACATATTTTTATGGTAATTTGCGATTTTTGTGACATTGTTAAAATCAACTGAAACGTTTTGTACTAAACATACTTTAGCTAACGCAGTAGTGGCCTTTCCAAATTTGATATCAGTTTGATGCTCTTTTATACGCGTTTTAATTTTTCTCTTGGTCATTCTTATATAACATTTATTTTGTTGGTTGATTTCTATTGGAATTTCATATATACCTGAATTTTCGATGGGGGAAATCTGATCTTTTTTATCACGGATTATTTGGTAAATGTTTGGATTCAGTTTAATAGGAATTTTTATATTATAAAAATCAAGAATATTGGTAAAAAACATAATATAAAAATTTCTATTAAACCTAGAAAATGTAAACTAGAAACTACTGAAAACTAGAAAACGTAATTATGAATTCACTAAAAAATAAAATTTTAGTTTGGTTCAGATACGTCCTTTTCCGACTAATTTCACTGTAAATTAGTGTAGAGACATGCGGCTGGTTCCGATCGATTAGTAATAAAGCCTAGTTTAAAATAAACTGGCATCAACTTAATTTTTTTTTTTTTTTTTTTTTTTTAAGACAACCCTCAATTTCGACAAGTTTTTTTTTTTTTTTTTTTTATCAAATCAGACTAAACTAGTATGTTGTGGCCACCACGAGACTTTCTTCTATATTTTCCTATATAAATTCACTCAGTAACAATAATTAAAAAAAAAAAAAAAAGTGGGTCTTTGACAAAAATTTGGGTAAAATGTGAAAATTATTCTAAGTTTGTCAAAACACGGAAACCGTGGGACTTTGACAAAATTG
Source organism: Salticus scenicus (assembly GCA_963930645.1). Taxonomy (NCBI): domain Eukaryota; kingdom Metazoa; phylum Arthropoda; class Arachnida; order Araneae; family Salticidae; genus Salticus; species Salticus scenicus. The sequence goes on from OZ005652.1 coordinate 176,627,756, forward strand.
GGGGAAATAAGCAAAAATTAGTTTAAGTTTGTCAGAACACGGAAACCGTGGGAGTTTGATAAAATTAAGGGCAGAGAAAAAAAAAGAACAGATTTTTTTTCTAAGTTTTTTTTCGTAAAAAGTTAAAAAAATCGATAACTTTGTTTTCAATTATCACAGATTTATAGTTCAACCATTCGTTTTAAAGGTACTGACGAGACCTTTCGAAAAATACCCATCTTGAAAATTTTTGCCCTATATCACCCTGTTAAAAATTTAGAAAAAGCGGGATGGCAACGCAACCTGTAAGACGATTTTTACCAAAAGTTGATAGGCACTAATTTATGTCAAGGTGCAACTACATACCAATTTGTATGAAATTCTGCGCAGTAGTTCCAGAGATACAGTTGCCACAAAATTTTGTCACACACACACACACACACAGACAGACAGACATTTTCTAAAAATGGTAAAATCGTGTTCTACAGCTCTCAAAACGTGTAAATCCATCAAAAATCCGAAATCGAAAATTTTTACGAATCCAATACTTTCTTCTATTGAAGATAGGAGAAAGTAAAAATGGTAGATTTTATATGTTTCTCTTTATTTTTCACAGAGTTATAATTAGTTAAAATATGGAGATGCTAATGCTAAATGAATGTATTAAATATTAATTCATGTCTTCCCAAAAAATTAATATATTAAAATTTCTTTCTTTCTTTCTTTCTTTTTTTTTTTAAGTTAGAATGAAGTAAACTAACCATACTCCATGCATATTCTTGATTAAAAACATTTTTTGAATTATGAAAATTATCAATAATTTCATATTTCAAAAAATTATGAGTTATGATCTATATTAATTTTTGCACGAATAGAATGGGCATCATCAAAAATATGGGTTTCTAAATTTACAGTTCATTCCAATCATTATTACTTTCTTCTATCTTCAATAGAAGAAAGTATTGGATTCGTAAAAATTTTCGATTTCGAGTTTTTTATGGATTTACACGTTTTGAGAACTGTAGAACACGATTTTACCATTTTTAGAAAATGTCTGTCTGTGTGTGTGTGTGACAAAATTGTGTGGCAACTGTATCTCTGGAACTACTGCACAGAATTTCATACAAATTGGTATGTAGTTGCACCTTGACATAAATTAGTGCCTATCAACTTTAGGTAAAAATCGTCTTACAGGTTGCGTTGCCATCACGCTTTTTCTAAATTTTTAACAGGGTGATACAGGGCAAAAATTTTCAAGATGGGTATCTTTCGAAAGGTCTCGTCAGTACCTTTAAAACGAATGGTTGAACTATAAATCTGTGATAATTTAAAACAAAGTTATCGATTTTTTTCTTTTTACAAAAAAAAACTTAGAATTTTTTTTTTTTTTTTCTCTTCCCTTAATTTTATCAAACTCCCACGGTTTCCGTGTTCTGACAAACTTCTAATTTTTGCTTTTTCCCCCTAATTTTGTCAAAATCCTACGGTTTCCGTGTCTTGACAAACTTAGAATAATTTTCACATTTTACCCAAAATTTTGTCAAAGTTTCACTTTTTTTTTTTTTTTTTTTTTTAAATTATTGTTACTGAGTGAATTTGTATAGGAAAATATAGAAGAAAGTCTCGTGGTGGCCACAACATACTAGTTTTTCGAATTATAGTGATATTTCAATTTTTATTGTTTTTACGGGGCTGGCACTTGTTATCATTTGTGTCATATATTACTTTGCTTGCACATTATTTAAAATAGTTATTCAAGTAATTAATGTTTTTAATTATAAAGATTTACCCCTGATCAATTTTTCTTGTAACTCTATAAAGACATTAATAAGGAATATAAACTATATCTTTCTCCGAACCGCTTTGATATCAGAAATTCGAGTATGTAGTCAAAAATGGAAATTACTATTCGGAAAAAAAAAAAAAAAAGTTTGTGCAAGTTTTAATATGTAGATGACACCATAAACAAAATTTAGAAATTGAATTAAAAACTAAATGTTATTACCAATCGTTAGGCATCAGCTGCTGGTCTCTACAATAATTTACGACGACATTATTTGGGTAAGGACAATATTATTTTATGATTGTACATATGCATATGTGCGTATATGTTTGTGCGTATATGATTCATATATTTATATACTTTCTTCGGGGAAGAGCAAGAGGAAAATTCGGAGCAGAATATATTAATTTACATTATTTTAATTCTTAAATTAACAATAGAAACGTGAAAAATTTATTACTATATATTAAAACTATAATAAAATAAATGAATAATGGATCTAATAATATTTCATTACCCAGTTCTTTAGCTACCATAATCTTTGAAAAGTATTTTCACTTCGAAAAGTCAAAACGTATTTATTAATTTTTGATCCGCTAACCAAAGTTGTCAAACTTTAAATATCATTAGTCTCCTCGCGGGCCGCAAGAAAGTACGTGGTGGGCCGCATGCGGCCCGCGGGTTGGCCACCCCTGATTTAGAGGAAACCGACCGCTAGCAATGAATTATTAATAGTAAAAGCAAAACACCATACCAGTACAAAATAAACGTCATCCAAGCATACATCAATAGAGCTATCCTCATTTGTAATGAACCAAACAACCTTAAAGAAGAACTTAAAGCTATAACGAATATCGCCATCAATGCAGGTTACCCAAGTAATTTAGTCAATAAATTATATAAAAAGAATAAAAACACTTGATAAAATTAGCCCTTACCAACCCCCCCCCCCTCAAAAGTACACATCGTCCATCCCTTACAATTGCGGAGTGTCCATTAAAATAAAATAGGTAAAAAATATAATATAAAAATTCCCATTAAACCCAATCCAAATATTTACCAAGTAATCAGAAATGAAAAAGATCCAATTTCCCCGACTGAAAACTCAGGTATTTATAAAATCCCAATAGAAATCAATCAACATAATAAATGTTATATAGGCATAACAATGAGAAAAAATCAAAATGTTTATAAAAGAGCATCAAACTGATATTAAATTTAGGTCACTACCGCGTTAGCTTGGAAGTTGGAAGATATTTTGGTTGATTTTAACAATGTTATCAAAATCGCAAATTACCATAGCAATGTGTATGCATTGAATCATGAAACTATAGAAATCCTCACGAATTATAATTCAATTAATGGCAACGAGCCGACAGTAGGATTGTGCCAATCGTGGCAACATTTAGTACAACAACAAAGAGAAAGGAAGAGGCTTGCTTAAAGAAGCGGTCCACTTGAGAAATCCACCGAAGATGAGGGGGAGCTCCCTCGAAAGGTCTCTGGATAACGCAACAGAAGCTAAAGTAAGGTGTCTAATTAAATTATAGTTTCAAGCTTCTGGTTTATGAATGCTTCATATCTATGGGAGTTTTTATATTAGATAAATTAACCGCTCCATTGCCAGCAGAGAAAGTAAACAAAAAACATTTTTCGCATTTAAAAAATATATAACTGGCCGATCCTAAATTTGAAATTCCAAGTAAAATTGACATGATTTTTGTAATCTGATTTTTTTTTTTTTTTTTTTTTTACTTCCTGGTCAAACAACTTGTTCTGAGAATGATTTAATTGCTCAAAATTCAAATTTTGATTTTCTCATATCTGAAAAAGTACCGGAATCTCAGAAAAATCTAATTCAATTTCAAATTTACATATCTACGAAACTAATACTGATAGCGAGTTAGAACTTTTTGGGAATTGGAGGAAGTTTTTAGTCCAAGTGAGAAATTAACTTTCACCCAAAGAACAGTTTGTTGAGTAACATTTCCAGGAAAATTATTCAATTAATCCAGAAGGCCAATTTGTTGTAAAATTGCCATTCTATAAATCCAAATCTGAATTGTGTAATTTAAAGCCGCTGTACTTTCTAGATTACATGCAATGGAGAGGAAATTCAAGGAAAATTTGAAATTCAAACATCAATATAAGGAATTTTTTATATGAATACGAACAATTAGGTAATTACTCAAAATTACAATTAGGTAATTACTCAAAATTCACTAAATAGTTCTCAAAAAGAACAATATTTCCTACCTCATCATGTAGTAATTAAACATTCTAGCCCTACCATTAAATTAAAAGTTGTTTTTGATGGTTCCTGTAAAACTTCTGATGGTAAATCATTAAATTCAATTTTAGGTATTGGCTATAAATTAAAACGAGACATTATTGAGATCTTACTTAATTTTCGATTACCAGAAATAGTTTTTTCTGCAGACACAGAAAAAATGTATCGTCAAGTTTTAATTTCTGAAGATGATCAAGATTATCAAAAAATTGTTTGGAGATACAACCCTAATGAGGAAATAAATGAATATAAATTGAAAACAGTGACATATGGCCTCGCTCCAGCAGCCTTTTTGTCCACTAAGTACATTAAACAAATCGCTCTGGATTATAATAAAAAAAACACACCTCTTGCATACTTTGTTAAAAGATATATACATGGATGACTTGATATCTGGTTCAAACTCAGTTAATAGTGCAATATCACGTGCTAAGGAAATTGCTAATGTTTTGCAGGAACATGGGTTTCATCTAAGAAAATAGAATTCCAATTCAAATGAATTGCATACGGAATTTCAAGAAAATTGCATCACAGATACAGACTTTGAAATAATACCAAACAATAATGAAAATTCTAAAGTTCTAGGGCTTTCCTGGAACTCTTCAAGCAGGTACATTTCTTTTCAAAACCGCACTTACACTCAAACCACCACTAACCCCAAAAACGCATTTTGTCTGAATCCACACGCATTTTTGATCCTTTGGGGTTAATTCCACCTTATACAATAATGTTAAAAAAATTTTATCAAAAGCTCTGGTTAACAAAAGGGGACTGGGATTCTCCTATTCCGCAACAATTTGAAGAGGAGTTAATTAAATATAAGAATTGATTCAATAAAATTAGCCAACTTTCTGTTCCTAGATATGTCATGCTTTCATCCTATATTACATTTGAATTACACTGTTTCAGCGATTTGTCAACGCATGCTTACGTCGCTGCAAACTACTGTTGACAGACTCATAATAGCAAATCAAAAGTCTCACTCATAGTTGCAAGGACGTATCCAGGGAGGGGGTCCATGGGGTCTGAACCCCTCCCGAAATAAAATGTAATAAAAGTTAATTTAATAAATATGCCCCTCTGAAGTTATAAATTGTTTTATATCATGTATAACTTTAAAAAGGAACTATGTTCTTTAATCAGTTCTTTACACTTATCATTTGATCGAATTAGTTTTTCTTGAGAGGGGGGGGGGGGGGGAGCAATGGCCACCCACATTGGAGACATTTGTAAAATCTATAGTGAATCTTATGATTTTTTATAGATATTTCTGATACATGAGCAACTCTTTGGTCACTTTTTCAAAATTTTACCAGTGGCAAACCAGTGGCTGAGTGTTTCTGCACTCAAAACTGGTAGACAGGAAGTGCAGGTTCGATCCCTTGTCGAGCACGTTGACCCAGTCATTCAGAGCTTTCCGTGGTTTTCTCTGAAACATGCATAAATACGGTCTAGGACCTCTTAGAAAGACCCCCCCCAAGATAGAAATTTCACCAATAGGCCTAGGACACTAGCGTAATTAATTGTCTTAACCCAACAATTACAACTAACCCTTTTCCCGGTAAAGAGAAATAATCTTCTGATGCTTCCAGAGCCATTTGTAGACAAAAATACACAAAATTCGCTGAAGTTACTATTCAGGTGTTAAGGAATCGAATTAGGTTTTAAATATGCGAAAAATACTTAAAACAATGTTTTTTTTTTTTCGTGTGGATTCAGTATGTGTGAATTCAGTATGAACTGGAATTTTAAATTTTGGTATTTAAAAAAATCAAGCTTAAACTCAAATTCTAGGAAAAGCTTAAATTTTGCATAAATAATGGTAATTACTTAATAAGTAATGTTTTCAACTATAGTTAACAGGAGGCTTCTACGAGAGGGGCAAAAGGATGCTCAGTTTAAAACGTATTTATAATAGTAGTTAAGGGGCCCTGAAAACACCACAGTCTTGCACCCCACGCGATTTAATGAAACCCTAACTCTAGACCCCTCCCGAAATAAAATCCTGGGTACGTCCTTGCATAGTTGCCAAAACTAAAGTAGCTCCTATCAAACAAATCTCTGTTCCCATATTGGAACTTTGTGGTGCTTATTTATCATCTAAATTATTTTGTTCAGCCATAAAAATATTAGAGAATTATAATTTCGACATTTATGCATGGATAGACTCAACAGTTGTTCTTTCTTGGTTATCTGGACATCCATGTAAATGGAAAACTTTTGTTGCAAATAGAACTTCACAAATAATCGATGTCCTTCCCACAAAACATTGGAGACACGTTCCATCCAAAGAAAACCCTGCCAATATCGCTTTTCAGGGCATCAATCCTAAATGCTTGCCTGAACACAACTTGTTGTGGAATGGCCCAAGTTGGTTACTTTTGGATCCATCACATTGGCCAAATGACGTACCTAAGTCTAAAGAAAGCGAGGATCAAATTTTCGCTGAAAAGAAAGCTGATCCCATTTTGTCTTTCCAGATTGATACATCTAATGACCTTTATGATCATCTATTGAATAAATTTTTTTCACCTTTTAAAATCAACCGTGTTTTGGCATATTGCATAAGATTCATTAATAATTGCAAATCAGCAAGTAAAGTTCATGTCTCAACAAATGATTATTGTTCCCCTCATACATGTAGAGAAACTAAACACCACATCATTCGATGGGTACAAAATAAATACTTTCACAAGGATTTAAAATGCATCAAGAATTAAGACATTTTGTCTAAAAAAAGTCAGTTACACTCTATACCCATTCATTGACCAGAATGATCTGTTACACGTAGGAAGTCGCTTACAAAATGCTCAATTACCATTTAACAAAAAGCATGTGGTAATATTGCTGTCTAAAAACAAATTGAGCGAACTTATACAGGAGAAACATATTGCACACTTGCATGCAGGACTATCATTGTTATCCCACATTATAAAACAAACATATTAAATCATCAGTGGGAAAAGAATAATCAATAGGCTTGTCAATAAATGCATGAAATGTTTCTATATCAAAACTACTACTACACCCCAGCTAATGGAAAATTTACCATCATATTGAGTAAATCCTGAGTGACCTTTCTTTGCATGTGGTGCGGACTATGCTGCTCTAATGTCTATAAAATTTAACAAGGGTCGTGGCTCATAAACAACAAAAGGATACATAGCTTTATTCATTTGCCTTGCTACAAAAGCAGTACACATCGAATCAAGGCTGTCAGCGATTTGACAACTGACACATTTATAGCTGCCTTATAACGCTTCAGTGCTAGACGTGGGTCTCCTAGGCATATTTACAGCGATAATGCTACCAATTTTGTTGGTTCTAAAAGGAAACTCAATCAAATAAAACAAATGTTGTCTTTACCAAGAAACGAATACATAGCACATTATTTAACACAGACCGCAATAGAGTGGCATTTTATTCTTCCCACATCACCTCATTTCAGAGGAATTTGAGAAGCTGCAATACGCTCCGCTAAATATCACATCAAACGAGTAATTGGTGATACATGCTTGATATTTGAAGAATTGACCACCTTATTGACACAGACTGAATCCTTATTAAATTCCCATCCCCTCTTTAAAATTACTGATTCTGATAGTGACTCTATTAATGTTCTTACTCCATCACATTTTCTTACAGGTGATGTGATGCTTTCTTCTGCAGATGAACAACCGTCCTATGGCAGAAATCTCAAGAACCGATGGGAACACGTTCAAAAAATGAGATGCAATTTCTGTAAATCTTGGAAAAAAGATTGTCTCAGTTCCTTACAACCACGAAAGAAATAGCAGAATTCTGCAACAAATGTCAGAAAAGGAGAATTGGTACTCATCATCGACGACAGCTGCTCCCCTCTATCCTGGCCAATTGGTTGGGTTACAAAGTTTCCCACCGGTAACGACGGACTCGTGAGAGTCATGCCCATTAAAACTAAAGACTCTGTTTTTAAAAGAACTATAAACAAAATTGCTGTACTTCCCTTAAATCAGAACTAACACCCTGATAAGGTGGGAGTCATCATGTTCGATTAACTCTCAACTCAACTTTTTTTGTTCAAAGCACGACCATCTCAACTCTACTCGAAGAAATAGCCATATAACGAATGGCTATGTTTTTTGGTTTCAATGCACAGCAGCTTGTAGGCTGCTTTTTGCATAAATCAATGACATGATTTACTTACATTATACTGTTTTATGTTAAATATTCATTTGCAATATTTCATTTGCACTTTCTGTTTCAATACATATTTAAATCTGTGTAAAATTAATATAATTTCTATTTATGAAAGAAAGATGAGTATTTTATTCTGCATTTCACATCACGCTACAAAGGGTTTAATGCTTAGTTATTTTTTAAACTTTCAATAAAATATTACAGTGATGTTAGAAATATTCTGGCTCCATACATTTTTTAACTCCATTACTTACAATGTTTACCTTTGAAGTTTAATTTTGATCAACTCAATACTTAAAACTACTTAAAAGTTTGTCTTTAATAATCATAATTTAAATATGTAAAACATTCAAGAATTAAAAGAATTTTCTGCTTTATTGCAGTTTATTTTAAGTTGCACTTACTTTTTCCAACACCACTTTTGTTTATTTTGAAAATTGGCAAGTTCGTTGAATGAATCAAATGATTCATTTACATTTATGAATACTTGCTGTTAGTTTTCCAATGGCCACAATTAGCAGTTCCAGTTACAGTTTTTTGTGACATCAAGTCATTCATCTGCGAATGCTAAGCGTGCCATAATATGGTAGCGGAGAAATATGTAAATATGTTCTTGTATAAGTATAAATAGTTCAGGAGATATGTATTTGGGGCTGATTTTTTGAGTGGCTTTTGAAGATTTCTCTGCAGACGCGGATTTGTCCTGCAGTTATACATTTTGCACATTTTGTAAATATATATATTTTTAAATGTTAAAATAATAATAATAATAATAATAATAAGCATTTTTACTGTTATTGGCATTAGCATGAAATTATAACTCAAAGAAAAATTTAATTAAAATAAGCCTACTTTAGTTTCACTCATGGTCCATTCGGTCGAGTACCCAACCATCATCAGGAGAAACTGCTCGTGTACTCAACCGAATGGACCATGAGTGAAAATAAAGAAGGCTTATTTTAATTAATTTAAACGTTAAATATTTTCCTCTTGTCTACTATTTATAAAGTCAAAGAAAATTTTTGGATGCATAAAATGCATAAAAATAATTAAATTTTTAAAAATCTAATAGGAATATTGACAATCTAAAGGTATGTTGCAAAACTACAGGCTGTAATGCTGACACACATGATGCATATTATCAATAGTCCTTGACAGTTTTTTTTCCCATTAGCGATGATTAAGTGCACTTCAAAAGAATTTATAATGATTATTTTGATTAAAAGTTCTGACAGTTTCAAAGTTTATATTCCTTTTCACATTAACAGATAATATTATTTGTATTAATTTTGACAGATTCAAAGTGTATAATGATTATTATAAGATGTGTTTAGTAGAAAGCTGACAGAATTAGTTATTTATATGGCTGAAATGGTTGATGATATTACTTTTGGCATTTTTATTTATTACCAGCCATTGGAGCTCTAATTATTTCTTCCTCCCAGTTTAAAGGTGGCCAAGAAAAAGGTAGAAACAGACTTTTTGACTTTGTGCCTTTAACAAATCAAGGACTAAACCAATGACATTAGATGACTGAATTTAACTCGTTGTTTCCAATCAGATTAAAAGGACTATTTCCTCTCCCCTCTTTATCGTAGAGAGATAAGGTGAGCAGTAACTGCTTTGCAGCATTTTTACATTAGAGACATCAGTCTCCAGATATTGTTCGAAGTATTGAAATTTGACATGAAAAGTTTCAAGAACTTTAAATTTAACAAATTCTGTGAACATTCACTTATATTATTGCAGTAGTTTATTTATCCGTCTATATATTGAATGTCATCATTCACAACTTAAATAAATTCAAATTTAATTTAATTTATTTATGATTTGCTAAAAAATCAATTTTGGCTGGCCACCATGAAGCTGCAATCATTACAACAAATTACTTTATATAGAAAAAAAAAAAAAAAAATTCAGAACTGTATGCATCATAGTCTTTTTCTGTACATTACAAACAGACAGACAAACATTTTTCTTCTTTTAGTATAGATAAATATGTATCTTATATATTAAGACACAAAGGTATTTCTTTAAGACCAAAATCGCACGATCTGGGCATGTGTGAGAAAATTATGAACCAATTCGGAACAGGAATATTCCTTTTCCTTTATGCAATGCAATATGAACATCGATAATAGAGATCGAGCAGACGACATTGATATTTCACATGTCTAGCGCAAACGCCTGATTAAAGCTCAATAATAAAAACAATTCACACGATTAATTCATTGATTCATACTTTCCAAAGAAATATACTAAAAAGAAAGCAATTTGCGAATACTTATCGGCTTCTGTCGTATGCATTTTTGTATCACTAAAAATTTTCTTACACAAGATAATATTTCAAGGGTTTTTGTGGCGCCATCTCTTACCATATAAACATACCATACCATATTCCTAATATTATAATTTTCAATTTCTTAAAAGAAAAAAAATCTTTTAAAATTAACAAATTGTCGGAGTTTATTGTTCTTTAAAAGTTAACTTTTATCGGTTTAAAACTTTGTTTAGAAAAAATGAAGATAGATGTTTAAAATCAAAGGAGGTTTTATTTTATTTTATTTACTTATTTTTTTAATCTAATTTTAAATTAAATTTGTGGTATTCGGTACTATATTACAGAAAAAATAATTTAAAAAGAATAACCTTAAAAATATTGATATTTAACACGAGTAAAAATTACATAGTATAATTTATTATTAAAAATTTAATGAGCAAATTAACTTGCTAAGTATTAAATTCATTTTCATGTATTTATTTATTTTTAACAGTATACTTTTGTTGAAATATACTATTTTGATAGAATAAAGTATTATAATGCTAAAAAAAATAAATAAATAATTCAATCAAAATTAATTTATTTTTAAGTAGCATAGTTTTTTTCCATGTGCAAATAAAATAATAATTGTAGAATAAAAAGAAAACTCTATTAAAATTTATTTTAGGTTAAATCATTTTACCTTATAAATTTATGTGATTTTAAAAGTGTTATCTTTCTATAAATTCCTCTCCCCCTAAACTTTATTCCAATTTGCAGTTTATTGTTATTATGCAATGAATTAATATTTTGGATTAAACCCAAGTGATTTTACAAATATGGCAAGAAAAAATCAGAATGAAAACTATTATTTTACACTTAAAATACACTTATTATTTTCTTGGCAAATTATAATTAATTATATAATTTAAAAGTATTTTACAAGTGAATAAAATCTTTGTCTTTCATGTATGTCTTTTATTAAAAAAAGGTGAACTGGTTATCGTTAATAGTAAGTTAATATAATCATGTAGAAAATCTTTGTATTCTTTCATTTCACATGAGAAGCAATGAATAAATTGCGTAGTAAACATAAAACGAGTATAGTTCTATAGATTATTATTGGATTTGGTGTGACAGAGAGGATTTCTATTCTGGGATTAATTTACACGCATGATGATTTGGTAAGTATTATCACAAATATTGATACCATCTCATTAAGAAATATTGATTATTTTGATAATTTATATAAATTCTGTCTTTCTTTTAATTACCCCTGTTATGTTTTAAAAAACATAACACTACTTTATTCTTAAGTTTCAAATAATTCAACACTATTTTATTTAAAATTATAGGTTTTCAGTTTCCTTTTTTTAAAAAAGCTTTCTCTTTCGAAATTTATTTTATACTCCGCGAAAATTTCTATCAAAATCGATCGCGATCTATTTATTTAAAAGATTTCCGTTTTTACTTGAAAATTTGCCTTTTTCAAAAATAAAATAAAAACAAATACAGAAATTCCGTATTAATATAATATCGTAATCGTTATTCTATGCATAAATCACTAAGAAAATAATAGTAGAGAAATTACTAAAAGTGCAAAATTAAAATTAAAATGTATAAAATCAGAAAAACCCTAAATTATCTTGTCAGCAATCAGTGTCCCGATTTTGCATTTAAAATTATTTTTCCAAGCTTTATTTATATGTAACATTAATTTCATTAGATAGCTTATTTAATTTCCTTTAATTTGAGCCATCGCTCATAGAAATAGCTTAAAATTTAATTGTTTTCTCTTCAAAAAATCATAAGTCCGAAAATACCTTTTTTATTTGACTGTATTCTTAAATTCAGCGGTCAGCCATGTTTGCTTAAAATTCTCGACTTTCCCGCGCTTTCAGAGGGGAAGAGATGTTCTAGAATACACGAGGTCTTTTTCGCGAGAGCTGATTGGCTGGCTAACGCACGCGCGAAATTGGATGTGGCGATTTCCCTCTCTTGTATGCTGACTCTCTGAGGGAGAACACGGAATTTTCAGCCCGTCCACGGCACGGTTGACGGCCTTCGCGAGCGTGCTGTGTCGTGGATAGGCATAATTTAAACTATTTCAAACTTATATGCCTTCAAATGTAAAACAGGACCTTTCCATTCATTTTATATCCAGCTTGTGATTTTCTACATCTCCGGAAATGGATACTCCTAACGGGGGCCTACAGACACCATCTAGGCCTAATTCCAGGCCTGTGAAATCTTGATATGCAGCAACGAACGATCTCCAAAGCAAGAAAGGAGTAATGTCATCGGATAATTACGATAATTACTGGAACAAATATTCAAGCAATGTTGTTGATATGAAAGTATTCAAAAAGCGGCGATGTGTGTATCAATGGCAGTGGCTTGCCATAGCTACCTAGAGACATACTAGTGAAATGTGAGCACCATCGATCCTTCTAATCTCAAATTTTCGATCACTTCATACGGTAAAAGAATTTTTGTGCTGCAAATGCAATCGTAGAGAACCGAGCATATCAAATAGTTCACAATTTGCTTTCCCATGTCCAGTGCATTTACAAAAAGGAGAAATCATACCAACAACTGGTGGTTATTCAATTCTGTGTTCCGAGTGTGTATTCTATAAGAGAATATTTGTGCTTCAAGTTAAATTTCATGAATTGTCGCATAATTGGCTCGAAAGTCATTTATTTCAAATTACTAAAATATAGAAAATCACTACAGTATAAAAGAAAATTATCTATTTGAATATTACTGATTCTCAGTTGCAATAAAAAATAAAAAACATTCGCTTTCACCGAGCATCGTGGTAAGAACTGATCATGACAATCAATTTAATATCAGCTTTATCTACGTTACAATATGATGTAATCGGGAATTAATTTCGATAAAAAGTGCCGGCACAATGATTTCTTAAAATTTAAAAAATGTGAAAAATAAAGAAAGATTTCAGTTCATCATGAAATTGTGTTTCATTGTTTTAAATTGTGCCTTTTGGATTTCATGTTTTTATTTTACAGCTTTCTTCTGTTTGGGGTGAGTTAAATAATTTTCATTTTCCTATTTTACTTTGTTTTAATGGAATTTATCTTTTATTTAAATTTTAATAATATCAATTATTTTGGCATATTTTTAAGATAATGAATGAGCGGCGGCATAACGGTTAATGGTACATCCACTATACGATTAGTTTTTCCACTAAAGCTTCTTATTATTATTACCGTAATTATCTGTGTATAGCCCGCACGGTCGTATAGCCCGCACGTTAAAAAAAGTATTGCTTTAAAAAAAAGTCCGGCGAATAGCCCGCATCATCGTATAGCCCGCACACGCGATTTAAAGAATGCAAAGTGCGTTCGCCAAACAGATTTAAAATAATATTAAAATCAATAAAATATACAATAATTCCATATATACAGAATATAAATTTAATAATAATAAACCATTTATACCGATTTATTTTATTTCGCCGAACAGATTTAAAATAAAATTAATAAAATATACAATAATTCCATGTATACAGAATATAAATTTAATAATAAACCATTTATACCGATTTATTTTATTTTGCCGAACAGATTTAAAATAAAATTAAAATCAATAAAATATACAATAATACTAATAAACCATTTCTACCGACTTATTTTAATTTTATTCTGCTGAACAGATTTAAATATTAAAATCAATAAAATATTCAGTAATTCCATGTATACAAAAAATTAATTTAATAATAATATTGAATCATTCATACCGTAAAAATTAAAATCCATTAAAATCCGATGTTTCAGAGTCTGACTGAAACAGCTGCAGAATTTCCTCTGGCAAAGTATTGTCAGCAGAACTCGCATCAGAATCGTTTTCGGAGTCGGCTTGTTTATCACTAGATATTATTTCAGCCTTCTGAAATCCAGCTATAATTGATCTTGCAGGAACTTTATCCCATGAATCTTTTATCCACTTTGCAATTTCACTGAAAGTTGCCTTTCTCATTTTCCCGGTTTTCGTATACGTGTGTAAACCACTTGACATCCATTCTTCCCAATGTCGTCGAATATGGGCTTTAAAAATGCTATTAACAGATATATCTAAAGGTTGAAGCAGCTTTGTTAAACCACCTGGTATAACTGAAAGATCTGCTTTAATTAGCGGACTTGTAGCTTTACGTTTGATGGTGTCTTGAATGTGAGCTCTCATGGAATCAAGTATTAAAATTCCGGAAGGGTTGAAAAATGCACCAGGTCGAGCTCGCCACACTTCGTCGAACCATTGCATCATAATTTCTTCTGTCATCCATCCCTTATCGTTACATTTTATAATCACTTCTTTAGGAAACTCTTCATTCGGTACAGTTTTTCTTTTAAATATAATCATGGGTTTTAATTTTGACCCGTCTGCTGCACATGCTAGGACAACAGTAAAGCGATTTTTTTCATTTCCTGTTGTCGATATAGCTACAGATTTAGCACCACAGATATCTACGGTTCTATTGGGTGGAGAATCGAATGTCAGCAGAATTTCATCCATATTTATTATTTGCTTGTGACTGACGTCTTTTATCAGTTCTTTAGTGAAATCCAAAAAAGATTCTTTTTTCTCTACCCAGTCCTCGGGTAATTTTTGTCCAACGGTAGTTCGAAGCCGAACATGTAAGTTATTTCGCTTCATGAAGCGTTGACACCACGCAGGACCGCCTTTAAAATTCTCCAGATTCATCTGTTCGGCCATGCACTTTGCTTGCATTCGAATTTTAATAGTCGAAACAGAAAACCCAGAGTTTCTTTGCGTTTTAACCCACTCAGCTAAATTTTTTTCTAATATAGGCCACGAAGGTTTACCAGTTCGGTTTGCCCTCTTGTTCCGAGGTGTCGATTGGAGCTCTGTTTTTTTTGAACGCCATTGACGAATGCTTTTTTCATCCACAGAAAATAATCTCCCTGCCTCCCGATTGCCTACTTCTTCAGCTTTTTGAATAATTTTTAATTTCGTCTCGGCAGTATAACTAACACGCTTACGTTTAGTCGCCATATTACGCAACAAAATCAATTCAGAACACTTCAGGTACTGACCACGTGAAATCTTAAAATAAAGCTATTGCCAACGCCTATGACTAATTTCTCGATCACGGCGCACTGATCAAACTAACCGGTTAGAACCGGTTTGCAGCACTGTACGCATTCGTTACTCATATGAACGGTTACTCTGGTTAGTTCATGTGAACGCACTATGTTTTCTAAGTGCCGCGATCATGAATTTAGTTAGCCGCGTTGGCAACAATTTCCGGGTGGGGGAAAAAACCACGGAGTAGAAAGAATAGGAGGGGAAAGTCCAATGGTGCCCAGCCTTTGAAAGTGGAAGACGATATTTTTATAAATATTGAGGGCGCTGTAGTCTACTTTCTCCCGGTTTTCCTTGACAGGAATTTTCGGTTTCCGACTGCTTTTGCTGCAAAATAAACTATTATTATTACTAAAAGATATTTTAATCGACACAATTTTATTGTTTTCTCTTTCAACTTTTTTTTCTTTCTTGCTTATATGTTACGATCTTTTCTGTTCGTTTATTTATCAAACTCCAAGTCCCTTTTTTAATATTTTGCCAAATAGTGTATACTTTTTCCATAAAAATTCAAAATAAAGTTTTTTTTTTTTTTTTTTTTTTCTCCTTGTTGTGTTGGTTTTAAGCATCTGCAACTTTCTTTCATTTTAATTCTTCCTGTATTTAGATTATTATTATTTTAATTCTTGCTGTATTTTACTTAAGGATTTTTTTTCAAACTCTTATATATATATATTATATTAATAAATGCTCATACAGTATCGGAATTTTTCGTAATGTGTGAAACTGGATAATAAATCAATAAATATTTTTCAAAATTGTTTAGATTTTCTTTCTTTCATCAAAAATATGTTATCTTAAAATAGATTAAAAAGATTTTTTAATTTATGTCTTTTCTTGTAACATTGAAAGCCATGACAATGAAAGAAATAATAATAATAAAACTTGCGACATTTATTTTAAGATCATTTATATCTTTCTCTCACTTATTTTCTTCATAGAATTTGCTAATGATTTTAAGCTCAAAGATAAGTTATTATTATTCAAAAGTGCAGATCACTTGGTAATGCATTTAAAAAAAGAAAGAAAGAAAAGGAAAAGGAAGAAAGAAAAAAAAATGGGAAAAAAAATCGTGAATTAAATTTGATTTTAATCAAATAAAATTTTCAGAGATTACATTTTAAAAATTGCAAAAGAAAATTTTTTACGTCGTTTCCCCTTTACTTTTAAATTCTTGCCATACCTGTGGTGGAGAGATTCTACTATCTCGAAGCTAGTAGACCGAAAGTGCGTTCGTCAAGGTCGCGCTCGTCAATTTGGCCGATCGGAGTTTTCCGTGGTTTTCTCTGAAACTCGCACAAATACACAGGCTTGAAGACTTTAACCCTCCGTCGGGCGCACACTGCCTGAGAGGCCCGTTCTGGTTTTTCTTCTCTAAATATCATACACATGATTTTTAATTCAAAAACACCCATACGGTGACCTTATTAGGAGTGAATAGAAAGTAATAAACGAAAATTTGATGCATAAGTACGAATTTATTGATTGTAGTACAAGTATTTTAACAATATAAAGTATTTACCTGGCCTCTCAGGCTGGGTGCGCCCGATTTTGTTCGTCCTAAGGATGCGCCTGACGCAGGGTCAAAAAGACTTTCACGGAGGGCACATTATTCAGGCCTAGAATCCTCGTGTAATCAATTAACTTCTAAGCCCCCCCCCCCCCCTCCACACACACACACGCACCAAAAAAAAAAAAAAAAAGAAAAAAAAAATTAATAACTTTCTTTCAGCATATAACGGGTGATGATTAAACAGTTGACAGATTAAAAAAAAAAAAGTACTAGAGTACCACAAAGTACTAGAGAAAAAAAAAAAAAATGTTTGTACATTTAAATTATTTTTCTTTCTTTTTTTCTTTTCTTTTTTAGATAAAAAATGTATTAAGTACTTATTTATATAAAATAATATATTATATAATGGTAATATACTGTATAATGTAATATATTGTTACTGATAATTATATTTATTTATAAAATGTCAAAATTTTTACCGATTTGACATAATATTACTTTCTTCTATATTTAATAGAAGAAAGTATTGGATTCGTAAAAATTTTCGACCTCGGGTCTTTGATGGATTTACACGTTTTGAGGGCTGTGGAACACCATTTGACCATTTTTAGAAAATGTCTGTCTGTGCGTGTGTGTGTGTGACAAAATTTTGTGGCAACTGTATCTCAGGAACTACTGCACAGAATTTCATACAAATTGGTATGTAGTTGCACCTTGACATAAATTAGTGCCTATCAACTTTTGGTAAAAATTGTCTTACAGGTTGCGTTGCTATCCCGATTTTTCTAAATTTTTAGCATGGTGATATAGGACAAAATTTTGTATAAATGTGCATAAAGAGAATTATTTTTTAGTAATCATGATCAAATTTATTACACAATTTTATTTATTAATCATTATTTGAAGAATTATTTATAATCGAGATAGTCAACTGGGAAAAAATTTTTGTATGTGTAGGAGCCCCCTCCCCCCCCTCGAGGGGAGTAAATTTTCATGATGTGTATCTTTCAAAAGAGCTCGTCAATACCTGCAAAACGAATGGTTGAACCATCGATCTGCTATAATTTAAAATAAAGTTATCGATTTTTTTCATTTTTACCAAAAAAAAAAATTTTTTTTTATTGTAATATTGACAATAAAATTGACTTTTTTTTTTGGATATTTAGTGTTATACTACTTCTATAGTATGGAAATCGTCTGCATTATCATGGAAGATAATTTTTTTTTTAAATAATAATTTTAATAAATTATTTTTACTGAGTGAATTTGTATAGGAAAATATAGAATAAAGTCATGTGGTGGCCACAACATACTAGTTTTAAGATAGTTTAGAAAATTAAGTGGTAAAATTGGATATTGGCAGATATCCTGGCATATATATATGGTGGAACACAAAATCGGCGATAATGCAAAATCGCAGATTTAAAGAAATAGTCCTGCCGTACGAAAAAGCATTTTCCTGTAATTTATTAAACAAAAATAAATTTAATTATATCTATATATAATTTCAAAAAATTTCGTTCAGTAACGTACATTATCAGGATTTTTTCGTTACTATAATCGCAATTAAAAAAAATGGTATTATAATACCTTTTGGAACACGAGAAATGCCGGGTTCGAACCCAAGTCGCATTAGTCATTTCAATCGTTTGGAATTTTTAATTGTTTTCACCAAATCTTAGATGGATATAGGCTATGCGTTCTTGGTTTCTTAGAAAGATCTCGACAGAGGATATTCTCCCCACGCCTAGCTCCTTCGTGTAGGCAATCTAGCTTAATCAGCACACCACTCCTCTATATATTTTAAAAATCTTAATAGAATTAATACACAGATACAAAGTTATAATATAAATCAAAATATTTATTATTTGAAACGATAATTAAATCAATTAAATCACGTAGATTGAATTAGACCTGAATATATCCACTTTCAACACTCGCCACATGGCGACTTAAAAATTGATAAAATCGCCATTCCCCTCTTCCCAACTTTCATAAGTATGAATTTCCTTAATCGATTATGTGGTTGAGAGGTTCAGCTCTCAAAGCTGGAAAACAGGAAGTGCCGCGTTCATCGCAGGTTGCGCTCATTAGCCAAGCCGTTCAAAGTTTTCTATGGTTTTCCCCGAAAGTAGCGTAAATACGCATTAGTACACCTTAAAAAGATCCCCACAGAAGTCTTCCCTAGTAACTATAGAAAAATACGAATGGTTTCGTCGACTAACGTAACCTGTATTCAAACCCGGCACTTCCCTGTCTACCAGCTCTGAGCGCAGAACCGCTCGGCCACTGTTAATAAGGTGGTGGTGGTGTGAAGGTTAAGGCCAATAGACTGGACGAGGTTCTTAGGCTTGGGTGGTGTGCCCTATGAGGGGTGTCTTTTTGAGGGTACTAGCCCGTATTTATTCAAGTTTGGGCAAAAACCATGGAAAACTCCGAGCCGCTAAATTGACGAGCGCGACCTGGTATCAAGCTCGGCGCTTCACATCTACCAGTTTTGGACGCAGAAACATTCGGCCACTGCTTAATAAGATGGTGGTGTTACTGTGTGAAGGTTAAGGCCAATTGACTACACGAGGGTCCTGGGTCTTGGTGGTGTGCCCTCTGTGGTGGTCTTTCTAAGGTGGTGCCAGTCTGTATTTACGTGTGTTTCGGTGAAAATCACGGAAAACTCTGAGCAGCTAGGTTGACGAGCGCAACCTGGTATCGAACCAGGCACTTCCCGTCTATCAGCTTTGAACGCCAAACTGTTCGTCCACTGTTTAATAAGGTGGTGGTGGGGGTGGTGATGTAAAAGTTAAGGCTGATTGACTACCCGAGGATCCTAGGGCTGGGTAGTCTGCCCGCCGTTTTGGTCATTCTTAGGAGTCAAAGCCCATATTTACTCGAGTTTTGGGGGGGAAAAAAAACACCGAAAACTCTAAACGACTAGGTCACCGAGCGCGACCTGGCAACAAACCCAGCACTTCCCGTCTACCAGATTTTAATGAGAACCTCTCGGCCGATGACGGGGTTTTTAATAAAGATAATTAACGTTTTTAATAAAGATAACTAACTTACCGAGACATATGTAAATTAAAATAGTTTAAAAAATTTTTAACATTAAAAAACTATTGATAATTCAGTCAGATATTTACATATAGCACATTCGTTAAAGACGAATGAGTTTTAAAATAAAAATAATACATAGTTTAAAAAAATCATATTATTCTATATAGTAAAAAGAGGTGAGGATGAATTTCCCTGTAATTTGTTGAAATGAAAATAAATTTAAATATATCTCCACACAATTTCTAAAATTCCTCAAATAACAGAAATTATCATAAAATTTTTACTTATATTTACGTTTAAAAAAACTAGTCTGGTTTGGCCACCACATGACTTTCTTCTATATTCTCTTATACAAATTCTTATACAAATATATCTCCATACAATTTCTAAAATACCTTAAGTCACAGAAACTATCATATATATATATATATATATATATATTTTTTTTTTTTTTTATTTAAATACATATATATTATATTACCTTAAAAAAATTAATAAGTTCGTTAATTTTCTGTATTATAAATAAATCAAAATAATTCTTATTAAATTTAAAAGTTTGAAAAATAAATGGATAAAGTACAACAGATTTTATTTAATTACTTATAAATAATTTTCTTTTCTTTCTTTCTTTATTAATAATTTTCGTCTATTTATTTATTTTTTCTTTCTTTCCTTAATTTTTAATATTCCTTATTAATGACATTTTTTACCTTGTATCACAGATTATTTGTACAGTACTGAAAAATTTTAAATGTCTTTTATTCTGATTTTAATCAATACGATCTCGTATTTTGTATAACCTCTTACAAAGTAATGAAAAGTCCCACCGTTATAAAAAAAATATATGTTATTAGGAAGACGTTATATAGCATTATTTCTGTTTACTTTATTTTGTTAAGGTTAAAACTTTCCATAAAAAAATTAAATTAAATGCCGTTTTTTGCCATTGAAAATCATTACGGGAGGTTTTGGAAAGGGAGGTCCTCGACTGTGGCGCCATCTGTTGTGGTAAGATAAAAAAAAGCCAGATTTGGAAGCCTCTTTCGCATCCTCTTCTATTAATCCGTGGAAAAAACAGATATCGTTGTTTGTTTACGTATGCCGGCATCACGAATTATCCGTGGCCGGTGTGCATGTATACGTGCATTAATAACAGCGCAGAATGCAAGTGGCATTTCTAAAATGGAAGAACGCCCGCAACTTAGTCTAGCGAATTAGGAGAAATCTATTGTCGTATTGCCCGCATCGGTACATTGCCCGCAGGCCCGAAAAAAAGCACTTTTTTTCCAGATTGCCCGCGGGCTATACACAGATAATTACGGTATTATGATTAACGATCATTTTTTATTTACTTTATTTTTTTTATCTATTCAAAATTCGAAAAATTAAAACTCAATTTCTTTTTTAAATATAACAACCCCTAACATTCTTTTGGTCATATTTAGAATAAAATTGGGAAAAACCTTAGGATTTTGTTTATATTATGTGGAGTATGTTTAGATTTTGCATATTGAAATTTCATAAAATTATCCCTCTTCCCTCCAACCAAAAGATAATTGATTAAAACAGGGCATTTTAAACTGGTTAAGAGTAATGTGAAATATTAAAGCAAGGGTGTTTTAAACTTTATGCTGTTAAAAAGTTCAGTTGAAAATCATCCGTCAAATTTTGACGGGTATTAATTAGTGCTGTCTTAAATAAACTTTAGTATTATGATAAATTTTCGGTTTTTACTTTTCTACTTCAGTACAATCCATCATAAACTGCTTTGTTTGAGAAGTCTGAGACAGGGCTTATCATTTCTATAACATCAAATAATGTCAATAAATTGCAATAATAATAAAAATAGTATTTTACCTTTTCATATTGATAATCAGTGGAATTGGAATGAGATGGATAAATAGGCTTAGCAAACACTTCGGAATTAGATACATTTCTATTTGGTGTATCTTCAGGTGCACCTACTTCAATACAACGTTGCAGCAATTCCTCATCCTCATCTGAATCTTCGACTTCATCTGGTTTTAATGGATCAATGATTTTTGATTCAATCTGACAAGGAATATTTATATTTTGCTCAAATTTCTAATTTAAAAATATAAATATATAAAAACAATAGAAATATTTGGAAAAAGTAGATTTAAGGAACTATAATGTAACTTCTAGATTAGAAATTACATCAAGTACTTCCATTAATTACATTTTTTAAAAAAGAATGTTATTGCTTAATTTAGGGTAGCCCTTTATATTGTCTAAAATTTATTTATTTACCATATAGTGTACTTAAGTTCAGTCTTATATGAAAAATACATAACACAACCTGAAATGCACTACTAGCAATTTCCAAGTATAGCTCCAATATATCCAAACTCTTTTGAGTAGCAATGTAAATGAACAGCGAATGTTTTCATACTATATTCTACATGAAACTTACTTTTATGCATATAAAAATAAATGTGGCTTTTTTCAGGAAAATAAGATTAATAAATATCTGTAGTATGTATACTGCACCGAATTTTTATATTTATACTGTGCATAATATTGATTTTTCTGAATCATTAAATAGATATACTGAAAAACGGGTAACGTTGAAAGAGTTAAATTTCAAACATTGAGCTGAAAAATGATTGTGTTTTAATCAGCTAAAATCCTATTAAAATTTCTCTTTTTGCTAAATTTTGTATTATAAAGTGCTATGTTGAAAAAATAAGGTTAGTGGGAAACTTATTATTTCTGATTTACATTTTTAGATAGAATTTTTATTAAATAAATACTGTTTTATTTAACATTAAATTTATGCTAGGGGGCTCTGCCCCTGCTTGCTCTGCTCACCAACCCCGGAGGGTGGCTTCACCTCCCCCGACTTGCTTCACTAATTAACCCCTGTGGTGATCTGCCCGCTTATTTGCTGCTTTGCCTTTCATTGAATAGGAATATTAATAGTACATAACACAAGATAAAAGCAGAAAAATGTTATAGAAATCCCCAAATTCAATGTCAAATTGAAATACATAATAGTTAATACCATTTTTTTAAATGAAATATTATACTAAAAATCAGTATTTTTTTTTTTTTTTTCAGAATAAAAAAATAAAATAAAATAAATAAATAAATAAATTTGCAATATCTAGACCATTTTGTGTCACAGCTTTAGTATATGACCCCCTTGGCAACTTTTAAAATTTTGTCACTATTTGACAATGGATTTTTTGGTAAAACTGCTTGTTTAAAAAAAAAAAAAACTAATACCTATTTTTTCTAATACCTATATTCTTTATTATTGAATTTTTTAGTTAATTTAAGACAGTTATATAATACTCCATATATATTTTTGAAGTACAGCTAGTACAGACAGACATTTTCTAAAAAGTATCAATTCGTGTTTAGGACCTCCCAAAATGTGTAGATCGGTCAAAAAACGGAGGTAAAAAATTTTCGCGAATCCAATACTTTCTCTATATTACATATAGAAGAAAGTAAAAATTTATAAAAAACATAAGAAATTGCTAGTAAGAAAATTAATTTTCGAAAAGTTGAAAAAAATTATATCTGCAGACAACAAATTACAATCCTAAATTTATTTTTTCATTAAAAATATCTAAAATAATGGGTTTTATTTGCAGACAATCAATTTTCTCTACAAGAGTTTTTTTAAATTGATAATTTTTTTTTTCTTGCCATGATTAGAAATATGAAATATGTATCATAGAAATTTCTAATTCTGTAATGTTAAAAAATTATCAGTGACAAATTAGAAAATGCTGTCATTTATAAATGAATTTGAATTTTGACTCTAAAATATTTTTTATGCCAAAATATATCTGAAGTATTTTAAAATGTGTTTTTAAATAAAAAAGATAAATAAACTTTAAAGAGAAAAATAAATGCAGTTAATTATACAGACACAACATTATTTCCATATTTGCAAGAAAAAGAATATATTAAAAAATTTATAAAAAACATAAGAAATTGCTAGCAAGAAAATTAATTTTGTAAAAGTTGAAAAAAATTACATCTGCAGACAACAAATTACAATCCTAAATTCATTTTTTCATTGAATAATCTAAGATAACGGGTTCTATTTATTTGCAGACAATCAATTTTTTTGTTACTAATAAGCAACATCGACATTTTTTTTTTTCTTTTTTTCATCACTGATCGCATTTTAATTTTCATGCAAAAATGATGTCATAAGACTGAAAGAACAACAATTCAGAGAAACTTTTCACAAAAAGGCAAATAGTGTACCTTTATTAACTTGATGTTTTTAATTAATAACTTCATTAATTAAGATGATAGAAATTTGTAACAAACTGAAATCTCTTCCTTGGAGTATTCAGCACACACACATTAATATCTCTCATGACGCAAAGGACACTGCTGTTCGCGAGAAGAGGCAGTCGCAGAAAAAATAATTTGACACTAGCGGCAGTAACTTTTATATATATATATATATATATAAAGAAATATTGTTTTAAATGAATTTTAGTATTGTTATATATTAGTATTTATTATTTTTCTACTGCTAGACATTCCAATATAAATCCACTTTATGAAGTCTGAGATACTACTTAACTATTTAATAACATCAGATAATCTCAATAAATATAATAATAATAGTATACCTCTCCATACTGATATTCTGCAGAATTAGAATGAGATGGATAAACAGGCTTGGAATATACTTTGGAATTACATACATTTCTATTTGATGTTTCTTCAGGCGCACCTACTTCAATACAATGTTGCAGCAATTCCTCATCATCATCTGAATCTTCAACTTCATCTGGTTTTAATGGAGCAAGGAGTTTTAATTCAATCTGGATAAGAATATTTACATTTTGCTGAAATTTCTAATTTAAAAAAAATACATATATAAAAATAATAGAAATATTTAGAAAAAAATAGATTTAAGGAACGATAGTGTGACATCTAGATTAGAAATTATATCATAGTTAGTCTCATTTCAACAAAAATTTAAATTGTGTACGACATATGGTCAAGTTCAGTGGTAGTCAACTCAGTCCTTACTGCCCACTACTGTGCATTCCAACTTTTTTGGTGAGCGGTAGGAGTTTTGCCTGATACAGAAATATTTTTTTTTCTTTCTTTTTCTTTTTAATAATTTACTGTAATTTTTAAAAACAATGAAATGGAAAAAACGGTTTATTATTATATGCTTGAACTTGCTTTAACTATGTTTTATGATTTTTGTAAAGTATCAGTAATGTATAAATCACCGTTTTTGTGGAACCAGTGGGGGGTTAGGAAATTTTTCTGCTAACAGACAAACAAAAGTGGGTGGTAGGCCCCATAGCGGAAAATGCACGATGCAAGACATACATCGCAGATTTTTTTTAGTCTGCAGATTATTTTGAAAACAGTATTGTGCAGAGATTCTAAGTCTCCCAATTTTGGCAGGAAAGATAACAATTTTCAATCTTTTTTTTTTCATTCAAAACATTAATCTCAATATTCATTTTAAAGATACTTTATTAGATTCTGGAACCTATAAACATAGAATAATTTAATATCTTTCAAGCATGTAATTTTTTGCGACCTCTTACCCAGCCCCTCACTATTGATCGGTGATCAATCAGATCGCGGAATCCAAGTTATTTCCAATCTTTCTCCATTCGCAACATAAATGTCAATATTCTTTTTAAACTTATTTAATTAGATTCCAGAGCCTATGAAAAAGTAGAATTGTACAATATCTCTCATTCATATAATCCCCCCACCCATCCCACGTTACCATTTGCTAACGATCAGTAATGAAATTCCTTGCAGAAGTCTTGCAATTATCAAACTTTCTCTATATGCAGTATAAATGTCAATGTTCTTTTAAACTTGCTTTATTAAATTGTGGAACCTATTTAGAAGTAGAAAGTTTTCAATATTGTTCAAGACTTATGTCATTTTTGTTATTGATTTTTTTTAATATATACAACAGTTTGCATCAATTTCAAAGTTTGATGATTTCTACACATTTTTGTTTCAGTACCAGTATTTTTGTAAATGGATCACTAGCACTATAGAAGAAGTTAAATCTGAAGAGATCACATATAAAATAAAGGTTTTACAAAGAAAAAAAAATCTGCTAGTGAACTGTCAAAGGAAATACCTATACTTATTAAGTTACTTAAGAATGCAATTTCAATTCCAGTATCAGAAGTTTTCTGTGAAAGTTGGGGCTCAGGCATTGAGATCAGCAAAATGGAATTTAGATGTATAGATGGCAATGATGAACAAACTGTAATTCTTGATAAAAGAAAGTTTATGCTTCTTAATGCCCCTCCATCTGTTCACACAGAAAATTGTTGCATTCATTTCAATGTTTAGAGTCTCTTACTACAAATGTTTTATTATCATCAGTACGAACAAAATCACTGACAAAGATATTTCTTCTTATGTGAAAAGAGTTAATGCCAACTCTTTACCTAGCTATATGATATTAAAATTTTATAACTGCAACACTCGACATATCTAACAGATTAATAACATTAGATAAATGCAAACTTGTGCTAAAAATATGCTTAATGAATCCAGTTAACTTTTTTTTTTCAGTAACTTATTGTAAAATTATGCTGCAGACCATTTTCTAATGCCTAAATAGCTGTCGCAGATTGACTGAAAAAATTCTGCTACTGGGGCGGTAGGTATAAAAGGGTTGACTACCTCTGCTCTAGTTAATCCTACAACATATTACATAACAAATGAATCATTCACTTTTGATTTTTTTTTTTTTAATAATAATATACATTAATAATAATAGTAGCAAACCTTTTCACATTTATTATTAGTAGAATATGATGAAAAAACAGGCTTGGCACACACTTCAGGATTACATACAGTTCTAATTGGTGAATTTTCAGGCATGCTTACTTCAAGGCAATGTTGCAACTCCTGATTCTCATCATCATCTGACTCTTCCTCTGACTTTAATGGATCAGCTATTTTTGCTGCAATCTATAAAAGAATAATATCAATAAACATGGCTGATATTTATACTAATTGGGGAAAAAATGATAATATTTATAATAAAAGATAAAGAATTTCATAAACAAATACCAGAAGATGCAAAATCACACAATAGTTGAATTTATAAAGTACAGTCCTTTGTGAGAAAAAAGTAGACACGGTTGCAGCATTTAAGCAAATATCAAAATTGTCAATAAACATACAGGAAAATATAAAATAAAATAAATACATTGATGTTATATATATGAAAGATAGCAAGTAGTTAAAAAAAATTTCTCTTCAATTCAGTAGACCATCAAATAAATTTTATATCTAATTACTTTAATTTGAAACAATAGTTGCATATCATATTGAGGATTCATTCTAGGGGTGCTGCACCCTGTTTGTCTCTTAGACAAAACTATTCTACCCTGCTCCCCTTTGATCCTGATCGTATGCCACAAAATCTAAAAATGCATCCTGCAAGAAAAGATGGTGGTATGAATGAACAATTTTAAGGAAATTTTGATTTCATAAAGGAGCCTTTCACAAAAATTATCTGCTGATTAGGATTATAATTAGTATTTTTTATATATGGAAATGCCAGAACATGGAACACTCCCCCCCCCCCCTTTTTTTAAAAAAAATCAGAAATCAAGAAACAAAAGCAATTCTCTGATGGGTAATTTTATTTTTAGAATTAAGTCATTGTTTTTGTGATTATTTTTGTTCCATTCATTAGAAATTATTATTTTTAGATTGACAATTCAGGTGTTTTTGAGCGCCAAAAACTGACCCAATACAGCAGTTACGACAAACATTTGATTCTTTCTAGAAGTATTTCTATATAAACAATGCCACCAAAACATAGAATGAAAAAGTTCATTACAGCAAGCTGCAGCATAATGTAACAAAATGTTTAGCAATTACTTCTTTATTGTCTGAGTGACGGGGGGGGGGGTTAAAAAGTAGTTCATGAGTGAAAAATATTAAACACAATTCTTCTTCTTTATTGGTTCTAGAATATCATAAAGTAAGTTTAAAATTAATATTGACATTTTTGTTGTGGATGGATAAATATTCAAAAATAAAAGGCTTCCCACAGAATGTTTGATTGGCGATGGTTAGAGATGAAAAAGGGGGTTGGGGGGGAAGACAAAAAAATTTACATGAGTGAGAAATATTGAATAATTCTGTTCTTTCATCTGTTATAAAATATGATAAAGCACATTTAAAATGAATATTGACATTTATATTTTGGATGGAAAAAGACTGAGAATCTAAAGTTTTTCGTGGAGCGTTTTAACACTGATCGTTATCGGAATTTGATTTTAACAAAATAAAAAACCGAGAAATTAACGAAAATCACAAAAAAGCAGAAAATCGCGGATCCGCGGAAAATTCTCATGCCTGTTAAAGATAATTATTATTTGTTTCCCCAGGGCACAGTGCAAACCACTGAAAGCTAATTTTCATGGAGATAAGGAAAATTCAAATCGAATTATATAAAATCTCTAACTATAATTTCATATCAAAATCATTTAAGCAGTTTCTTAGAAGACAAGATTTCTACTATACATTATTCAAGGGCCACAACAGTTAATTTTTCTGAAGAATAAGGTAAGAGAGACCATGTTTCATAAAAAAAATCCTCTAGACTTTTTTTTTTCAAAATCGTTCAGTGATTTTCAAGGAAACAAAGTTTAGACTGCATTTCTTCCAGGTGGTGTATGAGTTACAAGTGAAGTCTCTGCGAATTTTCTTAATGATGAGGATAACCAATTGATTTAGCTTTCCAAAATCAATTCCAAACTTTCATCAAAACCGTTATATTTATATTCGAGTAAATCCGATTTCTGCTGTTGTTGCAACTGGCTGATAAAGGGTTAACAGCAAATGTGAATTTTCCAGAAGATGAGGATAAACCCAATCACTTTTTCGGCCTACAAATCCCCTAACCCCAATTTTTCATAAAAATCGTTAAAGCCATTCCCAAGATCCCCAAGACACACACATACATCAGAGCTGCCAACCTTGGTAGGAAAAAAAACAGGAGATTTTACACAATTTCAAGGGAGAAAAAGGGAGATTTTACATAATTTCAAGGGAGAAAAAAGGGAGATTTACGGTTTCGTGGAGAAAAACAAAATTATTTTACTCAATACATGATACTTTTTTAACTGAAAAGACCTAATATAACTTTTGTTTGATAATTTATATTTTAAACTTATTGGGGAAAAACAAATAGTAAACAAGTTCATTAACAATGTCTAAAAATAACTACATATGTAAAGAATTTTGAACCCCTATATCGCTTCAG
The DNA here is from genome assembly GCA_963930645.1 of Salticus scenicus. Classification (NCBI taxonomy): domain Eukaryota; kingdom Metazoa; phylum Arthropoda; class Arachnida; order Araneae; family Salticidae; genus Salticus; species Salticus scenicus. The sequence goes on from OZ005652.1 coordinate 176,657,218, forward strand.
TTGGTTCTAAAATCTAATAAAACAACTGGATCAATGTTTTTATGAACATTGATCCAGAGTTTTCCCCAGATAATTTAAGGAGGGTGCTGCACCTCGCCTGATCTTTGTTTGGAAGAAAAAAAAAAGAAACACTTTGCCCCAATCTATTTCCCCCCCCCCCCCCCATTACTACATTTGTAGAAAATAACCTAAATGCTGTAAATATAAATAAAACTATTGTGTGTAACAATCAGCACATTAACAACAAATAAAAGTACAGAAAAGTTTAAAAACAGACTTTTTTCTTTTTGTATACATATTTATAACTCAATTTTTAAATTAAGTGTTTGGATTTTAAATGTCAAATGTGTCCTTAAAAATTCAAATCGCCCTCAAGAATCTAAAAAGTGTCTTTTTTTTTTTTTTTTTTTTAACTAGCAGTACCCTACATTTTTTAAAACCAGGGGGAAAATGTTTGATTCTTTTGTTGTAGAATGAGAAAACTGATTGGAGAAAGGGATTTTTTTTTTTTTTTTTTTTTTTTTTTTTTATGGGGGGGGGGGGGGGGGGGGGAGTCAAACGATAATTACATGAGTGTAAACTGTTAAACTTTCTACTTCTTTATAGGCTCTAGAATCTAATAAAGCAAGTTTAAAATGAATACTGACATTTTTGTTGTGGCTTGTAGATGGAGAAGGAATGAGAAACAAAAGAGTTCAAAAGAGCATTTGATCACAGATCACTAGTTGGAGATAAGAAAATATGGGGGGGGGGGGGGGGGGGGGAGGGGATGGGGAGTTAAAAATAATTACGTAAGCGAGAAATATTGAAGGATTCTGTTTCTTTAGAGATTCTAAAATCTCATAAAGTAAGTTTTAAATGAATATCGACATTTATGTTGTGGATGCAGAAAGATTGTGAATTGGAAGGCCTTCGTAAATCTGAAAAGATGGCACCTACAAATTGTCAAAAATTAGCGTTTTTAGTTCGATTTTTCGAAAATATTAGAAAAACGGGAGAAATACACATTAAAACGTAAAAACGGGAGATAGGGTTAAAAAACGGGAGTCTCCCGTGAAAAACGGGAGAGTTGGCAGCACTGATACATATTTATATATATAAATATGTATGTCCCGTGATGTACTCATTTAATATAAGAGAAAGATATACATTAGCAATGTTCATCACAAGTTACCAAAATAATACCTATAACAATTTAATTGATAATATTGATGGAAATTATAAGTGAAGTCACAACAGCTTTAATATAAGGTACCCATTTCTTTTTCCGATGTACAGCTCAAGGGATGAGTCAATACTCTGAATCATTGCAAAAGCACAAAATACATTTTAAGGAAAAAAATTAAGCATATTTTTAAGATTACTAAAACGAACATTTAAAACTGTAATAGGACTTTGTGCTACTTCACCACAGAAAAAAATTTGGTGGGTTTTAAAGATTTAACACATAAAATTCAATGTTGTAAATTATGTATAATTCGAAGATTTTTCACAAATTTGCAAAATTACAACCTTGCATGAATCTGAGAATACATGAAAATCTGTACAGAAGCAATCACTAATCAAACAAAAAAATTAATAAAATCAATGGATATAGCTGATTCATCATGCACAAATCAGAAAATCTGTACGCATGAAAATTTGTACTGCTGCGGTCAGTAGCCTAATATTTAAAAAAAAAAAAAATCACTGGATACCCCTATTTGGTGGTGCATGAATACGAAAATGCATGAAACTCTGTACTGCAACAATCAGTATCCTGATTAAAAAAAAAAAAAAATCATTGGATACCCTTAATTTGTGGAGCATGAATTAGAAAATGCATGAAAATCTGTACAGCATAAATGACTACCATGCACTAATTTTTTCCAAAATAATTCATTTATTTAAATAAAATAAAATACACACAAAAAAATAATTTTTAAATCTGAAAAAGGCATTTAAAAAAAAATAATTCATTGAGCTGGGCCTTTTATTGATAAACCTACAAGAGCAGCTGGCACAAAAACAAAGTTCTGAAGCTGTTAAACGAAGTTCTGATGCAAAACGGTTATTAATAAAAAGTGCCGATACACTGAATCACATCATTGCACCACAAATCACCAATGGGTGCCCTTATAGTAAAGATAAAAAGGGGGAGGGGGATATAAAAATGACATCTAAAAATTTTATATGCTTATCTGCTGGAAAAATATTTTTTAATATGGAAGTTCTTAAAAATATAGACTTTATAGACAAATTTTTTAAAATATAGACTTTTATAGACTAGTTGTGAGCTCTGTACAGCTATGATGAATATTAAACTCTTTTGTTCAGGATAACTCAAAAAATATTGTTTGAATTTTGTTCAAACTTTCACAGGAGGTGCATTTAGCTATCATAACAAAATTGGCCTATTTCAGAGAAAAAATTTCAAACCGTTCAGAAATTAGGCACAAAAAAAATATATGACATTTCTGTTTCATTTTCTAAAATTCATTCTTTCATTTCAATCATCTGTGTGAATCTCATTTAAAACATCTGCTTAACAATGGCCATTACATTTTTTTATTTATTTAATTAATTCATTTATTTAAAAGCAAAAAAAATTTTTTTCCTAAATTTATTACATTTATTGAAATTAAATGGTAAAACAGTAGAAAAAATTAAACACATTAAATATTTAATTAAAAAAAAAAAAAAAAACTGTTTAATCCGTCGGATTCACAAGAATTGCCCCTTTCATTTGGTACCTTATTTGTAATGATACGACTGATATTTCTAATTTATTTTCCTCACTATAAGTAAATGTACATTTTTTTTTTATTCTGTCGAGAAAAAAAAAAAAAAGGCAACAATTAAATTATGAATAAAATATAAATAGCTAATTTATCAGAAATTAGAAGGTTATTATTTTCACATTTTAATTAATAAATTAAAAAAAAAAAAAACTAATCAAAAATTCAAAATCGGGCTTCAAGGTGCATCAGGAGAGGTCATTACGAACCTCCATGCAAATGTGTGTAGATCTGCGATCAGCCATTTTCCTAAAAAGCTCTGGATATGCATACACAATGACACACACACAAACATCTTATTTTATTATATGTATAGATATTGTTCAGAAATACACCGAGGGACAAAATAAATAAATAAATAAATAAATAAATAAAAGGCCGCACTGCAGAAAAATTGACTTATATATCTTTTTTATTTGTAATGACTTCAAAACGAATGGTTGAAACAAATAAAATTATCATGTTTGCATACTACCAAAGAGATGAAATTATACCCATGTACATTTTCTATAAAAATCTGAATAAAACCTTCTTTTTAAACATAATATAATAAACATATACTTTATACTCTATTATGATTTATTATATGAAATAAGCAAGTAACAATTTAATATATGAAATAAAACTAATTTATTTGTTAGATCTGAACAATTATTTAACAGAAATATGTATTCTGCAATGGGTCATTCCACTTTTATATGAAATTACTGCTTTAATGCACAATGGCATAGAATAATACAGTTTTTAAATATAAATCTCAGAAATTTTACTGTGCCAAATATCATAAATAATTTTCATCCTATCTATTACATGAGAAGAAAAACTATTGATGCTAAGAAAAAATATCCAAGCTATGAACTGGAAGTACTTGCAATCATTGAAGCATTAAAAAAAAATTGTATGTATCTATTGGGAATTCCATTTAAGATAGTTACAGACTATTCAATCTTTCAAAAGAGTTAGCAACTTGAGAAGCTTGTTGGGCTCTATTACTTCACAAAATAAACTTTGTCATAGAACATTACGCTGTAACTAAAATGCCTTATGTCTATGCCTAAAGTATCTCCAATAAATGCATTTTACATGTCAGTTGAAAATCCTTTACCCAGGATTAAACTTGCTCCAGATAACAATAGTTAAATAAAAACCATTATAGAATTATTGAAAATTTCCAATATTAACGCACCGTTTTCAGTGTATGAATATGCTATCTTTTAAGATTGTGAAAATAAAAGGGAGGAAACACATATAATGTAACTAAAGAAGGATGTCATGAAGGTCCCCTCTGTACTATACATGCTGAAAAAAATAGATGACATTAAATGACACTTAAAACTATACATGTATATCTATTAAAAAAAAAAAAAAAAAAAAAAAAAAAAAAACTTTAATTTTATTATAAATACATTTGTTGTAATTTTATGTTGCTTTTGTGTTTTATTTATTGTATTTTGCAGAACAGTCGGCCAAGGTTGTGGTGCCAACTTTGATTCCCTTGATCCCTTAACAACTCTCTTTTCTTGAAACAAATAAACCAAACGATAGACGACATCATTGCCTTTCTGAATGCATGTGCACCTCCATTTTCTTCTGGTACATGCATACAAGGGAAAGACCTCAGATACCGTTAAAAGTCATTGTTGGAAGTTTCACCATAAGCACAGCATGGTTTGCCACAGAAAGACGAATTGCTTTCCTTTGACAATATGAACATTTAAATGACAGTTGACTGCTAGTCAATCACTTTGAAGAATACAAGCATTCATAATAACAATATTTATTGACATTATGAAGGACACTCAGTCTTTAGCACAGCTGATAAAATTTAAGCATTACTTGAGGTATTCTATTAATCCAATAATTTGTAAATATTTTAAATAACTATTAAACATAATTTCTAAATTTAAAATGAGTTGCCCATCCTGATTGTGTCCACACATGCCCTGACACATACATACATATATAACTTTTCAATTTAACAATGCATAATGCCTTTTTTTCCCCTTAACGGCCCTCTTCACTTACCGTCGCCGGAAGCCCAGCCAATGTTATTTCTATGGGGAAATTTTCTTTACAAATAAGTAATTAACTAACACATATTTTTAAGTTCTGTTTTCACATTCAGAAAATTCCCAACTGTTAAATTGACAGACCTTATTTAAAAATGTATTTTTTTAATTTTTAATATTTTATTTTGAAATTGCAAAATGAGAAAAAATCCCATATTGAAAATTCGCATTTTGCAGCTTCAAAATAAAATATAAAAAAGTATTTTTTTAAAAAAGGTCCATCAGTTTAACAGCTGGGAATTTTCAGAATGTGAAAACAGAATTTAAAAATATGTATAAGTTAATAAGTTATTTGTAAAGAAAAATTTCCCATAGAATAACATTAGCTTTGGCCTCTGGCGGCAGTGAGTGAAGCGGGCCCTTAAGTAAATATTAAATTTTTAAGAACAAATTAAAGGTAAATATAAATATATACTTCTTCATTTTTCAAAGGAAAGGAAACCTTATTTTCAATATCAGGATTTTCGAATACTTCATCAAGAGAATCATTTAACGTCTCTAACTGAAGAGCTACAACTTCGTCATCATCTTCGGAATTTTTATTTAAATCCAATTTGCCATGAACCTTAAAAAAGAAAAAAAAAAAGTTAATATAAAAGAGCACAAGTTATTTGCAAATGAAGATGAATTTATCATGTTTCAATTATTGCCATAAAGAATATAAATCAATGGGTTTTAGTTTCTTTTAGGTGTTTGTAGTTTGTAGTATGCTTAAATTATAAAAATTACTGCAAACTAGAGCATGGAATATTTCTTGATATGTTAGGCATCAGGTCTGAAAACTTATGAACACACACACACAAATATATATATATACACTACGTGACATCCAAAATGCAACACCAAGAAATACAAATATCAAAATGATATTTATTGGGCACATATATTACAGCAGGAAGAACAATTGATCAAATTTTCAGGAAATTTGGAGTAATATATTCTGAGAAAACAGTACTTAAAGCAGCGACCTCTAGGAGCAATAACTGTACTTATCTGCCAAGGAATTGAATCGAACAGCGATTGGATGCCATATTCGGGTATAGTACTTCATGAAGCTTCAACCTGATGCTCCAGTTCATTGACTGCAGTTACTGGTGAGTGGTGGCATGTCAGTTGCTTTTCAATGATCAAACAGTCATTTTCACTGGAGCGAGATCAGGAGGACGAGCTGGTCAGGGCAACAGTCGAATACATTCTGTATCAAGGAAGGTCAGGACAATATGGAAAACTTGCGGTTGTGCATTGTCATGCTTAAATGTTGTGTTTCAAAGGCCTCAAATATTGCACACAGCAACGGGCTATAACTCGTCAGAAATGTAATGACTGCTATTCAGAGTGCTGGGAAAGTGAACCAGAGGTGATAGGGATGTGCATCCAGTGGTATCACATGTCATCACCCCAGGTGGTGACCCAGTATGCGGCTACGAAAACTTCAGTGATCCTTACAGCTGCATCACTGACATGGATCAATGACAAACTTTTGTGCAGGAATAGCATGGCATTGCCTTTCTGACAAATCACAACCCTGTTTACGGCAACAAGATTGCCTCATCTGTATTTAACGGCATTGTGAATAATGCACATTGTCAGCTGGAATTCAAATCATCATACTGACTCATCACCTGCAGTGATGGTATGGAGTCACACCGGATACACGTCTCTATAACCTCTTGCAGGTAATATAATGAGAACTAAGCAGTTTTCCAGGGCAGAATTTTCAAAGGTCATATGCATGCCGAATGAACAGGCTGTTGCTGGTTTTGAAATGGGAAGAGAGCAATGCAGACGCCACTGAGTGAAAGTTTAATATAGTCAGAATAATCAAAAATCACAAACCAGCTGGTCACCAAAGGCAGCTAGTAAATAAATAAAAAGACGAATTTTTCTGAATTAAGACTAAATCATGTATTTTGGGATTCAACTTTTAAGAGTGCACATTTTATTGATAAGTGACAAAGTAATTGCCCTTCTTTAGTAAATAATGGTGATAAGACTACATATTTGAGCAACTGTTGCAGTTGAATGTAAATTTTAATAACTATCAATGCAATTAATTTAATTTTTGTTTTTAAAATATAGGAACAGGGGGGGGGGGGGAAGGGTAGGACTTTTAGGTAAAAAAGGAATTATTTGTGAAACCTGTAAGTTATGAATTTTTAGAAAACCAGTATTAATTTAATGGTTGTGTCTTCTTTAAAAACGAAAATGAAATTTAAAAAATACAACAGATAATAAGTTCATAATTCTGATAATTTACCAATAAAATAATATGGGATTTATTTGGCTGTGTGCCTGCCAAGACAAGTTACACATTTGCTTAAGATTTCTAATATAAATACATATATATTACATTTTTTTCTGGCAACTGAATTTTAAGAATGTCCTTGGGATGGATTTCATCCTTTTCTTCTACGTTATTATTTTCACATTCATTGTCACTATCAACTTTTGTAACATCTATTTTAGAATTATTATCATCTTTATCAGTAAGATTTGATGACATCAGTTCTCCAGGAGAATCTGGCAAATCACTGGGTGATATTAATCCACTTGTAAGAGCACTAAAGAAAAAGAAAATACAATTTTTAAATTATATTTTATGAGATATTTAATTTCATGAAGATTAAATAAGTAAAAAGAAAAAGTATTGAGAAATAAGTACTGTTAAATATTTGCACAGTATTTTACAGTAATTATTAAAATTAGTAACAATCATTAACTAATATTACTTCATAATAAATAGGATAAACATGTTTCCAGATCACTTCTAGGAGTGAATTGCAGATTGTTGCTAATTGCCCAGAGTATAGTTTTAGTGCAACCTCAAACACATACATCTCAAATCTTAGTCTGAATGTGAAGCAATGAAAATTTGGTGATTCAGAAAAACCACTAAGATTATGTTTTAGAGGTCCAAAATTATAAAACAGTTGAAAATTAACTTTTTTTTTTTTTTTTTTTTTTTTTTTACTTGTTCATGCTGCAAAAATAGCAAAACTATTTAAATATCAGAAACTATGTGTTTTATTTGAATATTAATCTTGGAAAAGTAAAAGTATAAAATAATTAACAAAAATTTATTTAAAATCTATCTTCAAATAAAATGACGAGTTAATGTGCTCTTAATAAAACCAATGTTTTTGCTAATATTTCATTTTGGCAGTCAAGCTGACTGACAGAAATAAATAAATAAAAAGATTTCAATGTTTGTGAGTGCAGCATAAATTTTATGTCAATAAACTTAATTTTAATCATATAAGAAAAATATTAACACCAGAAAACATATTTGGAAAGTAAAGAAATATGTGTGTCTGATGATGAGATCACACATCCCCCCCCCCCTGATCTAATATTTAAAAATCAGATGGCAAAACAACAGAATAATCTACTTAGCAAAGCCATGTTATCATGCTATAACAAGAAAATTCAGACGACATTATTCTTATATTAGTTAAAGTTATATGCTTAAAATTCTTTGTGTTTCTTCTTTAACACCACAAAACTATAAAACAAGTTCAGAAATTAATTTTTGTTCTTTAAATTCATGTTTCTTATATTTTTCTAACTAACATATACCTATTCATTTTATGCATATATTACAAAATTTAAATCTTAGGCATTAATGAGTTAATAAAAAAAAAGTTTAATCATAACTTTTAAGGTTGTTTTCGACTTCTTTAGATCTTCTTGTTTTAAATAATTAAATAAAACTTCAGCATGTATTAATGCTCACTGTGACTTATTTTTTGCTGAGGTATAAAGAACACTTTTATCGTTTGCAAAATATTTCCCAGCTTCTGAACCACAAGTGACACACAGCATAATATTGTTGTTATTCAAAACTTTATAACATTATTTTTAAAGAATACAGTGTGTTTATCAAATCTGTAAGGATATTCTAACTTTTTTTTTTTTTTTTAAGAGGGGGGAGGGGGATGCTTGCATCCCAGATAATCCAATTCCAGTTAAGAGAGAGTCTACTGTATTCATCGAAGAAAACATTTTGTTTAAGTTATGTGTTATTAAAAATTATATTTCTAAAATATTATTATTAATTCAGATGGTAAAAAATAGTTGCACAATTTTTAAAGCAAACAACATTTAATGGTGATTACCCCCGTGGCGGTGACACGGCGACAATGTCGCAGAAACAGAAATGTTCTTGCAGAAATATTTTACTTAAGTCAAATAAATTTTGCCATTGTGTTAAAAAAATAAAAGAGAGAGAGAGAGAAAGAAACTCAAAGAATGGTTTATAAACTGTTCTGCAGAACAAATTTTCGTTTCTGCAGATACGATCGCCTCAATCCTGAGTAAGGAAAGGAGATAGAGTGGATGGGGTTAGCTTTGATGCGGCATGCATTAGCGATTCGTGATGCGATGATATGATTCGGTGTATCCAAACTCTTCACTGGTAATCTCTTGACATCGGAACTTCATTTTCGTGTATCCAAACTTTGTTTTCGAGCCGCGCCTGCCGCTCGTGTCGTGTGTAGTTATTGTATTGCAAAAAGATGTTTTTTCGAAAGAATGTGGCTTTGCGACCATTTTCCGAATTTCATATTTCATGAATTTTCAGATTCATGCATAACAAAATAGCTGCATCCAGTGATTTTTCTTTTTTTTTTTTTAAATAAATGCGTGATTGTTGCTGTACCGATTTTCATACATTTTCTGATTTACACACGACAAATTAGTTGCATCTAGTGATTTTTTTTCCTTAATGGATGCAAATCGTGCATACGTGCATGGTAGTACAGTCGGTAACAAAAGTGTCCGAACACTAGCAAAATTTCCTATGTAAAAAAGGTACACTTCATACGGTTTTGTTAAATAAATCCTTATCGAATTCTTACACTGACTAAAAACAGGATGCGACAAGGATTTATTTAACAAAACCGTATGAAGTGTATTTTTTTTACATAGGAATTTTCGCTAATGTTCGGACACTTTTGTTACCGACTGCAAATACACGTAAATTTTTAAAAGCTGCATTAATTTTAATGTTTGGTTCAAACTATGCAATACATTTCTCAAATATATACAGAAATAAGTCTATGGGGAAATTTGTAACCTCTGTAGTTATGCGCAAAATAAAAAAACAGTTGCACTTCGGGAGTGCCGACAGAAGTGAAAACGTGAACAATTACGTGTGTATTTCTTGAATCGTCAGGAAATATTTTATTGTGTAGGAAATACTTTTAAAAGAAGTGTTTTTTTATTCATTAATATAAACTACTACTACAAAAATTATATTACAATTTTATTTAATGCGCTAACTGCAATAGAGACAGTGTCCGGAGATGAGAGAAGTCGTGTAGAGCCGCACCAGATTGTAAAAACGTGAGAAAAATGGCGGCTTTGGCCTTTCTCACGGTTTTGTGAGGTCTAACTGCAAAGTTTCCGGCTGCAATCTTTAAGAGACAGTGGCCGGAGATGAGAGAAGTCGTTTGAAGCCGCACCAAATTTTCAAAACGTGAGAAAAATGGCGGATTTGGCCTTTATCACGGTTTTATGAGGTCTTACTGGAACGTTTCCGGCTGCAATCTTTAAGAGACAGTGTCCGGAGATGAGAGTTGTCGTGTAGAGCCGCACCAGATTTTAAAAACGTGAGAAAAATGGCGGCTTTGTTCTTCCTCATGGTTCTGTGAAGTCTAACTGCAACGTTTCCGGCTGCAATCTTTAAGAGACAGTGTCCGGAGATGAGTGAAGTCGTGTAGAGTCGCACCAGATTGTAAAAACGTGAGAAAAATGGCGGCTTTGGCCTTTCTCACGGTTTTGTGAGGTCTAACTGCAATAGAGACAGTGTCCGGAGATGAGTGAAGTCGTGTAGAGCCGCACCAGATTGTAAAAACGTGAGAAAAATGGCGGCTTTGGCCTTTCTCACGGTTTTGTGAGGTCTAACTGCAATAGAGAAAGTGTCCGGAGATGAGAGAAGTCGTGTAGAGCCGCACCAGATTGTAAAAACGTGAGAGAAATTGCGGCTTTGGCCTTTCTCACGGTTTTGTGAGGTCTAACTGCAATAGAGACAGTGCCCGGAGATGAGAGAAGTCGTGTAGAGCCGCACCATATTTTAAAAACGTGAGAAAATGGAAGTTTTGGGCTTTCTCACGGTCTTGTGAGGTCTTGTTGAAGACCATTAGAAGTGGTCTGTCTATTAAATTTTAATATTAAGCAAAGTTTTTGCACAATAGAAACGTTTGAACTTTAAGTTTTTGAAAGTGTAAAATGACTAGTGACTAGAAAAATTGATCTCAGTAAAAACAAGGAAAATTTAAAACCTTAACAAATTTATTTATATCAAAAAAAACATATGTAAATATATATAACAAACTTTTAATCAAAAAAAAAACAATTAACATAAAGCATTAACATAAGGTAACAATATAAGCTGGATAATTACCTTGTAAAACATTAGCTTGAAGAAAATACAAAGGCATTCAGCTCTTTACACAACATTTCTGAAGAAAGAAAACATCTTGTCCCACAGTCCCCTTTTAAACACAACACTATTTAACACAAATCAAGGTCGCCAAGTTGACCATTGATAAACGTAAGATGATATCAAAAAAAAAAATAACGCAACTTAGAGCAAACGACGATTGCAGATAGATGGTCGCCAAGTTGACCATCGGGGGAATAATCAAGGAACGAAATTAACATCCCTTAGGGTCGCCCGGTTGACCACTAAGCAAATAAACGTTACTCCAAGGAAAAACATCATCACTGTAGATAACGATCGAACAAAAGATATAATTTAAAGCAAACGAAAATTGTAGATAGATGGTCGCCAAGTTGACCATCGGGGAAATAATTATGAAGATATTAACATCCCTAGGGTCGCCTTGTTGACCACTAGGATATAACAACGAAAAGTCTTTAAAGTTTATAACAGAAGAAATTTATCATCTTTTAAAAAACGATAAGGAACAAGGACAAGAGTTCCAAAAAACTTTAACTTCATTCAGAATTTAATTATTAATTATTTTTAACTTCATGGTAAACCAGCATCAACTTTTAACATATTAAAACTTAACTTCGTATAAAAAAAACATATGCTTAAACTTTTAATTAAATAAAACTTTTAACTCCAAACCAGCAAACATCTTAGCTAAACAGGAGACCAGCTCACTGGAAAAACACACTAATGCATCTTGTTGTTGCACTGCTGCTACTGCCCCGTACAACGATCGAATCGAACTTTTATATCATTAAAGAATACAATATTTGCATAAAACGGTCAAAAAAACATCCATAATAACGCCACCGTGTGGTCAAAACCAAAACAGTAAAAAAAAACGATGACGCCACCTTATGGCCAAAGTTGAAACATTTCATAATTAATTTAATGAATTAAGATACGATGGCAACAAGGAGGAAAAGTTATTTTAACAGTGCAGAGAATGGCAACAGCTAAAACGTAAACAAACCACGATGTTTGCCGCGAAATAGCGTGGAATAAATAAAAGATTTAAAAGGATAAATTAAATTTGAAAAAAAAAGTAAGTAAAAGATATTTTAAGTTATAAGATATTTAAGTATACGTATATAAAGATAAATTAAGGAATGTTTTTACATTAGATGTGAGGACCAAAAGATAACCAAAGTTATCAAAGCCCCCCACCGCAACATATAAGAAAAAAACATTCAAATATTAACCATCTTAATAATTAGTATAAACGATTTATATGCAACAATTTCATTAGTAAAAACTATTTAACAACTAACAACAAAAACTCAACAATCTAGTAAAAACAAGTTAACAGCTAGTAAAAAGTGCAATAAGACGAATTAGCAACAAGAGTTAAGTGTGCATATACATGCCACCCAAGAAAAATTCAGAGTCCATAAAAAAAACTGTACCACTAAACGGCACACAACCTGACAAAAGTCAGTAAAAAAAAAATGTACTTCAAAGATAGTACATAAAAAAAATTTTAAACATGTACTACGAAACAGCACATGAAAGTAATTTTAGATTAAATTTAAATTTCATTTTACAATTAATTTCCCCCCTTTTCATTATAAAGATAATCAAACGCAAATTCCCCACAATGCAGATACTACGCAGAAAAATACATTATAAATACTCGATACAATTTATATGATTATGTATATGACCTATATTCTAAATATGCAATAAGAGATAATATAATTTATATACAATATGTACAAGACCAATGCAAAACACAATTCTAATATACAATATTAAATTACTATAAATGATGAAATAGATGAAATACTTATATACACTATATACAACACATATGCACAAGCGCTTGTGACTCACATACATACCAACAATTATATACATATATACAAAAAAATATCTGCAAAGTGGAGAAGAAGAGTTTTAATTACTAGAATTTTGAAAGAAAACTATATTTATAAATTTTAACAATTCATTTTTGGCAAGTGGCTTCGTGAATGGATCGGAAAGATTGGACTTAGAAGAAACATACTGAAGGTTAAATTTCCCTTCATCAAACCAGTCCCTAATGAAAAACAATTTTATATTTACATGGCGCGTGTGAAAATTTTCAATTCTAGATTTAGTGAATCTAATGGCAGCCTGGTTATCAGCAAAAAGTGTTGGTACATCAAATTTCTCTTTAATAATTTTTAAACCTTGACATTCTAATAGTATGTTATAAAACCAATCTTGTTCCCTAACACAATCGCACATTGAAATAAACTCCGACTCCATTGTAGAAATGGTCACACCCTTCTGTTTATTTGAGCGCCACGAAACGGCAGCATTATCCAGAAGTACTAATTGACCACCCATAGAGACATAATCGTCCCTATTAGCTGCAAAATCTGCATCAGACTATGAAAGTAATTTAATGCTTTTACAATTTAGAGAAAGTTTATAATGACTGGTAAATTTAATATAACCTAATAATTTAAGTAAACCCTGCCAATGTTTAACTCCTGGATTCTGTTGGAACTGTGAAAAAATATTAGTGGCATATGCAATGTCAGGTCTGGTGCGATTTGCAAGAAATGAAATACAACCCAATAAATTTCTGTAAGGTAAACTTGATGCTTCATCTATATCTGCCTGAACAACTGGACAGTCACTTTTAGAAAACTGAACACCTTTAACTATTGGCAAAGAAGAAACAGGAACACGGTGGTTTCTAAACCTTTCACCTATTTCACCAATATACTGATTTTGGTGAATTAACACACCTGCATCTGTATATTCAAATTCTACGCCTAATAATTTACGAGTGATACCTAAAACCTTCAAATCAAATTTAGATTCCAAAAGTTTTAAAATGGTTTTAGTTTGTGACTGTGTTCTAGCAAAAATGACGATATCATCCACGTACACCAACAGAACTGAAAAATCAAGATATGAATATGCGCAATTACAATTTTCAAATTTATTAAAACCAAGTTCCAACAACACTTTATTTAATTCATAAAACCATAATCTGCCAGATTGGTGTAACCCGTACAATGCTCTGTCTAATCTACAGACCCAACTCTCTTTGCCTTTTTCAGCAAACCCAGTTGGTTGTTTCATATAAATTTCATCCTTTAACGGGGCATATAAATATGCACATTAGGGCTGGAGTATTTATCAATATATCCCCAAGTATCAATATTTTTTAAATATCGCAATAACGATATTAAAGATCTAGCTCTGCTGATATATCCCTCTAACGATATTTCTTTAGCGCAAACTCAGCGATCGCTCGAAGCGCCGATAAATAATGTTCCTCACTAGCACCTATCACCAGTCACCACGCTCGGAATAAAGAGAACGCCGAATAGCTTATTCACAGTCACGGATTAGGAGACCTAATCCGTGTTCACAGTGTTTTCTAAAAAAACAAACAAACCGTTTGGCTAGCGGAAGTGACGCAACCTCTTGTGCGCGCCACAAACATGCATCACCGCGCGCCAAGCAAAGCCCGAAAAAAAAAGAGACCTGAATAGCTTATACTAATGCAACCCCCTTTTTCCCCTGCTATTACTCACTGACTAAAACTCCCAACCCCAAACAATCCTTCCTCTCCAATCCTCTCTTTCCATACCGCAATGTATCTACTTTCTTGAAAATATCACTGTCCAAAAACAAAAAGTCAATGATATTCATCAGGAAAATTAAACTATCACAGTATATCGACTTCTTAGAGTATATTGACTTCTCATTCTACATTCATGCATTTCCCTGGCTCTAAACGATAATATGAAAGAATTTATACTACCGTTAGTATAAGTTCTTTGATAATATTGCACATCATCGCTCGTGGATCGTAGGTGTAATACCGCAGACAGGCGATATAAAAACAAACGCTTATTATGAGTATGACGAATGAAAACGATATCTTTTCTTTTAGCTCATTTCCTGCTATTGGTTCATTGATATTGGTTTATTTCAAAGTATCCATATCTTCTGGCCAATAAGATGCGACATGTGTTTGACTCGCTTTGGGCTCAGTGATGCCAGATTGGGGATTTTGTCCCCATTTTGGGGATTTTTGAGGCTTTTGGAACAAATGTTTGTGGGGACTTTTTTGGGGAATTCTAAAATTTTTGGGGACAAATCTGGGGAGTTCTTCAACTCTGTCAATGTTGATAACGTAACGATTTATCCCTACGACTGGAGACTTTCAATATCTTTATTGGTATTTGGGGATTTTTTTTTTTTTTTTAATTGCCTTCTTTTGGGGAAAAATCTGAATTTTTATCACACAAAAATCTGCTTGATATTTTTTTTGAAAAAATTTTTATTTCCCCTTTTTTAGTAGAAATCAAATTGGGGATTTTTTCGAAAAGAACCTCCTGAATTGGGGAAATTTGAAGACCTGTTTGGGGAAATAATTTTCGACCATCTGGCATCACTGTTTGGGTTGTACATCAGTCCCTTTCTCCTTTCCCATGTTATCGAATGGGATTTTCGTTGCTTCGTTTTATAAAAATATCTCATTCAAAAATGAAGTTTTTCGAATTCTGTTTTTTGAATATTACTCTTTGAACGGGTCGCCTTTTAGCTTGGTGAACAATTTTTCGAAAAAAATAATTTAAATATTTTATTTCAATAAGTAAATTGTCTCTTAATTAAGACTCTAAGTGTGGATCTCTAAGTAAAATATTTAAATTAATTTTTTCGAAAAATTGTTCACTAAGCTAAAAGACGACCTCTTCAAAGAGTAATATTTAAAAAACAGAATTTAAGCTAAAAGACGACCTGTTCAAAGAGTAATATTAAAAAAAAACAGAATTCGAAAAAGTTCATTTTTTAATAAAATATTTTTATAAAACGACGCGACAAAAATCCCATTGGAAAACATGGGAAGGGAGAAAGGGTGCTATCTGACTGATGTAAAATAAAGTTTTATCGTCAGTAATTTTACAGTGACAGTTTCTTTATTAAATTATATAATATTGGATAGTTTATTACTTTTTTTATGTAGCATTTATTTTTTCTCTTTCCTTTTCTTTCTTTCTTTCTTTCTTTTTTTTTTTTTTTTTTAAGCCGTACACGTAATTGCAAAATGAGTTACTTTAAGTAACAAAATGAAACTTTAACATAATTTTCTTTAAATAATATAATTTTTATACTGACAATGTATATATATATATATATATATATATATAATGAAACTATTACGAATGTGAATTGAACACATATACATTTAAAAAATATTGTAATGATTTGGTAAGCAGATACAAAAATAAAAATGACAAGTAACTGACATTTAGGATGCATATAAGAGTTTTAAGTAAAAAATATTACTCTCTACGACCAAAAAAGGTGTATCCAATGGCAATTCTTAACTATTTAGAATGATTTTCCTTTTTATTTAATACCTACATCTTAAGACAATTTTTATTAAGCTTTATTTTTAGTAGAATTATGAATTTTGATATGCTTGGTACAAATAAAACACAGATCGCATATTAGCTGTGTTAAAATATGATTTTAAAATAATTAAAGCTTAAAATGGGAAGAATAGAGGACAAACTATACAGAGGTATACTAAAAAGCAACAGTATAAGTTATAAGAAACACAAAATATTGATTCACTTTTTATGCATTTTTTTTTTTTTTTTTTTTTTTTTATGATAAAGTTATGGTAGTAATATACCAGAAAATACATGGAAAACACTTTATACTTGTATACTTTAAAATTCGTGTGCATATGTCTTTAAAAAATAACAAATATCTATTTTTTCCTATCTTGAAAGAAATATCGCAATATATCACATAATATCGATATTAACTTGGTGATATATCGCGATATTTAATTTCTGATATCGTCCAGCACTAATGCACATTTTACGTCGCATTGTACGTTAACCCAGTCACAACATGAAACTAATAGGGCAAAGAAGAACCTGACTACTGAAAAATTGATAACCGGCGAAAAAGTTTCGTCGTAAGACTCACCCTGTACCTGGCTGAAACCTTGCGCAACCAATCTTGCTTTGTACCTTACTATGGCACCAGACTCATCGCGCTTAACTGTATAAACCCAGCGGTTTCCTAACACAGACTTGTTTTCAGGGAGCTTTACTAAATGCCAAACTTTTCTTGCAGCCATACATTCTAACTCTTCCAGCATAGCCTCATGCCATTTATCCGCCTGGGCAGATTTCAGGGCTTGTTTATACGTTCTAGGGACCACCACCTCTAGTCAACTTAAGGTGCTGGACGCAGAAGGTATAACGTCAGAATTAACTACACCAGAAAAAGTATTAAATTTTGAAAAATCAAAGTTGGCAGGGTTGTAATTAATACCATTAGCTAAACAAAACTTTTCAATATCTTTTGGAGATCTTTGAGGGAGCCTCTTACCCTCTCCATCAGGATAATAGTAGATGTCAATTTTATCTCCTTTAGGCCTGGGAACAACTTTCCTGTACCAGATTGGATTAGATATCCAGCTCGGGGATGACAAAACTTGAGAAGGTGTAGAACTTGTATGAGGAATGGCTGGGACGACATCCTCAGTCTCATTGGGCACGACACCAGAAGTGCCAGGCTCCGGATCAGGAAGATGAAACTGATCAACGGGCCGTGGCTGATCCTCTGGGACATACACCAACTCGAAGGAGGAGTCGCCCATCACCGCTCCACTGCTCGGAAAGTTTTTACTCTCAACGAACGAAACATTAATGGTTTCAACAACCTTCTTATCATCATCTAACCAAACCCTATATCCACGAGTACGCAAAGCGTATCCAACAAGGACACCTTTCTTTGCCTTCGAATCCAATTTATGTTTACGCCTAGCCTTAGGAACACCGACATAAGCTACAGTACCAAAAGGTCTTAAATGACGAACAGACGGTTTATTACCTGAATAGAGTTCAAGAGGAGTCTTCGTATTTTTCCCATGACAGATTCTATTCCAAGTGTAAGTAAAATGCATAAACGCTTCAGGCCAAAAATCGGCAGACAACCCACTGGATTTCAGCATTGCCCGAACACAATTCATAATGGTCTGATTAAAGCGTTCGCATGTACCATTTTGTTCTGGTGTAAAAGTATTTGTTAGCTCATGGATTACACCTGTCTCATTACAAAAAGATCTAAAATGGTCATTCTCAAACTCACTACCATTATCGGTGCGTATAGCCTTCAACTTGGTAAGCAAAAACCTTTCAGCCCTTAAAACATGTCTTTTAAAAATTTCAAAGACCATGGACTTCTCTTGAAGGGGGTAAACCGCAGATTTACCAGAAAAGTCATCTATTATGGACAAAAAGAAACGTTCGCCTCTTTTCCCATTTATTTTAATAGGTCCCCAAGTGTCAAGAAACAGCCTTTCTAATGGTTTTTTAGAAAAAGAATGACCTATAGATTTAAAGGAAACACGATTTTGCTTACTCAAATGACAAGGATCACAAAAAAAATTATCTATAGACTTTAAAAGAGGCAGACCTTTAACAGCAGAATTACGATTAGTGTTAAGAATGAGTTCAGGGCTGATGTGATCAAAACGCAAATGCCATGTGTCCAAATCTTTAATATTGACGGACTCGTATGTAGGTGAAGCTGAAACTTCAGAATTAGCAATTTCATCTACATCTTGCCCCCCATTCACCTTAACACCATGCCTGCTCCTAATAACTTTTGGAAAAGTGTAATATATCCCGTCATAGAGTTTTGCAGAAAAAAGAAATTTGCCAAACTTATTGATCACATTCAACTTGCCAGACTTACCAATGAATTTAGCACCACCCTGGTCGAATCTAGAACCACTTAAAAGATTTTTCCTTAAGTTAGGTGAAAACAACACATTCCATAATTTTATTTCAACACCATTAAAGTTCAGTTCTACCTCACCTTTACCAGTAATAGGAAAGGTAACCCCGTCAACAGCCACGTGTAACTCATCACCAGACACTTCAACAAAATTACTAAAAAGGGCTTTATCTTTACAAAAATGATGAGAGGCGGCAGTATCAAAAGCCCAGCATCCCTCTCGATCAAAACTGCTAAGGTTTGCCTCAGCAATAAAATTTTGAGTTTTACGTGGAGGAGTTTTATCACGTCGAGACTGTTGACTGGAGCCAGCCTTCCTAACAAAATTACTTTTAAGTGGTTTCTCTTTTGCAGCAGATTAATTATTTTCAAGCTTAACCCGACAGTCCTTAATACCATGGCCTTTTTTACCACACCTCCAACAAACAATTACAGATTTTCTCTTAAATTTAGCACTTTGAACCTCAATTGTACATTCAACTTTACTTTTATCAAAAGTGCGTAGTTGGAGTCGTGTTTCTTCAGAACAAAGTTCAACTACAATATTTTTATACGAAAACTCTTTATCAGGCCATCTTAAAATCTGTTGAACTATTTGATCGAACTTATCAGGTAAGTATCTCAAAATTTGAAAACAAACATATTCGTCACTTATTGGTTTCCCAATAGCTTTTAACTGATCTACAATTTTTGAAATTCTAGCTGCAAAGAGACCAATAGATTCGCCAGGTTGAAGAAAACATATCATTAACTCTGAAAACAATTTCATGTGGTGACTCCTACTATCTGGTTGGAAATTGACTTTTAAAACTTTCCAAGCCTCTGAGGGGTCAGAACACTCACTTATTAAACCACGAAATTCTGGTTCTATATTTAAGTAAAGTAAAGACATAGCAGAATTTTGTCTCCTTTTAAAATCATTAACTACCTCCTCAGATGCCTTTTCACCAGGTGATTTTTCTACCCCAGTAACAATTTCATAGGCATTCCTTTCCATTAGCAAAAATTTAATGTCATTTTTCCAACCAGCGTAGTTTGTAGAACCAAGCTTTTCAATTTGGGGAGTCAAATTAAACGCCATTTTCCCAATTTTCACTGAGTCAAAAAAACACTAGTCAAAGACAATTAAAGAATTCTATACATACAAAAAACTTATCCAAAAATTTCTGGGCCCATAATCCAACTGTTGAAGACCATTAGAAGTGGTCTGTCTATTAAATTTTAATATTAAGCAAAGTTTTTGCACAATAGAAACGTTTGAACTTTAAGTTTTTGAAAGTGTAAAATGACTAGTGACTAGAAAACTTGATCTCAGTAAAAACAAGGAAAATTTAAAACCTTAACAAATTTATTTATATCAAAAAAAACATATGTAAATATATATAACAAACTTTTAATCAAAAAAAAAAACAATTAACATAAAGCATTAACATAAGGTAACAATATAAGCTGGATAATTACCTTGTAAAACATTAGCTTGAAGAAAATACAAAGGCATTCAGCTCTTTACACAACATTTCTGAAGAAAGAAAACATCTTGTCCCACAGTCCCCTTTTAAACACAACACTATTTAACACAAATCAAGGTCGCCAAGTTGACCATTGATAAACGTAAGATGATATCAAAAAAAAAAATAACGCAACTTAGAGCAAACGACGATTGCAGATAGATGGTCGCCAAGTTGACCATCGGGGGAATAATCAAGGAACGAAATTAACATCCCTTAGGGTCGCCCGGTTGACCACTAAGCAAATAAACGTTACTCCAAGGAAAAACATCATCACTGTAGATAACGATCGAACAAAAGATATAATTTAAAGCAAACGAAAATTGTAGATAGATGGTCGCCAAGTTGACCATCGGGGAAATAATTATGAAGATATTAACATCCCTAGGGTCGCCTTGTTGACCACTAGGATATAACAACGAAAAGTCTTTAAAGTTTATAACAGAAGAAATTTATCATCTTTTAAAAAACGATAAGGAACAAGGACAAGAGTTCCAAAAAACTTTAACTTCATTCAGAATTTAATTATTAATTATTTTTAACTTCATGGTAAACCAGCATCAACTTTTAACATATTAAAACTTAACTTCGTATAAAAAAAACATATGCTTAAACTTTTAATTAAATAAAACTTTTAACTCCAAACCAGCAAACATCTTAGCTAAACAGGAGACCAGCTCACTGGAAAAACACACTAATGCATCTTGTTGTTGCAATGCTGCTACTGCCCCGTACAACGATCGAATCGAACTTTTATATCATTAAAGAATACAATATTTGCATAAAACGGTCAAAAAAACATCCATAATAACGCCACCGTGTGGTCAAAACCAAAACAGTAAAAAAAAACGATGACGCCACCTTATGGCCAAAGTTGAAACATTTCATAATTAATTTAATGAATTAAGATACGATGGCAACAAGGAGGAAAAGTTATTTTAACAGTGCAGAGAATGGCAACAGCTAAAACGTAAACAAACCACGATGTTTGCCGCGAAATAGCGTGGAATAAATAAAAGATTTAAAAGGATAAATTAAATTTGAAAAAAAAAGTAAGTAAAAGATATTTTAAGTTATAAGATATTTAAGTATACGTATATAAAGATAAATTAAGGAATGTTTTTACATTAGATGTGAGGACCAAAAGATAACCAAAGTTATCAGGTCTAACTGCAATAGAGACAGTGCCCGGAGATAAGAGAAGTCGTGTAGAGCCGCACCAGATTTTAAAACAATATACAGTAGATAATTATTAACACTTCACATTAGCAAGTTAATTATATGATACATTATTTGTATCATACAAGGATGGAAAGCGTTTGCTAACGATGATGCGATTTCAATGATTTTTGTTCACCCAAAAGTTTTCACTTCAAATGGAAAGCGTTAGCTGACGATGACGGGAGTTCAAAGGTTTTTGTTCACCCAGAAGTGCTAAACGCACCTAAAGAAGTTTTCACTTCAAAAACGAAGCTTCAAACCTTGCTTCAAAAAATAGAAAATTAAGAAATTTATCTTAAAAACTAGTTGGCATAGGTGGACTCTGCTCAGTTCCCCACCATATTTATGGTCTCATAAATTTCTAGTGCGAGACATTTTATAATCATGTTAAAAAAATCAATTTGACCAAAGCTTGATACAGGGACAGAAAGAAATCCCCGCCTAATAGGCTATCCATCGTTCACTTCCATATATTTATCTTATTCGAATCTATTAATTTATTTTATCAGGGTCAATTCCGTTGTTTATGTTTCACGCCAATGTTTTCATTTCCAGTGCAATAATCCTCAAAATTCATATTTATATGAAAAAATTACAATTTCGCTATGTTGATAAAATCGCGAATTACGAATAATTTACGAAATTTTCCTATTAGAATATTTGTATTCAATCATGTTCAACAAAATATCATAAATGTAATTGTGAAGTTGTCTAATGTATTTATGATCCTCAAAATGGAAGATTATGCTCAATTTTGCCTTATTCTGGCATGTTAAGAAAATCGTAAATTCCAAATAACTTACGAATTTTTTAAATTGGAAAAATCATAGTCTATGATATTGATGCCAGTAACCTAAATAATATTTCGAAAGTGGTTTGACATCTTTACGATGAAAATATCCCTCAAAATTGACGTTTATGTTAAAATTTGCTCTATTCTGCCATGTTAAGAAATTCGTAAATTTCCAATAACTTACGAAATTTTTATATTTGAAAATTCATAGTCATTAATATTCCTGCCAGTGTCCTAAATAATATTTCAAAAGTAGTCTGACATCCTTGCGATGAAAATATCGATCAAAATTGACGTTTATGTGAAATTTTGCCCTATACTCCCATGTTAAGAAATTCGTAAATTTCCAATAACTTGCGAAATTTTCAAAGTAGCATATTTATAGTTACTGATGTTCATTCCGGCATCAAAACGGATATTTTAAAAGTGGTCCGACATTTTTAGAGTAAAAAGTTTCCATTTAATGCACGTTTAAGTGAATTTTTGTCCTATTCTCCCATGTTAAGAAATTCGTAAATTTCCAATAACTTACGAAATTTTTAGATTTGAAAATTCATAGTTATTAATATTCATGCCAGTGTCCTAAATAATATTTCAAAAGTAGTCTGATATCTTTACGATGAAAATATCGCTCAAAATTGACGTTTATGTGAAATTTTGCCCTATACTCCCAAGTTAAGAAATTCGTAAATTTCCAATAACTTGCGAAAATTTCAAAGTAGCATATTTATAGTTACTGATGTTCATTCCGGCATCAAAACGGATATTTTAAAACTGGTCTGACATTTTTAGAGTAAAAAGTTTACATTTAATGCACGTTTAAGTGAATTTTTGTCCTATTCTCCCATGTTAAGAAAATCGTAAATTTCTAATAACTTACGAAGTTTTTAAAATCGAATGTTGCAAATGAATAAGGTTCTTGCCAGTGTCGAAAGTAATATTTTAAAACTGATCTGACCTCTCTGCGACAACTTGTTCTTGAGATATCGTGTACACAGACTAACAAACTAACGGACTAACGAACTAACGGACTAACAGACACCCTACAGACAGACACCATACAAATTTTGTCATTTTCGGATTCCTCACATCTGAAAACGTGTAGAAAAGTCAAAAAACCGAGGTCGAAAATTTTCACGATTACCTAAGTTCCCCATACCTATAGTATGATGGGGAACTAATACTTTATTGATTTTTAGCATTTTATATGTAGTAAAAGATCTTAGCAATAAATATTAATGGGTATCTTAAGTTATAAAATTGATAACATTTCTAATTTTTAGTTCCCCATCATACTATAGGTATGGGGAACTTAGGTAATCGTGAAAATTTTCGACCTCGGTTTTTTGACTTTTCTTCACGTTTTCAGGTGTGAGGAATCCGAAAATGACAAAATTTCTATGGTGTCTGTCTGTAGGGTGTCTGTTAGTGTGTTAGTGTGTTAGTGGGTTAGTCTGTTAGTGGGTCAGTCCGTTAGTTTGTTAGTCTGTGTACACGATATCTCAAGAACAAATTGTCGCAGAGAGGTCAGATCAGTTTTAAAATATTACTTTCGACACTAGCAAGAACCCTATTCATTTGCAACATTCGATTTTAAAGACTTCGTAAGTTATTAGAAATTTACGATTTTCTTAACATGGGAGAATAGGACAAAAATTCACTTAAACGTGCATTAAATGAAAACTTTTTACTGTAAAAATATCAGACCAGTTTTAAAATATCAGTTTTGATGCCGGAATGAACATCAGTAACTATAAATATGCTACTTTGAAAATTTCGCAAGTTACTGGAAATTTACGAATTTCTTAACATGGCAGTATAGGGCAAAATTTCACATAAACGTCAATTTTTAGAGATATTTTCATCGTAAATATGTCAGACTACTTTTGAAATATTATTTAGGACACTGCTATGAATATTAATGACTATGAATTTTCCAATATAAAGATTTCGTAAGTTATTGGAAATTTACGAATTTCTTAACATGTCAGAATAGAGCAAAATTTCACATAAACGTCAATCTTGAGGGATATTTTCAGCGTAAAGATGTCAAACCACTTTCGAAATATTATTTAGGATACTGGCATGAATATCATAGACTATAATTTTTCCAATTTAAAAAATTCGTAAGTTATTTGGAATTTACGATTTACTTATCATGTCAGAATAAGGCAAAATTGATCATAAACTTCCATTTTGAGGATCCTAAATACATTAGACAACTTCAAAATTAAGTTTATGATATTTGTTTGAACATGATTGAATACAAATATTCTAATAGAAAAATTTCGTAAATTATTCGTAATTTACGATTTTATCAACATAGCGAAATTGTAAATTTTTCATATAAATATGAATTTTGAGGTTTATTGCATTGGAAATAGTAGCATGAAAACTAAACAACAGAATTGACCCTGATAAAATAAATTAATAAATTAGAATAAGATAATTATATCCAAGTGAACGGTGGATAGCCTATTAGGCGGGGATTTCATTCTGTCACTGTATCAAGCTTTGGTCAAATTCATTTCTTTTAACATGATTATAATATGTCTCGCACTAGAAATTTCTGAGAACATAAATATGATGGGGAACTGAGCAGAGTCCACCTATGCCAACTAGTTTTCTTTACTAATCATTAATTATTTTAATTGTGATTAAAATTCTTAGCTTTAAATTTTGTTGTTTAAATATATGAAGTCGTTAAAAAAATTATTTATTTATTTTACAAAAATACTCTTATCGTTAGCTTCTACAGCTTGTTCATTTCATTTTTTAAACATGTGGATCTTTAAAAATGTTTATTTTTTTAATTGAAATATTGCAAATTAAATAGTTATTTTAAATAAAAATAAAACCAAAAGTTTTGTTGATTTTTTTTTTCAAGCAAAAGGAATTTTATCTAATAGTAGTTGTTTTGAATAAATGCTAATTAAATATCAAATGCTTTTATTTATTTATTTTTATTTACATATTCGTATAGATATCAATATCAAATATTACTTTTAATTGATTCCTATTTATTTCATTCATCTGTAATCATTATTTCCTATTATAGATTTTATCCATGAAATCTGTTTCATTTCCCTGAAAATTAAATATTTCACGTGCCTCAATCTTTATGAAATTATTTCGCCTATGCTTTGTCTATAATTGTGTTACTTAGATCTTGTATTCTGTTTTACTTTATATATTTAAATGATGGTATAATTATACATTCTGAATTCTTTAATGTCAAATAACATTTTTTAGATTTCAAATACACATCATTATGCTATTTGTATATAATACAAAAAATTTATCTTGTGTATTAGAATGTTATCTTGCATCTTTCTAATAATCTCAAAAACTATAAATGTTGTAAATTATTTATATTTACTTATGATATTCAGTATTCTATATTAATTTTTACTTCTAATTTTTTGTATTTTAGTTTTGAATTCTGTATTATATTTTATGTTGTTTGGTTTGCACCTTATGAAATAAGTGCATTTGTGTATTTAATTATATATATTTAATATAAAAAAAGTAATTAAATTTTAAAAGTATTTGTAACATTTCTTTAATTTATGGCTGAATATCACATAAATGTGCATTTTAGTGTTTCAGGTCTTTATTATTAATTTTAAGCAAATAAATTGTAAAATTTTATTATTATTATTTAGAAGTACCTTTTTAAAAAAGCATCAAATCATAAAATGTGAGTTTATAGCAATTTCAGTATTTTTTAGAAAATTTTAAACCTTATAATCGTCATTTTCGTGACTGTCTCCAAGACCAAATGTTTACATACAAAGTATGTTTTTTACTAAAAAAAATAAAATGATAATTATAATAATTGTTAATTCTTGTAAAAAAAACTATTTGTTTTCAAAGGAAATTTTTTTTTCTTTTTAATTACGTTAATTTTCATGCATGTGTAATTAAAATGCTTGTATGCAAGTCTTGAAGTCATTTTCGTGACACATGAAAATAACTTCATATATCATCAAGGGATGGTGCCACCATTCACTTTTTTTAAAGTTTAAGATCAGAAATCAACATTGACGATATGTGGGGGAAAAAAATCTCAAGAAAATTGAAAACAGGTAAGAGTTAACATTATTTTTATTGTTTACATGCTGTGCGTACTTTTATTGCTTGTCATTTTCGAGATGCATAAAAAATAAAAAAATATTATTATAAAATTTAGAACAAAGTTTTATTTTAATATAGAATGACGACCAGAAGAAGAAAATGTGACGATATCGGCTTAGTGAAAGCATGTTTTTCAGTACAGAACGAATTATTGACGATTTGTCATTTTCGTGACGGTCATTTTTGAGACGTCACGAAAATGACATTTGTTGCAGATTTACTATTTTGTAAGCCCTGGATTTAAATAATTTTTTATTTTGAATTAAAAGATTTGTTGGTGTAGGATAAGCTTTATATTTAAATATTTAAAGTACTTTCCGGTATCCAGGTAAATAAAAAAAAAATTACATACGACATTAATATTAAGATACAATTAAAAAAGCAAACTTTTATTTATTTATTTAATTTTATTTATTTATTAATTTTTTTTTTTTTTTTTTTTTTTTTTTGCCCCCTTTAAGGTGTCATTGAGAATGTTACTCAAAATATTTTACTTGTGTCATTTATGGCAAGATGCAGAAAAAATAATTTGCATGGCCTGACAAAGAGGATGTCCATGAAATTCAAGTGCCACATATTCTGTGCAAAATTAGGAATTCTCCTGAACCTGCTTCAAATAGATATTTTAAACTTCAGGATGAAGATTTTAATAATGTTCAAAATGCTTTTTCTGAATTTAATTCAGTTAATCATTAAACTTGTAACTACAAGGATTTTAATACAATAAAATTGCTTGATATTCTCATTATTGCTCTTTCTTTTCCCTTCACAATCTTTTCTCTATTGTTCTAATATGTTCCATTTTTAATATTATATGGTCCTATTTCATTGACAAACAATGTTATTTCAGTGAAAAATAGTCATTTTGACAAATATTGTCATTTCAGTGACAAACAGTCGTTTCAGTGACAAACATTGTCATTTCAGTGACAAAACAGTCATTTCAGTGACATCATTTTTTGACATCTTTAAATGCTATAATTAAAAATTTAATGCAAGTAAACTAATTATTTCCAGTTTATAGTCAAGAGGTATGCAGTCTATGATATTTCCCATTGATATAATTTATGTTTATAAAAAAATAAATTTAAATTTATTTATTTATTTATTTATTTTTTTAAATTTAAAATTTTTGGGTTTTTTATTTTATTTTATTTTTTTAAATGGGAAGAACTTTTTAGAAAAGCCTAAGTCTTGTATTTTTTAATGAATCTGAACCACAAAAAAAAAATTTTTAAATGGTAATTTTGATTTTATAAGATAATTAAAATTATAAATTTTTATTGAAAAATTTCAATGAAATTTTAAAAAATTATGTTCGATCTCTGTCAAACTCAGAATTTATTTAAGATGTACTTACGGACTTATTTTCAAAAATTCAAATTAAAATACAAAGTTTGAAAAAAAAGTTTAAAAAAATCCAAAATGCACACTTATGTGATATTCAGCCTTATACATTTTACGATTTGAATGCCTTAAAAAAACTTGCAGATTATTTTTGATGTGTTACTGCATTTTCTGGTTTGAATTCTTTGAATATTTTATAAACAGTAGTGTATAATAATGTGAACAAAAAATCTGAAGCAATTAAGATCAATAGATTTATTTTCACCTTTCTTAAAAAAAAAAAAAAAAAAAAAAAAAAAAAAAAGAGTATTTTCTTGCAATAGCGATGATATGTGCATCTGTACCTAGTTAAAATTTAAATACATTGGTGATACTGAATATTATTTACTATTTAAAGATAATTTATTTTGAATTCGTAAATGTTAATTTCACAAACTATTTCTGCAGAAAGATTTTTGTGTTGATGAAGCTTGTCGCAGAAAGCATAATAAATTTCTGCCACAGGGGTGATTACTATAATTAAACAATAATCTATACTTTAGTAACTAAAAACATTATTCAAAGCCTTTTATCATGAAAAATATTTACTATTAAATTTGAACATAAAAGCTAGTACACTGTTACAACTTAAAAAAAAAAAAATTAAATTATAAAAAAATCATTCTAAAGTTACTATACCTGAAAACACTCACAGAACTTCTGTCATCCACAATGGACTGTTGTTCAAAACTAGTCAGAGATCCAATTGAACTCGATCGGGAAAACATTAAAGGTGATGATGCTTTTGAAATATCAGTGCTATTTCTGAAGCTAACACTCTTCCCTAAAATATTAAATATATATAAATGTACATATTTCATCAATTATCAAAAGCATGCTCACCAAATTAACGTCTTAATTGAAAATCAGACATAATTAAAATCAGACATTTTTTTAAAACATGATAAATAAAAACGAAGTATTTAACTTAAATTAATATAGTAAACTGAAAAACCTTTGACATTGATAGCTTGACTGACTTTCTTTTCATATTTAAATTCACTTTGCTTTCATCTTACAAACATTGTTATTCTGCTTACTATATCGGCGTTGCCATTTCCAGTCTGCATAATCTTTTCTATTTGTGCTGTTGCCACTCCTTAGAAATTGTTATTTTAAAATTATGTTTTGGTTTTCACCACCGGATGTCGTGGCGTGGCAGTCAATGTCATTATGTAGATTGACTGGTGTTGGATAGTATATAATGCCGTGATGTTTGAAGATACTTCAGTTTCAGCTGAGTTTCAGTTCCAGTTTCAATGAGCTCCAGCTAGTTTTAGCTTGGAGTTCCAGCTCTGTTGAGTAGCTGCTTGGCAGCTGTTCTAGATTATGGATGTATTGGGGGCTACTCATGTTTTATATGCTGAACTCAAAAAAATTTAAATACTAAGTAAATCGATTGTTGACTCGTTCTATTAAGTTTGATTTTTTACGATGTTAATAAATGTTTACCTTTGTTAAGTTTAAAATCTTTTTAATATGCAATAATTTCTTCAGAAGTTTAAATGGATAGTTTTTGTGAGGACTTTTATGCCAAATCTTTTCGAACTTTGTTATTTATTGAAATCGTTGCTCATGCGGCGACCACAAATTGACTTTAATCTTCTACTAAAAAAGTTACGTTTAACTGAGGTCCTTTCAGCTGTTTTATTCATTGGTCATGCGACGACCATGAAGTTTGGGATCGAGTTCTTAATTTTTCTTCAATTCAGTGGCATTCGCAGGTCATTGAGCGACCGTGATCTTCAATTAGTTACGTGTTGAGTTTTATCTTCAATTAGTTTCGCTTTTTCTTCAATGTGCTTTCTATGTTACGTGGTGTGTGATTGATCACTCTTCAATAAATGGTAAAATACTTGTACCAGTGGGATGTAATGTTTTTTGTCCTCCATTTTTCCTCATTGGTCATGTGGCGACCATGTAAATGTAAATGAACTTGAGTGACATGCCAAAGACTTTTTCTTCTTCATGTACCAACAACTAGCGTAAATGTATTAGTGAAGAGGTAATATAATTTTGAATTGTTATTGAGGATAACTTTGTTATATTGAATTTAAAATTTTGTTATATATTTATATTAAATCGTTTTTCTAGTTATTGTTATAATTGTTTTGAATTTATTATATCTTCATGAATAAATTTGTTTTTCGTTTTAAATATTTTTGCATTTACTGAGTCTAACACTTTTTACATACTAGTCAAATTTGTTTAATCAAAATCCTCTAAACTTAAATAATTCTACTGCAGCATTTATCTGCTTAATATAAATTCATTTAAAACAGACCTTAAAGTGTCTATCAGACATTACTTCGTGCTTCGTTGTTTAACTTTTTCGGACGGGTACCCGGCTCTCCTCAGAACAACATCCTCTGTGGAGGACTTGAACTTGACTGATGATGATCTTATTCACCATAAAGGTGGAGCCACACACGGTCGGGTGCCACTGCACTGCTGTCATTGCATGCCTCTCTATTGGTTGTAATTTCGGCTGACTTGCGAAACATCGCGTAATAACAATCATCGTAGTTAGCAATTTTACTGGCTTTATCAAACTCAGTTTTAATATCTTGTTTACTAAACATTTTGGCTAAGGCTGTATTAAATTTTCCCGTTTTTATATCATTTTTGTGCTTATTAATTCTTGTTTTAATTTTTCCTTTTTTAACACTACCAATATAAGATCCTGGTTTATTATCTTGATTTTTAAAAGGCATTTTATAAATTCCTGCAGTTTCTAAAGGGGGGATGGGGTCTTTATCACTCCTAATCTAATCAACTGAAAAATATTTCTATTAGGTTTGATCGGGATGTTTACGCTGTTTTTATTTTGCTACATTTTTAATTCTATTGGATGCACCGCGATCATATAATACAGAAGAAGTAAATTTTAAGGGAGGTTTTTGAAAACTGGGTATATTATCAAGAGTTTTACTTTTACGTTTAATTAGTTTATTAACAATTTTATCTGAGTATCCTGCTTTTCTAGTAAAAAATTTAATTAAATCTAGTTCATTTTTAAGATCTTCTGGTTCGTTACATATTAGAAAGGCGCGATTAATATAAGAACGTATTGCATTGGTTTTATAACGGCAGGGTTAGCAAGTTTCTTCCAAGGTGGAAAAAACCGCGGAAAAAACCATGGAAAAAAACAGCCGGAAGAAATAGGTTTCTTCCAAGTGGAAGAAACTGTTTTTCTTAAAAAAATTTTCTATAAATTGCAGATTTGTAAGATACAATGGATGCACTGATCTTATAAACAACTTTAAGTAACTTTAAATATACCTATATAAGTTTAATAACATATTAGTTAATAATTATGAGTTTTTTTTATCAAAATGAGCTAATGAGCCTCGGTATCTGATGATCACGTTCCAAAATACTCAAAATCCAGTAAAAAATTTAATTTCAATTTAAACAGTATAAAGTTTTATAATTTAGACAATTTTATTTCTTTAACTGGTAATAAATAATAATTTGGGTCACTTGCTTATACTTTCTGATAAAACAGCTCTTAACGTAATCCAGTTAATTAAAAGAACCAGTATGCAATAATTACTTTACTGTATTACAACATGTCATCAAAAACTTTATTTTCCTTATTGTCACATACAGTACAGTCAACTCCCTCTAATCTGCAGATTTATAATCTGCAAATCCTTCTAATCCGTAATTGATTTTTTAATCTAAAAGAAATTTACATCTCATATTTCAAAAAAATTCACATTCTCACATTTTTACTTTTTATTACCATGTTTTTATTAACTTCGATTCTTGTTTGTTTGTTTGTCCATCCAGTACAAATCTTGCAATCTATTTTTAACTAATTTCCCTACTAGCTAGACATTTGAAACTTTCACAGTAACTCAGAACTCGGTGACAACACAATATTTCAAAGTCAGATTTTTGAATTTTCAAATAGTTTTCTTTTAATTAATTAAAATATGAAAATAATAAGCTCTTAATAGCAATAAAATAGCCATTAAAAAATTAACTATAATTTAATTGTTGCCAAAAAAAAATTTTTACGAGTTCATTTTATTTTGACATAAAAATAAATACACTTAATTCAACGTGAATGTGAAAAAATTATAAAAAGTTTAATTATGCATTTCATAGAAATTGACGTCATTATCAATTTTAAAATTTTATACACAACATTGATAAGTGCTAATGTACGATGCTAATATACATTGTTCTAAAAGGAGTAATATTTTATTTTTGAAACCAACTTTTTTTTTTTTCACTATTATTATTATTTCACTGAACTGATTCCACATGCTTAAATATTATTTTTTAGCCTCGCATATTTTATTAATGACTCATCAGAAAATTTAAAAACATGATATATAAAAAGTTTTTTTTTATTATTATTATTATTATTATCTTATAATTATTTTTTTATCAAACTTTTAGCATAATCCTTACTTTGAAACACAAATGGGGAAGGGGGGGAGAGTAACATTCTTTTATTTGTTATCGAGCAATTCATACAGACTAGCACTGAAAATAAACCTCTATTACATGAATGTTTAACAAAATTAATCAGCGATGAATATTATTTCCAGACTTTCAAAAATATTTTGTTTCGTATTTTTTAAATATGTTTGTTCACATTTTATAGGTACAGTCGGTAACAAAAGTGTCCAAACACTAGCAAAAATTCCTATGTAAAAAAAGTACACTTCATACGGTTTTGTTAAATAAATCCTTATTGAATCATGTTCT
Organism: Salticus scenicus; assembly: GCA_963930645.1. Classification (NCBI taxonomy): domain Eukaryota; kingdom Metazoa; phylum Arthropoda; class Arachnida; order Araneae; family Salticidae; genus Salticus; species Salticus scenicus. The sequence goes on from OZ005652.1 coordinate 176,690,064, forward strand.
TAGACTGATTAAGAACAGGATTCGACAAGGATTTCTTTAACAAAATCGTATGAAGTGTACTTTTTTTACATAGGAATTTTTGCTAGTGTTCGGACACTTTTGTTACCGACTGTAGGGGAGAGGGGGGCACATATGGACGTTTTTTGTTTTATTAAAAAATCTAACCTTTTTCATCTTTTTCTTTTTCATTTTTTTTACTAACCATAATCTTACATCTATTCTCTTCAAAAACATGTACTTAATTATTAGGAAATGTGACAAAATTATTTTTTAAAAAATATTTAAAAACATGCAAAATTTGTCCACATCTGCCCCTACAAGGGGTACATTTGGACATGCTTGGGGGCACATTTGGACAAGTAAATATAGCATTATCAACAGTTTAAAATAACAAAAACAAATGACTTGAATACATATATACTGGAAATATCCACTTCTGTTGCTATAAATAAGGGCAATAAAATATTTTAATTATATTTATAATCTTAAAAAAAGGACTTTTAAAGAAAATATATATATTCTAGTGATGTTCTATGATCTTCACGATTTGAGTCGCAGTTTTTTACCTAATCAAAAATAAATTTGCTTTAAATTATGGTGAACATTTTAATAACTAAAACAAATAAATTGAAAAGAATCAAATACACATTAATATGGAAAAAAAAAAAAACTTTATTCCTATTTCACTTTATAAGACTCTAAATTGACCATAAATCTTAAGTTTGCTGCTGCATGTTCAGTTCCTCCTATTATAATTGGAGGTGGAAGTTTAGTTACTATGTCTGTTTTCTCATTGGTTGACTCGTCTGTCTTATCTGGAAAATTGAAAACGTTTTGCTTTCTAACTTTCTTTCATAAGTATTTGACTTCACACTTATGAGAATCTAAAGTTTTTTCGATTCGTCCAATGTAGTAAACTGTTTTTGACTTTGTATTGAATCTTACTAGAACAAAGTCATTTACACCAATTGAATCATCATCTAATAGCAGCTTCAATTCTTCAAGATCATCATCTGATTTAGATTCCACTCCATCATCTGATTCAGAGTGTGATTGGATATTTGATTGATCATGTAGCCGTTCCATCATACCAATCTTAATTCTTTTTTTTTTTTTTTTTTTTTTTTTGATTCTTCTAAATCAAACTTTCTTTTTCTTCCAAATGCTTCTTTTCTTTTTTAGTTAACTCTAACTTTCTCCATTTTTGCTATAGTGAATTGTTCAATTCTTTCCTTTTCAGGAGTATCTGTGTAAATTCTAGGCTTTCCTTTTCGTGTAGATTGCTTTTTCCTTGGTGGGACTTTAGGAAAAGGTCTTATGACTTCTGGAGTTAAAACTTGAGTTGAAGGTCCAGGTTCAATTAATATTTCATAGTCGAAAGTAGATGAAATTGAAGGTTTAGGCTCATTAGAAGGAGAATATGAATGTTCAATTTCTGCATTTTCAGATATTTCGACAGGGTTTGGTCGATCGGTGACAAATGCTGGAAGAAAGACTTCATCACTGAAAACTAGTCTGTTAACAGCCCATATTCCAGCATTCTTGAACGAACTGCTGATATTTCTTGGAGTGAAAGAATTAAGAATTAAGATATGCATTTGATGACAGTTCTGCTATTTCATATATAGTGATGGTCTTTCCTGGATTAGAAGCCATCCAATCATTAAAAGCTATTTTTACTTTATCTTTGAAAGAATAAACGCCAACATCTAGTGGCTGCATGCGATGGGAACAGTGAGGGGGAAATGATAAAACAACAATTCAATTTTCTCTTGCACACATAATAGCTTCTATTGATGCGTGGGTATCATGGTTGTCCAGCAGTAAGAGTATTGGGTTAAATTAAACATTATATTTTTAGCCCACGTCAGATTTTTTTTTTTTTTTAGCTTTAGATTAAATCCTGATAAGTTGTGAATAAAACTACACTGTAAAAAAATAACTATTACCAGCTGCAAGAAACTCTCTGTGATTGGAGAAAATAATTATTTTCTCCAATCACAGAGAGTTTCTTGCAGCTGGTAATAGTTATTTTTTTGCAGTGTATACAATTACGCTTAACTATAATAGCAAAGATTAAAAGCTACAGTCTTTGTTATTTAAAAAATCATTTTAAGCACCTTATTGTTTTAATTTTGTGTTATAAATTCTAAATATAACACATTAGGGGCACATTTGGACAGTCCACATGTGCCCCCAAAACAATGTCCAAATGTGCCCCACAGTCACATGTTTAGAATTTTGTTAAGCCTAGCTTAGCAGAAATTTTTTTTGACAAATATGATTAATAAATCATTATGTTCATCAAACAAGCTATCTAGTTTTATATAATTAATTTTCATGATGCAATATAAATATGTATAATTAGGATTGATATAAATAAAGCATAACTTTACTTTTAAGCTTCAAAACTGCTTAATTGACATAACTGGAAAACTTTCACAGCCAATTGCTTTAAATTTTCATGGGAAATGCATCAGTGTTGCCAACAAAATATAATTATTTCATAATTTTCACATTTATTTAAGTTAGGGAAATTTAAGTTGTCCATACGTGCCCCTGTCCAAATGTGCCCCCCTCTCCCCTACCTATTATTTGAATATACTTAACTTAAATTATTTACCATCATATATGAATATGATAGATTAGTTTTATTAATATTGAAGAAATATTTATTTTAAAATTTATTAAAAGTTCTCTTTCCGTTTTAATGTCTATTTAATTAATAATAACTGACTCTGCAAAATAAAACTGTAAACAAAGGCAATGATCTTAAATTTGCAAGTTCCTATTATCTGCACAACCTTTGGACAAAACTTTTGAGAGTTAGAGGGAGTTGACTGCAAAACAAATGGAAAGTTTTTTCGTAGCTCAATACTGCACTTTATTTTTCAACTTAAAATAGATAAATACAACCTATGGATTTTTTTTTTTTTTTTTTTTTTTATCCTAGAGAGCTTGCAGGACAGTTTAAAAGTAGGTATCTTACTTATTGATACAGTTCATTTGGTACCAGCTTCGAGTTTATACAAAAAATTGTATCCTTAAAAAAAAAAAAAAAAGTGCAAATATTATGGCTAAAAATTCCATAATTATTATCACTTGTACTGTTTGAACGTATAATAATATTATGAGATAGTATCTATGCAAAAAGTTCTAAAAATATTAGCATTGAAAAGTAAAAACCCATCACCTGTATATATTTAGTGTTTGTTATCAAATAACTTATTTTTCTAAAGATATTTTTAATATTAATTGAATTATAATTTAGATTTGGCATTATATTTATACTTTGAGTTCATAAATTTTAATTTTGAACAACTGTCTTTTGGTTGGTTTCTTTCATTTCTTCCGGTTTTTTCCAGTTTCTTTCACTGTCCTGGAAGAAACTAGTTTCTTCCAGAAGAAACCCAACCCTGTATAACAGTATGTTGTTTTGCAATTGTAGTGGATAATTTCGTACCTATTAGTTGGTTTGCGGTAAAACGAAATTTTGTGCATTTTAAAGATTCATGCAATATGCAGGCGAGGTATCCAGTGATGTTCTTTTTGGTTTTCATGTATGCGGAGCATAGAGACATGCATATTACTGATCACTGTAAAACAAAATTTCATGTGTTTTAAAGATTAATGTAGAATGCGGGTTAGGTATCCAATGATGTTTTTTTTTTTTTTTTTTCATGTACGCGGAGTGTACAGACGTGCACATTGATCGCTGTAAAACGAAATTTCATGTGTTTTAAAGATTCATTCAGTATGCGAATGAGGTATCCAGTGATGTTTATTTTTGTTTTCATGTACGCAGAGCGTACAGACGTGTAAATGCATATTACTAATCATCAAGGGTTGATCCAGGTTTTAATTTTGGGGGCTTTTTTGTGAAAAACAAAATAATTTTGTGAAAATTTATTTCTTTTTGCGATAAAATGAATTATTGCATGAAACCTTTCACTTTAGCAGTTAGGGTCAGGTGGGGTAAAATAGGTCAAAAACAGTATATTTTACGTTTGCACTTAAACAGCAGAAAATGTATTGGTTCCATTTGTTAAAAAATTGCACAAAATATGCAAATGAATATTCCTCATGACATTTTAAGAGAAATATCTCTGAAAAAACAAACAATTTGTACTGAAAAATAAATTTTAAAATATGCTGTTTGTGACTTATTTTACCCCATGGGTTGGGGTAAAATAAGTCATCCATTAAAACTGTTTTAAATTTTAATACAATTTACTTCATGCAAATAAAATAACAAATACACATTCCTTTTTTTTGATAAAAACTTGATTTTGTGTTCTCTCGAGAAAAAAAATGTCTCTATGGTCCATCATTAGTTCGGGAAGAATATTTGGAATGTACGATGCATCTACATCAGAAATATCTTTCTCTGGAAAATCCAATAGGAGCTTCCATTTAAACTTTTTTTTATCCCTTCAAAATTTTCAGAATATTCATGACTGTGTGAAAGAATCATGCCATGAAATATTTTCTTTGATCTTTTCCCAGGAAATTCTACTTTAACACATTTTCCAACTTTTACGAATTGATTAGTATAGTATTAATGCTGTCCAAATTTTCTTCTTCAGAAAGACTTGTTTTTTTTTTTTGTTTCTTTTAAAGTTGATGTTTCTGTGATTTTAGCATCTCTGTTGATTTTTTTTGTCATACAATCAATTGAAAAATAAAATGGTTGTTAAAATTACTCCTGTTTTCTGTTGCATATGGGTTCTTTTTCTGTGTGCATTTTTCAAAGCTTCTTTAGAAGACAATGTTTGATTGGGTGATAAAGAGTTTATAATAGCAGATTTTATGTACTTAAAAGGAGAATACATAAATATTATCCTGTTCCATGACTGTTGAAGTCGCACTAAAATTAATTTGTCAAATTGGTGATTGATGATCTAGATTCATCTACTCTTGCATTTGAAGTTGATGCTAAACTGCAGAGTTTCACTCAGAAAGTTTCAGGAGAATGTTGTGTCCTGCCTGCCCTTTGTATGAAAAATTGGCACTTTTCTTAAATAAGCTTGAATTAAACAACTTTTTGAATTTCACCTACAAACTAAATGTTTTGAATCAGTTTTAATATGTATTGCTTTTTTTTTTTTTTTTTTTAACATTAAATTATTTTATATCTATGTCTATGTGTATAAAATAGCTATAGAACAATATATAGCTTAATTTTAAACTAATACATTAAAAGAATACACATGGAGTTATAAAAAACACAAAAAAAAGTAATTAGTTACTTAATGTGTTTGCTAAGCCTAACATGATTCAACACCTGTTTTTTCCCCCCACATGTGTTTTTTTTTTTTTTACTCCAAAATATTATTATTATTATTATTAATTTTTTTTTTTTTTTTTTTTTTCATAAAAGTTTAGGAAATTCATCTTAAGAATGTGCTTTATGGAATATGATAAGAAAATACTGTAAAATTTGCTTTTGAATTAGTTAGAAACCAAAGTTTTTCTTAGCAACACATTCGAGTTACTAATACGAAACACACAAATAATTACTGGCTGTAACTAAAAAGTATCAGTTGCAGTTAATTTTGCATACAAAATGAAGACTAATATAAATAATATATAAAACCAGCAAAATTGGAATTTAAAAAATGTTTGGATGTTTTTTTAAAGAGTTTTTTTTAAACTGACCTATTTTACCCCCTGACTTATTTTACCCCACCTGACCCTACTCTATCTAATGTTTAATATCAAGTTTGACACTCATTAAAAATAATACTGTTAACATGAAAATTTTTTACAAAATCATCATTTTTTTTTTTAAATAAATCTTGTGAAAGGACAGTTGTTCTTATAAATCTGAATTTTGTGAAGGAACCCATTTTATGAATTTGAATTTTGTGAAGGGGCCCATTTTAGAGATTTGAATTCTGTGAAGAGGCAGCAAATGGGTCCCAATTTTTACATGGATCGACCCCTGTCACTGTAAAACGTAATTTTGTGTGTTTTAAAGGTTCACTAGCAGGCTTTGCATACTTCGCTGGGCACTATATTTAAAGGATTTCTTTTTAATTGAATAATTGAAATGTTTAAATAAATATATTTTGATTGGCGGCTATTTTCTTCACAGTTTTAGTATGGGATCTCCTCATCTCCTTCACAATATCAAACATTTTTTGAACTTCTCGAATCTGTGCAACAAAACTATTATTAAAAAGAATATTCTCGAAAACAGTCAAATAGAAATGTTAATTCTTCAAATATCCTGGAAGGAGTTGAAGCTGTTACTCGTACAAGTCACTATTCGATGAATGGTCGAATCGGAGAACGCATGTAAGTCGTTTTCGCAGCAATCACTATAATGCACGTATGTATGCTTCACGCACATGAAAAAAAAAAAATTACTATACAGCCCTACATTGCAGTGCATGAATCTCAGAACACACGAAACTTGGTTCCGCAGCAATTACTATCACGCTTGTTGAAACCAAAAAACATCACTGGACACCCCTACCTCGCTGTGCATGAATCTGAAAATGCACGAAACTCTGTTCTGCAGCAATCACTATCACGCATGTTAAAAAAAAAAAGAAAAAAAATCACTGGGCACCCCTACCTCACTGTGCATGAATCTGAAAACACATGAAACTCGGTTCTGCGGCAATCACTATCACGCATGTTAAAACAAAACAAAAAAAATCACTGGACACCCCTACCTCGCTGTGCATGAATCTGAAAATGCACGAAACTAGTTTTCGCAGCAATCACTGTCAAGCAGGTTAAAACAAAAAAAAACATCACTGGACACTAGGGTGGTGCGAAAAAATTCAAATTTCGATTTTCGATTCGTAATACCACGGAAAAGTTGTCTGTGGCCATTGTAAAAAAAAATTTAAAAAAAAGTTTTGAAATCGCATAATATCTTCCGATCGCGCATGCGCGTCGAATTAAAAAAAAATGACGATTTTCAAGGTTTTTTCGTATTAAAACAAAAATTAACTTCTGCAATGTTTCGATTCGTAATAGCGCAGAAACGTTGCTTATGGCCATTGTAAACAAATTAAAAAAGGAAAATTTGATATCATATGATATATTCCGATCGCGCATGCGCGTCGAATTTACGAAAATTGACGATTTTTAAGGTTTTTTCGAGTAAAAACAAAAATTAGCTCCTGCAATATTTTAATATATTATAATAAATAAATAATAGAAATAGATGCAAAATTAATAAATTATATTATAATTAATAAATTAAACAATATTCATTTTTGCAAAAAATTTAATATAACAAATGCTTACATTAATACTTCCTGTAGTAAATGTTCTGTAAATTATAAAATTGCGACAATCCAGTCACCAACCTTGCCATTTCAAACTGTCTTTTTCACGGATAGAAACTTTTAATCTTCCGATTGCGTATGTGCGTCGAAACACCTGGCAGTATGTTGCAACATCGCTAGTATCGAGATAAGGAAAACCAGTATTGAAGTAATAGGCTCACGCATTCAGTCGCTTAAAAGTGCTCTGCGTGATAAGTTGTGTATTTGCCTCTGTCGTCAGTTGTTTGTTTTAAAATATTTTAGTGCTGTATTTATGGTGTTAATATGGATCCGTCACCGTCATCATCCAGAAAAATTACTATAAAGGACTTTTATTGTCCTTTTTTCGGGCATCCGAGAGATTTACCGCCAAATGAACTCCCTACATACGAGGATGTGCTTCGTTGTTGCTTTGAGGAGAGAATGAAGTTAGCAGCAGCGTGTAACAACATAAAAGTGAGCTTTTCCACAGTAAGCGTTTTGGTAGCAAAAAAAGTCAATACCCTATTTAAAAAGGCATCGATCCCTACAGTTTCCGAAAAAAGAATTGTTCAGCTGATTAATGTGTACCACGACAAATACTACAAACTGAGGAAATCGTACGTTTGTGATAAGGACAAAAGAAATTTCAAACAAAAGATTGATGACTTTAAGAGCGATGCAACTAAGCTGTTTGATATTTCAACTTGTAAATGTGTAATGAGTGTGAACTGCACTTGTCAAAAGAATCCAGATTGGTGTGAATGTCCCATTTCAATAAACTGTACATGTGAAAAGTCAAAAAAGATTCCAGTTATTGAGCAACGGTTCATCTATCTTCAAAGAATGCACAGATTGGGAAAAATAGGCACGATAAACAAAACGGAGACCAAAAAATTAGAAAATAGGATTAAAAGGAAATTATGCCAATCCCCAAAATGTGATACTTCAAAACAAGTTTCTGTACAACCCATCCATATCGAAAGTGATTCTTTAGAAGACATGAGCATGCAGCGAAATGTTTCTGAGGATGAAATAAATGATAGTGGATCTGAATATAAGCCACACAACTCTGAAAAAAAAAGCAACTCCGTGGCAAATGAGAATAAAGCTACAAGCAACAGCGTTACATAGCGATCAGTACGGAGTATCGGAAGGAGCAACTGCTGCTATTGCATCAAGCGTGCTTGAGGACATTGGCATTATAACTGAAAGGGATTCTTCCCAAGTTATTGATAGATATAAATTTCGAAGGGAAAAAAGTTGCAATAGAACTGAACTCCAAAACAAAAGTCAAAAAGCCATAGAGCAGCTTCATGGTCTTTATTTCGATGGGAGAAAAGATGACACTTTAGTCATAGAAGAGATGGAATCAAAAAAGTTTAGAAAGACAGTAAAGGAAGATCATTATTCCATAATTAAAGAGCCTGGCTCTACATATGTTGGTCATGTCTCCCCATGTTCCGGATCAGCTAAAGACATCGCATACAGTATGCTGTCCTTTCTGGAGAAAAACAAGTTTTCACTGGAAGATCTAAGCATTGTTGGATGCGATGGTACTAACGTGAATACTGGGTGGAAAAATGGAGTAATTCGCCAAGTAGAAATTTATATTGGACGCCCATTGCAAAGGTCCATCTGTTTGCTGCATTTTATCGAGCTGCCATTCCGTCACCTGTTTCCGCATGTAGATAGAGCAACTACGGGACCTAATTCATTTTGTGGGCAAATTCGACAGCAACTTATCAAATGCGAAACACTGCCAGTGGTAGGTTTTCAACAAATCTATTGTACAACCCCAGAATTAGATCGAGATATATTGAGCAAAGATCAGAAATATTTTCTGGATATTTGCCTTGCAATAAAAATAGGCAACTGTCCAAATGATTTGTCTCATCGTAATCCTGGCCCTATTTCACATTCCAGGTGGCTTACAACAGCCAGCAGGGTCCTTAGACTTTATGTTAGTACAGAAAGTCCGTCAGATGAGCTAAAAGTCTTAGTTAATTTCATTATGAAATCATACATGCCCGTCTGGTTCGAAATTAAAGTAGGCAAGGCTTTTACAGATGGTCCTATTCATCTTTACAGATCCATTGAAACTTCTCGTTATTTGCCTGATAACCTGAAGCAAGTTGTTGACCCCGTGATCGAAAGAAATGCGTTCTTTGCACACAATGAAAATTTATTGTTCGCTATGATTTTCGACAAGAGGACACATATAAGGGAGCTTGGCCTGAAAAGAGTTCTAAAAGGTAGAGAACGTGTTTCGAAAGGAAAAACAGTCAGAAATTTTGTACCTCCAAAATTGAACTTCAATGCAACTGAATACACAGAACTCATTGATTGGAACTCAGTAAAATTATCTCCTCCACCTCTACTTCGAAACATATCCAACGATGAAATAAAATATTTCATACAATCTGGTGAAGTACCAAACTGGGATGTAAAGAACTTCCCCTGCCACACGCAGTCTGTGGAAAGATGTGTGAAACTGGTTTCAGAAGCATCAATGAAAGTTTGTGGATATGAGTCAAGGGATGGCAACATTAAAACAACGCTTGAATCCCGATCTATCATGCCTGAGTTTTCACAAAAATCACACTATAAAGTTTCTATCCGTGAAAAAGACAGTTTGAAATGACAAGGTTGGTGACTGGATTGTCGCAGTTTTATGATTTACAGAACATTTACTACAGGAAGTATTAATGTAAGCATTTGTTATATTAATTTTTTTGCAAAAATGAATATTGTTTAATTTATTAATTATAATATAATTTATTAATTTTGCATCTATTTCTATTGTTTATTTATTATATAATATATCAAAATATTGCAGGAGTTAATTTTTGTTTTAACTCGAAAAAACCTTAAAAATCGTAAATTTTCGTAAATTCGACGTGTATGCGCGATCGGAAGATATGCGATTTCAAACTTTCTTTTTTTGTTTTGTTTACAATGGCCATAAGCAACTTTTCCGAGCTATTACAAATCGAAACATTGCAGGAGTTAATTTTTGTTTTAATACGAAAAAACCTTGAAATTTGTCAATTTTTGTAAATTCGACACGCATGCACGATCGGAAGATATTATGCGATTTCAAAACTTTATTTTTTATTTTTTTTACAATGGCCACAGACAACTTTTCCGCGGTATTACGAATCGAAAATCGAAATTTGAATTTTTTCGCACCACCCTACTGGACACCCCTACCTCAAATCAATGAAAATCATGTAAACCAATCAAATCTCTCGTAATTCCTCACAACAGAGCTCTAGTTCAAAGTAAAATATACCCAAATCAATAAAAATCAAATAAACCAATCAAATCTCTCATAATTCCTCAAAATGTAGCTCTAGTTCAACGCAAAATACATTCAAATCAATGAAAATCAAATACCGTTTTCGAGAACATTGAAATATACATATATATATACAAATATTGCTCTCACTGAATAGTATAAGATGCAGTAGTCATTTTCAGAAAAATCATACATATATTTGTATAGAAAATTGAGTTTGGTTTGCATTGAATTATACTGGAACGGTTTAATTCTTAAAAAAAAAGGAAAGAAGGAAAAGAAATACAATATAAACAAATAACATCTATGTAGTTGAATATGCAGATTTATTTATACATATTCATAAACAAACATATTGCAAAGATTTTTTCAAAGATTGAAAATATTCATTTGCTAAAATCTGTTTTCATGTTGCATTTTTTATTTTTATTATTCAATTTTCGAAATCTTTTATTATTTTCATTTTTGCTTTATAAAAATTATTTTGAGTTATTGCCCTTTTATGAAGAATTTTAGCATCATTTAAAGTACAAAATTTCTGTGAAAAAATAAATCTCTACCCCACTCCCACACTCAAAAAAAAAGTAAAAGATAATTTTTCATGCACGGGGACGAGACACATTATATTATTTCTAAATTTTACTCTTTTATCAGTGCTAACTAATTCTCTTTGGAAAAGATGGTCCGAATAGCCTGTATACTAATCGCACCGATGGTCCGAAAGTTTTCGTATTAGATTCGGTTCAAGTTGACTGATTTTTTTCCCTGCAGGTTAGGTTTAAGTTTCCAATGAGTCGGGTCAACTTAAGAACATCTTTCAAAAAATTTTATCAAAAAAACAGAAATTTGTTTCATATAATTATAAACATACTACATATTCCATAATTAAATATACGTGCACACAAATTATTACATACATTAAACAATAAATAAAATTATAATTATAATGAAGCACTTTACACATAATTAATTAAATATAAAAACCTTAATAAATACTTCATATTTCATCGTTAATATTTTTGGCTGGGAGCCCAGCTCTTTTCAAACGATCTTCATCTGTGTTGGATCTCTTAGAGTTGTGGTCTTTTATAGACTTCATAAGTTGATTCCACATCCGGTCAGGAGCCATTGCGTCGCTGTCATTGCACACATCCGGTGTTGTTGCTATTTTTATGGCTTCTCTAAACATCGCGTAATTGTAATTATTGTAATTCGCTATCTTTCTAGTTTTTTCAAAATTTATTTTAATTTCTTCATTATCGAAATTTTTAGCTAAAGCTAAATTTCTATTTATTAAAAAAATTTATTTTATTTATTTCTCCTGTTTTGATATTGTTTTTATGTTCTTTGAGTCTGGTTTTAATCTTTCTTTTTGTTACACCGATGTATGAACCTGGTTTATTGTCTTGATTATTTGCAAACGGTATTTGGTAAATTCTGGCGGTTTCCAAAGGGGGGTAGGGTCTTTATCATTACATATTAATTGAAAAATATTTGGGTTAGGTTTTATAGGCCGATTTTATTTGCAATGTTTTTAATTTTATTTGATGCTCTGCGATCGTAAGGTATGGAAGAGGTGAATTTTAAAGGGGTTTTTTGAAAATTAGGTATATAGTTACTGGCTTTTAATCTAGTTTTAATTAGTTTTTTAATGATTTTGTTTGGGTAACCCGCTTTTTTAGTGAAATCTTTAATTAAATTAAAATCATTATTTATATTGATAGGGTCATTACATATTAATATTGCACGATTTATATATGAACTAATGGCATTAATTTTGTAACAGAAAGGGGTTTTAGATTTATAATGTATAATTTCATTGCTATTTGTTTGTTTACGGTACACAGTAGTTTTAATTTGGTTTCCGGTTCTATTAATTTTAACATCTAAGAAGTTTATCTGTCGGTCATTTTCTTCTTCATATGTGAATTTTATGTTATTATCTAAGCTATTTATTTCAGTTAGTATCTGTTTAACATCGTAATTTTTATTGATGACGGGAAAAACGTCATCGGCGTATCTTAACCAAAAAAAATTTTTATCTTTACATTTTTCTAAAATTTCTTTTTCCAGCGATCTTAACTTAAATTCTGCAATAAAACCCGATATAGGTGATCCCATCGGGACCCCCTTCTTTTGTTGATATATTCTATTGTTAAATTTAAAATAATTTTCATGGAGTAAAAAGTTTGTAGTTGCAGTCAAGGTTTGGGCTATTTTAGGATCTGTGTACTTTTCTTAAATTACTTTATTAACTATCTGGTTAGCTTCTTCAATGTCGATGGATGAGTAAAGGTTAATAATGTCAAAACTGACAAAATGGTATTCTTTTTTATTTTCTATATCTCTAAGTTTTTTAATAAATTCTTCTGTAGATTCCAATGAATGCTGAGGGAAGGGGGGGGGAGAATAATTTTGCGATATATATCTTGAGACAGTAAGTTGGAGCTTCGACTCATGAAGTATATAAAAGACCACAACTCTAAGAGATCCAACACAGATGAAGATCGTTTGAAAAGAGCTGGGCACCCAGCTGAAAATATTAACGATGAAATATTAAGTATTTATTAAGGTTTTTATATTTAATTAATTATATTACATAAATATTTCAGAAAGGCAATAAACAAAGAAAAATCATATAAACCAAACTTAAAGCATATTTTTGTACTCTTGAAGTACACAACACACCTAAATGGTTAAAAATTATTAATCCATTTTTCAGATTTTTAAATTTATAACTCAGTGTATCAGTAACTCCATTTAAAAAAAATTTTAAATGTTTTACTAACTCAGTGACAATGAAAATTTATTTTATTTTATAATTTTAAAAAGTTTTGCATGATTTTCAGAAGAATCATTAAATTTAATTCAGTTTTTCAGTTTCAGATATGAAGAAATCAGGTTTAGGTCAATGAAATTTTTTTTGTTGTTGTTGTTGGTTTGATTCTTATCTAAATTCACTGTATCAATGCTACTGGGGACATTACATAGGAATACACACCCTATGCAAAATTAATGGCTGAATGATGATTTGACTAGTTTTTGGTGTTTTGTACAAGGAAAGGTACTGGCAGTTGAAAAACAGGAAGGTTGATTTTTTAATAGTAAAAGCTTTTTGTATGTATCTATCTGTTAAGAAAAATTAATATGGATTGCATGCATTTTTAATTACAATTTAACACTTTATATTTTCTAAGATATTATAACTATTTAAAAACCCTATTTTTATCTATAAAAATTCAGTTTTCCCCGTTTTTTTTTTTTTTTTTTCAGAAAAAAACCCGGAAAAACCTTTTTCCACTGCCTTAAGATTTCCGAAAATTTTACATGTCTATTTCTGTCAGAACAAAAACTTTACAATGTAATTCGCATTTATTCTTTTAAATACTGAAACATAATTGGTGGTATCTTTAAAATCTTATTTTTAACTTTTCTCTAAGTACAGAATTCATATAAAGTGAGGCAAATAAAAGGTTCAATAATATAATATATAATTTACATTGTAAATTAGTAGAATAAAGCATTGGGGGGGGGGGGGGATCTAAGACCTTACTACATATAGCATACCCTCTTTAACGTCCTCCTTGTCTTTTGAAATAGGTGCCTCGTCGTTGCTAGAATCTAGTAATTCCATATCCTTTTTAGAATCAATGGCAAACGATTCAGGAATGCCGTCGTCATTTACTGAAGAAAAAGAACGCTTATCTTCTAATTTATCAACAGAACAGTTGGTTCCAACTTCTCTTAGATCAGAAAGCGATGAAGCATAAGAATTTGTGAGAGGAGTACCTTCGATACAGTAAATTTTAAGTTCATCATTCGAAGTTTGTTTAAGTGTTGGTGGTGTTTCAGATGGGAGTTGATTTGGTTTCAAACTTGATTTTGCCCGTCGGCATTCTTCATAAGAGTCTTGATCAGAATATTTTTTACTGTAATCAACTGGTTGATCATCAAAACTATCTAAGTCTGTTTCTACATAATAATCATAAAGAGGTGCGACATTTTGATTGTTTTTAAAACTAAGCATTATAAATATATGTATTACAGAATTTTTAAATAATCTGGAAATTTTTCATAACAAATATTTTATTAATACAGGGAGGATTTTACAGAAAAAAGCATGATATTTAGTCCGTGCATGCAATGCAATAAAACACAAAGCAAATTATGGTTAGTTGGTTGTTGGTTGGTTGAATTTGAATCGTTATATGTAAGAGCGATTTTCATGGACATTTTCATGACATAGCCAAGCATTTCAAGCATAACCAAAGTTATTTTCATCAAATGAAAAGATAAAAAAATTCTAAAATTTTCAAATCTATTTATACAAATTGTATAATGTAATAAATAACTTACCGTTACATCTACATCCAGGCTGAAACATTGTGATCACAAATAGGTTGGTTGGTTGGTTGGATTTTACGTCGCACTAGTGCTGCGCAGATGGGCAATTGGCGACGGTCTGGGACACACCCCTAGAGGTGGTCCGGAGACATGCCATCTCAATTTTGATCCTCCACGGAAGGGATGGCTCTCCCGCTTCGGTGACTCCCAGAGGTATAATTTTTGATGATCACAAATAGGTAAACAATCACATATCTGGCTGTGTTTCAATCCAAATGCAACATTTGCTTACAAAACTGGTCGCAAAGTTGTGAGCGATGAGGCGAAATTTGTGACTGCCTCGGAGCTCTCTCACAACTCGATCGCAGGCAGTGTTACCAGACCACAGATTATTATACAGATAGGACACTCTCGTATAATCTTCGGTAACCAAAATTTGACTGCAACGACCCTATCCGTGGTAACCATCCGTGATTGTAATGAAATGCGCGCCCTCTGGTGGGCTAAGGTGAAATTACAATTAACATGCTTTAATTCGACTTTCATCAAGCCGCCATTGCATGCCGATGTTTAGTTTCACATATATTTATTGAATAAAAATGAATAAATCAGGTAAAAAAGATAACACATACTGTTGTGTGCTCCAGTGTAACTCCAAAGGACCAAGAAATCCAGAATTAAGCTTCCATTTATTTCCAAATGACAAATTTAAAATTTCAGTTGCTTCGGCTAACGGAAGTAAAGAATCAGATGATTTGAAACTAATATTTGTTCAATTTCAGTTAAAAATCTACTTCCTATCGAACTTTGAATCAACAGAAATAAGCAATCAATTTTCCATGATGTAATGGCGGAGAAATTATAGTACGAATATTAAGTAGAATAACAAAAAGAACAATAATAAATACACGTGGCTATAATATTTACTAACAACAAAAGCTGAAAAAGCGCCATCTATCGATCATTACAAGCGCGGATTGTCAACGGCTGTAAGTTTCTCGAGCTCTCCAGCTTACGTTATCGCTCGTCTTATTTTTATTGTATCTATGTTCATATCGTAATATTAGTGCAACGTTAAACCCAACATCCAACCAACTAACCATTGTATTGATGTTTACGCTTGGCATTTTTGTTATTGTTTACGAACTTGATTGTTGAAAGCAATTTATTTTAAGAAGCAAGTACTAAATATTAAGTAAATAAATTTCGAAAATATACATAAAGCAGAATTTTTTTTTCATTTTAAAGTATTTTGTGTCAAGGCCATGGTGCTTTTTACAATTTCATTTATTTACTTTTAAGTGGCAACAGAGGTTTTTTTTGGTTTTTGGTTTGAATGTAAAAATTATCCGATGCTAAAAGTTTGAATTCTGTGGTGTTTTCCCCTTTTGAATAAACCTTTTTTTCTGATTTTGCATTTACAGTCCTTTGATATGCGGATAGCATAATAGATATTCTTTATCAAAAAAGGAATAACGTAAAATTTTTGGTACCCTCGGCGGGACTGTAAATGCAGTTAATTGTGAGTATGGCTAATTTAGAAAATTTGAAAAAAGCTAAAAAGGCTGAAAGAGCCGCTTTCTCGAAAGCATATATAATAAAGTTGAAGAATTGATAGACTCACTCACAAGATGTTGACCTTGCAGAACTGGAATCAGAATTGAGTGTTTTTAAATCGAAAGTTGATCGCCTGGAAGTAACGCATGCAACATGCAAGTATTCTTGAAGTTCTCTCTGAAAAAGAGTTTGACACAGAATTCGAAATAATTGAAGATTATCGTGATAAAGCAATAAGAATTGAAACAAAAGTAAGAAGAATAATTGATAGCCATCAAACTGTAAGTACTGCTTTTAGTCCAATTCAGAGTGAATCTGTTATTGTTAATTCTGTAGAAAATATTAATGAGAAAAGAAGGTTTAAATTACCAAGATTAGAATTCAGACGGTTTGATGGTAATGTTAAAGAATGGCTTTATTTTTGGAGCCAATTTGAAAAAATTCATAACGATTCTACTATAGTTAATTCTGATAAATTTCAGTATCTATTACAAGCTACTGTTGAAGGATCACGAGCTAGAGAGGTTATTGAAAGTTTTCCGCCAACTGGCGATAATTATATAAAAGCAATTGATTGTTTGAAAAGCCGTTTCGGTCGTGATGAATTACAAATTGAAATTTATATTAGAGAATTGTTAAAATTAGTTTTGAAGAATGCCAATTCAAAATTTTGTTCAAACAATTTATGTGTACTGTATGATAATCTCGAACAGCAAATTCGTGCACTGGAAACACTTGGTGTTACAACTGATAAATGTGCAGCATTACTTTATCCTTTGGTTGAATCGTGTATGCCTGAAGATTTCCTTAGAGCTTGGCAGAGAAGCTCACATTTTGATCATGGCAATTGTTGTGTATAAACTGTAACCATGAACTTCTGGAATAACGCGGTTGCCATATTGTTAACGGCAACCGCCAACTAAACAAAAGAGACTGTTTTGGTTTCGAAATGCAGCTACTACGCAGCTAGCGATGATGGCTTTTAATTACTTGTTTAATCTCTTAATTTGTGTATAATTATTGTAAATAATGTGTGTTACTGTAATAAGTGTGTACCGTAGTTAGTAAAGATAAAGAAATGCCAAAATATAGTACTTCTTCCAGTATGCATCACACACAAAGTAATCACAGCTGGCGACGATACTGAAGTGTGTTGCTTAACACTCAGTTATGTAATGGCGTGTCGGCGTATTTTGAATTAATGACTCCAATGTAGAAAAATAAACTATTTATTAACATAACGAGGAACTATCTACAAGCGAACACACTTCTCTCGTTCGAACATGGCAGAATCCAAAACAACACTTTTTACAGAGAGAAAAGTTGTAGTGCTTTTTGTGCGCTTGCAGCGCCATCTCATAAAATGCACCAGGGAGGATAGATAAAACACCATAGAGTATCCCCCCAGTGAACAAGGTGAACGATAAAATGCAAAAGTTCAATACAATAAATGCTTGATACAGTATAATATGTAATAGTAACATAGTAAGTAATGCAAAATAGAAATACAATGAACAATATATAATATTAAAAAGTGTAAGATAATATATACAAAACTATATTACATATTCAGTCACCAAATGTTTTGGGAAAGTGACTTTACGTCCAGAGCGTGTAGTACGTGTTTTGTTGACAGGAGTCAGCTCTGGTGGTATTTCGAATGATTTGTTGACAGGCGTTGGCTCAGATGGTTCTTGGTTAGGAACAGAATTATTTGTCACAACAGTATCTGACCATCTATAGGCGGGTTTCACGCGATCTATAGAAACTGTTGTGTTTTTACCATTTATATCAATGACAAAATTTTTATTATCTCTGTTTATGACAAGGTGAGGTCCAGTATACGGCGGTGTTAATGGACGAGTTACTTTGTCTGATCTTAAAAATACATGTGTACAATTCGACAATGCAGGATTTACGAAAACACTAGGACTGCTATGTAAGGAAGTAGCAGTTGGATTAAGTGTCTGCATTGTTTGTACCAAGTTGGAAACATAATTGGGATCAATCGTTTGGTCAATTTGTTTTTTATCAGTAATAAGATCAGAGGGTAATCGTAAAGTGGTACCATATACTAATTGTGCAGGTGTTGCATTAATGTCATTTTTAAGAGCTGAGCGCAAACCTAGTAAAACAATTGGAAGGGTTTCAGTCCATTTAGTGTGATTATGTGCCTTAAGAGCATCTTTTAAATGTCTATGATAGCGTTCTAAAATTCCATTTGACTGGGGATGGTATGCCGAAGTCCGAATGCGCTTACAGCCTAAGATATGCATAAGTTCTCGAAATAGAGTAGATTCAAAATTACGACCTTGATCTGTGGTGATAGTGACTGGGCATCCGAATCTAGAGATCCAACCATGCAATAAGGCACGAGCGGTTGTTTCCGCAGTCATATCAGGGGTCGGAATTACCTCGGGCCATCTGGTAAATCTGTCAATGATTGTTAAACAATACTGATTTCCATCTGATGGGGGAAGAGGGCCAATGAAATCTAAATGAATATGGGCAAAACGGGCATCCGGTAGGGCAAATGTTCCAACTGGTGACTTGGTGTGCTTTGTTATTTTGGCTCTTTGGCAATTAACACAACTGCGAACCATAGATTTGATATCTTTATGCATGCCAGGCCATACGAATCTTTTAGCAATTAAATTTATGGAGGCTGACATACCTGGATGTGAAAGGAAATGCAAATTTTCAAAAACTAATTTTCGCAAACTTTGTGGAACGAATGGACGGGGATGTTTTTGAGATGTGTCGCAATATAGGTCAATATCCTCAAGGGGAAAATAGTGTTTTTCTAATTGTAAGGATGTGGTATTGGATTGCAAAAGTTTTTGAAGTTCTTGATCAGTTGATTGTGCAGAAGCAAATTCTTTAAAATCAAGTACAGTTGGGGAAATTTGATTGATCTCTATGCGAGATAATGCATCGGCTACATGATTTTCAGAACCTTTCATATATCGGATATCGGTAGAAAATTGGGATATATAATCGAGATGACGTAGCTGTCGAGGACTGCACTTTTCAGGATTTTGTTTGAAAGCATATATTAAGGGTTTCTGATCAGTGTAAATGAAAAAGTTTCTACCTTCCAGTAAGTGACGAAATTTCTTTATAGAGGAATATATGGCGTAAAGTTCACGGTCATATGTCGACCAATTCTTTTGAGACTTACTTAATTTGCCAGAATAAAATGCTATAGGTTCCCATTGATTATCAGACATTTGCATGACAGAGCCACCAACAGCGACGTTTGATGCATCTACCCATAAGCTTAATTGGGCACCAGGAATAGGATGTTTTAGAAGCGTTGCATGAGAAATTGCTTCTTTTGATTTCGTAAATGCAAAATTTGCTTCGTCGTTCCATTCTAATTGCTCCATTGAAATTTTGGCATTGGAACGCGGATGTTTCCTTTTATTTTTGTGCCCTTCGAGGAATTTAACGAGGGGTGCTAAAATATCAGCAGCTCTGGGAATGAATCGTCTGTAAAAATTAAATATACCTAAATATCTACGAAGTTGAGTAATAGTTGTAGGTCTTGGAAATTTTAAAATGGCTTCAACACGGTCAGAAGTTGGTGAAAGACCATCTTTTGACACTGTAAAACCTAAAAATTCCAAAGTGGGAACACCAAATATGCATTTTGAGGGCTTAATTGTAAGGCCGTAATGATCAAGTCTGGAAAATAGTGCTCTGAGATGTTCAATATGTTCTTCGAGGGATTTGGATGCAATTAAAATATCGTCTATAAATGGATAAACACCTTTTAAATTTCTTGTAACTTCATCAATAAATCTCTGAAATGTGCTGGAAGCATTGCACAAACCAAACTGCATCCGAGTGCTCTCGAAGAGTCCGAAAGGTGTACATATGGCAGTTTTGTGAACATCCTCGGGAGCAATCGGAATTTGATGAAAAGCTTTAACTAAATCAATACGTGAAAAAATTGTGGTTCCGTGAAGTTCACTAGTAAAATCAGCAATGTTGGGGATGGGATATTTATCCTTTTTAGTGTGAGCATTTAGTGCTCTGTAATCTCCAACAGGTCGCCAGTCATCGCTGTTTTTCTTTGGAACCATATGCAAAGGTGAAGCATAATTGCTGTTGGATGGACGCATGTGTCCCAAATCCAACATATGCTGAAATTCCATTTTTGCAATTTTTAAACGGTCGGGGGCCAGACGACGTGGTTTAGCGTATACCGGTGGGCCAAAAGTTTCGATATGATGCATAACAGAATGTTTCACAATTTGGTTTGGGCTAGGAGATTTACTGATGTTAGGAAATTCACTTAAAAGATTAGAAAAAATATCATTACTTATGATAGATTTCACTGAATATATATCAGAATTATGTACAACACAATGAGAATTTAAGCTTGTGACATTATCAAATAAAGAACGTTTTCTAAGATCTGGCTTTAAATTAAAGTAATGTAAAAAATCAGCACCTAAAATAGGGGTTGAAACATTACAAACATAAAAAGGGTAAACAAACTGTTTTCTTAGACCAAGATCAATAGATAATAATTTACGTTTATATACATTAATTAAAGTACCATTAGCTGCAACAAATTTTTGAATTGGAATAGACATTTTGTCTATTTTTGATGCTGGAATTAATGAACAGTCACTTCCTGTGTCCACTAAAAATTTTAGATTGCTTCTTTTATCTCGTACAAAAAGGCGACGAGAAGTGGAAGGCGAGGCGTATGTCGCCGCTACTCCTTGCCGTAGTCGTTTCCCGCGGAAAAGGTACAGGGAGGTACGCACTTTTTAGCTTTAGAGCTAAATTTCTGATGATACCAGCAAAATTCTTTATTAACTTTTGGGCTTTTGTGCCGAAAATTAGATCGAGATAGTGAACGAGAATGACTTCTGGAACGTCGCAATGAAGCCACTTCTTCTCTTAAAAGTTTTAATTCTTTTAAAAGTTCGGAATCAGCACTCGAAGAATTAGTTGTACTAACAGCACCTACCTGTGGTGGAGATACATCCAAAATTTTATCAGCTATTTCGGCAGCTTTAATGGGTGTAAGGTCTTGCACTGATGCTAAAATAAATTGCGCATTTGAAGGCAGTTGTTGCAAGAATAGTTCGAGCAAAAGAGTGTCGGATACCTTAT
Organism: Salticus scenicus; assembly: GCA_963930645.1. Classification (NCBI taxonomy): domain Eukaryota; kingdom Metazoa; phylum Arthropoda; class Arachnida; order Araneae; family Salticidae; genus Salticus; species Salticus scenicus. Next base: position 176,711,664 of record OZ005652.1, read on the forward strand.
GGTTTTCAGCTCTTCTCTGCATGACGCGAAGTAGTTCTGACGGTTTTCTATCCCCTAGTTGTTCACCAGCTAATAATCGGCGAATTTCCTGCGATTTTGTTTCACCACAACGTTGAATTATTTCGTCCTTTAAGTTTTTGAATGGATCGGAATTATCAGGTGAAATTATTACGTCACGCACAGTCATTGCAATTTCTGGAGGTAAATTCGCAACACAATAGTTATATTTTGTTCTAGAATCCGTTATTGGTTTCGGCACAGCTAGTTGAAATGTTGATTCTACCATCGTGAACCACAGAGCCGGGTCCGTAGGGATGAATGCAGGGATTTTCACTGCAGCTGTTTCATTCATGTTGAAAACAGAAACGAAAACACTTATAATCCAAAAATAAGAACAGTTTATCCGGGTCACCACTGAAGTGTGTTGCTTAACACTCAGTTATGTAATGGCGTGTCGGCGTATTTTGAATTAATGACTCCAATGTAGAAAAATAAACTATTTATTAACATAACGAGGAACTATCTACAAGCGAACACACTTCTCTCGTTCGAACATGGCAGAATCCAAAACAACACTTTTTACAGAGAGAAAAGTTGTAGTGCTTTTTGTGCGCTTGCAGCGCCATCTCATAAAATGCACCAGGGAGGATAGATAAAACACCATAATACTAATAAAGGATTAGGGCGTGGGCTAAGCCGAAGTCATCTCAAGGTAAAAAAGATTATTATTTTTCTTTGATCGGAAGTAATGGAGGAGCAAATTAAAGCGTTGCTTGAACAAAATCAAGAACTATTAAAGGCACTGCAGAAGAAAGATTCTTCGGTGAAACAGAAAGTAGCGGTACAGTTTGAGAAATTTAATGATGAAACGGAAAATTTCGATTGCTTCCTGGAACGCTTCGAGACATATCTTGATGTCCAACAGGTTCCAGAAGAATTAAGAGCTAAAGTTTTTATTTCATCTTTAAGCCCAAAATTATACCAGTTATTGAAAAATCTGTTAGCTCCTGACATTCCTTCCGACCAGACCTTGAATAAGTTGAAAGATGTTTTAAAAACGCATCTAAATCCGAAACCCTTAATAATCCCTTCACGCCATAAGTTTCTTAACCGTAAACAACATGAGGGGGAAACTATAAATAATTATATCATGGCTGAATTAAGAGCCCTTGCCTTGCATTGTGATTATGATACTAATATGTTAAATATTATGCTGAGAGACGTTTTTGTGAGTGGATTGCGGGATAAAACTATTCTCGATAGATTGTTCGAAGAGGATAATATAGATCTCGACAAAACATTACAGATAGCGTTAGCGATGGAGAAGGCTTGTAAAGGGACAAATGATATTATGGGCAGGGGAATAAATGCTTTGCATACTGGGAAGAAGGGTAAACAGAAGTATCAGAAACAAACCTTTGCGGAAAGGCAAAAAAAATCGGAATGTACCATATGCTCTGGCACGGACCATAATAGCAATAATTGTAAATTTATTGCAAGTAAATGCAATTATTGTTCTAAAATCGGCCATATCCAAAGAGCGTGTTTTGCTGCAAAGAAAGCGGCTGCTAAACCGGTCAAACAAAAACAGGTAAATTTGAATAATGTTATAGAGAACAAAAATCAAGTACCTTTATTTGAACTACAGGCTGAGGGATATACATTACGGGAGGAAGAGCCAAGGCAACCCCCGATAATGGTAAATCTAAAAATTGAGAATAAAAACTGCCAAATGGAATTGGATACTGGTGGGGCCGTGAGTGTTATGAGCATTAGGAATTTTAGGAAAATCTCTAATAAGGAAATTCGGCCTACTAATATTGTCTTCAAGACGTATAAGGGGGACTCTTTAATGCCAATGGGGTATGTCACCGTTAAGGTTGAATATAAATATCAATGTTTGCTGTTAAATTTATACATAGTGAAAGAGAATTTGGATACGATCCTTGGCCGTGAATGGCTCCATAAAATAAAACTAGATTGGAACGCCATAAAAACTGTCAGAGCAGTAAGTAACATAAATTTAAACAAACTTTTAACACAATATAAGGAATTATTTGATGACAAATTAGGAGAGATCAACAATTATGAGGTTAAGCTGGAACTGAAGCAGGGGGTTAAACCAATATTTCGCAGATTCAGAACGGTACCGTTTGCTCTAAAAGAAAGAGTTGAAAAAGAAATTGATAGGTTGGAGAAGGAAAGAATCATTGAGAGGGTGGAGAGTTCAGAGTGGGCTACGCCCGTGGTTCCGGTAGTTAAATCAGACGGCAATATTAGATTATGTGCTGATTTTTCTGTAACGCTTAACCCTAATTTGGTCGTTCCGCAGCACCCCTTACCGAAACTGGAAGAAATTTTTTCAAGCTTAAACGGGGGTAAACAGTTTTCAAAACTTGATTTCAAACATGCATACTTACAAATGAAGGTACACTCCGAAAGCCAAAATCTTTTAACTATTAACACGCATAAGGGGCTGTATATTTGCAAAAGACTAATGTACGGCTTAAACGGAGCACCTGCAATTTGGCAACGCTATGTAGACGGGCTCTTCCAGGGAATGGAAGGTGTTAAGGTGTTTATGGATGATGCACGGATTACGGGGTCTGACAAAATGTCACACTTAAGGGCCTTGGAGGAATTTTTCAAAAAATGTAAAGAACATGGTTTGAAATTGAATTTAAATAAAAGTCAATTTTTTCAAAAAGAGATAAATTTTTTGGGACACACAATAAATGCAAATGGGTTGCACAAAACTGATGATAAGATTTCAGCAATTTTAAATGCCCTTGTTCCGAAAGATGTACAGGAGGTAAAGAGTTTTTTGGGGCTGGTAAATTTCTACGGGAAATTTTGTAAAAAATTAGCCACCATGTCAAATCCCCTTAATGACCTTACAAAAAAAGATGTAAAATTTAAATGGTCGAGGAATTGTCAGGAAGCTTTCGAGAAAATCAAAAAGGAGATTTGCTCTCCCAGAGTTTTAGTGCATTATGATCCACACCTACCGATAACTTTAGCTACTGATGCTTCACCAGTTGGTGTAGGTAGTGTATTGTCTCATCTGTACCCTGACGGAACTGAACGACCCATAGCATTCGCTTCAAGAACTTTGTCACGAACTGAACAAAAATACTCCCAAATAGATAAAGAGGTCCTAGCCATCGTATGGGCCGTACAGAGATTTTATCTATATTTAAAATGTCGCAGATTCACTTTGATTACAGACCACAAACCTCTAGTAGCTATCTTTGGTTCTAAACGGGGATTACCTGTTTTAGCAGCTACTAGGCTTTTGCATTATGCCCTAATTTTGCAATCTTTTGAATTTGACATCAAGTATAGGGATACTAAAAATCATGGAAATGCAGACTGTCTTTCGCGCTTACCGAAGAAGTCTGAAGAATTGGATGTCAAAGATGATATTTACATTAATCAGATGGGGCAAATAGAAACCTTAATAACATCCAGAGAATTACGACAGGCTACGTCGAAAGACCAAGAGCTGGGGCCGCTTCTAAATGCTCTTAGAGAGGGCAAGGATTTGCAGGGTAGGGAAGCAAAATACACAATTGAAGATGGGTGTATTATGTATGGTCAAAGGGTATGCATCCCGAAGGTATATCAAAAACAAATGTTAGCAGAACTACATGAGGGGCACCTTGGTATTGTAAAGATGAAGGCTATCGCCAGATCATTCGTATACTGGAAGAATATTGATAGAGATATCGAGGATGCTGCGAATAATTGTACAGAGTGTGCCAAATATAAAGCTGATCCATCTAGGGTAAAAGTTCATCACTGGGAGTACCCTAGTTCGCCATGAGAAAGGGTTCATATAGATTTCGCTGGGCCTATCTTTGAACACATGTTCCTTCTTATTGTCGATGCACATTCTAAGTGGTTAGAAGTTTATCCAATGAAAACAACTACCGCCCATAAGACCATAGATTGCCTTCGAGATTGTTTCAGCCGATTTGGCTTACCTGTAGTACTTGTAAGCGATAACGGACCTCAGTTCACTTCACACGAATTTGAAATGTTCATGTTAAACAATGGCATTAAGCACAAAACATCTGCACCATTTAAGCCGTCGAGCAATGGTCAAGCTGAGCGTTACGTATACACTTTGAAACAATCATTACGTGCAATGCAACACTATGCTGGAAGCATAAGTCAAAAATTAAGCACGTTCTTGCTTCATTATCGAAAGGCCCCTAACGTCACCACAATGCATAGTCCAGCCATGCTATTCCTGAAAAGGGACATAAGAACCCGAATTAATTTGTTGTTGCCTGATTTGAAATCCAGAGTGCAAGAAAATATTAGAAAAGGTGTTTATGAGTTCAGGGACAGAAAATTTAATGTGGGTGACAAAGTGGCTGTTCGAGATTATAGAGCAGCAAATTCCAAATGGAAATTTGGGCAAGTAATCAGCCAAGATGGTGCACTACATTATACTATTGATGTTCAAGGGACATTAGTACGAAGACATGTAGATCAAATCCGTCCAGTTGGTGATCAGGTACAAAACGTTGATTATTCAGTGCGTAGTCATCATTGGACTCCATCTCAGAGTTTCCCGGTTGCTGAGGATTCTACTACGACGATTCTAAATGATGAATCCAATATTCAAGAAACACCTATGGAAACTTCAACCAGATCATCTGCACCCACTGAAAATGTTCCAGCTGGAGACTCATCAGTTGAAACACCAGCAGTAAAAGACAGTGAGCTTACTACGACGAGTGTGAGTTCACCAAAAGTGCCACAAAATCCAGGAGCCACGCTACGGCGTTCTGGAAGGATTCGTAGACCCCCCCAAAGACTTGATCTCTAAGGGGAGAGGAGGTGTTGTGTATAAACTGTAACCATGAACTTCTGGAATAACGCGGTTGCCATATTGTTAACGGCAACCGCCAACTAAACAAAAGAGACTGTTTTGGTTTCGAAATGCAGCTACTACGCAGCTAGCGATGATGGCTTTTAATTACTTGTTTAATCTCTTAATTTGTGTATAATTATTGTAAATAATGTGTGTTACTGTAATAAGTGTGTACCGTAGTTAGTAAAGATAAAGAAATGCCAAAATATAGTACTTCTTCCAGTATGCATCACACACAAAGTAATGACAGCAGTGATCCAAAAAAAAGGCTTGACAGTTTGTTAGCCTTTTTAAAAACGGAAGTAGAACCTGAGGAAAGAATTAACTTAGCTATGGCTGGTTTTGATTTGAATGATTCTTCTTGTAAAGGGAATAAAGAAAACAGAGGAAAAATTTGTGCTACTGCTAGTTTGTTAACTACTAATGCACGTGCAGAGAAGTTGTGCACTTTCTGCAATGGAAAACATGAATCGATGAATTGCTTTAAAGCACGAAAAATGTCATATAATGAAAAAATAAAAATTTTAAAAGATAAAGGTTGTTGTTTTAGATGTTTAAAAGTTGGCCATAGAGCAGAAAAATGCCGATGTTTTGTGAAATGTACTATTTGTAACAGAACACATTTTGCTATTATGTGTACAGAATCAAACAAAAGTGTAAATAAGTCTACATCAAATAATCCGGAAAAGGAAATTAAAGAGCAGAATAAATCTGTGAATTTGGCAACCATATCCAAATCTCCGCAAGTTTTGCTGCAAACTTTGAAAGTTAATTTAAAATATAAGAACAGTATTTTAGTTGTGAGAGCACTGTATGATTCCGGATCTCAAAATCGTACGTTAGAAGAGAGATAGCATCTAAGTTAAATTTGAAACCTCTGCGTCAGCAACGTTTGTCTCATTCACTTTTTGGAGGTGGTAAGAGCAACAACGAACTTCATAATATATATAAAATTGAACTAGGAAGCTTAAATGGAAATTTTTACTGCAATTTTGATGTAGTTGATCAAGAAACTATTTGCAATGATGTTCCCTCTGTTTCGTGTGGCCCATGGATTGGTGAATTAAGATCTATGAATATACACATTTTTGATACAGAAGATAATTCGGGTCCAATTGATGTTCTCATTGGAGCAGATGTTGCTGGTAGACTTTTTACTGGAAAGAGAAAAGTTCTATCTAGTGGGCTAGTAGTTGTGGAATCCTATCTAGGATGGACACTTGTGGGGAAAACCAATTCACCTTCTGAAAAAGAAGATACTACTATGATGGTAATTTCCTTGTTTGTTAGAGAAGCAACTATTTCCGATCTTTTTAGTCTGGAAGTTTTAGGAATCAGGGATCCTGTCGAAATGAAGACCAAAAAAGAGAACAAGCATTTGACCAAGCTATATTTTGAAGAAACATTAAGAATTAATGAAGATGGAAGATATGAAATTGCTCTTCCATGGAAAAAAGATCGTCTTCCCCTACCCACCAATAAAGATGTAAAAAACCCGGGAATTTTGCTTCAGGGGAATAAACATGGGAATTTTCGGGTTTAAACCGGGAATTTTGGACACTTTAATGGGAAGAAACTAATATTCAGTGTTTAGATATCTAGATTTAATTTCACTTCTTTTAAGTGTACAAACAACTTGTTTCAATATCATTTTTATTCTATTTGCTTAAATAAAAGCGATATAAAAAAATTATGTGATTATTTTACATAAAATTGTAAAAAATTAAACATTTACGTTATTGACAATAATAAATGATGAAGTTCTGTCTGTCTATTTAAATAACAGTAGAAGTTTTTTCTTTTTTTTTAATGAATACCACAATAAAATATGGTATAAAAAATAATACAATGAAATTAAATTATGGTTAGAATACTTTAAAATTATTAAATTTTATTATAATTCATCGAACAAAATTTTACAATAGTTTATGAAATTTTGTTGTAATCAGTTAAAGAGCACGGGCAACAAAATCGAACATGAGTTCTTCGGTTATTAAGAATTAGAGCAATAATTTTTTAATGCATCAAATCAATACATAAAATATTCAATAGCTAATTAATAATTTGGCTGTTATTTCTTTCTTTCTTTATTTTTTGCATATTAAAATTGTTGAAATTTTAATTGAAATAATATTTTCCATTGTAATAGTATTGATTGTTTTAGTAAATGCAGAATATTTTGAAGCATTTTTCTTTTATATTTGAAATAAAATGTTAAAGATATACAACTGAAACATGATAAACTCCAATTACGATAAAAAAAAAAAAAAAAAAGTAGTAGTATATTTAACGCAGTGTGTATACAGTCAGAACTATGATATAAACATACTGCAATAACAGAAAATAAGTCTGTTAATTAATGAAATTTGAAACTTGCACTTTTTAAATTTATAGACGTTAAAAGCACTATTTAAAAATTGGAAGATCATAAAAAGCATCTAAATGTGAGATAACATTTTGAAATGCCTTAAAATATATCTAATCTCAGAAAAGAAAAAAAAAAAAAAAAGCTAAATTCGTAACTTTTGAAAACTTTCAAAATTCCCTTGTTTTGGAAATTTTCAAAATTCCCTTCCCAAAAAACCGGGTTTATTTCCTGGTTTAAACCCGGGTTTTTTCCCCGCTCACATCTCTACCCACCAATAAAGAACTAGCCATGAAAAGATTAATAACATCAACTAGAAAATTACATCAAGAAAATTTGTATATAGCTTATGATATTGTGTTTAAGGAATGGGCTTCATTAGGTATAATTGAAGATGACCCAATCGAATCATCATCTCACCCTTTTGAACACTACTTACCTCATAGACCTGTTGTGAAACAACATGGAACTACGAAAGTGCGTCCAGTTTTTGATGCATCTGCAAGACAAGTCGAATCACCATCATTGAATCAATGTTTAGAATCTGGACCTAATTTATTAGAATTAATCCCTGATCTTCTTCTTAGATTTAAGAGAACATAAATGTGGAATTGTTGCTGATATCGAAAAAGCATTTCTACAGATAAGTGTACGACCAGAAGATAGAAATTACCTTAAGTTTTTTTGGTGGAATGAAAAAGAAAATAACGATCCTAAGGTAATGCGGCATTCTCGTGTGGTGTTTGGTGTGAAAAGTAGCCCTTTTCTTTTAGGAGCTGTGTTAGAGCATCATTTGAAAAAATATTTGAATAATTCAAAATATAATCAAAAATATGTTGAGATTATTCTTCGAAGTTTTTATGTAGATGATCTAGTTACAATTTTAAATAACAAATCAGAAATACTACCATTTGTTGAACAGTCTCGTCATATTTTGACTGAAGGAAAATTCAATTTAAGAGGATGGAAGTATACAGGAGATGAAGATTCAGAACAGGTTACTTCTGTTTTAGGATTGCTTTGGAATCGCAGAGAAGACGAACTGAAGATCAATTTGGATTGGTTGAATACATACAGACTTGAAATTGTATCGAAGAGAGTAATTCTTTCTGTTACGCAAAGAGTTTTTGACCCAATTGGGTTTTTATGCCCTGTCCTCTTAGTTCCCAAGCTAATGTTACAAAAAATGTGGAAAGACAATATCCCGTGGGATAAGGAAGTTGAAGATAGTATGAGACGAGAATTTGTAAGATGGTTTGAAGGTTTGAATATCTTGAAGAATTTGACTATTGTTCGTTGTTTTTTTCCTGATGTAACTAGTCAATATAGTATTAGCATTCATACGTTTTGCGATGCTAGTCAATTTGCTTACGCAGCAACTGTTTTCATTCGCATCGAATATGCTGATGTTTATGTAACTCTTTTGGCAGCGAAATGAAGGGTTGCCCCAGTTAAACCCATCACTATTCCTCGTCTCGAATTACTAGCTGCAACGGTGGGAGCTCGATTATTTAAATCCGTACTCAGTGCACTCCAGTGGGAAGGTATATATTGAACAACATTTCTGGACAGATTCAACTACTGTATTGAGCTGGATTCAGCGTGAAGAAAATTGGGCTGTTTTTGTCAATAATAGAATACAAGAGATCAGAAAATTAACTGATTCTACCCTTTGGAAACATCTTCCTGGAGCTCAAAATCCAGCCGACTTGCCTTCAAGGGGGTGCTCTGCCCTACAACTCTCAGACAGTAAATGGTGGGAGGGACCTACTTGGCTTCAAGAAACTAAAGATAAATGGCCTGTCACCAAACCCGTTTTCGATGAACAAGCTATTCTAAAAGAAAGAAGAAAAACGAGCCCAACGTCCAATAGCATGCCTATCATTTGTTTTTTGAATCAAACTGAAAATGATAAATTCAGCAATAAAAAACATGAAGAAGAAGAGTATTTGAATAGAAATAGTTCAGGTTGGTACTATTTTTATTTTTCGAGTGATAATTCAAAATGCACTGACTGGCTTTTAGGTTTAATTATTGAATTGTTACCTGGGAAAGATTCTGTTACTCGACTAGTACGTGTGCGCACATTTAAAGGTGAATTATTACGGCCAATACAAAGAATTTTCCCACTTGAAGTTTCCTCATCTTGGTTCAAAGATCGCTGTAGGGAAACAAAACATAAAATTGTGAACAATGAAGGTTTTTGTAGAACTCAAAACAATGAGACAGCATCTGTTACTTTAAAAACTAGAAGAGGGAGATTGGTTAAACCTCCTCTAAAATTGGACTTCTAAAACTTTATTTATCTTCTGAACTTTAAAATTGTTGTGAAAGTCCTTGAAATATCAAGTAGAAATGTGTTGTTTTATTGTATTTTGAAATTTTCATTTTATTATTTGTTTTGTTATATAGTTAAGTTGCCTTCCGCCAACTTAAGGTGGGAGGATGTCAAGGCCATGGTGCTTTTTACAATTTCATTTATTTACTTTTGAGTGGCAACAGAGTTTTTTTTGTTTTTTAGTTTTGTGTTCGAATGTAAAAATTATCCGATGCTAAAAGTTTGAATTCTGTGATGTTTTTCCCTTTTGAATAAACCTTTTTTTCTGATTTTGCATTTACAGTCCTTTGATATGCGGATAGCATAATAGATATTCTTTATCAAAAAAGTAATAACGTAAAATTTTGTATTAGTTAAACCAAGCAATGTTAAATATTTAAGATTTCACACCATACCGCTATTTCAGCGTTACAGTTTGTTATATTAATTTGTACACTTGAACACGAATGTGTTTGGCAAAATTTATTTTCAAACATAATAAAAATTAGTTTTATTTCTTAGAAAATAGCTGTGAATGTTATGATTTTGTGAATTTAAAAGTAGTAGAAAAAGTAAAGGAAAGAAAACTGCACATACGCTTTCGTTTGGCAACTTTATTATTGTTTACAAACTTGATTGTCAAAAGCAATTTATTTTAAGAAGCAAATGCTAAATATTAAGAAAATAAACTTTGAAAATATACATAAAATAAAAACATTTTTTCATTTTAAAGCATTTTGTACTATTTAAACCAAGCAACATCAAATATTTAATGATTTCATACTGCTATTTCAGAATTACAGTTTGTCATTTTAATTTGTACCTGAATATGAATATGTTTGGCAAAGCATATTTTTAAACATTATAAAAATTATTTTTTATTTCTTAGAAGAATAGCTGTGAATGTTTTGAGGATAATTTTGTGAATTCAATAACAATAGAGAATTAAGAAAAAGAAAACTTCCCATACTAACCTGCTACTAACTACTCGCGAAATAGGAAAACAATTTTCGATCAAAGATGCTATTCATGTAGACTTAACACATGTAGTTCCCCTCTGTTGACACTAGTGGTGCTACTATATTTCCGGTTCGCGTTTTAGCTTCACTGTCCTATCTGTATGATAATCTGTGTGCCAGACTTGTGGATTTCTCCCCATTTTGGGGAGGTTTGAAGCTTCAGGGGAAATATTTGGGGACAGAGATTTAGTGGGGAACAGTTTGGGGAAAAGAAAAATTTTGGAGAAATACACGGGGGTTTTCTTTAAAATTAATAAAAGATGACATTTTCCTAAAATTCAATATAAAAAAAAAAAAAAAAAAAAAAAAAAAAGGACAATTCTGGAGGCTATTTGTATTTCAGAAATGGAAAAGCAAATTTTTCATCTTTTTGATTATAAATTTTTTTTTCCCTCCACTTGTAATCTCTGATTCCAGGAATTATTTGGTTTATATGTGTTGTAGCAAGTATAGTGAATGCTAAATACTTATTGATTACTGCTTCGCTTGAAAAATCAAACTTATAGTAAGCTGGAATAGCATAAATTTGGATGCTTTGTCTTAGCTAGCTTGAATTAAACTTGCAGGGATGGAATATTCAGTTTGACGAAAGCTCTTTAAGTTACCTGGGTATACCTTGTTTTTCATGTATTAAAAAAAAAAAAAAAAAAAACTGTTTTTATATATAATTATGGGTTAAGTACAAATTATTAGACATGAGGAATCTCAGAAAGTTAGATAAATAGACAAAAGTTACACAAATTTAAAAATTTCCGAAAACTAGCGTATTGAAATTTATTTTTGTAAATGGGGATTTTTTTCCATAAAGAGCTTCATTTGGGAAAAATGTGAGCTTAAATTTATTAAATATTTTTTAACATTTTCCAAAAAATTTACATTTTTAGTATAAATTGAGTTCGGGATTTTTTTTCGAAAAAACCCTTGTTTTGGGGAAAATTGAGAACTGTTTGGAGAAATTCCCTTTGGACCATCTGTCAACACTGTGTCACAACTCGATCACAGGTTTAAAGCCGGTTTCCACATGAGTTGGAGCTTCCAGGTCCAAAAAACCATTAATCACGCTCCGCACACAAAGAGCCAAATGTCTTGTCATCAGTTGTAACCTTTTTTTATCAGATTGCGCAGTTACTTCAAAGGAAAGCATGCAAAATTGACAAAGATATCGGCCTCTGGCCCCTCAATTATCTCAGCTGGGGGTTAGAACCAGGACTTCCAACGCCATTCGAGGGTTTTGAGCCCGGCTGACCACATCAAAGGATTCTGAATAGAAGCCGTCGAAAGAGCCGTAGTGGAAACTTGACTTTACTGATTACTATCGCCTCTAAAAACATAGCCGCTGTTGTCCATGTCCAGTGTTATCGAAGAAAGTAATATAGTCACAGACAAGGATATATTTGTCTGTGGTAATAATCATTCATGAAATAATAATACATAATCCGAAACAAATAATTTATTATAATATTTCATTAATCTACAATATGAATTAAATACTATCCAAAATAGCGAAGCTTTTCTTTGCTCGGAAATGATACTTAAAGCTCTCATTGGAAGATAAATGTAAGTGTAAAATATGTTATGTTATGGTTTTGTATATTCATGTAAGTAAGATTAAATGTTCAACATTGAAATATTATTATGGATTATGCAGAAAATTATAATTGTAACATTTGTATATTTTATAAATGTTAGGCTTATTTAATGTAAATTGAACGTAATACATGTAATTGTTTATTTATAATACAGAATAATATGTTCTATTATTTAATGAGATGACTATACTATTCGTTAAAACTTTACAATCTGGTATAATATCATTTGGATAAATATTCTTCTCATTGTAAATAAAAACCCGATTAGTCAATTATTTATTCTATTATCTATTTATTCTGTGTAGGCGAAAAAAAAAATAATAATAATATGACAGCAATATTTCGTAAAACTTTATAATTCGGTGTAGTAAACCATAAATATTCTTTTTATTGTAAATAACAGCTACTACATTTGATTGTAAAAGCCTGATTAGTCAATAATTTATTTTATTTTATATAAAACTCTATAGCTGAAAATATACAACTTTATTGTTAGTGTTGAAAATGAGTTTTGGAGAATAAAAATATTTTACTGTCAAGTAACTATAACCAATAGCAATAACCAATTAGCCTTGAATTAAAGCATTGTAGCCTGAAAGAGAAACATTAATAGCATTTTTAATAGCAAAATTTTAAATTTAAAGCTTACTAACAGCTAATATTGAATTTAAATATAATGAAATAGCTGCAGCTATTAATTATACATATGCATTATTGTTTGGTAAAATATTTTTATTTTTCAACACCCAATTACAGCACTAATACTAATAGAGAAAGAATGTGGCTTGTACTTTTTCAACTATAAATATATATCATAAATAAAAAAAATTGACTAATCAGACAGTTAAGTTAAATGTGGTAGCAGTTATTTACAATAAGAATAATTAAACAACTTTGTTGACGCATGCGCGCCACCCCGTCGCGGATCACCGGGCAGAAGGCTATGAGAAGCCAAGTACAATGGACGTGGGCAAAGAACTTTAAATTTATTGACGCCCACAATTATTATTTTATGTGCTACCTATTATTTCTTCGTTGTATATAGTGTAAATACTTGATGTATGTGATCGTACAAATTAAAAATATTAAAACAACGAAGATGGTCCGTCGAAAATTAATTATTTGTAGTTGAGTTCCTACAAAAAGTGGCTCCGTCGAGAAAGGAGCTTGTAATCAGCGACTCATGGATAAAAATAATAAATTGAAATCTTCCTTGAAAGGGAAGATAACTAGAATTGAAAACTATGTAGAAGGCACGAATGCCGAAAATTACGATATAGATATAGTGGAATTAAAAGTGAAATTAAAGAACATAGAACTGCTACAAACAAAAATCGATGAATTACGACAAAAATACTACGAAATTCAAGACTTGAAAGATGCTGAACAAGCAACCATAGATGACGACCTTGACTCATGTGAAGAACGTCTGGAAAAATTAGAGGTAAGAATTAATACTCTTATTAATTCTTATAAGAAATTTGATTCTCATAAAAAAATAAATGCGACTGAAAATGCATCTCAAGATAACTTTGAAATTAAAACTCAAATTCCTCCTTTAGTATTACCTGAATTTTTAGGAAAATATGAGGAATTCAGTTCTTTTAAAGAACAATTTGATGATTTAATAACCAATAATGTTCATATTAATCAGTCGCAGAAATTATATTATCTTAGATCTTGTCTCAAATATGACGCTAAAAATCTAGTTAGTAATTTTGATACATTTGAATCATTATATAATGCATTAGAAAATCGCTATGATAACGAGCGATTAATTGTTGATATTCATGTACAAAATATTCTGAATTTTGAGAAAATTCAAACTGAAAATCCCAAAGAGATAAGAAACATGATTGATTGTATACAGAAAAATCTGCGTGCCTTGAAAGTTCTTAAATATGAGCAAAATAAATTATCAGATGTTTTCATTGTAAATATTCTCGTAGCAAAGTTAGACAGAGAATCTAGAAAGAATTTTGAGTTATCCCATAAATCAAAAAATGTTCCCACCTTTGAAGAATTTATCAAATTTTTGGAACAACGAGAATCAGTTTTATTATCTATTAATAGAACGAATATGACTAGCGGAAATAAAAATACTAACAAAAACTTTCCGGCTATTAACAAATCTAAAACTCTTTTAATGCATGAAAATAAAAACAAAAATTGTGTTGTTTGTAAAAATACTTATCACCCTATTTATAAATGTGATGCATTTTTGAAATTAAACATTAACGAAAGATTAAGTATAATACGCCTTCACAAGCTTTGTGAGGTTTGTTTTAGGCAAAACCATAAGAAAAATGATTGCTTATCAAAATTCAAATGCACCTGCGGAATGAAGCACAACAGATTATTATGTTTTTCTTCTGGCGCCAAAACCCCGGTTCCAGACTCAGATGAAATAAATTCATCCAAATTACCAGATATAGACAAACGGATTGCGCAATTAAATGCTTCCGTTTTGAGTAATAATAGCAGATATTTAAAAGAAAATAGAAAAAGTATTCTGTTTTCGACAGCTTATATTTATGTTCAATGCGAAAACAAAAAAAGAATAAAAATAAGATGCGTTCTGGATTCCGCTTCAAATGTGTGCGTATTAACTGAAAAGATGAGTGAATGTTTAGGAATTAAAAGAGAAAAAATAAAAACTCCAGTTTCAGGTTTGAATGGATTGACCCAAAATATTAAGTGGAAATTAGATACCTTTATTTCAAATGAAGATTGTTCTTTTAGTGAACCAGTAGAATTTTTGATTGTAGATAAAATAACTGGGCTTACACCATGCAATAAATTAAACATTTCAGACATAAAAATTCCAGAATTTTTGAAATTGAGTGACGAGACATTTTTTGAACCGAATGAAATAGAAGCGTTAATCAGTGCAGATATATTATTCAAAGTTTTAAAGGATAATACTTATAAAATAAATGACGATTTGTTTTTTAAGGAAACCGAATTTGGATGGCTAGCGTGTGGAAAGGTTGAAGAAACAGAACTGAATAATTCGAAACAGTGTTTCGTTTTGTCAGACGATTCCCTTAGTAGCACTCTTAAACTCTTTTTCGATCTAGAGAGCATTGGAATAAGAGACGATCCAATTCAAAAAGAAAGTGATAAAGCTATAGAAATTTTTAATGAAACGATTCAGTTTAAAAACAAACGCTACGTTGTACACTTGCCCTTTAGAAGACCCTACAATGAACTTTCCGATAATTACACGTTAGCGAAACAACGATTTTTAAGTTTATGGAGACGTTTTAAATATGATAGAGAATTATATGAACAGTATAGAGAGATTATTCGTGATTACGTAAATCAAAAAATAATAGAAATAGTTGAACCCAGTACAGCAGAAAATAATTTAAACAAACCTATTTATTATTTGCCACATCAGGCAGTAAGAAAGGAAGGTCGCTTAACATCCAAAACAAGAATCGTATTTGATGCAGGGAGTCATCAAAATAATCAGCTGTCACTGAATGATTGCCTATGGCAGGGGATAAATTTAAATCCGAATCTTTTGGATGCTTTAATTAATTTTAGATTAAACAAAATAGCATTTTGTTCTGATATTAAACAAGCCTTTCTACAAATCTGTCTCGCTGATGAACATAAAGACGCTGTTCGTTTTTTCTGGAGTGATGAAGAACCGCATGCACACAAAAAACCCAAATTACAGATTTATCGTTTCAATCGAGTTAATTTTGGGGTGTGTTCAAGTCCATTCTTACTCGCTGCTACTATTAGACATCACATTGAGAAGTATAGAGAAGAATTTCCCGCTACTGTTCGACTTTTAGATAAATGTTTTTACGTAGACGACTTAATTTCTGGAGGTAATGATTTTAACGAAGCACTTGAATTATCACGAAGTGCAAAATATATTATGGAAGCCGCAGGAATGTCCCTTAGAAAATGGATAAGTAACGATACCGAATTAACAGAGCAGTGGAAAAGCGAAAAATTTGATACATACCCTGTAGAATCTACCATCAGCTTAGGTATAAATCAGACAAAGATCTTGGGACTATCTTGGGATACTAATAAAGATAATTTGATTGTAGATATCAAGAGTTTGTTGAACTTTATATCCATAAATAAAATTACAAAACGTACCATTCTTCAAGCCGTAGGGAGAATTTTCGACCCCTTAGGGTTAATTTCTCCATTCACTGTCAGGGCAAAAATTATCATTCAAGATATCTGGACAACTAAAACCAAATGGGATGAATCATTATCACCAAATATCGAAAAAGAGTGGATGAAATGGTGTTCGGAATTACCCTTGTTAAAAGAGCTTGAAGTCCCTAGATTCGTCCTTGATGCCACTTCCCCAGAAGATGTAGTTGAATTACATAGTTTTTGCGATGCTAGCAAAAAGCATATGGCGCTGCCATTTATGTACGAACAAAATCAAAAAATGGTATTTCAGTAAAACTTTTGACTTCCAAGAGCCGTGTAGCTCCCCTCAGCGGTGTTACACTACCTCGCCTTGAATTATTGGGTGCCCTGGTCGCAGCTCGTCTGATCACCAAAGTGAAAAATACTGTAAACCTTAAAAGACCTTCTGTTGAATATCACTGGACTGATTCGCAGATAGTGCTTTTCTGGATAAAGGGTACTAAAACCCGATGGAAGCAGTTTGTCGCCAACCGGGTTCAAGAAATTGCCAGCCTGACAAACCCTAACTCTTGGTTCCATTGTGCAAGTAAAGAAAATCCTGCTGACCTGTTGTCCCGAGGGATGACTGCTGAAAGCCTAACAACCAGCGCCACATGGTGGACAGGTGCTGAATTTCTGAAAGATCCTGAATTTCCGAAAAACAAACAATCTTTTATTGACTTTTCAGAACTAAATGAGGAAGACTACACTCCTGAATTAAAATCTGAAAATGCAGTGACTCTAAATTTGAAAAAGGACTTTACTATTTTGAACTATCTGATAAATCGTAATAATAGATTTTTAAAAATATTACGTATATGTAGTTTTCTTTTCAGGTTTCTTCACAATCTAAGAAATCCTTTAGAAAAGAAGAAAGGACCGCTGATGCCTGAAGAGCTGACAAAGGCAGAAGACTTCCTACTGAAACAGCTGCAGGAGGAGGAATTTAATACTGAAATATCTGCCTTGAAAAGTGGCGGTAATGTATCACATAAGAGTAAAATTTTTAATTTATCCCCATTTTTGGATGACAATGGTTTAATAAGGGTAGGGGGGAGACTGCAAAATTCGCAGTTATCTTATTCGATTAAGCATCCTTATGTACTTCCTTCAAAAAATAAATTAACGGAATTAATTGTAAAATATTATCATGAAAAATATTTTCATATTGGTCCCCAACATCTTCTGTTTCAGGTTAGGCAAAAATATTGGCCCATTCATGGGAGAAATCTTTGTAAAAAAATTGTGCACAGATGTTTAGTCTGTTTTAAAGCAAATCCGAAAGTATGTGTACAAAAAATGGGAAACTTGCCAAAACAAAGAATAACACCAGATAAAACATTTAATTCAACTGAGGTAGATTTGTCTGGACCCTTTTTAATCAAAAATAAATATGGAAGGAAAGGTCCAGAAATCAAAATTTATGTTTGTATTTTCATTTGTCTAGTAACAAAGGCTATACATCTTGAACTTATTAGTGATTTAACTTCACAAGCTCTGATAGCTGCGTTAAAAAGATTTATTTCGAGAAGGGGCAAGTGTCATAAAATATTTTCGGATAATGGGACCAATATGGTAGGCGCCAACAGGGAACTAAATGCCTTGTATAAATTGGTAAGAGATAAGGAAGAATCCTTATTCAATTTTTTTGCAGAGGAAAAAATAGAATGGGTTTTTATTCCTCCAAGGAGTCCAAATTGGGGTGGTCTATGGGAAGCAAATATCAAAGCGTTTAAATACCATTTTAAACGCATAGCGGGTAATTCAAAATTTACATTTGAAGAAATGCTTACACTTGTTACTCAAGTGGAAGCGATCTTGAACTCGAGACCACTGACTCCGCTAACTTCAAGTATTGAAGATTTAGAGGTTTTAACTCCAGCCCATTTTCTTATTGGAAGGCCAATAACGGCTGTTGTTGAACCCTCTTTAATCAATATTGAAAAAAAATCGCCTAAATGCTTGGCAAAATATTACGAAGTCAGTTCAGGCAATCTGGAAAAGATGGAGTCTTTCTTACTTGAATAACTTACAACAGCGCAGAAAATGGATAATTGATAAAGAAAATTTAAAAATCGGAGACATGGTTTTAGTCAGGGAAGAAAATCTTCCACCATGCAAGTGGTTTTTAGGGCGTGTAATAAAGCTATATCCTGGTCAGGATAATAAAGTTAGATTGGTAGATATAAAAACTACCAAAGGGATTTACAAAAGATCCATCTCCAGATTGTGTGTGCTGCCTATCGAGGAGTAAAAATGAATATGAACATTTATTATATTAATTTACTGTTTTATATATATTACTCTAAATTTGTTAGTTAATTATGAAAATTTCTGTTTATTATAATCAGTTAATCTTTTTTCTAATTCTATGTGTTGTGCGAAATATTGATATTATGTTACATTCATTTATTTGTTATTATTTTATCTATTTATGTTATGTGAAATTGTAAATTTGAAGTTTTGCAAAAAAAAAAATATTGTAAGTTCTTGCATGACAACATAGCAAGGCCGGGCGGGATGTTGACGCATGCGCGCCACCCCGTCGCGGATCACCGGGCAGAAGGCTATGAGAAGCCAAGTACAATGGACGTGGGCAAAGAACTTTAAATTTATTGACGCCCACAATTATTATTTTATGTGCTACCTATTATTTCTTCGTTGTATATAGTGTAAATACTTGATGTATGTGATCGTACAAATTAAAAATATTAAAACAACGAAGATGGTCCGTCGAAAATTAATTATTTGTAGTTGAGTTCCTACAAAAAGATAAATAAAAAAAATTGACTAATCAGACAGTTAAGTTAAATGTGGTAGCAGTTATTTACAATAAGAATAATTAAACAACTTGATAATATATATATATATATGAAAATGATGATTTTTAAGATTTTTTGTGCAGTTACCAACTAATGATAGAAATGTTCCTTCTGTTTAAAAAAAAAAAAATCAAGTCATCTTTTAAATATGTGTGCTATAAGTTTTAATTTGATGTTCAAAATTGGGAATGTTGGCTTGTAAAAAGGTTAAATAAGCCTAAAATTCATAAACTATATAAATGTTACAATTATAATTTTCTGCGTAATCCATAATATTACAAAAAAGTGAACATACAAAACCATTGTATCTATATTTTAATACTTGACATATATCTTCAAATGAGAGCTTTTAGTATCTTTTCCAAAAAACAAAAAAACCGCACCACAAAACTGACGTTAAAAAGCAATTATATACAAAACTTTGAATAAACACCATAAAACGCTTTCATTCACAAAAATTGTTTTGGGTTGAAAGAAAACAGGATCTTTTGTCAAGTGAACAAAGTAGGCATGAGTGCTCCAAACAAACACTCATCCCTACTTTATTCGCCTGACGAAGGGTCATGTTTTGTTAATATGATTATTATCATTTTTTTACCTTGAATTCTGTTTTCACCTTCAGAAAATTCAGAACCATACTACTACTAGTTTTCACAATTTCTAACATTTTATTCAGCCTAAAAATACATTTAAATATTTTTTTGTTTTTAAACTCAAAAGTGAAACATTAATCTTTTAAAAAGTAATACTAATTGAACGGTTATATATTTTCACAGCATGAATACATAATTAAAAAATGCATTAAGCAATGAGTAATTATAGAAACAAATTTCCCCATAGAATAACATGAGTTTGGCTACTGGTCAGCAACAGACTTTCTGATTACCAACTCCGCATTTCCTACATAATATCCATTAGCATGTAAGGATATATTTTTTATACCAACTATGTGAAAAACGACAGAACTGAGAATTTAACTCGGGTACTTAAATAGATGTTATATGGGAAATGCTGAGCTGGTATCTGACAGGGTAGCTCAGCGATACACAATAAGCGGAGTGCTCAATTTCAGTTCCCAGCTGAAGCAGCAGCAGGAAACAGTTGTTGCCTGATTACCGATTTATAGATGTTCCGAAAATGAATCAAAATAGTTGATCAATCATAACATTAAAAAAAAAAAATACTTTTTTAAAATGCATACTACGCTAATACAGCTGAACCTTGTTAACATGAATCTCGAGAGGAAAAAAAAAATGTTCATGCTATCAGTAACCAATCTTCATTTTTTTGGGGATAGTGGAAACAGTTCATGTTAATAAGGTTTGACTGTATATACCTAATGCATCGAAACCATAATTAAAATAACATTTGAAATACGTTAAAATTTTACTTATATACAATCTCTTTTTACTTCCTTATACAATGTATAAGAAAGTATTGTAATCCTGATTTGCGAAATGGATTTTATCTCACACAAGCGAGCTTTGCCCGCTAGCGGGTCAGTATTTTTAAATGAATCACTATAATTAATGAATTCTCAAAATTGCATCTTACCACTCCTTAACATTACCCTTAAGAAAAAAAAAAAAAAATCGTGATCGGGTAAAAACTCACACCGGGTCCCCACTGCCTTCGGCTGCGTAGACCCGTGCGCTGCGTGCACATATTCCTTCACCATTCTTATGATTTCTCAAAATTCCATGTTATTACTCATAAACTTTCATTCTTAAGAAAAGGAATTTAAAAAAAATCATTTAGCATCGGGTAAAAACTCACACCGGGTCCCCACTGCCTTCGGCAGCACGCGCACGTGTTTAGATATACGTGCGCTGCGCGCATATATTCTTTCTCAAGTCAAACTTTTATTCTTAAGGAAAGAAAATGAAAAAAATCCTTTATCATCGGGTAAAAAGTCGTACCAGGTCCGCACTGCCTTCGGCAGCACAGATTAGGGGATACGTGCGCTGCGCAAATGGGTCCCAATTTTTGCCTGAATCGACCCCTGGTCAACTGTAATATTGACATAGGAAAAATTGTAAAAGCTTTCTTTTTTTTTATTATGGGTTTAAGTTTATAAATTTTAATATTCATTAGTAATGAAGCCTATAACTAAACAAACCACTTTAAAAAAACATTGCCCGCTTGTTCTACCTAATTAGGATTTTGTTTGTTTTATAATTAGTTCATTCAAACTTTGAATTGAATGGTATAGGGTTTGAACCCAGGTTGTGCTCAATGGCCTAGCCATTCACAATTCTCAATGCAGTCTTCTGAAACTTACACAATTTGAGCTAGAATCCCTTAAAAAAGGTCATCATTAAAGGTCCAGTGGCAGAAACACGGTGACATAGTCGCGGACACAGAAACACGGCTTTCGGACAGTTTTTGTCTGCACTGATAAAAAAATTTGTCCGCAACTTTCGGATAATAATTCACTTATAAAAATTTCTGTATCAAACTAAAACTAATACTTTTATTATTTATATTGTGTTGTGTCAAACATTGCTATAAAATATTTAATTGAATGAGATGAATTGAATGAATACGCACACAATTATATATACTATATTGTTCTGTAGTAAAATTGTATTCGTGTATTGTTGCATGAGATCACCACTGATGTTACCCCCCCCCCCCTTATTAGTTTTCAGGCTTTTTGAGTGTAAGCCATTTTTTCCCCTAATTACATGCAAATTTTGCAGACACATTATGAAATTTTAAAAGCCTGTCGCAGACAGCTACAAAACTTTCTGCCACTGAGATTAAAGGTACCTCACTCAGACCCATAGCATTATTAACACGTTCATCGCCCAGCATGATTCAGCTGAGTTTCTCACTGGGCACAAATCCGACCGTCGGAGATGACATGTACCAGAGAGCCACAAATAAAAAAAGAAAAAAAGGAAAATTTCAGAAACTTTTTTTTATCACATGGTTATCCTCAGAAAACGCTATCCCCGACAATAATAGAAGTAAAACAAGAAAGTGTCCCACCCTTCATAGATTTGTAAGAATCAGAAAAGCGAGCCTATAAGAAGCATGTACGTGTGCGCTCTATGTTACCAGAAGAGGAAGCAAACTGCCAAATGCCAAGAAGCAAAGAAAAATGTAAAAGAAAACACTATATATGTGACCCATTGTTTCTATTGTCCAGAATCACCTCAAATGTGCTTAGAGTGTTTTAACGAACACCATGTGATATAGTATAATGTAATATGTTTTTCTAAATATAAATTAACTAGCAGGCTTTGCCCGTTTCGCTGAGCACTATACTTAAATGAGTTGTCAAAATTCCATTTTATTATTAATAACCTAAGTAAAAAAGTAAGTTAACCTAAGTATGTTTCCTCTGTATTCCGTAGAGGTTTTTTCCGCTCGCAACGTGGGGATTCCGGGTCCACACTGCCTACGGCAGCAACTTACCCGCTTCTTACTTCCCGTTCCCCAGTGGCTAAGTTAGAAGTTTTGCGAAATCTCACCATACATAATGCGTACACCTATTCAACATCCACACACCAAAACTCACCATTCTAAGATAATGTAAAGCGAATTCAAACCGAATAACGTGCTTTTACACGTGTTTATTACACACACACACCCCGACCCCAAGGGGGTAAGTGGGTAATTTTCGTAAAATCTCGCTAGAATAAGTGTCGAATACATATAAACAGTTTGCGGACCAAATTTCCTGATCGTAGATCCCATAGATTTCCCAAAACAAATTTAGTGCTAAAAGGGGTTTCTTGAATTTGCAACTCCCCCCCCCCCTCAAAAAAAAAAAAAAAAAAAAAAAAAAAAATTGAAAATAATAAAAAATGAAAATGTGTTTTTGAAAATATTCTAAAGAAGACACATGGCTGTTACTTTTGTGGCTGTTACTTACACGTGTCAATACTTTTGTAACAACTTTAGTAGAGCTCTACTAAAAAATCGGAATTTCTGAAATTTCCAGCTCGAAAAACAATTTTTCCCCTCTCTCCTTTAAGAATCAGGAATTCTAAAATCGTACATAATACTTTATTTATACTCAAGTCTAGTCTCATCATGTGCAATTTCTTCACCGTGAAGTAATTTAGGGCCGAGTTATGCTTACAAACTTTTTTTTTTTTTTTTGCTTCCTGTCCCCCTGGAGGAAAGGGGTATTTCGATAAATCTCATTTCTTTAGGTGTCGGATGCATATAAACAATCCAAGAACCAAGCTTCGTAACCGCAGCTCTTATAAATTTCCTAGGACAAATTCAGCGCTAAAAAGGGTGTCTCGAATTTGCCCTTTGTAACACATCCCCCCCCCCCCTTTCCCAAAGAAAAAAAATGGCAGATCACAAAAAATCAAAAATGTGTTTTAGGAAATATCCTAAGAAAGTCGCATAGCCTTTTTTCAACATATATTTGTTCCATTTTTGGTAGAGTTCTACGCAATTCAGGAATTTTCTAAGTAATCAGCCAAAAATCAATTTTCCCCCTTCCTTCCCTTAAAAATCAAAAATTCCTAAATTGCAGATAATGTTTTATTTATACTCATGTCTAGTCTCTCCATGTGGAATTTCTTTATTGTAATTGGGAGCCGAGTTATGCTTACAAACATGTTTTTGTCTTTTGCCCCCGCAGGTGGAACGGGGGGGGGGAGAATTCCGGAGAAGTTGATAGATATAATTTTAAGTTGGGTAAAGACCTAAATTCTTGCCACGCGCCGTTGAATTCCGTCCAGCTGTTCTCAAGTGACACCCGTACAAACGTGTTTTTGTCTTTTGCCGCCCAGGGGGGGGGGGACGTGGGGGAATTTCTGCAAAGCTGATAGATATAATTTTAAGTTGGGTAAAGACCTAAATTCCTGATAAGCGCTGTTGAATTCTATCCAGCTGTTCTCAAGTGATACCCGGACAAACGTGATTTTGACTTTTCCCTGTCAGGGGGGAATTTCAGAAAAGTTGATAGATATAATTTTAAGTTGGGTGAAGAACTAAATTCCTGCCAAGTGCCGTTGAATTCCGTCCAGCCATTCTTGCGTGATGCCCGGACAAAAAAAGCGACATACAGACACGATGACACACACTCATACACACAGGCAAAATTTTCTGAAGTAATTTTTGGCTTTCATGGTGTGTATATCGCAAAATTTTTAGATTCTAACAAATTTACAGACAAAAGTCTGATTTTATTAATATAGATAAAAAGTACAGCATAATGTGTATATTTTTAGTATTTTTATGTTGTATATTCTTTAATTATATTTCAGTGCGTATTCCATTAAATTCCTTTTAAAAATCCTATTACTGCATTAGTAGTCGCATATTGGTTTATTTGCCGCCCATTGATTATAAATTTCCCCCAACAGATCACCACTTAAAAATAAAGTATGAAATTTCTGTGTAACTAACCTTGAGTGGATGTTCTCTAACATAATCTATTTTCAAGTCTGTCTTGATATTTTTTGAGCAGTTAAAAACATTTTACTTCTCAAATCGGTATTTGACCGTGACACGACTATTAATGTTGATTATTTTTTTCTCCACTTCTAGTTTTTCAGAAAGGTTAGAGGTTTGCGGGAAAAGTTTTGCGTGAATTAAAGGCAGCTCATCTTTCTCTACTGGCTTTCTTTCAGCTTTCCCCTAATACTAAACAAAAGCGAGGAATAGACCGACATGTGACTACTAGCGTTATAAAAAATGACGCGTCTACTCTCATGCAGTGGCGTCACCAGAAAAAATTCCAAGGGGGGCACAACCTGAAAAAATATTTTTTTTTTAAATAAAATTCTGATAGCATAGTTTTAAAGGTAAAGAAAAAAATGCTAATTAGAATTTTCCAGGGGGAGGCAAGTGCCCCCCTTGCCTGATTGTCCTGACACCCATGCTCTTGTGTTAACTTGAACAATAAGAGCGTCACCCATATTTGGGTGGTGCAGTGCCCACGAAAGCATATCCGTCACCCATATCTGGATGACAGGGAGACGAACGTGTTAAATTTTATTAACTCAAATACCTCCACATTACCCTATTTACACTTACAAACAAAATTTACTGCTGTCTGCATCCAAATCTTTACTATATAACTAATGACGTAATAATCATAATGAAAATGGATATTTGCCTATAATAATGAATGATAGTAAAGTACCACTTTATAAAGTCGCCAAAAAAGATACTACCAACACCAAATGGAATATCCTTACTGGTAACTTTTTACCGCCACATTTTTAAAACAAGCTGCATTCATTTCTTATTAGTCACATCTTTTTCCTAATACATCAAAAATGAATGAGAAACGACAATCAATAAAAAATTAGGATTTGCATGAACAGAGGAAGAATCTGTCAGTTTAGTTCAAGCAAAAGACATTTAGCCTAAAATTACTTCTTGTGCAAAAAAATTCTTAGAACTAACATTTATTAAAAATTTTTTATATGTAAACTGTGTGTTGTCATCAATAAATTTTGCTTGGCGAGATTTGCAGCATTATTAATATTTTTGTTTGGTGAGATTTTTCACCAGCGAAATGGAAAAGTACCGATAATAATAAACCTTAATTTTTTTTTAAAAATAATTAAGCAATATATCATTTGTCCCTAGTCATTAAATAATATGAAAGAGCCTGGCAGTTTGTCCAAAATTAAATCAATTTACAAAAGCTTTATAAGCTTTTAATTGTTGAAAATTACCTACTAAACAATTAAAATAAATGCTAGTTTTCATGTACTATGCAAATATAATAACTTTAGAATTATTTTTTAAATAAATGCTTAAAATATGGATTAAATGTTAGATTAGTTGATGAGTATACATAACGTTTCTGAAGCTAAAAATATAAAAGATACAAATACATTAATATTTCTAAACTAAGTTTAAAAAAGCTGTATGTAAACAATCTATAAGAAAAAAAGTTCAACTATTTTTTTTTTTAAACAAAAACTGCATTAAACTTCATATATAAGTGTGAATATCCTTTTATTTTATCTCCCTCTGATAATCCGCGTTTGTAATGATCGATAGATGGCGCTTTTTCAGCTCTTGTTGTTAGTAAACATTACAGCCACGTGTATCTATTATTGTTCTTTTAGTTATTCTACTTAATATTCGTACTATAATTTCTCCGCCATTACATCATGGAAAATTGATTGCTTTTGGAAAAAATATTTCAGTTTATTCAAAGTTCGATCGAAAGCAGATATTTAACTGAAGCTGAACAAATATTAGTTTCAAATCATCTGATTAATTCTTTACTTCCATTAGCCGAAGCAACTGAAATTTTAAATTTGTCATTTGGAAATAAATGGAAGCTTAATTCTGGATTTCTTGGTCCTTTGGAGTTACACTGGAGCACACAACAGTATGTGTTACCTTTTTTACCGGATTTATTAATTTTTATTCAATAAATATATGTGAAACTAAACATCGGCTAGCAATGGCGGCTTGATGGAATTCGAATTAAAGCATGTTTATTGTAATTTCCCCTTAGCCCACCAGAGGGCGAGCATTAATTACAATCGCGGATACACAGGGAGAGACATTTCCAGGAAAACAATTACATTTAAACTCTGTCGTGGCCGCAAAGTCCTCCATGTTCCCATAAAAAATTATACCTCTGGGGGTTATCGAAGCGGGAGAGCCATCTGGCAACACTGCCGATAGTTAAAAAGACTTTACGCATCTGGCAACAAAAAACGTTTAGTGTTTTCTAGGTAGCGAATAAGAAACCAGAGCGTGTTGGTTAGAATAATAAGACTTCACATTTATAAAAATATATATATTCACTATTTACAAATTAAAATGATAAAAAGGATAAATTAATTCTTAATCTAATCTTAATCTATTTAATTTTCTGGCAACACTGCCGATAGTTAAAAACACTGAGCTGAAAAACAACTGGAGGAAATGCTAGACCGGTTTTCGCGTGCCGTTTTTTGAAGGTCTGTCGTCCGAGCGTCGCATGGCAAAAAGCATTTGATATATTTATATTTCAAAGTAAAATTGTGTAAAGGTTGTCTATTCGAACAACCATATGCTAAACATGACATTACAATTTAAAATTTTAATTCTTTAAAGATTATAATAGTAATAGACAACCCGACAAATGTTGTTTGCCATGCAAGGCAGGCGAACGATTGCAGAAAAACTGGCACGCACGAACACTGTGTAAAAGTATTCGAAGCATTTGCTCCAGTTGTTCTTCAGCTCAGTGGTTAAAAAGACTTTACGCATCTGGCAGTGTTGCCAGATGGCTACACATCCCTTCCGTGGAGCGAATTTACGCATTGTACTCGAATGGACCAAATCAAGCCAAATTTTGGCGAAAAACGCCTTGGCGTAAGGTTGATGAATTACAAATTATGGCAACGTTTAATATTGGGAATCAGAGCGCGTGCGCGTCCGCAGCGAACGAGCGAACGTTTTTACTCTTTATTTACAGCATTAATGGGATAGGAAAGGAATTGGCTTCTGCGAGTAAAAGACTAATAATAATTATAATTAATCATATTTATATCAGTAAGTAAGTGTTTTTAAAATATATTTGTATTGTGTATATATATATACATACTGTATAAGTTAAGTATAATGATTGAAGCGATGTGTTGTTACAATAAATGAAAATAACGCTTCTCTGACTCCTTAAGAATTGATAATTTACTATTTACAATCAATCAACGACGATAAAATCCAATCTTTCTTACATTTTTCGGATCACAAACAAAATAGCGACTTTGTTGTCATTGTTCGAAAAGTTCTATCGTTGCCATACAGTTCTGACAAACTTAAACTGAAACTTGAAGTCCGATACGATTAATCGATGCGACACTACACACCCCCTTCCCAGTGGAAACGATTACACAAGATAGTCTTTTAAGTGACTGGGAAACTTCACACGTCTGCCGGTTCTGGTTGTCGTGCTTTCCTGTGGAGTCGCTGGACTTTCTTCCGTAGTCTTGAGTACAGGCGTTTCGTTATGTTCATTTTCCGTGGGATGTAGCTCTGGATAAGGGATATCTGTTTCTTTTAACAGAAAACACGGTTTCACTTTGTCGATAGAAACTCGTTTCACTTTTCCCTGGATTTCGATATCGAAATATTTATCCTTTCTCGCCTTTACGGGATATGGTCCAAGATAGACAGGTTGTAGTGAAGAACTATTGACGTTGTTGTAAAGAAATACATGAGAACAGGTGCACAGTTGTTTAGAAACAAAGACTGTTCTGTTTCCATGGGTTGTTGTAGGTCGTGGCTTCATATCTTGTATTATTTTCTGGAGGTTTTGGGAAAATTCCGATTGTTTCATAGGAGGTATTGTTGAGAAGAATTCTCCTGGTAAGGCCAAGGTGGTTCCGTAAACGAGTTCTGCGGATGAGCATCCTAAGTCTTCCTTGATAGCAGATCTTATACCTAAGAGAACAAAAGGCAATGCTTCCAGCCATGATTTTGCTTCTAGCAGGTGGCATTTTAGACTAGCTTTTAAAGTCCTGTGTTGGCGTTTAATCAAGCCATTAGCTTGTGGGTGATACGCAGTTGTGGTATTCGTATGAAAACCGAGATATTTTCCTAAGGCTTGAAAGAGTTGGCTATCAAATTGCCTGCCTTGGTCAGATGTTATTCGATTCGGGATTCCGAAGCGAGAAAACCAGGTGGAAATCAAAGCTTTAGCGATTGATTCAGCTGACTGATCTTCTAAAGGCACTGCTTCAATCCATCGAGTGTAACGATCGACGATGGTGAGAAGGTATCTGAATCCTTTGCAAGTCGGTAACGGACCAACCAAATCAATATTTAAATGCTGAAATCTGTGGGGAGGTACTTTGAATTCTCCCAACGCTGACTGAGTGTGCCTATGAACTTTGGATCGTTGGCATGGTAAACATGCTCTAGTCCATAGTTGGCAGTCTTTATTCATATTGGGCCATATGAAACGTTTTGTGATCAATTTGGTTGTGGATCTTATTCCAGGATGAGACAAATTATGGATGGATAAAAATATTTTTCGTCGAAATTCCGCAGGTATGTATGGACGATTATAGTTCGTAGAAGTATCACAATAGATTTTCTTGTCGCTGTCCGGTATAGGGATCTGTAAAATTTTCAAGTTTGGATTACTTTTCAGCATTTCCAACTCTTCATCCTGTTGAGAGTTTGCGATAGTTTGTAAGTCTATTACAGGTGGTACAGAAATGGTTTCAATACGAGAGAGTGCATCAGCAACGGTATTTTCATCTCCTTGGATGTATCGGATATCGGTTGTGAACTGGCCAATGTATGACAGTTGCCTGGCTTGCCGAGGTGAGGCTTTTTCCAAATCTTGCTGGAAGGCAAATGTGATTGGCTTGTGGTCTGTATATATTGTAAAATGTCGTCCTTCTAAGATGTATTTAAAATGCTTCACTGCTGTATAGATGGCTAATAGCTCTCTATCGTAGGCACTATACTTTCTTTGGGTTGGTGTCAAAGAGCGTGAAAAGAAATTCAAAGGTTGTTTCGCATTGTTCACCACTTGGTGTACGACCGCTCCAATCGCAGTGTCTGAAGCATCAGTTGTCAATGTTATTTCAGCCTTTTCTGATGGGTGAGCCAAAATGGAAGCATGACTGAGTGCATCCTTTAAAGCTTGGAAGGCATTTCTCGCTTCTTCCGTCCAGAGTATTGGTTTTCTGCAGTTCTTTTTGACACCTGACAGCAGTGTTGTTAAAGGTTGTTGCAATTTGGCACAATTTGGTATGAATCTGTGATAAAAATTTACCATACCTAAAAATCGTCTTAAACTGGTAAATGACTTTGGTTCTGGGAAATTATTAATTGCATCGACTTTCGTTGGAAGTGGTTTAAGACCTTCAGCCGATACTTCGTATCCCAAGAATGCAAGTTTAGTTTGACCAAATTTACATTTTGCCGTATTAATGCACAGTCCATATTCATTTAACCTCGAAAGTACTACTCGTACGTGTTGCCGATGTGTTTTTTCGTCCGCAGAGGCTATCAGGATATCATCCAAATAACAAAATACGAACTCTAGCCCATTCAGAACAGTGTTCATGAAACGTTGGAAAGTTTGAGCTGCGTTGCGAAGACCAAATGTCATGTACGGAAATTCGAATAAGCCGAAAGGCGTGAGAATTGCGGTTTTCGGTATATCTTCCTTACGAACTGGAATTTGCTGATACGCTCTAATGAGATCAATGGAAGAGAAAATTGTTGTTCCCGCTAAAATAGAACTACAGTCTGTTAAAAATGGAAGAGGATATCTATCTGGAATTGTGACGTTGTTTAGCGCTCGGTAGTCATCGCAAGGTCGCCAGTCGCCAGTTTTCTTCATAGCTAGATGAAGCGGACTTGACCAGTTACTTGTAGATGGTCTGCATAAACCCATTTGGAGCATAAATTCAAACTCCTTTTTAGCAGCCTTAAGTTTGTCGACCGATAGCCTTCTGACTTTGGCGGTAACGGGTGGGCCTCTGGTTTCGATGAAGTGTTCGGTGTTATGATTTTTAATTTTAGTGTTAATTCCACTCAGTTTGAGCAAATCTGGAAAATCATTGATAATATTTTTGTATGGATCGTTAACAGCATTTAAAATTGGGATATTATTATTGTTTTGAAAGCAAGGGATTCCATTAATAGTTAAAAATGTAATGCCATCTATTAACTTACGGTTCTTAGAATCTACCAAAAGGTTAAAATTAGCGAGAAAATCCATACCTATGATGGGTCTATTCACTTCAGCGATTACAAAAGGCCAACTAAATGATCTTCGGAGTCCAAAATCGAGCTTCAGTAACTTTTGGCCATATGTTTTGATCCTGGTGCCATTTGCGGCGAACAGTTCTAATTTCGAGATATTTTTTTTATCAGCAGGTAATGGTGGGATAACCGACAGTTCTGCCCCGGTGTCAATTAAAAATTGGGTGGCTGTTTCCTTGTCGCTTACGAAAAGACGACTCAGCTCAACCCCATGTCCCTCCGTCGTCAGTGAGAGACGGGGTGTCAGTTTTCCGAGCTACCTGTCTGTGCTGCTGATTGGTAGTTGCATGGTTTCTTACATTTGAAGGATTTATCACCAAATTTCCTATGGTAGTAGCAAATAGCATGCCTACTACCGCTGGGACTCCTGCCTCTTGATTTAGAGCGGTACCGAAAATTGCTACACCGTTGTTTGGATAGGGCGGAAACTTGCAAACTGAGATCACTAACCTGTTTTTGTAGGCTCTCTATTATTCCACTGCTCACGGCTATGGACGAAGTTGCGGCTATCTGAGGAGTAATGGGATTTAGTTCCCAAATCTTGTCGGCCATAGTAGCCAATTTTGGTAAATCATCGCCACTGACAGTTATAATTCCACGCATATTAACTGGTAAGCGTTGTAACCACAATGTTTTCAGAAAAGTGTCAGTCACCTTGCCACCGGCCAAATTGCGCATTTCGCAAAGCAACTGTGACGGCTTTTTATCTCCTAATTCAAGTTCACTCAGTAACTTCTGAGTTTTCTGAGTCTCCGAGTCAGCATATAAAGAAATTAGCCTGTCCTTTATAGCCTGGTATTTATCCTGTTGAGGTGGGGCAAGCAGTATATCGGATACTTGCGACAAAATATCCGGTTCAATGGAACTAATAACATAATCATACTTAGTTTGATCAGCAGTTATGTTCGCATTTCGAAACTGAGCTTCCAATTGGAGGAACCATATCTTCGAATCCGGTTTCCAGAAAGTAGGAACTTTGACGCTAACTCTAGCGACCGCAGCTTTTGTTACAGTTTCATTTTCTTTGTTCCTCTCGTCGTCTGACATATCACGTCCGGGTCACCAGATGAAGCGATGTGTTGTTACAATAAATGAAAATAACGCTTCTCTGACTCCTTAAGAATTGATAATTTACTATTTACAATCAATCAACGACGATAAAATCCAATCTTTCTTACATTTTTCGGATCACAAACAAAATAGCGACTTTGTTGTCATTGTTCGAAAAGTTCTATCGTTGCCATACAGTTCTGAAAAACTTAAACTGAAACTTGAAGTCCGATACGATTAATCGATGCGACACTACAATGATATATTGATTATTAGTCTGTGGTACAGATTTGTTTTGCATTCTGAAATTGAGCATGTGTAATGATATTGCATTTTCTATATTACTTTATTGTCTTGAGGCTGTAAATTTCTTTAAGTTCAAAGCTAGGTTTTGAGTATTATTCGATAAGCATAAATTATATAAATAATGTAAACTGTTTTTTATCTTTTACAGAAATTTAAAGTAATGTAAAGTAGTTGTTACATATTTATTAGGAATGAAAACAAAATCATGTGGAACGAAATGTGACTGTACTACGACTGTTTGCAAACAAAAAATTATTTAATTCTTTTTTTGCAGTTTTATCAAAATATTAGAGTAAGAATTGTTTCATTGATCTTTTCTTTATTTGCATTGTAATACATTATATGTGACCTGACTAATTGAGGCCGGATATGTTTGCGAATTTTAGAATTTTACATATTTTAGTGATTTTGTTAAAAATATTTATAATAAATCCTTATACCGATATAAGTGATACTCAAAAAAAAACAAAAAAAAAAAAAAAAAAAAAAAAAAAACGGATATACTGTAATAGTCTTCGTAAGAATTTAATGTATTTCATTTCACACATTCTCTTACAATTTTTCAAATAGTAAGAGTTGTATACACAAGTTCACAATAGTAGATAGTTTCGAGACCTTAGTAGTGTAAAAAGGGTGATTCACCAACACGGTGGTGGCGCGGTGGCGCGCTGTGGCGCGCGCGCCTCCACCCTGTTGGAGCGCGCCACCACCCTGTTGGTGAATACACCCTTTTTACACTACTTAGTCATCATCTTGGACGAGGGGGTGTTGCCACCGGAAGAATAGAAACTTTACGTTGCCACCGGAAGAATAGAAACTTTGACTATCATCTTGGACGAGGGTGTGTTGCCACCGGAAGAATAGAAACTTTTAGAGCGTTGCCACCGGAAGAATAGAAACTTTGGGTATCATCTTGGATGAGGTTTGGTGGTGGCATCTATAGGGAATTTTGAGGAGTTAGATTTATTTTCATAAATTTCGGACTTAGTATTTTTTTTCACAATTTTGGGGACTTCAAAATTTTTTCGAAGTTAGATTTATTTTCATAAATTTCGGAGACTTAGCATTTTTCGCAATGGACAGGGAAGTTGATTGACTGAAACAAAGATAGATGAGTATTATATAGTTAAAAACAGGGTATAGACTTTAATATTTAGGTGTTGCCACCGGAAGAATAGAAACTTTTGAAGAGTTGTCATTCGGGGATTATAAATTGATTACAGAATTAAATAGAAATTTTCCTATGTATTTCAGAGAATTTGACAAAATAAAACAAAGGGTTGGTGAGTATTATATAATTAAAAACAGGGTATAGACATTAAAATTTAGATGTTGCCATTGGAAGAGTATAAATAATTTCCGGTGGGACTTAACATTTTCGACTGAATGAAACAATGAATGACTGAAGTTAATTAACATCAGTAACAATTTATGAGTATTTTAGAAACTTAGCATTTTTAGAGATTAAAAATATATTGTGTTAAGATAATAAATAAGGAATTTAAATAGGAGTTCATACTTTTAGTGACATCATTACAAATTTATATTACGAAATTTTTACAGAATTAAATAGAAATTATCGTATTTTGAGGATAAGTGTCATCAGTGGATTAACACACAGATTTAAAAACAAAACAATAATAAATAATTTAAAACACATATTTTTCAATAATGAATGTCATACAATTATATGTAGAATTAATTATTTTAAAACAAAAACGATACGCATAAATTTAAAAACAATAATAAATAATTTAAAACACATATTTTTTAATAATGAATATCATGTAATTATACGTATAATTAGTTATTTTAAAACAAAAACGACATTATAAGCAATAAAGTTGTTTAAACTAAACTTTATACAAATCATGACTTTATGTTAACACTAAATAAGTTTCACTTTTAAAATTTCTTTAAACTCTAACTTATAAATACTATTAATACAATCGTTAAAATTGAACGCTGAAACAAAGGTAGATAAATTTAACGAATGGTATAGACTTTGATCTTAATATCTGCGCATTTCCATTCGGAGATTATAAATTTATTACAGAATAAATAGAAATTTGCCTATGTATTTCATGGAAGTTGACAAAATAAAACAAAGGGTTCGTGAGTATTATATAATTAAAAACATTGAATGTGAATGGTATAGACTTCGATATTAAAATTTGGGTGTTACCATTGGAAGAGTATAAATAATTTATATGTTATAAATTAAACTGAATACAATAAAAATTATTTAAATTAAACTAAATATAATAAAAATTATATAAATTAAACTTTATATTCTCACTAAATAAGTTTCACACTTATTTAAACTCTAACTTACAATCGTTAAAAATTGAACACATACACTTTAAAAAATGACTATCATATAATAATATTAATCTAAAAAATTGCTTACAAAGAGATAAATTATAAATAAAGAAAAAAATTACTATCATATAATAATATTAATCTAAAAAATGCATACAAAGATATATAGTAAAGTTATAAATTTTAAAAAAATACTGTCATATGATAATATTAATTAAAAAAAAAAAAAAAAAAAAAAAAAAAAATTACTTTTATATAATAATATAAATTAAAAAAATTACTTTCATATAATAATATAAATTAAAAAAATTACTTTCATATAATAATATTAATTAAAAAAATGCATACAAAAATATACAGTAAAGTTATAAAATAAATAAATAAAATAAATAAAAATAAAAATAAAAATGACTATCCTATAATAATATTAATTTAAAAAAACATACAATGTTTAAAATCAACAATTAAATTTTATATACATTATAATTAACTAAACTTTATGCTGTTACTATTAAATAAATTTATCCTAACACGAAAACTTTACATAAATTTTATAAGCAAAAAAGCTATAAGTACATGAATGTGTTATTTAAATTAAACATTATATTGATACTACACAAATATTATTTAACATTTATTCGAGTTTAACGCTGTAATATAATTTAAACTATCTTAGTTGATTTAAATGAAACAGGTAAATAAACTTGAACTAATAAAAATAAGTTCTTTTTATAAAATAATTGATATAAACTATAATAATAAAAAGGATTAGTTATATTTAAAAACTATCAGTTACTAAAAGTTATTTTATATTAAACATTTCGAAATAAATTGCATAAAAATTCAATGCATCATTTTAAATGAAAATAAACAGTTTCCTTAAAAAACAGATAATACGGAATATTCCATGAGTCAGTTATCACCTGCAACGGAAAACCCCTACAGCTGATGAATCATATGTTATATACGCTGGCGAGCCATGCCTATTAGTAATCCACACTATCTCATATAAAGATTCAGTTAAAATCATTAAAACAATACAGCGAATAATTTGGAAAATGCAATAATTTTTTCACAAAGCATATCATACAATGAGTTTAAACGATTATCACCTATCTATCACTTAAACGGTATTGAAATAAATAAATACATATAAAAGTAAGTTATAGTTAAACAATAAAAATTCGTTTGTGAAAGGAGTTTTATATATTGCAAAAATTAGTTTTACTCAAATAATTTCTAAACATACACAAGTTAAATGGAAACCTTTCTAGGTTTCATTTAAGCAATAATTTTCCATGTGTGAAAGTAGTTTTATTTATGCAAAATTTAGTTTTATATAAACAAAAAAATTTATAGTGTAACAATAAAAATAGTTTATAGTATAACAATAAAAAATTCCTTATAAGTAAATACCAATAAAAAATATTTTTTAAATTAATTTCTCTCTCTTAAAAAATTTCTTATATAACGTTCGTAAAGTTTTAATAAAATTTCGATTATAAACAAATTTTTTATGATATAAACAAATAATTTTATTAGAATATACATATTAAGTTTATTAAATTATCAAATAGTAATAATAAATTATGAAACTTACTTAAAATTGATGAAATTTCCCTTGGCGAAATGCAACCTTCATTCACACACAAATGCGAGAAACTGTTTATCGCCACACGTTGACTCATACAGATAAGAATGTTGATTCATGCTTATCTTAGTAGAATGTTGTTAGAGTTCTGTGTTTTCAGAGTAATATAAAATAGTTTATAGAGATCATTTATTTAATATCAGTTGTAAACTACATTTAAATAATGCAATAAGAGTTGAACTCTGCAATTAACCTATTAAAATATTGAAATTTTTTTATTTAATTTTACTTTTTTTAATTATGCTAAGAAAATAATGAGATCAAAACAGAATTATTTTACGATAAGACATCCTTTTTCATTCAATAAAATGTAACTATAATTTTTAATGAAAGGTTTTAAAATCACTTAATAGGATAAAATTAAAAACAGAAATCTTATTATTTTTTCTAGTTATAAAACATAAGTAATAAACTATCTATAAATAATCATATAGCAAGCGAGATTTTTGTATAATAACTATATATTATTTTAATATATACATTACATCGCAGGGTAAAATTTTCAACTTATTTATACGGATTGAAGTAATAAAACTTACTCATTTGCATAACCGCTAAATTTTATAAGTTCGATATATGATTTAAAATACTAAACAATAATCCTTGTGAGAGAATTGGGATAACACTTTCACAGAAAGAAATTGTCCTTTACAATAAGATTTGCTTAGAATGTCTAAGTGAAAATAACTTACCGTGAGGTCAGTGAGTCATGCAGTTGTATTCGAATTTATTATTTTTAGTTAATGAAACTTCTAATGAGAGAATTATTTGTTACTAGCATATAAATGTACATTTTTATATTATTCCTGTATAGATAAAATTTTAAATAATTCATTAAGTGTTAAACTTTGCATTTAATCGATTAAATAAAGTTTTCCTAAAATATAAGTGTAATTTTTTAATGAATCGTTTTGAAATCACTTTAACTTTATAAGAAAAAACTAAAAAGAGGTTTTTAAATTACTTAATAGGATAAAATTAAAAATCTTATTGTTTTTAGCAA
The DNA here is from genome assembly GCA_963930645.1 of Salticus scenicus. Lineage (NCBI taxonomy): Eukaryota > Metazoa > Arthropoda > Arachnida > Araneae > Salticidae > Salticus > Salticus scenicus. The sequence goes on from OZ005652.1 coordinate 176,748,881, forward strand.
TTATTTTATCTAGTTATAAACTATATATTATTTTAATATACGCCTTATAGTTAAGTCAGTTTTAGAGAAAACCAAGAAAAAATCCCAACGCGCAGGTTGATGAGTTGGAATATTCTATTATACTTAAAGAATCCAGGTACGGAAAAACCGAAATACAATACGCGGAAAAACAGGCGGGATTTTCGGTTAAAACTTCAAAGCAGTGGACGGTAAACATAACACACCGTGAAACAACCTACTCCCACGACAGCCAAACTAAGAATGAAGGGAAACGTTGAGTTGTAACACCTTATCTACTAGAGATAAGGGGGAATTCCCCATGACTCACCCCTCGTTCGTTCATGTACAACATCTTACGAGAAACTTCGTGAAGGATCGGTGACGAGTTTGAATAATAAGCATAACCGCTAAATTGTATAAATGAGAATATTTTAATGTGAGTATTATAGTAATGATAAATTTATTTTATAATCGATAACTCATCAGCTTCACACCTTATATAAAACAATGGTATATTCAAAAGTGTTACCAAATTTTACTACACAATAAACATTCACATATGGATATTCCTAAGGTTTAAGACTATGCGAGGATCCTATAAGCGAAATGCCTGTGAGTCTTTCTAAGGAATCCTAATCTGTATTTAAGCAGGTTTTAGAGAAAACCAAGAAATACTCCAGTCGACTAAGTTGATGAAACGGATTCGAATCCAACACTTTCCCTTTTACCATAGAATCGTTCACTAATCACAAGGTTAATGAGTCATGCAGTTGTATTAAAACTTATTGATTACATGTCTAAACTTATACCATTAAATATTTAACTGTTGGTTCTATAAGTGGATTGCTCTGTGTGTGAGTCTTTGTAACTTATAGTTAAGCGAGTTTTAGTGAAAACCAAGAAAAACTACAAACGGGTAGATTGTTAAGTTGAATTCGAACCTAACATTAAACATAGAATCGTTTGTTTTTCTAAAATCCTTGTAACAACATGTTTATGGACTTTATAAGAAAATGCTTAATATGGTTTGCATGCGTTAGCTATATTAAACACATAATTTTTAACATACATTAAGGTTAGTGGATGAGTGACAGGTAATTCATTTAAAACAAAAATATAATAACGGTCGATTGAAACAAAGGGTTTGCAGTTTTAGAGAAAACCAAGAAAAAATCCCAACGGTAGGTTGATGAGTTGGAATATTCTATTATACTTAAAGAATCCAGGTACGGAAAAACTGAAATACAATACGCGGAAAAACAGGCGAGATTTTCGGCTAAAACTTCAAAGCAGTGCACGGTAAACATAACACACCGTAAAACAACCTACTCACACGACGGCCAAACTAAGAATGAAGGGAAACGTTGAGTTGTAACACCTTATCTACTAGAGATAAGGGGGAATTCCCGGAAAAGCTGACTCACCCCCCCGTGGATCTTACGAGAAAGTTCGTGAAGGATGACTCATCGGTGACGAGTTTGAATAATTTGCATAACCGCTAAATGGTATAAGCGAGAATCTTTTAATGTGAGTATTATAGTAATGATAAATTTATTTCATAATCGATAACTCATCAGGTTCACACCTTATATAAAACAATACTATATTTAAAAGTTTTACTGTACAATAAATATTCACATATGGATATTCATAAGGTTTAAGATCGATTAAATAAACGAGAATCCTATAATCGAAATGCACGAGAGTCTTTCTAAGAAATCCTATTGCATATTTAAGCAGGTTTTAGAGAAAACCAAGAAATACTCCAATCGACTAGGTTGATGAAATGGATTCGAACCCAACACTTCCCCTTTTACCATAGAATCGTTCACTAATCACAAGGTTAATGACTCATGCAATTGTATTGAAACTTATTGATTAAAAGTCTAAACTTATACCATTAAATATTTAACTGTTGGTTCTATAAGTGGATTGCTCTGTGTGCGAGTCTTTGTAACTTATAGTTAAGCGAGTTTTAGTGAAAACCAAGGAAAACTACAAACGGGTTGATTGTTAAGTTGAATTCAAACCTAGCATTAAACATAGAATCGTTTGATCTTCTAAAATACTTGTAACAACATGTTTATGAACTTTATAAGAAAATGCTTAATAGGGTTTTCATGCGTTAGCTATATTAAACACTTAATTTTTAACATACATTAAGGTTAGTGGATGAGTGTCAGGTAATTCATTTAAAACAAAACTATAATAAGGGTCGATTAAAACAAAGGGTTTGTAGGTTATAATTATAGGATAAAACGTTATGTGTTTCGAAAACCCTTCATCAAGATTGCAACAACCGTTTCGAATGATACTCTCCCTTCATCAGATAGACTTAAACTTTTATTTTATCAGAATGAAAGAAAACGATAGACGATTTACACTTATTGAAATCCCAACTTATAAATAATTCGACTTTCACTAAAAATGCAAGTCGCATATACACTTTGAAACAATCAATAAATTTTATATTATCACAATGCATTAAATAAGTTTCCCATTTAACATTCAAGATGAATTTATTTTTACATTAATTAAGAATTGAACACATATTAATTTTTAAAATGACTATTTTTTAAAAAGTTTTGAAACAGTTAATAAATTTTATAAGCTTTTACAATTAAATAAATTTAGCATATTATGAAAGTTTTACATCACTCGGTAAAATTTTATATAAGCAATAAAAGTGATACACATTATAATTATAAACTCATAAAATAAATTTCACACTTAACATTTAAACTCTAACCAATCAATCTTAAAGTAATTTTTTATCTTTTGTACATAATCATAAACCTTTCGTTTCTATTGTAAAGTGAAGTATGACTAATGCTTTAATTAAAATCTCTAATCAAAATTATAAGAAAGTAAAGTTTAGGAAATACCTATGTATTATAGGTAAATTAATACAGTATAAATATTCATGTTTTTCAGTTAAGTAAAAAAGTTATATAATTAATTTTACAGACTACTTAAATAATGTATAATTAAGTTTCAGAATTATTATTATTTTTTTTTTTCTTCTATAGTATGTATATATAAATTTTTAGTTAGAAAGTTTTTATTAAAATACAATAATCAAAGTTTTGTACGATATTAATTTACATTGCATCGAAAACTTTAAATATATAGAAACAATTGTACATTTGGTTTTGTCTGAAGCATATATATAAATAATAAAATCTTATTCAGTTTAGTTTTTAAAACACTATAAAGATTTCAGACACACATATTTTTATCTTGTTTAAATAAAATTTTTAAAATGAAACAATATTAATGTTATAAAATAATACACTCAGCATGACTCACGGAGTGTGCTATTTCATCAAATTATTCCGCATACGTGTAATAACATGTCTGACTTAACTATATACTGAATTACCATTATTTCAGAAAAAGTTGGGACTTACCTTAAAACACATCCTACACCCTTGGCAGACTTGAAGAAAATGAATGATACGAGACATTCTTATCAGAGACGCCAGGTCACGAGGTTAGTGACGTCACGAATGATGTGATTGGCTACGCTCAGTCACGTGACCATGACGTCATCCTCTCATCAATGACGTCACCGATTGCTTATCTGCTACCACAACGCGCGGAAATGTCCAGCACGCAGTGAAAAATATTCAAAGTCTACGGGACATTACTCGAAACGATTCCATTGTCTTATACGGTAAATTGAAATATAACATGCGGAAAAAAGATCAACATATACCGGAGAAACTATGCATACTGCCCGATGAAACTAAGCCGCACAGCTAAGTAGATGCTACCAGGATGAGAGTCAAAATCCAACTGAATTCAAACAATATGACAAGGTCTATAAATCTCCCGTGTTGATTAGATGGTTTTGATGAATGGGTTTTCCCCCACACTTAAGCAGAATGGAGAAGTCATAGGTTTTTCCTCACCTATTTCTTAATTAAGTTTCTTAATTAAAATTATGCAAATTATATGTAAGTCTTTCAAGTATCTCTTAATTACGTTTTCTAATTAAAATTATGTAAATTTTATGTAAATCTTTCATGTTTATCATATGCCCTCCTAGTTAAAGATTTAATAAACCTATCTTTTATACAACATAAATAAATTTAATAAGTATAATCTGTTTAATGACTCATCAAACGATGACTCATCATAAACATGTCTGAACATGAATCTAGTTGAACACTAACATTTTATTGTATATGATTTTGTATTATTGCTTTTTATATTATTCAAACCAAAAGTTATTTTTATTATTATTGTTTACTTATGAGAAACTTAATTTTTCATCAAGTAGTGTTGTTTACTTAATTTCCAACAACGTATATTTTGTGATCCATATAGTAATTATCGCTTATTCATTAAAATATTAGTGTTCAACTAGATTCATGTTCAGACATGTTTATGATGAGTCATCGTTTGATGAGTCATTAAACAGATTATACTTATTAAATTTATTTATGTTGTATAAAAGATAGGTTTATTAAATCTTTAACTAGGAGGGCATATGATAAACATGAAAGATTTACATAAAATTTACATAATTTTAATTAGAAAACGTAATTAAGAGATACTTGAAAGACTTACATATAATTTGCATAATTTTAATTAAGAAACTTAATTAAGAAATAGGTGAGGAAAAACCTATGACTTCTCCATTCTGCTTAAGTGTGGGGGAAAACCCATTCATCAAAACCATCTAATCAACACGGGAGATTTATAGACCTTGTCATATTGTTTGAATTCAGTTGGATTTTGACTCTCATCCTGGTAGCATCTACTTAGCTGTGCGGCTTAGTTTCATCGGGCAGTATGCATAGTTTCTCCGGTATATGTTGATCTTTTTTCCGCATGTTATATTTCAATTTACCGTATAAGACAATGGAATCGTTTCGAGTAATGTCCCGTAGACTTTGAATATTTTTCACTGCGTGCTGGACATTTCCGCGCGTTGTGGTAGCAGATAAGCAATCGGTGACGTCATTGATGAGAGGATGACGTCATGGTCACGTGACTGAGCGTAGTCAATCACATCATTCGTGACGTCACTAACCTCGTGACCTGGCGTCTCTGATAAGAATGTCTCGTATCATTCATTTTCTTCAAGTCTGCCAAGGGTGTAGGATGTGTTTTAAGGTAAGTCCCAACTTTTTCTGAAATAATGGTAATTCAGTATATAGTTAAGTCAGACATGTTATTACACGTATGCGGAATAATTTGATGAAATAGCACACTCCGTGAGTCATGCTGAGTGTATTATTTTATAACATTAATATTGTTTCATTTTAAAAATTTTATTTAAACAAGATAAAAATATGTGTGTCTGAAATCTTTATAGTGTTTTAAAAACTAAACTGAATAAGATTTTATTATTTATATATATGCTTCAGACAAAACCAAATGTACAATTGTTTCTATATATTTAAAGTTTTCGATGCAATGTAAATTAATATCGTACAAAACTTTGATTATTGTATTTTAATAAAAACTTTCTAACTAAAAATTTATATATACATACTATAGAAGAAAAAAATAATAATAATAATAATTCTGAAACTTAATTATACATTATTTAAGTAGTCTGTAAAATTAATTATATAACTTTTTTACTTAACTGAAAAACATGAATATTTATACTGTATTAATTTACCTATAATACATAGGTATTTCCTAAACTTTACTTTCTTATAATTTTGATTAGAGATTTTAATTAAAGCATTAGTCATACTTCACTTTACAATAGAAACGAAAGGTTTATGATTATGTACAAAAGATAAAAAATTACTTTAAGATTGATTGGTTAGAGTTTAAATGTTAAGTGTGAAATTTATTTTATGAGTTTATAATTATAATGTGTATCACTTTTATTGCTTATATAAAATTTTACCGAGTGATGTAAAACTTTCATAATATGCTAAATTTATTTAATTGTAAAAGCTTATAAAATTTATTAACTGTTTCAAAACTTTTTAAAAAATAGTCATTTTAAAAATTAATATGTGTTCAATTCTTAATTAATGTAAAAATAAATTCATCTTGAATGTTAAATGGGAAACTTATTTAATGCATTGTGATAATATAAAATTTATTGATTGTTTCAAAGTGTATATGCGACTTGCATTTTTAGTGAAAGTCGAATTATTTATAAGTTGGGATTTCAATAAGTGTAAATCGTCTATCGTTTTCTTTCATTCTGATAAAATAAAAGTTTAAGTCTATCTGATGAAGGGAGAGTATCATTCGAAACGGTTGTTGCAATCTTGATGAAGGGTTTTCGAAACACATAACGTTTTATCCTATAATTATAACCTACAAACCCTTTGTTTTAATCGACCCTTATTATAGTTTTGTTTTAAATGAATTACCTGACACTCATCCACTAACCTTAATGTATGTTAAAAATTAAGTGTTTAATATAGCTAACGCATGAAAACCCTATTAAGCATTTTCTTATAAAGTTCATAAACATGTTGTTACAAGTATTTTAGAAGATCAAACGATTCTATGTTTAATGCTAGGTTTGAATTCAACTTAACAATCAACCCGTTTGTAGTTTTCCTTGGTTTTCACTAAAACTCGCTTAACTATAAGTTACAAAGACTCGTACACAGAGCAATCCACTTATAGAACCAACAGTTAAATATTTAATGGTATAAGTTTAGACTTTTAATCAATAAGTTTCAATACAATTGCATGAGTCATTAACCTTGTGATTAGTGAACGATTCTATGGTAAAAGGGGAAGTGTTGGGTTCGAATCCATTTCATCAACCTAGTCGATTGGAGTATTTCTTGGTTTTCTCTAAAACCTGCTTAAATATGCAATAGGATTTCTTAGAAAGACTCTCGTGCATTTCGATTATAGGATTCTCGTTTATTTAATCGATCTTAAACCTTATGAATATCCATATGTGAATATTTATTGTACAGTAAAACTTTTAAATATAGTATTGTTTTATATAAGGTGTGAACCTGATGAGTTATCGATTATGAAATAAATTTATCATTACTATAATACTCACATTAAAAGATTCTCGCTTATACCATTTAGCGGTTATGCAAATTATTCAAACTCGTCACCGATGAGTCATCCTTCACGAACTTTCTCGTAAGATCCACGGGGGGGTGAGTCAGCTTTTCCGGGAATTCCCCCTTATCTCTAGTAGATAAGGTGTTACAACTCAACGTTTCCCTTCATTCTTAGTTTGGCCGTCGTGTGAGTAGGTTGTTTTACGGTGTGTTATGTTTACCGTGCACTGCTTTGAAGTTTTAGCCGAAAATCTCGCCTGTTTTTCCGCGTATTGTATTTCAGTTTTTCCGTACCTGGATTCTTTAAGTATAATAGAATATTCCAACTCATCAACCTACCGTTGGGATTTTTTCTTGGTTTTCTCTAAAACTGCAAACCCTTTGTTTCAATCGACCGTTATTATATTTTTGTTTTAAATGAATTACCTGTCACTCATCCACTAACCTTAATGTATGTTAAAAATTATGTGTTTAATATAGCTAACGCATGCAAACCATATTAAGCATTTTCTTATAAAGTCCATAAACATGTTGTTACAAGGATTTTAGAAAAACAAACGATTCTATGTTTAATGTTAGGTTCGAATTCAACTTAACAATCTACCCGTTTGTAGTTTTTCTTGGTTTTCACTAAAACTCGCTTAACTATAAGTTACAAAGACTCACACACAGAGCAATCCACTTATAGAACCAACAGTTAAATATTTAATGGTATAAGTTTAGACATGTAATCAATAAGTTTTAATACAACTGCATGACTCATTAACCTTGTGATTAGTGAACGATTCTATGGTAAAAGGGAAAGTGTTGGATTCGAATCCGTTTCATCAACTTAGTCGACTGGAGTATTTCTTGGTTTTCTCTAAAACCTGCTTAAATACAGATTAGGATTCCTTAGAAAGACTCACAGGCATTTCGCTTATAGGATCCTCGCATAGTCTTAAACCTTAGGAATATCCATATGTGAATGTTTATTGTGTAGTAAAATTTGGTAACACTTTTGAATATACCATTGTTTTATATAAGGTGTGAAGCTGATGAGTTATCGATTATAAAATAAATTTATCATTACTATAATACTCACATTAAAATATTCTCATTTATACAATTTAGCGGTTATGCTTATTATTCAAACTCGTCACCGATCCTTCACGAAGTTTCTCGTAAGATGTTGTACATGAACGAACGAGGGGTGAGTCATGGGGAATTCCCCCTTATCTCTAGTAGATAAGGTGTTACAACTCAACGTTTCCCTTCATTCTTAGTTTGGCTGTCGTGGGAGTAGGTTGTTTCACGGTGTGTTATGTTTACCGTCCACTGCTTTGAAGTTTTAACCGAAAATCCCGCCTGTTTTTCCGCGTATTGTATTTCGGTTTTTCCGTACCTGGATTCTTTAAGTATAATAGAATATTCCAACTCATCAACCTGCGCGTTGGGATTTTTTCTTGGTTTTCTCTAAAACTGACTTAACTATAAGGCGTATATTAAAATAATATATAGTTTATAACTAGATAAAATAATTGCTAAAAACAATAAGATTTTTAATTTTATCCTATTAAGTAATTTAAAAACCTCTTTTTAGTTTTTTCTTATAAAGTTAAAGTGATTTCAAAACGATTCATTAAAAAATTACACTTATATTTTAGGAAAACTTTATTTAATCGATTAAATGCAAAGTTTAACACTTAATGAATTATTTAAAATTTTATCTATACAGGAATAATATAAAAATGTACATTTATATGCTAGTAACAAATAATTCTCTCATTAGAAGTTTCATTAACTAAAAATAATAAATTCGAATACAACTGCATGACTCACTGACCTCACGGTAAGTTATTTTCACTTAGACATTCTAAGCAAATCTTATTGTAAAGGACAATTTCTTTCTGTGAAAGTGTTATCCCAATTCTCTCACAAGGATTATTGTTTAGTATTTTAAATCATATATCCAACTTATAAAATTTAGCGGTTATGCAAATGATTAAGTTTTATTACTTCAATCCGTATAAATAAGTTGAAAATTTTACCCTGCGATGTAATGTATATATTAAAATAATATATAGTTATTATACAAAAATCTCGCTTGCTATATGATTATTTATAGATAGTTTATTACTTAGTTTTATAACTAGAAAAAATAATAAGATTTCTGTTTTTAATTTTATCCTATTAAGTGATTTTAAAACCTTTCATTAAAAATTATAGTTACATTTTATTGAATGAAAAAGGATGTCTTATAGTAAAATAATTCTGTTTTGATCTCATTATTTTCTTAGCATAATTAAAAAAAGTAAAATTAAATAAAAAAATTTCAATATTTTAATAGGTTAATTGCAGAGTTCAACTCTTATTGCATTATTTAAATGTAGTTTACAACTGATATTAAATAAATGATCTCTATAAACTATTTTATATTACTCTGAAAACACAGAACTCTAACAACATTCTACTAAGATAAGCATGAATCAACATTCTTATCTGTATGAGTCAACGTGTGGCGATAAACAGTTTCTCGCATTTGTGTGTGAATGAAGGTTGCATTTCGCCAAGGGAAATTTCATCAATTTTAAGTAAGTTTCATAATTTATTATTACTATTTGATAATTTAATAAACTTAATATGTATATTCTAATAAAATTATTTGTTTATATCATAAAAAATTTGTTTATAATCGAAATTTTATTAAAACTTTACGAAAGTTATATAAGAAATTTTTATTGTTTTATTGAAGAGAGAGAAATTAATTTAAAAAATATTTTTTATTGGTATTTACTTATAAGGAATTTTTTATTGTTATACTATAAACTATTTTTATTGTTACACTATAAATTTTTTTGTTTATATAAAACTAAATTTTGCATAAATAAAACTACTTTCACACATGGAAAATTATTGCTTAAATGAAACCTAGAAAGGTTTCCATTTAACTTGTGTATGTTTAGAAATTATTTGAGTAAAACTAATTTTTGCAATATATAAAACTCCTTTCACAAACGAATTTTTATTGTTTAACTATAACTTACTTTTATATGTATTTATTTATTTCAATACCGTTTAAGTGATAGATAGGTGATAATCGTTTAAACTCATTGTATGATATGCTTTGTGAAAAAATTATTGCATTTTCCAAATTATTCGCTGTATTGTTTTAATGATTTTAACTGAATCTTTATATGAGATAGTGTGGATTACTAATAGGCATGGCTCGCCAGCGTATATAACATATGATTCATCAGCTGTAGGGGTTTTCCGTTGCAGGTGATAACTGACTCATGGAATATTCCGTATTATCTGTTTTTTAAGGAAACTGTTTATTTTCATTTAAAATGATGCATTGAATTTTTATGCAATTTATTTCGAAATGTTTAATATAAAATAACTTTTAGTAACTGATAGTTTTTAAATATAACTAATCCTTTTTATTATTATAGTTTATATCAATTATTTTATAAAAAGAACTTATTTTTATTAGTTCAAGTTTATTTACCTGTTTCATTTAAATCAACTAAGATAGTTTAAATTATATTACAGCGTTAAACTCGAATAAATGTTAAATAATATTTGTGTAGTATCAATATAATGTTTAATTTAAATAACACATTCATGTACTTATAGCTTTTTTGCTTATAAAATTTATGTAAAGTTTTCGTGTTAGGATAAATTTATTTAATAGTAACAGCATAAAGTTTAGTTAATTATAATGTATATAAAATTTAATTGTTGATTTTAAACATTGTATGTTTTTTTAAATTAATATTATTATAGGATAGTCATTTTTATTTTTATTTTTATTTATTTTATTTATTTATTTTATAACTTTACTGTATATTTTTGTATGCATTTTTTTAATTAATATTATTATATGAAAGTAATTTTTTTAATTTATATTATTATATGAAAGTAATTTTTTTAATTTATATTATTATATAAAAGTAATTTTTTTTTTTTTTTTTTTTTTTTTTTTTTTTTTTTTAATTAATATTATCATATGACAGTATTTTTTTAAAATTTATAACTTTACTATATATCTTTGTATGCATTTTTTAGATTAATATTATTATATGATAGTAATTTTTTTCTTTATTTATAATTTATCTCTTTGTAAGCAATTTTTTAGATTAATATTATTATATGATAGTCATTTTTTAAAGTGTATGTGTTCAATTTTTAACGATTGTAAGTTAGAGTTTAAATAAGTGTGAAACTTATTTAGTGAGAATATAAAGTTTAATTTATATAATTTTTATTATATTTAGTTTAATTTAAATAATTTTTATTGTATTCAGTTTAATTTATAACATATAAATTATTTATACTCTTCCAATGGTAACACCCAAATTTTAATATCGAAGTCTATACCATTCACATTCAATGTTTTTAATTATATAATACTCACGAACCCTTTGTTTTATTTTGTCAACTTCCATGAAATACATAGGCAAATTTCTATTTATTCTGTAATAAATTTATAATCTCCGAATGGAAATGCGCAGATATTAAGATCAAAGTCTATACCATTCGTTAAATTTATCTACCTTTGTTTCAGCGTTCAATTTTAACGATTGTATTAATAGTATTTATAAGTTAGAGTTTAAAGAAATTTTAAAAGTGAAACTTATTTAGTGTTAACATAAAGTCATGATTTGTATAAAGTTTAGTTTAAACAACTTTATTGCTTATAATGTCGTTTTTGTTTTAAAATAACTAATTATACGTATAATTACATGATATTCATTATTAAAAAATATGTGTTTTAAATTATTTATTATTGTTTTTAAATTTATGCGTATCGTTTTTGTTTTAAAATAATTAATTCTACATATAATTGTATGACATTCATTATTGAAAAATATGTGTTTTAAATTATTTATTATTGTTTTGTTTTTAAATCTGTGTGTTAATCCACTGATGACACTTATCCTCAAAATACGATAATTTCTATTTAATTCTGTAAAAATTTCGTAATATAAATTTGTAATGATGTCACTAAAAGTATGAACTCCTATTTAAATTCCTTATTTATTATCTTAACACAATATATTTTTAATCTCTAAAAATGCTAAGTTTCTAAAATACTCATAAATTGTTACTGATGTTAATTAACTTCAGTCATTCATTGTTTCATTCAGTCGAAAATGTTAAGTCCCACCGGAAATTATTTATACTCTTCCAATGGCAACATCTAAATTTTAATGTCTATACCCTGTTTTTAATTATATAATACTCACCAACCCTTTGTTTTATTTTGTCAAATTCTCTGAAATACATAGGAAAATTTCTATTTAATTCTGTAATCAATTTATAATCCCCGAATGACAACTCTTCAAAAGTTTCTATTCTTCCGGTGGCAACACCTAAATATTAAAGTCTATACCCTGTTTTTAACTATATAATACTCATCTATCTTTGTTTCAGTCAATCAACTTCCCTGTCCATTGCGAAAAATGCTAAGTCTCCGAAATTTATGAAAATAAATCTAACTTCGAAAAAATTTTGAAGTCCCCAAAATTGTGAAAAAAAATACTAAGTCCGAAATTTATGAAAATAAATCTAACTCCTCAAAATTCCCTATAGATGCCACCACCAAACCTCATCCAAGATGATACCCAAAGTTTCTATTCTTCCGGTGGCAACGCTCTAAAAGTTTCTATTCTTCCGGTGGCAACGCTCTAAAAGTTTCTATTCTTCCGGTGGCAACACACCCTCGTCCAAGATGATAGTCAAAGTTTCTATTCTTCCGGTGGCAACGTAAAGTTTCTATTCTTCCGGTGGCAACAACCCCTCGTTCAAGATGATGACTAAGTAGTGTAAAAAGGAGACGTTGACCGACAGGGTGGAGGCGTAGAAGTGTCAGGGTGGAGGCGCGCCTCCACCCTACGCCACAATACGCCACTACGCCACCACCGTGGCGGTGAACTCTCCTTTTTACACTACTGACCTTAAAATTTCGTTTATTTTTTTATTGCTGTTTGTATAATAGTGCTAATTTCTTGTTATGTAACACAACTTTGTTTTTCTGAAATTTCAAATACTTACTGATTTTCTAACTATTCCTTGGCTGAAAGTGAATATAGAGTTCCCATGGGTCACGAGTTTCATTACTATTTTGTCTTTTATGTCACAAGCTATGTTATGTCTTATGTTGTGAGGTTTTTTTTTTTTTTTTTTTTTTTTGTCACAAATCAAATTTTGTGACCGGAATTTTCTAAAAATACATCTGGAAAAGTCAGGTAATTTTATTCTTGAAATTGAGTGGGAACCCTGAATATTTCTTCTTTGCAATCTGATTCTGTAACTGGCAGTGATGGTGTGTAAATTTTCTTTAATGATCTTAGGATTTTTTTGCAATTACTATTTCAGTAACTGTTAGGGAAAACCTTGTAAATTATAAATTCAGAAATATCTTTTGTAATTTACTGGTATTTTAGATTTACTTCAGATGGAAATATATAATTTTTTATAAATTATGTAATATATAATCATAAAATAATTTAATTGCTATTGAATCTCTTATACTTTATTTAACTTCAGGAATTTTAAAGTAGTCACAATCAGCCCTATGTATCTGGATCGCTTGTTTCTGGGAACTAGTGCATAGTTACAATTTCAGTACATTTGTTATTTCATTACCTGTGATCATTTGTTCACTAGTGAAATTTTCGGTTGTCTTCAATAACAACCTCATATCAAATACTAACTCTATTTCATATGGCAGTTTCTAGGATTTCTTTTTTCTTTTGGTCATTAACTTTGTCATCGAATTTTTCTTTAAAAAATATTTGTTTACATTCAAAAATGTTGTCTACATTTAAGGATTTGAGGTTTTTCTCCAAATGTTCTGTACTATATCTAGGTGTTCTTACACCAATTTGTAGGATTTGAATTAAAAAGATATATATAGTCGGCATGCGACAGTGCCTATAACCATTTCTTATTTAATTTAAATAAAGGTAATATTTTCTAAAAATGTATATGTGTATTATTTTCGTTCTTATTTTATTGATTTTTTATTTTTATGCAATACTGATTATATGCTTTTTTTTTTTTTAGGTCAGAGTTGTGTGTAAATACTATTCTTTTGGCCAGCTGGCTGCATTTTTCAAGACACTAAATAATAATGGTGCTTTTTGTGTTTTGAAAATGCATGCTTGCTAGCAGTTTGATTTTTTCACTTCATACAAGTAAAGTTCAGATTACCAATTTAAATTTTAAAGAATTTAATACAGGTATTTTTTTAATCATTTATCTTGTATCCATTTAAACTATATACTGTATAATTTAAGCATGTTTGTTGCATATGTTGTCCATAAAGTAATTTAATCTTTTTGAGTAAAAAGCATTACTAAGTCTAGTGCTTTTCTAAAGTTATGAAATTATTATTTTAAATAATGAGTACCTTTATCATCTGTTACAAAAAAAAAAAAAATCTAGGAATGTGTAAATAATACCTTTATTTATAAACATATGATTGTAAAATTTACAACATAAACATTTAAATATAGACCCAATTTTTCTTCTTCTGGATTTTTTTTTTTTTTTTTTTTTTTTTTTTTTTTTTTGTTAATGTTACTTTAGAATTTTTTTTTAACAAGGTTGCAAAAAAAAAAAAAAAAAAAAAATAACATGCTATAATTCTTGTGATTTTTTAAATAATACTAGTTAATACCTGTCAAAATATGACGGATGATGTTCAACTGAGATTTTTTCACAGTATAAAGTTTAAAATACCCTTGCTTCAATATTTCGCATTACTCTTAACCAGTTTAAAACACTCTGTTTTAATCAATTATCTTTTGGTTGGAGGGAGGAGGGATAATTTTATGAAATTTAAATATACAAAATCTGAGCATACTCCACTTAATAAAAACAAAATCCTAATGTTTTCCTAATTTTATTCTAAATATGGCCAAAAGAATGTTAGGAGTGATTAAAAGAAAGACAGAATTTATATAAATTATCGAAAGAATCAATATTTCTTAATGAGATGGTAACAATATTTGTGATTAGTGCTGCACCGAGTACCAACCTTTGGCCAAGTACCGAATACTCGGCCATTTTCTACTCGCCCGAGTACCGAGTAGTTGTAAGAAAGAATAATTGATGTACAAATGAAGAATTTTGCACATCTTGAAATTAAAAAAAGGCCTTTTGAACACAAAATTAAGTTAAATGGCAAACAGCTTGTTTTCATGAAATGTTTCAGAACTTTAGTAGTGTATATATACACAATTAGGTTCATTGTTATATTTGATACTTCCTACTTAGTGGATTCTCAAAACTATAATAACTGATAACTTCATTCTTTATTATATCATCTCTGTATATCTTCTCTTCTCTCTGCATCTATATATATTTATATTCTCAGATGCAAATCAGTCTAAGATAATTCTTAGATAATATAAAAGTTCCTATACACTCAGGCTTAATTTAAGATGCATGAAATTTACATATGAAATGAGAACATTAAAATAAATATTTTTCATTTTAAGCATGATAGACTTCATTAATCTTCCAATTATATAAGAGT
This sequence comes from Salticus scenicus, assembly GCA_963930645.1. Classification (NCBI taxonomy): domain Eukaryota; kingdom Metazoa; phylum Arthropoda; class Arachnida; order Araneae; family Salticidae; genus Salticus; species Salticus scenicus. The sequence continues at coordinate 176,764,427 of OZ005652.1, forward strand.
AAAAATTATAGGTGGTTTTGGGCCATAATTTGCAAAACAACAAATTTGATTATTAAAATATACTTTTAAAAACATTTTAGTGTATTAATCTTTTCTTGCACTTTTAAAAGTGTCTTACTTTTAATTGCACAAATATGTAACTAAAGTTCATTTCAGAAAATTTTGGAGTGGAAGGCTGATTTTTTATACCAATTAAGTGAAAAATACCAGAGCCGGTAATTGAACCCGGGCTGATTACCAGCTAGGCATTTCTCACATAGGGTGATGAGATTCCATGCGAAATCAACCAAAAAATTTCAATTTTTAACCTGACCACCTAAGATATCTATGAAACTTGCAGGAATCATTCTCCTTGATGATATAAATGAGAATATATTTTTAGAAATTTTTTCTCTTTCAATTTTTTTTAAAATTAATTTTTTAAATTTCGAAAAATCAGCATTTTTTAGCTTGTGTAAGCATTTTCAATCTCAAATTTCTCAAGTTCTATAAGGGATAGAGAAGTTTATGACCCATCATTTTAAAGAGTATTTTCCAAGGTTTAATTTGATATGCAACATCATTATATTAGGCAAAAATTTTAAAAATTATTAAATTTTAAAAATTTTGAAGATAGTGTTTTTTGAAAAATTTTAAAAATATGTTTTTGGTTATACTGAAAGCTATATAACCTGAAACTTAAAGAATGGGATCTCTATGGGATCAGAAGTTATTACAAAAAACTTAGTTATTCTACATGTTAAATTGTATTATAATTACAGTTGAATCTCGAAAATCTGGATTTGGCGGGACCAGATTTTAGAGAGTTATTGAAAACTAATTTTTTGTGATAGTATAATAACATACAAACTGTAATTTTATGTTAATGAAAATAAACAACAAATCAAATTGGTTAATCAAGCAGAAACGGTCGTTTTGCCAAGCCAAGCTCAGAGAAAAGCAAAACAAACAAACTACCACTAACACAAAGCAGAACGCGCCAATAATAAAATCGACAGAAATAAACCAAGATCGTTAAATGCTTATTATACAGAAACCAACTTTCCCATGTTAAATCGGCAATTTTTTTTTCCGTAAAGTTTTAAATATTGGACGAACCAAATATCGCAGTAAAATGAAACAAAAAGTAAAATATTCGTATCAACGAGATCTTTAATTTGAAATAAAAACGAACTTTCTAAGTTAATAAGTAAAAAAATGGGAGCATTTTCAATTTAGCGTAAAATTAGATGTTTTGACAACTTTTTGAAAAAAATTCTTCTTCAAGAAATTTTTTTTAAAACAAGCTAGAGAATTCATAAATGTGCAGAATTCTTTGAAAACTGGTTTTTCAGATAGACAATTACTTAATCTAGGAACTTTTATAAAATTTAGCTTTTAAAAATCAAAATTTCCTATCTTAATTGCTGAAAAACTGTTAAATATCGCCAAAGAGACATAAATCGCCAAATATGAAATTGCTTCATCTCAGTTTACCCGAAAAATATTAATTTCAAATTGAGCTGCTTTTTCTTTTTATAAGTTATTTTTTTAACCAAAGAATCTTTGCTTTTATTATTTTGTACAATTTTAAATTTTATATCCCTGAAAACAGAAATGAATATATTTTTGAATAACATTTGTTTCAAATCTATTGCTTGAATTGCTGATTTTTTAATATTTTTCATACCTTAGAATAAGAAAGTCAGTACACGATATAGTATCCAATTTTAATATCCTTCAATTCAATCTGGCAATGATAATTATGATGCATAAAGATTTCTACTTCCTTCTATATAGTATACTAGCAGGCTTTGCCCACTTCGCTTGTCATTTTATTGAAATGAATTTCGACTTTCGGTTTTTAATGGATTTGCACGTTGTAAGAGCTCCTGAAAACAATTTGACTATTTTTAGAAAATTTCTATTTGCGTGTGTGTGTTCTATGTGTGTGGCGAAAGTTTTGTTCTAACTAGATATCAGGAGCTACTGCTCAGAATTACATATAAATTTATATGCAATTGAACCTTGATGTATAATAGCGTTTATCAATATTTGGTGTCAATTGCTCAACATGGTGCTGCTATACAGTGATTGCCGCAATTTCAGAGAAGGCTATATCTGAGTAATTAATACATGGAATTGCATAAATTTACAAATAAATTTACATTGTTACAAATTATAGTGCTTATCAACTTTTGTACCAATATCTCAACATGTGGCGCTGCTATACAGCGATTTTCGCAATTTAAGGAAAGGTTCTGTTGCATATAAAGAAACAAAACTTAATATGTGAAAAGGCCATTATGAGACATTATGCTGATTCAATCTCAATGCCTATCGGCCGATAAGTGGAGCTCATATACTACAATTTTGTTTTAGAACTGAAAGGATGCCATCTGCATGGTGAAAATTTACTTCCGTTCAACATTTTGTGCAACAATACCTCTCTGAGTTGATAATATTCAGCATTCATAATGAAAAAAATAATAAATAATTTGTGCTGCTTTAATATGTATAGGAAAATGTAGAAGAAAGTTTTGTGATGGACACGACATACTAGTCTGCATAGAAAACCCATGGATAATGTCTAGCAACCAGAATTATGGAAAGTTTAACGCAAAGAAAACTTTGTAATACAGTTTAACGCAAAGAACAACATCGCACGAAAGCTGAGTTGAAATCCAGGACATATCTGATGTAAAGTATCAGGTTAATTCCAGTAAATATAAACACTATTTAAAAAAAATAAATGATATCTACAAAAAAGACACTTAAAATGTACAAAAAAGCCAAGCTCAAAGAAAGAGAATTGATTAAAGTTGTGTCTAAAAAGCGTGTGATATCAAATTCCCAAGCTTACATTCAAATACTTATTTAATATTCCCTTTTAACTAAATTTTCACATGTGAATCAAGTGCCTTATGATATGTTGATAGAAATCCTTCTTTCCTGTACTAAATACATCATAGCGTGTTTCTGAAAAATATTATTATTTTTATTTATGTATGATGGGCTTGGCGGCCATCTTTCAAGTAATGAATAAACATTCACACAATTTGAAAGAAGTTTCTTAAAATATATCTCATATAAAATTAATTTTGCTATTCCATTCAGCAGAGACGGAAATATTTCGATAACATGATTTCTTATAATTATTTAGTATTAAGTGCACTTCCATCCTATAAATGCCGGGAATATAGAATATAAAAATTTAAATTAACGTAAAAACATGAAGGAGAGGGGGGGAATGCATAGAAGCTTCCACCCCCCGTTATATTTACCCAATTTGAATTTAGCTTCTTGGAATAAATATCTCGTAAAAATAATATGGTTATTCCATTCAACAGGGGTTGAAATATTCAGATTAAAAAAGAAGAAAAAAATGCATTAAAAACATCGCAAAAGCCCCGTTAAGCACACAAGTTGAATAAATTTAAGTTTTAACAGTGTTAAGTTTGGCGCACTCCCATCGTGCCATCCTATAATTATTTCTCATTGCGCAGCACTAGTGCGATATAAAACTCAATTAACCAACCAATCAACCAACTCATCCTATAATTGATGAGATTTATAGAATTCAAACTAACGTAAAACTTTGACGGCCTTATTCACCAAATCAGTGCTAACCCATGGTTCAGGTAACACTTGTGTTCGAGTTAACACTCTCTTAACCCTGGGTTAGGAAGTTTTCGCATTCACCATCCGTGGATTAGTTGACCCCAGAGTTATCTGTAAGAGTCTCGCTGATTGGTCAATAAAAACGCAATGCATTAAAAAAGTAAACAAGAGTGTTTTCGCTGTAACTGTAACATGCTCATTTAACACCAGAGTTAACCCACCAATCATAGAATAATAATAAAGGAAGAAGGAGCATAAGGTTTCTACATAAGCTGTTGTGTTGCCACAAAAAACAGCGATTATTAACAAGCCCTTTATTAACAAACTTCAATATTGAGAGGAGCAAAAGGTGCTTTCGCTGGCATTTCACTAGAAGGGGTTTGTAAACATTAAGACTATTGGCGTGCTCCTTCTTCCTCTATTATTATTCTATGCCACCAATTTAGGAAGATTAAAAAAAGAGCGTTAACTCGAGTGTTAAATCGCTGATTTTGCGTGGTGAATACCGATTTTGAGATAACCTAGCATATTCCCGGGTTAACATCAGTGTTAAAATTTGGTGAATAAGGCTGTGAAAGATGGCCGCCAAGCCCATCATACATAAATAAAAATAATAATATTTTTCAGAAACACGCTATGATGTATTTAGTACAGGAAAGAAGGATTTCTATCAACATATCATAAGGCACTTGATTCTCATGTGAAAATTTAGTTAAAAGGGAATAATAAATAAGTATTTGAATGTAAGCTTGGGAATTTGATATCACACGCTTTTTAGACACAACTTTAATCAATTCTCTTTCTTTGAGCTTGGCTTTTTTGTACATTTTAAGTGTCTTTTTTGTAGATTAAAATATAATAAAACACTTATGTTAAATTAAAACAGATATATTACACTAAAATATAATAAACAACTGATAATGCCTGCTAATAGAGGTCAAGACTCACGGTCGCCACTCGCCACGTGGCGAATTAATTTGAAAAAGTGGCGATAAAAGAAATGGTATGATCGCCATTTTTCTGCGAATTCCCGAAAATATTTCTTCCATTTTTAAAAAAATCGCAGATATTGTTTGTTTAAAAAAAAAAAAAAAAAAAAAAAAGGAAATCCCATTAACGATCAGCGATTGTTAATGGGATTTTGATGATGATTGCGCCTTCCGATTTCCAATCTTTCTCCATCCACAACATAAATGTCAATATTCATTTAAAACTTGCTTTATGAGATTCTAGAATCTAGAAAGAAATAGAATTGTTGGAGCAGCTTTACTATACGGCACCCATTGCTTATTGCCATTGCCGAAGTTTTGATCACGTGGTATGATGGTGTTTTGATTCGTTTTGTGAGTCGGTACTGCGAATCGTTTCACAACGTCGTGAATCGAATCAAAAGGTTATGAAACAATACTTTTCATTATTATGAAACATTTTTTTTTATGTTTTACTATGTTTTCTGCTGTTTGCTCGCTTCGCGAGCATTAAAACAAAAAAAAAAAAACATCACTGGACGCCCCTAATTCGTGGAGCATGAATCAGTAAGAGCATGAAAATTCATAGAGCAGCGGTCACTAGGTTTTCTGCTGTTTGCTCGCTTCGCGAGCATTAAAACAAAAAAAAACATCACTGGACGCCCCTAATTCGTGGAGCATGAATCAGTAAAAGCATGAAAATTCATAGAGCAGCGGTCAATAGGTTTTCTGCTGTTTGCTCGCTTCGCGAGCATTAAAACCAAAAGAAAAAATCACTGGACGCCCCTAATTCGTGGAGCATGAATCAGTAAAAGCGTGAAAATTCATAGAGCAGCGGTCACTATGTTTTCTGCTGTTTGCTCGCTTCGAGAGCATTAAAACAAAAAAAAACATCACTGGACGCCCCTAATTCGTGGAGCATGAATCAGTAAAAGCATGAAAATTTATGGAGCCGCGGTCACTATGTTTCCTGCTGTTTGCTCGCTTCGCGAGCATTAAAACCAAAAAAAAAAACATCACTGGATACCCCTAATTAGCGATGCATGAATCAGTAAATGTTACGTTTTGTTACGTTTCGATACAACAGGAAAAAGTATCGATACTCTGATTCGGGTTTCGAATCACCATCATATCACGCGATCAAAACATCGGCAACGGCAATAAGCAATGGGTGCCGTATAGTAAAGCTTAGCCGAATTGTTAAATATTTCTTGTTTGTGTAATTATTTTTTGCCTCTCTCCCCCTTTTCTTATTTCCAACTAGCGATCGCCGATCAAATGTTCTGCAGTTGTTTCTCAGTCTTTCTTCATCCATAATATAAATGGCAATATTCATTTTAAACTTGCTTTATTAGATTCTAGAAGTAGAATTGAGAATTTAATATTTCTTATTAATGTAATTATTTTTTTAATCCCCCCCCCTCCTTTCCCCATTTCTAGATAGTGATAAATGATCAATTCTAGGAACAATAAAGCGATAGAAGTGCTCAATAACTTGATGAATATATTTATTTTTTCTCAATTAAATTATATATTTATATTTCATATCTATACCAAATGTGTAAACAGGGGGGAGGGATGAAAAACAGATTTTTAGGTACGAATTTTTTTTCTAAATCAGTTTAAGAAAATTAATGCTCAGTTGATTTCATATGTGTTAAAACTGATAATTAAATACCATATATATATATATATATATATATATATATATATACAGTGGCGTATGCAAGGGGGGGGGGGGTTGGGGGTTTAAACCCCCTCCCCCTTGACAAAATGTACGATAAAAAAAATTAGGCTGTTCCTTACATTTTTTTTCACATTTCTGGTGGAAAAAATGTATGGCAAGCGTAGAATATTTTTTTTCTACGAAGTGGTTTAAAATTATGACTAACTTTTTTTTTTTCATTACTCTGCGATAAACACTCCTGAAAATAACTAAACCATTTCATTTGTGCGACGCGAAACATGTTTCCCCTGAAAACAATTCTCTGAAAGGATTTCACCTTTACGAGTTCATACTAGAGATGGGATAAACAGTTACTTTTCAGTAATAGGTTACATCATTCCATACTACCTTTAATAATAAGTTCTTCTAACATATTATTTTTATAACATTATATAATTATAACAACTCTTTAGTTTATGTACGGCTAGTGTCTTTCTAATCCTTTCGGGATATACAATATATACATGTGTCCTGCATAGTGGATGCGGTTCACGTTTTTGAGTTCCAATGCTTTCGAAGAGTAATCTTCACTTTATTTAACTTTATAATTTCTGCAATTAAAAAAAGAAAAAAAAAAAAAAAACGCTGATATGAAATAGTGGTAGAGTCAAAAATTTACACAAACGCTTGTTCCAATTGTGCAAGCATGAGATTCTGTTAAATCAATTCATTTAAACACGAAAACAGACTATTTCAAATAATAAAATAAAATCAAGTAACACGTGCACGAGTGCCGTTTTCTATAAAAAAAAAAAATTCTCATATAATAAGCCATATAATTAAGAAATAATTAAATAATAATAACAAATCTTTAAAAAACATCTTTAAGCCATCCCAAATGTTAAACTACAGAGTAATTGTCTCTTTCGATTTTCCGAAGAACTTGAACACTCCAGATTGACAAGGAAATTATAATATTTTTCAATCATACTTAGAAAACAGTCACTTTAAATATGTTTTCTAAAATTAGAAACATAAATTTTGCTTACAAAAACTAATTGAATAAAATTATTTATTTTCTCACACACTTAATTTTAACATACGATCATAATTAACTATCCTTAATACCACAACAAATTTATTCATTTTAAATCATTAAAAATAGTCACGAGAAAAAATCAGATTAAAAAAAAAAATAATAATAATAATAAAAAAAAAAAAGATAAAAATAAATAAATAAATATTCAATTTTCTAATCAAATTATTCTTGAATAAACCACAATAAATAAGTGCTCTTTTCAATTTCAGCTGCTACAAGCGATTTTAAATACAAACAAACACCATTCTTCTCCTCTCCCACTTCACACTTCCTTTTTAAACGCCTTGCATCGTCTTCCCAAAGCTACTAGCGTCTTCAATACGCGCGTAAACCTAGTGAGTGTATTCCGATTCCCTTCCCATTCCCCATCCCCATCGTCCCCATGATACAATAATTAACATCAATTAATCACCTCTAGCCTATCTCATCATGGCTGTTTAAATTAGCTTCATGAAAATATTATTTCGTTAAACGGTAGTATTAAGTGTTTTCGACATTACATATCATGGGCATAGCCTATACTAATATTTAAATTAAACTAATATACTATAACTTTCAGTCTAGAACAATGCTTTTAAAAATATTAGAAAGGTGTAAAATAGTCAAAGTTATCACCTATTTTAAAAGAATATTCGACTAATATGTAATCTGCGAAGATGAATTTCACTGGCAGACTATACTGATATTTAAACTAAATCAACCCCCACAAGTCCTGCAGGTCGCCTCATAGTGGCAGGGGGGTGTTCCTGGGCGGAATGGGCGATGTACGTCTGGGGTGTATGCTTTGCACGCTGAGTGAATGCTCTGTGTGTGGAGTGAATGCTCCTGGCAGGGTCACCCATGGCGAGAAGGCCATTCCGACATGCCCAGCTAAGATCTGCAGGTAAAAATCACATCATGGAAAGTTCTAATAATTCTTCTTGTACTGCATCGCCCGTCGCGCAGGATAAAAAGGGGCGCGTTCAGGACTCCGGTAGAGGGTCCTGTTCGAAAAATTCTTTACAGTCTCCGGCATCTGGTTTACCTTCTGGTGTAACCAGAGCATATGCTGCTGTGGTAACTGGTTTACCTTTGGGTGTAACTGGTGACACAGCTTCAGCTTTGACTAAGCCAAAAGATCAAGGCTCTGGTTTGGTTGGGACCATTAATGCGGGTCCATCTTCTAGTGGAGAGGCTGGCTCTTGCCAGCAGCCCACGGAGGATGAATTATCTTGTGTTGGGGTTCTGACCAAAAGCCAGAAGAAGAACTTGAGAAAAAAGAAGAGGAGACAATTGTCTCAGGCTTCTTGTGCTGCTGCTGGTGGTGTTGGTGTTGGTACTAAAAGGTCTCGGCCTTTGGGTTCAACGCCATTCCCCACAGTGCAGGCTTTTCAGAAAAAGTTAAGGAAGGATGTCCAACCTTCTTCGAGTGCTCTGTCTGGGAAGGATGTCCAACCTCAGGGGAGGGACATCCGATCTGGGAAGAATGACCAACCTTGCTCTTATGCTCATGCTGTTCAGTCGTCGACCAGGGTAGCCATTGTTAAGAGGGATTTCCCTTCTGACAGGCTGTCTTTGGATGATTATGATTGTATTCAGCATGAGATTTTGAAGCTGATTGACTCTATTCCTATTGGAGACAGTCTGCCTGAAATTCTTGCCAATAACTTGGTTAAGGGGGCTCTGATTCTCCAGTGTAGTAATGCTGCTACGATGGAATGGATCAAGAGCAACTTTGGCAATAGAATATTGGGTGACTTAGTACTCAGTCTTGGATGCTGATGAGTTGCCCAAGCCTGTTAAAGTCGCTCTTAGGACTAGAGACAAGTTCTCTGACTCTAGTATGTTTCTGAGACGTCTTCAGCGTTACAACCCTGAGTTGAAAGCTATGGAGTGGCGTGTCTTGCAGTGTTCTGCAGGATATAACTCTGCTAGATGGATTCTCAAGGTTGATTCTGGGGATGTTGAGGTGATGCGCAGGTCTGGTTTCTCTGCTGTCACTGGTCTTGATCGTGGATTCTTTAAGATTCTACACGATCCCAACAAACGGGAACCTAAGGAGGTGGTATCTACTTCTGTGGATCCTTCTGTTTTGGATTCCTCAGAGTCTGCTGCGCCCCTGGCTTCCTTTGAGCCTCCTGTTTCTCAGGTGTCATCTGCTTTTGAGGTGGCTCCGTCCCCTTCGGCTTCTCAGGTGAGTACCTTTAGTGATGCTCTTGACTTATCTGATATTGTACTGGACTCTAGGTCAGAGGGCACTTTGCTGGCTGGCTCGCCGCAGTCTTTGTGTGGGATTGATAAGGCTTTGGAACTGTTGCAGAAGGACTCTTCGCCTGAGTCAGGCCATGATGGGTAATTTCCACCTGGCTGTTGCTTCTCTGTTTCTCTGTTATGGATGAGATTAGAGTTGGTCAGTTGAATCTCCATCATAGCAAGGCTGCTTCGGCTCTTCTCTCCAAAAGGCTGGTTGATGGAGATTTTGACATTGTTCTTATTCAAGAGCCTTGGACCCGTGATGGTAAAATCATCGGCCTTAGCATTAAAGGTTTCAATATTTTTTATGACACCTTTTGCGATACACCCAGAGCTTGCATTATTGCTAGGTCTGAACTTAATGCCTTTAATCTTGTCAACTTCCTGAATAAGGATATGGTTGCGGTTAAAGTCAAACTCAATGACAGAGCTGCAAATATTTATTTTGTCTTTGTCTCTGCCTATCTTCCTTATGAGGAGATAGAACCACTGTCTGACTTGGCTAAGTCTATTCTTAGCTATTGTCGTTCACGCTTTAGGCTCATCTTTGGCTGTGATGCAAATGCTCACCACACTTTGTGGGGAAGTAGTGATTGCAACAAGCGGGGAGATGTGCTGATGGATCATATTTTATTTTATAACTTGTGTATCCTTAACAGAGGCAATGAACCTACTTTTGTTACGGTTAATAGAAGAGAGGTTATTGACCTGACTCTGTGTAACTCTTTATGCTTAGAGTACATCTCTGATTGGAAGGTGTCTGATGCAGTAACAGCTTCTGACCATCAACTGATCATTTTTTCTGTTAAAGGCCTTTACTATGTAAAGGTTGCTAGGAGGAACCCGAGATCTACTGACTGGGGTTCTTTTGAAAAGCTTCTCGGAAAAGGCCTTTCCACCTTTTCTGGTAAGTTCAATTCTACTGATGATATCGAGTTGACTGTTGACCAGTTGCAACAGATCATTCTCAATTCTTATCATAGTAGCTGTAAGCTTACGGTTACTAGCTCCCCAAGGCGTGTTCCTTGGTGGTCTTCTGAGCTTAGTTCTTTACGTAAGAAATGTAGGAAGCTCTTTAGTAGAGCTAGGAAGTCTGGTGTGTGGCAAGCCTATCGGGATGCCCTCACTACCTACAATAAGGCCATTAGAGCTGCTAAGCGACGTTCTTGGCAGTCGTTCTGTGATGGTATTAATGGTATTTCTGCTACTGCTAAGGTAGCAAAAATTTTGACTAGAGATTATAGTTCTAGTTTGAATGCTATTCGTCTTCCTATTGGTAGATACAGTGAGTCGAGTGAAGAGACGCTAGCTGAGCTGCTGTGTGTTCATTTTCCCGGCTCTGGTACTACTGATTGTGATAGGCATAGCTCTGTCTCTTCACATACTTGCAGTAAGGACAGTTGGGAAGTTGCTAAAATGGTGGTTACCCATGACAAGGTCATCTGGGCTATTAAGTCCTTTGAACCCTTTAAGTCGCCGGGGATGGATGACATCATTCCTGTGCTTCTAATTAAGGGTCTTAATTTTCTTGCTCCTTTCCTTTGCAGAATTTTTCGTTCTTGCATTGCTTATGGGTATATACCTCAGTCTTGGAGGAATACTAGGGTGGTTTTCATTCCTAAGCCTGGGAAGGATAACTACTTTGTTGCCAAGTCCTTTAGGCCTATTAGCCTCTCTTCTTTTTGTTGAAAGGAATGGAGAAGCTTATTGACAGATACCTTAGGGATTCTGTTATTGTTGATAGGCCACTGTCTTCCTCACAGCATGCCTATCAACCTGGAAGATCTACTAATACTGCATTGTATGAACTTTCCTTTCTCTTGGAAAAGTGCATTAATGAAGAAATTGCCCTTGTTGCTTTTCTTGATATTGAAGGGGCGTTTGATAAGGTCTCATTTGACACTATCATTCGTGCTCTTGACTTGAGGGGTGCTAATCCTATTATTACCAGATGGATTGCTAATTTGCTATCCTCTAGGTATGTTTGTGCCTCTTTTATGGGTACTTGCATGAAGGTTCATGCTAGCTCTGGTTGTCCACAAGGGGGAGTGCTCTCTCCTATTCTGTGGTGCATTGTTGTTGACTCTTTGTTAGTCCATTTTGCCAACCTTGGTATTCCATGTGTTGATTATGCTGATGATGTGGCTACTGTTGTCAGGGGCAAGTTTGGTAACTCTGTCTCTGATGTTATGAATGGTGCTCTTCAGCATGTTGCACATTGGTGCTCTGATTCAGGCTTATCTATTAATCCTTCCAAGGTAAACCTTGTTCCTTTTTCTAGGAGAAGATATCTAAATCTTGGTGATGTCTACTTCCTGGGTAATAGGCTGTTGCCTTCGTGTGAGGTCAAGTTCTTGGGTGTATTTTTTGACACTAAGTTGAACTGGAGTAAGCATATTGAGTATTGCTTACGTAAGGCCACAAAGGTCTTTCGGGCATGCAAGAGTTCCACTGGAAGAACCTGTGGTTTATGTCCCAGGGCTGTCCATTGGATCTACTCAATGATTATCTGTCCTATCATCACCTATGGCTGTATTGTCTGGTGGTCTCGGTCTAGACTGACTACTGTTAGAACTAGCTTTACTAGGTTGCAAAGGATCGTCTGTGTTGCTCTTTCAGGCTGCATTAGGACTACTCCAACTGCTGCCCTTGAGTGTTTGCTTGGGCTTCTTCCGCTTTATTTGCGTATTGAAGCAGAGGCTTTAACCTGTATGAAGTGTTTCATGTGTCTGGGCTTGTGGAAGGATTATTCTAGACATCTGTCTTGGGGTTCCCTCATTTCATTTGTTGCCGATCTTCCTTCTTTCATCATGCCTAGTGACTACATGGTTATGAAATTTGCCTTTCATAAGACTTTTAAGATCTTTTTCCCTTCTAGGGAGGATTGGCTTTTGTCTCCTAGTTGGCTTGATGACAACTGTTTGGTTTGGTATACTGATGGCTCTAAGCTTGGTTCTCATTCTGGGGCAGGTGTTTACTGTTCTGGGGATGGAACTCGACTTTCTTTTCCTCTTGGAAAGTTTGCCACAGTTTTCCAGGCTGAAATCTTTGCTATCATCTTATGCTGTAAGGTGTGCTTAGACAGGGGTTATCATAATTTAACCATCCGTATCTGTTCTGACAGTCAAGCGGCTCTCCTTTCACTGGAGAGGTGTAAGTTCACCTCTCTTCTCGTATGGGAGTGCTACAAGACAGTTTGTGAGCTTTCTTCCTATAATAAGGTTAGTCTTTACTGGGTCATATGGGTATACCTGGTAATGAGTTGGCTAGATCTGGTTCCAGCACACTCTTTTGTGACCCTGAGCCTGTTCTGGGTATTTCTCCCACTACTTTTAGGGCTTCTATCTTCAAGCTCTTTGGTAAGGAGCACTATAAGCTATGGCGTAATTCTGATGGTCAAAGGCAAGCAAAAGAGCTTAATCGTGACTATCCTGGTCTTCGTCATAAGGAGCTTTTAAAGCTTAACAGGAATGGTTTGAGGAAGGTTATTGGCCTTCTTACGGGTCACTGTACCCTTAAGAGACATCTGAACATTATGGGTATCAGTTCTGATCCCATCTGTCGTGGTTGTTGTCTGGAAGAAGAGACTGCTCGGCACATTTTGTGTGACTGTGAGGCCTTTTCTGCTTACAGGTTTGAACATCTTGGTCGGCATCTTATTGAGCCTTGGGAGCTGCAGGATATTCCTGTCAGGTGTCTGCTGAGCTTTGCTTCAGCTACGAGGCTTTTCTCATAAGGATGTGTTTGGGTATGGGTACAATAGACCTCTGGTCGATGTGCCCTAGTTCTCAGTGTCCTGCTGAGGGCCGCCCTCCTCGTTAAGTCATAAACTAAATCAATACACCCTAACAATCAGTTTAGACTAATACTTACAACAAAATATTAGAAAGATGTAAAATAATCAAAGCAATTACTTATTTCGAAAAATTATTTGACTGATATGGAACCAACGAAATAATTGATTATTATTTATTTAACTCGTTACATGAAAGCTGGTGAAAATATTTCACTGCTTCGTTCCAACGAATAATCTGATTTCTGTCTGTGTTTTATTGGCAGATTGCCAAAGATATCACTCTCTCTCTCTCATTTTTTGCATACAGAGAGATAAAATTAAAGTGTTATTTATTTAATATGAACTTTTCAATAATATATTTCGATGTGAATGGCTTCTTATGCAATAACAGTATTATTTATTATATTACATGAAATAACGCCCATCTCTAGTTCATACTCAAGGACAAGAGGGGTCAACCATATGGGGAAGGGGTGACCATTGAAGTAGTGACCTTGATGTGAACCCCCCCCCCCACCTAAAAGATATCAAGGAATATTATTTTTACTTTCTTATATCTTCAATAGAAGAAAGTATTGGATTCGTAAAAATTTTCGATTTCGGGTTTTTGATGTATTTACACGTTTTGAGAGCTGTAGAACACGATTTTACCATTTTTAGAAAATGTCTGTCTGTCTGTCTGTGTGTGTGACAAAATTTTGTGGCAACTGTATCTCTGGAACTACTGCACAGAATTTCATACAAATTGGTATGTAGTTGCACCTTGACATAAATTAGTGCCTATCAACTTTTGGTAAAAATCGTCTTACAGGTTGCGTTGCCATCCTGCTTTTTCTAAATTTTTAACAGGGTGATATAGGGCAAAAATTTTCAAGATGGGTATCTTTCGAAAGGTCTCGTCAGTACCTTTAAAACGAATGGTTGAACTATAAATCTGTGATAATTTAAAACAAAATTATCGATTTTTTTTTTTACTTTTTAAGAAAAAAAACTTAGAAAAAAATCTGTTTTTTTTTTTTTTCTCTCCCCTTAATTTTATCAAACTCCCACGGTTTCCGTGTTCTGACAAACTTAAACTAATTTTTGCTTTTTTCCCCTAATTTTGTCAAAGTCCTACGGTTTCCATGTCTTGACAAACTTAAACTAATTTTTGCTTTTTTCCCCTAATTTTGTCAAAGTCCTACGGTTTCCATGTCTTGACAAACTGGAACATATTTTGCATTTTCCCTCTAATTTTGTCAAAGTCCCACGGTTTCCGTGTTTTGACAAACTTTAACAAATTTTCACATTTTACCCAAAATTTTGTCAAAGTCCCACTTTTTTTTTTCTCTCTCCCTTTAATTCTATCAAACTCCCACGGTTTCCGTGTTCTGACAAACAAATTTTTGCATTTTTCCCCCAATTTTGCCAAAGTCCCACGGTTTCCGTGTTTTGACAAACTTAGAATAATTTTCACATTTTACCCAAAATTTTGTCAAAGTCCCACTTTTTTTTTTTTTTTTTAATTATTGTTACTAAATGAATTTGTATAGGAAAATATAGAAGAAAGTCTCGTGGTGGCCACAACATACTAGTTTGACATTTATTAATGTTGGCCAATATTTACAGACATCTGTAAATGTTGTATTTTGACATTATTAAATAACATTTTCAGATATTGCTTGATATTATATTTTGTTATTCCTGAATAATATTTTTAAATATTTAGCAATATCTATTTTATAGATTTTTGAATATTGTTTCAAGATATTTCCCAATATCTTTTTCTAATATTTCTGAATAACATTTTTAAATATTTGGCTATATTAATTTTTGAGATTTTCCAATATTGCTTCTGGATATTTAGAAATATTTTTTTCTAATATTTCTGAATAATAATTTTAGATATTCAGCTATATCTATTTTTGAGGTCTTTGAATATTACTTCATGATATTCTAAAATATTTGTTTCAAATATTTCTGAATAACATTTTTTGATACTTTTCAATATCAATTTCTTAGATTCGTGAATATTGTTTCCCAGTATTTATATATATTTTTTGGTGATAAAAAGTCGGCAACAAAATTATCCGAGCACTAGCAATAATCCCTGTACAAAAGAAGTACAATTCATACTGCCTTGTTAAATAAACCAATGTCGAGTTACGTTCTTAGTCAGTCAAAGAACATGACCCGACAAGGATTTACTTAACAAAACAGTATTAAGTGTACTTTTTCGATATCAGAATTATTGGCTAATGCTCGGAAACTTTTGCTGCCGACTGTATATCACCAAAAAAAGTATATCAATATTGGGAAATCTGAATATATATTTAGAGAAAGGATTTTTGATTTTTTTTTTTTTTTTTTTTTTTTTTTTTTTTTTTTTTCTAACATTTCAGAACATCAGAATTAATGGCAGTATGTCAGTCAGTCAGGGTTGGGTTTCTTCCGGAAGAAACTAGTTTCTTCCAGGACAGTGGAAGAAACTGGAAAAAACCGGAAGAAACCAACCAAAAGACAAAACAGATGTTCAAAATTAAAATTTATGAACTATATAAACTCAAAGTATAAATATAATGCCAAATCTAAACAATAATTCAATTAATATTAAAAATATCTTTAGAAAAATAAGTCATTTGATAACAAACACTAAGTATATACAGGTGATGGGTTTTTACTTTTCAATGCTAATATTTTTAGAACGTTTTGCATAGATACTATCTTATAATATTATTATACGTTCAAACAGTACAAGTGATAATAATTATGGAATTTTTAGCCATAATATTTGCTTTTTTTTTTTTTTTTTTTTTTTTAAGGATACAACTTTTTGTATAAGCTCGAAGCTGGTACCTAATGAACTGTATCAATAAGTAAGATACCTACTTTTAAACTGTCCTGTAAGCTCTCTAGGATTTAAAAAAAAAAAAAAAAAAAAAAAAAAAAAAAAATCCATACTTTGTATTTATCTATTTTAAGTTGAAAAATAAAGTGCAGTATTGAACTACGAAAAAACTTTTCATTTGTTTTACAGTCAACTCCCTCTAACTCTCAAAAGTTTTGTCCAGAGGTTGTGCAGATAATAGGAATTTGCAAATTAAAGATCATTGCCTTTGTTTACAGTTTTCTTTTGCAAATACAAAGTCAGTTATTATTAATTAAATAGACATACGAACGGAAAGAGGATTTTTAATAAATTTTAGAATAAATATTTCTTCAATATTAATAAAACTAATCTATCACATTCATATATGATGGTAAATAATAATTTAAGCATATTCAAATAATAGGTACCTATAAAATGTAAACAAACATATTTAAAAAATACGAAACAAAATATTTTTGAAAGTCTGGAAACAATATTCATCGCTGATTCATTTTGTTAAACATTCATGTAATAGGGTTCATTTTCAGTGCTAGTCTGTATGAATTGCAGGATAATAAATATAAGAATGTTACTCCCCCCCCCCCCCTTTCTCCATTTGTGTTTCAAAGTAGTAAGGATTTATGATAAAAGTTTGATAAAAAATAATTATATTAAAAAAAAAACTTTTTATATACCATGTTTTTAAATTTTCTGATGAGGCATTAATAAAATACGTGAGGCTAAAAAATAATATTTAAGCAGGCGGAATCAGTTTAGTGAAATAATAATGATAGTGAAAAAAAACGTTGGTTTTAAAAATAAAATATTACTCCTTTTAGAACAACATATATTATTAGCACTTATCAGTGTGTATAAAATTTTAAAATTGATAATGACGTCAATTTTTGTGAAATGCATAATTTAACTTTTTATAATTTTTTCACATTCACATTGAATTAAATGTATTTATTTTCATGTCAAAAGAAAATGAACTCGTATTTTTTTTTTTTTTTTTTTTTTTTTGGCAACAATTAAATTATAGCTAATTTTTCATTGCTATTAAGAGCTTATTATTTTCATATTTTAATTAATTAAAAGAAAACTATTCGAAAATCTGACTTTGAAGTATTGTGCTGTCACCGGGTTCTGAGTTACTGTGAAAGTTTCAAATGTCTAGCTAGTAGGGAAATTAGTTAAAAATAGATTGCAAGATTTGTACCGGACAAACAAACAAACAAACAAGAATCAAAGTTAATAAAAACATGGTAATAAAAAGTAAAAATGTCAGAAATGTGAATTTTTTTGAAATATGAGATGTAAATTTCTTTTAGATTAAAAAATCAATTACCGATTAAAAAGATTTGCAGATTATAAATATGCAGATTGCAGTTTAGAGGGAGTTGACTGTACTGTATGTGACTATAAGGAAAATAAAGTTTTTATGACATTTTGTAATTACAGTGTGTACAGTAATTATTGCATACTGGTTCTCTTAATTAACTGGATTATGTTAAGAGCTGTTTTATTAGAAAATATAAGCAAGTGATCCAAATTATTATTTATTACCAGTTAAAGAAAAAAAATTGTCTAAATTATAAAACTTTATACTGTTTTAATTGAAATTTATTTTTTTACTGGATTTTGAGTATTTTGGAACGTGATCATCAGATACCGAGGCTCATTAGCTCATTTTGATAAAAAAACTCACAATTATTAACTAAATATGTTATTAAATTTATATAGGTATATTTAAAGTTACTTAAAGTTGTTTATAAGATCAATGCATCCATTGTATCTTACAAATCTGCAATTTATAAGATAAATTTTTACGAAAAACAGTTTCTTCCATTTCTTCCACTTGAAAGAAACCTATTTCTTCCGGCCGGTTTTTTCCGCCTTGGAAGAAACTTGCCAACCCTGCAGTCAGTTTCGACTATTCTTCTACATATTATTCAATGGAACTTTTGTTGCTTAGTTTGATGATCTCTCATTCAAAAATGAAGCTTTTCGTATTCTGTTTAATATTCAATAATTATTGAATTGAGTATTATTCTATAACTAACAAATATTACTCTTTGAACATAATCAATGAGCATTTTTTTAATCAATTGATTTAATTTTTTTTAGCTCATTAAGCTAAAAAAAAAAAAAGTTCAAAGAATAACTTTCAAAAAACTTCATATTTCAATGACAGATTGTTATACAACTAAGCAACAAAATCCCATAGGACAACATAGGAAGGAAGAAATAGGGAATTTGATGTGCAACCTTAACAGCCCTCTTTACTTACCCTCGTCGAAAGCCCGAGGCAATGTTATTCTATGGGAAATTTTCTTTACTTATAACTAATTAACTAATATATATTTTTAAATTCTGTTTTTACATTCAGAAAATTCCCAACTGTTAAATTGACACTCCTTTTTTAAAAACGAATTTTTTTTCATTTTTCATTTTTCATTTTTTATTTTGAAATTGCAAAATGAAAAATTTCACATATTAAAAATTTGTATTTTACAGCTTCGAAATAAAATAGTAAAAATGAAAAAAATATGTTTTCAAAAAAGGAGCATCAATTTAACAGTTTGGAATTTTCTGAATGTGAAAACAGAATTTAAAAATATGTATTAGCTAATTAGTAATAAATAAAGAAAATTTACCATAGAATAATATTAGCTTCGGCTTATATGGCGACGGTGAGTGAAGTGGTCCTTTAATGAGCCACTTTTTGCTTCTAGAATATACATTAGCATTGTAATCATGAAAAAAACTGAAGTTAGATTTTGCTGTATCAATACCTTTTGATATCTTCTTAATTCCTCATTATTTGCTATTTATGCACAATAGCATAAGAGTGATTCTGAATAAAACAAAATTTTATGAACTATGCCTTAAAATGTTTTGAAGCTATTTCATAGATACATACATTTTTATTTAGAAATTTTATACATCAACCTTGAAAATTAATTTCTAGTAGATCAGAATGAATGGCTGATTTTTAATACGAATTATGTGAAAAATACCAGAGCCGGTAATAGAACCTAGGCTTCTGCTTAAATAAACTAATGTATATCACCAAAAAAGCAGAAGGCCTGGGTTCAGTTTCCGGCTCTGGTATTTTTCACTCAGATAGTATAAATAATCAGCCTTTTACTCCAATCTATTAGAAATGAATTTTCAAGGTTGATGTATAAAATAACTAAATTAAAATTTTGTGGCCTATTGGAGTTGTGCCATGATCAATTTGTCACTTGAAATAGCTGCATGTTTGCAGACTCGGTGACCTTGCCAACGTATATTATGTGAAAAATGCTGAGCTGGTTATCAGCCAGGGTAGCTCAATGGTTAGAGCATCTGCACGTTAAGCAGAAGGCCCAGGTTCGTTTAACGGGTCTGTTATTTTTCCCACAGGTTTTCCCCTTCCACACCAATCTATCAGAAATACACATATATACTGTATGTATGTTTAGTCTATTTTGAATACAAGCTATAAATTAAAATGTATAAAAGTAAATGAAAATTAAGATTTTCTAAAATCTTTTGATCAAGTTATAATTGATTAAGTTATAATGGAAGGTTCAACCATTCATTTTAAAGGTACTGGCAAGCTCTTTTAAAAGATACCCATTATGAAAATTTACTTCCCTCGAGGGGGGGACTTCCCCCCAGGGGGGAGGCGAGGCTCCTACATACACAATTTTTTCCCCCAGTTGACTATCTCTATTACAAATAATTATTTTAAATTTAATAATGATTATTAAAAATTAATTCTCTTTATACACATTTATACAAAATTTTGTCCTATATCACCATGTTAAAAATTTAGAAAAAGCGGGATGGCAACGCAACCTGTAAGACAATTTTTACCAAAAGGTTGACAGGCACTAATTTATGTCAAGGTGCAACTACATACCAACTTGTATGAAATTCTGTGCAGTAGTGCCTGAGATACAGTTGCCACAAAATTTTGTCTCTCTCTCACACACACAGACAGACAGACATTTTCTAAAAATGGTCAAATCGTGTTCTACAGCTCTCAAAACGTGTAAATCCACCAAAAACCCGAGGTAAAAAATTTTAAGGAATCCAATATTTTCTTCTATTGAATATAGAAGAAAGTAAAAATGGTCAAATCGTGTTCTACAGCTCTCAAAACGTGTAAATCCATCAAAAACCCTAAGTCGAAAATTTTTACGAATCCAATACTTTCTTCTATTGAAAGTAAAATACACATTAAAAATTGGGAAATTGTTGAAACAAATTTCCCTATAGAAAAATACGAGTTTGGCTTCTGGGAAGGTCAGGTGTTGTTCATGCATAAGGAGCTCTAGACAGTAGATGAAAAAGCGGATATATTGGTGCTTTGGAAAAAGACTGATTAACAAATGAGAGTTGTAGCCCTCAGTGGAGTGTCATTTATGGAGGCCTTTCTAGCAGAAAACTGAGGTTTTTAACAAGTAAAAGATATTTTGATAAGCAATTATATGAACTATAAATATCTTTTTATGCAGATGCTCTACCACCATTTAGCTATACTGGCTGATTATCAATCGGCATTTCCCATATAATATCCATAGACATGTCCCAGTGGTAGAAACACCGCGACATAGTCGCGGAAACAGAAAAATGGCTTGCAGACAGTTTTTGTCTGCACTAATAAAAAAATTCGTCCACAACTTTCGGACAGTCTTTGTCTGCAATTTACGGACATTTTTCGCCTGCGACAATGCGCTACCGATGTACGACATCTTAGTTAATGTGAAGCATCAATCTGCATCACTAAAAGAGGGGGACGGTCTTATCCCTCTTACCCCCCATGATGCTTTATCTCAGAAAATCATGGTCTGAACTAAAAAATTTTAAATTTGGAGTTAAATGGATGCTAATATGACAAAGACTGCAGGGTCTTAACTCCTCTTACCCCCCACGTGCTTTATCTAAAAAAATCATGGTCTGAAACTACAAAATTTGAAGTTTGGAATTGAATGAGTGCTAGTATGACAAAGACTGCATCATTAAAAGGAGGGAGGGTCTTAACTCCACTTACCCCCCCCCCCCCCACGGTGCTTTATCTCAAACTGAACTATAAAATTTTTAATTTGGAGTTGAATGGGAGTTAGTATTATATGAACTGCATCATTAAAAGAGGGGAGGGTCTTACCCCTCTCCCCCATGCCTTATCATGAAAAATCATGGATTAAACTTTAAATTTTTTTTAATTTGGAGTTGAATAGGTGTTAGTATGATACGGACTGGATCATAGAAAGAGGGGGAGGACCTCCTCCCCACTTAAATGAAATTTTAAATTTGGAGTTAAATGGGTGTTACCGTACCGTATGATACAACACCCATTCCACTTACATGGAATTTTGAAATTTTAAACTTGGAGTTGAATGGTACAAACTGCATCGTTAAAGGGAGGGAGGCTCTAACCTCCCCCCCCCCCATGCCTTATCATAAAAAATCATGGCCCGAACTTCACAAAAATTTGAATTTGGAGTGGAATGAGTTTAAGGGGGAGGATCTTAACACATCTTACCATCTACTGTGCTTTATCTAAAAAAAAATCATTTTCTGAACTTTACAAAATTTTAAGTTTGGAGTTAAATGGGTGTTAATATGACAAAGACTGAATCATTAAAATAGGGAGCATCTCCCCCCCCCCTTGAAGCCTTATCTTGAAAACTCTAAACTTCACAAAATTTTTAATTAGGAGTTGAGTGGGTGGTAGTCTTCCAAAGACTGTGCAATTGGAAGGAGACAGGTTCTGTTCCTCTTCCCCCAATTGTGCTTTATCAGTTACAGTCCTAACTTTATGAAATTTTAAATTTCAAGTTGGTTAAATGTTAGTATGAAAAAGAGTGCACTGTTATAAAGGGGAGGTGCTGATCCCCCTCTGTGACTTCTCAGTTACAGTCCAAATTTTAAATTGGACATTATTGAGTGTTGGCGTCACAGAAACCGCATAATTTAATAGACAGCATCTGGACCATTTTCTCCCTATGGTATTAGGTCTTTTAAAAACTTTCAGAAATTAACTACTTAAATTTCAATTCTTTTGGATACTGCATAACGAAAACTACTTCCTTTGAATGGGAAGGAAACAAATTATTTAAACTAGGACGAAAGAAAGGATTAAAATAAAAAACTTGTGTATTACATGATTAATGCATGAATAGTTTATTTAAGTCACTCACAATATTATTGTTTTGTATATAATATGAACTGTTGTGTGAGTTTTTTTCATGACAGATACTCCACAGAATTAAATTCTGCTTTTGCCAGAATTTCGTCAAAATCTTTTTTTTTTTTTTTTTTTTTTTTTTTTTTTTTTAAAGAAAAGAAAATTAATAATAATCAGTATCAAAACAAACAATATCTTTTTTTTTTCAACAATTAAAAATTTAAATGTCCCTTTTTAAAGCTTTTACCAGGTTATTATTTTCATATTTTAATTAATTTTAAAAAATCTAATCAAAATTTCGTTACAAATACGGTACCAAATGAAAGGGGCATTTTTCTGAATCCGTCTGATTAATTAATGGACAATTAGATTTTTTTTTTAAATTATCTAAAGTATGAAAATCTCATGGCAACTTGCGCATGTATATATATATATAATCTCAACAATGGAAAAATTAAACAAAAATTATTATTATTTTTTTTTTTTTTTTACTTAAGCTAAGTAAAATGGCACAAAAATCAATACTTGAACGCATGTTACTAGTAGGGCCTTTTAAATTTAAATGCAAAAAACAAGTTTTCCAATTTTTTACAATTAGTTACAAGCTACATCTATAATAATAAATGGAAAGGTTTGTCTGTCTGTTCTTTTATACGTTCAGCCCCTATTGAACGCAGAAGTACAAGAGTTGACATACGGATGCTCTGGAGCCTTTCCGAGGTCCTCCTGAAAACAGAATTTAAAATTTTTAATTAGTTGTGGAGATATTAATTAAAATGTCCACTCATGTCTAATCTAAAAGCGATCTCATTGACCAAGAATTCACTGCCATTGCTTAAAAAAAGATATTTTAACGGAGTTAAAAGCAGAAAAAGTGGAGAATAAATTAAAAATATTTGTCCGATCGTTGCGATTTCGGTACCAAATGAAAGGGGAATTTTTTCTGAATCTATGTGTGCAAGCGGCTTATCGGTACAACAATTAGATTTTTAAAAATTAACTAAAGTATGAATTTTTTGTGGCAACATCATTTCAAATGCCAGACGACCGTCTGCCATGAAAAGGAAATGATTGTAACCAATCAAGATGTCACGTGTTTTATAGTGGGGGGAGAAATTGCATTTTTCAAATTTTCATTCACATTACATTTGAATTAATATTTGGCCTAGACAGCATATTATAAAGCTACTGTTCAATTTTCATGAAAATATGTGGATAAACAAAAAAATTATATTAAATTTTGTTTTATATTTTGCAGTATTTTAAATTGAGATATGCTGTTGAAATTTCGTAATATTTGGTTTTAACGCCCGATAATTCGATTCTGAATATTTTTGAAAGTGTAGAATTAATAGGAAGGGGGAGGGGGAGGGCGAAGGGGCCAAATACAGTGTTTGAAATTAGTATTATTAGGTTTTAAGGAAAGATAAATCGATTGCAGATATTTTCAAGTGTAAAATTATTAGAAGGGATGGAAAGGGGGGGGGGAAGGGACAAAAACGTAGAAAAGGAATGGTTGTTTTGGAGAAAACAACGGAAAACCCAGAACGCCTTTATTCTTTTATATTTTGCAGAGTTTCAAATTCTGATACTCCTTTCACATTTCATACTATTGATTTTTAACAGTATTTAGCCCAGAATTACGCAAGTTTTGGAGAAAACTACGAAAAAGTCAGACATAAATCGTTTTATAATAGTGTTTATATCATTTTTGTATCTCAGCTTCTAATTAACATAATTTCAAAAGTAATATGTCATTTTGAAACTTATTTGAAATGAATTTCAAGAGTAGACGCCACAAATTTCTGTCACCTTCCATTAACCGACTACCATAAGTAATGGAATTTGAGATTTCACATGATTTACACGTTTTAAGGTGTCCTGATTAGGTTTTTCTTTTGTATCTCAGCTACTGATTAAAATAATTTTATAAGTAATACATTATTTGAAAGCTTTGTTGATTTGGAATTGAACAGTAGATTACAGAAATTTCTACCGCCAGATGGCGCTGCAATAGTTTAAAATTTCAATATTTCGAATTCTAAATATGATTAAATTATTTTTAATACGTCATTCGAAAGTTATTTTAAAGTACTTTAAAATTATCGAATAACCTACATTAAATTTATCCAATAGAGGGCGCTAATCGCAATTATTTGAGATTTCACCTGATTTATATGTTTTAAGATGTTCTCAAGGGGGGCAAAAAATTAGAAATTGAGTTAGACCATTCAAAATTGGTATATATAGGTTTTGGGTGCCTACGAGTCAAATGAGGATATTTTTGAAAGTGTAAAATTAAGGAGGGACAGGAAGGGTGGTGAAGGAATATGTGCACGCAGCAAGCGTATATATGAATTCGTGAGCACTGCGCGCACACAGGTCTACGCTGACGAAGGCAGAGGAGACCTGGTATGAGTTTTTACCCAATGAGAAATTACTTTTTTTTTTTATTCCTTTTCTTAAGGTTTATGAGTAATAACATGGAATTTAGAAAAATCATAAGGGTGGTGAAGGAATACACATGCGCAGCACTCATGTATATGCATTTGTGCATGGGTCTACGCTGCCGAAGGCAGTGGGGACCCAGTGCGACATTTTTCCCAATCAGAGTTTTTTTTTTCACATGATAAAAATTAATGCAATTTTGAGAATTCATTAATTATAATGATTCATTTAAAAATAGTGACCAGCTAAGCGGGCGTAGCCTGCTAGTTACTAATAAATGTAAGTCGCCCCCCTCCTCCCATCCCCTAGTAGATCAACTAAACTAACTCGCTTCTAACACATTTTTCATCTGTGTTAGAAGAAAAAAAAAAAAAAAAAAAACTTTTAATTTTTGTTTATATAAAGTGAGGAAGAAAATTTTGGAAAGTACAATGCCTCTTCCTCCCTAAGAAATTGCAGAAGCATGTGCTTCTGAAGTCTGCTACTTGTAAGTAACAGTCTTTATTATATGCAGGGATGATAGTGAATTCAGGAAAAAAATACCTGAAATTTCGGCGAGAAAATTTTTTTGTATAGCTAGAAAATATATATAATTCATTACAGAGAGCTCCAATCCTCTCATTATAAAAAATAAGAATTTTAATTAGGTTTAGCAGTCATATGAAATTTATAATTTAGTCTTATTATATAAATTTAACTATGAAAAAAAACTGAAAATATAGTACTAGAAAAAAAAAAAAAAAAAATCAGGTGAAATACCTGAACACAATGACCTTTGTACATGTTTACGCATAGGTGTAACTTAAGCGAAAATTGTGTGTGTGTGAGGGACATTCCCTTAGACACTTTATCAAAATATAAAAAATCTACAGTGACTCCACTAGGCTTTCCGAACATTAAGCACTTAATGGTTGTATAAATAAAATAAAGTAAGAAAAATCATTACATACACAAAAGAAAAAATTATAATATGGTGTATCAGTACTTTTCTTCATATAGTATGCTGTTTAATTCAACAGTGATGCTGGTGATCAAGCTGGGGCGCCCCAGAAGAAACTAGTTCAGCAATTAAACATGGAGTAATAAAAGGTTGTATATTTTATAAAGTTTTAATTAAATTAACTTCATGGTTATAAATTATTTCAACTCCATAAATGACATATTACATATGACATTGTATTCAAAGATTACTACATTAACTATAGATAGCTAAACTTAAATTAGTATTACTCTATCACTAATCATTTGACTGATTAAAATTGCTTAATGATTCATAATACTATATTAAAAAATAAAAAAGTAGGTTAATAGTGTATATATATATATATATATATATATATATATATATATAGAGAGAGAGAGAGAGAGAGAGAGAGAGAGAAAGAGCTAGATAGATACACACGGTTCCAAATAAAGTGCAAGAACCCTGCATGTTTTTTTTATTTTCTCATATAAAATTTTTAACATTGAAACAAATTTGTGGAGCCAATTCATTAAAATTTTTGGTCCGAAAACAAACACTCATAAAAAAAAAACAACAAATTTGAAATGAAAAATCTTTCATCTTTCACAAAAATTAGCAAATTTCAACAAACCCTTCACAACAATAGAATGATTTAAAAGAGTTTTCGAAAAATTTTGATAACAAATTATGTATTTTGCTGATAAGCTTCAAAAATACATTATATTATATTTCTATGATAAACACCAGAAAACTTATAATTAGATAAATAAACTTGTACATATATATATACAAAGTTTCATCAATTTGCAGTGCAATAACTATGTCAGTGATTGACAGTGGAAAAAAAGACGTTTTTAAGCAATTAAATGTAATTAAACTCAAATTATATAAATGAGCTGTAAAATTATCAGTACAAAAAACCCTTAACGGGTTAAAAGTTTGTGACGCCGCTACTTTATGGCTATAAGAATTAGAAATATGAGTCTTAAAAATAATGATATCAAATTTTAAGTGACGCTTTGCAATTAGTTAAAATATACATAGATTTTCTTATTTGATCATTTACTTTCTACTTTTATTTATATTTATAATGCAAACGTAATATTTTTAGCTTCAAGATCAGACAGATATATAAAATACACTCACTGATGCTTTTTCATTCACATTTCAAATTCAAAATAACAGTTTTAAAAGGAATGATATAAAAATTCCAGTGGCGCCTCGGTGTTATTTTAAAAGATTTGTTTTTAGATTCCATTAAAATTACTTTTGTTTTGTCTAATAAAGTATATTTACATATTGAAACAGTGCTTTTAATTTTCAAATATACTGTCAAATAATTATACTTTCACTGAGTTTGCATTATAAATTAAAATTATTTATTTCAATAAATTGATTTATCTTTTGCATCAGGCTATCCAAAACATAGTATCATTATCATAGTATCCAGCTGAGTGAAAAGTTGCGCAAAGAGGTAGTGTAACGTAAAGAAAATATTTACACACATTTTACTTGCAGTTTTGGATAGCGTGACGCAAAAGATAAATCAATTTATTGAAATAAATAATTTTAATTTATAATGCAAACTCAGTGAAAGTATAATTATTTGACAGTATATTTGAAAATTAAAAGCACTGTTTCAATATGTAAATATACTTTATTAGACAAAACAAAAGTAATTTTAATGGAATCTAAAAACAAATCTTTTAAAATAACACCGAGGCGCCACTGGAATTTTTATATCATTCCTTTTAAAACTGTTATTTTGAATTTGAAATGTGAATGAAAAAGCATCAGTGAGTGTATTTTATATATCTGTCTGATCTTGAAGCTAAAAATATTACGTTTGCATTATAAATATAAATAAAAGTAGAAAGTAAATGATCAAATAAGAAAATCTATGTATATTTTAACTAATTGCAAAGCGTCACTTAAAATTTGATATCATTATTTTTAAGACTCATATTTCTAATTCTTATAGCCATAAAGTAGCGGCGTCACAAACTTTTAACCCGTTAAGGGTTTTTTGTACTGATATCATTACTTTTTAGGGGTTATTGATCAAAAAATTAAAACAAGTCCTTCTGGCTCCTAGAAAGGGTAAGCTGATTTATCTTTTATTATGAAGTTGCCACCATTTTTTTTTTTTTTTTTTTTTTTTTTTCAAAATTCTACAATTCTACAATTTTTCAATTCTACAATTTATTAATGGACTTGGTGGATTTATTAATGAAGTCTTGTATATATGGAGTTTTAACATAGAACCTTTCTAATGTAAATTTGAAATTTTCAGTGGGCTGGCACAGGGAAACAAGAGGGTAGATTAAGTTGGCAAATGGACATAACAAATACATTTCTGAGATAAATCCAAACTACAAATTTAGTTTGAATTAATTCAATATTTCAAACGTTATCATGCCGACAAATTTTCAAGTAGCCTGCCACTTGGAAACAAAATGGAGAAGCTTCACACTAGAAAAAAATATTGAGTGGGATTCTCAAACTCTTTAAAATAATAATAATAATAATAATAAGTGGGAAATTTCAAATTTAAGTTTTAGAATTACGTAATTTACATTTTGTAAGTTTCTTTTTAGAGAATTACAAATGCAAATTAAACAATTTAAAAAAATCAAGTTAATGTTAAAAATGGAAAATTATTTATTTTCTTTTCCCTTTTGAGGCTAAGCTCCAATATTCACAATTTTAATTTTCTTAAAAAATGCAGGTAAAAATTATTTCATAAAAATATTTGGTGGAAAAAAAATAGACAAAATATAAATTAAGCTCTACATTTCTATAATTTTAAAAATAAGATAAAATCATTTAGAGAAAAAAATTATGGAAAATACAAGTTAAGCTAAAGTTAATACAAGTTAATTAAAATACAAGTTAAGCTTAAGTTTTATGGAAAATACAAGTTATATATATATTTCTTTTTAAAAATTAAAAATCTCTTTTTAAAATACAGTTAGAGTTTATTCATATATTTACTTTTCAGCCTTTAAAATGATACATATTTTAAATATTAACATAAACTAATTTTTTTATTAGTATTTAAAGCAACAATGGCTAGGGGATGAAAGAGGGGATAAACACGCTATATATATATGAAAATAGAATTAAAATTCATGAAAAATGTGTCAAATAGCAATTATTGAAAAACACGTCAAAATAAATAAATAACATCTTTACTTTGAAACCCATAATAATTTATTTAAAAAGTATAATTCTCTCTTTCTTTTTTTTTAATTAATTAATTTATGCATGAAAAATTCCATTTCATAAATATATTTACAACTACAATAAGCAAAAAAATCCCTCCTTTAATTGTAAATAATTATTTCTACATTTTTCTAAGCAATTAAAAGTGTCTTTTTTTTAAAGAAAAATAAATTTAATATAGGAATGTATATGGTTTCAATACAAGCTACGAGATGGCGCCACTAGATGGCCAAATTATTACCTTTATGATAAAACCATATACTTTCCGATATTTAAGCTATTTTTCTTAAAAAAAAAAAAAAAAAAAAAAAAAAACACTTTTAATTGCTTAGAAACATGTAGAAATGGATATTCAAAAAATTAAAGGAGGGTGTTTATTGTAGTTTTAAATATAGTTATGAAATGGAATTTTTCATGCAGAAATTAATTAATAAAAAAAAAAAAAGGAAAAGAAAGAGAGAATTATATTTTTAAAATAAATTATGGGTTTCAAAGTAAAGATGTTATTTATTTATTTTGACGTTTTTTTTCAATAATTGCTATTTGACACATTTTTCATGAATTTTAATTCTATTTTCATGTTTTTTTTTTTGTTTTTTTTTTTAATATACAGTGTCATGAATATCCCTTCTTTCATTTCCTAGTCATTATAGCTTTAAATAATAATAAAAATATTAGTTTTATTATGCTAATATTTAAAATATGTATCATTTTAAAGTCAGAAAAGTAAATATATGAATAAACTAACTGTATTTTAAAAAGAGATTTTTAATTTTTAAAAAGAAATATATATATATATATATATATATATATTTGCAAAAGTGTATGTTTTAATTTAAATTAAAGACAAAAGATGGCGCCAAAACACCATTTACTGTTTTTTCCCATCTCTGCGTGGAAGGATACATGAATAGGAATCGCAAATCATTGAGCTACTATAAAATCTATGTTTATGAATGATTAAAAATTTTTTGCTTTAAAAAATTGTAAATTCATCATTATTATGATAAAATGGAATATCTAAAATTACAAAATACTTCCTTATTTAAAATATTATCGAAATAATTTTTTCACGAAATGCTAAATTTTGAAATCTTAAATATTTCCTTTATAACAAAAAAAATATATATTTAAGTGAAATTTTATTTCGTATATATACAATAAATATTTAAAAGAAACAATAAAGCTTCTTTCTTGCATTAAAAAACAAAATCTTAATTTTTTATTGACTGCATTCAGATTGAACCAACCAACCAACTACAAGACCAAACCGAATAACACCTGTTCAGAATTCTGAGAATTATCAATAGAAATCTTTGCATCGCATAGTAAAAATAGTTCGATTTTTAAACTGAGTTATAAAAAAAACAAGAGTTTTCCTAGGGAAAAGGGAGATGTCAGGCACATCAGATAAAAGCGATTAATATCATATATAAATTAAACTAAATTCGCTCGAGCCATATTCGAGAAAAAATTCTTCCACATTAGGCCGCCCATTTATAGCTTAAATGAGCCAATTCATATCTCGAAATATATTGCACGCAGAAATGTAGCGATTTCAGGGTAGGATCAGACAGAAGGTGAAAGACTATTTTGAAATTATCAGAACATAACCTCCCATATTTCCTGAGATATTAAGTGTCGGCTTTCAGCGGTTTCTTTGATCTTTAAATTGGTGTATATATAAGTGTCGCAGTTTCGTTCGTTTTTCCGTTTCCGCTGAGTGTCGTGGCGTTCGTTTGTTTTTGCGCTTGCGTCACTTGAGACTCTGCCGAGTCTCTTGATGCATCATTAGCAATTCACATTAATCCAGATTTTTTTTTTTTTTACTCTTCTGCTCTTGCATTCATTAATTCACACGCAGTTTTTACCTTTGATGAAATCCCCGATATACATTAAAAATTAGAAGCATTGGGCTCTAAAATACTCTTAAAAAAAAAAATACAGTGATGGATACAAATGTTATCTCACAGCTCACACTCCCTTTCAAACTCAAATAATCAATTACATTAAATATTGGCACTGTTAAAAACAGGTCTAATGAAATAAACAGATCTTACTGCTATTTCATCATTCATAATGGTCAGCAGCCATTATGAATCTTTCAATAATGACATGAGCAAAAATCAGGATTGAAAGATAAACCACGGGTAAGTTTTGTATTATTTTATATATACTAAATGTTACATGTAAGAGAAAAAAATATACAGTATTGCTTTAACAAATTAAAAAAGAATTAGTATTCTATAAACATTTAAATAAGAATAATCACAGGAAAAAATACTCACAGTTAGGCTTAGTAAATAAGGTGAAAGAAAAAAAACAATGTATATAAAGACTTAAAAATGAACTTATCTTATTAATTATTTTAGATATTAGAATATTTTAATTGAAAATTAACTAGTATGATAATCAATACATATCTACTATAATGATTACACTGAATTTGCAATGATTTTTAATAATATCTAGTATAAAATGTCCTTCATGTTCAAAATACTTTTCATACAACTTAAGTATATTGCATAATTCTATACATGAAACATATACTGTAAAAATGTTAAAATAAATTATGTGTTATACTCTAACAATACTTTCTATTAAGAGTTTAACTTAAGTACTTAAATTATCTAACTACTTAATTTCTTTCATGTACTGTTTAAAAACATATGACAAATGATGTAGAAATTTACTATGACCTTGTGTTTATTAACAGAGAGGGAAAAAGAAAATACAAAATATCTTAAAAAGAATAAATTGATATTTAAAGCTTACTTTAAAGTTATTTTTCTGTATTTTACAATGTAAGCATAGCAGTTATTGTTTGTTTTAAACCTAACAGACAAATTTCTTTAAAGTTTAAGAACAATAATAACAAAAGATTGTAAAGAAAAAAATTAGGCCTTTGACGGTTGATTTTCAACCTGACACCTGGAGTCTCGTCCATAGCTGCATTGTGTAGGGGTTTAGTTGTTTTCCAGGTGCCGGCCCCTTCCCTACACTAGGCTATGGATTCTTCGACTTCAGCTATAGTAAAATCCATATGTGTATTCATCTTTTATAGATTACTAATTTTAATAATGAGGTCTTTTACCATGTAAGTAAAATTTATAATTATATTCTTACATGTACAGTAACTTGTCATAATTCCTTATTAAAAAGTTTAAGTTATTTTTGTTAGTATTTTTTTTTTTTTCAAAAAGTTTACAAAACACTATCTTTATAAATAAATAAAAATATTTTTTTAACTAACATAATCAAAGTAGACATCAAATTAAATCTTATGAAATTCTCTTTAAAATGAGGAGTCCGAAATTTCTCTATCTCTTATAAAACATAATGTGTTTATTTAAGCTAAAAAATGCCCAATTTTCAAAATCGAAAGATATAAAATATTTTTAAGAGCATTTTATCATTTATTTCAAAAAGAGGAATGATTCCTGAATGTTTAAAACTGAAACACACTTGGCATGGGTTGATTTTACAAACAAAAAAATTTGTAAAGCATGTGTAGCACAAAATAGCCTGCCTTTAACTAATTCAATAAATATTAGAGATTATATTTTAAACAGGGCTTTGCACTTCCCACAGTACTTTTAAACTTTTTAATGCATAAAATTAATTTAAATACAAGTGGTACATGATAAATTTGCGATTAAGCTTACTTTTATCTGTTTACACTGTATTTCAATAAAACAACGATAATTCATAATCTAAACGTAATCTGCTTCTTTTTTAATTTAATTTAACAGCATCCAGCTTCAAATACGTTAAGTAAATATGTAAAATTAATATTTACAAGAGTATTATTAAAGAGTAAACTTTTGACAAAATTGTTACATCATCATTCTTTTTTTCTTTTTCTTTTCCAAAATAAAAAAGCCTTAATTAAATCAAATACAAAACTAATCTGTCTTTCTTTCCTTTTCGTGGAATTGCCTTATTACGAATCAACAGCTATATAATAAAATTAAATTAATGTCAGGCACACTTAGATTATATATGAAAGAAAAAGATATACATTCAACTTACTCAAAAAATACTTCTATGTACATTTTTCATTTGAAAATTTATAAATTTAATATATGTTTATAAATTTAATATATGTTATAATTTTGGTGAGTATTATATAATAAGACGATTAAAATATATATAGCAAATAAAAGTAGTCTTAAAGATACAATAATGAAGTTGCAGCAATCTTATAAACAATACACCCGCGAGATATTCATCAAACAAAATCTATTCAATTTCAAAGTATCCAAATCAAAAGAAAAGGAATAACTTGAAAAAATATAAATATGTTTTAAATGAATAATAAAATTTTTTTCTCTCAAATCGCTCACATAGAGCCCCTTAAATAAATAATAGGCCGGCGCATCACCGCCATTTTGTTGCCTCGTAAGAGGACAGCATTTCCGCTTGCCGATTTTATCGCTTCACTGGTGGTTTTAAGAAATTTTCATCTAAAAATAAAGTCGACCAAAAATGATAAGCAACACAAGTAATCTGTTTCTGTTTCTTAAATAATTCATAACATTTGAAAGGGGGAAAAAAAGAGCGTACCAATTAAAATTGGAAATTTTTTTCAACGACCTAATACTATCAGGACACGGAAACAAGACAACTTTGGCGAACCAAAAAAACGTCTCCAAGACTCTATACAAACACACAGTAAAAAAGCGTTTCTTAAAATAATTTATGGTTATTAAAATACATATTTAGATTTAAATAATACTTTTTTTTAAATTTTTTTCTTTATAAATGTCAGAAATGCAAAGAAAAGTATAAGTGAATAACAATAAAACTTACTATGCAAAGCTGTGCATTAGGTCCCGGGATCCAAGAATCTGGACAACAATTCGCAGCCCATTTTCTCCTTCTTGCATTATCCGAAGGAAACCTAAACATTTTGTATCCTTTTCTGGAGTGTTTACAGCAGTTTATTGCTGAACAACCTCCCATATTGCAGTTTATTTCACTAAAATTACGAGCAAGACGGTAGAAACAATGGATGCCGTTTGTTTATCACGCTGGGTACATGCGGCAACCCTAAGGCAAAAAAATGTCGGATGCGCCAGCTCGTATATATAGGAGCCTTACGCTCACACAAACAATCCTGGTGTAAACGGTGTAAACATTCCATGACGTACGCAAACCACTGGCGAGATGCGCAGAACAAATGTCAAGAAGATTTCTCGATCTTTGAGGCTCCAAGGTCTTGTGCAACCCTGCTCCCGCTCAGGCGAAATCATTCTCGCCAACATTTGGCTTGTCCATTCGAGTAAAATGCGTAAATGAGGGTTATTCACCGTTGGCAACATTTGTGTGGAAGTCACGTGACGGTGGTATTCCATGATTTGTTTACGCTGCGAATGCGAAGTTAAAGAAAGCAACTTGCTAAAAAACTGTGCATCTTTTACATCCACAAATAATTCAAGCAAAGAAACATGCAAGCAGAAACGTGTAAGTTTTCATGCATTTCCTTTAAATTCGTCTGGTTTATTAAAAGAATGGCTTATCAAGCAGAAAAGAGAAAATTTTACACCATCTAAACATAGCGTATTATGTTCAGAGCATTTTACCGAAAATGACTTGACTTACCAAAATTTTACAGAGATTTCTGAAAAGTGATGCTGTACCGTCTATATTTAGTTTTAAGTTAGTTACACCACACTTTAAAAAAAAACAAAATTTAATTTTCATTTGATGAAAGAAAAGAAAGTAAAAAAGTTTCACGACATAGAATTCATGTCGAAAGAGCTATTGGGCGTATTAAATTAGTTAAACTTTTAGACTGCACCATACCATAAACTATTGTTACCCTCCATTAGTCAATTAATTTATATATCAGCATTTTTAGTTAATTTTGGAACCCGTATTTTATAATTTAAATTTTAAGGAAATAGGGAATTTTCTACTTCGTTTCTTACAATAAATCTCCTATATGTTTCAATGTTACTACAAAATTAATGTTATACTTTTTTTTTCCCCATTTTGTGCGTACCAGATACAGTAAGGTTAAATTTTTATAATTTTGCTTATCCTAAAGATTTGTTGTTGTGTTGTACATATTTATTTTTTTTTAATTCTTTCAGTTTTATTCAAATTTATTGTAGACTCCTAGAAATCTGTGTAACACAACCAATCTAAACAATGAAGTTTACAGTAAAGTTTAACAGGAAAAAATCAGGGTAGCACTTATTTTTTTTATAGTGATTTTTTAAAAACTGAATTTAATGAGATAAGGAAAGGTTCTTTTAATTGAGGTCCAAGTCTTGGAGATAAACTGAAATAATTTATGTTGTTTCTGACTGTTAAATTATCCAAATTGTTCACGTTTAATATAGACACAATTTGACATTTAATTTTTATCACCCAGTATATGTAGTACCATACGGAATGCATGGAAAAATCATTAATCAGTTCAAACCATTATTCTTTGCTAAAACCAGTTTAAGTTTTTTTTTTTTTTTTTTTTAATGCTTATTTAAATCATTTAAATACACACATGTGTACACTTTGTTTAAAACATTTGTTTTTATTTTTTTTTCTTCATTCCAGTTTGTTCACATTTTTGTAGAACAAAGACAATGAAATCATTTCATCTTCTGTAACTATGCATTATGATTTCCTTTTTTATCAATTTACATTTCTCATAGTAGTATATTATTTATACTCAAATAACTTTTTCTTGTACATATATTATTTTCTAAACTGATAGCAGTGTAATTATCAGACACAGCAAAATTACTTTATGTGTTAATCATCACTTTTCAGAAACCTTTTTTTATTATGGTGAGCAAAGTCACATTCTGTGAAATAATCTGAATATAATATGCTGCATTTTGTTGATATAAAATTATCTCTTTCCTGTTTTATTTGTCATTCTTTTAATAAAACAGTTGTATTTGAAGGAAATTAATGAAATTTTACCCGCTTCTGCTTGCATGTCTCTTTACTTGATTTATTAAACAATTTAAGCATTGCACTGTTATATTGTAGTACTCAAATAAGATTCTGTACTATAGTGCTGTTATAGTACCCTTATAAACGATTTAAGGAGCAGGGGATTCATCAGTTTCATTAGGGATTATTTAAAAGTTTTTTTTTTTTTTTTTTTTTGTGTGTGTAGTGTTTGAGTGGTATGTCTTGTGTATAGTGCTTGTAGGTACACCAAAGAATTTGGTACCATTACAGTCTACAAACTAGGGATGCACCGAATATTCAGTTTGGCGAAATATCAAATTATTCAGCTGGTTGAACATATAGACTCAATTTTTAAAAAAATATTTAATCATTTGAAAAAAATTTCTGTTATTTTTAATTATCATTAAAATAAGATTTTTCAGAGTAATTAAGAAGTAATTTTATTTAAATCAAAACAATTGTGTTATTTAATTTCAAGTAACATTAAAGAAAATTAATTATTAGTTACATTAATCGGTACTTTTCCTTCCTCTGTTTGGTACGGAGGAATAGACCGCAACGTCCTCGTAAAAAGAGTAATTCTACCCAATCCAGAAACATTGTCAGGAGAAAAGCACCACGAAAAAAAAAGGCTGTGTAACTAAAGAGGAATTATTTGCGAGTGACATATATCACCGACTATCATCTAATCAGGCAAAATCACTTTACTTTTTACCATGTTTTTATTAACTTCTATTCTTCTGTGTTTGTTTGTCCGGTACAAATCTTGCAATCTATTTTTAACTGACTTAACTACTAGCTAGACATTTGAAACTTTAACAGTAGCTCAGAACCCGATGACAACACAATACTTTGAAGTCAGATTTTCGAATAGTTTTCTTTTAATTAAGTAAAATATGAAAATGAGCTCCTAATAGCAATCAAAATAGTCATTAAAATATTAGCTATAATTTAATTGTTACCAAAAAAAAATTTACGAGTTCATTTTGTTCCGACATAAAAATAAATTTAATGAAACGTGAGCGTTAAAAAATTGTATTTGTGAGCGTAAAAAAATTTTAATTGTAAAAATAGTAATTATGCATCTGGCAAAAATTGACATCATTATCACTTTAAAGATTTTCTACACATTGATAAAGTGCTAATGTAGTTCATGATGCAAATACAGTACCCGCTGCTTATTAAAATCACATTCGCTCTGTGCAAAAGTTATTTTATTAAGCAGCTGATTTTTATATCCAGCGAACGTTCCTGCACTGAAGAAAAAGGTATCTATATGAATTTGGAAAGAAATTTCAAAAGTTACCAAATAATGGAACTAATAAACAATATTAATTAATTTTTAACAGATAATTCTTTGATTGTTCCTTCAAAATAAGTGAATTAAACACATCTCAAAGTTCTGATGCGCTCTCCTTTGAGGGAAATCATCAAAACTTTGACAAAAGTTCACGATTTTCTTTTAAATTTAAAATCTTTCCTTTAAAGCTTTTTGCCTCTTAGTTATTTCAGAATAAGAACAAAAATTGTCTTATAATTAAACATAAATATACATTTTAAAATAAAAAATCACTTGAGAGCCAAATTAAATTTTTAACTTATTACCGTACTTTGAAGAATACATTGCTTGAAATTATTACTAAGACAAGTAATGGGACGTGTTTAATTGCTGTAAATGTAAAATTTTCGACAAAAATAGATAACTGAGGGTTTGCTGTATTTCATTTAAAATAAAAAATCGCAGTGTAAATAAAAATTTTTTTAGTGTGCATAAATGACATTTTTGCTGCTGGAGAGATTTTTTTTTTTAGTTTTTTTAGCAGCGGTTATAAAATTAGTTTGCATTGATTTGATTCCGGTCCTGGCAAATTGATCACATTAAGCGGCTGGTTTTATTAACCAGTGATTTTAATAAGCGGCGGTTACTGTATATGTTGTTCTAAAAGGATTAGTATTTTATTTTTTAAATCAGCTTTTTTTTTTTAATTCAAATTTCCCGTAACTCTTTAACCAATCACATTAGAACATCCATCTTTGGAATATCGATAATAAGGATTTTCTCGCCAAATCCATTACCTGCCTATTGGAACTTTTTTAATGCATTTTAAAGGGAAAATTAAGCTATTTTAACGCGAAAGAGCTGGAAATGCAGATTGACATTTTATCAACTTACTAAGCCTCTTTGAAAGAATTTATACAAAAATAAATACAATTATTTACAATTTCT
The DNA here is from genome assembly GCA_963930645.1 of Salticus scenicus. NCBI lineage: Eukaryota > Metazoa > Arthropoda > Arachnida > Araneae > Salticidae > Salticus > Salticus scenicus. The sequence continues at coordinate 176,802,611 of OZ005652.1, forward strand.
TAACAATACACATTGATAAAGTGCTAATGTAGTTAGTTAGTTCTATAGCTATGATTCAACAGAAAATTTAAAAACATGGTTTATAAAAAGCTTTTTATCTTATAATTATTTTTATTTTCATATTGCTTTCATCATGATGGAGTCAATGTGGCTAATTTTACTAGAACTGGAAATGCTCCTATGATTACTAAACATCATAAATTATTTGAAAATAAAGATCCTCACTGGTCTAAGACTTTTCACCCTTATGCTCAAAATCAATGGGTAGAATAAACTTATTGCAAAAGTGAAAATGTGGCTTTACCACCAGTTAAGTGGTCATCTAGCAATTTCAGATTATGTACTGATGATGACGGCATTGGTCTATTGTGTCTGAAACTAATCTTCATAGGTAGGAATTTTTACTCTAAAGATACAGGCGATAATTTTGGCTTTTGACTTTTTTTTTTCCGATTAAAGAAAATGAGTGCAAACACAGAGCAAATACTTAAAAAGATACTAGACAAAACAATGGGTCGTCCAGTTGAACCGGACACACCGCACTATAGCGATACCGGTGATTCAATAAATCTTGAGGATGAGGCGCTTCCTAATATTTCAGATAATTCTTTATTGAGAGATGACGATTTAAATAAAAGAAAATTGGATTGCGACCATCATTGCAACAAAAAACACAAACATGAAGAAGGCGATCAGGACAATACACAAGCGAATGATGTCGCTGACCATCCGTGGATGCAAGAAAAAGATTTCCTATGTTAATCGCCCATTGGATTTTTTTTTTTTTAATTATTAAAAATCAAAGAAAATTATTTCCCGATTTTAATCCCCATATTTGGGTATAGATATGTATTAGTTATCATGTGCATGTGTTAGATTGAGTTATTTTGCTGTCGAATTGACAAAATTTTAATTTTTAATTTCAAGGCACTGTCGTTCTTAGCGTTTTTTGTATTTGGTGATCAAAAACGTAATACAAAAATATACATGCAGATGTATATTTTTGTAATATGTATTGTACGAAATATTGTTTCACATTACTGATTATTTTCTTAATATATGTTGTTAAAATAACCATGATTTTTGAAAGGAAATAAATATGTTCGCCAAATGATTTGGCGATATTTTTTTCCGTCAAGGATGACATATGAAATCTATTCCGTTGCAAAATATTAGTATCTTACATCAGATACTTTTTTTAGACATTCAAAAACAAATTTGACTTCAAATTATGATAGAATATTTATCACTTTCCTTTTAATTTGTATATTAGTTGGATATTTATTGTGTAAATATCAACCTTTGAAATTAAATGTTTGTGTTTTCAATCGAATATGGAAGTTTGCCATTTTTTTTTCCTAGAGTTTTGAAATTAAAATTTTATCAATTTTACAACAAAAACAACTTAATCTAATGCATGCACACGATAACTAATACATATCTATACCTAAATATGGGGATTGAAATCAGGAAATAATTTCCCTTGATTTTTAATAATTTTTTTACAAAAAATCCAATGGGCGATTAACATAGGAAATATTTTTCTTGTATCCACGGATGGTCAGTGATGTCACACTTCACTTGCGTATACACACGTTCTCGAAAATGCACAGGGTCCTGATCTTTCATATAATAACAATCATTATTTTAAATATAAGTGTTTAAATAAATAAGTATTGTCATAAAATTCTGTTTTTTTATTTACATGAAATTAATTTAAAAAATAATTTAACTAAAAAAAAAATAATAATAATTAAATTATTACCTCTATGTCCTTTGATGAAGCGATGTTCTTTGCATTGCCAGGGAGAGTTATCTTAGTCGTGCAGTGATTTTAATAAACACCACACAACTTAGACACCCACCAGGCATTTGCCTTTATTTACATTTAAATCCTTTCTATCAAGCTCTCTGTGTCGGCTGTCATGGGGTAACTCAGGTTGATGGCTTTCTCCAGCGGGATGGTTGGGTGCCTCAGGTTGTGGACTTGCTGGCTTTAGATATTGAATAATCTTCATCTGATGAAACTTCTTTAAGATGGCACGTTTCTTTGTGATCGCTAGTTGAAGTTGCCTCTCCTTTTTTCGCTTTATGGTCTGGGTCTGCTGTATCTCGTGTCTCAGAAGTAGTCGGAGGTTCAAGCTCACCCTGGTTATCCATCTCTCTTTGTTAAAAAAAGAATAACAAACAAAAATAACTATCTAACTAATAAAATTGTTTCATAAAAAATGAAAAGTCTGAACTTGCACACAACACAAATTTATCACAATAAAATGCAAAAATATGTGTTCACAAAAGTGTACAATTGTTAACTTACAATTGACAAACCAATTAGTAAATTCAATGAAGTTGGCAGAAAAAAGAAAAAAAAAAAGAATCAGCAAATTTTGCATATTTGTTAATCATACATTTAACCAAAAAAGCAGAAATTTTAATGAAATAATTACATATTTCAGACCAACACATATTGAAAAAAAAAAGTTTTATTTCCTGGTAATGCCAAAATATTCATTATTTTGGAAATTGGCAGCAAAAATTACCCCTAACTTCAGCATTTAATTTAGCTGTAAATAAATGTAATTTCTTTTTTCTTTTTAACAGTAGTGAAATAAACCCATAATTCCCTAATCAACTGCGAAAATATTGCACGTTTCAGAAATTTTGCTACCAAAAAAGCAAATATATAATATTACACTAAAATAATCTTTTATTTCTGGAATTAACTTTGAAAATAGTACAAAATTTTGTCACATTTAACAGCAAAATAATCATGTTATTTCAAAAATTTGTAGCAAAATAAAAATTAAAAACATTAAAATAGTAATTTTGCGATTTTTCAGCAAAATAGTCACACACTTTGGGAAGTTAAAATGATTTTCTATCCCCCCCCCCCCATAAATTTTGGTTATGGTTTCTCTTTGGATTTACACTGATCTCGGAAACAGCCAACATGGCCTTCAAAAGGAAGGATTTCAGACTAAAGTCTGAAAACGTTAATGACTGATTAAATTAAATAACAATTTAACAGTAGACAAACTTTTCTCACAATCTTGTCGAATGATAAAATTACCCAAATAATGAATTAACATCTTCAAATAAAATAACAGATTTTTTTTCTCTTACATATTATTTTGTTATACTTTCAGGTTTAACTCAGAAAAAAAATAAAATTTTATTCATTTGATATTTTCTGTAAATTTGAAGATGCTTCTAGTGTGAAGTATTTCTTTATTTGTGTAATTTGTTAGCTTTGATTAAATTCATGTATAATGTATTTAAAAAGATAATGCAGTCACTTTAAAATTCGACTGCCTTGCATTGAAGCAAAAAAAAAAAAAAAAAAAAAAAAAAATTAAACCTAACTGTCAAAACTGATAATTGGATGTAATTTTATAGTTATCAAACTAAAATTTTTAGGTACAAATAGCCTATAAAATTTGAAAAATGAATAAATTCATTTTTCTAATTCAAGAAAATAAAGTAATAGTAACAATAATAAATCTTTAGAAAGTAACTTTTGTAATAAAATTCCTCACAGAATATATGATGGTCTTAGGCTTCAGCAAGCAATAAGTAGAAAGCCTCCTTGTACACGCTTAAAATTATACATGCAACATAGTTAAAGCATGTTATAAGAATGTTTAAAGGCATGGTTTGCATAAAAAGTGGTCGACACAGAATTAGTAATTATTTTTATAAAGCTAAAACAAATTGTGATAATTTACATAATCCTTCAATTGACTGGAAATTTAGTACAACAAATATTTGATTTACATACAGCTATATGATTTTGGGATTAATTTAGTTATTGTGGCTTATTCACAGTTGCACACATAAGAATTCTTATGCGTTTTACACTTTTTTTTTTTTTTTTTTTTAATGCATTTGGTCAGTTTCTTATTTAAATCAACAAAGTGGAATTAACATATACAAAAAATATTTAGGTAAAAAAAGGAGTGGGAATATAAATACATTTTATATCCTATAATATTTAGTGTGGGTGAGAGGTGTAATTTATATAAATATTGTGATTCAAGGGTGCCATATGATATAAAGGTGTTGAAAAAGTGTAACCATTGCCATTAATTGAAATTATGTCCATGATTCTGGCTCAAAACACAGATATCTATAAAATTTCTTACAAACAGATTTCTCAGACATGAATAAAATAACAGTTTCTTTAACATTAATCGTTTAACAAAAATGAACTTTATATTTCGTGGCACAATAACTTCCAAAAGTTGCAATTTCTGAAGAATAAAAGTTATTGCATGAACTTTCATCACTGAAAATAAAATCAAAATTAATTGAAATACGTAAATTATGAACAATAAATATCTTTAAAAAAAATATATATATATGTATGTATATATGACATTAGAATTGCGAAACTACCTCTATAATTTATCAAGCTGGGTATCCTTGTAGAATTCGACGTTTTAAATATGTTTTTTTGCACAATATGTAATTACACTAAGCTTATTTATTAATTTTAATAGGCACTTCCAAAAATACGGGAAAAGGGAATTAAATTGGGTCATAAATTAAAAATAAACTACTTAATTTTAATACATTTCACCATATATGCTTCGCTCGAATAGTCTAAAAAGTTTCTCATGCTAGCTACACTACAAACACAGCATAATGAAAAAAAAAAATTCATTCATACAAGGAATGGAAGAGATACAATAATGAACTATAGTATTACAAATATATTTACAACTAATTTTAATCACATTCAACATCAACACTATGGAATATAAAAACATTCATACCTCATTGTCACTTGCGATGGTCACGTTTAAGTTTTATTCCTGTTTTTTTTATATTTAGCTTTGACATCTGCTGATACAATGGTAGCAGTATTTTTCCCATTATGGACTTCTTGAAATGTCAATTTTTTTACAAACCCTGCTTTGAAAAGCTTACACCCATTAATATTTTCTTGTAAGCAGCAGAACTTCCGTGTCCTTCATTCTGTGAATTTAAGAGAATGTATTCTTGGATATTTTCATGGTAAAAATCATAACGGCAGATCAAGGATCAAACCATGATCTTAAAAATTCACTGCTGAGAAAAAAGGGAGAAATATAAACAAAAAATAATGAAAAAATTTAATAAAAATAATGGCGCTCACTGCCTAGTTCAAGAGTAAACAATCCACGAGGTTAGAGGTAAATACCACCGACACGTGATCATTACGTCACCCGGATAAACCTCATTCGCTTCCGTGGAGGATCAAAATTGTGATGGCATGTCTTCAGACAACCTCTAGGGGTGTGTCCCAGACCGTCGCCAATTGCCCATCTGCGCAGCATTAGTGCGACGTAAAACCCAATCAAATCAAAAAACATTTAAACATTTCTGTATTTTTAGTCACGGATACGTTAATAAATAAATATAAGGAAAAACGCAAGCATATGCTAGGTCACATGTTTCTCTCTAGCCAATCATTACGGTTTATCGTTTAAAATAATCGATGTATTGGAAACCGGAAATCACAAACTTGCGATCAGCCGTCGTCATTTGTGAGCGACTGAAATTGATGCGTTTGGAATGAAATATTCTTGGCGATCACAAATTTCGGATTTGTGATCACTCGCTTGCGAGCGAGCGTTTTATAATGCATGAATTTTTATACACAACTTTTACATATTTTATTGGCAACTAGTTTAGCAATTTTGAGAAAGCGGAAAGCGTGCAAAATTTGTAAACATCCCGGATCACGGTGTTTCAAAAAAAAAAAAAAAAAAAAATGGCTAAAGTTGCAAAGGTACTATTGAAAATATTTGAATTGTTATATTTGAATTTGTGCATGTTATCCTGCAATCATTTATTTAGCTTAGTTAAAAAAGAATTGTATTTGAATTTGTGCATGTTATCCTGCGATCATTTACTTAGCTTACTTAGTTAATAAATACATTTAGTTTCCATTTCGTTAGATATATGTACATTTGGTGTAAATTTGGAATTAATCCAAAACCTTTGCATCTATTTTTTTTTTCTTTTCCTTTTATTTATTTTATTGATACAATATAATAAATGTCATATAATATTTAAGGGAAACATGGGAGGTCTTCTCTTTTGTGTCAACTGTAATTAACCTGTACAAAAATAAGATGAATTATTTGTGTACTTATAGATTAATATACTAAATGGGCGTGTACTTGTTTTTTATTTTAAAATTATTTATTTATTTTTTATTTAAAATTTTTTTTCGAAAATGGCTTTAAGACATTTTGCTTGGATCAAGCCACCCATTTAGTTTAATTTGATGGAATTACTTTTTTTTTTTTTTTTTAATTGTACAACATTTAATTCTTTTCGATATCGATACAAATATTAATTGCTCAATGTGTAGCTATAGTGCAGTGTTAAACTCCACTTTACTTTACTATATATAAATTTTGCTGTTAAATCAAATCAAAGAATTTTTTTCTTAAATTGCGATCAGTCACTGAATTCAGTATGAGTTTGAAAATTTCGTCTGTGCACCATTCTGATCAACCTGAATGTAATTGAAAATTTCTCTCTCCACTTTGTTATCAAATTTATAAAGATTAATTTTTATTGCTCATTATAAGAAGGGTTAATGTAACTGCATTCATTAGTTAAACAGCATTAAAAATCCTGAATTCTAGTTTAGAACCATTAAATACATTGAAAATTTAGTCTTCATTTCTACTAAAAGTGAGTAGTGGGGTAAAACTCATCTGATTTACCTTGGAGCAATTTTCTTGTAATTATCTGACCTGATCAGAAGGGACTTGTTTAACTTTATAAATTCTATAATAACGTCTATTTATATTCTAGATTCATCACAACATTTATGCATTTCTGTCTTATTATAGCCTCTGGAATGCATGGCATTATAATTTTAATAAATAAATTTTCTTATTGTAAATTCTTAATGAGACTGGAGAAAGCCCTATAATCCACTATGTTAAATTCACTAACTTAAAGTGCCTTTTATTTTATTTATTTTTAAATAATGAAAAGTAGCATTATAGATTTTTTTTTTTTTGACAGTGAGAACAACATGTTTTAATACTTTAACTAACCATTTTCTTTCTTAGTCAAATTTAAATCATTTTTAAATTAGCGTTTTGGTAAAATTTCTCTACCTAGAATAAATATTTCTTAATAAATCATCAAACCTCTGTTGGGGGTGATTGTGTTCAGGTAATTTACCTAATTTCACCAGGGGAGAAACTTCTCAGGGGCTACCCCTGAATTCAGGGGTTTTGAAAATTTTGCTGTCTCTGAATTTCAAATCAAATTATCTTGTTTTTATAGAAATTTCTTATTTTAAATAAATAATTTCTTTATAATGTATTAACAACTCTCCAAATATCAGTTATTATAGGTAGCTATGTAATATATATCATTAATAAGTCTCTCCTATTTGCATTCAAGGAGCAGTTTTCAGGGTTTTTGTATGCTAGGTAGTTTCACCCCTGTTTCAGCTATTTATTTCATATTCACATTTAATACCAGAATTACAGTTAAATTCATAAAATAAATATCCATTTCATGTGACTGCTAAGTCTTTACACGTTGAGCATCGCACAAATTCTTAAAATCTATTAAAATTCCATTATGATTTCTCCTGTAATAAATAAAAATTTAGCAAATTTAAATAAATTTTCAATAATTACTTAAAATAATGTAATATTTTTAGTTTTATATCCTATTTGACATTGTCAGCCACCGATGGCTGACATGGCACTCTACGTGTTAATTTTTTATTGGTACTGCTTTTACTTTTGAGGTAAAACTTTCACTGAAATGTTTGAAGTATAACATGTTCTGTACACTTCTAAAGATTCAAGATGATTCCTTCAGTACTTTTAGAGATATGACAAAATGTCTAGAATCTAGAACAGCTGACATAGCACTCAACGTATTAATATCTTTCATAATGAGAGGATTGGGTTTCCTTGCAATAAATTATGTTCTTTCTCCATAGGAAAACTTTCTTTTTCTAAAATTCCAGCTATTTTTTCATGAATTCACAATCACCCCTGCCTCTGCATCATAGGCGTAAACTATGGGGGGGAGGACTGGCCCCCCCCACTTTTAAATCTTCGGGGGGCGGCCTCCCCGGGAAGTAAATCTTCAAGGTGGGTATCTTTCGAAAGGTCTCGTTGATAATAGTAATAGTTAACTAGGGAAAAAATTTTGTGCATGTGGGAGCATCGGTTACATCGGTGTTTGAAGTATAACATGTTCTGTACACTTCTAAAGATTCAAGATGATTCCTTCAGTACTTTTAGAGATATGACAAAATGTCTAGAATCTAGAACAGCTGACATAGCACTCAACGTATTAATATCTTTCATAATGAGAGGATTGGGTTTCCTTGCAATAAATTATGTTCTTTCTCCATAGGAAAACTTTCTTTTTCTAAAATTCCAGCTATTTTTTCATGAATTCACAATCACCCCTGCCTCTGCATCATAGGCGTAAACTATGGGGGGGAGGACTGGCCCCCCCCACTTTTAAATCTTCGGGGGGCGGCCTCCCCGGGAAGTAAATCTTCAAGGTGGGTATCTTTCGAAAGGTCTCGTTGATAATAGTAATAGTTAACTAGGGAAAAAATTTTGTGCATGTGGGAGCATCGGTTCCCCCCCCCCCCCCCCCCCCCCCCCCCCGGGGCAAAGTTTCAAGATGGGTATCTTTCGAAAGGTCTCGTCAATACCTTTAAAATGAATGGTCGAACCATAAATATGTGATAATTTAAAACAAAGTTATCGATTTTTTTTTTTTTACTTTAAGCCAAAAAAAAAAAAAAAAAAAATTTTTTTTTTTTTTTTTTTTTTTTTTTTTTTTAAATATTGTTACTGATTGAATATGTATTACTTTTAACAAAAAAAAACTTAAAAAAAAATCGTAATTTTTTTTTTTTTTTTTTTTTTTATTGTTACTGATTGAATATGTATATAGGAAAATATAGAAGAAAGTCTTGTGGTGGCCACAACATACTAGTTTCATATGTATGTATGAAAAGAAATTAGTCTCTATTTTCATTAATGAACTTATTAGTTCAGTAGCCAGGTTCAATCCAGTCATTTATCACCTTTAGAATTTTTTTAATTTAAAGTTAGGAAAATTGTATTTTCTCCTTATTACTTTTTGATAAGATTGATACAGTTCGGATTAAATTTTTCTTTTTCTTGCCTACAGATTTGTTTCATTATTTTGTTAATTACTTCACAATTAGATCAGTTGTGTTTTTTCCTTTATAGAAAGTTAAAATTTTTATAAAGAATGCATTTTAATAGCCGTATTGTTGGTATCACATGTGATATATATAAATTCTAAAGTTTTTAAAATCTTATTTGAACATAGCTCCACTGAAACTCGCCCCCCCCCAGATTTTTTAAAAAGTTGACACCTATGCTCTGCATTACTAAAGTGTACTATAATATAATGTAAATTAAAAATCTGAGTTGTTTTGTTTCATAGATATTCAAAAAAGGGAACACAGAGCTGGAAAATCTTCATTTTGAAAAAAAAAAACACATTTAAAGATTTTTATTTGTACTAAATCACACCCGCAGTAAGCTGTGAAGTGCTCTTAGAAAAAAAAGAGAATAAAAAGTTTCAAACTATACATATAAATATCAGGGTTCCTCTTTGAGCCTTTGAGAAGGGCGTCGTGCCCTGCCTGCCCTTTAAATTTTTATAAGCGCCCTAATTGCCCTTTAAAGTACAAAAATGCGCCCTTCTTGCCCAAAAAACGCACCCTTTATGCCCGAAAATCGCACCCTTCTTGCTCCCAAATTTAACCACCACGACCCAAAATAGGGCATTTTCAACCCCTTTTTAAATATTCTTAGTGCTTTATTAATACAAATTTTCTTTCTAAAAGCTTTTTCACTTTTTTGTGTGGTCTACTTATTGCAAAAGCGAGTTGACACTTAGCAGGTGTGTAAACTATTTATCAGCGTAAACATAGTTGCCGCGGAACTTCTTCAAATGACCCTGCTGCCTGCTGGCTTAGGGTGGGGTGGGGAACAGACAAAATTCCTCCTCGTTGTTAGCAGAAAGAGAAGGGGAAAATGTGGAAGATTTTGCTCTTTTCTTTTCCAATAATCCTTTTGCGACCTCGTTTTTCCCCCTTACCCCCTCCGATTTTCCAGAAATTAAAAAAAACTGGCAGTGCCCAATCTCTTTTTTTCGCGCTGTATTTTTATTTCTTTAGCACAGACAAGGATATCTTTATCTGTGTTATTTAGTAAATAGTAAGGACGTTAAGTATTGGGAGGAAGCGCAAAAAAGAAAAAAAAAAAGCATACTTTTTTACAAATTTCGGGTAAGATTTCAATTTCGTACTTTTTATTTAATAAGTAGGACTTGATAAATTTTAAAATACTTGGTAGCCAGGAAAAAATTTAATATAAAAAAAAAATCAATTTTAACTGTATTCTTTACTAAAGATGACTTGTTGGATTGTGTCAATTTGTGAACGAAATTAATAAAATTTAAGTAATCATAATTAACTTTAAAATAGATACTTTTTTTTTTCCTTTAACGATTTAAAAAAAATACGCGTAGTTTTTAAGGGCATTAACAACAGTTTGAAAAGTAGTTATTCTTACACGATGAATTTTTAAGAATTTTGAATAGAATTCTGACTTAAACAATAGCTCCCCCCCCCCCAAAAAAAAAAAAAGAGACTATTTTTGGACAATAGGAAAGAAATATTATGAAATGAAAACATCAGCAATGAGTAAAAAGTTGCAGAGTCCGCATAGCTCCTACTTTTACAAACACACACACAGCCTATTTTTCAGAAACTCTTAATCTATTTCTTATTTTTTCACAAATCTGAACAGAGATTGCGGCATAATCCGATCTTTTTCTTTATAAATTTTCGATCTTGCCTTTAACTAACCAACAGCTGCTTCATAAATCATGATTTTTTTTTTTTTTAAATCTTTGAAATCGCGTTAACAAAAATAACAAAATCTACTTACTTTTACGATCTGGCTGAAGAATCACAAAAATCATCGTTAAGTTCAATCTCATAAATAAGTTAAAAAAAAAAAAAAAACATTGACTCAGGAAAGAGAAGTGTTTGTTTACATTAGATGAAAAACCGCAATCAATTAGAATCAAAAGCTGAAAGAAGGGCGAATGAAAAGGAAATTTAGATTGTGCAGTGCTTTGATTTTTTTTACACGATAATCAGACGAGGATATTCTATTTATTTGTGACAATAGCAAAAGTTCAGTTATTTTAATGATAAAAATTATAAATAAATAAAATAAAAACTTCCTGACATAAAATAATTATTTGATAATGGATTTAAAGCTAATAAACTTCTAACGGTGATGTTGTGGTATACAGGTTTAAGGCTGGTCGACTGCGCGAAAGTCCTAGACCTGGGAGATATGCCTTTCGTTAGAGACTTTTTAAGTTGTTTTAATCCGTATTCGCGCATTTCGGAGTCAAAGACGGAAACTCCGACGTTTCATAGGTGGAGTGTCTACCATTGTAGAAAGAAAAAGAATATTTTTTATGATTTTTATTGGGATAATTGAATATATGATAACTCAGTTTTTACAGTGTGGGGCCATTCTAAGAAAATTACAAATATGAAACGGATATTTCACCAAGAATTGGCACAAAAATTTCACTTAAAAGCTGACTCTTCACGAAAATCATACGAATTAATTGCACATTTAGAGATGAGCTAAATCAAAACATTTAATTTTAAAGAAATCAGGCACCAAAAATCAAAGACTTCTGAATTAAGATTAAATATTTTAGTATTTTTGGAAAATTTTGAAATTTGTGTAAAAATGATCTCACATTTTGGTAATCAGTCACAAAATTATTACAAATATCACAAATCATTAAAAAAAAAAAAAAAAAAAAAAAATACATCGATTAACGTAAAATTAAAGCCTATCTTAGCTGTTGCTATTAAACATAAATTTTGAAAATTAACGGCAAAATGATTAACATACTTCCGCTATCGGCTAATAAAAATATTGTGAATTTAGAAAGTCAGCTTTTTATAAAAGCGCGGATTTTATTAACATCGGAATAATAAAGTATTTCATAAATAGTTGCAATTAAACGTAAATTTTCGAAAGTTAGCGGTGGAATCGAAATGATCCTGTATTTCCGAAATCGGCTGCAAAATTACTGCATATTTTGAGATTAAACCATGAAAACAACTCAAATTTTATCGATTAATGACTGAATAGATAATTATTTGGAAATTCAGCTTTGAAAACAACGTGATTTTAATCTTAGCATCAAAATAATAGAGTATTTTAATTTTTATTCTTACAGTTTCCTTTTTATTTTCTTCTATATTTAATAGAAGAAAGTACTGGATTCGTAAAAATTTTCGACTTCCGGTTTTCGACGGATTTACACGTTTTGAGAGGTCTAGAACACAATTTGACCATTTTTAGACAATGTCTGTCTGTGTGTGTATGTGTAATAAAAATTTTGTGGCAACTGTATCTCCGGAACTACAGCTCAGAATTGTACATAAATTTATATGTGGATACACCTTGACCTAAATTAGTGCCTATCAACTTTTGATGAAAATCGCTCAACAGGTGGCGCTGCTATACACGATTTCCGCAATTTAAGAGAGGCTATATCTCAGGTTCTGTTGCATCTAATCGAACAAAACTTGATTATATAAGAAGGTCATTATGAGACATTATGCTAATTCAATGTAAATGCTTATCGGCCAACAGGTTGTGCTGCTATACAGCGATTTCTGCAATTTATGGGAAGACTATATCTCAGGAACTACTGCACAAAATTGCATATAAATTTATATGTAAATGCACCTTGATATAAATTAGTATCTATCAACTTTTAGTGTCAACCACTCAACAGGTGGCGCTGCTGCAGTGTTTTCTGCAATTTAAGGAAAGTCTATATCTCAGGTTCTATTGCGTATAATCAAACAAAACTTGATATGTGCGAAGGCCATTATCAGACATTATGCTAATTCAAATTGGATGCTTATAGACCAATAGATAGCGCTGCTATACTGGAAATTTCCTCGATAATGGGAAGGCTATATCTCAGTCTCAGTTTGTATGGCACATAACTGTACGAAATATGATATGTGGGATAACCATTATAAAAGCATATTTTTAAGATGTTATTTATAGACAATAAAGCTCTTTCTTTGGGTATTTAGTGTTAGATTTCTCTAAGATGAAAATCATTTGCATTCATCATGTTAGATAATTTTAATAAATAATAGTTTTAATAAATTATTTGTCCTTAGTGAATATGTATAGGAAAATACAGAAGAAAGTCTTGTGGTGGCCACAACATACTATTTTTTTTTTCCACGAAATAAATATATTAACCTGTGATAATCTTTGATGGTTAGATAATGCAGTGTTCAAAATTATTAGGAGCGACCTCTGATTTTCATGCTATTTACTTTGTTTTTATAGAAATTTCTGATTTTGGGTGTTGAATTTGCCTTATATGTATTAAGAACTGTATAAATATAACTCATTATAGGTACAAATAAGTACTTTTAATAATAACCTATATAAGTTTTCCTCCATTATTCATTCTACAGCCAAGTAACAGTTTCCAGGGATTTTGCATGTTGGGTAGTTTTATCCCTAAAAGTTGTAGGAGCTACATTTTTAGAGATCAAATTTCAAAAGAATATTTCATTTGCCATTATTGAAATTCAGCAAACAAAGTGAGTAAATTCCAGGGATCTACCAAATTTACCAACTGATTGTAACATTAGAAATTGGCAATAATACCTAAAAAATTGGAAACTATTAGAAAAAATAGCATTAATTAATTAAATCGAACTTTTTATCACTACAATTTGATTAGAATGTTTAATATTTTTCTTTAATGATCACTAAAAAAGGTCTTTGGTTTTTATCTTAAGAAATTTGCAAAAATCTTATTAGAGGTAATTTTTATTATAGCTCTTTACTTTCATTTCAACATTTATAAGATTTTCAAGAGCTTTTGCATATTTTTCAGGAAACAATTTTAATACTTTTTATTAGGTTTAATAGTTAAAGATAAAAGTAACTATAGTTAAAGATAAAAGAATGTGAAAAAATAAATTTATTTAATATTTGCTGACTAATTTGTGCATTTAGTGAAAATTCACTATATTTTCAGAAGGGGGGGGGGTGGCAAAAATTGCTGATTGCTTAACAACTGCATTTATAAATTTGATAAAATTGTTTGTAATTTTGGTGGCTATTTTTTGCGAAGCGATATGCCCTTTTTTATAAAAATGTGCCCTTTTTCATTCTCCACAAATGTGCCTTCTTTTTATAGCACCCTCCTGCCCCTTTTTCCTTGGTACCAGCACCCTGCCCTTTTTCAAACCTAGGGGGAACTCTGTAAATATATGCAGGCCTCTCAGCGTTCCTAAAATTTTATACGCAATTTATTATATCGCCATTGTAAAAAAGAAACATTTCTTAAATGTTTTGATGATAAGATAGTGTAAAATGTACTATAAAAAAATTTATTGTATTAAGAGGAGTCTCTACTTATCGTCCCCGGAAGACAAAGTCAATGTTATTCTACGGAGCATTTTGCTCCATTATTATTCTTTAACTAATACATATTTTAAAATTCTGTTTCCTTATTCAGAAAATTCACAACTATTAAACAATTTATTGCTTTCGAAAAATTGCTTTTTAATATTTTATTTTAAAGTTGGAAAATGTGAATTTTTATAATGCAAAATTTTGCGTTTTTGAGCTTTAAAATGAAATCTTAAAGATAAAAAAAAATCACTTTTTAGAAAGCGATAAATTGTTTAATATTTGTAAATTTTCTGAATAAGAAAGCAGAAATTAAAAATATATACTAGTTAATGAGTTATACTAACGGGGCAAAATTCCCCATAGAATAACATTGATTCCGGCATTTGGATACGCTAAGTAGAGAGTCCCCTTAAGATTTTGGTGGCAATATAATAAAATGAGGGTAAAATTTTAGGAACACTGAGAGGCCTGTATGTATATATATATATGTATTAAACATGTATGATACATCATTGGAAAGGTAAAGTTTAAATTAAACTATTTAATTATATAAAAAAAAGTAAAAAAATGATTTTTTTATTTATAATGTTTAAAAAAGGAATATATAATCTTAACTTGTCATAATTTACCTTACATAACATCCTTTTCAATTCTGCACAAATATATTTCAAGCATCTCCGTGCGCATCATCAGTGCTAAGTGATACAGCAGAGTACATAAGATTATTCAAACAGTCTATTAATACCATGAAAGATTAGTTTTCAAAATAAAACAGATATATCATAATTTTGTGAAGGGTCCTTTAACAGGCCCAGGCCTAGTGGCAGAAACACGGCGACATAGTCGCGGACACAGAAAAACGGCTTGCGGACGGTTTTTGTCTGCACTGATAAAAAAATTTGTCTGCAACTTTCGAATAACAATTCACTTAAAAAAAAATTCTGTATCAAAACTAAAACTTATACTTTTATTATTTATAATTATTTATATTGTGTTGTGTCAAACATTGCTATAAAATATTTAATTGAATAAGATGAATTAGTACACACAATTGTTCATACTATATTGTTCTACAGTAAAATTGTATTCGTGTATTGTTGCACTAGATCACCACTGATGTTAACACCCCCCCCCCCCCCCCTCAATCAGCTTTCAGTCTTTTTGAGTATAAGCCATTTTCACCCCTGATTACACACAAATTTTGCAGACAGATTATGAAATTTTAAAAGCCTGTCGCAGACAGCTACAAAACTTTCTGCCACTGGGGGCCCAGGTTTTCCTCTGGACAGACCCCTGATTGTCCTAACCTAAAATGTCTAAATTTAATTCTAGGATATTTTTTTATGTATAAAATTTCATTATGGTCCTGAAACAAATAAAAGTTTTATTTTCATTCCTCATATCTTTCATTCATATTTATAAAGGCAATAGCTATCTGCAAAAAAGTATTTTCACTGTCTTGATTATGTTTTTCACAATTTAAAGCATTAGAACCGTTTAATGCAGACTTCATGTCTCATATTGTTTTTGGTTTTTTGAATTTCAAATTTCTCTGTAGTGTGTTTTTTATTACAATTTCAGCAATTTATCTCTCTATACAAAATTTACTGATATGTGATCATTTTAAGCAATTAAAACAATAGCTTTTTAATAAAAGACTGGATTTTTATTCATATTTATGTTTAAACAAAATTTTGACTATCACATACCCTGCAGAATTCCAGAAACTAAACTAATTAACATATTGGCATGACTTTGAGTCCTGAAATTTAATTTTTAATTTATATACACATATAAATGTTCCTGAAAATAACACTTCATGAAAATTTTATTTCTAAAAGCAAAATGAAAAATTTTGCAAAGGGAATGTTTTTCTCAAATGTGTATTTTTAAGTGAAAATGTTGACAAATACAACACTCTTCAAAGAGTGTTAAAAAACATAGGAAAAATGCTTTCGGATGTGCAGACATAGCTGTTTTATTCAGTTATTTATCCACAAAACTTTATTATTTTTTTAACCTATAAAATGTTCAATAACTTTTAGTAATTCAGATTTAAAAAAAAAATTCAGTTTTTTTTTTTTAAATTTTATTTGAAGATTTTTTGTTGAAGAATTAATGCCCTTTTTTTTGCTTACTCATTTTGTATTTAATATTTAACATAATTATTTTTCTTTCTTTTTCAGGTTAAAAACAAAACACCAATACAAATCACAGCTGAACAGCTATTAAGAGAAGCCAAAGAAAGAGATTTAGAAATTTTACCTCCTGTAAGCATTTTTTATTTAAAATATTACTATGATTATGATGAAATATTCGAAATAAAGCAGCTGTTTCTCCTATTTCTTATTGTAGTAGAGCCGCAGTTATCCAAGCCCCGATTAACTGGCTTCTGGGTTAACCAAGGTAGTTCCGAAAAGTCCACGACCAGGAGAAGGCGTGGCCCTCAAATTTTACTATACATCACTGTATTCTGGGTGTCTACTGACTTGACAGAAAAAAAATTCATGACCTCAAAAAAAATTTCATGAACTTTTTTATTGACATATCAAATCTTTCTCTTAAACACGTAACTGGGGGCGTCAGTCTCAGAGACCACTTCAAAATTCTTTTCTATCACCCCTATTCTATTTTTAGCTCAACTGGACGGATTTGTCCAGCTTTTTTTTTTTTTTTTTTTTTTTGTGACACTGACCTTGATTTCTCATTGGCTAGAAATTTTTGCATCTGCTTCCTTTTGAAATTCTTTTTTTTTTTACAGTCGGTCTGAGAGACCTCATGTCCCTCAGTGAGTTACAATTTCGAGCAAAGGGAAGAAACATGGCTTTGAGATTGGGGCCGTGAAAGATTATTCAGACTTCTGATCTGTGTTATGCAGATGAGTTACAAAGGATTTTAGAAGAAATAGGAAGTGATTTCAGAGACAGAAACTTCTTCAACTAAATATTATTACTGGAAAAACGATTCAAGTGGTCTTCTCTTGAGCTGCAAAAGAATGTGCGAACTCCTGCACAAAATATAATTCATCTTCCAGGACATCGCTCCTATGGAAACTTAGGAAGAAAAGCGACTCCAAAAGAGATATGGGATCTCCTTTTCACAAGTGAAATATTGGAGAGTATAATGAAATGGACAAATGTGAAAATAGGAAAAAGTAGAAATTTTTCTGATACCAGTAAAGCTAAAATTTCTAACAAAACCATCACGGAATTGAGAGCGCTTTTAGGTTTGCTTATATACACATCTGTCTTCAAATCAAACTATGGAAATATTGAATGTTTTTTTTTTTGCTACTGACGGAACTGGTTGAGATATATTCCATGCAGTTATGTCAATCAAGACATCAAGAGATTTAAATTCTTGATTCTAAATTTGCGATTTGATAATCCCGATGACAAACAAATCTGCAAAATATCACATCCTGCAGCCCTTATCTCCAAATTATTAAATTCATTTATTGAAAATTCACAGAAGGTTTACACTATTGGACCCTGTGTTTGTACTCGTAGGTTTCAATTGCAAATGCCGGTTCAAAATGTATATGCCTCAAAAGCCTGCAAAGTATGGGCTTAAAATCATGTGTCTAACTGATGCTCGTAATAGCTGTGTGTGTATATGTATATATATATATATATATAATGTTTACTTATACTGCGGAAAAGATTCCGATAATATTGGCATGGACGAAAGTCAGAAGTCAAACCCACACAAGCTGTTTTACAGTTAAGTAAACCAATTTTCAATACGAATAGGAACATTGCAGTAGATAACTGGTTCTCTTCCATGGAACTTTTATCAGAACTGAAAAAGGAAGGTTTGACTTATGTTGGAACTGTTAATAAAAAGAAAAGAGAGATTCCTAAAGAGTTCATTCCAAATAAATCAAGAAAAGAAAACTCATCATGATATGAATTTACAAAAGATTTTACACTGATTTTTTACGTACCAAAAAAACGAAGAGCCATTGTTCTCCTGTCATCTATGTATCATTCTAAATAAATCGATTCTGAAACCCCAAAACCGGTAATAATTGCTTTTTCTAACAGAACAAATGGTGGAGTCGATTCATTGTATGAAAAATGTTCTGTATATTGCAGAAGAAGAACAACACGCGATTTTCTATAGATTGTTAGATATGAGTGCAGCTAACGCCTACATTTTGCATCAAAGCTTCTCCAACAATGGCAAGGATTGCATTCTTATACGCATTAGCACGAGATCTTGCAGGGTTCCCACGGTCCTTGAAAGTCCTTAAGAAGTACTTGAATTTCATTTTCTTTTTCAAGGGCCCTTGAAAGTACTTGAATTTTGTGCAAAGTCCTTGAAAATCCTTGAATTTTCCACTCCAATAGACTGGCTTAGCGCAAATTCTGTCAAGGCTAAACTATCTCCATCTCCACATGTGCACATCATTGTCTAATATAATGATTTTGTCATAAAATTCTTATTTCATTGTCTTGCTTTTGCATATAGTTTCAGCTTATTTGGGTTTTTTTTTTTGCCTGTCTCATACCTGTTTGATAGACTGGTCATTAATTTTGAGCAGAAAGTGACTAGACCAGGACTCAAACCTAAAAACTTTGGAATAATCATAATCATTCCAAATCTTGAACTAATCGTTTTTTGACTCTTGTAAAAGTTAATTAGGTCAATCCATCAAAAATGTGTCGGGAAAACAGGCAAAGTTATTCTAATTATAAAAAAAAATATTACTAATGAAAGTAGTTACTAAAGTTTTGTGTATATGCCTAGCGTTCTGCGATTTTCCCCTAGTCCTTGAAAAATTCCAAATAGGCCTTGAAAAGTACTTGAAAAGTCCTTGAATTTTTTTCTTTTTTAAGAGTGGGAACCCTGTCTTGGCCTTACTCAAATACAGAATAGAATCTGAAATCCAAGAATAAATCACAAATTACGGACAACAATGAGACGTATCTTAGGAAACGAAGGGGAGACAGAAGATAAAACAACAATTTCCGGTGAAACAAAAATAAATCCAAGTAAAACATGCCACCTGTGCCCCCTCCAAAGAAAAAAAGGAAAACAGCATATCTTGTAAATCTTCAACATGTTTGAAATGTGCCAGGAAGCTGTGTAAAGAATGTGCTGAAAAACATGATGAATAAATTGTTTCTTTTCTAAAAATGAAAATTGTCTGACAAAAGTTAGAATGCCTGTAGATTTTCATAGAAGACAATTTTATTTTTTAAAGATATAAATGACTATACTAGGTTTATAATCATGTTTATATATTTACGCTACTAAATAATAGTATAATTTTAATTACACAATTACTTTAGCTTCTGTTGTGTTATCCAGAGACCTTTCGAGGGAGCTCCCCCTCATCTTCAGTGGTTTTATCAAGTGGGACACTTCATTCAGCAAGCGTCTTCCTTTCTCTTTGTTGTTGTACTAAATGTTGCACAATCCTACTGTCGGTTCGTTGCCATTAATTGAATTATAATTTATGAGGATTTCTACAGTTTCACTGAGACAAATCCTCACGAAATCCCTCAAAACCCAAATCCTCATGAATTATAATTCAATTAATGGCAACAAGCCGACAGTAGGATTGTGCCAATCGTGACAACATTTAGTACAACAACAAAGAGATAGGAAGAGACTTGCTGGAAGAAGTGGTCCACTTGAGAAACCCAACAAAGATGAGGGGGAGCTCCCTCGAAAGGTCTCTGGATAATACAAAAGCAGCTAAAGTAAGGTGTCTATTTAAAATTATAGTTTCAAGCTTCTGGTTTATGAATGCTTCGTAAATAATAGTAATCTGAAAATCGACCTGAACTCACAATAGAGAATTTTAATTACCCACACCCGACTAAAAACCTAAAATGAAAATTAATAATTCATTTAAAAATCATGCAATTTAATTTATAAAGTAAATTTTTATTGCTGTACAACTGGTAAATAATTTAAAATGTAATTACTAATGC
Organism: Salticus scenicus; assembly: GCA_963930645.1. Taxonomy (NCBI): domain Eukaryota; kingdom Metazoa; phylum Arthropoda; class Arachnida; order Araneae; family Salticidae; genus Salticus; species Salticus scenicus. Next base: position 176,823,087 of record OZ005652.1, read on the forward strand.
AACAAATTAAAAGTTTTAAAATCTGAAAAATGTATAAATAATTTTTAACCATTTAGGTGTGTTACGTACTTCAAGTGTACAAAATGTGCTTCAAGTTTAGTAATAAGTACAAAACTTTGAATTAACACCATAAAATGCAATAAACTCTCAACAATTGTTTCAGGTTGAAAAAAACACAACCATTCATCAGGCAAACAAAGTGGGCACGAGTGCTACAAGCTAAGTGACAATGCACCAAAGGATGTGTTGTCGAATTATGTTTTTGCCCATTAAAGAATTTTGAAAGATATTTTCAAGTTAACCCAAACTGCAAGAGAAAAAATTATTTTTGACTCAACCGGTGAAATTGGATTACCTGAACCAATACGTGACTCAAACCGACAATCAAATTTCATGACCTGTTCTTGACTTTAATGACCCATTGCTGAATTTCATGATCTTTTCATGACCTAGTAGACACCCTGGTATTTTATAATTTACATATGTATGTATTGTATTGCATTTTTAACTGACTACATTTAAATATGTAATATATGTATTTTACTTCATTAATTTTTTTTTCATCCATTTTGAAGTTTGTCATATGTATCCTGTCTGATTTACAAGAGAGTACGTGATATCAGAGTTTTAGATTATCCGAGGTACTCTCGGTCCACATTACCTCAGATAAGCAAGGCTCTACTGTATACCATTGTTTAATAAGTTTTGTCATTTGATAAGAAAAATGTGATTTTGTTGTCTGAAATATATTTTATCATTCAATATAATCTCCCTGAACTTCAATACACTTGTTCCAATGATCTTCCAATTTATAGAATTCATCCTTGAAGTGAGAATCCAGAAGACTGTCGAAATACACTTCCATGGCTGCTATTACCTCTTTGTTCAATGAAAATCTTTTTCCAGGCATGAATTTTTTGAGATATGAGAGCAGTCAGAATTCAAAGGAAGCCAAATCTGGTGAATAGGGTGGATATTGCAACAGTTCATACTTTAATTCACTGGTTTTCTGAACTGTGTGAGAGGGTGTGTTAGCTTGATAAAAAATTATTATTTTCTTTTTTAAACCAAGTCTTTTCTCACAAATTTTAACATCCAGCTTTTCCAAAAGGTTACAATGAAAATCTGCATTTATTGTTTTACCAGTTTGCAGGTAATCCACAAACAAAATTCCTTTAACATCTCAAAAAACTGATGCTAACACCTTCTTGGCCGATTTCTGGACCCTAACTCGCTTTAGAGCCGAAGTAGTGCCGGGTTCACACTACTTCTTGGCCTGTTGTTTTGATTCAGAATCATGGTGGTAGACCCAAGTCTCATGTACAGTGTTAAAAAGATTTTTATCTTTTCTAAAACACTTCAAATGTTGTTGAGAAAATCACGAGTCTGTTTTTGTTCCATTGCTAGCGAATGTGACACCCACTTAGCACATATCTTTCTGTAACCTGAAACTTTAGCAAAAATATTGCTCACACTGCCTAATTAGATGCCTAGGTAGAGGTCAAGACCATGATAGTACAATCCTCAGGTACGATAACGGCGTAGTGTAAAATCCGGTCCCAAAACGAACTTTTCGGGAGGCATATATCAGAGCTGCTGCCATCTGTTGTTGCAACTAGAAAGTCTTTAATTCAGGCATGCGTGTGCATGTACACGGATGTAAATATTTCGTTTTCATATTTTTTTTAAAATTTAAAATAGCAATGTTGAATATTCTTTTATTTTCTTTGAACTCATGTTGTTATGAGGAGAAGAAATTTTGTTGGAATTATTTACCTCCTCCTATTAATTATTCTGCTTATTATATATGTTAAATAAGATTAAAATATTAATATCTGTGTTTTTAATACAGAATACAAATTGAAATATCTTCTTTTCACATAAAATTAATTTAACAAAAAATATAATTTATAAGTAAAAAAAATTTTTATGCTATATTATTAAAGTGGTTTTTATTTCAAGTGGTATCTAACAAAAATACCAGTTATTAAAGAAATAAAGTTGTTCTTTTTTTAAGTATTTATCTGTTATGTAAATGTGAAAATATTTTGTTAAAAATTACAGTTATCACAAAAAGATATCAGTTAGGAATAGAATACAGTAAAACCTCTCTAAAAAAAAACTACAAACTGTAGCTTTAAATTTTGGACGGTTACATAGGTGGTCATTAAATAGAGGTTCAAAAAATCATAAATGCAAAAAACCAATTCTAAAAGACTTTAACTCTATAAATAATTTGTCTGTATAGCTTTCTGATAATCATTAATTTTAATCTTGAAAGCTTTTATGGATTTTTTTTTTTTTTTTAAATATTTTATATACTAAACATAACAAATTGCTTAGCTTTGTATTATTTCTCTCCTAAGTTATTAATAATGTAAGGTTTTTTGGATTCCTTTTTGAAGTACTTATGTTCCACTTAAATGTGAAAATATTTCAATGAAAGTTATAGGTAGGCATGTTTATTCGGGTTACGACCAATTGTGTATAGTAAAGAATTCTTTTTAAGAAGGTGTTATAGCCTGTATGTACATGAATTTTGGAGAAAACCGTGGCAAAATTCAAATGGCTATAGGGATAAGCGCAACCTGGAATTGTTCCCGGCACTTCCAGTCTTCCAGCTTCAAGAAAAGAACCTCTAAACCACTGGTGGAATGCAAAAATTATTGATTAAAAATGAAATACAGTAAAACCTCTCTAAAATGGCTGACCCACTGTACCTTTAAATATTAGACCTTTATAGTGGTGAACTTCTACATTAAAAAAAAATCTTAATTTAGGAAATAAATTCTAAATGATTTTAACTATAATTAATTTAATTCAAATTTACATAATTTGTCAATATAGCTTCCTGTTAATCATTAATATTCTTTTAATCTTGAAATCTTTTCAGGAATACTTTTGTTTTTCAAAAAAATATTTTATATACCAGAACAACAGTTCAGCTTAGTATTATTTTTATCATAAGATACTGATAACGTAGATTTCTGAATTCATTTTTGAAATGCTTATGTTTTGTTTAAATTTGAAAATACTCTGATAAAAATTACAAGTATGATATGGTGTTTGGATTAAGGAAGACTGTCTATAGTAGGGACCTGGACCTAAGAAAAGATGGCCTCAGTGGGGATCTTTCTAAGGAATTCTAGCTCATATTCATGCAAAAAAAAAAAAAAAAAAATGCAGAAAACTCCGAATCACTAGGTCGACAAGCATGATCTGGGATCAAACCTGGTACTTCTCGTCTTCCAGCTCAAAGAACAGACTCACTGGATCAGCCACTGGTGGGGGCTAAAAAATTATAATTATCTGTAGGAAATAGAAGAAAGTGAAATCTCCCTACAAAGGCTATTCACGTGCCTCCAAGTTTTATTAGAATTTTTAACAATTTTATATGTTATTTAAATTTTACAACTTTATTGTAAAATGTTGCCTGTTGAAAGTCGTAGTAAAATTGGTTTCTACACCTAGACAGATAAAATAATTCAAATACATTATGGACTGAGAAAGATATTTCTCTTGATCACATTTCAACACTTTGTTACTTTCAGAGAACTATCAGGAGGAAAGTATTTTAAACATATCAAAAATACGAGTTTGAGGTTTTAGTGCTTCTACACTTTTGAGGTCTCCTGAATTCATGTTTACTATTTTGAAAATGATGTGAGTGAACACAATAGCGTCTAAACGCTCTGTTCAAATGAGCTGAAAATTGGTACACATGTTACAGTTCCCCATAGCACAAAAAGTTTTGATTTTGGTGAATCTAGTACATAGTTTTTTTTACAGTGACACAAAGAAATATTCTTTGTCATTATAGTTTGTGTGCCCAAATTTTGCAAAGTGTCATAATGTCTAAATGCCTTATTTGTTTGAGATGAAAATTTATACACATGTTATGAGTAGGGATGTGGGTTTTCCGGAAAATTTTGAAATGGAAAATTTTCTGGAAAATTTACCGAAAAATTTCCAGAAAATTTTCAATCTCTTAAATTACGAAGGTTTTGTAAAATAAAACTAAATACATTAAAGCTACAAGTAAACAAAACTATTCAAAGAAAAGTATGAATAATTATTCAATTCAAAAAGAAATTAATAAACAAAACACAGAAATTATGATTTAGTGGTTTATTAAACATATACAAAGCTAGAAAGTTATAATTTTTAATGACTGTTTTGCTTGTATAATGGTCGAATAATCTATATAAAAAAGGTGTCTGTGAATGTTCTGTAGCTGTCAGAGACCCTCACATGTCACTGCCAACAGCTGAACCCCATTTTATTATATAGGGAAAATTTTTATAAGAATTAATGATTTTTTTTTTCTAATTCTGTTTTCATTATTATTAAATAAATAATAATAATAAAAAAAAATCTAGAAAAATTAAATTTGCCTTTGTTTTTCCCAAAATTTATTTATTTAATATTTAATCCTTCATACTGAAGTTACAAAGTGGAAAAAAGTTATCATTTTTTTTTTTTTTTTTTTTTTTTTTTTCTTGCAATTTCAAAATAAAACATTAAAAAAAAAAAGTTTTTGAAAAACAAGAACAAATTTAACAATTGTGAATTTTCTGAAAGTAAATAGAATGGGGAAAAAAAAAAAAAAAAAAAAAAAAAAAAACAGAGGTAATTATCATAACGAATTGCTGTTTAGAATAATATGGGGTTTGGCTGCTAGTGGCAGAGAAATCATACAGTTGGCAGCAAAATTATTGAAGCACACATCCATATTTTCTTTTTCTTTAGTTTGATCGCTAATTTTTATCATGAACTTACTTTTTTATAAACAGTATAAGACTAAGATCATGAATCGATAAATATTTACTTAACAAAATAATCAGGGGTGAAACTTTTCAGGGGCTACCCCTGAATTCAGGGTTATTGAAATTTTTTCTGTTTCTGATTTTCATGTAAATTATTTTGTTTTTACAGAAATTTCTTTTTTTGAATGTTTAATTTGCCGTATAATGTATTAAGAACTCTCTAAATATCATTTAATACAGGTAGCCATATGATATTTCACTATTAAATCTTCCCTATTTACATGCAAATATCAGTTTTCAGGGTTTTTGCATGCTAGGTAGTTTCACCCCTGAATAATATTAGGTGCACATCTTTTAAAATAGAAATTATTAGTATTGCATCAATAATTTTGCTGCCGACTGTACAAGGTAATTAGTAAGGTATGGCTCAGACCATGCAAGGGTTCATTTCATCAAAATTCTTTTGATTTTTACTTTTTTCGATTTGTTCTATTTTTAAGCATAGAACTTTAAATGTAACACCCACTGCGAGATTTTTCAAGTACAATTCAATTTTGGATATTTTAAGCAAAAAAAGAAATATTGAGTTCTTTCAACTAAACCTCCAGTTACAAGATATGATGCAATTAATTTTATCTATTTGATTTCCTTAAATTTTAATCAAAATCTTGGTGTTTATTTATTTAGGCAATTAATTGTATTTCCTGTTGCTTGCATAAAAAAAATCCATATTAGAAATTAGTTTTAAAAAGTGATTTAAGAAAATATGATTATGTTTTTACATAAGATTTTTCTCTAAAATTTTCAACAATGCCAATTTTGTAATTAAAACAATTTTTTTTTTTTTTTTTTTTTTTTTTTTTTTAAGTTTTGCTTTTTTTTTTTTTTTTTTTAAATTCAATATTTAACAAAGTTTATAACAATGTCCTAACTTTCTGAGTCACTCTCAGAAACAGAGACCATAAGGTGACTTATGCCAGAATTGCTGTCTGAGTTTGAAAAACATCGGCATATCATCATTTATCAAATGAATATTTTGAAAAATAGATATACATGTTCAGCAGTATAGCAGTGCATTAATTTATCAATATATTCTCTTTTTGTAATGTTGCCAAATGTTTTATAATTATGTTCTTACAAACTTATTGAATGGACATTTAAAATTCTGATTAGCAACCACAGATCTCTTGTATTTTAATAAATAACCTCTTTCTTGAGCAAGTTGCTCAAATTATATATCTAGTAACTTTCTAAATGATGAGTTTAATCAGAAACTTTTGTTTTTCCCACTGTATATAGCATTACTGTGACTAATAAAAGAAATTGTAACTACATCATGCAAAAGATTTACTAAAGAAATTATTTTTTTTTTGGTTGGAAAATTTTCCGAAAAAACATAGTAGAAAATTTTCTGGAAAATTTTCCAAAAGAGAAAATTTTCCACCCCGCATCACTAGTTATGAGTCACATAAATTATGTTATTTACATTTTTCAGCTTTATTGTAAAATGTTGCCTGTTGAAAGTTGTAGAAAAATTGGTTTCTATACTTAGACAGACAAAATAATTCAAATACATTATGGACTGAGAAAGGTATTTCTCATATTTCAACACTTTTTTAATTTCCAAACGCCATAGCGAGGAATGCATTGTAATCATGTCAAAAAAACGAGTTTGAGATTTCGGTGTGATCTACACTTTTTGAGGTCTCCTGAATTAATTTTTTTTTTTTAAATGATGTATGTGAGTGAACACGATAGCGTGTAAAGGCTTTGTTTGAATGAGCTGAAAATTGGTACGTATGTTATATGTTCCCATAGCATAAACCCTATTGATTTTGGTGAATTTAGCACTTATAGGTTTTTTTTTTTTTATAGGGACACAAAAAAAATTCTTTATCATTATGGTTTATGGGCCCAAATTTTGTAAAGTGTGATAATGTCTAAACTTCTTATTATTTGAGATGAAAATTTATACACGTATTACGAGTCACTGTCACACAAACTCTATAAATTTTGGTGAATCTAGAGTTTATAGTTTTTTTACAGGGACACAAAGAATAATTCTTTATGATTATGGTCTATATAAGTCAAATTTTTTTAAACTGTGATAGCATCTAAACAGGGGTCGAAATTAGAATCAGCAAGTTGAATGACAAATGGCAACTAACAATGTTTTCTTAGTTATGCATAAGTTGCAATTATGTTATAGTAAGATGTCATTTTAAAATTATTTACACATAGAAACATATGCGTAAATGTTGTACATAAACTGCTGTTACTTAAAATGCTGATACTTTATCTAGTTAGTTTTTTTAATTAGTTAGTTTTCTAAGTTTCACGTATTTATGTGAGTTTCAGAGAAAACTGCGACAAATACCGAACGGCTAAACGGATGAGAGCTATTTGCGATCGAACCCGGCACTTCCTGTCTTTCATCTTCGAGAGCAGAACCTCTCGACCACTGAAGGGGTGAAAAAATTACAGTTATCGCAAAAATTATTGATTAGAAATGGAATACAATAAAAAGTCTCTAAAAAGGTCATCCATTATACCTTTAAATATTGTACCTATACAGAGGCCTTTTAATATAGGTTCAAAAAATCTTAATTTATAAAACAAATTCTAAATGATTTTAACTATTGAAATTTGCATAATTTTTCTATATATCTTTCTGACAATCATTAATATTAATTTGTTTTAATCCATAAAAGCTTTTCAAGAATAATTTTATTTTTCAAAAAACATTTATCGTACTAGAACAAATTGTTCAACTTTCAATATTATTTATATCATATTCAGTTTTATTTTCATTTCAGTATTATTTCTATGATAAGTTATTGATAATATATATATATATATATATTTATATTCCTTTTTGAAGTACTTATGTTTTATTCAAATGTAAAAGCATTTTGATAAAAATTACAAGTATGGTATTTGGGTTAAGGTCAGTTGTTTGCACTAGGGACCTGGGCATAAAGGAAGATGCTTTCTGATTGGGGTAATTTTGTATGGTTCTAGCTCGCATTAATGCGAATTTCGAAGAACACCACGGAAAACTCACAAAGGCTAGGTTGACATATGCTACATGGAATCGAACACGGTACTTCCTGTTTTCTAGCTTCGATAGCAACACCGCTCATGTAAAATTATCACAAAAATTATCGGCAGGCAATAAAATACAGCGAAACCTTCCTAAGAAGGCCACCAGCCGTGCTTTGAAATATTGGACCTTTACAAAGGTTATCTCTTAATAGACAAAATCGGAATTCTGGAAATAAATTCTAAATTATTTTAATTATTCAAATTCTCATTGTTTATCCAATATAGCATTCTGATAATTATTATTATTACTGTATGATAATTTTGAAAACTTTTTAAGATTTAAAAAAAATTATTTTAAATAAGAGAATAAAATTAAATGTGAAAATATTTTGATAAAAATTACAAGTATGGTATGGTATATAGGTTAAGAAGACCTATTGTCTGCACTAGGGATTTGTGCATAAGGGAAGATGGATTCTGTTGGTGGTCTTTTTAGGTGGTTATCATCCGTGAATTTAGGAGAAAATCACGGAAAACTCCGAACGGCTTGATTGGCAAGTGCTACATGGGATCGCACCCAGCACTTCCTGTCTTCTAGCTTCGAGAGCAAAACTTCTCGGCTATTGGAGGAGAGTAAAAACTTTTTTTTTTTTTTTTTTTTTTAATAGAATATATTACCAGGCAATAAAATACAGCGAAACCATTCTAAAAAGGACACCAACTATACCTTCAAGTATTGGACTTTTACAAAGTGGCCTTTTAATAGAAAAAAATCGTAGTTCTGGAAAACAATTTTAAATGATTTTAATTATTCAAATTTACATTGTTTATTCATATAGCTTTCTGATAGTTATTATTATTAGTTTGTGGTAATTTAAAAAGCATTTTAAGTTTTTTTTTTTTTTTTTTTAATATATTTTAAATAAGAGAATAAATTGTTTACTTATGTTATTTAAATTGAACATGTTTTAAATTAATTTAAATTAAAATAATTATGTTTAAAATTAAATAATGCATTAGATTTAAATAATTATTAAAACTTATATCCACACACATCAACAGACACATTTTTTTTTTTTTTTTTTTTTAAATGAACACAAGCAAAAAAAAAAAAAAAAAAAAAAGTTAATAAAAAATCAGTTAAACAATATTTTATACAATTTTTTTCCCTTAATAAAACTTTATTTATTAGAGTAAGGGAGTTCAAGTACACTCAAGCCACTGAGAACCACGTAAATCCTCAGTCTGCTGGAGAAGGAAAACTTCCTACTTTATTATCAAAATATGTCCAAATTTTTGCAAAATCTAAATATGATGTTGGAAGAATTCATATGGAACCACAAAGGATTCGTTTAACTTCAGATTTACCTATTTCGCTCAGAGCATATAGAACTTCCCCTAAGGAAGAAGAGGAAATTAAAACCCAAATTCAAAATTTATTACAGGCCGGTATTATAAAAGAAAGTTATTCACCTTATTCCGCACCTGTAACTTTGGTGTATAAACGGGAAGAAGGAAAAAAGACGCGATTATGTATTGACTTCCGTAAACTCAATTCAATCACTAAAACAGATGCTGCACCACTTCCCAGAATAGATACTTTGTTAGATAAACTAGCTAAAGCAAAAAATTTTTCCACTCTTGACTTGGCAAGTGGATATTGGCACATTCCTATTCACCCAAAAGATACTGAAAAATTGGCCTTCGCTACAACTTTCGGATTATATGAGTGGAAATACCTTTCCTTTGGGCTTAAAAATGCCCCTGCTATCTTCAATCGAACCATTAGAAGGATTCTAAATAAATACAAAATAGACTTTGCCTGTAATTATTTTGATGATATAATTGTATTTTCACAGTCAGAAGATGAACATTTCAACACCTACAACAACTTTTTGATATATGTGTTAAAGAAAACTTAAAATTAAAACTATCAAAATGCAATTTTGTCAAAAAAAAAAATTAATTTCTTAGGATATGAAATAACTAATGGCCTAATTACCCCTGATAATCCAAACATTGAAGTAATAAAAATAGACCACGTAATAAACTCCAATAGACCACGTGATCTATTGGAGTTGTGCCATGAATATTAATGTCACTTGATACAGCTGTGTTTACAGACACGGTGACTTTGCCGACGGATATTGTGTGAGAAATGCCTAGCTGGTAATCCGCCAGAGTAGCTCAATGGTTTGAGCATCCGCACGTAAAGCGGAAGGCCGGGGTTCGATTCCCGGCTCTGGTATTTTTCACATAGTTGGTATAAAATATCAGCCTTCCACTCCAAAATTTTCTGAAATAAATGTATGATGAACTATAACTCGTTTTTATAATCAAACAATAGTTTCTAAAACATAATGACATAAGAAAATGAAAGTTTTTTTTTTTTTTTTTTTCAGCCTCCAAAACAGAAAATATCTGATCCTGAAGAGCTTGCAGAATATCAATTGAGAAAGAGAAAAGTATGCATTTTTCTTTCCAGTTTCTACAAATGAAAATTTGAAATTACTAAATTGTTTAGGAAATTCATGATGCATGTATTTTCTCTCTTAATTTAGACATTTGAAGATAACATCAGAAAAAATCGAACCTTAATAAATAACTGGATTAAATATGCTCAGTGGGAAGAAAGCCAAAAAGAAATCAACAGGTACGGTTTATTTCTTTATTTCTGTTAACACTTTATTAAATCTGGGGGAAGGGGGAGAGAAAATTTTCATATATGTATTTATTATCACCTTTTCTAAATTAAATATTTTCTTTTTACTTTCTCTTACCCATAAGGTAGAGAAAGTATTGTTTTTGGGTCAAATTTTCGAACGCGAGATTTTGTTATATTTACACATTTTGAGGTCCCCTGAATACGAAAATCATGTTTTAGCAAATGGTCTGTGTGTGTGTCTGTCTGTTATCAGCATATCTCAAAAACAAATTATGGCAGAAAGTTCAAACTTGGTATTCTAAATGTGTATCATATAGGGACGCTACAGTAAGCTTTTCGTTAAGATCAAGCAAATGGTTCGTGTACAGGGACAGTCAAGAGAATTCTAATACATTACGTCTATGGGGGAAATTGCAGGAAAGTAGAGTTTAACGTCTATAGACTGCACTAAACCAAATGAAACGAATATATATTTTTTGTAATAGAGCTAGTTAACTGGGGAAAAAAAAATTGTGTATGTAGGAGCCTCGCCTCCCTCCTGGGGGGGGGAAGTCCCCCCTCGAGGGGAGTAAATTTTCATAATGGGTATCTTTCAAAAGAGCTTGCCAATACCTTTAAAACGAATGGTTGAACCATCGATCTGCGATAATTTAAAAGCAAAGTTATCGATTTTTTTTACTTTTAACGAAAAAAAAAAAAAAAAACTTAGAAAAAAAAATCGTACTTTTTCTTTTCTTTTCTTTTTTTTTTTTTTTTTTTTTTTTTTTTAAATATTGAGAATAAAATGGACTTTTTTTGGATATTTGGTGTTATACTACTTCTCTAAAATGGAAATCGTCTGCTTTATCATAAAAGATAATTTTTTTAATAATAATTTTAATAAATTATTTTTTAAAAAGAGAATTATTTTTTAATAACTGAATTAAATTCTATATAAATGTAGGTGCATTAATGAAACGGGGGGTTGAGGGGGGCGGTAGCCCCCCTCACACAGAACTAATTATCATATAAAACTCTTCAGAAGCCTAATATGAATTGTTCAACATAGGTTTACATAACAGTACTCGTTATCTTACCTATTAATCTGCAAGCTGTATTTATAGTATTAAATTTCAGGGTAAGATAAAGTTGTGTGAGTGACACACCAGATTATTTAATATGTTATCCTTTTTGTTTCTTCTAACTTTTATTAAACATCTCATCTATTGACTACGATATAATTTAATAACTGAATTCAAGCTCTTTTTTAATAAAATTTTACATTAATGATTTTATATATATACAAATTTTTCTCTCTGTCTTTTTTTAAATCATTATTATATTGAACTTTTGGAGTTGTTTTAAAGTATACTCTATGAATGATGATGTTAAAAAAATCTCTTTATTCCAAAAAGCATATTTTTTAAGTTTCGCTAACAAGTCTTCATTTTATATAACTCCTATCTACACATTTTATAGCAACTCTTTCTCTCTTTTTTTTCAATTTTAAATTTTGAAAAATTTGTGAATCTCAATCAAATACCTGTCATAATTTCCTTTGAGACTCTTTATAGGCATTATAAGTACTCACTTGCAAGATATGCTTTATTAAATCTTTAAATAAAACATATCATGACATTAATTATATCTTATCTTTTCTCTGTGTCATTTTGCATAACCAGGTTGTGTTTCATATATGAAATGTATGGTAAAATTTATTATTGAATTCTGTAATCTGTTGCTTAAGGTTGCTGTGTACCCGCCATCTTGAATATTCAAGGTTCCATGTTAACCTATGGGGAAATTTTGTCCCTTAATAATTAATTAAAAAACCAATAGATTTGCAAAATATTTGTCAGTGTTGTAGAGGACAACTTTTCACACCTTTCTACAGTTTTATTTTTTTGAAGAAATGATTTTTAACACATTTAAATTAAATTTATTCTGGGCGAATTTGCATATGTTTTACTTTAAACATCGATAACTTTAGTTCAATTAGGAAAATTTAAAAAGAAAAACTCTTCAGAGATGTAAAAATTTTTTTTGTTTAGTGTCATACCACTTTTATTCACTTTTATGCATTTAATTTTTTGTAAAACGGCCGAAAAATTAAAAAAATATTGCGATCTTCTTTTATTTTCAATCTCTGTAGTGGGGGAAATTGATGGATCGTGATAAATTACTTCCTGTGTCGCTAACTTTTACTCGTGTACCCTTCGGCTATAAATGACAATTGGAAGAGGACGTAAGCACTTTTCACTCGTATTTCTTGTAGAAAAAGATGTTTCTCCAGATATAGTGTAATAATTCATATTACGTATTTGTACTATAAGCAGAATAGTGTGTTTTGTTCAAAGGCGTAAACAGAGAAAAATAGTTTTTCACACATCCTTTATATTAAAAAAATAATAATAATAATACATCCATTAAATTCTATTTTTGAAATGCAAAATGCGAATTTATAAAATCAATTTCAGGATCTTTCGTAATTCGTCCTCTAAAGTTAAAGGGGAGGGGTGTGTCAAGTCAAAGCGTGATTTTTAACACGTCTATTCCCTCTAAGAAGTTTTTTTTTTTTTTTTTTTTTTATGATATGCATATAATAATCTTCGTTTAAAATGTAACAAATGCTATTACAGAATTAAAATTTATAAATTTCAAGAATTTTCTAAATTCAAATAATAGGATATGGAGCAAGAACTTTTCATATAAGCTTTTAGATGTCAAGAAAAAGAAAAAAAAGAAAAAAAAAAAAGAAAGAAATATAGTTTTTTTTTTTTTTTTTTTTTTTTTTTTTAATATTACACTCATGAATACCTAAATTACTGATTTCAGAGTTTTAAACAAATTATTCCTTCTTTCCCCTCACCCCGAATCTCGAAAGAAGATAAGGAATAAAGCGTCTTCTTCATATACTCATTTCCATCTCCAGGGAAAAAAGATATATATATATACATATACAGTTCTATATAAATGTTCATATGATTCTTATTTTAAAAAGTAACTCATGAATATTTAACAATAAAAATCCTATTTTTATTTATATATTTTTCTTTTTTTTCATTTTCCAAAGGAGTTAGGAGATGTTTTGGTGTTAGGATTAAGGTAAATAAATTTCACGGTTAATTTAGGTTCCTATGCGTAATTGGTACCACCCTACCATGTTTGTACGGGGTACCAGACCGTATTTACGCGATTTTTGGAGAAAACCAAGGAAAACTCCGAACGGCTATATCGTAGAGCGTGACCTGGTATTGAACCCAGTACTTCTCTTTTACAAGTTTTGAGCGCTAAACTGCTGGGCCACTGATGAGGCGGGTAGTGGCAGAAATGGGAAGGTGGGGGGTAAAACTTGTTTTCATGTAATCCATCATATGTCAAAAGAAAAAAAGAAATAAAACACATACTATATACATAGGATCATTTCATTAAAATGTATTAAATACGAATTTCAAACACTTTAAATTGCTCCCCCACCCTATAAATAAATAAATGAATAAAAAATCACTAGAGTAGAAAAACAAGATATTTAATATGTCTTTTCATAAATCAAAGGAGAAAATATACCCATAAAACTTTAATTTTTATATGTAACTATATATACCTAAGAATCATATTTAAGATTAAAACCCTTCCCCCTCTATCAGGGAAAGAGGGGGCATAGCATGTTTTACAGTATCACTTTCAAAAGTCTGTAGTGATTTTGTTGAAACTGGATATGAAATGGCAATATTATTTATTGAGCATTTCCGAACTATCATTTTGTAACAGAACTGTCTTTGAATAAGTTTCCACTGCAACGCTAGATTCTTACAAACACATTAAAATGAAAAAAAATAAATAAATAAATCAAATCAAATCAAATAATAGTTTTTAAATGATAACTTTGACAATATATATTACATACTTTTATGATATAAAGGTCAAAATAATTTCAGCAATGCTAGAAAAAGTGATCCCACGTTTCAAACCTGCGTTTTCTTAGCATAAGTGCTCATAAACTAAGCTCCCCAGTGCCTACCTAATCTACACTAATCGCTCTCACAAGAGACTGAATTTTCCTTTCTGTTTCTGTGAATAGAGACACAGTCTTTTGAATGAAATTTATTTTGTCTTATTTAACTCCATGTCCATTATTAATTTCCGACCAAAAAGGAGATGTGTCAGACACTGTAACTCCAAAACGAATAGGCCGCTCTCAGTGTGATATTTTTATTAGAAAGCTTGTTACTGGTGTATTTCTTAGCTATGTGCAATGAAAATCTGTTCGACAAATATTTTAATATAATTAAAATGTGTGTGTGTGTGTGTGTTTTCTTTTCCTTTTCTTTTCTTTTTCGGGGCACTTAGTACTGATATTTGAAAATTTGCAAGCAATTTCCAACTCATGTTGAGTGATAAATCAAACGGTTTTTAGATAGAAGTAATAAAATTAAATAAAGCATACCAATAGTATTACAAATTTTTATTTAGTATTTCTGCTAAAAATAAAATTTTTAGTTGAAGTCTGCTTCACAATGAGTAAAGAAGAAAAAATATTTTTTCTAAAGTATGCGTAGTTGTAATTACATTAAAAGGATAAATAACAGTATAATTATAAATAATATATTAGAATGGTATTCTGATTTCTAATGTACTGTTATTTGATTTTAATAAATATAATCTACTTAAATGAAGAGAGGTGTTTGCGTGTGTGTATCTCTGTGAGCATGTGTGTGCGCGCGCGTTGTGGTGCTCGCACAACTGATCGCAGAGTTACAAAACTCGGCAAATGGATAGCCGGGATTCTGCAAATGTACACCTCATCAAGATTTTTTTCGAATTTTGAATTTGAATTTTGAAATTTTTTTTTTCTACCGATTAAGGCTATAAACTCTTTATTTTTTATTTATTTAATTCATTCATACATGTGAAAGCGATTTATTATTATTATTATTATTTATACATTATATTTACTGAAATCAAATGGCAATACAGTAGAAAAAACTAAACATTAAATTTTAAATAAGCTATATATACATATATTTATAACAGTTATGTTTATGTATAATTTTTTTTATATAATTAATTGTAGTAAAATTATAAATTTATTCTATTTGAATTTTTATAATTCTACAGTGAGGGCAAAAAAACTGAGTGATTGGGTCTTGCTAATACATGGTACAAAAATGAAAAGACTGGGATATATCCATCTGCGAAATCGTAGTTCTTGAACAATAGCAGCTCCATCTGTTGTCCAATAAATAACTAAACTAAAATTTCGGGAAATGTCGCTGCGTTAGGCAGTGAGACTTGATTGTATAGTCTTGAGCCGACATAACACGAGAGAGAAAGATGCTGCCAAACGCAGCGGGTACGCGAACTAATGCTCAAAGGGATTCATTTCAATGGGATTTATTGTATATTTTTATGTATGTAAAGTGTTAAAAAAAAAAAAGTGTTCAATTTTGAGAATTCATTTAAATACAGTGACCAGCAAATCTAGCAAAACCTGCTAGTAAATAAATAAATAAAAAACATTTCGCTTTCAATTAAATGAATTAAATAAATATTGTAAAATACATTGCTGTGATACACATACGATTGCAATGCAAGAAGAAAAAATATTTCGCATTTACGTGAATGAATTAAATAAATAAATAAATAAACAGTTTAAAATGCGTTGTATTATACGCAGACGACTAAAGTGAAAGAATAAATTTAAAAAAATGAATCAGAAAAGCCAATGCAGGGGTCGATCCAGGCAAAATTTGGGTCCCTTTTGCGGCCCCTTCACAAAATTCCCTATAGTAAAAAGGGACCCTTCACAAAATTCAAATTCATAAAAAGGGACCCTTCACAAAATTCAAATTCATAAAATGAGTCCCTTCACAAGATTTTTTTTTATAAAAATGATCCTTTTATTAAATGTTTTCAGTATTATTTTTAATTAATGCCTTAATTTGGCTCAACGAAACTATTAACTTGATATTAAACATTACGTAAAGTGATTGTAAAAACGAAAAATTTTACACAATATTTTATTTTTTCACAAAAATATTTTATATTTCACAAAAATAAATAAAATTTTCACAAAAGTATTTTGTTTTTCACAAAAAAGGGAACCAAAAATTAAAACCTGGATCGACCCCTGCAATGGATAAAATCGGAAAAAATCTAATAATAATAAAAAAAAAAAGTCTATGAAGTACACACCTGCAATGCCCCAACAACCACTCTGCTAAGTTGTGTAGCTCTGAGATTAGTAGTCTGAGCTCCAGAGCGCAGACAAGTGACACACACACACTCACTCACACACACACTTCTCTTTATTTATATAATACTAGTTAGTTATAGAGCGAGTAAGGCGCCCGTTGAAAAATGATCACTTCATTTTATTTATTTCTCACTTCAAATAATTCGTTTGCTAGCAAGCCCGTGCGAAATTTTCGCACTTTATTTATCTCTTCGTTACTTTTAAAATTTAAAATTATTATTATTATTTTTATAGACATCATTTTTTCATATGCATGAGCAAATTTAATATTTTATTTATTTGTTTATGTATTATTATTATTTTTTATTTTTTTATTTTTTTCACGTGAAAGCATATTTCATTTTATGCTGAAAAAAAAAGGCAACAGTTAAAAATTTAAATGCCTATTTTAAAGCTATTTCTATATTTATATTTTTGTTAATTTTAAAATATCTAATCAAAAATTTGTTACAAATAAGGTACCAAATGAGAGGGGCGATTTTTCTGAATCCGTCGGATTAAACAACTTATCGATTTAGATTTTTTAAAATTACATAAAGTATGAAAATTAGGTGGCGGTTCAAACACAGATAGTGTCCAAGGAAATCTCTTAGCCTTGACAGAGTCGGTCAGTAAGTGATGAGCGTAAGTATATATGCTGATAGAACATGTGCAAAAATTAATTTGGAGTAATAAATTGCAAAAAATACTGTTATATTAAAAAAAGAAAAGAAAAAAAGAAAAAGAAAGAAATTTATACAATAACTGAAAAAGTAAAGATTTATTTTATGAGACATATAAACTAACCACATAATATGCGACGACAACACTAATTATACATATTACTAAATTCAGTAAAACTATTTACATTTTACAAGTGATTCAAATTTATGATTGTATATAGAACATTATTAAAAGTAGAAAAATAAATTTGTAGGAAGAAATGACAATGAATAATGTTGTAAATAAAATTTAAATTATAAGAAAAAAAGAAAAAAAAATGGAAAAGAATTTATATATATATATATATATAATCAGAAATACACTGTCTACCTTACAGTATTTGGATACTTTCAAATTTAGACGTTTTGTCAAATATATGGGAAAATTCTTTAGGAATTATCTCGAAACTTTAAGAGTATAAAGAATATATACAAAATATTCTAATGTTCTAAAATAATGCCTTATATATTTCAGTTATTATTCAGTTCAGTTATTCCTTATATATAAACTAATGCCTACCTTATATGTTATACCTCATACATTTTAGCAAAAGTTTTGTCCTGAAGAGGAAAAGAGGACTAGTAAAAATTAAACAAAAATCAAAATGTTTTGTGTCACCCTGTAAAAAATAATGTTTCAAATGCATTTTATCTACAGTATACGAACTTCTAATTATCTGTATAAAATTTTATGAGGCTGCCATATATTTTCATGGCGATAACAGTTTCTTTAAATAAATATTTAAAAAAAAAACTTTCTATCATAACACGTAGGGTGTTAGACCCAGCGCAAAACCATTTTTAGGAAACTTGGCATACAGAATTAGACCTAGTGTATTGCAACTAGAATGTAAAAATGTTACATATTTTACAAAATATGAGCATTTTTAGTAAATAATTTTAACTTCGTATGCGCAAGCTTTAAAAAAATTTCAATTGCATAATTTAGCAGCCAAAAACAGTGAGCTACTTACATGAAAACTCCAAAGAAATATCGTGAAAAAAAAAAATAATAATATATATATATATATGAGGGATAGAATGAATAGAATTTCAGTCCCCCTCCCCCCAATAAATAATAATAATAAAAAAAAAAAAAAAAAGAAGAAGAAGGAATAAAGAAAGGTGATAAGGGGTTTAATCAATATTTATTTATACTCAGCAAATACTGTATTGTCATTGGACCCTGACTGAATAAAAATAAAAATTTGAATAAAATCCCCCTCATAATATATAGCTTTTATTTTGAGAGGAATTAAATTCTGTTTATTCCGTCGCTCACAACCTGATTGCTCTTTCATATAAGTAGTTCAATAGGTTTGGCTATTAAATAACACCGATGAAATTTTTCAAAAACTTCTGCATGCGTAGTTACAAATAATTTAGTAAAAATCAGGGTTGTAGTGATTAAAATCAATTGATTTAAATCATGATTTAAATCAATTGATTTTTTTGAGAAAAAATCACTGATTTAAATCACTTTTTTTAAATACCAAAGTTATTGGCTTTAATGGAATGAAATTGTTTATCTAACTTTTAAAAAAAGTACATAAAATGTAACAAAATATTTCATTAGACGAACTAATATTTCTCATTTCTTAATTTTAGATTAATCTCTACTAAGCAACATTAATAAACACAAAAATAAATTATACTTTAACTTTTTAAAATTATTTTTATACATATTATTATATATTTTAATAATTCATTATATTTTAATTAAGCACTGGTGTATGAATTGTAAATATTTAATTAGTATACAATTCATTAATTGGTGTTATACATATATTCCAGTTCGCCTTTGCCCACCTTGTGGGTGATATTTCAAAAAGAAAATGCTTCCTTGTTTATTTAGCTCTCATACCAGTTTATGTCATTTAAGAATGTCTCATATGATATTTTAAAAATAATAGCATGTTTTACATTGTAGTGTTTAAAAAGCCCTGAAGGCTCCAAAAAGTTTTTAAAACAACATAACCTTTTAATTTAACAACATACAACCAATTGTGAAAATTTCTACAAGTAATTTCATAAATCTAAATTTAGTGTGAAAATAATGTTCTTCACAAACTTTTGGCTAGGGTTTTCTTTTTGTGAAATTGTGAAAAATGTAATTTTGCAAAATAAAATTACAAGTAAGATTCAATTTTTGACAATGACAGTTCAGTTTTATAGAACTAAACTCACACATAGGCTCAGAAGTCCTTTATAAATTAGAAATTGAGTATCAGCTTTTCGGGAGAAATACAACAAAAACATCCAATTATTCAGGCAGTCTATGTTCGTTCCACTGAAGATTAATTTTGAAAATGAGAGATTTATCAGAGGTCTAAAGAGAAAAAATTTATGAAGGGATCTTTTTTTAGGCTAAAAATTTTTGTGAGTGGTCCTGTTTTATGATAAAAATTTTGTGAAGGGTCCTGTTTTGGGATAAATAATTTTGTGAAGGGTCCTTTTTTAAGATATAAAATTTTGTGAAAGGTCCTTTTAATGGACCCAGGTTTGCCTCTGAACAGACCCCTGAAATATAAAAAAAGAAAGATAAAAGAATAAGTGAAAGTATTAAGATGGTAATGAAAATGTGAATTCTGTTAATGGGTAAAGTGTGAAAAAATTTTCTTGATTCAAATGATATTTGTTAAACTTAAGAGGCCTCTCCACTTATCGCCCCCAGAAGCCAGAGCTAATGTTATTCTATGGAGAATTTCACCCCATTGTAACTTATTAGCTAATGTATATTATTAAATTCTGTTTTCCCATTCAGAAACGTCAGAACTATTAAACAATTTATCGCTTTCTGAAATTAATTTTTAAAAATTTTTAATGTTTTATTTTGAGGTTGTAAAATGTGAAAATTCACAATGTGAAATTTTTCATTTTTAAGCTTAAAAATGGAATCTTAAAAAAAAATCAATTTTTAGAAAGCAATAAATTGTTTAATAGTTGTGAATTTTTGGAAAGTGAAGACAGAATTTAAAAACATTAGTTAATGATTTATAATGGGGCAAAATTTCCCATAGAATAACATTGGCTTCGGCTTTTGGAGACCGTAAGTAGAGAGTCCCCTTAAGTAAGAATTTTTTGGGATATAATATTTTTTTCTCCCTTTAATTCCCTATACTTTTTATTTTGATTAGAAACTATGAGTAAAAATTTCTTTTTTTTAATCCATTGCTTCAGTTTTATGTCATTTTTCCTATTGAATTATCCTTTTCCAAAGTTATTTTACATGTTCAATACTGTGGGTAAGATTTTACTTTATTTCAATACATTATTGTAGCTACAAGTCAAAGTTACAAGTTGAGTGGCTCACACTACCGCATTTATGATTGCCATAAAATTATACTTATTACGAAGATACCATGTTGTATAAAAATATTGGTAATAAATGCCTACATGGATTTTTTCTATGGGAATAGAATACTATTTATATATTTATAATTTAAGTAAAATAATTGATAGTGTGTATATTGTGCATATATACATATACACACACACACACATATACACATAATAAAATACAAATGTTGTACAATAATGTATGATTACATAATTAAAATCAAATAAATCTTGATTTAAATAAAAAAAATCCGATTTAAATCAAGAAAATCGATTTTTTTGAAAAAAATCAAAAAAATCAACAACCCTGGTAAAAATGCTCATGTGTCGTAAGATATTTAGCATTTTTGCATTCTATTTGCTGCATGTTGTGTCTAATGTAGTGAATAAAGTTTCCTAAAAATGGCTTTGCGTTGGGTCTAATACCCTACGTGTTACAATTAAAAATGTGCCCTCCCCCTTTTTTCCCCCAATTTTTCAAAGAAACTGTTATACTTCTATGAATATAAAGGGCAGACTCATAAAAATTTATACAGGTAATTAAAAGCATCCGCAAATCACATACTACAGTGAAAACGCTTTTCAAGCCTTACTTTTACAGGGTGATCTAAAAAAACATTTGCTGAAATATATGAGGTTTTCTCTTACACAAACCATTTGCTTGAACTCAACGAAAAGTTTAGTGTAGCATCCCTATATGATACACATTTAGAATACCAAGTTCGAACTTTCTGTTATAATTTGTATTTGAGATATGCTGATAACAGACAGACACACAGGCCAACCACTAAAAACATTATTTTTGGATTCAGGTGACCTCAAGACGTCTAAATATAACAAAAACTCATTTTGAAAATTTTTCCTGTGTTTATCTAGCGCTAAGTTCTCTGTCAATGTTAAATATAAAGTTTTAGAAAATTCTGTGCAGGTTAAAATGATTAAGAATTAATAACTTTTCACAAAACACTGGCGCGAAGGATCAGCGATTTGAAAGAGAGATGTCACGTTCGAACCCACACGTGCATCGGCTTAGCCATTGGGAATGTTCCGTGGTTTTCTAAGAAACTCGTCTAAATACAGACTAGAAACACTCGAGGGAAAAAAAAAATCCTTGGAGGGTATTTTTTCATGTATTGATGCTGCAGGTACACAAAAAGGATTGCAATTCTTTAATTGCTACCAATTTGGGGAATAAAATACTACCATTGTTTCAAAAGATTTATAAACTGTTTACTGTTGAATATTCTTAAAAATATTGTTTCTTCATCAATTCAGCTAATTAAAAAACAATAAAATAATTTAACTCTTTTTTTTCCTTTTTATTATACATAAAAATTATTTGTGGGGGGAGGGGGGGGGGGAATTAATACACAATTGGTGTTGACACATGGAAGTAAACCGACGGCATCTTTTAGAACATCAATTAAATTTTATTCATTACTTAAAAAAAAAAAAAAAAAAAAAAAAATCTCGTTTTTCTATTATAGTAAAATCCATATTTCCATCGCATACCAACCTTTCACAATATGCAAACAGAATTATTTATACATGATTATTTGAATTTTGCAATCGCACAGTCGCTTAGAAATATTTAATTCTGTTCATATTCTGAGAAGTAAAAAAAAAAAAAGAGGAAGAAAGAAAATACTCCAAATCTTCAAAATATAACCAACAGTGCGAAATACGCCGATAAGGAACTTCTTTTGTAAACGTCTCGAGAAACTAGTTCTTTCAGGTTTCAATTAGTAGTAGTAATAAGAGAAGGGGGGGGGGAACTGTCAAACTGTCGCAAACTAGACTGTATGCTCATTTCTCCTTCTTTGAAGTGAAGTGATGATTAGGAATGACTTTTTTTTCTCACTACACAGCAACCTTAACGGCCCTTTGAAGCTGTAAAATATAAATTTTCAATATGTGAAATTTTTAATTTTCAGCTTCAAAATAAAATATTAAAAATTAAAAAAATCCGTTCTTAAAAAAGGTCTGTCAATTTAACAGTTGTGAATTTTCTGGATGTGAAAACAGAATTTAAAAATATGTATTAGTTAATGAGTTACAAGTAAAGAGAATTTCCCATAGAATAACATTGGCTTGGGTAAAACTATATTATGTAGATATTGTTTATTATTTAAACTTTTAATAGAAGGTTAAATCATTCTCACTTAGTGGAAATCCATAATCTTTAAAGCCTATCATTAGATTATTTTAAATATATTGGCTAATTTATATTCTCTTTCATTAAAATCTGTGTATTAATCCGTATGCAGTTAATACTTCATATAATAATCTTAGATTAGTAAAATCAGAGATTATACTAACAGAAGCTTATAATGTACTATATACAAGGTGTCCTTGAATTCATGAGCCAAACTATAATGGGAGATACGACACATCATAAGTATCCCAGTGGCAGAAACACCGTGACACGGCGACATAGTCGCGGACACAGAAAAACAGCTTGCAGACAGTTTTTGTCTGCACTGAGAAAAAAATTTGTCCGCAACTTTCGGATAACAATTCACTTATAAAAATTTCTTTATCAATACTAAAACTAGTACTTTTATTATTTATAATTATTTATATTGTGTTGTGTCAAACATTACTATAAAATATTTAATTGAATGAGATGAATTTAATGAATACAATTGTTTATACTATATTGTTTTGTAGTAAAATTGTATTCGTGTATTGTTGCATGAGATCACCACTTATGTTAAGCCCCCCATTCCCATCAGCTTTCTGGCTTTGTGAGTGTAAGCCATTTTCACCCCTGATTACATGCAGATTTTGCATACAGATTATGAAATTTTAAAAGTCTGTTGCAGACAGCTGCAAAACTTTCTGCCACTGGGATAAGGATTGAGAACTGCATAGGAACCCATGGCTGCAAATGTCATCTTAATCTCTTATGAACCAATTGATTTTTTTTATTTTTTAACAGATGTGGGTGTAATTTTTGATCGTTAAATTTTTAAGATTTTTTTTATTTGTGTGTGTGTGTGAAAATAGTTACATAAAATAATATATGTAGTAATAATACTGTTTCTAATGCATGTATTTATAGCACCTGATTGTATAATACAGTATTGTACACATTTAAGCACTTTCTGTAATATTATGTACGTATAGAACTATCTTTCATTTCCTCAGCATTTCTTGCTTTTCCGTCTACTTTTTCATTTCCAACCTCATATTGCTATGCAAAAAATGCTTCATTATATGTATTTTACTTGTACTTAAAGTTTGGCCCATGAATTCCAAGACTATATATATTGTGTGTATCTAAATTGTGCTAATATTAAAAATTTTTAAAAACTGTTAGTTAATTTGAATATTATGATAAAATTATTATGGATCAATATATATACAGTGAATGCTTTATGTTATGATCATCTTAGTTCAATAAAATTGGAGATCACACAAACAGAGGTTTTTATAAAAAATATTTCTACTGTTAGATTGTCTCGAGGATTCTCTATTATTATCCCCAGAAGCCAAAGCCAATCTGTGGTGAATTTTGCTTCATTATAACTCTTTAATGCATGTTTTTAAATTCCATTTTCACATTCAGAAAATTCACATTTATTAAATAATTTATCACTTTCTAAAAATTGATTTTTTTAATATTTTATTTTAAGTTGTAAAATGCGAAATTTTACAATGTGAATTTTTTTCATTTTTGAGCTAAAAAAGGAAATTTTAAAAATAAAAAAAAGCAATATCCTGTTTGGCAGTTGTGAATTTCCTGAATGTGAAAACAGAATTTAAGAATCTGTATTACTTAATGACTTATAAGGGGGCAAAATTTCCCATAAAATAATATTGGCTTCAGCTTTTGGAGATAAGTACCCTTAATAATGTTAAAAATTTTGAAAAACTATTAGTTGATTCCAATATCAAGATAAAATTATTAATCAACATATGCACTTAATGCTTTGTATTATGATCTTTCAAGACAATAAAATGCGGAATCACATAAACAGTTTTTATAAAAATATTTTTACTGTATAAATTGTGTTAATATTAAAAAATTTCAAAAACACTTTGTTCATTTCAATATCAGAATAAAATTATTCATTTCTTTTCATGATAAAATTATTGCAATTTCAAAACTAAATTAGTGTTAAATGTCATAAAATTATAAGAAACAGTTGAAACCAAACTTTTTTTATCTGATTTGTTTCAACAGGTTTTGCATAAAATAAATCATCTTCAAGTGACATTGTTGAAATGAAATTTTCATGCAAATTGTTTTCATGTCATACCATTCCAAAGTTATAGCTTTTATAACCATAATTTTGTCAATAACAGTACAATTGTCTGTATGATATAGCACTGCAGTTTCCGTTGCTGATCAATCAATACCAATTTTTAAAAGGTATAATTATTTCTAACAAGCATTTACATATGAAGTTAAGTGTAATTTCAGCTTGTAGATGCTGAGTTACAGCTGCCATCCATACATATCTAAAAGCATATCATAGAAACACTAACATTTGAATTGCATGCACTTTTTTTTTTTTTTTGGGGGGGGGGGGGGGGCTATAGATGCTGTGAATTGTCTAGTAAATTGAAATTGACTTATGCAACAAATATTCCTTATGCTTGTTGATTTTGAATAATTTTTGTATATTATATTTTCTGTTCATTAATTAGTAAAGTTTTTGTTTATATAAGCCAACTTTGATTTTTTTGTTCTTTTTTCTGGTCATCTGTTCATATTTACATTGATATAGTTGGTAGTCATTATGTTAAAATAACATTTTCTGTGAGTATGTATGTGTTAAAATTTCGAAGTTTATTAATATGTAGTATTGCAGAAGTAGTAATAATGAGTATAGTTTTGGGGAATGTAATTTTTCTCTTTCCATTCTGCAGTATCTTCATTAGGAATATCAAATAATTACAGAATATTTTTTTCCTTTTCTTTCCCTATCCCCTCCTTTTTTTCCCCCAATATGTAAAAATATATTTATATACTTGATGCAATAAATAATGTAAGAATAATTATATAGAATAGTATAGAAAAAATTATGTCATGTTTAGTTGATATGTGTTCTTTTATTTAATGCTGCAAACTCAGTTAGATTCACTTACTTTTCCTTGTCGTGTAATGCTATAAGATTTTTGTTTCTTCACATTATAAGGATATTTCATTTAAAAAGGAAGTTTTCCGAATTCTGTTTTTTTTTTTTTAATTACGCTCTTTAAACATGTTACTCTTTAGCTTAGTGGGCACTTTTTTGAAAAAAATATATTTTAATATTTTATTTCTATAAAGTTAGTACTCTAATTTTCAATAACTAACAGAAATGGTTGAATTTATTTTTTGAAAAAAATGATCACTAAGCTGCTAATAGGCTATTTCTTCAAAGAGTAATATTAAAAAAAAAAACAGAATTAAAAAAATTGTTTTTGAATGAGATATCCTTATAAAAGGTTTCCTACAAGTCAGGGAAAACCTAAAAAACATAGAAATTAGGGAATTTAAAATTAGTGAAAAAAATCAGGGATAAATATTGCAAATATTGCCCAAAAACCTTGAAAAATGGTGTTATAAACCTAGAAAATGCTTTTTGAGTGTACAGTTTAAAATGTATCTTTTATGTTATGAGCTAGGCTATCTCTAAAGTTACAAACCAAATTTTGTGACCTGGAATTTTATAAATATAAACCTGGAAAAGTTAGGGAATTTTATCTTTGATATTGAGTGGAAACCCTGTTATTATATGAAGAAACAAAACCATGTAGAATTATATGGGGAAGGGAAAGGAGTGTATCTGACTGATGTGCATCATAGGAAGATGTGATACAAACTTACCCACAATAACTTTTACTTATGCAAAGATTATATGAAATGTGTAACATTGTATAACAAAGGTTCATACTTACAAAAAATTAAAATTGAGAAAATAAATATAATTATTCATTAATTTTGTTTTTTATATGACTGGCCTCTTTGAAGATCAATAATTTAATATTTCTTCTTTTATTTATTTATTTTGTGCATGTGTATTTTTACTCCTTTAGAGCACGATCTGTATATGAAAGAGCATTGGATGTTGACCACAGAAATGTTACCTTATGGCTGAAATATGCAGAAATGGAGATGAAGTAAGTTGTAATTTCCTTCTTCCCCCCCCCCCCCCCTTTTAAATATGTTTTAGGATTGTACAAAAATTTGCTTATTTAGATTTTTATTTATTTATTTTTTATGTCTGAGCAATTAAGTATTTGACTTTTGATGTGCCATATTTTATTTATGATTTTTTAAAGTTTTCTTTCTTTCTTTTCTTTTCTTTTTTTTTTTTTTTTTTAAGCAGTTTGATTGAGCAGTTGTTATAAATTGATAAATGGGTAATTCCATTTTAAATCAACAAATTTTCAAAAAAGTTGTTGCATGACAATTTGCATGTGCTTTCCCCATACCTTTTTGACCACAAAAATATATTTTTTTTATTTAAAAAAAAATTACCCTTTGATATGAAGGCTATTTTTGTCGTTGCCAACAGCAAAAATTAGATATTTTGATGCTTTGCTTTATGAACTATAACTTTTTTCCTATCAAAGCTATCAAACTCAACTATAGCTCATTGGAAAGCTAAAAAAAAAATCTTTTTCCATATGGTATCAATAAATTTGAGATTTAAAAACAAAGGTTATTTTTTCAAGGTCAAAGTTTGCGATGCAAAATTAATTTTTTGCCACTTTTGAAAATTAAAAAACCTATGAAGGGCTTGGAATAACAAGCCCTCTTTTTTTTCTTATATACATATATAAGGTTGCTTATTGTATTAAAAAGTTTGGCTTGTTACTCTGCCCCCTTCACAAGATACGACCCCCCAAAGTTGCAAATTTTCTAAAAAATCCAATTTTCAATGCTAAAAAAATGCATGTGGGGGGCAAGGTAAATTTTTTTTTACTTGTGTGATTTTAAGTACTTCATACCATCTTTCAAACAAAAAAAAAACTTTGTTATTCAAAGGCGTTTGGCAGCTATATAAGGGTCTGAATTTTCAAATAATCACACTAAAACCATCCAATTTTTTCATGTACTTTTTTTTGGAAACATGTCATTTATTATTATTTTTTTTTATTTGATGGACTTAGACTGACCTCACAAATAAGAATATATCATATTCCTACTTTTCCTCATTTATAGTAATCTATTTGCCAGTTAAAAGCAAGAATAGACAGATTTCAACTTGTCCAGCCTTGCTCCCACATGTATAGAACAGTTCCCTTTAGGCAAACAGTACCTACCTGTGGTAGGAACTGTGCCAATGACAAGGCTGCTTGAATATTATTGGATACAATTTGACCAATAATATAGGGTAAGACAAATGATCTGCCTGCCAATGATGTCACATGGAACTGCTTTATAACTTAGTTGTTTCTTTAACTCTGAAAGGAGTAGGTTGCTGGGAAGTGTTCTTGCTGTAAAATCTTGTAAATTTTTGTCTTTCATGTAGGTTTTTTCATTTCAAGGTCAAGAAATATACATATTTACAGAATATTTTGGTGAATAACTGTCCTTGTTGAAGGTAAAAAAAGAAATTATTTTTTAGAATTCTTAAATATAAGTTTGTTTTTCTGCATATAAAGAGTAAATGAATTATGGATAACTCTAAATGCTCCATAGGAATTTTTATGAAAGATAATTGTAACATTTTAAGTTATAGTAGGCAGTCAACTGTAGAGAGTATTTCTAAGTATAATGATGATGATAAAACTTTACTGCAATTGAGAACTGGATGTAAAACAATTGAAACTGTTTGTACTTACCATGCAAAAAAGTTTTTAGATAAATTTTCTCACCTTTATGGAACTTCCTGCTGTGACCCATTTTCGGAACATAATAAGGTGATTACAAAATCGCTGAGAATCATAAGCAAAGATTTGTATTTGAAAAACACAAATTTGAATCTCATCCCTGGAAAATCTCTGTGCTCTAAATGTTTAAATAAAATTCAAAATCAGAGAGTTGAAACCTATAAAGATAATAATGAAGAAATGTACATACCTGAATGTGATTTAGTCGAGTCTGTAAATGTAGCATGTAGTGCCCTTGGAGTATCACCTGTGAAAGTTGCCAAATTATCGCGCGATCGTAAATCATCTACATTAAAAAGAAAAGTTTCAGCGATAACAGAATGTGTCACAAATAAACTAAATAAATCATTTGACCTTTCAATTGTTTCACATGAAGAAAACAATAGTTCTTGCCAAAAGCACATATGTGATAATTATGAAAAATTAATAGAAGACCTTAAAGAGAGAATGAAAACTGCTGAGTGTCTGCAGGATAAAGTAAACATTTTAAGTTTGTTGCCTGTAACTTGGAGCTATGCAAAAATTCAAGCAGAATTTGGAGTCAGCCAGTATTTAATTCCAAAAACTAAAGATTTAGTTAAAACACAAGGAGTTTTACCAAAACTGGAACGTGGAACCTAAGAAGCCAAGCAATATTCTTGGTTCTAGTACAATAAAAGCTATAGAGGATTTTTATCAGAGAGATGCCTGTAGTCGCATGATGCCTGGAAAAAAGGACTGTATTTCTGTGAGAGGAATGAATGGGGAAAAGTCAAACCTTCAAAAAAGGCTCATTTTATGTGACTTGAAGGAACTTTACATACATTTTAAAGAAAATTATCCTGATTTGAAAGTAGGGTTATCTAAATTTGCCGATCTTAGACCAAAATTTTGTGTGTTAGCTGGAGCATCTGGTACACATTCAATGTGCGTTTGTTTGTACCATCAAAATGTAAAACTTATGCTATCAGCGATTAAAAGTGATCATAGCTACAAAGATCTGCTGCAGATTATGGTCTGTGATACTGAAAATGAGAATTGTATGTTTTCGGAATGTACTGCATGTCCAGGTGTGGATGCCATTTTATCACTGATTTCTCCAAGTAACAGCACCCAAATTGACTTGGAAAATGATGAATTTGAGGATTTGCAAGTTTCATATAAGCAGTGGATGTCCACAGACAGATGTGAACTGACATCATGTGTGCTACCTTTACAAGAATTCTTGGTTAAGTGTTGTGAAAAACTTGAGCATCTAAAGAGCCACCATTTCATTGCCAGTAAACAAGCAGCATTTCTAAAATCAAAGAAAGAAGATCTGGATAAGGGGGAATTTTTGATACTTGGAGATTTTTCAGAGAATTTCTCTTGTGTTGTTCAAGACGAGGTGCAGACCTATCACTGGTCAGGTGTGCAATGTACGCTCCATCCTTTTGTTGTCTACTGGGAAAAAGATGGAGAAATTCAAACTCAAAGTTTTTGCTTTGTAAGCGACTGCCTTGACCACAACACAACTACATTCTACGCCTTTCAAATGATCCTTGTTAAAAAACTGAAGGCAGATCATGCTTTAATTTCAAAATTATTCTATTTTTCAGATGGATCTGCCGCACAGTACAAAAACAGGAAAAACTTCATTAACTTGAGCCATCATGAACAAGACTTTGGGATAAAAGCAGAGTGGCATTTTTTTGCTACATCCCACGGGAAAGGCCCTTGCGATGGGATTGGAGGAACAGTGAAGAGGCTAGTGCGAAAGGCTAGTTTGCATCGACCGGTCAGTAATCAAATCTTGAATCCATTAGATGTCTTTGAATACTGCACTGAACATATTAATAGTGTAACGTTTTTCTATGTTTCCTGTGATGATGTTAATGCAGTAGGAAAAGTTCTTGAGGAAAGATATAAAACAGCACTATCATTACCCCAAACTCGGTCTTTCCACAGCTACATTCCACTCAACAGAAATATCATTCATGCCAGACGTACATCATTTTCTTTAGATTTTACAACCTTTCATGTCATCAAAGACGAACCTATCAACCTTAGATTATCCACACCAACAACCCGACCAAAGTTGTCCAATTATGTTTGTTGCGTATATGATGGTGACTGGTGGCTAGGAGGAGTGGTGGAAATAAAGGTATTTGATGTCGAAGAAGAATACAGGATCCACTTTTTTCATCCTAAAGGACCTGGAACATCGTTTAAAAAATCAAGTCATGATAACCAAACTTGGGTTCGGTTTCAAGATATTTTGAAAATCCTGACTGCGTCAGAACTATGGTCAGCACAGGGAAGAGGTCATAATATCAATCCTGTGATGAGTGAACATTTGTCAACTCTTCTCTATGAGACAATAAACCACTGAACAAAAAAGTTTTGCATGTTTTGAGAGGTAAGTTAAATTCTATATACCAAGATGTTAGAAACCTTAAATTAGCTCATCAAAGTTTAGATGTGTTCTTTGACAACTCTTCTTAGTCTTTTTAGTTGTTTTCACCATTTAAAACTAACAATTAAGTAAAAAATAACTTTTCACTAACACCTAAGATTAAGAAGTATGAAAATAATTGCGTTGTTTCAGTATAATTATTTGAAAATTTAGACCCTTATAGCTGCCAAACGCCTTTGAATAACAAAGTAACTTTTTTTTTGTTTGAAAGATGGTAAGAAGTACTTAAAATCACACAAGTAAAAAAAAATCTACCTTGCCCCCCACATGCATTTTTTTAGCATTGAAAATTGGATTTTTTAGAAAATTTGCAACTTTGGGGGGTCGTATCTTGTGAAGGGGGCAGAGTAACAAGCCAAACTTTTTAATACAATAAGCAACCTTATATATGTATATAAGAAAAAAAAGAGGGCTTGTTATTCCAAGCCCTTCATAGGTTTTTTAATTTTCAAAAGTGGCAAAAAATTAATTTTGCATCACAAACTTTGACCTTGAAAAAATAACCTTTGTTTTTAAATCTCAAATTTATTGATACCATATGGAAAAAGATCTTTTTTTTAGCTTTCCAATGAGCTATAGTTGAGTTTGATAGCTTTTATAGAAAAAAAGTTATAGTTCATAACGCAAAGCATCAAAATATCCAATTTTCGCTGTTGGCAACGACAAAAATAGCCTACATATCGAAGGGTAAATTTTTTTTAAATAAAAAAAATATATTTTTGTGGTCTAAAAGGTATGGGGAAAGCATGTGCAAATTGTCATCAAAATCAAAAATGGTGTTGCACACCCCATTTGTTGATTTAAGATGGAATGACTCAAATATATATACTATTATTCTATTTCTGAGGAAATTACTATTCAGTTTGAAATAATAAAGGATGTAAGAATCAGTAAAATTTCAATTAAAACCAAACCAAGCTTAAATGAAAAAGAGTAGCTGTAAACATAGGATAGCGTAAAAATTTTGTGCAACAACACCCTTTGGGTAAATGTATGGTCCTGAAGTATTCCCCTGTTCCTATAAAATAAAACATTATAAGCAAGCAAGAAGAATGGTGCTGTTGTAACTGTAAGGTGCTTGACTCATGTCTATTAGGTACTGCATTCAAAACTTGGCAGGATATATATATATCAACTGAAAGGATGTTTAATTTGTTTTCATAATTAAAATGAATAAATAATTTATATTACAGTTAATTAAAATTTTAATCTTTATTTTTGTCAATATTTTATGTAAGTTTTTAAAATTTTATACCAACACTAATAATAAGAAGCGTTGATTATCCATCTGATTTTAATTTTGCAAAATATTTATTGTCTAAGAAAATACTTATTTAACAAATTAATTTAAGCAAAATATTTATTATTTAATAAATTCTTTGTATGAACATTTCTGCATGGATAACAGTTGTTGCTCAATCTTCTTTCAACTTCTTATTTAAATATGTTATCAAACAACTATCATAGTTTTTGTAGCTCAATGAACTGGAAATAAAATTGAACACAAAATGGTTTTGCTAATTTACAACCAATTTATTTTAAAATGTGGTTAAATATACATTTTATTTTACAAAGCTGGTTATCTCAATGAATAAGAATTGACAAATGAGTTCCAAAATGTTTACAAACAAGTTTGAAATAAAATTTATTCTGTTAATTTTTTCCATACATTGAGCTTTTTATGAATGCTTACATTTTGATAATTTTTTTTTTTTAAATTATAACTATTTGCTTGTAATCATAATCATTATTAATGAGAAATTTGTAAATTTTAACATTTTTTCCCCATTATAAATAAATAAATTTCGCTTTACTATTTATTGATATCTTATTTTTTAAAAACATTTAAAGGTTCTAGGATCATATCTTAAGTTCTTGAGTCAAGGGGTTCGGTTATACAAAATTTGTATATTATTCTGTTTTCAACCATGCTCCATTTAAGCTTAATTTGGTTTCTGTGGGAATTTTACAGATTTATACTTTCCTTGTAAGTTTTAAAATGATATACTTAAGCTAAATTTGAAGACAAAATTAGTATATTTAATAAATAATTTTCATCTGTGTCTGTTTGTAAATTAAAAGCAAGTGTATTAATACATAATTTATAATTGATTAGACACATCAATGTGAACTGTTCAAAAATTTTTAAATGCTCAATAAATGCTATTCTCCATCTCCTCACACAAAGTTCAAAATAAATTTTTACAATATATGTCCTTCCAAATATAAATTAAGAGCCCAATAAAACTTTTCTTATAAATTAAGAGCTATTTTAGACTCGTATATCCTTACTACTTCATGGCAATGTAATTGCTTCACTAAACTAATTTGTTTAGAGAAATGAGAAATTAGGGTTTCATCTTTTCAGATTTGCTACCTTTAACTTTTATTAATTTCTCACATTCAGTTAAATAAAATTCTGTATTATTATCTTTATAAATATTAATGATTTAATTTCTGATAAATCTCAACATTTTTTTTTTTTTTTTTTTTTTTTTTAAATCTGATATCAAATCAGTAATAAAGTTGAAAACATTGTTTAAAAAAATCAGGTGTAATGTTACTGCACTTGATTTTTTAAACATATATTTTTTTATCAAATGTATGCAACTTGTAATGTAAAATATTATAGCACTGACAGAAAATGTTGAGAAATAATTTAAATATGAATTTTAACACATTGAGCACCACACAAATTCTTAAGGAAATCCCCGTCAGGCTACATGTGCTGCTTAGAAGCACTGGTATTGTGCTATAGCAATGTGTTTATGTTTACAGTGTTTCAATAAAATCCATTAAAATGCTTTAATCATATAATCCTGTAATAAATAAAAATGAAGTAAATTTTAAATAAATTTTCAGTAATTACTTAAAACAATATATATATATATTTTAGTTTTATATCATATTGTGCAATGTCAGCCACTGGTGGTTGACGCAACCTAAACAGAAAGTTCAGTGTCACCAACTAATGGCTGACGTGGCACTTAACATGTTAATATGCCTCCCCCCCCCCCCCCCCCCCCCAAAAAAAAAAAAAAA
Organism: Salticus scenicus; assembly: GCA_963930645.1. Taxonomy (NCBI): domain Eukaryota; kingdom Metazoa; phylum Arthropoda; class Arachnida; order Araneae; family Salticidae; genus Salticus; species Salticus scenicus. The sequence goes on from OZ005652.1 coordinate 176,857,147, forward strand.
ACGAAGTGATATAACAGTAAAAAAAAATATAATAATAACAAAGTTCAAATATTCATAATATGATAACTAACAATCCTAAAAATAGTAATAACTTAATCTTTAATATGTATTAAATATAATATATAATTTTCTATATTGATTTTTTTTTTTCTATTTATTTTATTTAGGCATCGACAAGTTAATCATGCTCGTAATATATTTGATCGGGCTGTTACTACACTCCCTCGTGTTAACCAATTTTGGTATAAATATTCATACATGGAACAAATGCTTAACAATATTGCTGGTGCGCGACAAGTTTTTGAAAGATGGATGGAGTGGGAACCTCATGAGCAAGCTTGGCTGATGTATATAAAGTTTGAACTACGTTACAAAGAAATTGATCGTGCTCGACAGATTTATGAGCGATATATCCTTTTAATTTTCTTTTTATCAAAACAAGTGTTTCTCATCTGAAAAAAAGATTGTTAGGAAAAAATAAATAAATAAATAAACTTGTAGATTATTTTTAAATATTATAGTAATTAAATATTTTTGATGACATTAGTTTAAATAAATAAAATAATTAAAAAATTAATATTTATTATTTATTTTTATATATTTAAGATTTAAGGATCTATTTTACATTATATATATATGTATGTGATGGATTATTATACTGTGCATCCATAAAATGCTGTGTCACAAATAGAGAGTCACATTGTTTAACTGAAAAGTTTATTTCATAGTTCTTCAATAATAGTACAATTTATTCAAGTAACCTGGCTAGAGAAGCATGTTGGACATTAGGATGATGGGCAAAGTTACCTTACATTGATCCTAAATACTGATCTTATTCCAATTCCAAGGTTAGGTTTGACTTGGATTTACTATGACAAAAGCTACATTAAAAAAGGCACCAATTCTTGGATACGCCCATTCTTAAAGTCTTAATTTCAGTGCTAACTGCCAAAGGGCTTCAAACTCCAACTTCAATTTTCTGTTGGTTTTTTACATCATTACTTTCAGGGACCGATTTACTCACTTGTAGGCCCAATGCAGTCATGTTCAATGGGCCCCTTTACTTTGTACTTTAATATTACAACAAATAAAACAAATTTTTGATTCCCGCGTCTAAAAATTCTCTTCGTTTCACTTCGCTTTTCATTTTATTGGTAAGAATAAAGCTTAATTAGATTTTATGCTTGTCTATCGGATCAATGTACATTGCACCTGTGTATCTACTTTGTACTCTGTGCCTCGGATTTAGTTAGCCTTAGTAAGAGTTTGGAATGCAGTATTGTTAGTATGCAATTGCATTCACATTTAGCAAAAATATTGCAATTTTTTCGATGAGCTGATCGTTTCATTGAAAGATCATACTGACGATTTATAAAACAGTGCAGTAATACGTAATACCTTCATCCATAGAAGAGAAAACAAAAATCAACTATCATTATAACAAATTGGGAAATTTTTCATTTTAACTGTTTTTTTTAAATGTATGATGGAATTTCTTGGAGGCTCCCTCAGCGTGAGGACCCAGGGCACATGCCCCAAATGCCCTCCCTTAAATCAGACACTGATTAGATTATGATATATTCTTTATGTCAAATTCACTAACTTCTCTGCAGTTGTTTGATAAGACACTTAGACTTGCTAAGTCCATTAAGAGAGTGTATTTTATTTATGAATTCTGAATTTTGGCATAAATAATTTAAAAAAAAAGTTTCATCAGTTACACAGCACTGCAAAAAAAAAAAAAAAAAAAAAATCGAAACCTGATATTATTTATGCTCATTCTTATGTGAAATGACCTCCTGAATCCGAATATGACCCCCATTTTACCCAGCCACCCACTGTTTTTTCAGGACGCCACCCCTCCCTCAATTTTTATCACTGTTTAGTAATTTCATGGCAATGAATTTGATTTGGAGAATGGAAAAGAATTAATTTTAACACTTAAAAATAGAAAAATATAATGTATAATCTCCTTATATTATTAAAATCTGTGCATCTGTGTGTGCATCTGTCTGTGATATGGCAGCTAAAGCTCCGGTTTTAATGGCCACAGTGGCTCGAAACCGGTACCAGAAGATGTGGAGTTTCTTCATCTCGACGTATTGACCATTTGTTAATCAATGCAGTCCTAATTAGCAGAGATATTAATTAAAACGTCCAACTATGTCTAATCAAAAATTGATTCAAAAAGCCAGGCGACCGTAATTTTCACCCTGACCCGTGTTCTTCAAAAGAAAAAGCAGAGAGAGAAAATTTTGTGGGTTTTTGTAAACCTATCGCTGCTCAACTGTTGGAGATATAGAAAATACACCTGTACCACGAGAAAGAGCATTTATTATCGATTCTTACGGTACTTTTTTTTTTTTTTAAGGGATTTTTTATATTTTAAAAAAAAGCTTTAAAAAAGGTTCAAAATTTCTCTTTTTCTCAGTCGTCTTTTTTGAAACTCCCTGTACGAAAAAGTAACAGTCCCATTTTTTAACAACTGGTATATTTCGAAAGGTCATTTAATCCTCTTTTGAACCATATAAACATTTTAACAAAATACGGATTAGCAATCCATATTTTTAGATTTTACGAAACATCGATTTTTTCACAAAACATTTTATAACTCAAAATCTTTTAGAAATAAATATTTTTTTTTTTTTTTTTTTTTTTTTTTTTTGTATATAGACCTCGGTTAGACAAAGCCGATCTCAAAAGATTGAGACATTTTTTTCAAAAACTGAATCAGTTATAAATTTTTTAATCTTCTGCATCCCTGTAGTTTTTCAATGAGATTCCGGCTTCTTCCATTGTTTGCCGTTGTTTTACGCTTTATGCCATAGACTTGAATGAAATTCTTGATGCAAGCATTCCTTTGCTGTTCATTGGTTACCATGGCAACTCCCGATATCTCGAAAGCAGGACAAAAGCGTTTTTACTTCCTGCTACAGATTCCTGATTCAGGTCACACGTTTTTTGTACTGGGAATAAAAATTGCAAATTTCAATATTCTTCAATTTTCCTTTGTCGCACAAAAGATTTACTGTGCAGAGTTTTCATCACAAGTTTAAAAAAAAAAAAAAAAAACTTTCTTCAAGTAAAAAAGAAATATTGATGAAAGAAAATTTAAGGGCTACTTTTGTTAATATTTATTTTTTACAGTAATTTAAAATAAACATGATTTATCATAGTTGGTAAATATATTTTCATTCTTCTTATTATTTTATTATTTTTTTTTTTTACACTGCAAGCATGACAGAAAACAAAATCTTTAGACTCAGTTATAGGGTGTTCTAAAAGGTCTTCATCATTTTTAAAATTAAAGAATATGACGGCAGTTAGAAGCATAAAATGAGTCGTACATTTTATTGTAAAAGCCATAAATGTCTGATACAGAAACCAGTTACTACTGTTGTTGACAAAATGTTCTGTATTCTGTAAAACTAGTGCAGAATAAATCCTTTTCAAGTAATTTTTTTAATTGCATCACAGTTTATTTTAAATGTGTATCTTTTATATCACAAAGATGGTGTAATTTAAGAATGAAATTTTCAGTTACCCTCTGTACTATGTTGACAGAAATGTCTGCACATACCTCACAGATTAATTTCTTAAACTGATCCAATGTTGCAGGATTGTTCCATGTCCTGTATTGCACTTTGCAAAAAAGACGTCACTGGTTAAGATCAGTCATCAACCTTTCTCTTTTATATTAACTGTTACAACTCATAAAATATTTTTATTTTTTCTTCTTTGGTTCAAATATTAATCATCGACTATTTTTAGGTTGGTTTTGACATCATAATTCCTCATATTTTAAGGTTCATATAATTGAAAAGTCACTTGAAACAGTCTTAAGATATTATTTAATGTATCACAGTATAATATACAGTATAATATATATTATAACAGAATTTACACAGACAACTTTCCAAAACACATGTGCACAAATGCCTCATATGACTTAAAAGTTTAGTAATTATTGAGGCTCTTTACAAAATGTAAATTTTTTTTATAATTTCTTTTTATAGAATTACCTTTTTTAAGGATTGCTTGGTAATATGACCTTATAGAATTGTATATATATTCTAGTTATTTTCTTAATTATTAAACATAGACCTTATAGCAGAAATTTTCTAGATGTAGTAATTTTTTGTTAAGCTTATCAGGTGAAGATATTAACAGTTTACGACATAAACTCTGCCTTTGAAAATTATTTTTTTTAAATTTAAACTATAAGTGAAGGTAACAGAAGAATATTTTTTAAATCTGTTTCAGCAATCTCAGGAAAATTATAAGTAAGTCCATAGCCAAGAGAGAGTTTTAGGGATTCATCTCCCTCCTCCACTCCCACCCCCCCACCCCTCAAAAAAAAAAAAAAAAAAACTTTTAGTACTCAACGTTTTGTACTAAAGTACAAAACTACATGCTTTCTTTTATCTAAAAGGGGGGGGGATGAGAACTGTATGTGCCATAGTTTTCTTTTCTTTTTTTCCTTTCTTTCTCTTTTTCTTTTTTTTTTTCTTTTGTTTATCACAGACAGATGCTTTCTTTTATTAGTACAAATCAGTGGTAGTCAACTCGATTTTTACCAGCCACTAGTGGGCATTTCAGTTTTTACGGTAGGTTATAAGGTTTGTCCAATTCTGTAGCACTTTCATTTTTTTTTTAATTTAATTAAAATGAAAAATTGAAAAATATTAAACATTAAAATGGAAAAATGCTTTATTATTATATACTTTAGCTTGCTTATAACTCTGTTTTATAAATTTTATAAAACATACTTACTCGTGATAGGTATAAAAAGGTTAACTACTTCTTGTATAGATAATACTAGCAATGACATGACTGAATATTTTAGTTTGAAACTTCATAAGTTATTCAAATAATTGTCAAAATTTAAGAAATTTATGACAGCAAATCTATTATGAGTATCTGAAAAAATTTCATCTATGCCTTTTTTTTTTTTATGAATCATTTGTCATATTATCTTAATGTTTCTTAAAATTACGGCATATATGCCTTAACATTATTTACTTGTTATTGTCCATCCTGAAGTTAAAAATTGGGTTCGGTATGCTAAATTTGAAGAGACAAATAGATATATTGCTAGAGCCAGAAGTGTTTATGAACGAGCAGTGGAGTTTTTTGGTGAAGATTATATGAATGAAAAACTCTTTGTTGCTTTTGCTAAATTTGAAGAGAATCAAAAAGAAGTAAGTTTATAATTTTTTATTTATTAAATATTGTAAAATTTCTGTGTTGATTTAGTGTATTTATAAATTTGTTTATTATTTGATTAGTTGGTCTCTGCCCACCTAGCGCTTGATTTTTGCACATGTGTTTTCATATTTACTTCTGTTTGCCTGTTTAACTCTCATACCAGTTTAAACTTCCAAACATTAGTTTACATGATATTTTAAAAATAATGGCATTATCTTTTACATCGTAACAATTGCATATTTTAATCCTTTTTCAATCACAAACAGCTTTTTTCATTATTCATTAGTTGAAATAAAATCCTAGTGTGAAAACAGTTTGCAACATATATTTTAAATGGCATCATAATTAATAATAAATAAATAAAATTTCTGAATTATCTCTATATGTATTAATTAAACATATTAAAAATAAATCATTCTATAACAATTATCAAATATAAATGCATAAAAGACAAGAAAAATTAAGTTTTAAAAGTCCGATGCATCTAATACAAATTCAATTGATTTAAATTTTTAAAAATAAAGCAACTGAATACTTGCTTTAACAGTTTAGAAATAATCTAACATTTAGTACAGACACACACTAAATATTTGCAAAAATATATGTGAATGAATGCTACAACTTGAATTTCGATATTCTTTTAATCCGCATATTAGTTATTTCTTGCTGAAAGACGTATTTAAATTAAAAGCTTAAAATTTTGCATTATTCGAGTAAAGTAATATGTGTTTATATATTAGGGATGTACCGAATAGCAGTTTTGTCCAAATCCCGAATATTTGGCCAACCAATGTGAAATATTAAAGAAAGGGTTTTTTTAACTTTATGGCGTGAAGAGATTTTAGTTGCACATCATCCGTCAAATTTTGACCGGTATTAACTAGTTTTTTTTTTTAAATTCCTTTTCTTAAGAATGAAAGTTTATGAGTAATAACATGGAATTTTGAGAAATCATAAGGATGATGAAGGAATACATGCGCACAGCCCACGAGTCTGCGCTGTTGAAGGCAGTGGGGACCCGGTGTGAGTTTTTACCCGATCACAATTGATTTTTTTATTTCTTTTCTTAAGCGTAATGTTAATGAGTGATAAGATGCAATTTTGAGAATTCATTCATTATAGTGATTCATTCAAAAATACTGACCCGCTAGCGGGCGAAGCTCACTAGTAAATAATAATAATAAGTGATTAATAAAATATAATTAATTTATAATTTCATTGACAAATCACCCCCCCCCCCTCTCTAAATTTTGAAACAATTATGAAATATAAATGCATAAAAGACAAAAAAAATTAAGTTTTAAAATTCCAATGCATCTAATACAAATTCAATTGATTTAAATTTTTAAAAATAAAGTAACTGAATACTTGCTTTAACAGTTTAGAAATAATCTAACATTTAGTACAGACACACACTAAATATTTGCAAAAATATATGTGAATGCTACAACTTGAATTTCGATATTTTTTTAATCCGCATATTAGTTATTTCTTCCTGAAAGATGTATTTAAATTAAAAGCTTAAAATTTTGCATTATTTGAGTAAAGTAATATGTGTTTATATATTAGGAATGTACCAAATAGCAGTTTTGTCCAAATCCCAAATATTCGGCCAACCGAATACTGATAACCATCAATGTCCTCATATTAAAATAAAACATCTGAATTTATTTATTTTCTTTAAGAAATTATTTAAAGCTTACCTTTTCTACAGTTTATTATATTTGACTGACTTTCTTTACATATTTAAAATTCATTTTGCTTTCATCTTACAAACATCGTTATTCTGTTTACTATATCGGCGTTGCCATTTCCAGTCTGCAGAATCTTTTCTATTCGTGCTGTTGCCACTCCTTGGAAATTGTCGTTTTAAATTATGTTTTGGTTTTTACCACCGGATGTCGTGGTGCGGCAGGCAATGTTATTATGTAGATTGACTGGTGTGGGATAGTATATAATGCCGTGATGTTTGAAGATACTTCGGTTTCAGCTGAGTTTCAGTTCCAGTTTCAATGAGCTTCAGCTAGTTTTGGCTTGGAGTTCCAGCTCTGTTGAGTAGCTGCTTGGCGGCTGTTCTAGATTATGGATATATCGTGGGCTGCTCATGTTTTATATGCTGAAGTATTAAGTAAATCGATTGTTGACTTGTTCTATTAAGTTTGATTTTTTATAATGTTAATAAATGTTTACCCTTTTTAAGTTTAAAATCTTTTTAATAATTTCTTCATAAGTTTAAATGGATAGTTTTTTGTGAGGACTTTATAATGCCAAGTTTTTTTTCGAACTTTGTTATTTATTGAGATCGTTAGTCATGCGGCGACCACGAATTGACTTTAATCTTCTATTAAAAAGTTAAGTTTAACCGAGGTCCTTCCAGCTGTTTTATTCATTGGTCATGCGGCGACCATGAAGTTTGGGATCGAGTTCTTAATTTTTCTTCAATTCAGTGGCATTCGCTGGTCATTGGGCGACCGCGATCTTTGACTTCAATAAGTTACGTGTTGAGTTTTATCTTCAATTAATTTCGCTTTTTCTTCAATGTGCTTTCTACGTTACGTGGTGTGTGATTGATCATTCTTCAATAAATGGTAAAATGCTTGTACCAGCAAGATGTAATGTTTTTTATCATCCATTTTTCCTCATTGGTCATGTGGCGACCATGTAAATGAACTTGAGTGACATGCCAAAGACATTTTCTTCTTCATGTACCAACAACTAGCGTAAATGTATTAGTGAAGAGGTAATATAATTTTGAATTGTTATTGAAGATAACTTTGTTATATTGAATTTAAAATTTTGTTATATATTTATATTAAATCGTTTTTTCTAGTTATTGTTATAATTGTTTTGAATTTATTATATCTTCATGAATAAATTTGTTTTTCGTTTTAAATATTTTTGCATTTACTGAGTCTAACACTTTTTACATACTAGTCAAATTAGTTCAATCAAAATCCTCTAAACTTAAATAATCCTACTGCAGCATTTATCTGCTTAATATAAATTTATTTAAGACAGACCTTAAAGTGTCTAACAAATACTAACTATTCCGTCGAATACTGAATATTCGGCTGGCTGATTCACTTTTATATTCAGGTGTCAATCACCTAATTTTTTGTGAACTTTTTCAGCAATGTCGTTTACATTTAGTGATATTTTATTAATTATGAAAAAATATTATAAAAAAGCTACTATTCAGAAACAGTGGTTTATATAAATGTAGAAAAATATTAGGAAATATTACTATACTTAAGTAGTGGTGTAATGTGGAATTCACAGACAGAAAATTATTAACTGTTAGGCTTTTTAATAAACACATAAAATTTCTTAAATAAAAATATCTTGCCGTGTCCCGTCCCCCCCCCCCCCCCCCCCCAAAAAAAAAACCTAAAGATGCGGCATTTGAGAAAAAACAATTTAAAAGTAACAACATATTTACTTGCCTCTAATAAAACTGTCACAAATGCCTTTCACTTTCATGTGGATATCTTGTGGGATAGAGATGTGATGCTCTTTGTACATGTTGCAGCACTTCATATGCGTTTTTCAATGACAAACTGAAATTTCTTATTTTTTACTTGTCTCATTTTTCTTGCCAGATTTGCATGTGATCTTTGATCTCTTGAAGTTTCCTAGATGGCAAAATCATGTGAATTATGAACACTCTTTCTTAACTCAACTTTAAAAACATACATCGTTATTGATAAAGACAATTTTTGTTAGATATTATTAATTGTTATGATTAATGTAACTAATAATTAATGTTCTTTAATGTTACTTCAAACTAGATAAAACAATTGTTTTCCTTTAAATATAATCTATTTCTTAATTACTCTGAAAAATCTTAATTTAATATTAATTTAAAATAGCAAAATTTTTTCAAATGATTAAAATTTTTTAAAAATTTTACTTTTATATATTCGGATAGCTAAATAGTTTTAGATTCGGCCAAACCGAATATTCGGTAGTATGGCCAAATACCGAATATTTGGTGCATCCAAAATATATATTACTTGACTTTCAAAAATTTAATGCTATAAAATAAGTACAGTAGAACCTCGATTAACCGAAACTCCTCTCCGTTAACCGAAGTCGGTTTCTTCTTCACTTTTTTTTTTTTTTTTTCACTTTCTACTATCATCCAAAGTTTTCTCTTAACAAACATGCATTTTTAAAGTTTTTTTTTTCCCCCACGTTCCTTTTGTATGCAAGCCGTCCTTTCCAAACTACGAATGCAGATAAATATTTTGGAATTTCCTTTTTTAGAATTACTTCTCGCAAGCTCAATTCTCGGTATGAGAATTCTTCCCCCTCGTATGAGGGGGAAGAGTCTTGTATGAGACTCTTCCCCACTTTCAAACGTCCCTATTCTAAACAAAAACACACCCCATTTCCAAATGTGGAAGGTCATTCTGCCAATTCCCAGAACAATCGAATGTTATTGCACCCTCTGATTGTAAGCAAGTGCAAAAAACCTAACCTCTTTTGTCATCTCAAGAACAGATAAATTTTCATTGCAGCAGAAATTCAAAATTTGTGTCACTTTGTGTCGCTTATGATTCCTCTGAACTCACGCTTTTAAGAAAACTTCGGTATAGAGCTGCACGGCAAAGGATGACCAATTTATACCAGATCAAGCTTCTATTTAAACCATTGTGAGTTTTTGTTTCAGAAATAAATTTATTTTCATTTATTTAACGGTTAAAATAGTCATAATAACAGTTCAATGACGATACTACATAATAAACTAGATAACAGGGGTCGTACTCTCCGCCCCTTTTTCAGGACACACTTAAGAATAAGAAATTTCCTCCTATTTTGCCACCAGTGATTTCATGCAGAATTTTTTATGGTACTTTTTATAGAAATGTCTCCAGATTAATCTGGTTAGAGATCATCGTAAAAAAAAAGTGGTAGGAATAGAGGCGGAAATTTGTCATATTTGAGAGTGTCCTGAAAAAAGGGCAGAGAGTACGACCCCTGAGATGATTGATGAATTCTCGATTATCCGAAGTAGGTTCGGCCCAATTACTTCGGATAATCGAGGTTCTACTGTATGTTAAGGTTATGTGATGGTGGAGGAGTTATGCCTAATATACTTAAGTGATAAATTATGTTTCTGTGAAATAAATTTTACTATGCAAATATTTTTACTTTGTTAAATTTTTAGTAGTTAATTATTTTATATTTTAGCATGAAAGAGTTCGTGTGATTTACAAATATGCTTTGGACAGGATTCCTAAGGAAAAAGCCGTGGAGTTATTCAGAAATTATACAATCCATGAAAAGAAATTTGGCGACAGAGCTGAAATTGAAAATGTCATTATCAGCAGAAAAAAATACCAATATGAAGAGGTTTGTTAATTTTCATATTTGGTATTGTTATCCAGACAAATTCAGTTATTTTTCTTGCAAGATGTGTACCAGAACCATTTCTTCTGTTATATTAATTTTTAAAATTGCATGAAATAGAAAAGTACAGTTCCTATAAAAAGCATCTTACCTTAAAAAAAAAAAAAAAAAACTGGTGTGGAACAGCCACACACTCACTGCTATACATATTATGTACTCTTTTTGGAAATAATGTGGCAGAAGACATGAAATTGGTTTAACAAATTAGACAACTAACAGCTTTCCTGTAAGAGCAAACTGATACATTTGTCATGAAGATACAGTGAAATACGTTTAACACGAAAACGCTTAATATGAAAAATTGGTTAACAGGAAATGGTATAGCAGTCTGGACAGTATACTATGCTATGTAATAATTTTTTTTTTTACTTTTAACACGAAACAAAAATCGTTTAACACGAAAACAGTTTGCTTTCGATCTTCAGTGGCATGTTTGCTACATCAGAGATGTCAACATTTTAATTTATTCTAAAGCATTTTTAGACCCACCTTTATTTCCATATCACTCTTTTCTTAAGAGTATTTTTTTTTCTTATTTTATCGTAGTTATATATTGAAATCGGTGCGAATTAAAGGCGGGGCTAAAAATGTTCCAGAATAAATTAAAATGCTGGCAACTATGCTACAATATCGTCGATGATCATGTGTTTACAGCACCGACAATGAGATTTTTAACATCGTTTATCATCAAAATGATTCCACTTATGTAGATATTGATGACTAATCTGACAACTGAATCAGCAGTACAGTTCATGTCCAGTCTGCATCAGAAATGAAGAAAATAATGAGTATCTGCAGTTATTTAGATGCACATTCGAATTCAGAGATGAATAAAACAATGCATGATCTCGATAAATTTTTGAACAATATGGTGCTGAAAGAGACAGTAAAAGATATCTTTTTTTCCCCCAAAAAACATAAAATATTTGTACTTGATTTTTATCCTAATGGATGCAAGTTAGTAGTAGTTTTACAGGAAATGGAAATAATAATTGATGACATGGAAAACATTGGCCAGTTTTGTACTTTTTTTTACAAATCTTTTTACATGAAATTCTTTTTAACACGAAAAAATATTTCGGTCCCCTCAGTTCCGTGTTAAATGTTTTTCACCGTATATAAAAGGAGAGTTTACATAGCAAGTTTTAAAAAATCATTAGAGCCTTTTTTTGAAACATCCATTTCTAAAATCTTTAACTGACCTACCTAATCAGGACACCTGCCAGTTTTCTTTTAGTAATACATGCTAAAAAAGACATGTAAGAAGAGGTTTATGTAGCAAATTTCAAGAAAATTATTAGTCATTTTTGAAATATCACCTTTCAGTGTCGATCCCTCTACCGATTTTTACCAGAAGTTGGCAAATTCATTTATACAACGGGAACTAAAAATTATATATGAAATGATATCTAAAATGAAGTTAGTTATAATGAGTTTGAAAAAAATCTGTTGAACCATTTTTAGAGGAAAACAGTTACAAGACCTAAAATTGGCTTATTTATACAGGATATCTATCAATTTTTCTGAACACATCAACTATTACATATGAAAGATATCTGAAAGGATATTTATATATCAACTTTGAAAAAAATCATTGGAGCTGTTTTTGAGATACAGATCCACTTTCAGTTTTCCAATTTGCACCAAAAATTAAAAAAAAAAAAAAAAAAAGTGTGCACTAGACCTATCTTCATTCTGAAGCTTCTTCTTTCTGTATTTATTAATTTTGGAGTTATGATAGTCAGAAGATTCCCCACATACAAACATACTGACTGATTGCCAAAAAACACTTTCATTTTTTTTTTTTTTCTTCTACTCAACAGACCTTAAAACGTGTAAAACAGGTGAAATCTGTATATCGATTTTTTTGATTGAATACAATAAATCCATGACTTATAACAGTCATTCGAGTAATTTGACTTATATAGGCAGGGAGGGTTTAATCTGATAATTTTCACCATTATATGCCAAGAAATTTTATATATTTTTTAACTAAGGAAATAAACTTTTTCTACCAGGTCCCACTGACTACTAACTAGATCCATGTATCTCTTATTTTTGAGGAATATTTTCATGCCTAGTTTTATTGTCTAGAAAAGTTAAATTGTTATTATAGATTTTTAGTACTTGATCATTGTTTTTGCTCTTTTTCATTCATAATTAAATCATGTGATTAACTAGTAATAAAATCAGGCAAATCTGTCAAGAGTATCTGTCATGCCCAAAACTGGGCATTGGATATCTGAAGAGTTGGCTGTGTAAATCCAAAATTTTGCTGAACTTTTCAATTGAGACTTTTATTTTCAATCATCAAAACGAAATATTTTATGTAACTTACCATTGTTAATCTTCTAAAAAAATTATTTTTAAAGAAAAAGCAATACTCCAAATGATTCAGATCACAGCATACAGGCTAACTTGTTTATGTTTATTCATTTCTTCAATTTTGAACATCGGAAGATACTAGGGTAACATCTCAGGCACATCCAACGACTCGCGAAATCATTTCAACGGGGAAAAAAAGAAGAGAGACGGAGAGAGGCCGATCGTGGCGTGTGTCCGCTATTTAAGTTGGGGGAAAAGGTTATCTTGACACCGAAAATCGCCAGGTGCAAGATAAAACGCAGATGCCCGCAGACGATCGGAAAGCTAGTTGAAAGGCTAACGGACATGTTATAAACAAAAGAAAAGAATGATTATATAATCGCCAAAATTGAGAAATTTAGAAATATATTGTTACCCTGACTAATGCCAATTAGGAAAACAAGCCAAATGACGTATAAAGCGTTCCACTAATCAAATATAAATAATTACTTTCGTATTTCATAGGAGAACTCCAAACTCAAACTGGCAAGTGGAAAAATTAGAAATAAATTCGGGAAGGCGTTGAATAAAATTGATTAACAAGGTGCTCACAGAATTTTGAAAAATCAAAAGTTCTAGAACCTACCACATACAAATAGTGTATAATAAAATACTTATTTATTTTCCGAAAACGGAATAATGTTTTAAAATGAGAACAAAATGGCTGTTAATTAAATTATGTTTATACTATAAATATTTCATAAAAACGATGTAATATGCTGAAAGAAAGAAAAATTAAATGTTTTTCTTCTTATTTATTTCAGTTTATCCTCACCCCTTTCATATTTATTATTATTATTATTTTTTTATTTTATTTCCATTTTTTTTTTAAATAGAAAATTTGGGTTTCTTATTAGATGTTACTATTTATTAGAGAAAGATGTCAGACGAAATATCTGATTTCGCATGACATACGCAGGGCTCCCAAATGGCCCTCTTTTCCCTCCAAAGTCCATTTTTCATAGTGAGGTCCGTTTTTGTCCTCTTTTTAATGTTTTGGTCCGTTTAGTCCTCTTTTGAATGACTTAAAAATAAGTTTTTAAGAATGCTTAACTCCAATAACGATCAGTGTTCAAACACTCCATGAAAAATTTTAGATTCTCAATCTTTTCCCATCCAAAATATAAATGTCAATATTCATTTTAAACATGCTTTATCAGATTCTATAACATATAAAAGAACAGAATTATTCAATATTTGTAATTTTTTTTGTCCCCCCCCCCCCCCTTTTTTCATCTCTAACCATTGCCGATCAAACATTCTGTGGGAAGCCTTTTATTTTTGAATATTTATCCATCCACAATATTAATTTTAAACTTACTTTATGATATTTTAGAACCTATAAAGAAGTAGAACTACTTTTTACCCCTCCCTTCTTTCCCACTTTCCACCACCAGCCAATGATTAAATGTTGATTGCTTGTATGTTTTTTTTTTTTTACACATAATTTATCGTGTTGATGTGCATTATTCTTTTAGTTTAATTTGTCACTTTTAAAATATTTTGTATAGTTTTTCCTGTGAGCATTATTTTTCATTTGAAATAAATTTTATGAACGTACATTTGTATATAGTTTTCCCCGCGAGCGTTACTTTTCTTTTAAAATTAATTTTATGAACACACGCGTTTCCTCTTTTTTTTATTTTCTACACTCTCATGCCTGAATCTAGAAAGACCTACCTGGCCATATATTCTACTATATTATTTATTCGACATACTACTACTATTAGAGGTGAAGGAATGCCGTTCCTAGGAACTCTGAAAAGTTAATTTTGATGATGATGATGAGTGTAGAATAATTTTTCTCCACCCACAATGTAAATGCTACTTTTAAATTTAGTTTATTATAACCCCAGAACCTATAAGAAGGAATTTTTTTTCAGGGACTACAAATATTTTAAATTATTTCCAAATAATCTCACAATCTTCCATCTTATTTATTTATATCATTTAGTAAAAGTGTTATTTCATAATCTGTGTAACTTCCAAATAATCTATATATATATATTTTTTTTTCTTTTTGGAATTTCATTATATCATTTAGAAAATCATATGTGTTATTTCATAATCTGTGTAATTTCCAAATAATCTCACAATCTGCTGCGTAATTTTCGTTTTTTGTTTTTTCTCCCAGTGTATCATTGTAGAATTATAAGAATAAATCTTTAATAATTAAATGAGTTTGGAAAACTTACTCAGTAATTAAACTGCCTTACTTTTTCTTCAAATAACTACTACTACTATGGGTTTTTTTTTCCTCCATAAATTTAAGAAGTTTCCAATGCAGCAGTATAGATGCCTTTATAAATGGTAAATAAAAATTATTGGATACTTTTTCCTCGTTGGTAATTAGCTATTTTTATGTTATATTTAATATGTTTTATGATCAAATGATTGTTTAACGAGGTGTTTAAAACGATGATAGTGTAAAATGTTTACATTTGTTATAATTTTTGGATAAAAAAAAATCCCTCTGAAGTCTTCTTTTTTTTTTATTATAAATGGTCCTCTTAAGTCCTCTTTTACCCTTTTCGGTAGCTAAAATATGTTGGGAGCCCTGCATACGGTGCCGTGACCAGGATTGTGGTCAGGCGTTACTTGAATCGGGTACAGTCTGAACATAATTAATGTCTCTATTGTTAACTGGATGAGAATAATTTGGTGGAAGCGCTGATTGAGGGGCTGGCGTAAAATGATGTTGAGGAGGAGGGAAGCATTGGGGTGTATTGTTGTAGACATTATTGTTGTAAGGGGAAGCCCGAGCAAAACCAGCTGCATCACACATGTTCTGGAGTTTGCGACAGTTCTTTAACAGGTGGTTATTAAGGCCACAACACATGCATTCTGGGAATGACATTTTACGTTTATTTTGGAAATTTGTATGTTTTTTATAGTTAAACTTGCTGGGAGATGTTTTTATACCGTAGTGGTTTCTATTTGCGTTGTTTCTGTTTCTAGCTTTGGGAAACATATTTTTAGAATGTGGTTTTGTTTGGTGTACTCTAACATCTTCATTCGGTTTTTGTAAACTTTCTTTGATGCAGTGAATTTCTTGTTTTAGTTTGTCAATATCGTTATCTTTATTAGCAATTTAATTTAGCACTTCATTGGAAACAGAACATTCTTGTACCAATTGAGCTTGTTCTATTGCCTGATCATAATTATTGACATTATTTTTTAGTATGTGTGATCTTATATCAGGTGGGAGAATTTCAAGGAGTTTACAATACTTTATAGAAGCAAGTACATTTTGATCTGATATATCTGTATAGGTTCTTGCCACCGTGCAGTTCAGGCGATGTGCTAAATTATTCATGGATTTGCCTGGGAGTAGCCTAAAGTTTGCTAAATCTACAAGTGCTTGTGGCAGTGAAGACGGTTTAAAGAATTTCTCCAATGTCAAGAAAATCTCCTGTGGAGTTGTGAAATTCTGTGTATGCGAGAGTTGTATAATATATTTCAATGCTGGTCCTTTTAAGTTATTTTTAAGAAAAATTGACGTTGCTTCCGTTGACCATTTGTTTATTTTTGCTAGGTCTGTAATTTGTTGTTTAAAAAAAGGTAAATATTCAGGATCCCCATCAAAGGGAACAATGTTCGAAGACTGTAAATTTACCTTAACCATATTTTATTATATTACATACAATGGCTATTGTGTATCTATAGTATTTTCTCTCTCTTTTTATTTATTTATTTATTTATTTATTATTTTACTTTTAGAAAACTAGCAAAACACCTATAAATGTATATCATTCTTTGTTGAATTACTTAAAAATATTCAAGATATTAAATATCTACTTTTCTCTTTTATTCACAAATTAGGTATATCAACTAAAAGTACCAATAAATTATACAATTATAAAATAAATAGATAATCACCTTATATATGACCAAAATAAAATATATATACATATATAAACATCAGGAAATGAGACCATTAGTCTTTATTTTATTTCACAGCGTCTTCATTACAATCGAAATACACTTAGTTATAATGAATACCTAATTATTATTATATTTTTTTATTATTTATTTTTTTTTAGATCCAGGTAGACATTTGTAATAATGGTCAAGTATAATACATTTTATAAAGTCATTATTATTTTATTATAGAAATATAAAATACTATGTAATATTAGTCATTTCCAACAAAACGTTTAAAATCTACATCATTAAAAAAAATATATATATCCCGGATATTAGGCACCATGTTGTCATGCCCAAAACTGGGCATTGGATATCTGAAGAGTTAGCCGTGGAAATCCAAAATTTTGCTAAACTTTTCAATTGAGACTTTAATTTTCAATCATCAAAACGAAATATTTTATGTAACTTACCATTGTTAATCTTCTAAAAAAATTATTTTTAAAGAAAAAGCAATACTCCAAATAATTCAGATCACAGCATACAGGCTAACTTGTTTATGTTTATTCATTTCTTCAATTTTGAACATCGGAAGATACTGTGGTAACATCTCGGGCACATCCAACGACTCGTGAAATCATTTCAACGGGGAAAAAAAGAAGAGAGACGAAGACGAAGAGAGGCCGATCGCAGCGCGTGTCCACTATTTAAGTGGGGGGGAAAGGTTATCTTGACACCGAAAATCGCCAGGTGCAAGATAAAATGCATATGCCCGCAGACGATCAGAAAGCTAGTTGAAAGGCTAACGGACATGTTATAAACAAAAGAAAAGAATGATTATATAATCGCCAAAATTGAGAAATTTAGAAATATATTGTTACCCTGACTAATGCCAATTAGGAAAACAAGCCAAATGACGTATAAAGCGTTCCACTAATCAAATATAAATAATTACTTTCGTATTTCATAGGAGAACTCCAAACTCAAACTGGCGAATGGAAAAATTAGAAATAAATTCGGGAAGGCGTTGAATAAAATTGATTGACAAGGTGCTCACAGAATATTTCGCATGACAGTATCTTACTTCAATTCCATGTTTTACAGTTACTAGAATTTAATTCATTCATATCACTAATATTTTTAAGAACAAGCAACAGATTAAAATTGTAAGAACAATTTATTAATATTATTTAACAATGTTTATCCTTTCGTCTTAGATATTAGAATAATTTATTTTATTAAATAATATATATATCAATAACCGAGTGCAGGTTTCCTATGTGGAATTCAAAAAGCGGCTAATGAATGTTAATCACAGTAATACAGAAATAACTAATGCAGAAATTAATTTAGTAGGAGTGGGGAAAAAAGCAGATACAAATTTTATTTTACATATATCTGATTTATTTCTATTTTCATCACCTCATTGAGCTTTGTTTGCTTTATAGTCATTTTATATACAAGCCTTTCATTTTAAATGTTTGTATTTTGATTTATTTATTTCAGTATTAATCAACCAAATATACTAATGTGTTTGCGTTATATTTTTATCATCTACAAACTAAAATAATTGTAAAATTTTATTTTACTCTAATTGTCTGGAAAATAATGTAATGTGTAAATGCTATGAAAATGAAATTTTATTGTTCTATTAGTTTTGATTTAATATGAGATTCAAGATTATATTCATATATGCTGTATGAATACATAACTCCCCCCCCCCCCCTTCAAGATTGTGAAAAAAAAAATATAATAATAATAAATTTAAAAATTAATAATGTGTGTAAGACACGTGTCATGTCTAGCAGAAAATAAAAATAATTTTTAAATTGGAATGTACGTTTTAGAAACTTAAGAAAAATTGTCTTAGTCAATACACTTAGATATTCAGAAGACATTTTTATGGGCAAAATTTTCTATACAGAGATTTATAGATAATTAATAAATTATTTGGATCTTTTGTTAAATTGTTATGTAATAACTGAAAAAAAAAAGAAAAAGACTTTTTGATACTATTTCTTTAATGTAAATGTAATCAATGATTATTTTAAAATTAATAAGAAATTATATTATTGTGATTTTATAGCAAGTCAAGAACAATCCTTATAATTATGATAGCTGGTTTGATTATCTGCGTTTAATGGAAAGTGAAGGCAGTATTGAAGCTACCCGGGAGATCTATGAAAGAGCTATTGCAAATGTTCCTCTTAAAAAGGTAATTTTATTATTATTTCCTACTGTTACTTTAAATATATTTTTCAGAAAAATTAATTTGAGAATTTTCTTTAATTTAAATTTATTTAACTTTTATAAAATTATGATTGAATAAAATTTTAGGGGAAAAAATAATGTAATAATATTAAAATATTGCATAACTGCTATATATATTTATGTCCCATGCCCCCCCCCCCCCCCACACACACACACAAGAATATATAATACATATGAGTATTTCATTGAGTTTCCATTGAGCTTTTTCAAGTTTTATGAAACCTAAATAATATTTATTTTTAAAAAAGTATGAATATATTTTAAGACATGCTTTTAAATCTGATTTACTGGTTTTATATTTAAATGTTTTTTTTTTTTTTTTCCTTTTTTCAAACATTAATTGATTGTAAATATTTTAATATTGTATTCATAGTTGTCAACTCTTTCAGATACTCTGAAATTGTTCTGAAAATTTTTAGAATTGTGAATATGATGCAATAAAAGATATTAAAATTAGTACTTTTTTTTTTTTTTTGGGGGGGGGGGGGGGGTGCTCTTTCAGATCGTTTTCTCCAGTTCACAAATTGAAAAAAGTCCTTAAAGAATTTTTAAAATTTTCATGTTGTTGCTTTGTATGGAGACAATAAGACCTGTTTTTTTTTTTTTTTTTTTTTTTTAAATATTGGGTTGTTCGATAAATAATGTCGTTTTTTTCTTTTTTCATGTTTTTCAAAGTGAATTTATTTATATTAACAACAAACATTAATGAATGATATATTGACCATTTTGTTGGATGACCTTTTATGATCCTTTGGTAAGTTGAAAAATTCCACGTTCGAAGAAGCCTTGGTTTTTAGAAGTGATGGTTTTAAAAAACGACATTATTTATCGAACAACCCAATACTTGCCTGAAAATTGTCATAAAGTCAGTGATGCCACTAGTCTTTCAAAATCGTGGGTTCCTGGGACCCATGAGTTTAAAAAATCTGGGTCTTTTTTTTTTTTAAAATGGGTCCCCACATAAATGAATTTATATATTACAGATATAAATTAAAATTTATCTTACTGTAAATGAAAAACAGTTTTTTAGGAATTTTTAACCAGCTCTTTTTGAGATTGTCTTAAAATTAATATTATGTAGGAGGTGGTTGCTGTTAAGAAACAACTGGAAACATTTAGCTCAATGTGCTCTGGAACCAGCAAAAAAAAAAATAATAATAATAATGAGAGAATATAGTAAAATAGCTAATTATTATTATTTTAAACTAGAAACATTTTTAAAATTTCCTCGAAATTATTAGCATTAAGAGGACAAAATGATAAAAAAGTTTTATTTATTTATTTATTTATTACCATGTTTTTATTAACTTCAGTTCTTGTTTGTTTGTGTGTTTGTTTGTCCGGTACAAATCTTGATATCGAATTTTAACTAACTTCCCTACTGGCTAGACATTTGAAACTTTCACAGTAGCTCAGAACTCAGTGACAACACAGTACTTCAAAGTCCAATTTTTGAATTTTGGATTAGTTTTCTTATAATTAATTAAAATATGAAAATAATAACATCCTAATAGCATTAAAATATTAGCTATAATTTAATTGTTGCCAGAAAAAAATTTATGAGTTCATTTTCTTTCGACATAAAAATAAATACATTTAATTAAACTTGAACGTTAAAAAATTATAAAAAGTTAAATTATGCATCTCACAAAAATTGACGTCATGTCACTTTAAAAATTGATTGATGATTCATCAGAAAATTTAAAACATGGTATATAGAAAGTTTTTTTTATCTTATAATTATTTATTTATTTATTATTATTATTTTTATTATTTTGGGAAAGAAGAAATTTTCAGATAAGCAGATTGATTACAAAATTTAGTTACACATTCCTATTCAAATATAGTACAGGATCCATTATTCGGCAATCGCAGAACCGACCTAATTCGGGTTATTGGCCCCTGCCAAAAACATAAATATCACGTCTGCAAAAGCTACCCCAAGTCCACCACCCTCCTTTAACCACAAAATAACGCACCAATAAACTGTACTGATAACTTAAAGAATGTAATAGAGAAAAAAATAAAAGAAGTGTATTTGCTTATCTGTAAACGAAATTACTATAATAATAACATTCTGACATTAGCAAAAATATTTTATTTTTTGTTTAACACAGCAAACATATTCCTTTTTTTTAATACTTAGGTTTTCTTAATAATAAAATTCAGTAGTGGCACCAGAAATCCCCGACGGGGGAACACCACCTCCCCGATAGGGGGGCACTATATATAGAGAGTTTATATGGATATTTATCAAAAACTGCAATATTGTTAATATTACCGTTTTGTACCATTCCATTTGTTAGTACTCCTCGTGGTTTTGGAGGTCATTGTGCCATTCTCTGAGTGTATAATATTTTCTTTCCACAGAAAAAAATATGTGCAGAGTGCCTGAAGGAAAATTCTTAAGAAAAAATTAATCTTCGTATACATTAAACACAGGTATATATACTGTCTAATTTCCCAAAGAGGGGCCACCTATCATGCGACAGAAAATTGGCTCTCCAGATAGGTGGCCTTTCAATAAATGCTGTGTTCCTATTTACGGAGTAATTACAGAACAGCAGCGCCACCTATCAGCTCATATACACCTAAATTGATTCAGTACATTGTTTTAAAATGGCCCTCTCAAATACCAAATTTTATGTAATTATATATGATAGAATCTGATATGTAGCCTTCCCATTCATGAAAAAAATTGAAGCACAGTAGCGTCACCTATCTGGCTAGTGGCTATGTACGCTGAAACTGATTCCACATAATGTTTCATAATGGCCCTGTCATATACAAAGTTATTTGCAATAATATAGAATAGAAACTGAGATATGGACTTCCTCTTATCGTGAAAATAGCAGCAGAGAAGCACAACTTATCGGCCAGTGTGCACCTAAGTTAAATCAACCTGATGTTTCATTATGGCAATCTCGCATATCAAGTTTTGTTCAATTAAGCAAAATAGAACCTGAGATATGGCCTTCCATTGAATGAAAGAAATTGCTGTACAGCAGCGCCACCTATAAGGCGATTTGGGCAAAAAGTTAATAGACACTAATTTATGTCATGATGCAACTACATACAAATTTATATGTAGTTTTGTGCAGTAGTTCTTGAGATACAGTTAGAACAAAATTTTTGTCACACATAGACAGACAGACATTTTCTAAAAATATCATGGCCAAAATGTGTTTGGACCTCTCAAAACGGGTATATTCAGGGAAAACTGGAAGCTGAAAATTTTTACGAATCCAATACTTTCTTCTATTGAATATAGAATGCAAAAACTGGAGTGCTCCAAGTTTGTAAAAGGAAAGATAAATGCTGCTAAAAGGAGAAAAACTGAAAAATTTGTATTTTTTTCCCCGACAGATTTTAGGAGTATGGGGGGGCCACGGACTCAACAATGGGGGCCCCTCTCCCCCTAGCTGGCACCACCCCTGAAAAAATTTCTTGAATCTTAATACAGACATAATATCATGTTCCTGTACTTACATTTGTTCTTCCGTTTCATTTGTTTTTATTTTGTTTGAATGAACTTAGAACGCAGCAGGGTGATGCAATTCAATGTATCGGCATCTTTAATTGGTAACTTTTTCGTATTGGGACTTCGATTTTGCGTATCAGAACTTTGTTTTCGCGCCGGCTACTCGTGTGTGTTTATTGTATTGGATTGGTTATCATATTGGAATTGGATAGAAATGTTTTGGATTCTTTGAAAGAATAGTTTCAGGATCGTTTTTCGAATTTCATATTTCAGCTAAGCTTTGACAAAGGCACACATTGGTGATTCATTATGCCGTGATGCAATTCAGTGTTTTGTACACTTTTTACTAATAATTTTTTCAAATTGAAACTTCGTTTCTCATCTCGGAGTCTAAGCTTTGTTTTTGATTTGCACCAGCCGCTTGTTTGTGTTTATCATGTAGCATATGTTCTTTTTTCTTTATGGTAAAATGGAGTTTTAAAGGATTTTTTTTCTTCTTCAGATCAGAATGCTTTAAAAATATAAAGAAAATATTAGTTTTAAGCAAGAACTATATTTCAAAATTTGCTTTTTTTCTTTCTTCCAGTTCGAAACGAAAATTACGAGTCCCCTGGGACCCGCCACAATAAATTTTTTGCATCCTGCCTCTCATTTTCCGCGTAATTTACATACTATTGCGCATAAATGGCATTGCTGGAAGTTCTCATTCCTTTTTAGATAAAAAGTAAATAAAGTGGAAGAGGCAATGATGCTATAATTGAAGAAACTACTGCACAAACATCTGAGACAATTTGTCACAAAAATAATTTTACATATCAATTTAAAGGATTAAAACTTTGATTATGTAAACTATTTATTAAATTTTTCTTCTTCTTTTTTTTTTTTTTTTTTTTTTATTGTGTTATTTAGTGAGAAACATAATCTGGAATTTATCAAAATTAAGCAAAAGATACATTATAAACTAATAAATTATGCGCAGTTAATGCAAGGATAGAGAACATCTTATCAGTGGAACACCAAAAAAGGTAATTACGAACCAAATTCCGTTTTTGTTTCTGGGTAGGAAAAAAAATAAAATAAGTAATAATATTTAATGCTGCAGTTGTGCTATGATTTTTGCATGTTCATTAAAACATTTAGTGAAAGAATATTTTAAAGAATTTCTTTTTAAGAATTAAAGGCTCAATTTTCCAAACTTCCATTTTCAGTTGTCATTAATTTTGCATGAAAATTGTACCTAATTTTGTGTTACAGTATTCTTTTTCACCTAGCATATTTTTTGTTTTGGTCCTCTTGAAAAGTTAGTAATTTTGAATTACTCCTGTTTTTCATAAAAGCAGTGATTGTTCTGGAGATAATGTTTACACATACTAAGTAAATGAATAAATAACCTACAAATGTACACAATTTTGTGTTTTTTAAATTTCTAATATCTTAAAGCATGTAAAAGAACTGAGGTAAAAAAAAAATGTATAATAAAACCTATAATATATAAATATAAAAAACCTATAATATGATGGAAAACTAAAATTTAAGATATCCAAAAATTTAAGATATCCAATAGGATCGTACAGAGTTATACAATTATCCTAAATTATTGAAAACTATGCAGCATTACTATTCCTAAATCTAATATCTATATGCATTGAATTCTCATGATTTTTTACAATACGTCTTAAGTAATAATAATAATTAAATAATTTCATTAATGAATTTCGTTAATATAATTTATTTCTTTACAGATTAAAAGATACTGGAGAAGATATATATATCTTTATATAAATTATGCTTTGTTTGAAGAATTGCAAGTAAAAGGTGTAGCTGAAGACAGAACTCGTGAAGTATATCAAGCTTGTTTGAAGCTGATACCTCACAAAACATTCACATTTGCAAAAATATGGCTGTTAGCAGCTCAGTATGAAATCAGAGAGAAAAATTTGGCTGGTGCTAGAAAACTTTTAGTAAGTTATTTATACTGCTACTAGAGTCCTGCACGGGTCGGGTTTTACCTGACCCGAACCCAAAAGATAAATTTTAAATCATCCGAACCCATGTCTGACAAAAAAAATTTTCATCAACCCGAAAACCGACCTGAACTCGCAACAGAGAATTTTTTGCGACCCGAACCTGACCCGAAACATAAATCAACATTACTTATTCATCTAAACACCATGCAAAAAACAAGGTAAAATGGTATAACATGGCATAAAATAAAGTAAATTTTCATTGTCACACAGTTGGTAAATTAAAAAGAAAAAAAAAAAAAACTTG
Source organism: Salticus scenicus (assembly GCA_963930645.1). NCBI lineage: Eukaryota > Metazoa > Arthropoda > Arachnida > Araneae > Salticidae > Salticus > Salticus scenicus. The sequence continues at coordinate 176,882,018 of OZ005652.1, forward strand.
TATGTTGTGGCCACCACAAGACATTCTTCTATATTTGTTAAAAATATTTAATATGATGAATGCAAATAATTTTCATCTTAGGGAAATCTAAAACAAGGTAAAATGGTATAACATGACATAAAATAAAGTAAATTTTCATTGTCACACAGTTGGTAAATTAAAAAGAAAAAAAAAAAAAAAAAACTTTTATGTTGTATCCACCACAAGACATTCTTCTGTATTTTTCTGTCAAATTCACTAAGTGCGAATAATTCATTAAAAGTATGATTAAAAATATTTAACATGATGAATGCAAATAATTTTCATCTTAGGGAAATCTAACTCTAAATATCCCAAGAGAGACGGTTTTATCGTCTATAAATAACATCTTAAACTAGTATGTTGTGTCCACCACATGACTTTCTTCTATATTTTCCTGTACAAATTCACTCAGTAAAAAACTTTTATTAAAATTAATATTTAAAAAAATTATATTCCATGATAATGCAGACGATTTCCATATTAGAGAAGAAGTACAACACTAAATATCCAAAAAAGTCAATTTCATCCTCAATATTATTATTATTATTATTTTGTTAAAAATGAAAAAATCAATAACTTTATTTTAAATTATCGCAGATCGATGGTTCAACCATTCGTTTTAAAGGTATTGATGAGCTCTTTTGAAAGATACCCATCATGAAAAATTACTCCCCTCGAGGGAGGAACTTGGCCCCCAAGGGGGAGGCGAGGCTCCTACATACTTTTTTTTTTTTTTCCCAGTTGAATATCTCTATTACAAATAATTCGTTTAAATTTCATAATGATTATTAAAAAATAATTCTCTTTATGCACATTTATACAAAATTTTGTCCTACACCACCGGGTTAAAGATTTAGAAAAAGCAGGATGGCAACGCAACCTGTTGGATAATTTTTACCAAAAGTTGATAGGCACTAATTTATGTCAAGGTATAACTACATACCAATTTGTATGAAATTCTGGGCAGTAATTCCTGAGGTACAATTGCCACAATATTTTGTCACACATACAGACAGACAGACATTTTCTAAAAATGGTCAAATCGTGTTCTACAACTCTTAAAACGTGTAAATTCATCAATAATCCAAGGTCAAAAATTTTTACAAATCCAATACTTTCTTCTATTGAATATAAAAGAAAGTAAAAATGCATTTTTATAATGGTTATCGCACATATCAAGTTTTGTACAGTTATAAGACATAGAAGTTGAGATATAGCCATCCCGTTATCAATGAAATTTGCAGTATAGCAGTGCCACCTATTGGCCAACAAACATTCAAAATGAATCAGCATAATGTCTCATAATCGCCTTCTCACATATTAAGTTTTGTTTGATGATTCGCAGTTAGAACCTGAGATATAGCTTTCCTTGTAATTGTGCAAATCGCTATGTAGCAGTGCCACCTATTGAGCAATTTACACCATAAGTTGACAAGGGATAATATACGGTAAAGGGCACTTACATACAAATTTATATGCAATTCTGTGCAGTAGTTCTCTAGAAAATTAAAAAATAAAATGAGATAGTCTTTAAATTGCAGAAATCGGTGTATAGCAACACCACTTGTTGGCTGATAGACATTAAAATTGAATCAGCGAAATATCTCATATTGGTCTTCTCACATATCAAGTTATGTTGGATTATACGCAATGAAACTTGAGATATAGCCTCCCTGAAAATGCAGAAATTGCTGTATAGCAGTGCCACCTGTCGAGTGGTTGACACCAAAAATTGATAGGCACTAATTTAGGTCAAGGTGCATCTACATATGAATTTAAATGCAAGCCTGAAAGTAGTTCCAAAGATACAGCTGCCACAAAATGTTTGTCACACCCACACAGACGGACAGACATTTTCTAAAAATGGTCAAATGAGGGTCTAGACCTCTCAAAACGTGTAAATCTGTCGAAAACCAGAAGTCGAAAATTTTTACGAATCCAATACTTTCTTCAATTGAATATAGAAGACAATGAAAAAAAAAAAAATTAAATGTAATTACTGATTGTATTGAGTTAAAAATTAAAAAAAATCTAAAAAAATTGTTTAATAATAATATTTAAACATTTATGTGATTTGTGAACTTCAAGATTGCAAAAATGTACTTGAAATTCAGTGTTATTAGTTCGTTGTTTAATGCTTATATTCTGAAAAAAAAAAAAAAAAAAAAAAAAAAAAAGTATCTTTATTTATTGCTTTTGTTCGACATGAATATTTATAATTTGCTTTCCCACATCACTTTCATTTCACACGATCAGCAAATTATCTTCCTGCAAATTATCCTTCTCTAATTTTCGTGTTTTGTTTATTTGTTCAAGAGAAGATGTTAAAGACTATTATTATTATGCCTTTTCCTAAATGTGTTTATTTTACATTATTTTTTAGTTTCTTCTGTATTCAATTGAAGAAAGTATTGGGACTGTAAAAATTTTCAGCTTCGGTTTTTTGATGGATTTATATGTTTTGCGGATTCCAGAACACAATTTGACTAGGTATTTTTAGAAAATGTGTGTCTGTCTGTCTGTGTGCATGCGTGCAGGAAAAAAATGTTGTGGCAACAGTATCTCAGTGCAGATAACTGCATATAAATATGTATGCTGATGTAACTTGACCTAAATTAGTGCACTGCTGGACTGCGATTTTCACAATTTCAGGAAACGCTATATCTCAGGAACTACTACACGATTTTGCATATAAATTTATATGCAGATACACTTGATACACTTTGACATAAGTTAGTGCCTACCAACTTTTGTGTCAATTGCTCAATAGGTGGTGCTGTTATACGTCGACTTTCGTATTTTCAGGGAAGGCTATGTCTCGGGTTCTGTTGTGTATAATCAAACAAAACTTGACATGTATCAGTGTAGCCATTATATGACATTACGCTTATTCAGTTTGGATGCCTATCAGCCTATAAGTTGCGCTGCTATACTGCAATTTTCCCTGACAACAGAATGTGGCTACATCTCAGCTTCTATGGCATATAACGGTACGAAACCCGATGTATGAGGTAACCATTATGAAGACGCATTTTTTAAGACTTTATTTATAGAGAATTAAACTGTCTTTCTTTTTTATATTTAGTGTTTGTTTGTTATAAAATGAAAATTATTCATTATTGTAGATAATTTTAATAAATAAGATTTTTAAGAAAATATTTTTACTGAACAAATTTCTATAGGAAAATATAGAAGAAAGTGCAAAGTGGTCACAGCATACTAGCTTTAAGTGAAATCACAACAAGTATTTCTTCTATATTTGCTGTATATAGAAGTATAAATGGAGGAAAACTTAAAATTCCGTTCACATAAAAGCAAGGATTGAATTTTATTAAAAATAAAGGTATTTAAAAAGACAACAACAACAAAAAAAAAAGTATGTTGTGGCCACCACAAGACTTTCTTTTTATATTTTCTAATACAAATTTGCTCAGTACAAATAATTTATTAAAGCTCTTATTTATTAAAATTACCTACCATAATGAATGCAGACGATTTTCATCTTAAAGAAAAATTATGCTAAAAGTACAAAGAAAGACAGTTTTGTTCTCTATAAATAGTATATTAAAAAATACGTTTTGATAATGGTTATCGCACTTATAAAATTTTGTACAGTTATACACCATAGAAGTTGAGATATAGCTTTTCCGTTCTCGGGAAATATTGCAGTACTGCAGTGCCACCTATTGGCCAATATGCATCCAAATTGAATTAGCATAATGTCTGATGATAATGGTCTTTTCACATAACAATTTTTTCTATAAAACACAATAGAACCTGAGATAGCTCTTTCCCTTAAATTATGGAAATCATTGTATAAAACCGTCACCTATTGAATTATTAGTACCAAAGGTGGATAGACAATAATTTATATCATGGTACATCCACATATAAATTTATGTGCAATTTTTTGTAGTAGTTCCTGAGATATAGAATTGTGGAAATCACTGTATAGCAGCGCCACTTTTTGAGGATTGACATAAAAAGTTGACAGGGACTAGGTTATGTAAAGGTGCATCTACATATAAATTTATATGCAATTCTCTGCAGTAGTTCCTGATATATAGCATTCCCTTAAATTGTGGAAATCACTGTATAGCAGCGCTATCTGTTGAGCAATGGGCACCAAAAGTTGATAGGCACTAATTTATGTCAAGGTGCATTTATTTATAAATTTATATGCAATTATGTGCAGTAGTTCCAGAGATACAGTTGGCACAAAAGTTTGGTCACTCACATACAGAGATACAGACTGATATTTTTTAGAAATAGTCAAATCGTGTTCTGGACTCTCAAAACGTGGAAATTCATCAAAAACCAGAAGTTGAAAATTTTGTCGAATCTAATATTTTCTTCTATTAAATATAGAAGAAAGCAAAAAAAAAAAAAAAAAAAATTGTAAATTGCGAAATCTAAAAAGATTTCGCAATTTACAATTTTTTTTTTTTTTTTTTTGCTTTCTTCTATATTTTCCTACCTTCATATTTACCTACATTCTGGAAATTAAAAAATTTCCAGAATGTAGGTAAATATGAGGTTATACTGTATTTGAATTTATTAATTTATATATTAACAATAGTCGAGAAAGATTTATAATACTTTTCTAATTTTCATACAATTTCTACAAAAGATACATATTAGTTTCACTGAAGAAAAGAAAACAGATCCGGATACAAATACGGATCTATTTTCCTGGCAGATATCCGTGGGTACAATAGAGAGCTCCGATACATGTCTAGTATGTGCAGAATGTTTAAATTAGTTACAGAGTTATAAACATGCCTATAAATTTATGTTTATAATTGTAAAAAATATTTTTAAAGGTGCTCTCAAGTCGACTCAACTTGTTGAAAACCAATCCCGACTCGCAAGAAAAAAATTCAGTCAACCTGACCCGCACAAAAAAAAAGATCAGTCAACAGGTCGGGACAGGTTTGAGTAAAATCGGGTTACCCGACATGCAGGACCCTAACTGTTACAATTTCTCTTTTTTTAATTTTTGTTTTAATTTATTTTGTCTTATATTGGGAAATGAGGAATATTTCTTTCAATGGTGGTAAATATTTCTCACTTCACTAGGGAGGATCTTCATTTCCATCTATTCTTCTGCCTGCCTACTTGAGTGTTAAAACAGATTGCGTAGTTTTAACATATTTATATGGAATCTATTAATTTATTGATTATGATGACATCGTATGACCAGTTAATGTGTAAAATAGAAATCTGGACAAAACGTATTATATATTAATGTAGTTATTGGTTTTAATTTTTCAAAGATTTTATATGTGAGACTAATTGTTGGCAGTGACTATCTTATTCAGTCAAAAAAGTAACGTTGTCAAAATTAAAAGTCTTTGTTCATACATGGCAATGTCTTGTCTTAATTCAGCATTCTAAAAGCCTATTTGCCAACCTTGGTGGGGAAAAAAGCAGGAGATTTTATATAAATGAAAGAAAGGAAAAAGGGAGATCGTGTTACGGTTTTGAGGGAAAAAATGAAAAAAAAAAAAAAAACTATTTTATTCAATACATGACACGTTTTTAAATAAAAAAAAAAAACTAATATAACTTGTTTGGTGATTAATATGTATTTAAACTTATTTAGGAAAAACAAATAAATTTAAAAAGTTCATGAATGAAGCTTAAAAAATAATTACATATGGGAGAAATATTGAGCCCTTCTGTTGCTTTCATTGGTTCTAAAATCTAATAAAACAAGTTTATTATGAACATTGGCCCAGAGTTTCCCCCATTGTTTTCCCTACTGTTTCAGAAGGGTGCTGCACCCTGCTTGCTCTTTGGTTTGGGAAAAAATAAAGCACCCTTCTTGCCCTTCATCTAAAAGAATTACATCCTTCTTGCCCCTCATCTAAAAAAACTTTCAAAATAAATAAATAAATCAAAAATAATAATATTAATAGAGGATGCTTAGTAAAATTCTTAAACACATATTCAAATAATGTATTGATTTTTAATTCCAAATAAATTAATAAAATTTGAATGCCTTAATTGTATAGTAACGTCCCCTAATTGCTTAATACTCATTTGCTAAATATTTTAATTGGTAAAATAATCTTAATAACAATTTTGTATTTATTATTAATATTAACAGTTTCAATTTCTATAGAACAAAACTTAATATTAAAAAAACTATAAACCAATAATCTAATAATATTTAATCTTTTAAGTAAATCTGCTGAGAACGAAAATGTATTCTTTAAAATTAATAATTTATTCCGAGTAATATAAATGTCTTTTATTAAATAACGCTCTTTCAGATTTATATATCTTTCGGTACTAAATCAATTTAATAAAATAAAATATAAAGAGTTATTATTTTCATCTGTTAACCGTTGTGTATACATAATTACATTTCATTCTTTTTAATTGTATAAGTTTATTTATTAGAACTAAATTAAGCAATAAATTTCCATTGTAACATCATTAAAGGGATAATTTATATTTCTAAATGACAGGATGTGCAATAATTGAGTCATTGTGTCTCCCTTTCGCAGACGATATTCTGGCAATAAAATTTAGCGTTACTTCTTTAACAGACTTTCTAAATTCAAAATATTTATATTAATTTAATCGAGAGACAATGGATTTTGTTTGGCTGTAAAATTTGGTACTATTTCGGAAAACTTGGCATGATTCGGCAGTTGGATCGTGATTGCGAGATTGAGAACTTCAGATTTTGTTTCCAAACTACTGCTTGAATAACATGTCATCGCAAAGCCCTCTCTCTCATCTAAACCCTCTGAATGTCTTTAAGACTGGTGTAAATTATTTTTCAAGATACTATTAATTAATTCATTCCCATGCTCAGATGATTAAATAAAGTTTCATTACTACAAATTATTCGTTTCCTTCTTTCCGAAAATGACCCATTAGTTTTTGGCACAAAACTTATTTGAAAGTTTGCCACATCACGACTGACATTATAAAAAGAAAAGAATCACTCTCATAGAGTTAGTGTTTGTTCAGACTCTGAGCTGTGTGGTTATCTTTGAGAAATTGCACTAAGCTGTTGTTGATTATTTCTGAATCAGCAAAATTTCTGCTCTATGGTGCATTTAATGTTGTTTACATAACCTTTGTGTACAAGTGACTTTTTTATTTAACCTGTTTTGAGAATACTCTTTGATTATTGCATTCTATGGTAAAAATAGTTTTATTGAACTTTCTCAAGAATATTCATTAAATAATTGCACTCATCAATTACAACCTGTCTATTTCTACTAACTGTTTTGTACACACAAAAAGTTGATAAATTTTATAGCAATATTATTATTGGCTTTATTGTTAGATTTTATTATTTTCTTAATATACAACAAAAGGATCTAAGTTTATAATAAACTTGTTTTATTACATTCTAGAAAGAGTAAATCTATAGAAGCACTCAATATTTCTCACATACATAATTATTTTTTAGATTTTATTAACCGAACTTTTTGAATCCATTTGTTTTACCCCAATTAGTTTAAAGTTTAAAATACACACTATATCACCAAGCAAAAGTTATGTTAGGTCTTATGCAAGATACATAATATCAGATCAGTAGCTAAAAATATAAGATAGAAAATGTACAATGAGGATTGTGATTCTCCACCCCCATGTGTCACTAAATTGATTAATTAGACTAATAAAAATACATTCATGCATTAGATTAAAATAAATAAATAAATAAAGGCTGGCTTTTGTTGATATCATTATATTACAAGCCTAGCAGGAAATTTTTGAAAGACTCTATTATTATTTTATTAAACTTGCTACGAATATTAAGATACTTTCTATTAAAAATCAAATTTTTATTAATACAGTTTACAAATATAGCTTAAAATTTCCTATTTAGATTTATAAATTTTCATTTTCATGTAGAATATTTTAAAGCTGCAATGTTGGCAGCTATGATATTGAAAAGAGTTCCATTAATAAGTTACTGTTTGTTTATGTACACTAAGCGACAAAAAAAAAGCCGCACTTGGATATTTTCCTTTTCGCTTTCTACAACCGCCAAATTTATCGTTTAAAAAGCAAATTTTCGAACAGATTTTATTATGTTGTCCACCACATACACATTAGTACTCAGTCCAGTGTTAAAAACAAAATACAATAGTCAGGAAAATTGTAAGTTTAGAAATTATTTAAGAAATGATAAGAATAAGGCAGTTAACGATGCCACAAAAAGTATTAATTTTTTAATGAAAATCAAAAAATATTTTAATACGTGAGATGGTAAAATAATTAAATGCTAACGAAATATTGGTAAAACGGTTTTTAGCAAGTTATAACGTTTTTTGGTCGTTTAAACTGGAAATTTGGTTTATGGCGGCCATGTTGCTCATCGAAGCGAGATGACCGTAAGTTAAAAGGCCATTTCTTATAAAATCGGTTTGTATTACATTTAGAACATAAAAGAGATTCAGAAAAAGTGTTTAGCAGCATAATTTCTTTAACTACAGTACAGCAACTATTAAACAAAGCAGGTTTAAATGACAGAAAATTTGAAAAAATTCCATTCTTAGTGAAGAAAATTTGGAAACCATGACCTCAGATGGCTAAAAAAATAAAAAATGATTAGTTAATTATTGGGCTGAACTGTTTCTCTTTGATGAGTCAAGTTTAACTTATTTCGAGCTAAAGAAAACAAGCGGAAGTGACAACGAAAATATGACCGACATAATGAAAATCACACTTTTAAAACAGTGACACAATCTCCGTACATTATGGTACAGTGGTGCATAACTTTTCAAAGAGTTGGACAAATTATTATGCTCAAGGGATCAATTAACTCGAAAAAAAAACACAATCTTCATAAAAGTGTTGCCTGTCCGACTATTTTGGAGGTATCTTGGACATTTCCGTAAACAGCATTTTACGCTGAAAATGCACCTTACTACGCGGCGTCTGTGGTCAGTTTATCACTTCAAATTGTCAAAATTTCCTATCCATTCCAATGAGAACCTATAATTTTGTAAGTAATCATATCTTTTTTCACTTTAAGTTAAATCCCACAAAAGATATAGTAAAATTTCTTCTTTATCAGACATGAGAATAGTCCTAATCGCGATCCTCTGGAAAATGTTTCGTCAATAAAAAAGCGGGGGAGAGGGGAGAGGATTCGAAATTTGCAGCCTATAACTCTGCCTGAACTAGAAAAATGTATTTGTGATATTTTGCACGTTGAAATTTCTGAGATTTATATTAAAACACTGTATAATACTATGCCATTGCGCATTAAAGCAGTATTTCCATATAAAGGTGGAATTAACCCAATGCAGAATACATATTTTTAATAAAAAATTGCTTATATCTAACAAAAAAAAATAGTTTTATTTCATATATTATAATATAACTTGTTTATTTCATTTAATAAATCATAACAGAATACAAAGTGTATGGTTATTGCATTACGTTCAAAAAGAAAGTTTTATGCACATTTTTAAAAATTACTTCGTAGTGTACAATAATGCAAATTATTAAATCAAAAATGTACATAGGTATCATTTCATCCCTTTGGTATTACGCAAAGAAGAGAGTTTCATTTGTTTCAAACATTAATTTTAAAGTTATTACGAATAAAAAAGGTATAAGTCATTTTTTCTGCAGTGCGGCTTTTTTTTTTGTCGCTTAGTGTATTTTATTTTATTTATTTATTTATTTATTATTATTTTCATTAACATTGAATCCTTTGTGTTTATTGAATACTAGCAGGCTACGCCCGCTTCGCTGGTCACTATTTTTAAAGGAAACACAATAATTAATGAATTCTCAAAATTGCATTAATTTTTTATCATGTTGTGTAAGCCTAAAATATATTTTAGCTAAAAATTGTTGCTGTTCAGTCCTCAAATTAAATAAGGAATCTTACTACCTTACAGCAACTAAACTAATACATGTTATATTAAGCAGCAAATGGCAATGGAAGCCAACTGGAAACTAAGGTAGTGATAACATGTTGACAGTGAGAGGCAATAAAGACAAAAATTTATATAAAACAACTAACGTTTATTAAATATTAATAACAAGTAAAAATAAAGTAACATCAATATATCACAGATTAAAGGTTCTATTAAAAACTGACTTTAAACATATGAGAGAAAAATAAATAAACTGCTATTTAAATTTAATGTATAAATATATGTGGAGAGAAACTGACTATTATCAAGAAATGATGATGTCACATCCATTAGTTTTACTCTGGTGAACCAATAGAGCCAAGAAAATAAGCAAGTTCACATCCTCAGCACAAACAGGCTATCTTAAAAGAATAACCTTTCAAAAATTTACTATTGCATATTACTATTTCAAAGTTCAATTAATGAAACGAAAAAAAAAAAACATCATGGCCAATAATTAAGCCTTACCACCAGCAGTCAAACACAGAGAAAACAAAAAAGCAAAAAGAGCGATATTCTATTAAATTAAATCATATTTATACTATCGTCTGCCAAAAATATCCGTGCGGTTCACCGTAAACATGAAACGCCTACATAACTAACCAATCAGAAAATAGGTGGTTGAACGATTGATTGTGAGCGTTCAAAACTTAAACAGGCGCCACCAAACGGTGAAAACTAAAAGTTCAGTAGCGAAGAGTTAATATCGCAACGGACTAAACCAAGATGGTGACGTAAACAAACCCGAAGTAACTGCAACGCGGTACTTCGGAAAAATTACACATTAAAGTTAATAACGTAAGTAATGCAATTATTTTACACTTTAATAAAGATTTAATAAATTTAAAAGACAATAACTTCTATTTATAATAGATTAAGTATATTAAAGACTTGAAATAAAAACGATGTCAAGTACAATTATATATTTAAAGAGGGCCAAAAGCTAACATGTTGTTAAAAAGAGAAAAAAAAAATTCTGATCGGGAAAAATGTCGCACCGGGTAGGCCGCGTAGACCTGTGCGCTGCGCGCACGTATCCCTTCACCATCCTTATGACTTCTCAAAATTCTATGTTATTACTCATAAACTTTCATTCTTAAGAAAAGGAATTTAAAAAATATATCATTTACAGACCTGCCAACTGCTACGAATTTGGGCCGTAAGCTACGATGCTACGAAAATCAGCTCAAAATTACGAATTTTTATCTAGCACCAATACTGCAAAATGTCTGACTACGTTTTGCTTTGCGATTTTCAATCTTTTTCCATCCACTCCATAAATGTCAATTTTCATTTTAAATTTGCTTTATTAGATTCTAAAATGTATAAAGATATAGAATTTTAAATATTTCTCATTCGTGTATTTTTTTGTGTCCCCCCTCGCACCTCACCCAAAATGATCGACAAATGCCTTGCGGTGCCTTGGGATTCCTTATCTTAACACCCCCCCCCCAAACAATTGATGATCAAACGCCTGCAGAAGCCTTTGAATGTTTCTAATATTTATGTTTTAACATTTTAAAAATATAATTATACCAATGCTAAGATTATAATTTTTTGCAATAATTATAATTTATATTTTTTACAGTTATACACATAATTAAACACACAACAAAAATATTTATTGATTGGCTAGCATTTTTGTTGAATTTTAATAACTGGGTGAATATAGTGTAAAAAGAGTAATTCTGAATTTTGAATAAAATTATTTTGCACCTGGTTTCATAAATCGTGTTTGTTTCTTAAACAGTACAGTCTTTTATTATATAGGAACACTAATGCAAATTATTTCAATAAAAATAATAAATTTTGAAATTTTAATCTGAGGGGAAGGGGGGGGGGGTAAAAAACATTTAACATAATGCAGCCGGGTTGCTGTGACAAATAAAAGCTGGATATCTGGCAGTGCATATTATCTATTGAAAATTTTTCATCAGGGCTGAAAATAGTATCCCGTGGATTATACGCAAGAAAATATGGTAATATAAATACATATTAATTTGTTTAGGATTCGTGTGTTCCATGATAAAAATTAACCAACCAACCATCTAATCCATTTTTTAAATTGGTGTGCTACTAATTGTCATTTTCAAATGTTGGCAGGTATGCATTTAGCATCGTGTAAAAACTCACACCGGGACCCCACTGCCTTAGACAGTGCAGATCCATGCGTGCGCGTGTGTGAGGATATACGTGCGCTGTGCACGAAAATTCCTTCTTAACTCAAACTTTTATTATTAAGGGAAAAAAAAAAAAAAAAAAAATATCATCGGGTAAAAACTTGCACCGGATCCCAAATGCATGTGCGTGCACGTGTTAAAATAACGTGCGGTACGCGCACATATTCTGAAATCAAACCTTTATTCTAAAGAAAAGAAAATTTAAAAAATCATTTCTCATCAGGTAAAAAGTGTTAAACTTAGCATGTATTGTTTACCAAGTAAATGATAGCAGCTAGCAGAGTTAAATTGCAATTAGCGTAACTGGGTGTTTCTTTGCATTAAATAAATAAGTCTATCACTATATAAGAAAAATATGTTCAGAATGAAAAAGGAAATAACGACGAAAGTTTAAGATAAAAACAACAAACTTTTATTAGATATATTACCAGGCCAACAAGAAGGAATATGTGTGCGCACGTATACCTTCACACGTGCGCGCGGGACTTCGTAGCCGAAGGCAGTGGGGACCTGGTCCGAATTTTTACCCGATGAGAAATTATTTTTTAAATTTTCTTAAGAATAAAATTTTGACTTGAGAAGGAATATGTGCGCGCAGCGCACGTATACCTTCACACGTGCGCGCGCAGCGTGCATGGGTCTGCGCTGCCGGAGGCAGTTGGGACCCGGTGGCAGTTTTTACCTGATCAGATTTTTTTATTTAGGAGGCACGAAGGGTCAGGGAAGGAATACGCGTGTGCAGCGCGTGCATCTGTTGAACTTAGCATGTATTGTTTACCAAGTAAATGATAGCAGCTAGCAGAGATAAATTGCATTTAGCGTAACTGGGTATTTCTTTGCATTAAATAAATAAGTCTATCACTATATAAGAAAAATATGTTCAGAATGAAAAAGGAAATAACGACGAAAGTTTAAGATAAAAACAACAAACTTTTATTCAATATATTCTAAACAGTTTGAAAATTATTAACATGAAAATATAAATAGATAAAAATATTAATGGCCGGCATTTAATTAATTTGAAGAACTATTTAAATTTCTTTACATCTAATCAATTTAATTTCCGTAATTATCAAAACATCACTTGTTATAGAAAGGAAACAATTCATACTTTACATGTCATCAGACAAGTGAACAAGTTAAAGGTGGAAATTAAGAAATTTGGTTGGTGGCCACTGGCCACTAGCCTTCACTTTTTTAGTGGCCACTTTTAAAAAGTTAGTGGCCACTGGCCACTCGCTGATAAAAGTAAAAGTAAAATAAAATTTTCTTTTCTTTAATTTTTTCAATATTCAGTCTCGACAATTCATTAAGAAAATAATTAAGGTAGTCAACTTTTTGAAACTCATCCACAATAATACATTTCTGATAAATTTTAATAAATGAAATAGGAATAGATTTACATAATTTATACTATGAATGTAAGAAAATACTATTCAATACAAAATTCATATGTTTAAAATGCTCTTTTGGTTATATTATTTTATAACAGAAAATTTCTGATTATATTGCCCCTTCACTATTCTAAATGGTGTCGATTTTCTACTTTTTCAAAAAAAAAAAAAAAAAAAGTCTTTGATTTATGAAAATATATTAGTATATGTAAATAAAAAAAATATTTTTTTAATAATACTTTTTTATTTTGCAAGTTTCTTTTTCCTTTTTTTTTCATGTTACAAATGAATTATAAATTAATTTTTCTTTAATAATAATGAATTTTTAATAATTTGCAATTATAATCCCCCTCTCTAACTGAATTTAGAGAGTGTGGCTGTACAGACATTTTTTAAAAACTATCAATTCGTGTTCAGGAAACCCCAAAACGTGTAGATCCGTCAAAAAACGGAGGTCGAAAATTTTCGTGAATCCAATACTTTCTCTATATTACATATAGAAGAAAGTAAAAAATAGTTCATATGCAATAACAAATATTAAATAATATGTAGTAAATAAATAAAATATTCAATAAATTATGCATTCTTCTGATTAAGAACTAAAAATATACATACATATATAATTTTTTTTTTTTTTTTTTTTTTAATAATAACAGAAAACGCACTTACCTTTTTCCGAAAAAAGATGTTATTTTTACAGAATTATCTGTAGCTCCACGTTTACTACCACTACGGTTGCTTTGTGATTCAGGATTTTCTTTAAACCTCTTCATATTAAAACAATAAATCCAAAATTTATATTACTATATAAAGCTTGTTTTAAAGATTGAAATTTCGAGAAACCACGCGTATGACTGAATGCGATACGGCCGTTGGGAATGGATAGAAATGCCAAGTTTTAAAAGAAAGTGATATAAAATAACAAAGAAAATGCGTCGAATGCCGTTTTTAATTTTTCTGCGAACGTAATACAATCGGAGTTTCAGCCGATTGATTATCTCACGAGCTTCCTTTTCGTCTCTGTCTCCCGAAAGTCGGCCGAAATTCTCATTTTGACATTTTTTAAAAATCAAAATCTAATACTTTTATAGAAAAATGGAAAAAAGCCATACGTTTTTTTAGTATATGAATAAGACTACCTGCCAATTTCCAGTGTTTACTGTTAAAATTGACTTCCGAAAATGTCTGTAAGTGGCGATGTTAGATTTGAGAAAGCCTGAATTCGAGGCGCACGGCGCGTTTACTGCGAAAACGCCGCCGCGCAATCCAAGTTTGCATTGGAAAGAAAATTCTATAAAGAATGGGTATGGGTAGAAGAATTTTAAGTGTTTACTATTAAAATTGACTTCCGAAATATGTTTGCAAGTGGCGAGGTTAGATTTTAGAACAGCCTGAATTCTTTGCGCGGCGCGTTTACCGCGAAAAAGCCGCCGTGCGATCCAAGTTTGCCGTGGATTGGGGTATATTTTATAAAGAATGGGTAGAAGAGAAGTGGCCACTGCAGTGGCGACCAAAGGCAATTTCTTTAGTCGCCACTTTTAAAAATCTAGTCGCCATGTGGCGAGTGGCGACCGCTAATTTCCAGCTTTAGAACAAGTGGCAGAGGAAAAACAACAGACGCTGGCACAAAACGAAAAATTCCCCTCCAGACACAGAACACCTGCTATTTATATTAGCAAGCTGACGGATGCTAACACCCACTTCCTCCTCCTTTGGAAGCTGCGTGGCAAGGTGTTACGTAACCACAGCGGCAGCGCCGCGAAACCGGAAGTAGGGGGAAAAGGAGATTGTCACTTGTTCAAAACGAAGTGTAGAGTGTAGTTTGTTTTTAATCAAGAAAGTAATAAACTTTAAAAGATAAAGTACAAGGGAATATTTAAAAATATGACAGTAAATAAAGACAATATCAAATAGAGTAAGTTAAGCTTTTGAAAGATTAATTTTTTTATATAGAAAAAATAGACTTTAACTTTTATAGTATGTATTATATTTAATGTTTTCAGTTGAAACTTTAAGGGACCAAAAGATTGATACTTAATAACTTCTTATTGCTAAAACTCAAGATGTTGAGACTTAATAAAGGGCTCTGTATGCTAACAAAAAGTCGCACCGGGTTCCCAATGCCTTCGGCCGCGCAGTCTCATGCTTGCTGCATGCGCCTATTCCTTCCCCACTCTTCTAGCCCCTCCTAATTAACCTACATATACCAATTTTGAACAGTCTAACTCAATTAGCTGAGATGGAAAAGAAAACCTAATCAGGACACCTTAAAATCGTAAATCAGGTGAAATCTCGAATTCCACTTTCGATAATATAAAAAAACTTTAAAATATCTTTCGAATGATGTATTAGAAATAATTTAATCATAATTAGAATTTGAAATATTGAAATTTAAAAATATTACAGCGCCATCTGGCGGTAGAAATTTCTGTACTCTATTGTTCCATTCCAGATCAACAAAGCTTTCAAATGGTGTATTACTTATGAAATTATTTTAATTAGTAGCTGAGATACAAAAGAAAACCTAATCAGGACACCTCAAAACGTGTAAATGGGGTGAAATCTCGAATTCCACTTTCGATAATATAAAAGTACTTTAAAATATCTTTCGAATGATGTATTAAAAATAATTTAATAATAATTAGAATTTGAAATATTCAAATTTTTAAATATTTCAGCGCCATCTGGCGGTAGAAATTTCTGTAATCTACTATTCAATTCCAAATCAACAAAGCTTTCAATTGATGTATTACTTATGAAATTATTTTAATTAGTAGCTGAGATACAAAAGAAAACCTAATCAGGAGACCTCAAAACGTGTAAATCAGGTGAAATCTCGAATTTCACTTTCGGTAATATAAAAGTACTTTAAAATATCTTTCGAATGATGTTGCCACAAAAAATTCATACTTTAGTTAATTTTAAAAAATCTAATTGTTGTACCGATAAGCCACTTGCAGACTTAGATTCAGAAAAAATGCCCCTTTCATTTGGTATTGAAATCGTAACGATTGGACAAATATTTCTAATTTATTTTCCACTTTTTCTGCTTTTAACTCCGTCAAAATATTTATTTTTATGCAATCGCGGTGAATTCTCAGTCATTGAGATCGCTTTCTGATTAGGCATGATTCTACATTTTAATTAATATCTCCACAACTAATTAAAATTTTTAAATTCTGTTTTGAAGAGGACCTCGGAAAGGCTCCAGAACATCCGTATGTCAATTCTTGTATTTCTGCGTTCAATAGGGGCTGAATGTATAAAAGAACAGACAGACAGACAGACAAACCTTTCCATTTATTATTATTGATTATCCACAGATTGATTAACAGAAAATCTGAAACTATACATCTTTTCACTAAATAAAAAGTCCATTCACATACAGTGATTTGTTAGTAATTTTTGCATCTTTAGGAAGGCCTGCATATATCTTCCCAATATATTGATTTAAAAATTCCTTTTACCATCACTTTTTATTGCTTAAAATCCATTGTTTCATAATGGTATCCTTTAAAAGAATTTGTCAATACCTTTAAAACAAATGGTTGAACCATAGATGTAATATTTTAAAACAAACTTAATGATTTTTTTTTTTTTTTCCCATTTAAAAAAAAAAAAAGAGAGAGAGAGAGAAAGATTTAAACAGCATTTTTTTTTTTTTTTCTGAATGTCAGCACAAAATTGAGTTTCTTTTGACATTTTGTTTTACACTTCTCTGAAATTCTCCAAAATGTAAATCGCCTGCTTTCATCACAAAAAATAATTTTAATAAACTTCTACTCTGTAAATATGTATAAGAAAATATAGTAGAAAGTTTTGTAATGACCACAACATACCAGTTATATTAGAAATACTTTTATTTTTTATTAAATTTTATCTGTGATTATTTTTCTCCTTTATTGCTTTTTTGATATATCTTGTATATTCTAATGAATTGTG
This sequence comes from Salticus scenicus, assembly GCA_963930645.1. Lineage (NCBI taxonomy): Eukaryota > Metazoa > Arthropoda > Arachnida > Araneae > Salticidae > Salticus > Salticus scenicus. Next base: position 176,899,457 of record OZ005652.1, read on the forward strand.
TTTATCTTTTTTTCATCTCTCTCATAAGGATACTGCCATTGGAATGTGTCCTAAAGACAAGCTCTTCAGAGGGTATATTGATTTGGAAATCCAGTTAAGAGAATTTGACAGATGTCGCATTTTGTGCCAAAAATTTTTACAGTTTTCTCCTGAAAACTGCACCACTTGGATGAAGGTAACTTTTTTTGCTTAAAAGCTGAATTTTAATGTATTTCTGTCTTTTCAATTTTAGTTATTGTGCATTTTTGAAATGTTAAAATTTATTTGTGTAAGAAATAATGTTGCTGAAAAAAGAAAAGTAAGACACACTTTTAGTTTCCTTTTGTGAATTGAATCATTTTAATACTAAAAGCCAAATGTTTTTAATAATACACATTTTGATTTATTCTGTGTATTAATGTCTCTTTTTTTTTTGGGGGGGGGGGGGGGGGGAGTAAAAGCAGATAAATTTTTTTTCAAGCCATTCAGCTATTTTTTTCTGAAAATTATTTGCATTTGTCTGTGTTGTGTGTAAAATATATATATATATATATATATATATATATATATACTAAGTTTTATGTGTTCCATCTAAAACACTAAGCATATTTGTACTATCACCATTGAGTTAACACTAAGTAATTTGAATACATAAATGCATAGTTAATTATCAATTAAAAAATGATTATATGATTACACTTTTCCATTCTCTCCCCTTTTTCTGTAGTTTGCTGAGTTAGAAACCATTCTTGGAGATTTTGATAGAGTTCGTTCAATTTATGAAATTGCCATCAACCAACCGAGATTAAATATGCCAGAAGTTGTATGGAAGGCTTACATTGATTTTGAAATAGAGCAAGAACAGTTTGATCTTGCTAGGCAGTTATATGAAAGATTATTAGAAAGAACACAGCATGTAAAGGTTTGTCGATTTTTAATTAAAAACTTCTCACTTAAATATGTATATAATGTTATTTGAAGGGGTTATTTATTTATTTATTATTATTATTATAAAAATTTTTTACATATTTATAAATTAATATAGTAAGAAAATAAAACCTGCTACCATAAAATGAGCTATTTTTAATGCATGTAATATTTTTATAGAAATATCAATGTGAAAAAAATTATTTCTTCATTTATTTAAAATGCGTCAACTTAAAAAAAAAAAAAAAAAAATTCAAATTACAATTACAATTTTGCTCCTTTTTTAGTTGGTCAGAGAATAATTGAACTTATGAAGCTTATTTATCCACAATGTGTGTCCTTTAGTCAACTGACATTCCTAGAATCCATGGAAAATTATTTGTGCTAACATATTAATTTGAAGGGAAAATGTGCCAAGAGCATTTATTGTGCTTTTAAATTATATTATATTGGGAAAAGAAAAGAGAAATAAAGTAGAAAAGTTCACAAAATAAATAGAGTACTTTCAATACATATTATAATTATGTATCTTGTCAGCAGATAGTTATTCTATATTATAAGGATGAGTAAAGTGTTATTGTCGTGTAGCATGACATCTTTCCTCTTTTATTTTAATATTTTCTCATTTTTTTTACAAGGTTAATTTAATAGTTTTCATTTTAACTCAAATTATTTAAGTCTCCAATGCATTTCCGTTGCACCCTGTGAGTTTGCTTTCTGGCAGCACACCAAATTCGCTCACTGGTTCTTCTTTTGAGGTTTCCCCTTTTTCTACTGCTTTCGGCATCTCCTCTGCGATCGATCGTCGCTGATTGGTCCGGAGCGCTGTGACTTTGGGTTTCCTGCTTCTGCCAGTGGATCAGCATTGCTGGCTTGTCAGTAACTGTTGGGACCAAGCAAGGGTTGCCTGCAGAATGGAGCTCGCATTTTGCACACACGATAATGTGTTTCCGCGTTTGTAATCAGGGGTCTGTCTAGGGGGAAAACTGGGTCCGTTTACGGACCCTTCACAAAATTCCATGCTAAAAAAACAGACCCTTCACAAAACTCCATGTTAAAAAAACGGACCCTTCACAAAATTCCATGCTAAAAAAACAGACCCTTCACAAAACTCCATGTTAAAAAAACGGACCCTTCACAAAATTCTATGTTAATAAAACGGACCCTTCACAAAAATCTATAGTAATAAAACGGACCCTTCACAAAATTCAAATTGGAGATAAACAAACTTTTCCAAAAATTTTCGGAAAAGCATTTATAAAATAATAGCGAGCAAAAACACCTGCTCAGCAATATATAAACATGTTCTCGTACCAGTCGCTATCGGTACTACATGACACTAAAACCACGCCTTCATTTCTCGCCGAATTCACGCTGATTAGTTAGGGAATGACGTCAGACACGATAATGGGTGTGGCGTACCTCTCCTTGATGGGATGAAATTTTTCTGTGGAAAATTACATAAATATTTTGGCAACATCTTTTTACCGCGTTGTGTTTGTTTATGTTGAGTTTGGATTTCGGGTTTGTGGAGTAGCGCGACTATAGATATGTGTGGTTTTGTATTTTCGTAATTTCGTATTTGTCAGTAATTTTATCGCTTCCATTCAATAAATATGAAGCGTGGTAGGCCAGTTACGGGAGGAAATTCCCGTAATTCGGATTATTATGTTAAAAAAATACGATCATCGGATGCTATAGGCTGCGATGCTATTATAAAAATTTTTAAACGAAATGTAGCTGATGCGGAAACTTTACTTCCCAATGATCCAATTGAGAAACCAAGGTTAAATAATTCAAGTTCACAAGCTCATGTGAACGAAATTTCCAGTTCTGAAAATTTGGATGGAAATTCAACTTTGTCTGAAAATGTAGAAGTAAGGATGCAACTTTTTTATATTAAAGGCAAGAAGGGTGCCATTTTTTCTGTCAAGGGGCAAGCAGGGCACAGCGCCCTCCTGAAACTGTCTAGATGAAACTTACATATACATATGTGTATGTAGATAGAATTTGTGAAATGAATTTTCACAAAAATAAAAATAATAACTATGTCAGAAAAAAATTTCACAAAAATAAGAAAAATTCACAAAAATAAGAAAAATTCACAAAATTAGGAAAATTTTTCACAAAAATAGGACCCTGGAAAACAAACCTGGACAGACCCCTGGTAATGTGTTCAACCTTAGCTAATATTTTAGCTCAAAACCATTATGAAGATGCATTTTTTAAGACTTTATTTATAGAGAATTAAACTGTCTTTCTTTTCTTATATTTAGTGTTATTTTTTTCTAAATGAAAATTCTTCATTATGGTAGATAATTTTAATAAATAATAGTTTTAAGAAAATATTTTTACTGAGCGAATTCCTATAGGATAATATAGAAGAAAGTTTGAGGTGGTCACAGCATACTAGCCTTAAATGAAATCACAACAAGTTTTTCTTCTATATTTGCTGTATAAACAAGTATAATTGGAGGAAAAAATCAAAATTCCGTTTATATAAAAGCGATGATTGAATTTCATTGAAAGTAAAGGTATTAAAAAATAAATAAATAAATAAAACATTAAAAAAAAAAAAAAACTACTAGTATGTTGTGCCCATCACAAGACTTTCTTCTATATTTTCTAATGCGAATTCGCTCGGTACAGATAATTTACTAAAGCTATTATTTATTAAAATTACCTACCATAATAAATGCAGACGATTTTCATATTAGAGAAAAATTACATTGTACAAAGAAAAACAGTTTTATTCTCCATAAATAGTATATTAAAAAATGCTTTTTCATAATGGTTATTTCACTTATCAAATTTTGTAGTTATACACCATGGAAGTTGAGATATAGCTTTTCTGTTCTCGGGGAAAATTGCAGGACAGCAGCGCCACTTATTGGCCGATATGCATCCAAATTTAAACCGCATAATGTCTGATAATGGTATTTTCAGATATCAATTTTTTTTATTTTTTTTTTTATTATACACAATAGAACCTGAGATATCTCTTTCCCTTAAATTATGAAAATCGTTGTATAACACCGCCACCTATTGAATTATTGGTACCAAAAATGGAAAGACAATAATTTATATCATGGTACATCCACATATAAATTTATGTGCAATTTTGTGTAGTAGTACCTGAAATATAGTCTTTTCTTGAACTGTGGAAATCGCTGTATAGCAGCGCTATCTGTTAAGCGATGCACACCAAAAGTTGATAGGCACTAATTTATGTCAAGGTGCATTTATTTATAAATTTAAATGCAAGTATGTGCAGTAGTTCCCGCGATACAGTCGCCACAAAACTTTTGTCACACACATACAGAGACACAGACTGATATTTTCTAGAAATAGTCAAATCATGTTCGGGACTCTCAAAACATGCAAATTCATCAAAAACCAGAAGTTGAAAATTTTTACGGATCTAATACTTTCTTCTACTGAATATAGAAGAAAGTAAAAAAAAAAAAAAAAAAAACTTGTAAACTGTGAAATCTTTTCAATTTCCAGAATGTAAATATAAGGTTATACTGTATTTGTATTTCTTTATTTTATATATTAACAACAGTCGAGAAAGAAGAAAAAAAAATTAGTCAACCCGACCCGAACCCGAACCGCACGAAAAAAAGATCAGTCAACCTGACCCGAGTCCGACCTGCGGTTCGATCGGGTCTGGGTAAAATCGGGTTACCCGACCCGATGCAGGACTCTAATGGAGGTAGTAGAATTGGATTTGGATTTTTGGGCATTATTATTTTTATTTAAGGATTTTATGCATTTTTTGTAGAGGTTGTTGACGAGGTTTTTAGAGTAATTAGCTTTATTTTCCATGGTGAATTTTATATTTTTATCAAGGGTATTTAGTTCAGTTAATATGTTATCGGGATTTATGAAATTAGGGATAATGGCAAAAACGTCATCGACGTAGCGGCTCCAGAGTTTGCATTTATTGATAATATTGGTAGCAGAATTTTCGAGTTGGCGTAATTTTAATTCGGCTATAATGGCTGAAATGGGGGACCCCATTGGGACTCCTTGAGTTTGGCGGTAGATATTTTGGTTGAACATAAAATACGAGTCATTTAAAAGAAGGTTGTTGGTACGAATTAAAGTTTCGCTGATTTTGTTGTTCCCGTAGGTATCGATTATTTTGGCATTGATGATTTGGGTAATTTCCGGAATATTGATAGATGGATATAAATCTTTGAAATCGAAGCTGACTAATTTATCGTTATAGTTTAAATTAATGCTACGGAGTTTTTCAAGAAAAATTTCATTGGAGTTTATTGAGAGATCGGAGGGAGGGAGGAGGGACTGATAGATATTTTTCATGAATTTTTCAAGGATATAAGTAGGACCTTTGGATTTATTAACTATAGGATGGAGAGAAGGGGGGTTTTTATATTTAGCAAAGAGGCGAGGGATAACTGAGGCATGGTTATTAAATTCTGGTTGGTTGTTATCTGGCCATTGGCCAGTTTTTATGAGATCTTTAGTTTTTCCTATAATTTTATTCAAAGGAGAATGGGTTATTTTAATGGCTTTTAATTTTTCGATAGTGTCTAACATCATATTATTGTAATGGATACGGTTCATAATAGTAATTAAATTAGTTTTATCAGTCATTAAAAATGTGAGATCTCGATTATTTTTAAGATTTTTGAGGCATTGGATATCTGCAGAATCGGTGTATTTTTTTATTAACGCTGGAAAGGGATTTGATAGGGGTGTTACGAATAATTTGTTGTTTAAGAGGGGGAATATGGTCAATGGCGGTTTTGATATGAGCAATGGTATCTTTTAAGTTTGGTTTATCGTTTAGGATGTATTTTGAACCGAGTTTTAAGGGAGAATCTTGATGCGAGTTAGATTTAAAAGTCGAGAGATTATTGTATGGGTATGTAAATAATATATATTGCCCTTTGTTATAAATGAGTGCTGAATAGAATATGAGTTTACAAAATAACTGCCGTAATGTACGACATCGTTTTTATTCGATCTTAATCATTTTTCAAGTTTCATTAATTTCCCGAGTCATCCTGTACGTCTGCTTTCCAGCAATGCGTCAAATTCGCTGTTTGGTTCTTCCTTTCAGGTTCCTATCCTTTCTACCGGCACTGTATGCGTTTGCCTCTCCCTCTCGCGAGCGTTCACTCCTGATTGGGGCCGATCGGCACTGTGATGTTTTGGAGGCTCGTCAGCTTCCATGTCACTCAAAATTTTTACCACACTTGCTGCCTGACCACTGAAGTGTATGCATTGTTTGTGGCCACTCGCGCGCCGTGTGTGCTTCACGGAATCTCCGTTTGTGAATACCTGCTAATAGAGTGAACGATTTATAACTTCTAAATAGATTTTATTGTAGAAAATAATTTAATATATCGAGTTAACACAGCTTAATGAAACTTATTTTAAAGTGTATTTGGAATTATCAGAAATGGAATTACACTGCATCGTACTTCTAAGCCACATGAGCAGCTGAGATTAGAAATGGTGCTGACGAATGGTGACGATACACACTGTTGGGCATAATAGGTGGTGATGTCACGTGCCTGCTTATACCTACACTAATATAACTAAATTTATTTCCACTGTTCATTTGGCATCACATGAGAGAGCAAGGATTTAATACTTGAATTGCACAATGGATTTTTATAAAATTTGTCTTTTGCAAAGGTATCAATCCTGCCAAAACTATTTGAAGACTTGAAGCATAGTTGGAGAGACTAGCCTGGACAAAACTCAAGTGTACGAATGACACAAAAAATTCCACTTGTGAGGAAAAAATTCTCTTCTGTCTGGAAAGGTCATAGCAATGGTGTTTCAGAACTTCAAAGGTGTTTTGCACATTGACATTTTCTATGAATGTTACACAGTTAATGCAGTGCCTACTGTCAGTAGCTGTTGGATAGGATAAAACTTGCTTATTGGAAGAAAATCTGGTCATATTTCCAATAAGGAATTCGATTCCACTTCTTCACAACAATGCCTGTTGCCGCACACCACCTAGCCAACTGAAAAGTTGAAGGAAATTCATTGAATATCCTGGATGCCTGTGTCTCCATGCAGTTCGGATATATCTCCACGTGACTATCATATACTTGGGTTTCTGAAAGAAGCACTAGAAGATAAGCAATTCAACAATGATGCTGCTGTTAAAGCATTTTTGCACGATTGGCTATAACACTCGCTCTCACTCTTTTTTTAAAGATGACATTAAAATATTTCTAATCCATTTGGAAATATACATAACAAAATCAGGATATTATATCAAGCAATAGTATGTAATTTTCATGTTTGTATAAAAGCAAAAATTCCAGTTCATATTTCATTCATCCCTGTAAATTCATACATGATATAGAAAAAAAAAAGTCTTAGTTCTAATCTTTACATTTTTTTTTTCTGATTTTCAGAGCGAAGGTGGCTGGGAAGAATACTATGATTACATCTTTCCATCTGATGAAGTTGCTCAGCCGCACCTCAAACTCCTTGAAATTGCAAAAAAGTGGAAGAAAACACAAAGTGTCTCTAATACAGATGAAAACTCACCTAGTGATAAAGAAAATTCAGAGACTTAAAATTGTTGAATATTAAAGTTTTTATTATATGTTACATTTTTAATTTAATCAATGTAAATAATCACTGTAAATATCAAATCATGTTCACATCATCTTTGTAAATATATAATGTATATTTTTACACAAAAACATTAAATTATTTACATATATTTATTTATTTATTTATTCGTACAAGTATTTTAAGCAATTACTTAATTCTTTACAGATTTTGATTTCAGAAATACAGTATATTATGTCCATGGGAGACATTCATGTTATAATTTAAATGGTGTGTTCCTGATCAATAAATAATAATAAAAGTATAAGTTCTAAATAATAAATCATTTGATAAAGATTGTGTTTATTAAATTTTTATACATAATTATTTTCACTTTGTAAAGGAAGTTAACATTATACACAACTAGTAAAGTTTTTGGTATTATTAATAAATTAAAGACCCAATTTAATGAGTTAGTAGCTTTGGAGAAGCTATGTAAAAATTTGACATTTAGTGTAGTTTTTTTTTTTTTTTTTTTTTTTTTACAAATTTAAAGTTTTAATAATTAAATGGAAGCTCTGGGAAGCAGAATGAAGTATACAACAAAAGAGGAATCTTTTGCTGTTAGTTATTGATAAATAAATAATTGCATGATATAATGAATCTTTAAATAAAAATGTTTAATCTATACAATTTTTATTTTAAATTACCACACTGACAATTTAAGGCAGTTAATGACTTTTTATATGTAGCACTAATTCATTTCTAGTGCTAAAAAAGTTTATGACACTAAGATTAAGAGTTACTATTATACAATGTTGTCCATAAATCCTTGATATACAGTAGAACTTGGATAATTCGAAGTTAAAGGGACCAGAAAAAAATTCGAATATCCAAAAATTCGAATTACATATACTATTTTGTCAAAAAAAAGTGATAAATTAAAAAATTAAAACTCTACGATCAGAGATTTAACACATAAACTTTATATCTAAGAATACCGCTACATTACCCCTTTCACCCCCCCCCCCCCCTATTAAATCAATATTTTTTACAAGCTTAATTATTCAACACTTTTTAAAAAATTGTCAAATATTTTTTATTTCTCTTTTAAGTAGAATCTTTGTGTCATAGCATATGACTTGATACAAAAATAGAATCTTTTACATTACACATGACTTTCAATTCACAAAAACCTCGAAGTTCATACATATGCACCGTATCTTCTGGTGCACTAGCTAGACGCTTCTATTGTATTTCCTTATCCTTTTGAAAGACTATAAAAATTGATAATGCACTTCAGATGAGTAAAATCTCGGGAACAAATTTTACTGTAATATTTTAAAAGTAATCGTATGAAAAATTCGAATTATCCACGAATTTTTAACATTATTTTAATACAAAATTCAAGGGACCGTGCAAAATATTCAAATTATCCAAAATTTCGAGTTAAACAAGTTCGAATTATTCAAGTTTCACTGTATTAACTTCAGTATAAAATTATGTAATCAACATACAAGAATGTGTAAAAAAAATTATAAGAAAGCACCACAGAGCTGGCATTTAAAAATAATAGTACAAAACTTTGAATAAACACCATAAAATGTAAAACCTGCAACAATTGTTTCAGGTCGGAAGAAAACAACCCTTCATCAGACGAACAAAGTAAGCACAAGTGCTGCAATGCAAGCTGACTGGCAACACACACATTCACCAAGAATGTGTTTATGTTACAATACTTCTTGCTATGAAAAATTTTGTTTAAGCAAACAGAAAAAGTTGGTTCCAAATTTTGCATCTAGATGAGTGAGGAAAACATCAAAAATGCAATGAAAGCAACTAAAGACTGTTTATTTTGTAAAATTTTATTACAATATTACAACAAGATGAATACTCTTTAATTGCTTTTCTTGTGTTTTTGATTTTTTTTCCTTGCTGTTTTTAAGATACAGTGCCATCTATGAGTAAAATTTGGAACTATTTTTTATTTTATAAACGAACATTTCACTAAAATAAGCATTGTAGTACAAACTATACTCTCATAAGCCATTTATTTGATTTGATATAAAAGTTTAAAGTATGTCATATTTTTGACCCAACCTGTTATAACTTACTTTATATCAGTGGCAGATTCAAGGGGGGAGCTCTGGGGGCTTCAGCCCCCCCCCTTCCCCCCCCCCCCCCCCCCCCCCCCCACACACACACCTAGATCTCGAGTGTGTATGTGTTTTTAAGTCAAAATATGCAAAATCCAGAAGCTTTACTTTTTTTTTTTTTTTTTTCAAAAAATTGATTTTATACTTGTTGTATGTAGTTTCTATTAAAAAAAAAGTTTCTTTCTTTCTTCTGTTTCCTTCTTTCCATCGAAAGTCTTGTCACATTCGTGTATAGACTTATGGAGAACGTCTGTTTTTCATGGAAAATGCTATGTAGATTATTGGTCAATCTAAAACCTGTTGATGGCGCTGCACGCCGATATTAATGTTTTGTTTTCTTTTTTTCTATTCAGTGTTCGTCATGTTGTTGTAGTGTTAATAAATGTTTGTCACCGTATTAGCAATCCTCTTATTTCGGAATTATGTGTTTCATCGTCATCTATGATTAAATATGAAATAGGATGTGGCCGGCAGTCCCCACGACTCTGGACCGATAAGGTAAGCCATTTACCTTATATTTACTTAAAATTCTGAAAATGCCTCTTTATGAAATTGCTATTTAATATACTGCGCCAAAGTAGCGACATGGTTTTTGAATGTTTAATTTAATAATGTCGCTAAAAGTAATGACATGTATTTTTGGCGCCCGAACAGGGACTGCCAGGCCCTTAAAATTTGAATTTGATTTGTTCTTTATTCTATAGTGCAAATTTCTAAATTGATCAAATATGGCAACGGAACTCGATAAATTAAAAAGAAAACACTCTACCCTAAAGGGATTGTGTACAAAGTTAATCAACACGATAAACACAAAATTAATCGAACCCGAGGAAGGGTTAAATGTTTACGAAATCGAATCGCAGTTAGAAAAACTGCAAGTCAAACAAAGCAAAATTATTGAAGTTGAAGAACAGATAGAGGCCAAAATCACAGATCTCAACTAGCTACAAGCTGAAATAGAATCGCGACAAGAATACAGGGATTCAATTATTGATGTAAAAGCTCAAATTATGAATAAAATAGAGAAAATTAAAAATTTAAATGTCACTCAGATCTTATCACACCGAAGAAATGAGCAAACATCTAATTTACATTTAGAAAGAATTAATGCGAGTTCTGTAAGATTGCCCAAGATATCAATTCCAGTTTATGAAGGTTCTCCGGAAAACTGGATGGAGTTCTGGAAGCAGTATGAAATAACAATACTCAAAAATAAGGATTTATCTAATGTAGAAAAATTTGTATACTTGCACAGATATCGAAAAAGCGTTCTTAATGATAGAAATCGCGGAACCCGATAGAAATTTTCTTAAGTTTCTATGGTTTGATGAGGACACCCAGAATTATAAAATAATGCGAATGACCAGAGCGACGTTTGGTTGCACAACTTCTCCTTTCTTTTTAACGGCAACAATTAAGAAACACATTAAGGAATTTAGGGAAATTTATCCGGATAGTTATGAAATGTTAAATTCAGCTCTGTTTGTGGACGATTTGCTATATGGCTCCGATACCGTAAACGGTGCCTATGAATTAACTTCTACTGCAGTAAATATTTTAGCAAAGACTGGAATGAAATTGAGAAAGTTTAGTACGAATTCACAGAAATTAAAGACCATGTGGGATAAAAATGATTGTTTTTCAGAGGTAATTAATGACAGTGTAATAAATATTCTTGGATTGGTGTGGGATAAAGGTAGTGATAAATTGGGATTAGCTTTGAAATCTATAGTTGAAAATTTGGATATATCGATATGTACGAAAAGATATGTATTGCATACAGCTGCAAAATTTTTTGATCCTATTGGGATTATATCTCCTTTTTTAATTAGGATAAAGTGTTTTCTTCAAAGAATGTGGGAAAGAGGTATGGATTGGGATAACGAATTGCCGGATGATCTTAAGGGAATTTGGATAAAGTGGTGTAACGAAATTAAGGATTTATTAGAAATTCGAATAGATAGATGCTATTTCACGTATGTTGATTTGAAAAATTCGCGAGTAGAACTACACATTTTTTCAGATGCTTCACCACTTGCATATGGTTATGTTGCATATTTTAGGGTTATCAGTAATGATAAAAAATGTTATGTTGATTATGTCGAAGGCTAGAGTTGCGCCGCTAAAGAAACTAACGTTACCAAGATTGGAGTTAATGGGAGCGGTGATAGCAGCTAGAGTAGTGAAATATATTTGTGATATATTTAAAGAAATTGACATCACGAAATTTTATTGGACAGATTCTACTATTGTTTTACAGTGGGTGAAGGGATCGGCGAAACAATTGGAAACCCTTTGTGAAAAACAGAGTAGTCAAAATTCAGGAATTGTCAGTACCTGAAAATTGGTCATATTGTAATACAAAGGATAATCCCGCAGATTTAGTTACTCGTGGTATTAGCGCAAATGCGTTAGTTAATGATTTTTGGTTTAAAGGTCCAAATTGGTTATCTGAGCTAAATGGTAAAGGCAATAATATTGGAAAAGAGGTAGACACGCAATATTTTACCGAAGAAAAGAGGAAAACACCTGAAAAAATAATTCAGTTTAAAATCTCGATAGAAACAGTTGAACCAATATTGGATCTTGAAAAATATAGTAACATTTTAAGAGTTCTCAGAATTACAGCATGGATAAAGAGATTTCTTAACAACGCGAATCCTAAAAACGAGAAAGTTAAGGGTCCATTATCGGCAGAAGAAATTGGTAGTGCGCAAACTATGTGGGTTAAATATATACAGAAAATTAGTTTTCCGAATGAATTAAACTGTTTGATAAATGGGGAACCTATTTCGAAAAATTCAAATTTAATTGAGTTCTCGCCATTTTTGGATTCCGAGGGAATAATGCATATCAGAGGAAGGCTCCAGAAATCAAAATATTCCTTTAACGAAAAACACCCGATCCTGTTGCCTTCAAAGGGTAAATTATTTGATTTGTTAATTAAAAATGTGCATGAAAGAGTTTTTCATTTTGGCATTAATGATACATTAGTTCAATTGCGGGAGGAATTTTGGGTAATCAAGGGCAGACAGGGAGTAAAAAGCATATTAAGAAGATGCACAATTTGTATAAAATTTAATGCTCAATCTGGAGCCCAGATAACAGCTCCGTTACCTGCAGATCGCATCAATGAACAAAAGCCCTTTGCAGTGATAGGCCTTGATTTTGCAGGCCCCTTATACATTAGAAATAGTGACAGCAAATATTACATATTGTTGTGCACATGTGCGATACCAAGAGCAGTGCACCTAGAATTGGTAGAGAACCTATCAACCGAAACATTCATACTGGCTTTCAGAAGAATAGTAGCAAGGCGAGGTCTTTGTCATACAATATATTCCGATAACGCACGAACCTTTCATCGAGCTGATATAGAGTTAAAGCACATCTGGAAAATAATTAGCCATCCCGACATTAAAGATTACTACAGTAGTAATAAAATTATGTGGAAATATATCATGGAAATGTCGCCATGGTGGGGAGGCTTCTATGAACGACTGGTTCGATCCGTTAAAACTGCATTAAGAAAGGTAGTTGGCAAAACCACTTTAACACACACACAACTACATACAGTTATAACAGAAATTGAAGTTTCATTAAATTCGCGACCTATAACGTATGTATATTCGGACTCTGGAGAACCTTCTCCAATTATGCCAGCACACTTCTTGGTAAGTCAACGACTAACTGCCTTACCTATCGTTCACATCAAATCCCATGTTCTTCCTGGAACTTCTCAAACCTATGTTAAACTGTTCAACTTAAAAGAACGTATATTGGACCACTTCTGGTCAAGATTGAAGAATGAATATCTTCTTCAGCTGAAAACCGCCATGACAAGTTGACACTCCAGTATTCGAGAGTTTTCGGTAAATGATGTTGTTTTAATCCACGATTCTAAACTACCAAGACATTTGTGGAAAATAGGAGTAGTCAAGCAAATGTTCCCCGGTAGGGATGGGAAGGTTCGATCTTGTGAGATAAAAACAGCTAATAGAACAATTAGACGTCCTTTCTAGTTATTATATCCAGTAGAAATCTGTGAAAGAGACTAAAGCAAACTTTAAAGAAAACTTTTATTACAAACTATGACATTTTGTGTAAACTTTATTTCTCTTATTGATATGGTTACAAAATGAACATATAATTAGTGTTCATCCGGGGGCCAATGTGTAGATTATTGGTCAATCTAAAACTTGTAGATGGCGCTGCACGCCGATATTAATGTTTTGTTTTCTTTTTTTCTCTTCAGTGTTCGTCATGTTGTTGTAGTGTTAATAAATGCTTGTCACCGTATTAGCAATCCTCTTATTTCGGAAATAGGATGTGGCCGGCAGTCCCCACGACTCTGGACCGATAAGGTAAGCCATTTACCTTATTTTTACTTAAAATTCTGAAAATGCCTATTTATGCAAATTGCTATTTAATAATGTCGCTAAAAGTAACAACATGCTACTTTCTTCTCTTTTGTAATCTGAATACTCTGATAGTGAAGGGTGGTATTTCAAGGCTTGTTTCATTTTCATGTTCACCTATGATAACAAACAGCAGGGTATATTTTAATTGAATGGGGACTGTGTCACCAGGTGCAAATCATTCTATCCCAAACTGAGGCAGTATGTTATTTTAAAATGAGAAGATTGGGCTAACAAATAACTTTTGAATAGATTTACTTAAATTCCCAGAGCATAAATGATTTTTTTGGGAAGAAAGAGAGATATCTTTATGCCTGTTATCAGTCTATGCAGTTTTCGTTTCTTGGCGTAAGAAGAGAAAAAACACTTGCAAGAATCCCAGAGTTGATTCAGTTTTATTTCATATATAGTCTTATTTTATTTTATTCGATCGCACATATTAAAATTAGAAGTATTTTTTGGTGTGACAACAAAAAGAAAAAAAAAAAAATTATTCAATATTGCCGTATCTTTCAAAAGAAACCTGCTTCAGAAGGAAAAATGGTAATAATTTTCATTCTTTTTTTTTTTTTTTTTCTTTCTTTAAATAATTGTGTTTTAAAAGTATTTTTTTTATTTCAAATCATTTAACTGTGTAATATTAAATAATTTGAGTACATAATTTATTCTGCAGTTGGGAATATATATCTGTATGTAAACTTAAAATTAAGCAAATATTAATAAAAATGAGGTTTTTATATGTATTTTATACCTATTTTTTGAATTTTATGTAATTTATTTCGAATTACTGTTATAAAAATGTCAAAACTTTTGAGACTAATATCTAATTTTAATTATTTTTTAGAATAGCCTTTTTTTTTTTTTTTTTTTAATTTTTGTTAGATAAATGTCAATTTTTTTTAAAGCAAATAAGCTATTTTTAAAATTTTTATTAAATAATTTTAAATTATTCTTACTCAGTTCCCTGTAAATTGTTTCTTAATAATTTAGTTATAAAAAATAACTATGGTGTGGCACTCACGCTACTTCAGCTTTCGAACCTAATGTTTTTCGATGTGATAGGGAATAAATCTTTCAGAAAATTTTGTTTAACGGCCCTCTTCACTCACCGTCGCTGGAAGCCCGAGCCCATGTTATTCTATGGGAAAATTTTCTTTACAAATAACTTTGTAACTAATACATATTTTTAAATTCTGTTTTTGCATTCAGAAAATTCCGAACAGTTAAATTGGCACACCTTTTTTAAAAATGTATTTTTTTAATTTTTAATATTTTATTTTAAAATTGAAAAATGAAAAAAAATTCACATATTGAAAATTTGTATTTTGCAGCTTCAAAATAAAATATAAAAAATTAAAAAAAATAATTTTTTAAAAAAGGTCTGTCAGTTTTACAGCTGGGAATTTTCAGAATGTAAAAACAGAATTTAAAAATATGTATTAGTTAATAAGTTATTTGTAAAGAAAAATTCTCCGTAGAATAACATTAGCTTCGGCTTCTGGTGGCGGTGAGTGAAGAAGGCAATTAAAATGATATTTCTTACTGATTTAAGAAGAATTAATAGTACATCTGTCTTGGATATCAATCATTTGAAACTTTAGATGAAAATTATTTATGAATATGTAAATAAAAAAAATACAATTCCATATTATTTGAATAGCAATTAGCAATGTCAAAAAATTCTATGCATTTCAATTTATAAAAATGTTATATGTTACATTGAATGTGTGAAAATATTTTTTCTTTTTTCAAGGGAGATTTAATTTAAACATTCTTACGAAAAATTTAAACAGCCACATATATATTCATAATCAATTACATTTACCGTTTAAAGAAAAAAGTTGATGTTTAATATTGATGTTGCCTTGATTTTCTTTTCTTTATATTTCTTTCTTTTTTTCCCCTTTCTCTTTTTCATCTCCCACCCCTTGAAAAAAAATTCTTTTGTTTCTATTTAAATAAACAAATTTTTAAAAAAAAAAGAAAAAAAAAAAAAAAAGAATTTTAGTTTTATTAGAGCTAGTGCGAGAGAAATTCATTGCAGATGTGAGATTAGGATTTGGGGCCGATTCCTTTCTTTTGAACAGCCTAAAAATAATTAATATTTTTCTTTTCTGCCAGATAATGGTGCCCCACACATCCTTGTGCCCGAATATGGCTGTAGCTGAGGGGGGGACGGGGAGTCCTGTTTCATTATTGTAAAAATTGTTTGTTTGTGCATTACAAAAGAAATTATTTTGAAGATAAGGAATAAAATCTAGTGGCCAGTTGTTAATTATTTTAGTAATATCTTTTTTTAATAAGTAAAAATTACCGTAAAATGAAAAAACAAAAAAAAAATGCAATAATTATTTAGGGTCGAAAGAAAACACATGTTACCGAATTGTCTGCAGCACTTGTGCCTATTTTGTTCACCTGACGAAGGGTCGTGTTTTCTTTCAACCCAAAATCAACTTTTTTTTTTTTTCCCCTTTGCATTTTATGGTGTTAATTCAAAGTTCTTTACTTAATACTTTTCAATGCCTGTTTAACAGCTACACATTACTTTTTAACGCATGTGTAACAGCTATCATATTACTGTGTTACTTGTTTTTATTTATTTATTTTTATTTTTATTTTTTTCCATTTCTATTTTTCATAATATTAAAATTTTTCTTTAATGTTACATTTTAACCTTCATTATTTCATTACATTGAAATTAGTTTTCAATTCAGAGATCATGCATATGTTTCAATGGTATTTTATTAATTTCACTCTAAATTTCTTTTCTTTATGTAATTAATTAAATTAAATTTTAATGTAAAATTAAATATAATTTTAAGGTTTTCGTAACAAAATTTATTTATTAAAAAAATTATTAATAAAACTATTATAAAACTATTTATTAATAAAACTATTCATATGATGTAGAAGTTTTGTTTAGAAGAATTTCATGTATTTATTCTTCCTTTTTTTTTTTTTAAATCAGAATATTGTAATTTAAATTTAGACTTATAAAAATAAACACGGAATATTATAAAGGATAATTTCTTAAAATGATAGTGCAGTGAATAATTTTGCACAAATATCAGGTAAAAATTTATTATGTATGCACTATCTATAGTGCATATATATGTATGTTTATATAATAAAGATGATCTATTAAGCATAGTAGAAGCCAAGCAACAGATACAAGATCACTGAAACACCAATGACCAATAAGATTTTAAAAAAAAATCATCAGTGGATGAAATACACTAGTGTAAAGAAACCAGATCTATTAGTTAACATCCTGCAAAACAAACGAATCAATGTAAAACAACAAATCTTAACTTAAAACCATAAACTTATCAAAATTATTAAAAAAACAACCCAAGAAACACAAGATAGGAAGAAGGAGGCAGGCGGCAAGACTTGTGACTTGCATGTGGGGTTACACTAGTTTTACGCCGGCAACACTCCCCCAGCCTGCCACAACCAGAACAGGAACCATATGGATTTAAAAAAGCAAAATTTCAAAGCAGATGAACAACAATGAAACCACGAAGCAACAATGAAATTCATCGATTGATCACATTGTGTTTAACAGTAAAATTAGAACATAAAATATAGTTGACAACTCAAAAAGGAAAAATCTGAAATTTTATAAGTTTGCATAGTAATACAAAGCAAATGCAACAAGCCTTATACTTTTTTTTTTTTTTTAATTTAATTTCACAAACCCACCCAACCATCCAGCCTTACAACACCACCCCACCTCCGTAATCAAACATCTGCCCACCCAACCGCCACCTTTTTTATTGTCTTTTATTATTTTATAATTTTTTTATTGATATACACAAAAGTGCACACAGCTTTTTTTTTTTTTTTTTTTGTACTGACAGAGACATGGTTAAGGATATAAAATAGAAAATACAAAGTTTTTAGGAAAACCCATTTTAGCAGTGGCTGTGATCAGTTTATTAATATTCTTGTTTTTAAACTTTGCAGAGCATAAATTATTAATTCGAAATAAATGGTTAATGATGATGTTTCTAAATACCGAAAGATGCAGACATGAATTAAAATGTGTAAATAAGTTTACATTAAAACAAAAATCTTGCCGTTTGTCATAGATATCTGTGTAAAGTTTATTACCATCGATGATTATTTTGAGATCTAAAAAGTTAATAGATTCATTAGTCAGAGTATTTTGAGTTAGCTTTAAATTAGGTGGATAATTGAAGGAAAAGCCATTTTGTGAGTTCTTGTTGAGATAAAATACAATAATATCATCGATGTAACGATAAAATCGAACATCATCATTGCAAATTTGCTTTTCATAATAATAAAGATAGAGATCTGCCAAAATACTGCAGCTACAACCTCCTTGTGGGATGCCTAATTGTTGCAAATAGATATTGTTGTTGTGGAAGATATAATTATTATGGATAACAAAGTTAAGAAGTGTTTTAAATTTTTCTGCTTTAAAATTGTGAGGACAATTAATTTGAGTTTTATATTCTTGAAAAAGACTGTGAATGATATTACTAAGATCTGATAACTCAATATTATTGAAAAGATCTTGAAAGTCATAATATTGTCTATTGAATCGAGCGATTTCATGTATTGAATTAATTGAAAGCTGTTTTTAAGACAGTGTAAATTATCAACTTTGCAAGTACAATTGTAAATTTGTTTTAGAATATCCAGTAGAGCTTTATTAGCATTGTTGTTATAACTGTTACACCCAACAGTGACAGTGTGAAATTTAATTGGAGATTTGTGAAACTTAGGTATGAGAACTATATAAGGATAATTAAAGTTATTGAAGGGAAGTTGAAATAGTTTATAGTAATTATGTATTTTTCGGTTATTAATAATAAGGTTATTATTAGTTAAACTGAAGATGTTACTATTAGTGACTGAAGAGTTTAAAATAGAGAGATAGTAGGATTTACAAATAATGGCATAATTATTAGGTGATTTGTCAACATAAGTGATCACAAAGTCATCCTGTAGTGATTTGATTGAGTTAAGAAGTACAGATTTTTTAAATAACACCAGATTTGAAGAATTGATAAATAATGCATTTTTAATTTTTTGTAACACTAAAACTTTTCATTGAGTGAAGTAGGCAATAGGTTTATTATGAGTAATAGATCTATTGCTCTTTGGCAAGAAAAGTGATGCAACTGAGAAATGCAGTATTTGAAAAAAAGCAACTTATGTAACTATAAAGAACTGACTAACTTATAATAAAACTGATACAACTGCTTTTTCAGTCATTGGTGGTGGCATCTGTTGTGAAAATTATTTTTTAAATATTGCTTTGGATATTATAGATATTTAAGTGTTATTTACTATAAGAACTCTTATATTGATAAATTTGAAAGGACAAATAACTCATCTTTACAGTGATTTAAATCCTAGTGACGAAGTTGCCTAAATAGGCTTAGCTATGATATTAGTCTGGATACTATATCCTTACAGCAAAAGATATGACCGTTGAATGCTTTAGTTTTCAACAAGTGCAAAAAATTTACTCTTCTCTATGCTTACAAAGATATTTAAAATTTTCTCAGTTTATATCTGTATTCGATATTTGCACAATATCAGGATCTGCAAATCACAGTCTTCTCTGTGCATTGTGCAGTTTATTTCTTCTTATAATGTGACTGACCCAAGTGGTAGTATAATTAAGTATTTTAAATTTCAGTTAATTACTAGTTTCAGTTTACAGATAATCAGCATATATAGTTACGCTCATCAGTGCCTGACTCTGTCACGCTTTAGGCTTAAGAGATTTCCTTGGACTTTGTCTCCTAATTTTCATACTTTAGTTAATTTTAAAAAATCTAATTGTCCAATCGATAAGCTGTTTAATCAGACGGATTCAGAAAAATCATCCCCTTCATTTGATATCTTAATTGTAACGAATTTTTTATTAGAATTTTTAAAATTAATTAAAATATGAAAATAACAGCTTTAAAATAGACATTTAAATTTTTAATTGTTGCTTTTTTTTTTTTTTTTTTTTCAGTATAAAATGAAATATGCTTTCACGTTGTTAAATTGAAAGTTTAATAAAAAAACAAATAAAGGTGAGGTTTTGAAAAATTAAAAAATATGATTCTGAAATAATGACAAATTTCGAGTTCTTGTCATAAGAGCTAATATGAAAAAAGGAAAAATGATTTTTTTTTCTTGATTTTTTTTTTTTTTTTTTAATTAAAGTTAAGGCTTTAAGTGATTGTTATTTTTATCAAAAAATAGTGGAGTACCAAAAAAAAAAGAAATTCGTTGTGAGCTGGAATGATTTAGCTAAAATAAATATTTCTTGAATGAAAATACAGGTACAACACAAAAAAGGAGAAAATGACTTACCACTTAGTAGAGATGAAACTTTTTTTTATTCATTAAGAAAAACACGATGTAATCCAAAAAAAGAGGGATGCTAGTGGTACCACTGCTCTATAATCACACACTATCACATAGACAAAATGAAATCACTGATAAATTTCTTGAGTAGTTGATGAACATACTAATTACACATATTTAAACTAGAAATATTTTGACGCTATATTTACTATCTTTGAAAAAATGTTCAAAAGTCAATTAAAAATTGTTCCAAAAGTCATTTTGATATATTTGGTCTAGGATATTATTTATATGAAAGATGATTATAGTGCTGCACACGTGTTGTTCCAGCATAAATCTTGAAGACGAGCACAAACATGCCGTAAAGGAAACCATTCGATGACTTTTTTTTCTTTTTTAGCTAATTTATCTTCATACTTTGATATGACTTAGGCAACATTCATATGCCGAACGGACTTTAAAAAAGGAGCTGCCCCCTTTACAAGGATAAAATCGCTCAGGCAGCTTCTGGTAATTCATTCCAGTCAAGAAACACTTGGAGAAATTATTCATCATCAACCCTGGAACATCACTGGATACCAACTTCAAAATTTTATATGCAACTTCTTGCAATTTTTTCAGTCGAGAAATATTTGGAGAAAATTTCCACCTTCGATTTTGGAATGTCACTGGGCACTAACTTAGGAGTTCATCTGCAGAAATGCTTGGAAAAATTTAATACACCATGGCCCAGATCTCGATCTGAGTGCAGGAATTGTTTAAAAAAAAAATACGCCATTCATCGAACTTTTGCCGCTCCTGTTTCATAACGTTAATAATAATTAGATTCTCGGAACATTTAAAAAAGGAAAAACTAAATGTTACATTTTGCGACAATCCGAAATCTTTTTCTGGCACCTGAACCAAGCTTCGGAATGGGAAAGAATCCCGGCCTCCGCTAGCACGCACAACCTCTCTTCTGAAGATCACCCGCTGTTCTGCCCGAAAGCGATAGGAAATTCACGCTCTTCACAAAGCTAGCCAATGAGCACTCTCGAAAGGAACGCTATCTACGTCATGGGGAAAGATCCAGAAACTTCTAGAAAGAATCTCCCCCTCTGAAAGCGCAGGAAAGTTCAAAAGCTTTAAGAAAACATGGCTGGCTTCCAATTTTAAGAACTTTGTGAATAAAAAAAAAGCTGTTTTTGAACTTAAAATTTAATAGTTTTCCTTTCCAAAAATCCTAAGCTATTTTTATGAGTGATCGCTCAAATTAAATGAAATTTAAAAAGCAATCTCATGAAATCAAAATTACATGGAAATAAAACTTAAAAGAATAATTTTAAATGCAAAATCAGAACACTGACTGCTGACAAGATAGTTTTGGATTTTTTTTTTTTTTTTTTTTTTTTTAAGTCATTTCTCTATTATATATATATATATATATATATAATAAAGATGATCTATTAAGCATAGTAGAAGCCAAGCAACAGATACAAGATCACTGAAACACCAATGACCAATAAGATTAAAAAAAAAAAAAAAAAAAAAATCATCAGTGGATGAAATACACTAATGTAAAGAAATCAGATCTATTAATTAACAGCCTGCAAAACAAACGAATCAATAAAGTAAAACAACAAATCTTAACTTAAAACCATAAACTTATCAAAATTAATGAAAAAACAACCTAAGAAACACAAGGTAGGAAGAAGGAGGCAGGCGGCAAGACTTGTGACTTGCCTGTGGGGTTACACTAGTTTTATGCCTGCCACAACCAGAACAGGAACCATATGGATTTAAAATTGCAAATTTCAAAGCAGATGAACAACAATGAAACCACGAAGCCACAATGAAATTCACCGATTGATCACATTGTGTTTAACAGTATAATTAGAACATTAAATATAGTTGACAGCTCAAAAAGAAAAAAACTGAAATTTTAGATTAAATCTGTTTTTTTACTACCTCGTTTAATTCTAGAAGTTTTAATGTTAATTTTGTGATTGAGTTGTGCATAAATAGTCGAATAATCATGTACAGGGTTGATGTTAGAATATGCTTTAATAGTTTTACTAAAGTATTCGGAATTAGGCCATATGGATAAATTGTATTATAATACTAGCAGGCTACGCCCGCTTCGCTGGTCACTATTTTTTAATGAATCACAATAATTAATGAATTCTCAAAATTGCGTTAATTTTTATCATGTGATAAAAAAAGAAAAAGAAAATCTGATCAGGAAAAATGTCGCACCGGGTCCCCACTGCCTTCAGCAGCGTAGACTCGTGCACTGCGCGCACGTATTCCTTCACCATCCTTATGACTTCTCAAAATTCCATGTTATTACTCATAAACTTTCATTCTCAAGAAAAGGAATTAAAAAATATATCATTTAGCATCGGGTAAAAACTCACACCGGGACGCCACTGCCTTCGGCAGCGCAGACCCATGCGCGCGCACGTTTGAGTATATACGTGCGCTGTACACGCATATTCCTTCTCAGCTCAAACTTTTATTAAGAAAATAAAATTAAAATAAATATATTTTATCATCGGGTAAAAACTCGCACCGGGTCCCAAACCCATGCGCGCTGCGCGCCTATTCCTTCCCCACCGTTCCAGCCCCTCCTAATTAACTTGCATATACCAATTTTGAATGGTCTTACTCGATTAGCTGAGATGCAAAAGAAAACCTGATCAGGACACTTTAAATTGTAAATCAAGTGAAATCTCGAATTCCACTTTCGATAATGTAAAAGAACTTTAAAATATCTTTCGAATGATGTATTAGAAATAATTTAATCATAATTAGAATATGAAATATTGAAATTGAAAAATATTACAGCGCCATCTGGCGGTAGAAATTTCTGTAATCTATTGTTCCATTCCAGATCAACAAAGCTTTCAAATGATGTATTACTCATGAAATTAATTTAATTAGTAGATGAGATACAAAAGAAAACCTAATCAGGACACCTCAAAACATGTAAATCGGGCGAAATCTCGAATTCCATTTTCGATAATGTAAAAGTACTTTAAAATGTATATCAACTAAAATAAGCTTTCAAATGAAGTATTACTTATGAACTTTTCTAATTAATAACTGAGATACAAAAAAAAATCTGATTCAGGACACCTCAAAACGTGTAAATCTGGTGAAAACTTTCGATAATTTAAAAGAACTTTAAAATATCTTTCGAATGATGTATTACAAATAATTTAATCATAATTAGAAATTGAAAAATTGAAATTTTAAAATATTACAGCGCCATCTGGCGGTACAAATTTCTGTATTCCACTGCTCGATTCCAAATCAAAAAAGCTTTCTAATGATGTATTACTTATGAAATTATTTTAATTAGTAGCTGAGATACAAAAGAAAACTGATTCAGGACACCTCAAAACGTGTAAATCTGGTGAAAACTTTCGATAATTTAAAAGAACTTTAAAATATCTTTCGAATGCTGTATTAAAAATAATTTAATCATAATTAGAAATTGAATTTTTTAAATATTACAGCGCCATCTGGCGGTACAAATTTCTGTATTCCACTGTTCGAAAAGCTTTCTAATGATGTATTACTTACGAAATTATTTTAATTAGTAGCTGAGATACAAAAGAAAACTGATTCAGGACACCTCAAAACGTGTAAATCTGGTGAAAACTTTCGATAATTTAAAAGAACTTTAAAATGACTTTCGAATGATGCATTAAAAATAATTTAATCATAATTAGAAATTGAAATATTGAAATTTGAATGTATTACAGCGCCATCTGGCGGTAGAAAATTCTTCAATCCACTGTTCGATTCCAAATCAAAAAAGCTTTCTAATGATGTATTACTTATAAAATTATTTTAATTAGTAGCTGAGATACAAAAGAAAACCTAATCAGGAGACCTCAAAACGTGTAAATCGGGTGAAATCTCTAATTCCATTTTCGATAATGTAAAAGTACTTTAAAATGTGTATCAAGTCAACAAAGCTTTCAAATGATGTATTACTTATGAAATTTTTTTAATTAATTTCTGAGATATAAAAGAAAACTGATTCAGGACACCTCAAAACGTGTAAATCTGGTGAAAACTTTCAATAATTTAAAAGAACTTTAAAATATCTTTCAAATGATGTATTCAAAATAATTTAATCATAATTAGAAATTGAAATATTGAAATTTTAAAATATTACAGCGCCATCTGGCAGTACAAATTTCTGTATTCCACTGTTCGATTCCAAATCAAAAAAAGCTTTCTAATGATGCACATGCATTACTTATGAAATTATTTTAATTAGTAGCTGAGATACAAAAGAAAACTAATTCAGGAGACCTCAAAACATGTAAATCTGGTGAAAACTTTCGATAATTTAAAACAACTTTAAAATATCTTTCGAATGATGTATTAAAAATAATTTAATTGAAATTTGAAATATCGAAATTTTAGCTGAGATACAAAAGAAAACCTACTCAGGACATTCTAAAACATGTAAATCACGTGAAATCTCTAATTCCATTATCTACGGTAGTTTTATTAATGGAAGTAAAAAGAAAAATAGATATTTTTTATTTCCCCAAAACCTATATATACCACGGTAGTCGGGTAATGGAAGTAAAAAGAAAAAGTATTTTTTAGTTCCTTCAAATGTATTTTGTTGCTATGGAAACTTCTATCGTCTATTGAAAGATGGATTACGTGATAGAATAAAATTTATTTTGCAATTAAAATGTAACTGCTTTGTTTATTAATGAAAATTGATGAAATTTTAACTGCAGGTTGGTTTTGTGCTGAAAAGGTTGTATATTAAGTGTTGTGTACGAAAAAGAAAATTTGAAGCACTTTGAAATTTGCAATTTTTAACCCCAATTAAAGATCATGTGACATTAATGACTTGCACCTGTTTTGTTTCCGTTCGAGACAGCCGTTAAAATCCTCTGCTGAATGTTGATAGAATGCTTCTTTTTAAGCAATAAGGATTTTTGGTCATTGTTCGATCGACATGGGTCAACATTTTAATTAATATCTCCAAAACTAATTAAGATTTTTAAATTCTGTTTCGAGGAAAACATCGGAAAGGCTCCAGAGCATCCGTATGTCAATTCTTGTGTTTCTGCGTTCAGTAGGGGCTGAACGTATAAAAGAACAGACAGACAGACAGACAGATAGACAGACAGACAGACAAACCTTTCCATTTATTATTATAGATTGCATAAATTTTGATTCAAGAAATAGACGCTCACTTTTATTTTTCTGAATTTTTACAATCTCTATGGTACATGAATTAAAATTATGTGATTTAAAGTGTTGTAATTCTATAGTTGATTTAGAAGGTGCAGCTGAAAGGTTTTTAGAATCTGATCGATGCTGATTAATGCGTAGATGTAGAGGAGTTGAAGTTTCACCAATATAACTAAGTTTACAATGACCACAACTGATTTTATAAATAACATTGTATGCCTGACAAAATGGAACCAAAGATTGATTATTATTCAATTGTGTGTGAGAGGCCATAGGGCAAGTTTTACATCTATTAGAACCGCATGTTCTAAATTGAAGTAAAGGAGGAGGAGATGATAGGTAACTGGATGTCGATCCAAGGATATCCCTATAAATATCCTTGTACCGGGCACAATACTGCTGTGAAGCAAAGTATTTTTTGCCAGGATCTAAAAATTTACTAAATAGAGTCATAGAGAAAAAATGTTTTTGTACCAGGTGTATAAGCTTAAATCCACTGTTTTTTAGTAATAAAAACACATTTATTTTTTATATAAAGCAAAACAAAATTTTATTTAAAATAGTTTCCCTCGCTAACTATACATTTTTCCCATCTTTCGGGCAATTGGTGAATTCCACGCCAAAAGAATTCCTTATCTTTTGAGGCAAACCACTCGTCCAGCCATTTTCGAACGTCTTCGTAAGAAACAAAGTGCTGTTCGGCGAGTGCATGGCCCATTGATGAAAACAGGTGATAATCAGAAGGAGCCAGGTCTGGTGAATTAAGCGGGATGGGGTAACACCTCCCAGTTAAGTGTTTTGAGATAATTTTGGACCAATTTTGACGTGTGTGCTGGCGCGTTATCATGAAGAAAAATCAGTTTGTCATGTCTTTGTTGATAATAAGGCCTTTCCCATGGCATGTAGACGGATAGAAATGGCTGGTTGAGTGACACCTAACTTCTCGGCAAGCATTTTTTGCGATTGGGTATCATCTTCGTCCAAAAGAGCCCGTAATTCATGGTCGTCAAACTTTCGGGGCCGATTTTCACGCTCTTTGTCATTTAAGTCAAAATAGCCATTTTTGAACCGACAAAACCAGTCTCTGCAAGTTGTTTCTGACAAAGCACTGTCACCATAAGCTTCCACAAGCATTCTATGCGATTCGGCAGCTGATTTCTTCAAATTGAAGCAGAAAAGCAGAGCTTCCTGCATATGCTCTTTTTTTGGTACAAAACGAGACATGTTTACACGAAGAAAAATTAATGTTTTTATATGAAATCACTAACGATTTGCACTGATTTATGTGAACAGACGTCAAGCTAATACAAAAACAATAAGACATTTAAATGTCCGCTGTTAATACACTCACTAGCGCCATCTATACGCAAACAGCGGATTTAAGTTTATACACCTGGTATATTAAAAATCACAAGGCAAGTAAGTATTTACATTAGTTTTATCGAAAGTGGGCTATACCAAATTCAATTACTTAATTAAATTGATTCTTGATTAATAAGTATCTGGATTAATGAAAAGTGAAGAGAGAACTAAAAAAAAAAAATAATAATAATAATAATAATAATTAAATAATATGTACATATTTACACTAAACCTCCTTTGACCTAATCTATTGATTTGGTTCCAATTATATATTTTGGTAATTTTTCTGCAAGGATAATCGATTAAAATATCATTTTAATCCGGAATTGCTGGATTTGTTTTTATTTTATTTTTTTGAAAAATGCTAATTTTCAAAAGGAACTAATTTTCATAATTTTCTGAATGAGAAAGCTTTTTAAATTAAAAAAAACTGAAAACCTATAATTTTAAATAAAATAGTGTTAAACTATTTGAAACATAAGAATAAAATAGTGTTATGCTTTTTAAGGCATAACACACGTGAAAAAAAAAAATTATAAAATATTAAATTTGCTTGGGCATATGAAAGAATGATGTCAATAATAATAATAATTTTAAAGGTAACGAAGAGATAAACAAAGTGTGATAATTTCACATAGGTTTAGCAAATTAATTATTTAAAGTGAGAAATAAATAAAATGAAATGATCATTTGTCAACGGGTGCCTTAGTCGCCCTACAACTGACTAGTAATAATATATTGATACTGAACCAGTATGTACAGAGCTGTCCTTAGTAAAAGTGAGGCCTTTTCTTCAGAAACTAATTATGCACCCAGTATTTACAATGAAATCAGTGGACTAATATATTACTTTTAGAAGGCTCAAAAATAATATATATCCATACAGAAAAGAACAGGATTACTTCAGTACTAAAGAGAATTTTTTCAAAAAAAAAAAAAAAATCTACTAAGAATTATTATTTTTTTTTTAATGCTAGATAAAATGTAAAATGAATTTATCATAAAAACCAAAAATAATTTGGTGGACATCACATAAGATATGGAACACTTTCCAGCATTACGAATACTTTTGTGTTGCGCTATGGTCTGTATTAAACATACCACATAGTATACATAACTTTCCTCCACCTAGAAATCTCAACCCCCCCCCCCTAAAAAAACTAGTATGTTGTGGCCACCACAATACTTTCTTCTATATTTCTATATGTTAATTCACTAAGTGCAAATAATTTATTAAAATTATCTAACAGGATGAATGCAGACGATTTTTATCTTAGAAAAATCTATCACTAAATATCCAAAGAAAGCCAGTTTTATTGTCTATAAATAGCATCTTAAATAATTACAAGATTAAAAAAAACTACAAATGCATTGTCTTCATGTTCTGAGCTATTCTAAATGTTTCAAATATCTAGCTAGTCGGGGAAACTAGCTAAAAATCGATTGTAAGATTTGTACTGGACAAACAAGAAATTGAGTTGAAAGCTATATAAAAAAAACATTGGTTTTAAAAATAAAATATTAATCCTTTTAGAACAATATACAGGGATGAAACTTTCAGGAGCTACCCTTGAATACAGGGTTTTTGAAAATTTTTGCTGTTTCTGAATTTCATGTTAAATTATTTTGTTTTTACAGAAATTTCTTATTTTGAATGTTTAATTTGCCTTATATTGTATTAAGAACTCTCCAAATATCATTTATTACAAATAGCCAAATAATATTTAATTATTAATAAGTGTGCAGCGTAAAGTTCAAACAAAATGCAAAATATGCATTGCAGCTGACGGACAGAAGTTTCAACATTGAAATAAAGGTTTTTTGATTTGTTTACAGCGTAGAAAACTGCAAACAAACAGATGCACATTTAAACATCTTGTTTTTAACATTTATGTCTATAAGGTATGTTTCTGTACTAAATCATTGATGCTGTACAACTTTGTAATTTACTTTTTCTCTCGTTCCTTGTACTGTTTTCGAGATAGAAACGCTAACTTCACTCTGTTCCCACCAGGTGGCACTATAAGCGATCGTATCTCGTAACACATGGCAACTTTATGGTACTTGTATACTAATTTACCAGTGTAGCTGCATGCATTCAGCAGTTAGAGTAAGAACGGACTTTTGTGAGTATCCTGTAATTTGCTTATTTCTTAATGAAATCATAATGAAACCTATTTGAGGCCTAGATCTTCATGACAAAAAAAAAAAGTATTAAAATTAAAGCATCTCTTACAAAGTTATAAGCTAACAAATTTCAACAACAACAGCAAGAAACATGGATTCTATTGAGAACCTCTTCCGTTATGAAGTCTGTTTAAAACATCTATGCATTAATTGATGTGACCACTTACAATAACCATACTTTGAATTTTATGTAGCATAAATGTCACCCGCTACACTACAGTGTATGCAGTGTCGTGTTGTTGCCAATCCTCATTTGTCGGCAAAGCTAAACAAAGTCCATGACTCCAGCAACTCTGATGATATCAAGTACATAGAGCGTATCCACATAGAGATCCCCTCTAGTTAGGTTAAGACAGTCGAGGATATGGTCAGGTGTAGCGTGACAAGTAGTACACTTAGAGCACGTAAGGAAAACCTTTACTCTATCTTTGTATGTCATAGAACTCAGATGACCACTGCGAAAATGAGAAATAACAGTCTGTTCCTGTCTGTTGCACTGAAGAGACAGTGGGACCTCGTAGATTGATAAAATGGGAATACAAATCTGAGAAAGTCAGAGATGCATTAGAAAACTTGGGTAGATCTGCGTTATTTTTAGTAAAGGAGTCTGCAGTCTCATTACCAGCAATGTCTACATGGGAAGGTATCCACTGCAAATGAATCTCACAAAAGGTGGAAAGACTTTTCAGCTTGTTCGAAATAGCCACGCTGACACTGTCTTCTACGTCATCCAATTTGAAAGATGCTGGATGGCACTCCGGCTATCACTCAAAATCTGGATGTCAAGTTATAATCGAAGAAACTCTTAGTCAGTTAACTATCAAAAATGGGCTTCTACAGGAAGCCGATAGGGAAATAGAAAAACTAATTCCTTTAACAGAATATGAAAATGAAAAAAACGTATGTTATGTATACCAAGACAAGATTTAGCTATTTTTAGAGCAAAAAAGAAAAGAAAAGTAAATTCAGTCGAAAATAGTGGTGTAAATTCAAATGTTTCAAGTACTTTATAACATAACAGTACACTGTTAAGTGAGAATAACAAATTTGTTAAACTTCCAAAATTAATTATTCAAAGATTTAGCGGTGAATTGTCCCAATTTATGAGCTTTTGGAATACTTTTAAAGTTACTATTCATGATAATGAAACCTTGTCAAAGGTAGAGAAATTTAATTATTTAAAAAGTTATTTAACTTCGACAGCTTTAAATTCTATACACGGGTTAGAGATTTCAGAACAAAATTATGACAAAGCCGTAGAAATTCTTAAACAAAGATTCGGACAACGCAATATGACAATTAACCACTACATGACCAATTTGTTAAATTTAGCACCCGTTTATAAATCTACAGATATTTTTAGATTAAAAAAATTACATGAAGAAATCGAGATAAATATTAGATCATTATCCTCGTTAGAAGTTGATGAGAATAATTACAGTGCTATGTTAATCGCAGTAATTCTAAAGTCACTACCGTCCGATTTAAATTTAGAATTCAATAGAAAACACGCAACCAATTTACATGGAATTAAAATTCAAGAACTATTAGATTTCATACAAACGGAAATAATTTCGCGAGAAAGAACATTATCTACAAAAAATAAAATAAATGAACAAATAAAAAGTAATAAATTGAGTACTCGAGACCCCAGTAGATTATTGTCTGCACATGAATTAATTACTACTGCGGTAGAAAATAAACAGATGAGATGTATTTTTTGTAAAAAGAATCACATGTCAGAAAATTGTTTCGCATTCGATATTGAAAAGAAGAGTATTTTAAAATCTCAAGGCCGTTGTTTTTTGTGTTTGGAACAAAAGTACCGTATTGTGGAATGCCATAGGGACATTAAATGTAGAATTTGTGGATGTAAACATAATACAACTCTGTGTTACAAATCTAAACATGTAACTCAGGAAAAAATAAATGTTCCTTCTTGTTCAGAATCCAAACAGGAAATCGTTTCTACCGTTTCTTCTATTAATCAGGAAAACAAAATTTTGTTAGAAACTTATTCCGTAAATATTAAAAATAAAACGAAAGAGAAAACGATCCGTTAGCTTCTTGATTCAGCATCTAGTAGATAACTAGCGAGTTTCGCCCGCTAGCGGGTCAGTCTTTTCAAATGAATCACTAACAGTAACTTTTAGTCTTAAGAAAAGTAATTGAAAAAAAAAATCATTTATGAATGGGTAAAAAGTCGGCCCGGTCCCCACTGCCTTCGGCAGCGCTGTCCAGTGTACGCAAAACTTAAGGGGTGCTGTTAGTATACAGAGCCATTTATTAAGTCTCAACATCTTGAGTTTTAGCAATAAGAAGTTATTAAGTATCAATCCTTTGGTCCCTTAAAGTTTCAACTGAAAACATTAAATATAATACATACTATAAAAGTTAAAGTCTATATTTTTATATAAAAAAATTTAATCTTTCAAAAGCTTAACTTACTTTGTTTAATATTGTCTTTATTTACTGTCATAATTTTAAATCTTCCCTTTTACTTTATCTTTTAAAGCTTATTACTTTCTTCATTAAAAACAAACTACACTCTACACTTCGTTTTGCACAAGTGACAATCTCCTTTTTCCCCTACTTCCGGTTTCGCGGCGCTGCCGCTGTGGTTACGTAACACCTTGCCACGCAACTTCCGAAGGAGGAGGAAGTGGGTGTTAGCATCCATCGGCTTGCTAATATAAATAGCAGGTGTTCTGTGTCTGTAGGAGGATTTTTCGTTTTGTGCCGGCGCACAGTGGATCGAACAATGTTAAAATACGAACATAGGCCCAAAAATCAACCTCTAAATAACTGATATTTTGCAGTGAAATAATTTAAAAGAGTGTCTAAAAATTACAAATATAGGGTTATTTCTTCAATTACACGAAGTTTTATTATATATAAATAAGTTCAAAACGAAAACTTTCAGAAATAAGATTTTTCGATGAATTTCAGTGACTTTATTTGAATAGCCTTAAAGTGGCACTTAAGATAACTATGAAAAAATACGAAATAAAAATGCTTTTAATAATATCCTAATAAAAGTTTAAGGTACGTCTGCCATTATTTTGTTGTTTTTTTATGTTGTGATTCACGCATGAAATGTGAATATAAAATTAACAACAAAATTAAATTTATAAGTTGTATAACATTTTTTGTCCAAAATTTCAAACACATTTTACTACTTCCAAAAATATACATTTTAATCTGTGAAAAGGATTTTCGCCACAAATCGCCACTTTTAGAGAAAAATAAATTTTTATTATGTTACCCCCAAATTATCAATCGAGAAATTTATCTGACTAACTGTATTCATTAATGACAGAAAATATATTAAAATTTTTATAGTGAAAATATTGTAGAAATTAGATGATTAAAATAGATTTAATAAATCTGAAATTATTTCTTATTTTTTAAATATTTAATAAAATAATTAATTTTACTTTAAAGGTACTGAAATGTACCGTCGGACCCAAAAAAAAGGGGAGAAATGTAAATGGTTGCTGTGATATGTCATAAAATGTTAAAATTAAATAAATGTTTAATGTTCAATTACTAAATGTTAAAATTAATTATTATAATCCAATATTACGATTTAAAGTACAATACAAAATAAAGACTAATGTGAATTTTTCATAGAGTTTGTCAGTAAATGCTTGCATCTTGCATGAGTTTTCTATTGAAATACTACATAAAAAAAAGAAAGGAAAGAGAAACAGTAATGTGATAATGTGATGATATATTTAACATTGTGTGCCGTAATTTCTGGTACATACCCCGCAGGTTATATAATCCAGTTTTTCACCAGGAATTTCAATTGATAAATAAATTTATATTTGTACGAGCTCTTCCTTCGAAACTGTATAGATTTCTCTATTGAATAAAATTTCTGGTGGATAAATGACACTTCTTACCTGCAGCTTATCTACCAGAAATTATGGTAATTGTGTTATAAATATAGATTTTCTTCACGAAATTTTTTTTATTTCCTTTTATTCTCTTCTTTTTTGCAACATTTGTTTCTTTATCAGGTATTTTTCTAAATACCTGTTTGCAGCAGAAAAATATGATACCGTTTAATCCCTTTATAATGCAAATTTTTCCTCAAATGGCACATTAAACTAATTTCATGAATAAAAGTTGATGTAAAGAAAAAAAATTCACTTAGCTTATTAGAAATAATTTATTTTAATTTTGACACATTATTGTCTAAGTTAATCGCAAACTTCTCACAACCATTGTATTAGCATAAGCAGAATTGCCACAAATGAATATTTTTTTTCCCGCACCAATATTATAAAAATAATATTTATATTGATATTTTTCTACAAAAAGATACACAGGAATCATAAAAAAAAGAAAAAAAGGGTGCCAGTTGAATAAAATGATGACTAATTTGGTGGGGAAAATATTCCTGTGGCCTTGTAAAGGGTTAAAAAATCATAGAATCGCATTTAGTATCATACATACATACATATTTAAATCGAAATGTGACAAAAAACATCATACACAGATAATAATAATGCCATAACCATCCTATGTTCGCCACTGCCTATACTTCGATCCACTGTGCGGCGTCTGTTGTTTTTCCTCTGCCACTTGTTGACTTGTTTGATGATTTGTTGGGTATGAATTGTTTCCCTTCTATAACAAGTGATGTTTTGATAACTACTGTTTTTCACTTTGCCACTCAGGAAATTAAATTGATTAGATGTAAAGAAATTTAAATAGTTCTTCATGTTGTGGTAAGTTACAAATCAACTCGTGTAAATGACAAGCTACAACTCAACTCTATCCCCAAGTAGCACAGGAACGTTCTGTGAACGTCTAATAACGGTTTCAATAGTTCAAACACCGTGTTTCGTGTCAAAAGAACGTTCTAAAACACGTTCAGAAATAGTATTATTTAGAACGTTCTGAAAATGTTTGATTTGTACCATCTATAAAACGTACAATTCTAGTTCTATATAGAACGTTCAAGTGTGACACCGTCATAACACGTTCTGTAACAGTGTAATTATAACGAATATGACAAAATGACTTTTTAGTACTATTGGTTGGGAAACTAGGTTAATCTTTAAAATTTTTGACTTCAGCTTTTGATTTTTTTACACGTTTTGTGGCGTGAGGAATCCGGAAGTCAAAAGGTTGGTATGGTATCTGTTAATGTGTATCGGCACCTATTAGTGTGATAGCCCGTTAGTTCATGTACACGATATCTCAAGAACAAATGATTGCAGAGAGATCGGACCAGTTTTAAAATATCACTTATGATATTGATAAGAATCTTACTGAGAGATTTGCAACATTCTAATTTAAAAACTTCGTAAGTTATTCGAAATTTATAATTTTTAGCATGATAGAGAATAGAGCATTTTTTTACATTTTCAGTTTAACGTTTTGTTAGCACGTCAGTAAAGAATGCTTCCCAATAATCAGTAGCGGTGAGGTGAAAAAAAATTACAAAATTTTAAACTCATGGAAAAATTTTGTGGATTTTGTATTTCAGGAATCAATGTATGGAATTCGACCAAACTTGTTACAATATTAGATCTTGCCCTAAATTGGAGTTTATTTGAATTTCATTTGGGATATATCGCCCGATAGATTACGGTGCTATGCAATGAAACCCTCCATTTATGGGACGGCTATATCTCAGCTTCTATAGTGTACAAATGTATTAAACATGATATATTGGCATATATCATCATAACCTCTGCTAATACAATTTGGATGTATACATTGTCCAACAGGTGGCGTTGCTAATCTGCAATTTAATCATTTTAACGGAAAGGCAATATTTTAACTCTTGTGATTTAACAATAAATTTTATGATACACTGAAGTTATAAGTGAAATCGATTTTATGTAAAGCTTTACTGGTCCATTTTGGATGCACATCGGCCAACAGGTGGCGTGGCTTTGTTGCAATTTAATCTCATAACGGAAACGAAAAATCTCAACTTCTGTGATTTATAAATATTGTAAATTTGGTAAGTGAAATTAATATTACGTAAAACTCTACAGATTGCCTTTGGGTGCATATCGGACGACAGGTGGCACTGCCACGTTCCAATATTTTCCATTCACAGAAAGGCTATCTATCAGCTTCTGTAATATATATACTCACCAAACCTTCTGCGTGACATACATTTGATATATATTATTGATTCAATTTGGCTGTATAACGAGTAATAGTCAAACAGTTTTTTTTTTATTATTATCATTCATAGGACATTGTTTTTTCCCCTAGGAATAAGTATACATCATCCCTGGGGGATGGGGGAAGGGTGGATAAAAATTTTCACTATAATTATCTTTCAAAAGAATTCGATATCACCTTTAAAACGAATAATTGAAACATCGTTTTCTGATGATTTAAAACAAATTTACCGTTTTTTTTTTTTTTTTTTTTTTTTTTTCATTTGTAATAATAATAATAATAAACCCTTAGAAAAATACATTTTCTAAGATCTTCTATACAGCATAAAAATGATTGTCTTCTGTCATGAAAATCTATGCATTCCCCAGACCCAAAGTTTAGATACAAAAAGCTAATCACGGATGTTATTGAATAAGTAATATAGTGCTTTACGCGAGTTTCAAAGAAAATCACGGGAAAACTCCGAAAACCTAAGTCGACGAGCGTGACCAGGAATCGAAGCCAACACTTCCCGTCTGTAAGGTTCGAGAGTAGAACCTCGCGGTCTCTGATACTCATCGGGAAGTTACAGAATGAGTTTTTTTCTTCTTTTCTTTAAGCATAATTTTAAACTTTTATTATATTTTATTTATGATTCTATTTAAGTTTAAATGTTACTGATAAATTATCAATATTGATAATGTTGTTAAATCGTTACTCTGTTTGATTATTCTTATTTTATTTTATTTATTTTCACTGAATATTTTATTAAATACTAAAATATACACTAAAACAAAATATGCTTTTCCGTTTAATTCGAGATTTTAAAATGGAAAAATAAAGTGATCTCATAAGTTTTTCAAATACTTTATAAAAATTTAAATAATTGTTTAACTCAGCTCCATTTTTCCTTAAAATATTGACCATATGTTTTATACAGCTATAAATGCTTAATAAATTTATGTTTCAAACGTTGAACTTTGAAACATGATTATTCCGGATGTAAGAAGGAAGAGCAGATGAAACTGACATCTGTGGATTGCATTTATTTAATTCTCGCTGACGGTGCAAATTCAAAGGTCTTGGGAATGTCGTGCCGTTATGTGAAGCGGTAATTTTAAAACGTGTAATGTAATCTGTTTTGTTCAGTTTTCGCGTTATAATGACTTGGATAAGCTTTAGAAAAGGTAAAAATGTAATATTTTTAACCTGTAATATTCTCTATTTTCTATTTATTAAAGTCTTATTTTAATATCAATTAAACAATCATTTTCATATCTGCGTAAGTTCTTAAGCCTAACATCTTGTAAGTAGCGTTGTATCGCAGAAAAAACTGCTCCTGTTACAGAAAACCGCTTAGAAATTATGGATTCATTTTATTAATTCAGTCTTCTGAGATGGAAATTGTTAAAATGACTATTTTTGGTTATTATGCTTCTGAATGAAGTAACATAAAGAATTTAAAAGATGAGAGCTAATTTTAAGTGAATGCCCTTCCAGACTGGTCATTATGTATTTTAAAATGCTAGTTGGAAGGGTGTTTTCTTGGAGAAATTCTTATGAAGAAAATGAAGAAGGTATGTAATTCTTTTTTTTTCTTTTCTTTTTAAATTCTGAAATATTTATTTAATGTTTATATGATAATATATATACAATCTAGGTTATGCAAATTGCATATTTTTAAAATAATATCCTAAATTTCACCGACTTACAATTTTAAATATCTCTTTACTGTTATTTATTAAATAAAATATATGAAATTGTTTAACTGCATAATAAAACAAAGATTCAATTCAATTTTATTCCACATCTTTATAAAAAAAAAAGATATTCTGCTTAAAAAAAAAGGACGATTTACTATATTATTTATTAATACTAATAATATTTACATTTATTAATTATTTAATATGCCATGATAGCATAATTACATCAAATGAGGTAAAAATTGCGTTGACTCAATTTAAAGAAATTTAAACATTTAAAAAATACCAATTACATTGCCATGTGGAATAAATTTAAATACCTGCAAACATCATTTTTGTAAACTGCTGCTGTAAACTGAAAATATGTATGCACACATGCACTGAAATTTAAAAATATGAAGTATGTTAAATATTTTAGAAAAATATTATGATTAAATATATATATATATATGTATTTAAGTATTTGGACATTTTTAAAATTTCCTCCTTCTAACTAATTTTTAATTTTTTGTTTCAATTTCTTATTATTATAAATTAACAATATATTCTAAACTCAATTGTATATTATTTTAGCGGTGTATTGGTACATTCATTTTTGAAATTATTTTTTATGTTGAAATATTAAAACTTTCTATAAACTTCAGTATTCAAATATATTTATAAACTATCCATGGACTTACAAAGTAGTACCCAGAAATGTTTAGAATATACAGGGTGCAAAGTCGAGAGCAGGCCTTTATTTGCGCAACAATTGGTCTCAAACGTCCTCCAATAAAAAAATGTATTTAAAAAAAAAAATGTAAGAATTCATTATATGACATGTTTAAATTTAAAAAATCAATTTACTAAAAATCACAAAAACTGATAATTTTTATACAATTTTCATGACACTAATAGTGAAAGTTGAGTTCTAACCTAAAAAATATAACACAAAAAGTTTCACTTTTGTGCACCCAAAATTGTCTGAGATAGTTAGTTTCAAAATTTAGGATTATTTCGCATTTTCTCGGGCTTTATTAAAAAGTCAATGAAAAATTCTTTAATAAACCCAGGGAAAATGCAAACAAAGTCCAATTAGGATTTTTAAACCGATCCCTTATTGAAGGCCGAAATATGTTAGAAAATCCAAACTTTAAATATCATGTTCCATTTTGGGAGAATAGAAATGAAACTGTTTGTTAGGATGAGTGTCAGTTTTCTAAATATGATTATAGGGATCTGGGACTATGTAAAAATTTAGTTTTTGCAATTTTGAAAAAATAGATATTTTAAATTTAAACATGTTATACCACAAATGCTCATATTCTTTAAAACATTTTGTAACTGAAACTATATATTTGCGACCAATAGTTGCGGAGATAAAGGTATTCTCGTCACAATGCTTTGCACCCTGTATTTAAAAAAAAAAAAAAAAACATATATATATATATATATATGTATTTATATATATATATATATATATGTATGTATAAATGAATTTTTAATCTTAGTTAAAGCCAAGCAACAGATATAAGATCCCTGAAACCACATAGGTCAATGAGAAGGAAATTACAACAAATTTAAATAACCTGGGGAGACTGATTGTGATTTATTGAAACATTTGTATATTATTTATTGATTTTTATTTTATTTAACTTCAGTCTAATCTTAAATTTATTCCTATATTGTTAGTTGCAATTTTAATAATTTTGCCGGTGCGTAAAAACCACATGAAACTCAAATCAAAAGATACAAACAAGCAACGAGGAAATAAAAAATTAAGACAGCATTTTAAACATTTTTTGTAGGAAAAGCTTAGAATGGTAGAAAAAAAAAAAAAAAAAAAACTCGTCAAGGGTGACCCTTTTCGTCGTTGAGCACCAATGTACGATTTCGTTCGTTAGCAGCTATAATAGCAAATTGCTAGCGGGCACCCTATCGTACAAGAAATTAATTGAAGTTAGAAATGAAGAATAAATTGGAATAAATTATTTACTTCAAGAAATCAGAGAATCAAACAGAAAATAACCATGAAAAACAAACATTAATCATAGGATGACGCATTCGGAATCACAAGGATTAAAACAAGCAAAATAAATCAAGAGTTTAGTTGTATATAGCAGATGAAGAATAATGATACAACACAGCAACAGGGATATAAATTACTTTTTTTTAAATTCAAATATTGTTTGAGAAATTTTAACATACTTACTATTCCTTTAATTTCAACGTATATGCATGAAAAATTCCATATTTTATGACTGTAATTCCCAAAAAGTGTCATAACGTGCCTATATCCCTTTAAAAAATTCCTTAAATTTTTGCATTTTTAAAAAATTTCTTTTTTCCCCAAATCTGAAGATAATGGCGTTATAGTATTAATTAAGAAACTTTGAATAAACACCATAAAATGCAAGAACTCGCAACTGCTACAAACAAAGCACGGCTTCTACAAACAAAGCGCTAACGCATTCAACACACTCAACGTGCTTGTTTGCAGCTCTCGTGCCTACAATGTTCGCCTGATGAAGGGATGTGTCTTCTTTTGACCCGAAACAGTTGGTGCGAGTTCTTGCATTTTATGGTGTGTATTCAAAGTTTTGTAATTAATACTACAACTTCATTATCTTCAGATTAGGGGAAAAAAAGAAATTTTTAAAAAATGCAAAAATTTAAGAAATTTTTTAAGGTATAAAGAGACGTTATGACACTTTTTGGGGAAAACTGTCATAGAATATAGAATTTTTGATGCATATACGTTGAAATTAAAGGAATAGTAAGTATGTTAAAATTACTCAAACATTATTTGAATTGAAAAACAAAAGTAATTCATATCCCTGTTCATGTGTTGTATCATTATTCGTCATCAGCTATGTAAATTTTACTTCTAAACGCTCGTACTGAGGTGATTTTTTATAATGACGTCATCATTTTTTTTTTTTTAACTACACTATTTTAGAACGTTTACAGTACGTTTTCTGGAACGTTCTGAAAATGTGTATAACGTTTTGAAAACGTTCTAAAAACGTTTAGAACGTTCTGAGACCGTATACATAGAACGTTCTCAGAACGCTTCTATAACACCGGTGGTGATAGTTACACGTTCATTGAACGTTCTCTGAACCGTACTATTGTACGTCTTCAAGATGGACAAATAGACGTCTATAGCACGTTCAAAGGGAACGTTCTTAGAACGTGTTTGCAGAACAATTTTTGAACGTTCAGAGAACGTTTCGGTGCTGCTTGGGTCACTGTTTCAAAAAAAAGGAATTGTATTCCCCGACTGTAGTATGCGATATTAAAATGGTTATATTGCTTACTCCTAAAACGCTTTCTAATTATTTATTTGTATGTTAGCTTTTTGTTATTTAGATCATTAATTAATGATAACCTTAATAGGTTATGGGTCCAGGATGCTTTAAATCTGCGTAAATTAATTATCTGAAAATTTTTTGAAAAGCTAAGTGAACTACAGAATTTGTTATTTCTAACAGCGAAACATCACGATATGGCTGCATTGAAAGTACAAATCGATAAGCTAGAAGGTGCTAAAAATTGGAGTAAATGGAAGTGGCAAATGAAAATGCACTTTGAACAATATGATTTGATATCTATAATTGATGGAACTAAAATTTGTCCGGTCGCTGAAAATGCCGAAGTCGATACGAATGAGTTGGCGAAGAAGGTATCTGAATGGCGCCGTGATAATGCCAAGGCAGCCGCCCTTATTGCAAGTACGTTGAGCGCTTCTGTCGCTGATTTAGTGATGACATACTCGAATGCAAAGGACATTTGGGACAAATTAATTAGTGTTTTTGAACAAAGCAGTTTTCAGAGAATTAATTTATTGATGACTCAATTTTTTCAAGTCTGTAAAGATCCCAGTGATAATGTTGCTACACATGCTGCTAAAGTTGAAAGAATTTATACGGATATGAATAATGAATTAAACCGTATAGGTTCAGCTTCTATTCCACAAGAATTACTACATGGTAAAATACTACTTACTATGGGTCCAGAATTCCAAGAATTTAACAATGTATGGGAGTCTTTAGATTCTGATAAACGAACTACTAAAAATCTTGTCGAAAAGTTATGTACAATTGAACAGCGCATTAAATCTACTGCTCCTGTGGATTATGGTGCATTTGCAGCTCGTGTTCCTGTTAAGCAAAAAGCTATGAAAAATGGCGAAAAACTTCCTGAAAGTACGCCAAGAAATAATGCCAAACTGAGTAATTTTAAACAAAAGACTTGTTTTAAATGTGGATCGAGTGCGCATCTCTGTAAAGATTGTCCAAAGAAAAGGTCCAATGATAAATTCTCATTTTCAAAGAATAATAAAGGTGCATTTACTGCCAGTGCAAAAAGTACTCAGCCAGATAGTTGGGTCTGTGATTCTGGGGCCTCCCATCACATGACTGCAAACAAACAATACTTTGTCACATACAAACATTTCCCTGTGCCCATTGAGGTATCACTTGCTGATAATAAGAAGATTTATGCATATGGATCTGGTAAATTAAATATTCAAGTTTATATTCATGGCAAATGGTATGATGCTCACATGGAAAATGTCTGGTATGTCCCTGATGTGAAGAGGCATCTCTTTTCTGTGCAACAAGCTGCCAAGCACGGTATTGAAGTAAAAATGACAGAAAGATATATTGAATTTTATCGTTCTAAAGAACTTGTTGCAGTTGGATCATGGTCAGATC
Organism: Salticus scenicus; assembly: GCA_963930645.1. Classification (NCBI taxonomy): domain Eukaryota; kingdom Metazoa; phylum Arthropoda; class Arachnida; order Araneae; family Salticidae; genus Salticus; species Salticus scenicus. The sequence continues at coordinate 176,941,126 of OZ005652.1, forward strand.
ACACATATATTATCAGCATGAGAGTTGTTATTCCAGCAAGTCCAGCTGAAATAAGTACTGCTACTGAATCTGAATCTTTGCAGTTATGGCATGAACGCCTTGGTCACCAAAACAAACGACATGTTCGTAAGTTGCTAACTGATATAGGCATATCTGTAAGTCATGCAATGACAAAGGAATTCTGTGATGGATGTGCTCTTGGTAAAGCTCATCGAAAGCCTTTTAAATCACGTCCTTATAGAGCCATGTCAGCTGGTGAAATCATTAATGCTGATGTAAATGGTCCCATGTCTATAACTTCTCTTAGTGGTGCTCGATATTATGTTTGTTTTAAAGATGACTACAGTAAATATCGTAAAATATTCTTCTTGAAAAAGAAAAGTGATGTTAGTAGTTGCTTACGTATGTTTTTAAATGAAGCTACCAATTATGGTCATGCTGTAAAGGCTTTGCGCTGTGATGGAGGAGGAGAATTTGACTGTGGTGAAGTTTGACAAATCCTTGCGGAAAAAGGTACAGTTCTGACTCTTAGTATACCGTACTCACCAGAACAAAATGGCGCAGCTGAGAGAGAAAACAGAACAATCGTTGAACTGGCACGTTCTATGCTGTCTGCAAGTGGTTTACCTCGGTCTCTCTGAGCCAATGCATGTGAAACAGCAGTCTACCTTCTAAACCATACTGGTGTATCTCCTGAAGAAAACAAGAGTCCTCATGAGCTTTGGACTGGTGAGCCAACAATTAAACTAGATCATTTGAAAGTGTTCGGAACTGAATGTTATTCACATATGCCTAAGAATTTTCGACGTAAATTTGATGACAAAAGTGTTCAGGGTCATTTTGTGGGATATGTGAACAAGAAAGATGGCTATAAAATCTATCTGCCTTCTCAGAACAAAATCATAAAATCTCGTGATGTATATTTCAAACCTGAACGTTTATGTACCACTCCAGTAACAGTGGAGGTGAAGGAAGACTTAATTGAGAGATGTGAAGATATTCTGAGTAAAGAATCTAATCCTTCAGAAAAGAAACTGCAAACTGTCAGAAAGTCTCAAAGAAACAAAAGCTTACCTGCATGGATGAGATCTGGAGAGTATCTTATTGCAAACATAGCTGCAGTAGAAGATTCCGAAAATAGTGAAAATCCCTCGACATACTCTGAAGCTCTTTCCTCGAATGAAAGTGATTTGTGGCTTAAAGCTATGAGAGAAGAAATAGATGTCCTGCATAAAAATGAAACTTGGGAATTAGTTGAAAGGCCTAAAGGTTCCAAAGTCATCAATTGCCGATGGGTGTTAAGAAAGAAATTTAATTCTGATGGTACCGTGGAGCGATACAAAGCTCGTCTTGTAGCCAAGGGGTATGATCAAAAAGCAGGTTTTGATTATGATGAAACGTTTAGTCCTGTTGCAAGATATGATACTGTGAGATCTGTTCTTGCAGTAACTGCAAAAGAAAAATTACACTTGCAACAATTTGATGTAAAGACTGCATTCTTATATGGAACACTTAAGGAGGAAGTCTTCATGACACAACCAGAAGGCTTTGATGATAATAGTGGGAGAGTCTGTAGATTACATAAAAGTTTATATGGACTCAAACAAGCACCTCGTTGTTGGAATCAGTGTTTTGTGAATTTTATGAAAGACCAGAAACTGGAAGTTAGTGCAGCTGATCCTTGTTTATTTATCAGACATAGAGATGGCAAGAAACTTTTTGTTATCTACGTTGATGATGGCCTTGTTGTTGGGACTGATAAAGTTGAAGTGGAGGAATTCATGGATCAACTTAGTCAGTCTTTTCAAATCACAAGAGGTTCTTTAAACCAATTTTTAGGTATGAACATAAAAAGATTGGATGATGGTTCAATTTTTATGAATCAGTGTGCCTATGCGAAAAATGTCCTCTCAAGATTTCAAATGGATGGTGCTAATCCAGTATCAACTCCAAGTGACAAAAGCTATGTTTCTGATGATGTTGGAAATATATTGATAGGAAAAGAAGTTCCCTATCGTCAGGCAGTTGGCAGCCTAATGTACCTTGCTACTGTTACAAGACCAGATCTAGCATACGCTATCAGTATTGTTTCTGAAAATCTGGAAAGTCCAAGGACGTCTGATTGGTGTTCAGTGAAACGAATTTTCAAGTATCTGAAAAAAACTGTAGATTTTGGTTTGCTATATCAATCTAAGACCCATCCCAATGAGCTTGAAGTGTACAGTGATGCTGATTATGCGGGTGATTTAAAAACAAGACGCTCAAGAACTGGAATGATTTCAAGATTTGCAAGTGGAGCCATCTCATGGATGAGCCAAAAGCAGAAAAGTGCTGTGTTGTCTACGACAGAAGCTGAGTATGTTGCTGCAAGTGAGATTGCGAAGGAATTAATTTGGCTGAAACGCTTGTTCAGTGATTTAACATATGTCAAAACACCCTCTCTTCTGGTAGATAATGCAAGCGCTGTAAAACTTGCCAAAACCCCTGAATACCATAAACGCTCCAAACATATTGATGTCCGTTATCATTTTGTATGAGAAAAGTTCATTGACGGCGAACTGCATATTAAACATGTTCCCGGAAATTTGCAGTTAGCAGACTTAATGACAAAACCTTTGCCTAGTGTTAGGTTTAAGGAACTGTGTACTCTTTTAGGACTATTTTCATTTAGTAGTCTAGTTGGAAATCAAAATTAAATTCGTCCCACACAACACACTTCATCCCGATTAGGTTGATATTACGTAATCGCGATCAAATATTACGTCCCATTACGTTGAAATTTGCTATCTGCTTTGGTTGATTTTTGGTTGAAATGTCACAAGCAAATTTGTAACATGGCCCTTAATAAGACTTAGTTGGTACGTAATATCAACCAACTTGTTATGTAAGACATTCAGAGTTTGTCCAATTCATGTAAAATCAACCAAATTTGGATGTAAATGAAACGTGTTTTCAGCCATTTCATGTAATATCAACTAGATTTGGATGTAAGATATACATCCAGATCTCATCTAAATCATGTAAAATCAACCAAAATTGAATATGGAATATACATCTAGATTTCATCCAGGTTTTATAGAAATTACGTAAAATCAACATAGCTGATGCATTTTTTTCTTCTTTCTTCCTCTTTTAAGAATTTTAATGCACTTATTTTAAACAGGGGAACCAAAAACATTGACCTTGTTTTTTATAATGCAGAGATTAATTTTAAACATAAATGTGATATTGATTTTCAATATCAGGATTTAAAAATATATGCTTAAAATCAGTACCTGTATATTTTTGTCTAAAATTAATATTTGCATAATAAAAAGCAAGGCCAATGCTTTTGGCTTCCCTGTTTAAAATAAGTGCATTAAAATGCTTGAAAGAGAAAGAAAAAGAAGAAAAATGCATCAGTTAAGCTGATTTTATGTAACTTCTATAAAACTTGGATGAAATCTAAATGTATATTCCATATCCAATTTTGGTAGATTTTAATGGAATTCATTACCCAGGCAGAAAATTTGGCAAGATAGCTTTTTGTTTTTCAGATCACACCTGGAACTTTTTCAGATAAAACTTTGTATATCATCTTATTAGAATATGAGACATATTTTGCTCATTGTAAAATACTGTTTTTTTTTTTTTTTTTTTTTTTTTTTTTGTACAGGCGACATTATTTTTCAAATTCCTTGAAAATTTCTAGTTGGTTTCATAAAATTCTGCACCAATTTTTACTTCCTCATACAAAGTATAAGGAATTATAGTAATCCCGATTTGCGAAATGGATTTTATGTTTCACATTGCTCGAAAACGAATGATCGCTGAATGTTGCCAATTTATATGTGTGACTGTCATGATGTCTAGTTGTACACCTGCAAGTGTCGTCTTAACACGAGCTCTCGTCTTAGCGATATAAGCGACTTTACACGATGTTTCGTGACGTCGTACGCATGTGTCTGTATGTCACATAACTCAAAAACGATTGGACGTAGAAAGTTGCGAATTGGTACATAGGTTTGTTATAACATCCAGTTGTGCACCTCCCTTTTTGGCCTTCGTATGATTTTCCGTTTTGGAGATATTTAAGAAAATTAGGTTCATAATGACCAAAACTACAAAGGTTTTGGTCATAATGAATCAAAAAACTTTAACTCAAAAACTGTTTGGACAAATATTGCAATCGAATTTTATCTGACTTCCTGACTAGCTAGACATTTGAAATTTTCAGAAAAGCTCAGAACACGTTGACAATGCATTTTTTAAATATTTTTAGCCAACTGTTTCGGATACCTGCTGCCTTCAGCAGCTTTTATATGATTCAACAGAAAATTTATTTAACTACCCGAATAGCTAGACATTTGAAACTTTCAGAATAGTTCAGAACATGGTGAAAATGCATTTTTTTAAATACTTTTAGCCAATTGTTTCGGATCGGATCCCTGATGCCTTCAGCAGCGTTACCAGTATAAATCTTGCAAATGATTTTTAACTGACATCCTGACTAGCTAAACATTTGAAACTTTCGGAAAAGCCCAGAACACATTCAAAATGCTTTTATTATTTTCAGCCAACTGTTTCGGATACCTGCTGCCTTTAGCAGTGTTTATATGATTCAACAGAAAATTTATTTAACTAACTTTTCAACAAGCTAGACATTTTAAACTTTCAGAATAGTTCAGAACATGGTGAAAATGCATTTTTTTAATACTTTTAGAGAACTGTTTCAGGTCCTTGCTGCCTTCAGCAGCATTACAAGTACAAATCTTGCAATCGATTTTTAACTGACTTCTTGACTAGTTAGGCATTTGAAACTTTCAGAAAAGCTCAGAACACGTTGACAATGCATTTTTTAAATATTTTTAGTCAACTGTCTTGGGTCTAATGATAATGCTTTTTAACAATATGTATATATTTCTAAAAGTGTATAAGGAAGTCATGTGGTGTCCACATCAGTTTTTTTTCTTTTGCAGAAGTACAAGATCAGTATTGGTGGAATAAAATCTGAAATTAATCTTGGGAACAGGAGATTGTATGCAAAGCCTAACAATCTATTTCTTGTTGACTTGTAATATCATGCACTTTTAAACTGGTATTCTAACAGGTAACTACTGGTAGACAACTTGATATTCTAAATGCGTATCATATAGGGATTCTACAGTAAACTTTTCATTGAGATCAAGCAGGTTTGTGTACAGGGACATCAGAGTAAATTCAAATACATTGTATATACATGTATAGGAGGAAATATCTGGTAAGTACAGCGTAACATCTATAGGCTGACTTAAAAAAAACAAAATAAACCTTCCCCCTCCCCCCCCCCCCCCTATTCATAAAAGCCTGTTTTGTGTAGATTGTAGTATGAAAATCATTTATTTACAGACCAATTGAAGTATTTGGATGGGGCTATACTTGCAGGAATCGAAATTCCTTTTGTGTTGAATGTTTTTAAAATATGACTAATTTTTTAATACAGAGTATTCTTAATACTGCCTATTGATTATAGACAATATACAGGGCTACACAGAATTAAGCAAAATGGTCTTTTCTATTGAATCTAATACAAGTGCTTTGTACATTTTATTATGTCACTGAATACTGCACAATTTTTCATACCCATACTGTAAATAAAGTATTTTTTGAAGTTCTGTTTTCAACTCTGTTTTTTGTATTATATCAAGTTTCGAAGTGGCCTGATTATGAAAGTCCAATTTTTAGCAGTTGATCTGTATGTGTATCTGCTATTAACATAACTTAAAAATAAATAATTGCATTAAATTTAAATTTGGCATTTTGAATTTCGTATTAGGTTACCTGCAAAAACATTTATCAAGACTGGTTAAGTTAGAAGGCAAATTAATAATAGCTTGGATTTTTTTTTTTTTTTTTTTTTTTTTTTGAGGGGTTTGCCCCCTCACACAGACTTACACATCAAATAGAACTGTTTTTAAAATGATTTTAGAATGTTTTAAAAGTACATTGAATTTTATTATCTCATGCTATTGATCTCAAAATTTAATATGCAATCTATCATTAATAATACTGAAATGCAGGGTAAGAGAAAGTCATGTGAGTGACACACAAGGTTATTTAAATTATGATAATGGATATACATACAGATTCATTAACCGCTATAAATTGGATTTTCATAATCAAGGCACCTGAGAATATATTATATAAGAACAAACAAAGTTGAAATTTAAAAAATACTTTTTTTATAGTATGATTATGAAAAACTAATTTTTCTTTCTGAACAGTGTTCGTCGAGATAATAATGTGAATAGAAGCACTCCCATCAATTATATTCACAATTTTGTAATTCACATTCAGCTCAATTTTTGGTAGCTCTGTATATTGTCTATAAACAAAATGCAATATGAACAATATTATGTACTTAAATTTAGTCTCAATTGAAAAACACCTAACAAAAGATGAATTATAATTCCAGCAATTTCCAAGTATAGCTCCAAATATTTTAGGTAGCCTGTAAACAAATGATGAATGATTTACATATCACAATCTACACAAAACATGTTTTTATCCATTAAAAAAAATTGTTCATTCCATTTTGTTTAAGTCAGCTTATGTTTGTTACACTGTAGTTACTCGAAATTTTCCCAAAGACAATGTATTTTAATTATCTTGGATACCTTTTCACAAACTACTTACTTGATCTCAAAGAAAAGTTTAGTGTAGCGTCCCTATATGATGCATATTTTGTGAGTTACAGTATGGACTTTCTGCTACTATTTGTTATTGAGATATGCTGATAACAGACAAATACACAGATTAACTGATAAAAACATTCGGATTTCGAAACATTTTCGGATTTATGGGACCTAAAAATGTGTAAATTTAACATAAACTCAATTTTCGATATTTGATTCAAAAACAATACTTTCTCTACTACACATACGAATAAGAGAAAGTAATAAAATTTGCATTGTGTCACTAGATTACCATTCTTTGTTTTCTTTTTAGATGTAGGTATTACTTAATTTATTAACTGCTAATAGCTTCATATGATTTTAGACTTAGTTCAGCAGTTCTAGATCACAGATAAATTTTCTGCAAATCATTACAGAAAATTTTGTCTGTTGGGGAGTAAATTCTCCCCCCCCCCCCCCCCTCGATACTCAAATATAAATAGGATCCCTCCACTTTTAAATTCACAAAACAGATAATCAGCCTTATTTCCCACAAGGAATAGCAATACTACTTATACTTTCCAAACATACATTTGTAAGGAAAATATTGTAATTATGACAAATATTTTACTTTGAGATATCAGAGTTCATTTTTGCTATTTTTACGATGATATATTCATGTGTGCGCATATATATATATATATATATATATATATATATATATATGCATCATAAAAAAAAAAAAAAAAAAAGTCCTGTTTGCTGCCAGAAATTTTCTGTAATGACAGAAAATACGCAAAAGTTACAGAAAAATTACGTTTACAGAACGTATTTTTCTGCATAACGGAAAATTTCTGGCAGCAAACAGGACTTTTTTCATAGTGTGTAAGTGAACACGAAAGCATCTGAATGCATTTATTAACTGACCTGAATGTTTATATATATGCTATAGGTCACCGTAGCACTTACAAGGGAAGTATGAATCAGTAAAATTGCTATTGAAACCAAACCAAGTGTAGAAACTTAACTACAAATGATTAATTTTCGACGGACCTTTTTTTTTAATATTATTTAATTGAAACAAAATAAAATATGTACATATATACAATAAAAACATACTTGAAAGAAATTTGGATTTCGACGTAAATTTGATTAATTATCCACATTTTTGATGGTTATATTTCTAGTAATGTAGTTTGTAATAGTAATTATATAACGCATCAACTCAAGTCATGGTGCTATCAGCACTCGTATCGTTCTCCTTTTTGCGAGCACATTTTTTCTTATCCTCTGACAGGTGATCCGCGACGGGGTGGCGTGCATGCGTCAACATCCCGCCCGGCCTTGCTATGTTCTCATGCAAGAACTTACAATATTTTTTTGCAAAACTTTAAATTTACAATTTCACATAACGTAAATAGATAAAATAATAACAAATAAATGAATGTAACATAATATCAATATTTCGCACAACACATAGAATTAGAAAAAAGATTAACTGATTATAATAAACAGAAATTTTCATAATTAACTAACAATTTTAGAGTAATATATATAATACAGTAAATTAATATAATAAATGTTCATATTCATTTTTTTTTTTTACTCCTCGATAGGCAGCACGCACAATCTGGAGATGGATCTTTTGTAAATCCCTTTGGTAGTTTTTATATCTACCAATCTAACTTTATTATCCTGACCAGGATATAGCTTTATCACACGCCCTAAAAACCACTTGCATGGTGGAAGATTTTCTTCCCTGACTAAAACCATGTCTCCGATTTTTAAATTTTCTTTATCAATTATCCATTTTCTGCGCTGTTGTAAGTTATTCAAGTAAGAAAGACTCCATCTTTTCCAGATTGCCTGAACTGACTTCGTAATATTTTGCCAAGCACTTAGGCGATTTTTCTCAACATTAGTTAAAGAAGGTTCAACAACAGCCGTTATTGGCCTTCCAATAAGAAAATGGGCTGGAGTTAAAACCTCTAAATCTTCAATACTTGAAGTTAGCGGAGTCAGTGGTCTCGAGTTCAAGATCGCTTCCACTTGAGTAACAAGTGTAAGCATTTCTTCAAATGTAAATTTTGAATTACCCGCTATGCGTTTAAAATGGTATTTAAACGCTTTGATATTTGCTTCCCATAGACCACCCCAATTTGGACTCCTTGGAGGAATAAAAACCCATTCTATTTTTTCCTCTGCAAAAAAATTGAATAAGGATTCTTCCTTATCTCTTACCAGTTTATACAAGGCATTTAGTTCCCTGTTGGCGCCTACCATATTGGTCCCATTATCCGAAAATATTTTATGACACTTGCCCCTTCTCGAAATAAATCTTTTTAACGCAGCTATCAGAGCTTGTGAAGTTAAATCACTAATAAGTTCAAGGTGTATAGCCTTTGTTACTAGACAAATGAAAATACAAACATAAATTTTGATTTCTGGACCTTTCCTTCCATATTTATTTTTGATTAAAAAGGGTCCAGACAAATCTACTCCAGTTGAATTAAATGTTTTATCTGGCGTTATTCTTTGTTTTGGCAAGTTTCCCATTTTTTGTACACATACTTTCGGATTTGCTTTAAAACAGACTAAACATCTGTGCACAATTTTTTTACAAAGATTTCTCCCATGAATGGGCCAATATTTTTGCCTAACCTGAAACAGAAGATGTTGGGGACCAATATGAAAATATTTTTCGTGATAATATTTTACAATTAATTCAGTTAATTTATTTTTTGAAGGAAGCACATAAGGATGCTTAATCGAATAAGATAACTGCGAATTTTGCAGTCTCCCCCCTACCCTTATTAAACCATTGATATCCAAGAATGGGGATAAATTAAAAATTTTACTCTTATGCGATACATTACCGCCACTTTTCAAGGCAGCTATTTCAGTAGGAAATTCTTCCTCCTGCAGCTATTTCAATAAGAAGTTTTCTGCCTTTGTCAGCTCTTTAGACATCAGCGGTCCTTCCTTCTTTTCTAAAGGATTTCTTAGATTGTGAAGAAACCTGAAAAGAAAACTACATATACGTAATATTTTAAAAAATCTATTACTACGATTAATCAGATAGTTCAAAATGGTAAAGTCCTTTTTCAAATTTAGAGTCACTGCTTTTTTAGATTTTAATTCAGGAGTGTAGTCTTCCTCATTTGGTTCTGAAAAGTCAATAACAGATTGTTTGTTTTCGTCAGACATTAAAGAGGGTGGTCCATGCCACCATTGTTCACTATAAAGCAGTTTTTCTGCCGTGAGGCCTCTGCTCAGGTGGTCTGAAGGATTTTCTTTTCCAGCACAGTGAAACCACGTATCAGGATCTGTCAAATTCGTGATTTCTTGTATTCTGTTTGCAACAAATTGTTTCCATCTTTTTGTTGATCCTTTAATCCAAAATAAGACAATTTTTGAATCAGTATGATGAAACACAGAATAGCATGTTTTCTGTCCTATGATTTCTTGAACTTTATGACTCAATCGTGCTGCCAACAAGGCACCGAGGAGTTCCAGTCGAGGTAACGTAATGCTTTTTAATGGAGCTACTCTACTTTTTGAAGTGATAAGATTTACAAGAACTTTATCTCGTTTTTTAACTTTCATGTATACTGAAGCCCCATAGGCAAGTTTGGAGGCATCACAAAAAACATGTAATTGTATTTCATCTTCACTAGAAGAATCTAGAACAAGTCTTGGGACTCTAAGCTCTCTAAGAAGTGGTAACTCCTTACACCAAGCCAGCCACTTTTCTAATATGTCTGGAGGCAATTTTTCATCCCACGTGACCTTTCTGTTCCAAATTTCCTGCATTAGACATTTCATTCTGATAGTAAATGGTGTAAGCAACCCCATCGGATCGAAGATTTTCCCGATGGTTTGTAAAATGGTTCTTTTTGTATTTTCTTCTGTGTCAACCACTTCAAGAATTCCTTTAAGATCTAGGGTAAAACAGTCATCTTTTGTTTGCCAACATATGCCTAATACTTTCGTGTTGTCGCTCCCTAAGTTAATGGCGGTTTCAGTTGGGTAAGTATCGAACCCCTCGTCGGCCCACTGTTTTATCAATGATGAGTCGTTGCTGATCCATTTCCTCATCACCATTCCGGCTTCCTTCATAATCTTCTTTGCAGAGCGGGAAACTTCTAGTGCCTCTTCTGAAGTATCTTGACCGGTAATCCAGTCATCTACGTACATGCATGAATTCAAGTGATGTACGGTTGTTGGATAATCTTCTCTATATTTTTCTATGTGATGCTCCACTGTAGCTGCTAATAAAAAAGGGCTAGAATTCACCCCAAAAAGTACTCTGTTAAATCGATAAATTTGAAGATTCGGTTTTAAGTCAGTACGAGGATTACTATTGGACCATAAAAATCTTACTACGTCCTTGTGTTTATCTGCTAAACAAATCTGAAGAAATGCTTGACGAATATCCGAAGATATAGCTATCTTGTTAATTCTAAAATTGATCAGCACATCTAATAAATTTGGGTTTAAATTTGGACCCGGCCAAAGACAATCATTAAGAGATAGTTCATTTAATTGATGTGACCCTGCATCAAATACTATACGTGTAGAAGTTGTGACCCGACCTTCTTTTTTCACAGCTTGGTGTGGTAAGTAATATATTGGTTTATCAACACTTATGTTAGGTTTTTCGACTTTTTCAATTATTCCTTGTGTTATGTAGTCCTGAATTATCTCTTGATATTGATCATACAGATCATTATTTTTGTGAAACTTTCTCCATAAGTAAAAAAAATCGCTGTTTTGCAACTGGAAAATTATTTGATAATTCTTTCCAATCTTTACGAAAGGGTAATTCTACTACATATCGGTCATTTTTATAATTAACTGTTTGTTTGAATATTGTCATAGCCTGATCCTCTTCTTTAAAACAGGGATAATCTTTAATTCCGAGGGATTCTAGATCGAAAAAGAGCTTAAGAGTGTTACTAAGGGAATCGTCTGACAAAACGAAACACTGTTTCGAATTATTCGGTTCTGTTTCTTCAACCTTTCCACACGCTAGCCATCCAAATTCAGTTTCCTTAAAAAACAAATCGTCATTTATTTTATAAGTATTATCCTTTAAAACTTTGAATAAGATATCTGCACTGATTAACGCTTCTATTTCATTAGGTTCAAAAAATGTCTCGTCACTCAATTTCAAAAATTCTGGAATTTTTATGTCTGAAATGTTTAATTTATTGCATGGTGTGAGCCCTGTTATTTTATCTACAATCAAAAATTCTACTGGTTCACTAAAAGAACAATCTTCATTTGAAATAAAGGTATCTAATTTCCACTTAATATTTTGTGTCAATCCATTCAAACCTGAAACTGGAGTTTTTATTTTTTCTCTTTTAATTCCTAAACATTCACTCATCTTTTCAGTTAATACGCACACATTTGAAGCAGAATCCAGAACGCATCGTATTTTTATTCTTTTTTTATTTTCACACTGAACATAAATATAAGCTGTGGAAAACAGAATACTTTTTCTATTTTCTTTTAAATATCTGCTATTATTACTCAAAACGGAAGCATTTATTTGCGCAAGCTTTTTGTCTACATCTGGTAATTTGGATGAATTTATTTCATCCGAGTCTGGAACTGGGGTTTTGGCGCCAGAAGAAAAACATATTAATCTGTTGTGCTTCATTCCGCAGGTGCATTTGAATTTCGATAAGCAATCATTTTTCTTATGGTTTTGCCTAAAACAAACCTCACAAAGCTTGTGAAGGCGTATTATACTTAATCTTTCGTTAATGTTTAATTTCAAAAATGCATCACATTTATAAATAGGGTGATAAGTATTTTTACAAACGACACAATTTTTGTTTTTATTTTCATGCATTAAAAGAGTTTTAGATTTGTTAATAGCCGGAAAGTTTTTGTTAGTATTTTTATTTCCGCTAGTCATATTCGTTCTATTAATAGATAATAAAACTGATTCTCGTTGTTCCAAAAATTTGATAAATTCTTCAAAGGTGGGAACATTTTTGGATTTATGGGACAACTCAAAATTCTTCCTAGATTCTCTGTCTAACTTTGCTACGAGAATATTTATAATGAAAACATCTGATAATTTATTCTGTACATATTTAAGAACTTTCAAGGCACGCAGATTTTTCTGAATACAATCAATCATGTTTCTTATCTCTTTGGGATTTTCAGTTTGAATTTTCTCAAAATTCAGAATATTTTGTACATGAATATCAACAATTAATCGCTCGTTATCATAGCGATTTTCTAATGCATTATATAAGGATTCAAATGTATCAAAATTACTAACTAAATTTTTAGCATCATATTTGAGACAAGATCTAAGATAATATAATTTCTGCGACTGATTAATATGAACATTATTGGTTATTAAATCATCAAATTGTTCTTTAAAAGAACTGAATTCCTCATATTTTCCTGAAAATTCAGGTAATACTAAAGGAGGAATTTGAGTTTTTATTTCAAGGGCATCTTGAGATGCATTTTCAGTCGCATTTATTTTTTTATGAGAATCAAATTTCTTATAAGAATTAATAAGAGTATTAATTCTTACCTCTAATTTTTCCAGACGTTCTTCACATGAGTCAAGATCGTCATCTATGGTTGCTTGTTCAGCATCTTTCAAGTCTTGAATTTCGTAGTATTTTTGTCGTAATTCATCGATTTTTGTTTGTAGTAGTTCGACGTTCTTTAATTTCACTTTTAATTCTACTACCCCAGACAGCACAGAGAACTTGCATTAAGCTATCATCAACATTGACAACTCAAGTCAAGAAACTTGCATCGAGCTTGACATCTCAAGCCTGTAAGTTTAATGCAAGTCAAGATCAAGAATCCTAGTTTACACTTGTCCCACTTGCTTTAGACTTGATAGTTCAAACATGAATCAAGTTATATGTATCAAGTATGCACTAAGTTTGCCACAGCTCTTACGAATCAAGTAATATACATCAAGTATGAATTATACTTGCTGCATCAAGTATCAATTATACTTGATGCAGCAAACGTGAATCAAATTTTACTTGCCAAACATGTTTTTAACATGATACAGTCGGCAGCAAAAGTATCCGAGCACTAGCAAAAATTCCTATGTAAAAAAGGTACACTTAATACTGTTTTGTTAAATAAATTCTCGTCGAATCATGTCCATAGACTGACTAAGAACAGAACTCAACAAGGATTTATTTAACAAAACTGTATTAAGTGTAATTTTTTCACATAGGCATTTTTGCTAGTGCTCGGACACTTTTACTGCCGACTGTACATCAAACGCAAAGGAACTTTCTACTTATCGTCGCTGAAAGCCAGCTGCGGAGAAATAATTGTCTTCTCTACTCTACAGCATACATGAAGCAAATATTGTTTATCAAGCATGCTTTTAATGGCATGCATTCTTCGCCGACAGCTAAAGCTCATGTTGAAACCCGAATAAACTACTACGTCAGAACCGCCAAAGAAAAATATTTGAAAAATATTTTTCTTCGGCGTTTCTGACGTAGTAGTTTATTCGGTTTTAATATTCCAACGCCAAGTCTCCTGTTATTAAAGCTCATGTTATTATATGCAGAAATTTATTTACAGAATGACTCATACATAACCAGATGTATTTATTTAAATTCCTTTTTCACTTTTGGAAAAAACACAACCGTTAAATACGTTCTCGTTTTCCAAAAAATTATCTTTTAAATTTCAATAACTCCTCGTACAGAAAAAAGTAGGGAAAAATGCAATTGTTTAATTTTTCGTATTTTTAAAGTCAAAAATAAGAACTTTATGAAACTACTTTTAGAAAACATATACAAATTTAAATAGTGTGAATTTTCCCAGTATGAAAATGGTTTAAAAAAAATACATAAGGTAATGATTAATTCCATAAATAAATTTCCCCATAGAATAATATGGGTTTTGGCTGTCGGAGAAAATCGTTATTCTACGCTCTTAACCGGATGTAGATAACTTAATACATTCTTATTTCTGGGACGGTCAATCACATTTTATGTAGATTTTTGGTGAGTTATCCAAATGGTGAAGTTAATTGGTGAGTTAATTTTTGGTGAGTTAATTTTTACATGAACAGAAAATGATTTTGTCCAGAATTTGAACTTGGACACTTGTGTTAACTCCCAACCCTCTTTCAACTGAGTTCTAGGATGATAACTCACATGGCTCGTTCATGTGAAAGTTAAAAATTTTCAATTTGTCTGTTCTGGGAATATGAACTCAGTCTTAGAAGAAAATTATTTATTTTAACTCCATAGCTGTTTGATAGCAGTTAGATATTTAGGATAATAATTTCCACCATTTATACAGTAATTTTTTGTTGTATTGAATAAATAAAATTTTACAGGGAGCGAAAAGTGAGACAGCGTTATGACGTTAACTCAGAGGATCTAGGTCTGAACTTGGCCTGATCCCTTTTCGTTGTTGTAAAACATCGACCAATATATTAAAAATTTATTGCATAAATGATCAAATTATTTTCCTAATAACAGTGCTCGGCAGGAAAATTGCCTATGACACCATTTCAGCATATTCTTATATAAAATGACCGCCCGAATCCGAACAGGACGCCCATTTTGCCCTATCACCCACAATTTTTTAGAAATGGACTCCTATTTTATCATTTTTGGTGATTTTGTGGCTATAAATTTGATTTTTAGGAGGTGGGAGGATTATTTTAATCATTAAATATCTTCTGAGGAGCTACAGAGTTGGAAAATTCTAAAACATGGACGTTTGCGACAAGGGATTTTTTTTTTTTTTTTTTTTTTTTTGGGGGGGGGGGGAGGGATTTGCTACTGAAATTATGCATTACATATCTTATATTTTTTTAATCTGTTATTAATGTTATTTTTAAAACTTTATATTTTTTTGTTTTTACGTGTTAAATTAATTCTTTTTCATTCTTCAAATCAAATTCATAGTCATAAAATTATCGAAAATGAATGAAATTGAGGGGGGAGTGATGTATTTAGAAAACTGTGGGTGACTGGGCAAAATGGGAGTCCTATTCGGATTCAGGAGGTCATTTTACATAAGAATCAGCAAGAATGGCATCAGATCTCGATTTTCTTTTTTTTTTTTTTTCAGAGCAGTGTTATTTATTACTATCCAGTATAGTCGGTAACAAAAGTGTCCGAACACTAGCAAATATCCTATGTTAAAAAAATACACTTCATACGGTTTTGTTAAATAAATCTTTGTCATATCCTGATCTTAGTCAGTCTAAGAACATGATTCGAAAAGGATTTATTTAACAAAACCGTATGAAATGTACTTTTATTACATAGGAATTTTCGCTAGTGTTCGGACACTTTTGTTACCGACTGTAATTATGGAATTAAAATTAAATGAATTTCTATCATGGTACTGTGCTTGTATTGGCAGAACAAATGGAGAAAAATAAATAAGTAAATAAAATAACTGTCTTATCAGCAAATCATGCAGGTCAGTTCTCATTCACGATTCCTCAGTCTGTACAGCGTTTGAATCGTTAACGCAAAAGTCTTAGATTCAAATCCTGACCTAGACGCTATTCATTCTCGTAAATTTTAATTAGATAAATCCATTAAAAATTAATTGCATAAATTGTCGAAGTTATCATAGTAGTTGGACTGGCAATATAAATTTAAGTTGAACTTCGAATCTGACGCCCATTTTACCCTATCACCCACCGATGTTTAGGAATGGCCTCCTATTTTTATCATTTGTCGGTGATTTTATGGCTATAAATTTGGTTTTTAGGAGGGGAGGAGGATTATTTTAACTGTTAAATATCTTCTGAGGGGCGACAGAATTGGAAATTTGTAAAACATGGACATTTATGACAAGGGAATATTTATTTATTTATTTATTTATTTATTTTATTTTTATTTTTTTTTTTTGGGGGGGGGGATTTACCACTGAAATTAAGCATTATGTATCTTACATTTTTTTAATCTGTTATTAATGTAATTTTTTAAACTTTATATATATATATATATAATTTTTAGGTGTTAAATTAATTATTATTCATTCTTCAAATCAAATTCATGGTTATAAAATTATTGAAGAGGGCAAGAAATTGAGGGAGGGGGTGATATTTCTAGAAAACGGTAGGTGTCTGGACAAAATGGGATCCATATTCGGATTCAGGACATTTTACATAAGAATCAGAAAGAATGGTATCAGAACTCCATTTTTTTTTTTTTCTACAGAGCAGTGTTATTAATAGTTTTACATAACAACTTTACTGTTTCAATATTTCTGGGTTTTAAGGAGTTAGCAATTAATTAGTTCAAGCTGCTTAAGCTTGTGTAAAATTATATTTCCATAATATGGAAATATAATTTTTTGAAAATATAATAAAAAAAATATATATACAGATTCTCATTAGAACTATTTTCTTTCTCTGTATCAAGTCCGGTACATGAGATTAAAATTCTAAAAATTTTGAGGGATTTCAATTGTATACATTTTATTGTGCTATTAAAATGTATTTTTAGTTATAAAGTCTATGCAATGTCATTAATAGTATTTCAAAGCATTGTGTTCTATGAGAGGTATTTCTATAAACCATATTTTCATATCTTTACTGTACACATATTTTAATGAAATAGAAATACATTATTCAAGCTCATTACTGGATGTTTCCTGTAGAAAATAGAGTAAATATCACCACTGATTTGTGTACAGGGACATTCAAAAGTATTCCAAAGCATTGCGTTCTATGAGAGATATTTCTATAAACCATATTTTCATACCTTTACTTTCTACGAAGTTTTATGAAAGTGAAATATATTATTTGCGTGCACAAAAGAAAGCTTTGCATAGAATATAGTATGATTAGCATTAGATTTACATGTGACACAAAAAATATTCCTTTATATTAAAAGCTATTAATAAAAATTTGCTAGAATTGTACTTTCGTTTACATTAAGCGTTTTTAACACTTTCTAGCATTTGTCAAGTGTGAATATGATTTCGATTTGTGTCCGTCTGTCTATCTGTCTGACCGTGCTTTAACTCCCGTAAATATTTATGGAATATTTTGAAACTGATATGTTGTTCAAGTTCACAATCGGGTGTTCCCTACTGAAAATGAAGTTTATACCTTTACTACTTTGTGCACAGGGAGACCCAAAAATATTCGAAAGCTGTGTGTTCTATGAGAGGAGTTTCTATAAACCATGTTTTAATACCTTTACTGTATAGAAACTTTAATGAAATTTTAATATGTTATTCAAGTTCCCTTTCGGATGTTTCCTATGTAAAATCGAGTACATTTCAAACTTTTTTTGTGTGCAGGGGCACTTAAAAGTATTCCAAAGCATTGCGTTCTGTGAGAGTTATTTTTATAAACCAAATTTAAATAATTTTACTTTGCACAAAGCTTAATGCAATTGAAATAAATCATTCATATGCACAAAAGACTGCCTTCTAATATAATATAGTATGATTAGCATTAGATTTATACAGCCACACAAAAATATTCAGTTACATTAAGAGCTATTAATAAAAATTTGCTAGAATAGCACTTTCGTTTACATTAAGCGTTTTAACACTTTCTTCTATTTTTAGTGGGAATGTGATTTCAATTTGTGTATCTGTCTGTCTACTTTTCTATCTGTTTGTTTCCGGCTCCTAGCGTCGGTAAATATTTTTAGAATTTTTTAAAAATGATACAATCAAGTTCACTATGGTGTGTTCCCTATTTAAAATAACAGTAATGGATCCTGTGCAACTAGTTTGTTTACAGAGACAAAAAAAAAAAAAAAAAAAAAAAGAAAAGAAAATGTCAATGGATTAAGTTTTAGGACAGAATTTTTTAAAAGCTATATTTAAAATCTTTCGATTGTAAAAATCATAAAAACATTCACACGTATTTGTAATATTCTAAAATAATTTTTTGTATACAATATGATACGATTAACATTTTCAGATTAAAAGTTATTTGATATAACAATTACGTACAATTGAAAAGTGTTACTTATCAATGCGTGCTGCATAATTTTTCTTTCTTGTTTTATCTTATGAATAATTAAGTTGAGTTAAAATTATTTTCAAACTATTAAAAACCACCCTAAAAGGAATACATTTAATAAAATGGCATCTGTTAACGTAAAAGTAAAGTAAAACTTTAATATTTGATTCCTCGAAATACACTGTGTCCCAAAAGTTTAGACAATCAATAAAACTTGCATTAACATAAAAAGTAATATGGTACAATTAAAATTTGCTAGATAGATAATAAACAAAAACAGTTTTGCTGATATACACATATAAATTATGGTCAAAGGTTTAAAATTATAAAATGTATATTAAATTATATAAAAATGTGCTGTCCAAAAGTATAGACACCTGTAAGTGTTTTTTGGCTTTACATTTATAAGAGTAACTAAAAACTTACTTTAAATATTAAATTGTATTGCTACGACACTTTATAACGTGAAATGCACGTTGTTCCATAGAATTAATTAAGCATTAAATTACAGAAGGAGTTTTTTATACCACGCTTTGTCAATTGCAGTTTTTAAGTCATTTTACGCATGTATATTGCTTTCCATTTTCATATATTTTACGAGATAAGATCTCCCAGTACTTTTTGAAATTCTGGAAGTTGATGCAATTCCACGCACAGATAAATTATCAACAGAAGCCTTATTTAATAACATTCTATCATCACGTAGCGTTGTTTTCTTTGGTTTCCGACTCGCTTTCGAGTATTCTATGTTCCATCTGATCTCCTGACTATAAATACTGCTCAAGGATATCTTTATTCCTCTCAATATTTGTACTGGATTTTGTCCTTGCGCTTTTAATTGTAAAATCTTAATAATTTCATCTTTAGAAATTTCTTTAGAACGTGGCATTTTTTAACAGAATACGCAGGAAACATCTTTTCCGAATCACAAACAAAACAATACATTGAACTCATTTTAATTATTATGCTAAATATATAGCAGACGATATTTCAATTAAAGGAAAAAATTATTCTGCATTTATAGAAGCAGACGACAATAAAAATATTTTATTTTGTGAACAAAAATGTCCTGCACTCGCTTCGTATTTCGCGAGATGACAACATGATAACAGATGTAGCAAGGCAACTATTTGCAAATAAGAAGTAAGAGCATGCGCGGACAGTTACTTGACGTCAAGGAAATTTTAAGCCAGAAATATGCTTGATTTGGCATGCGTAATTTTCCTAACTTGAAGTTGGTCTGAGATATCCTTGAATTAGCAACTTTGCTCTGTCATGGTAAATTCACTTGAAAGCCAACCTTGTTTCAAGGAAGTGTGCTGTGTGGGACATCTATATCGTAATTTTCGGCATTCGTGCCTTCTACATAGTTTTCAATTCTAGTTATCTTTCCTTTCAAGGAAGATTTTAATTTATTATTTTTATCCATAAGTCGCTGATTACAAGCTCCTTTCTCGACGGAGCCACTATTTTGTAGAATCTTAACTACAAATGATTAATTTTCGACGGACCTTTTTTTTTAATATTATTTAATTGAAACAAAATAAAATATGTACATATATACAATAAAAACATACTTGAAAGAAATTTGGATTTCGACGTAAATTTGATTAATTATCCACATTTTTGATGGTTATATTTCTAGTAATGTAGTTTGTAATAGTAATTATATAACGCATCAACTCAAGTCATGGTGCTATCAGCACTCGTATCGTTCTCCTTTTTGCGAGCACATTTTTTCTTATCCTCTGACAGGTGATCCGCGACGGGGTGGCACGCATGCGTCAACACCAAGCTTAAATTAAAGAGCATGGTCGAAAACATTGGGTACAGTACAAATTTGCTGAAACAACCCCCATGGGGGCGAGATATAACCCCTAATAGTTTTAGTTATTTCTATAAAAGCCGACAAGGCACAGGTTATAACAAGAACGAATGGTGCTGTGGTAGCGTACTTGACTTCTGATGCGAAGGTCCTCGGATCGAGTCCCCGCAAGGGCGTTTTGTACTTGAATTTTTTATTTCAACTAAAATATTTGTGTTTTACATTTTTAATTAAATTAAATCATTATCTTAAGAGAAAATATTAATTATATTAAAACTTTTTTTTTTCCTTTTCAGCGTGGGCAATTTAATAATCTTTTTAATTTTTAACCATTGTATTTATTTATTTATTAAATTTAAAGAAATTAATAATTTAATGGGAAATACTTTTATATTTCATTCAGATAAAATTTTGTTAATGATTATGTTTTATATAAATTTCTAATTACTACTTTTTAACGACATTAGTATCCAGAGTTATCGTCTGCTCTCAATTGTATTATTTATTCATGCAATTTTTTGCACGAAAAATCCTGAAAACAACAGCTGTTGCTTAACTATTCGATGTTGCATTTAAGTTTTATTTCAAATGTTTCATTAAACAACTGTCAAATTTAGTGGTGTTGGAAGAACTGATAATAATATTGAACACGATGACAAATTTTCTCAAAGTGATTTTAAATTCATAATTAGTTTACATCTCAAAAAATTCAAAATCTGGGTAAATATAGATTTTACAAATCTAGTAATCTCGACGAAAAGACAAATATTTAACAAAATGTTCGTGATGAACAATAATTGACAGTGAACAAAATTGTAATTCAAATAATTGTGATCAATCTTTTTGTATTTCTTTTTCTAATTGTGAAAAATACTTATGGTTTCATGATTTTTCTACTTTTAATCATAACTGTTATAAATTAGAAACTATATTCGTAGCTTTAAATATTATTTTATTTTTTATAAATAAAAAAAAATAAAAATATATATTTCATAAATTCATGGTCAATACTTTATTAACTGGAATACTTTAAAAATATATATATATATATATATATATATCTTAATATAATTGATAATTCTCTTAAAATAATGATTTAATTTAATTAAAAATTTAAAAAATAAATATTTTATTTTAAATAAAAAATTAAAATACAAAACGCCCTTGCAGGGACTCGATCCCAGGACCTTCGCATCAGAAGTCAAGCATGCTACCACAGCACCATTCATTCTTATTACAATGCATGTTTTGTTGGCTTTTATAGAAATAACTAAAACTATTAGAGGGTCATATGTCGCCCCTCGTGGAAGTTGTTGCAGCAAATTTCTAATATGCCCTATGTTTTCGACCAGGCTCTTTAATTGAAGCTTGGTTTGGTTTCAATAGCAATTTTACTGATTCATACTTCCCTTGTTAGTTAATTTACAGTGACACAATGAGAAATTCATTAACATTATGGGCTACAGGCTCAAATTACTTTAAGTGAAATAATGTTAAAGAACACACTATATGAAGAATATTACTCAAACACTATTATAATTATCTCTTCTGATCATTTAACAACTTCTCTTAGTGTATTCATACAACCATTAATTACTTAATAGTACTCAGAAAGGCAAATAGTCACTCCAGATTTTTGAATATAAAATTAATCTAGCATACATGGATAACCCACCAAGCTTTAACCTAACCCACATTAACATGGTTGAAGTTGAAATGAAGTACCCATATACTATCCTGAAACAGTACAATAAGGAACGATTGTCATGAAATTTCCTTTTAATACCATATGAAAATCACATTTTTAAAAGTAAAATTTATGTCTATAAATCTGTAGTGATAAGTATAAAGGATTTAAGTCCAAAAATGTCGATTTTGAGTTCAGTACATTGTCAGACTCAGAAAAAAATTCTCTATCGATTGGTACAAAGGATTTAAATCCATGTCATTTAGTCTTTGAGAAAATCCATAGGTAAAAAAAGATTCAAGTCAGAAATTTAGCATAAATCTTTATATAAAATATTTAATTCAATTTTTTCCGTTTATTAAATGAAGGTTGACAATCACTGAATGGTATAAATCAACATAAACCCTTTTTCCTAATCGATTCTTCTGATTAGTTTTTAGCTTTATTTTTCGTCTCCTGAAAAATCAAGAATATGGACTTAAATCCTTTATACTTATCAGTACAGAAATATACTGTTTTCTTAACTACTAATGAATATTAATTATTATTCACCTATTTCCCTGTAGAAAAATGCATCAATTCCACATTTTATTATTATTAAAAAACATGAAAACTTTATATTACAATTAAAGATAAAACCTAATGGCTTAATTCAGAGCTTATATGTAAATCATTCTTCCCAAATCCAGAAACTCCTGAGCGCATGTTTCATGTGATGTTGACTGTTGAAACTGATTTTTTTTCACTCTCCTTTTCTGATCCCAGTAAATCACACCACTTTCGGCCTATGCCCAGAACTCATTCATTATAGATGCAGCTACAAACCGGTTCTATGCATAGACTGAATGTGACACCATCCACTGAGATCTGAAGTTTTTTGGAGAGCTTTCGCAACCCTCTTTTGGTATTCGATCTCCAGAACATAGAGCAAAAATCGGTTCAAATGGTGTATGTGAAAAGTTTTTAAGTGTAATAGCAGCATAATAAGTGTATTGCATATACAATTTTCAAATATTTTAAACACCACCTCCAGACTTTTCTTTTTAGCAGCATTTCATATCACCTTGCATCCACAAAGTTTGATCATATTTGATTACAGGCAGTTAAATTCCTGATGGCTTCACATTGTGATGCATAATGGTGGTTGTGATATAAAACTATAGAGGTAATCACTAATTCAAATGCCTGTAATTAATATGATCCAACATTTTTGGATGACAGGTTGTATGAATGAAATGCTGCTAAAAGGAAAAAGTGAAGAATCAAGTTTCTGTGAATGTCAAAATCAGAAACAACTCACGTAAAGAATGTCGAAAGCAAAAATGTTTATAAGATAAAGTTCATAAGATATTGTTAAAAATATTTGAAAATTGTTAAACAACTATATTGCTTATTGTTACATATTTTGCAAGTTTAAAATTAAACTTTGTTCAATTATTAGATAAAATATAAAAATATACGAAAAAAAATCATAAAGTACTTATAAAGCTTAAAAACATACATTCATTATTTTTTTATCAAAAGTGATTTGCTTAACTTTTTTTTTTATATATATGCTTTTTATTATGCATATGTATTTTCCATTTGATTACACAGATTAATTTTATTTGGGCTTCGTTCTATAGGCTGAATTTGTTTTAATTACAGTCGAACTTCATTAATGTGAATCTCAAGGGGGATAAAAAATTTGTTCATGTTATCAGTAGTTCAGGCTATCAATAACTAATCTTCATATAACTAAACTAATCTTCTTTTGATAAGGGTTCTAGAAACAGTTCATGTTAAAAGTAATTCACGTTAATGAGGTTCGGCTGTACTATAAATTGTGGACTGTTTGGCAAAATACCATGAATGAATGACTTCCAACCTACCTGTATTGGTTTGACATTAAATTACAGGTTAAATTTTAAAAAGATTTCCAAGAAGAAATAATATGTATTCATACATTTTTATTTAAAAAATTACATTAAATTGCTTTAACTGGTGTATTTACACAGTGACACTAATTGCACATTACTTTTTTAATTTAACATCTAATGTAAATTTTGTAAATCCATGGTTGCATGGCCCACTTGTGGTCTAATGTCGTGTAGTCCCCAGCAGACCTAAATGTTGACATAAATAATGTGGAAATGGCCTTGACTGAAGGTGAAAATAGTACTATTGCCAATGATAATCAAATTTTTTTACATTCTTCTGCTCCGATAACCCACACAGCACATAAGTCCAGATTTTGATGTAAATTCTTGGAATATTTCTACTTTTCCTGATGTGCATTTTTTTAATGATTAAAATATTGCAGAAAATAGTACGATTTCTGAAATTGATTTAACTTCTGACTATGTATAAAATCGTAATTTGTCAGATAATTTTCTCCAGCGAATCTGAAATTAGAAAGTTTGAAACATTTTTACAACCATCAACTATTTCTTTTACTGACAAAATTGAAAGATGAGCTGTCGAATGCGGAATGCTTCATGAACACTTGAACGTAACTGCTTTAGTGATTTACACAGATTCATAGACTCTTCTAAAAACTTCACGTCAAGCAATAACAAAACCTGTATTTCCTGGCATTGCTTGTAATTTTGTTTAGCAGCAGGATCAGAAAAAATACTAAATTTGAAAATTTCATTTCCCACCGAACTGGACGGCTTGCCTTTAGCAAAAAGCTCTAACAGCCAATTTTAGCCCATTCTTTGTTTAATTTCTAATGCGGTGGAAATTTGTTTTTCCTGTAGGTTCATATTGTGGAAAAACTAAACCCAACGATGCAAATGTATTTCTATCAAGTTTTGGTGGTGAATTTAAAGAGTTAATAAATAATAGTGTAACAGTTTCTGGTAAAAATTATATTGTGAAACTCAAAGCCAGAATCTGTGATGCATCGGCTCAAGCTTTTGTTTCTTATTTCAAAGGGTATTATGGGTATTTCGGATGTGGCAAATGCATTCAGGAAGGAGAATTTATAAAAAATAGAGTCTGCTTTCCTGAATTAAATTCTCCTGTTCGAACAGGCATGCCTTTTAAAGGTCGTTTGCAAGATCATCACACTGGCACGTCAATTTTAGAAGACAATTTTGAAATGGTCAGTCAAATACTTTTTTAATACATTCATCTTGTGTGCCTGGGAATGGTTTGAAAACATTTTAATTTGTGGATTAAAGGAGATTTTAAGAATCGTATTCCCCACAGCACCATAAATAGGATATCAGAATTATACGTTGCCTTGAAATTTCTCTATATGTTGCCTTTTCTCTTTAACAGGCAAGTTTTTGCAGCACCTGCAGAGAGAAAAAAAAAATTATTATTTCATAAGAAAAAAAAAATAAATAAATAAATAAAAACTGACATTTATGTTTCCCCATAAACTGAAAAATTACATTCAATAACAATATGCAAGTTGTGGTATTTATAAGAAACTAATTTTGTATGATTTGATTATTTAATTGAAACCGATCAATTTTCTCACCTACAATCAGTAGTGGATATTTCGATAATTAAATAAATCTTCATAATCTAAAAAAGACAGTGTCTGAGTGTGATTCTGCAAGACAGCGTAGCACTAAAATGGTAGTACAGACAGTTATGTGAATCAACACGAAGATGCTTCCTGAGATGTCCTAGTGCATTTCGAAGCCTGATTTTCAATTTTTTTAAAATTAAAATATGATAATGAACTTTTACTCATCATTTTCTCTACTGTTTTTGAAATAAACCATTCCTTAAAAAATGCCACTCACTCTGCTTGATAAATAATTGATTCAACGCAGCATTTACTACAGAGTCACACTATGTGGGTAAAGGTCCATTCACAGAAATATTCATTTTATGGTAGGCTGTTTCTTTACTAATATGTCGTCTGTTATTACTGTGATACTCGTATTTTGATGTTAATGACTCACACACTGATTCCACAGACATAATAGTAGCTACAGTTACAGCCTGTGAAACTATTTCTATGTCTTTGAAAAGTGCTGTTTTACTGGAGAGAATTTTTTTTTTTATTATGCAGGAACTTTTTAATCTTATAAAATCTTTGGAAAGCATAGGTTTTATTAGTTCTTCACTTTTCTTCATAAATTTTCTATAGTGAAATTTTAATTCAGTTTCTGACACATTCTTAAACTCAAAAACTAATTTTTGAGCAGAATCACAAATTTATCTGTTACTGATGCAGCTCTAAATGGAATTCCTTTTAATTTTATTTTTGTGGCTAAGAGTTAAAACTTGAATATCATGTAATAATATTCCAGAAATGAGATTTCGCTACATGTATATATATATATATATATATTTTTTTTTTTAAAGAAATGTGTAAAAAAAAAAAAAAAGTCAAAACTGTCTGTAAACTTCGAAAATTTTCTGTGAATGGCATTCGTGTGTTCGTCTACATTCTCTGAGTCTGATTATAATAAAAAAAATGTGATACAATTATTGATAAATGTTAATATACAAACTTTATGATGCTAAAATAAACAGCTCTTAAAGAATTAATTTTTTCCAATTATTTTTTATATTTTTACTATCAAATTGTAGATAAAAAAAACCTGCCAATTATTTCACATTTGACTGAATAGCAATCTAAACTCGACAGATCATAAATTTTCTTTTATAAGCTTTATTTGTAGACCTTCCCCCAGTAGCAGAAAGTTTTGTAGTTGTCTGCAACAGGTTTTTAAAATTTCATAATTTGTCTGCGAAATTTGCATGTAATCAGGGGTAAAAATGACTTACGCTCAAAAAACCTGAAAGCTGATAGAGGCAATCATGTTTGGGGGGGGGGGGGGGAGCTTAACAACAGTGGAATCTCGTACAACAATACACGAATACAATTTTACTACAGAACAATACAATATAAACAATAACAAATAATTTGTTGAACTCATTTAATTAAACATTTTATAGCAATGTTTAACAAAACACAATATAAATAATAAAAATATTAGTTTTAGTTTTGATACAAAAATTTTTTATAAGTGGATTTTCAAGTGGAGAAGTTTTGGAGCAGTTTTAAATGAAATTAGCACTTTTCTATGTCCCCATAGAATCTCAGTAACAGGTAACAGGAGAAAAGAATACATGCATAATGCTGTCTATCAAGGGAGATCTAGGCTCCCTAGGTCACCGTTCTTAAGCACTGTTTTGTATGTTCCTACCAAGGCACCTATAGGAGGGCTCTAGAGTTCCTACCAGAGAGCATCTAAGACATCATACATCAGTAGCGCATTGTCGCAGGTGAAAAATGTCCATTAATTGCAGACAATTTTTTTTATGACTGCAGGCAAAGAGTGTCCGAAAGTTGCAGACTAATTTTTTTTCATTAGCGCAGTCAAAAACTGTCTGCAAGTCCTTTTTTTGTGTCCGCAACTATGTCGCCATGTCGCGATGTTTCTGCCACTGGGGACCTTCCTAGGTGATTTTTTACTTCCATTACCGACTACCATAGGTAATGGAAGTATTGTATTCGGTCTAAAAATTCAATATCGATTTTTCACCTGATTTACACACTTTAAAGGTCTCCTGAGTCCGAAAAAGCAGTTTTTGGCAATTGGTCAGTGTGTGTGTGTGTGCACGAAATCTTCTGGCTATCATATCTCTGAAAGATAGAAACTACAAAACTTCAGAATTGAGACAAGTTCGATACACAGATGAATTTTCCAAATTTCTATCCACAGCATAATTGTCAATATTCATTTTAAACACACTTTATTAAATTCTGGAACCAATAAAGAGATAGAACTGCTCAATATCTCTCACTCATTTAATTTTTTGTGACACCCCCCCCCCCCCCTTATGCCTATTAGCGATCAGTGATTGTTAAATGATATCATTATCGTAATTTGTTATATGAAAAATTAGTTTAACAAAATATAGTTTATAAAGATATTTTGAAAAATAAATAGATATTCTTAAAATACATTGTTATAACATTTTGATTAATATGTAAAACAAACTCCAGGCTTTTAAAATTTCTCCAATAGCAGAATTTTCTGTATCAATCCACAGCAAAACAACATTTGGGTTCGAGCTAGGAATGGCAGACACGGTGTAGTGTTTCACAAGTATTACCAGCAGTTTATAAAATACATAAAATTTACACCTACAAAACAAATAAGTTAAGAATATACAACAAGTACAATGATCGAGATAATGTAAATTATAATTACATATTTAAACCTGGCACTTCTTTTCAGAGATGTAAAATTAATCCCAGAGCTTTCAATAATCTGCAGCGCTTGTTGCCGTGCTGCCCTCAGTTTCTGCTACAGGGAAAAATTTCATTAGGAATTATGGTCATGTTCATTCACAATATGCTATGATACTTTCATATATTATTATTACTATGAAATTTATTTACAACAATGCTTAATAGTTTATGTTAAAATTTTCAGTTAGTGATACTTTAAAAATTTAGCTATTTTTAATAAGATATTATTTATAAGTGCGTTTTAAAAAGTAAACAGATTAAAGATTTTGGAGAAACATTATTATAACATTTTGATTAATGTAAAAACAAAACTTTAGGCTTTTAAAAATTCATTATGAAGTATTAATTTTCATGTGCATTTAAAATA
Organism: Salticus scenicus; assembly: GCA_963930645.1. NCBI lineage: Eukaryota > Metazoa > Arthropoda > Arachnida > Araneae > Salticidae > Salticus > Salticus scenicus. The sequence goes on from OZ005652.1 coordinate 176,969,822, forward strand.
AATAAATAAAATAACAATGATACTTTTATATCATTCAGATATTAATTTGTAATTAAGTTTAATATATTACATTAAAATTAGTTGAGAAAAACATTAAACATTTATTCGGGAAAATACAAATTTGTGTCATTCACAATCTTATCAAAGAACTAGAAGGATCACTGTTAGTGAAGGATCCCAGTCAACATTCTTTGTTCTAATCCCCCAACTGTTGCTTTTGTATTCCTAGAATCCTATCTCCCCTTACTTTAAACTGGAGGCCCCTGTTATTAGAGAACCAAATTATGATGTGGTAATCCACAATTTACATATTTTATTCTTATGCAACATTAACTAACATAACTTTTTAGGGCATATAATCTCAACACGTATCTATAAATAAAAATGTTCTCAAATCACACAACATATATAATTAAATTTTTATGAATTATCATCTAAAAATTGTTTTAAGATCTGTTAATTTACAAACAACATAATATTTAGTTGTCGACTATATATGACAAATATTAAATTTCTATTTCTAGCCAGATTCTACCTCATATACAAATTTTGAGGTTTGATGATAGAGTTTTCTGACAGGATTTTGACAGATTAAACCCTTTTCATGTTAAAAACCACTTTTTGACATCAAAAATCCAACCCTGGCTACAGGCAGCCAAACAGTGGCCACTGTGGTGGCCAAATTTATTAGCAGCTAATTTTTCAGTAGTAACTGACCATGTGGCCAGAACTAATTTTGCCTTGTAAAGCTAATGAATAAAAAATTTATAAGCAAACTAACACTACAAATTGAAAATCTTGCAAAAAGTTTGTAATAATTTAAAAATCTATTGATTTTTTTGAAAAAAAAAAATCACTGATTTAGATCACTTTTAAATATAAAAGACAATGGCTTTAATGGAATGAAACTGTTTATCTAGCTTTAAAATATGTGTTTTTTCTTATAAAAATATAATTTGTAAAATATAACAAAATATTTCATTAAACAAGCTAATATTTCTGACATCCTGACTTACGATTCATCTCTACAAAGCAACATTGATAAACACAGAAATAAATTATACCTTAATTTTTTAATTATTTATACATTTTAAATATTTATTATATTTTAATTATTTATACAAGCACAACCTTGTGATTGGTACGTGAATTATAAATATTTAGTTAGTGTAAACTATAATTCTTTGATTGATTGTACATGCCAGTGTTGCACCTAGTAGCCCTTTGGCCGAGTAACTGAGTACCGAATAGTTGTAAGAAAGAATAACTGATGTACATATGAAGAATTTTGCACATCTTGAAATTAAAAAAAAGGCCCTTTAAACACAAAATTAAGTTAAATGGCAAACACCATGTTTTCATGAAATGTTTCAGAACTTTTGTATATACACAATTAGGTTCATTGTTATATTTTATACTTCCAGCTTAGCGGATTCTCAAAACTATAATAACTGATAACATTGAATTATATGCATTGAGGAAAGGTGATTTGTATTTTTTTAAACCAACAAAATATGTAACAAATGGTGGTGCAACTTCGGCTAGTTTTACTGTTCAGGAAAAATCTAAACCTATTGATTTTTGGCATAATAGATTTTGTCATATTAATGATGACTATTTAATTAATACCAGTAAATGTCAAGCTGTTAAAGGATTGCCTATTTTTAGTAAGATGGCTGAAGATTGCATACCATGTAAACTTGCTAAAAGTAAAAGAGTATCTTTTAAAGCTATTGGTCAAGTAAGATCTAAAAATGTTCTTGAATTGTTACATATGGATGTTTGTGGACCATTACCAGTTTTAACTCAGGGAGGTAATAGATATTTTTTAACTGTAATTGATGATTATTCACGTAGAGTTGCAGTTTATCCCATTAGAAATAAATCTGATGTTTTTGAAACTTTTTTGAGATTTTCTAGAAGAGCAGAAAGACTTTTAAACAAGAAAATAATTGCTATTAGAACTGATGGGGGTTTGGAATTTTGTAACAAGGATTTTGAAATTTTTTTGGAAAAGCAGGGTATTAAACATGAAAAAACAAACGTTTATTCTCCAGAAATGAACGGTGTGGCGGAAAGGTTCAATCTAACTGCTTTAGATGGTGTTAAGACTTTGCTTGAATCTAGTGGTTTACTTCAAAAATTGTGGGGGAAGGCTTTGATGTGTTTCACTTATGTTTGAAATAGAGTTTGCCACAAGAAGGATAAAACTCCTTTTGAGTTATTTACTGGCAGAAAGCCTTCTGTTTCTCATCTAAAACCATTTGGTTGCCTGGCTTTTGTAAATGTACCTAAACAACTCAGGAAAAAGCTCGATATGAGAGCCAAACTGGGAATTATGTTAGGGTATGCACAAAAAACCAAAGGTTACAGAATTTGGATAGTTGAGGATCGGAAATTAATTGAAACAATCAATGTAAAGTTTAATGAAACCAAAAAAGGGATAGATGAAACTAAATGTAATAAAGTAATTAAAGGTCAAAATTTTTACTTTTTTGTTCCAGATTATGATAATGATATTGATTTAGGCCCTACTATTCATGAGCTAGCAGAACGCTTAGAATCTCGTGAGGGTGGGAGAATAGTTCAGTCTCAGGAAGTAGAGGAAACTAGTTTAACGCCATGTGATTCCATTCCATGGATACGTAGAGCTGTACCTCGAAAAACTGGAACTAGAACTGATAGCTATTTTGGAATAGAGGGTGAAAATATAAGGCTACGATCATTACAAGATGTTAAAAAATATTGTTTAGAAAAGAAAATAGAATGTAATGATAAACTCTTTAATTTTTCGGGTTTAAAATTTAACTGCTGGTAAACTTGTAAATTCTTCAGATTCTAATGATGATGCTAACCTGATTGAAATTAAAATTCCTAGTAATTTTTTTGAAGCTGTTAACTCGCCTGAAGCATCTGAGTGGAATAATGCCATGAAACAAGAGATGCAGGTCATGTATGATCGCAAAGTTTGGGAATTGGTAGAACCACCTAAAGGAGCTAAAATTTTGGGAAATAGGTGGGTATATACTCTTAAAAGAAATGGAAAAGGTGAAATTATAAGGTATAAAGCTCATTTAGTAGCTAAAGGGTTCAATCAGGTCAAAGGGGAAAATTATGAGAAAGTGTTTAGTCCAGTAGTGAATTTTTCTATTATAAGATTAATTTTTTTCTATATATGTATGTTTATTTAATTGGTTTCATGTACAAATAGATGTTAATAATGCTTATTTATATGCAAAATTAGATGAAAAAAATTTTATGTTACAGCCTGAGGGTTTTATTAAAGACATAGGCAAAGTTTGTAGACTGGAAAAAGCATTGTATGGACTTCATTAAAGTAGTAGGGCTTGGTTTTGTGGAGTAAATGACGTTTTGAAAAACTTACAATTTCATAAACTGGACTGGTGTAATTCTGTTTATACATATAATTGTAATATAATTTTATTATTGTATGTAGATGACATTGTCATCTTTGGTAAAAATCCGGAAGATTTGGAATTTGCGATAAACTTGTTACAGCAAAAATTTGATTTAAAGATTCTGGGTAAGACTAAAAAACTTTTAGGTATTGATTTTGAAGAAGAAGGAGGAAAATCGTTTATTCATCAAAAGGCTTATATCAATAAGATTTGCAAGCAGTATGAAAATTATAAATATCCCATTACTTCTTTGCCAATTCCTAAGGGAGAATTTTTTTCTAAATTAGATTCCCCTAAAACTGAAGCTGAAATTAAAGAAATGGAATCTTACCCATATAGAAATTTAATTGGTTGTTTAGCTTTCATAGCAAGTCGCACTAGACCAGATATTGTTTTTGCTGTACACTTGTTGTCGCAGTTCCAATCTAATCCAGGTATGAAACATTGGAACAGTGTTTTGAAATTATTGGGTTATCTTAAAAATACAATTAGTTATAAATTCGAATTGTCCAGGGTTAACAACTTAGAATTGAAATGTTATTCTGATTCAGATTTTGCTGCCAATAGAGATGACAGGGTATCAATGGGAGGATATATACTATTTTTATATGAAGCTCCTGTATCATTCAGAACATTTAAACAGAAATGTGTTAGTCTCTCAACCATGGAGGCAGAATATATCAGTTTAACAGAAGCAGCTAAAGAGTTGACCTGGATTAAAAATGTTTTATTAAATGATAGTTTAGATTTAAAGTTAGAAATTTGTATTTTATATTGTGATAACGAGGCAGCAATTTCTTTTTCAAATTCTCCTTTTGAAAATCATAGAACTAAACACATACATATTAAATATCATTTTTTAAGGAATTTGGTTTTTGATAAAGTATTTAAATTAATGCATGTAACTAGTAAATTAAATTTGGCAGATACCTTTACTAAGCCACAAATTAAAGAACAATTAATTAAATTTTGTAGGAAGATTTTTTCGGATATTGACATTGATTAGTTAATGTCAATTTTTGTAGTCAATTTTTTTTTTATACTACATGTTGTCATTTTTGATCAATGGGTGATCACTAACTTTGTGATCAGGCATTGAATGAGGTGAATTTTTGAAGTATTTTTAATGTTTAAAATATGTTTTCATAAAATGCCGTCCCGAGAGCGTTAAAAAAAGGGGGGAGATTGTTATAAGTCATATCATAAATATTTAATCATATCTATATTTTTATAAAGTGAAATTAAAGTTAATTTGTTAAGGTATTTATATATACTATAAAGTAAATTATTTAAATTAAATTTAGTTTGATATGACTTACGTTTTTTTTATCGCTCTCGTGGCCGCATTTTTGTTTATCTTCTTGCTCTAGTTTATTCCACAGATGTGAATAGCTGAAATAGTAAACATGTGAGTAATGGCGGTGAATCACAGGTATTGCTCTTGTTTCTGTTCACTCTCATCAAAACGATGTCCATGGTTGTAAGATAATAAGATAGTGATGTTGAAGACTAGTTCAATGATTGCCAAGTGGCAACAGCAAGATGCAAATAGGTTTTGTTTGTATTGTATAAAAGGTGTTTGCATCTGTTTTTCGTTCTCTTATTTTTTTAACGTTATAAGATGTAGTTTTGACTTTCAGTTACCAGCAGGGTATGCTGGTTTATTTAATATTTTCTTTTTCATCTGTAAATATTGTTACGAAATTGTAAATAATTTTGTTTATTTTTGTATAAATTCTTTCAAAGAGGCTTAGTAAGTTGATAAAGTGCTAATTTTGTGCATTTCTAGTCGTTTTAGCGTTGAAATAGCCTTATTTTCCCTTAAAAACGCATTAAAAAGCCCCAGTAATGCAGGTAAGGGATTTGGCGCCAAATTTGGCGACTTTTTCCCACCTTGGCGATTTTTTTGGCGACCTTGGCGAGAAAATCCTTATATGGGATATACCAAATATGGAAGCTGTAAGTTGATTGGTTGACCACTTTTTAGAGTTTTCTCGAAAAATCTGGATTCCATGGAACAGTATATATAAGCCTGTTTTCTTCGCCAAGGCCAGTCAGAGTCAGTTCAGTTCAGTTTTCAGTCAGCTTCGCTAGTGCTTGCATTGCTCTTGAGCCTCTTTGGAAGAGACTTGCTTTATGTGTTATTGCTATACAGTTTCTACTGTGGATTTGCTATTGACAGCTGTTGTTTAAGCTGTGTTTACTGTTTGAATTGAAGTTGATACTTGGTTTATAGACCTGCATTTTTCTGGAATTTTCTGTGAATAAATTACTGAATTTTTGTACGTTTGGCCTTTCATTCTCAGACAACTCACGAACCCCCAAGTACGCAACATTTCTGGTGTCAGGAGCGGGGATTGTCTGTGAATGGTGATAACGAGGGCTATGGAGAAAGAAATGAAGGTAGCACAAGAGGAAATGAAAGCAGTTCAGGAAAAGATGGAAGCCAGTTTGACCGAAGAAATTAAATCTAATCAAGATGAGATGAAGAGAGAGCTTTCAACGGCGAAAGAATCAATAGAGAGTAAATTAACGGTGATGGAAAATAGAATGGATGGAATAGAAGAGAAAGTTATAAAGATAGAAGAAAGTTTTGAAGAGAAAGTTATAAAGATAGAAGAAAATTTTGAAGAGAAAGTTTTGAAAGTGGAAAAGAATTTTGAAGAGAGATTTATGAAGATAGAAGAGAATTTTGATGAGAAATTTAAAGAAAACTTTGATCAAGAGCTGAAAGGAAAGGTTTCAGAGATAGAAAGCAAGTTTAAGAGAATGGAGGAAGATCTTGAGAGAAAAATGAAAGAAGAGTGGAACGGAGAAGTACTAGGGAATGAACTGCAGAGCAAGATTCGGAATCTCGAAGAAAAGTTAGAATCCATGCCTCAGGAAACTGAAAAGAAAGAGAGAAGAATCGAGAATCAGAAATTTATTAAGCTATCCACCTACGACGGCAGTTCCTCCTGGAATATATATAAGACCCAGTTTTCCATCGTAGCTGAAGCTAACGGCTGGGACTCTACCGCCAAGTCAGTCCACTTAGCAGCAGCATTACGGGGAGATGCAGCCGAGATCCTGAGAAATGTTTCTAAAGAAGAAAGGAACGACTTCGAGGCCCTGACTAGAGCACTGGAGCTACGGTTCGGAGAGAAGTGTTCTAAGGACTATAGTCGCCTTCAGCTAAAATCTCGTTACCAGAAAACGGGCGAAAGTTTGCAAGAGCTGGCAGCGGACATTCAGAGACTGTCACACCTAGCATTCTCAGACTGTCATGCTGACACTCGAAACGACTTAGCTCTTCAGTACTTTATCGATGCTGTTCGTGATCCAGAAATTCAAAAAGCGCTGAGACTCTCCAACATCAGAGACGTAGAATCAGCTTTAGGCTATGCACTTAGGATTGAGGCAGCCCAACAAGCCTCCCGTAAAGACCGCCATACCATACGAGCAGTCTCATTAAACGATACGTCTGCTGGTGAAAATGAAATGAAGAGAAGTATCGAAGAGATCTTAAAGAGATTGCGCAGCCTGGAGAATAATAAGGAAATAAAGGACCGGAAGATAAAGTGCTGGGGCTGTGGAGGGGATGGTCACGTGAAGAGGAACTGCCCTGTATGACCAACTATAGGAAATCACCCGTCTTCTCCATCACTACAGGGAAACTAAGAGGAGGCCATCTCGCGGGGCGGAGGTTGCCTGAAATTAAAGAGCCCCAATTTACAGTATTTCATGTTTCATCGATGAGTGGCGGCGATAATGGACTTCACGTCTATGGCCAAGTTAACAACACCACCTGCCGGATGATTCTGGACACGGGAGCCAACGTGACCATCATTAGAACGGATTTGGCTCAAGAACTAAAAGAGAAGATAATCTGGACTCCGCCCTGCGTTAAACTCCAGACTGTGACCGGAGACGAAATCAAAATATATGGAAAAATGAACTTGACTATCACTTTTGGGAATGCCAGTTACCATCATATGGCATATGTGGCTGATATCAGAGATCCGTTAATCATTGGAATTGATTTCCTAAGAAAATTTAACTTCAAATTGGACTTCAAGAATAATGAACTGCATTCGAGTTCGGAAGACATAGCTGTGTTCAATACTGAAAATCAGGACATTCAGCAAATTTGCCAGATAACAGCCAAGTCTGAAATTTCCATCCCCCCCACACACAGAGACAATAGTTTCAGGAACACCACCTACAAAGCAATACTTCCGCTATGGACTGATTGAATACCCGAATACCGACAATAGCCCAAGAGGAGTTCTGGTAGCTTCATCTCTAGTTGATCTCTCAAAGAGTACTATTCCTGTGAGAGTCGCAAACATCAGCGATAAGGTCCGAACAGTGAAGAAGGATGAGGTGTTAGCAACCTGCACTCCTGTTACATGCATCAACCGCCCCACGCAATCAACGGAATCCAAGTCTTCTGAACAATTAATAATGGAATTACTCAAGAATGCAGAGTTAAGAATGGAACAGAGATGTGCTGCGGAGAAGCTACTCCAAGAATTTAAAGACCTTTTTTCTCGAACACCTGAAGACGTCGGGCGAACGAACATCACCCAGCACAGAATTGATACAGGAAATCCTCCTCCAATCAAACAACATCCAAGAAGACTTCCATTTGCTAAACAGGAAGAGGTCACTGAACTTCTAAATGAAATGCAGCACAATGACGTCATTGAGCCATCAACGAGTCCTTGGGCCTCTCCCATAGTACTGGTGCGAAAAAAGGATGGTTCAACAAGATTTTGTGTGGATTATCATCGTTTGAATGACATCACGAAGAAAGACAGTTACCCTCTTCCCAGAATTGACGACACATTAGACACACTTGCTGGCAATAAATGGTTCTCGACTTTGGATCTGAAGAGCGGTTACTGGCAAGTAGAATTACATCCTGATGATCGTGAGAAGACTGCATTCACCACGGGACAAGAACTGTGGCAATTTAAAGTTATGCCATTCGGATTATGTAATGCTCCTGCCACCTTCGAACGCCTGATGGAGACCGTGCTAAAAGGACTTTCCTATGAGGCTTGTCTGGTGTATTTAGATGATATTATCATTGTGGGGCGCACCTTTGAAGACCATCTACGAAACATCCGAAAGGTGCTGGAGAAACTCAGAATGGCTAACCTCAAATTGAATCCAGGCAAGTGTAACTTGTTCCGTCGTGAAGTGAGCTACCTCGGCCATATCATCTTTGCCGAAGGTGTGAGAACTGATCCTGAGAAGATCTCTGCAGTCGAGAACTGGAGTCGCCCTGAAAATATACACCAACTACGAAGTTTCCTGGGGTTATGCACTTACTACAGGATGTTTGTCAAGGGTTTCTCAAATATTGCCAGACCACTCCACAAGCTGACGGAAGCCAAACAGAAGTTCCTGTCGACAGGTGAATGTGAAAATGCGTTCAAACGACTTAAAGAGGCCTTAACATCATCGCCTATCTTGACATATCCACAGCCCCACAGACAGTTCATACTTGATACAGATGCCAGCCATGAGAGTGTCTGTGCTGTTCTGTCGCAGGAAATTGATGGTCAAGAACATGTCATTGCCTATTGGAGTAAATGCCTGTCTAAACCAGAGCGAAATTACTGTACCACCAGGAAAGAGCTACTCGCCATCGTAAAAGCCATAGAACATTTCCATCATTACCTCTATGGCAGAAGATTACTCCTACGGACTGACCATGCATCTTTAACGTGGTTGCTCCAGTTCAAGAACCCGGAAGGACAGATTGCCAGGTGGATACAACGCCTCCAGGAATATGACTTTGAGATACGCCATCGTAAAGGGACTCTACATGGTAATGTAGATGCCTTGTCACGGAAGCCCTGCTCGGAAAGCTGCAAGTACTGCTCTAGAGCCGAACAGAAATACCTGCCGATAAATCCGGTTGCCTGCCAAGTTACTGTCTCAACACCATCAGATCAAGATTCCGATCCATGGAGTGACGAAGAACTTAGAAAAGCCCAGTTGGAAGATCCTGACATAAAGCCAATACTACAGCTGAAGGAGACGACCAGCAACATACCTATCTGGCAGGACATTTCCAGATTTAGTCCCATTACGAAAAGTTATTGGGCACTTTGGGACTCTCTTCATATCAGAAACGGCGTATTATACAGAAAGTGGGAATCTGATGATGGGAAAAGCTTCAGATGGCAGATTTTGTTACCAAGATCAAAAATTCCAGCTGTTTTAGAACAACTGCATAGTAGCTCTACCGGAGGCCATTTTGGGGTAATGAAGACTCTGCAGAAAGTTCGGGAACGCTTCTACTGGTGCAAGGCAAAGGAGGATGTGGAGAAATGGTGTAAATCCTGTGATGCTTGTGCGGCACGTAAAGGCCCGCAGAAACGAAGTCGAGGAAGACTGCAACGGTATAACGTGGGAGCACCATTTGAACGGATTGCAATCGACATCTTGGGTCCTTTGCCACGGACCTCCAGTGGAAATAAATACATCCTCGTCGTGATGGACTATTTCACCAAGTGGCCTGAGACATATCCCATTCCCAATCAAGAGGCATGCACAGTCGCAGAGGTCCTAGTGCAGCAATGGGTGTCAAGGTACGGCACGCCCCTACAACTTCATACCGACCAAGGTAGGAACTTTACCTCTGATGTTTTCAAAGGACTGTATCAACTACTCGGCATAGACAAAACCCGGACAACACCCTTATATCCCCAGTCGGACGGCATGGTCGAGAGGTTCAATCGTACCATCCTGAATAACCTCTCTCTTCTAGTATCAAGGAACCAGCAAGATTGGGACTCGAAGTTGCCATTGTTCCTGCTGGCTTATCGAAGTGCTGTCCATGAAACCACCGGCTATACTCCAGCCCAGATTCTGTTTGGACGTGAACTTCGTCTCCCTCGTGATCTCCTGTTTGGTTGTCCACCCGATGCACCTTCATCGCCCGAGGAGTACATCCAGGATCTCCAGGCACGATTTGAGGACGTACACAACTTTGCTCGGGAGCGGATTAACATGGCAACGGAGAAAATGAAGACAAGGTACGATCTAAATGTTAAATTAAATCAATCAGAGTCCGATGTTCATGGATATAAGATGAAGTTTAATAATGAAAAACGTGCAGAAATTGCACTCACGTACATCACGCTAGAGCGTCAGCGTACCCAAGAGACGACAACAAACAAAAGTGTTGCCAAAACATATATATAAAGAAAACTTACAGTTATGGTTACATATATGGTAGAAATGAATGACAGTTTAAATGTGATACAAAATAACAGTGATTACATCAAATATAAAACAGTTACTGTGATTAACTCTCAATACCCACCCTTAATCACATATTAGACCACAATGATTAATTAGTTTACATAATCTAGGTTTTGGTAAGCTTTTTGTAAATAAGTCTGCCAGCTGATCTTCAGTAGCTATGTATTCAACACTAATAGAATTTAATTTTATAATTTCCCTGATATACTTTAGCTTAATGTCTAGGTGCTTTAATCTAGCACAATGATTTTCATTACAGACAGCTTTTATGGCAGATTGATTATCTTCAAAAATTATCATTTTTATTTCTTTACATCCCAAAATTTCTTTTGTTAAGTTATAAACAATCACTAAAATTTGAATAGCTTTAGCTAAGGCTAAAATCTCTGCTTCAGTAGAAGACAGAGCTATGGATGTCTGCTTCTTAACATTCCAAATTATTGGACAACTGTTTAGCATTAAAATATAACCTGAAATTGATTTTCGATCACGTAAGTCAGCCCCCCAATCAGCATCAACATACAGAGAAATGACAATATCATCACTACTACACTTAGGAAAAAATAATTTTAGCTCAAGAGTCCCTTTGAGATAACGTAGCACTCTTTTCAGACCAGTCCAAGCAGCAACTGTAGGTTGCTCTTGCAATTGACCAAAACAGTTTACAGAGTACAAAATATCTGGTCTAGTTGTCATTGCTAAATATAATAAAGTACCAACAAGTTCACGATAGGGACCTTCAAAATGTTCACCATTGTCAAAGTTTGATGCAGTTGCTTTTGGTACAAGTGGTGTATCACAGGGCTTACAATCAGCCATCTTAAATTTTTCTAAAATTTTCAACACATAAGATTTTTGACTTAAACAAAGATGGTTACTGGATTGTTCAAAACATATGCCCAAAAATTCACTGGCAATTTCAGATCTTGACATCTCAAATTTTTGCTGAAGAAGCTGAATTACCACTTTAACTTCTGATATGTCAGAACCAGAAATCAGCAAATCATCGACGTACAGAACAACTATCATTTCACTGTGATCTGACCTTTTTACAAATACACATGGCTCATTATTGAGTTGTTGAAATTTCAGATGAATTATGAAGTCTGTAAATTTCTCGAACCACTGCCTTGGTGCTTGTTTCAGTCCATATAGACTTTTTAAAAGTTTGCACACTCTACCACTGTTATCACTATATCCCATGGGTTGTTCCATAAAGATATTTTCATTAAGTTCACCATTTAGGAAAGCAGTTTTAACATCAAGTGCAAACATTTTTAGTTCTTTATGGATGATGATGGCAAGTACAAGTCTGAGAGAGGATGTACTAATAACAGGAGCATAAGTTTCAAAGAAATCAACACCTGCTTTCTGTTCAAAGCCTCTTGCAACCAGTCTTGCCTTATAGACACCATTTTGTTTAATTCTAAACACCCATTTGCAGGATATTGTTTTCTCATTTTCTGGTAACTCCACAAGTTCCTACACTTTGTTTTGATTCAAAGATTTCATTTCTTGATTCATAGCATTTCGCCATAAATTCTGCTCATTAACTGGTAATTTCTCTAAATCTTCAAACAAAATTGGATCAGGATTTGCTACAAGTGCACTGTATAGGTAGTAGTCATTTAGTCTAGCAGGTGGCTTTGTGCTTCTTCTTGAACTTCTGGTTTCATTTTCTTCAGGATTATTAGATTCAGCATCATTCGATTCAAGCAAAACTTCAGGTTGAGAATTAACGTCTAATGGAACATTTTCTTGACTTGTATCAGATATAGAAATTCTTTTCTTTTCTTCGTTAAACTTAACATTGCGAGAATTTGTAACTCTATTTGTTTCAGGGTCCAACAAACGGTAACCCATGCTTGAGTAGCCAACAAAAATCATTTTTCTTGATTTGGGATCCAACTTCTTCCTCAGGTTGTCTGAAATTCTCATGTATGCATCACATCCAAATACCTTTATTAAATTTAAGTCAGGAGGTTTTCCATACTTCAACTCAAATGGCATGCAATTATTAATACTTTGGCAGGGAATTCTATTTTTAAGATAGGCTGCAGTCTGTACAGCAAAGCCCCAGAAACTTTTTGGTAACTGTGCTTCATACACCAATGCACGAGCTTTCTCCAACAAGTATCGATTGGCTCTTTCAGCAACACCGTTTAAACAAGCTGAGTATGGTGGAGCAGGATCTAGCAGTATACCAGTTTCCTTGCAACACTTGGCTAATTCTCCAGAGACATACTCTCCCGCATTGTCACATCTGATTTTATACAAATTAGGATTTTGCTTTAAGAATAGCTTAAATACTGGAACTATGTCATTTTTATGCTTCAGTAAATGTACCTCACAGAATCTTGAGTGATCATCAATGATTGTTACAAAATATTTTTCACCAGAAGGTGTAGGTGGTGAAATAGGGCCACATATGTCGGTATGAACCATTCTCATAGCTGAGGTTTCTCGACTTCTGGGACCCTTCCCAGCAGGTTCATTTGATTGCTTAGCCATGACACATTCTTCACAGAAATTATTTGAAGTAGGAAGGCCCATTTGCTCTAAAACTTTATTTGATGAGTGTCCCATGCGTCTATGAGATCTGAAGAATGGTTAGCGACACTAGCTACAGCTTTAATGGGCTTAAATTCACTAACATAGTGCCCTTTATCATTAAGCTGAGCCATTACAAATCTCTGTTTACCCTTTTGCACTAACGCTTTATTATCTTTAAATATAATACTGTAACCTGCCTTTTGAATGTTCTTTACTGATATTAGTTCACCATTTAAATCAGGCACATAAAGTACATCAGTCAGAATAATTTTCTTTCCATGCAAAATTCCTGAAATTTTTCCAATTCCTTCTATTTTTAAAGTGTCATTTTTGGATGCACAGGCCACTGAACCAGAAAAACTTTTCAAATCATCAAACCACTCACTTTTACTGCACATATGTGCTGTAGCTCCAGAGTCCAACAGAAACAGATTGTCGTCAGATTCACCCATCATAAAAGTCACTGCTGCAGCTGTTTCTTTATGATCCATCTTTGATTTTACTCTACAGTCCCTTTTGTAATGCCCAGAACGGCCACAATTAAAACAAGTTATTTTACTTTTGCAGTTCTTTGCTACATGACCTTTAGATTTGCAACGATAGCAAGTTAAATTAGATTTATTCACACGAAAAGCTGCGTTGTCACTCGATCCACAATTACGTATCTGTTCACTACTTTTATCGCCTTTCAGGGCTTCTGCACTTAAGAGTCTTTGGGTAACAAAGTTCAAAGTCAGGTTCTCGCTCGGTTGATTTTCAATTGTAGCTTTAACTACATCATATTCAGGTGGAAGAGACATCATAAGATATATCACCACATCCATATCCTGCACAGCCGCACCGGACATTCTTAAGTCATTTACAGTTCCTAGCATTTCATCAATATGTTGCTGCATACTGCAATCAGATCGTTTCTTCATAGTTGCTAATCTCTTTCTAGCCAAAATCTGACTAACAGCACTCGTTTTAGCATATTTTGTTTTTAAAGTTTTCCATATTTCACAAGCTGACTTTTCATTGGCCAGAGCAGCCAAAACCGAATCATCTAATAGAGTCAGCAATAAGGCATAAGCCTTTTTCGCGGCACGTACTTCCGCTTCTTTGGTTCTATCACATTCCTTTTCTAAATACAAATCCAGCTCTTTCGCTGCAAACACAGCTTCAACACGTCGACTCCATAGCGAGAAGTTCTTGCCGTTGAACGGTTCAACACTATATTTTGAATCTTCACTTGCCATTTCACACGTGACAAACACACTACGAAAAACTAATCAAAATATATACTTCATTGGCTTGTTAAACTTCTTTTAGAGCATCGAACCACGCTCTGCTGTTAAATTAAATATATGCACGGAGTAAAAAGACAGGAGAAGAAGGTAACGCTGAAATTTTGTGATGTTGTTTTCTAATGTTTACAGATGGCGCCAGCGTGCAATCCTTCCTTCTCTCCAGCTTCCGCAATGTTATTCAATGGGGAAATGTCTCGTTTTAATTATTTTTTTAAAAATAATATCAAGCTGAAAAAATTTCGATTGAAAGCAAATTTCATTAAATAGAGTATTCTAACCAACATGTTTTTTTTAAGAGCCATTTTATACTAATTTTACTTTGAAAGAAAGCTTTTAAAAAATGACGATTCTTATGAACCGAAGCTAGCTAAAACAGACAATTGGAAGGAAGGAGAATGGATGAAATTTTGTAAAGAAAAAAAATAAACTTACTTAGGAGCAGAAAACACGAACTCGGACTTTATTTTTCTCCTACGGCTTTTTTTTCTTTTTCTTATCACTATCATAGCCTGTTTTACAACTAGGAACGAAGCATTTATTTGAAACATCTGAATTATGCAGTTTTAAGAACTTACAAAGAAATTAAATTGCTTAAATTAAAATTTTTAAATGTACTCCAGCAAAATTCTATTGAAAACAACAGTATATCCGCGCCGAGGTAGGGAGGAATGACAAGTGGCGCCCTCAATATTTACCAAAAATTTAGATCACAGTTTCGTAGTTTTCTCCCATTGGACCTTCAACTCCTATTAATATTACTCCGTGAATATATGGTAGAAATGAATGACAGTTTAAATGTGATACAAAATAACAGTGATTACATCAAATATAAAACAGTTACTGTGATTAACTCTCAATACTAAAGGCTACACAACATGAGTTCCAGGAAGGAGACAAAGTCTGGTTGTGGAATCCTGTTCGCCGCAAAGGACTCTCTCCCAAGTTACAGTGCAACTGGGTCGGACCATACACAGTCTTAAAAAGGCTGAATGATGTAGTGGTGCGGATCACTAAAACACCTTCATCAAAACCGTAGGTGGTGCACTATAATAGGCTAGCCAAGTACCACAAGTAACGGTAATATTAAAATTAAAAATATAAATACTGGTAAAATTTGCGCATGCGTAATGTAAATATTTGTATATAGATACTTGTACATATTTGTGAATTTTGTAAATATTTCTCACTTGATTTTTGTTTCTATTTTGTCGTTATATGCAACTTAGTTTTGTATTTGAGATTGTGTAAATTTGGTTAGTTTCGCCTCTTAAACAAGGGTTGCACTGCCCGGGACGTGCAGTCCTTGGGAGGGGGGCAGTGTTACGAAATTGTAAATAATTGTGTTTATTTTTGTATAAATTCTTTCAAAGAGGCTTAGTAAGTTGATAAAGTGCTAATTTTGTGCATTTCTAGTCGTTTTAGCGTTGAAATAGCCTTATTTTCCCTTAAAAACGCATTAAAAAGCCCCAATAATGCAGGTAAGGGATTTGGCGCCACATTTGGCGACTTTTTCCCACCTTGGCGATTTTTTTGGTGACCTTGGCGAGAAAATCCTTATATGGGATATACCAAATATGGAAGCTGTAAGTTGATTGGTTGACCACTTTCTAGAGTTTTCTCGAAAAATCTGGATTCCATGGAACAGTATATAAGCCTGTTTTCTTCGCCAAGGCCAGTCAGAGTCAGTTCAGTTCAGTTTTCAAACAGCTTCGCTAGTGCTTGCATCGCTCTTGAGCCTCTTTGGAAGAGACTTGCTTTATGTGTTATTGCTATACAGTTTCTACTGTGGATTTGCTATTGACAGCTGTTGTTTAAGCTGTGTTTACTGTTTGAATTGAAGCTGATAGTTGGTTTATAGACCTGCATCTTTCTGGAATTTTCTGTGAATAAATTACTGAATTTTTGTACGTTTGGCCTTTCATTCTCAGACAACTCACGAACCCCCAAGTACGCAACAATATTCATGCTCAAATAAATTATGTTTGTTAATATATAAAAGTTTTCTTCATTGAGTCTTCCACATCAAACGTATAACTGCCATGTAATTTTTCCTCTTAAATTTTTTATTAAAGATACTCTGCTAGTTCAGTATACTCTGCTAGTTCAGGATACTCTGCTAGTTCAATATTCATGCTCAAATAAATTATGTTTGTTAATATATAAAAGTTTTCTTCATTGAGTCTTCCACATCAAACGTATAACTGCCATGTAATTTTTCCTCTTAAATTTTTTATTAAAAATACTCTGCTAGTTTAGTATATTTAAACTTTAATCCAACAAGGTTATGGGCTCAGTTAATGCCCCTCTAACCATAAGATATATAGTTTGAGGACTTTATGGTTTAATGATGTGGAAGTGAAGAGTAATGTTTACATCCGGACTTCAGTTTGCCGAATTTTTATGAGCCGTTCCAGTTGTCAAATAATGAACTCATTGAAGTGTTGTTTGTTAAGTTATCCATGAAGAAAGGCCCAGATGAACGTTTTGCTTTTCTTTTGTCAAAGTTTGAATTGATAAATTGAAATGGAGGAAAATGAGTTCAAGGGGACTTTACTGACATCTACTAACTGGGATAGTTGGAAGATCGAAGTTAAAGTGGCTTTGATGCACTATGGGGCCTGGGTCTTTGTGGAGAATGAGAAATACTTGGAACAACAGGGTAGTGACAAGGAAGGCTTGACTTGGAGAGAAAAGTATGAGCTGAATTTAAGGAAAGATAGAGCTTTTACAATTATTTACCAGTCTTTAAGCCCTGAATTAAAGCCATTAATCAGCAATTTAACAGATGGTTACAAGGCCTGGAAGGTTCTGCATGAAAATTTTGAAAGGAAAACAAGAGCAAGGGTAGTACAGCTGTTGGATGAATTTTTTGAAACAAAGTTCTCTAGTGGTGAACCTGTCAATCTTTTTCTGTGCCGAGTAAAGAAAGCTGCTGAAAGGTTAAAGGACGTTGGACACCAGCTACAACCATTGTATATTGGATACCAGATGATCCGTATTTTACCAGAAGAGTTTCAAGCAACGGTACAAGCTATTTACAAATGGAATGATGCAGACTTTGTTCCCCACAAAATTGAGGCGGAACTTCTTTTGGAGGAGAATAGACTAAATTTTGTTAAAAAAGATTTAATGAAGAATTCTGAATTAGCTTTTTCAACTTTTTGTAAAACAGTTAAAACTTTAGATACTAGTAATGTTAAAAATATGAGTTCTAAAAATGTTAAAAAGAGTAATTACAAAAGTAAAAAATTTTAATTCTAATAAATGTAAAAAAATTAATGGTTTTTCTGCAAATGATAATTTTAACAAAAGTAAAATTGGACCCTGTTTTAAATGCAAACAGTATGGTCGTTTAAAGTCTCAGTGTGTTAATAGAAGTGCTCATTCCCGAAATTTCAATGAAACTATTAATGTAGAAGTTAATGAGAAATTTAGTTTTGCTTTTTCTGAATGTAGTTTAACAGAAATTTCCCTCAGTTTTTTGAGGCAAATTCATTAGTTGCCAATTCCGATAAAATAACCTGGGTATTTGATACTGCAGCGATGGCACATTTTTGCAACAATAGAGATTTATATCTAGTTTTTTACCCTGTAACTGATGTTCAAATGTCTCTTGCTGTAGGTGAAAAAGAGAGTAATGTTTTAGGAAGGGGTACTATTCAGTTTAATGTTAAATGTAATAATAACTATAATCATATAACTTAAAAAAATGTTTTATACAATCCAAAATTAAGAAGAAATTTAACATCAGGTGTAAAGTTAGAAAAATTGGGCTTAAATTTTTACTGGTAATAATGGAAAAATTAGAGTTTTTGATAAAGATGCCAATGAGTTATTCTATGCATTGAGGAAAGGTGATTTGTATTTTTTTAAACCAATAAAATATGTAACAAATGGTGGTGCAACTTCGGCTAGTTTTACTGTTCAGGAAAAATCTAAACCTATTGATTTTTGGCATAATAGATTTTGTCATATTAATGATGACTATTTAATTAATACCAGTAAATGTCAAGCTGTTAAAGGATTGCCTATTTTTAGTAAGATGGCTGAAGTTTGCATACCATGTAAACTTGCTAAAAGTAAAAGAGTATCTTTTAAAGCTATTGGTCAAGTAAGATCTAAAAATGTTCTTGAATTGTTACATATGGATGTTTGTGGACCATTACCAGTTTTAACTCAGGGAGGTAATAGATATTTTTTAACTGTAATTGATGATTATTCACGTAGAGTTGCAGTTTATCCCATTAGAAATAAATCTGATGTTTTTGAAACTTTTTTGAGATTTTCTAGAAGAGCAGAAAGACTTTTAAACAAGAAAATAATTGCTATTAGAACTGATGGGGGTTTGGAATTTTGTAACAAGGATTTTGAAAAATTTTTGGAAAAGCAGGGTATTAAACATGAAAAAACAAATGTTTATTCTCCAGAAATGAACGGTGTGGCGGAAAGGTTCAATCTAACTGCTTTAGATGGTGTTAAGACTTTGCTTGAATCTAGTGGTTTACCTCAAAAATTGTGGGGGATGGCTTTGATGTGTTTCACTTATGTTTGAAATAGAGTTTGCCACAAGAAGGATAAAACTCCTTTTGAGTTATTTACTTGCAGAAAGCCTTCTGTTTCTCATCTAAAACCATTTGGTTGCCTGGCTTTTGTAAATGTACCTAAACAACTCAGGAAAAAGCTCGATATGAGAGCCAAACTGGGAATTATGTTAGGGTATGCACAAAAAACCAAAGGTTACAGAATTTGGATAGTTGAGGATCGGAAATTAATTGAAACAATCAATGTAAAGTTTAATGAAACCAAAAACGGGATAGATGAATCAAAATGTAATAAAGTAATTAAAGGTCAACATTTTTACTTTTCTGTTCCAGATTATGATAATGATATTGATTTAGGCCCTACTATTCATGAGCTAGCAGAACGCTTAGAATCTCGGGAGGGTGGGAGAATAGTTCAGTCTCAGGAAGTAGAGGGAACTAGTTTAACGCCATGTGATTCCATTCCATGGATACGTAGAGCTGTACCTCGAAAAACTGGAACTAGAACTGATATCTATTTTGGAATAGAGGGTGAAAATATAAGGCTACGATCATTACAAGATGTTAAAAAATATTGTTTAGAAAAGAAAATAGAATGTAATGATAAACTCTTTAATTTTTCGGGTAAAAATTTAACTGCTGGTAAACTTGTAAATTCTTCAGATTCTAATGATGATGCTAACCTGATTGAAATTAAAATTCCTAGTAATTTTTTTGAAGCTGTTAACTCGCCTGAAGCATCTGAGTGGGATAATGCCATGAAACAAGAGATGCAGGTCATGTATGATCGCAAAGTTTGGGAATTGGTAGAACCACCTAAAGGAGCTAAAATTTTGGGAAATAGGTGGGTATAAACTCTTAAAAGAAATGAAAAAGGTGAAATTATAAGGTATAAAGCTCGTTTAGTAGCTAAAGGGTTCAATCAGGTCAAAGGGGAAAATTATGAGGAAGTGTTTAGTCCAGTAGTGAATTTTTCTATTATAAGATTATTTTTTTCTATATATGTATGTTTATTTAATTGGTTTCATGTACAAATAGATGTTAATAATGCTTATTTATATGCAAAATTAGATGAAAAAATTTTTATGCTACAGCCTGCGGGTTTTATTAAAGACATTGGCAAAGTTTGTAGACTGGAAAAAGCATTGTATGGGCTTCATCAAAGTAGTAGGGCTTGGTTTTGTGGAGTAAATGATGTTTTGAAAAACTTACAATTTCATAAACTGGACTGGTGTAATTCTGTTTATATATATTATTGTAATATAATTTTATTATTGTATGTAGATGACATTGTCATCTTTGGTAAAAATCAGTAAGATTTGGAATTTGCGATAAACTTGTTACAGCAAAAATTTGATTTAAAGATTCTGGGTAAGACTAAAAAACTTTTAGGTATTGAGTTTGAAGAAGAGGGAGGAAAATCGTTTATTCATCAAAAGGCTTATATCAATAAGATTTGTAAGCAGTATGAAACTTATAAATATCCCATTACTTCTTTGCCAATTCCTAAGGGAGAATTTTTTTCTAAATTAGATTCCCCTAAAACTGAAGCTGAAATTAAAGAAATGGAATCTTACCCATATAGAAATTTAATTGGTTGTTTAGCTTTCATAGCAAGTCGCACTAGACCAGATATTGTTTTTGCTGTACACTTGTTGTCGCAGTTCCAATCTAATCCAGGTATGAAACATTGGAACAGTGTTTTGAAATTATTGGGTTATCTTAAAAATACAATTAGTTATAAATTAGAATTGTCCAGGGTTAACAACTTAGAATTGAAATGTTATTCTGATTCAGATTTTGCTGCCAATAGAGATGACAGGGTATCAATGGAAGGATATATACTATTTTTAGGTGAAGCTCCTGTATCATTTAGAACATTTAAACAGAAATGTGTTAGTCTCTCAACCATGGAGGCAGAATATATCAGTTTAACAGAAGCAGCTAAAGAGTTGACCTGGATTAAAAATGTTTTATTAAATGATAGTTTAGATTTAAAGTTAGAAATTTGTATTTTATATTGTGATAACGGGGGAGCAATTTCTTTTTCAAATTCTCCTTTTGAAAATCATAGAACTAAACACATACATATTAAATATCATTTTTTAAGGAATTTGGTTTTAGGTAGATTCCTTATAGGAGATCTACCTATTGCAATGGTTCTCATGACACGACTTCTGAAAAATTTCTTCATATCTTCACCGATCATGACCCCTAGAACCCTAAACCACCCTCCGTTCAAAAGTTTATATATATATATATATATAGGTATATATATATATGTATAACGCTTTTTCCCATGTTAAGTTGTGAACACGATAACTAGAGTAATTTTTATTTAAATTTAACCAGCTCAGGATATGTTGTCAGGACAGTAAAAATCTCGGTCGAGTTCGTAGATGGGGTGTCCAGCTCAAAGGGGGTGGAAATGGTGGGGGGTGGAAATTTTCATATGCCCATAATTTCTTTAATATTGAAAATAGAAAAAAAATTCAAATCACTCGAATTACCGCCTTACCCTAAAGAACAATTTTTGTATTTAAACTTTTTCGATAGCTTCAATTGCTTAGAAGTTATAAGCTAAAAAGTGATTTTTCGTGAATTGCGTTGAAGCCGACATTTTCTATATCTTTCATTGCAAAAATTTATAATCTGATACTTATGTCACGTGCAAACGATAATAAAAATGAACCCTGAAAATATTATAAAATTTTAATCACGTTTTTAAACAATATAATAATCTGATTAAAAAAAAAAAAAAGTTTAATTTAACAGAACATATGACGTCACTATTACAACAATGTACTGAGAAAAATGAAATAAAATTTTATCCGTGATTTTAAAGAAATAAAATAAAAGTTAATAAATAAATATGTAAATAAAATCAACATATATTAGGGCTAAGCAGATTTAGACTTAGCTTTATGACATAGATGCTATAATGTAAAAGATAAATGTCATCGTTTAAAAGGAAATCGTGTAAATTGATGCTAAGCGAATTAAACTGGCATGATAAAAAAAGTAATAAATTTGGGGACATTTAGATATTATCCCTTTGGCAAATGAACTAGGGACGATTTTAATGAACTTTCCGTTGAAGTTTATTTTCATAAAAGCTTAAATTTAAATTAAAGTACTATTTCATTACTCGAATTCCCTTATTTTGATAAATAAAATTATACCATTTAAAGAAAAATAAAGAACACTCTTTTATTGAAAAGTGAACTAATCCGCGTTTGTAATGATCGATAGATGGCGCTCTCTGAACTGCAGTTGTTAGTAAATATAATAGCCACGTGTATTTATTATTTTTCTTTCTCCGCCATTACATCATGGAAAATCGATTGCATAATATGATGATATGCAGTGGTGTGATAATTTCACCTTAGCCCACAGAGGGCGAGCATTTCATTACAATCGCGAATAAAGGTTTTAGAAAACTATTACATACTTTTAAATCTTTATTAAAAAAAATTAATTGTTGCCACTGGACATTATACAAATACATCCAAATCCTGTATCACATACGATAGTTTTGTATAAGTACATGTTTTTTGTTTGCCCCTGGAACCTGCCCCTTATAGGAAAAGTGCCTGGAAACACTTGTATCTAGTATTGTCATTGATTATGAAGTCGTGTGCAAAATTTCAGGCCCTTCGGACGAAAAGAAGTTGCCGAAAACTGAATTGCAAAATTCCGTTACATACATTAATAGTTGCATCATATCAAGTTAATAAAAGTGTGTTAATTAAAAACCATCTTAAACGCTTTAATTAATCATTTAAAATATATAATTACAATAATACGCCAATCTTAATACAAATATCGTTTGTGGTGAATAGTTTAGAATGTCGGTTTAGGCAAGAATTTAAGATTTACGATACAGAGTAATACGTTACATCTTCCTTTGACTTTTTATCTTGTCGAAATAAGATATTGGTCTGTGAAGAGAGATGAGGTTTTCGCGTGGAAAGAAGATATAATGACGCCAAAGCTGCCTTTCTCCACCGCCAAGCTCGCCAAATTTTGTCGTCCGACAACAAATTATGTCGCCAAGTTAAAACTTTCGTCGTCAACTATCAAATTTTGCCGCCAAATCACAAATTTCATTGTTAAGTCGCAAGTTTTGTCACCAAAATTTCGCCAAATCATACAATTTACTAAATTCATAACAATTAACATTGAAATTCAGCGGTGCCAAATGGTCCAATGTTAACTAATGTTAATGTTAATGTTCCAGCTTATATCAACCAAAACAGTTTCACTTTACAATTTTTATTCATCTGACAATAAGAATCACAAAAACCCAATACAAAACTCTCAATAATTCAATAAAAATTACAATGAAATAACTTTTCCAAAAACCGCTACCACTTAACTGTATTTGACTTGACCATAGTAAGGCCACAAGTGCATTTTCACGTTTCTATTTTTTCTTTAAAAGAAAGATATTGAACAACGTTATATGGATTTTAAATAAAAATTATAATTTTCATTAAGCTTGGGTAGGGAAAGGGGGGTTGTAGACCAATAGCCCCCTCCGAGATTCACCATTGCTGGGATTGTATATCTTTAAGACTTCTATTTGTTGAATGATTATGAGCTTGAGTTCTAAAAAATTGAAACATTTACAGACTAATAAATCTAGCCTAAAATTTTAAGTAGATTGAATCCCTTTTGTAGTTGAAAATTAAATTTCTTGAAAACAGAATAGCGGCTTAAATAATACAATGTGTGAGAACAAAGCCATTGGTTAAGTATTAATCCATATTTAAAATTTCTTTACATTTGTAATATTAACGTAAAGGAATCTACCTTTGCCTTTAAGCTTGCCGAAAAGGGATTTTTTGATAAAGTATTTAAATTAATGCATGTAACTAGTAAATTAAATTTGGCAGATACCTTTACTAAGCCACAAGTTAAAGAACAATTAATTAAATTTTGTAGGAAGATTTTTTCGGATATTGACATTGATTAGTTAATGTCAATTTTTGTAGTCATTTTTTTTTTTTTTTTTTTTTTTATATTACATGTTGTCATTTTTTATCAATGGGTGATCACTAACTTTGTGATCAGGCATTGATTGAGGTGAATTTTTGAAGTATTTTTAATGTTTAAAATGTGTTTTCATAAAATGCCGTCCCGAGAGCGTTAAAAAAAGGGGGGAGATTGTTATAAGTCATATCATAAATATTTAATCATATCTATATTTTTATAAAGTGAAATTAAAGTTAATTTGTTAAGGTATTTATATACTATAAAGTAAATTATTTAAATTAAATTTAGTTTGATATGACTTACGTTTTTTTTATCGCTCTCGTGGCCGCATTTTTGTTTATCTTCTTGCTCTAGTTTATTCCACAGATGTGAATAGCTGAAATAGTAAACATGTGAGTAATGGTGGTGAATCACAGTTATTGCTCTTGTTTCTGTTCACTCTCATCAAAACAATGTCCATGGTTGTAAGATAATAAGCCAGTGATTTTGAAGACTAGTTTAGTGATTGCCAAGTGGCAACGGCAAGATGCAAATAGGTTTTGTTTGTATTGTATAAAAGATGTTTGCATCTGTTTTTCGTTCTCTTATTTTTTTTAACGTTATAAGATGTAGTTTTGACTTTCAGTTACCAGCAGAGTATTCTGGTTTATTTAATATTTTCTTTTTATCTGTAAATATTCATGCTCAAATAAATTATGTTTGTTAATATATAAAAGTTTTCTACATTGAGTCTTCCACATCAAACGTATAACTGCCATGTAATTTTTCCTCTTAAATTTTTTATTAAAGATACTCTGCTAGTTTAGTATATTTAAACTTTAATCCAACAGGCAGCGGAATCCCGTGCGCGCTGCGCGCGCACAAGTTAAAGGATACTGTTGTAAAATTTGTACCATTTCCGTGTTGATTCTCAAATTTAAATTTAAATTCATTCACTACTTAAATATAGGGCAGTTCCTTGTTTGTAAACAAACATCTCAACTTTTATGAGTGGTTGGCAAAAAGGCTTGGGAAAAGCATAGCGATGGCGGATCGCTATGCGGTTAGCAATGGTGGGCGGGGCGCGGGAAAGTCGAGCGCGCTTTTTTGCCAACCACTAGACGTCACGAGGAAATGCTCTATATAGTAAATAGCGCGGGAAAGTCGAGCGCGCTTTTTTGCCAACCACCAGACGTCACTAGGAAATGCTCTATAATTTAAATGATTTACTTTATAGTTTTAAAAGTTTAAATTATTAATTAAATGATTTATAGCGTTTAGTGCTATTATCTTTTTGATGCTGCCATTGAGTTAAAGATATATTAAAATTAAAAATAAAAAGCTTAATGATAATTACTTTTAGTTAAAAGTTATATTCCTTATTAGTATAATTATGTTTAAGTCATTTGAAATAACTTTAATTTACTTACCTCATATTTAAAAGCATGTTTTGTTAAAATTAACTTAAAGAAAATATGTTTAAATTATTTCACGATTGTTCATTTCGCTACCTAGCAAGGAGATGTTGTATTTTTCAACTGCTGAGTCTTTTTGCTTAGCCCGTAGATGGCGGTAGACTCGTAGCGTCATGTTGCTATACAGTCGGCTGCAAAATTATTCGAGCACTAGCAATAATCCTTGCCAAAAAAAAGTACACTTAATACAGCTTTGTTAAATAAATCCTTGTCGATTCATGTTCTTAATCAGTCTAAGAACATGATTCGATAAGGATTTACTTAGCAAAACAGTCTTAAGTGTACTTTTTAAATATAGGAATTTTTGGCTAGTGCTCGAATAATTTTGCAGCCGACTGTAGTTATGTGAAGCGTTGCCGATTGTACAGCATCAAGTAGCTGTCACTTTGAATCCGTTCGCGGCTATAAAAAGAGGTAAGGGATATGAAATCGTGCTCTTAATTTCTTAGTTTCTTAAGCTCTTAAGCTTTTATGTTTTTTCAGTTTAGCTCAAAGTCATGAGCTGGTATTTTA
This sequence comes from Salticus scenicus, assembly GCA_963930645.1. Lineage (NCBI taxonomy): Eukaryota > Metazoa > Arthropoda > Arachnida > Araneae > Salticidae > Salticus > Salticus scenicus. The sequence continues at coordinate 176,995,852 of OZ005652.1, forward strand.
ATTTAGTTATAAAGTGTTTAGTTTTATAATGATTGTGAATTACGTTTTTGTGACTTGATATTTTCGACGATACGTTTAGTGTATCTAGTTATGTCACAATGTAAAAGTTGTTTTCTATTTGAACTCTACATGGCAGTATTTTAAAGGTATTTAACCTTTCGTCAGCAAAGTATATATTCAATTGTTTCTGCTTATTTAGTGTTACTCATCATTTTGTTTCAAGTTTAATAAACTGTTTTATTAATTAAACTTTTGTCTTCAATGAATGCCACACATATTTATCATTTTTATAGTTTATTAGAGCTGAGCAACTATCGTATATTTCACTGCTAACTCTGCTAATTTAACATATGTGAAAATTCGTTTTTTCACATCAAGTGGTTATGGGCGATTTGGCTCGTTGTCAGCTCATAGCATTTTAAAATTTTATAATAGTTTTTATGGCATTCTAATTGTTTGAAGATAAGAAATTGAAATGGCAGTGAGTTTAAACCCCACGATTGAAAAATTACGGATGAATCATTATATTACGTGGGTCAAGGACATTAAATTTATTTTAATTAAAAGAAACTGCTGGAATATAATATGTAAGAAAGAAAAACTGCCTGTTGAAGACGCTGAGGCTGGAATAACTTCAAAACAAGTGGAAGATTTTAAATCACGTAGTCGAGTTGCATTATCAACAATTTACCTGAATACATCGCCTGAAGTCAGAAGCATTATTGAAAATTGTGATTGTGCTATTGATGCCTGGGAGACTTTGAAGAAGACCTTTATATCAGACTCAAGAGCTCATCATATGGGACTGTTTACAGAGTTCATTAATTGTAGAATGTCTGAGAATGAAACAGTGAATTCTTTTGTAACCCGGTTATCAAGAATACTGGACCAGCTGCGTGAAATTGGCCATGCTATGGAGGATGTGTATTGCTGTTTCCAGCTCTTGCAACACTTACCATCCAAGTTTGAATCTGCAGTGCAATATTTGTTGCGTTGGAAGAATGACCAGTTCAAGTTCCAGAGTATTGTGTCAGAGTTAACAGCGGAGGAATCACGTCTACAGCTTCGAGAAGGTGATATTAAGAAAGATGCCAATAACAGTGTTCAGATACAGAACGTTCAGCACAAAGGTAAAAAACCTTTAACTTGTTTTAAGTGTGGCCGTATTGGCCATTTAAAGAAAAACTGCTTTTTGAATAGTAATGTTAAATTTAAACCTAGAAATTTAAAGTATAACTCCGACGGTCGTGACAAATGCAAATCTCCCCCCTCCTACTACATAGCTCAAGCTAATTTTAGTAATTTAAGTGATGATGACAGCTTTATTTTTGATACCGCTGCTTCAAATCATTTTCTAAGAAATTTGGATCTTTTTTAGCATTATACTTCTGTTGAGGGAGAGGAGCTTTTTGTCGCGATCGATGGTATTAGTTTTCCTATTACTGCTAAAGGAACTGTCAAGTTAAATTTTGGTAAAAATGTATTGTATTTAAAAGATGTTTTATATTCCCCAAAGTTACGGAAAAATTTAATATCAGGTCCTAAATTAGATGTGAACGGTGCCACATACACTGGCGGTAAGGGTCGAGTGTCGGTATTCGGTAAAGCTAAAAGACATATTTTTACTGCTAAAATTAAAGACGGTGTTTACTATTTATATCCTAATGTTTCTAAAGTTAAAAAGGGGAGTAAAGTGAATGGGGGGCACCCAGAAAATCCTTCAGCTTCTCTTGCAAAAGTTAATGAAATTGGGTATTGGCATGCTCGTTTTGGGCATGTAAGTCCTGATACTATTGTAAATTCTAGCAAGAAGAACGGGGTGAGGAGTCTTCCTAAACTTAAGTTTAAGAAATTTTTTTGTGAACCTTGTAGGATTAGTAAACAAAACCGTGTGTCTTTTAAATCATCCGATGTTCATGGCGTTAAATCACCGTTAGAGAAAGTATTTATGGACGTCTGGGGCCCAATTAAGGTAACTGGTAAAAATGGGGAAAGGTTCTTTTTGTCCATTATTGATGGATTTTCTAAAAGGGTTGCTGTTTATCCTTTAAAGGATAAGTCTCAGGTTTTTGGTGTATTCGAGAGACACATTGCACGGGCAGAACGTAGTTTGAATAAAAAATTAAAAGCTATTCGTACAGATAATGGTTCCGAATTTGTAAATGACAACTTCAAATCATTTTGTAGTAAAAATGGAGTTGTTCATGAGTTAACTAACACGTTCACACCTGAGCAAAATGGGTTAAGTGAGCGGTTTAATCAAACTTCTTTAAATTGTGTTAGAGCTATTATCACGGATAGTGGTTTACCTTTTCCTTTTTGGCCCGATGCAATGTTGTATTTCGCGTACACTTGGAACCGTTTAATCCACAGGGGACAAACTAAGACTCCTTTTGAGTTATATACTGGGTTTAAACCATCCGTAAGACACCTTAAGCCGTTTGGGTTAATTTCGTATGTAGGGATCCCAAAACAACATAGAAACCATAAGCTTGAACCTAAGGCTAAAAAGGGAGTACTGATAGGTTATTCACTAAAGACTAAGGAGTATAAAATTTGGTTGGAGGATGAGGATAAAATAGTTGAAACTATAAACGTAACGTTCTCTGATCAGCTATTTAGTAAATGCAGTGGAGCGGTGATGGGCACCTCGTTGGAGGAATTGGACTTACTTCCGGAAAGTCCAGTTGATTGTCAAGCTTCCGATCCTGTTGACATTGTTTTCGGAAGTGGGCCCGATGATTCTAGTGACGAGTCCGTCGATGAAACTCCTGTAGATAAATCTTCTTTTAAACCTCTTTCTTCAATTACTTTGAATAGGAAACCCGTACCCAGAAAAATGAGTGACAGAGTTGACATCTTCTATTACCCGGATAACACTAAAACTAGGTTGAGATCGATGAACGATGTCAAACAATATTGTGATAAAAATAATTTAATTTTTGATTCTAATTTTTTTTATTTCTCTAGCAGTAATAAGTTCTAGGGGGTAGTTGATCAGCAAAACTCGAATAACCCAACTTCAAGTTTAACTCATAAAAAATCATGACTATTTATCCCTGTTTCTAAAACATATAATCAGGCCGTGAAATCTTCAGAATGTGTTGAATGGAAAAATGCCATAGATGATGAGATAAATAATATGAAAACCCGTAAAGTTTGGCATCTGGTTAATTTACCGGAGGGGAAAAAATTTTTGGGAAATAGATGGGTATACGCCGTTAAAAGAGATGAGCTAGGAAACGTTGCCCGCTTTAAAGCGAGGCTCGTGGCCCAGGGCTTTCATCAGATAAAGGTGGACACTTATGACGAGACGTTTTCACCCGTCGTAGTACTCACCAGGTTGAAGAGTTTTTCGCCGAATAACATTAATGACACATTATTTCTTTTTTAATGAAGAAATCCAACTTTCACAAAGAAATCTTTATTTTTATATGATAAATCATCCAATAAAATCAACGATGTACTCGGTTTCTTTTTATATAACAAGGAATTACAGAAGTATTAAAAGATATTGAAAAAGATGAGAATTCGAGCTGCCGCACCAGTTAGATTTTTTAAAGGAAAAATTTTGTCACATCGCGTACGCACTCTTGAACGTCCCGCTCTGCCGAACTCACAGAGTCGACTCACGCTAGCCGCGATCCCGAAAAGAACGGTAATCTCGCATCGGCGAAACTGCGCGTTGATAGGTGCAAAGGATCAGGTGACAAAAACGCGGTGAAGTAATAGTGATGCAACAGACAATGCCAGGAATGGAAATATATCGCCGAAATGGTGAAGAATATTTAAATTAAATTACGATCGCGGAAAATACGTGATAAATAAATTACAAAATATTAATATGTGGATGTCTTAAAGTAGATCCGGATTATTTAATACTTAAATTGAGGTTCTTTATAAATTGATATTAATTAATTTAAGAGGGAAAATAGGACATTAAAAATTGGATGACAGCTGGAAGGAATGGTGATAGCTTTTCATCACAGATCCTTTGCGGCTATCGGCGCGCAGTTTCGCCGATGCGAATTTACCGTTCTTTTCGGGATCGCGGCTAGCGGCAGTCGACTCCGGGAGTTCAGCAGAGCGGGACGTTCAAGAGTGCGTACGCGATGTGACAAAATTTTTCCGTTAAAAAATCTAACTGGTGCGGCAGCTCGAATTCTCATCTTTTTCAATATCTTTTAATACTTCTGTAATTCCTTGTTATATAAAAAGAAACCGAGTACATCGTTGATTTTATTGGATGATTTATCATATAAAAATAAAGATTTCTTTGTGAAAGTTGGATTTCTTCATTAAAAAAGAAATAATGTGTCATTAATGTTATTCGGCGAAAAACTCTTCAACCTGGTGAGTACTACCATTTACGATCACTTTACATTTAAAAAAAATAAAATTATCTTTCATACTATAGTCAGGGCCGGCTCGACCATATAGAAATTTCGAATTGTGATGAAAAGCTATCACCATTTTTTCCAGCTTTCATCCAATTTTTAATGTCCTATTTTCCCTCTTAAATTAATTAATATCAATTTATAAAGAACCTCAATTTAAGTATTAAATAATCCGGATCTACTTTAAGACATCCACATATTAATATTTTGTAATTTATTTATCACGTATTTTCCGCGATCGTAATTTAATTTAAATATACTTCACCATTTCGGCGATATATTTCCATTCCTGGCATTGTCTGTTGCATCACTATTACTTCACCGCGCTTTTGTCACCTGATCCTTTGCACCTATCAACGCGAAGTTTCGCCGATGCGAGATTACCGTTCTTTTCGGGATCGCGGCTAGCGTGAGTCGACTCTGTGAGTTCGGCAGAGCAAAATTTTTTCCGTTAAAAATAATCTAACTGGTGTGGCAGCTCGCTAACTCATCTCTTTTCCAGTATCTTTAATAGTTCTGTAATTCTTTTGTTGCATAAAAAGAAACCGAGTACATTCGTTGATTTTTATTGAATGACTAGCAGGCTTTGCCCGCTTCGCTGGTCACTATATTTAAAGGAAACTCTTTTCTATATAGTTTTATGAAAAAAAGAGAAAATAATAATACTGAAATCGCTCAAAAGTTCGCTTTGGGTTCCCGCTACCTTCGGCAGCGCCTTGTTCGTCCTCGCATTCTGCGATACCTGTCCCTATTGCCTGCGACAATGACTTACCCGTGGGCTTCCATTTAGGTGCTTATCATATATGACAATTTCGATACGGACAGTATCGAAAATTTTGAAGTAGCCCTTTATATTTGAATCCTAGTTATATATGAGCAACATTATACGTGATGTACATAATATTTGCTTTCAAGTTATTCTCTATATTTATTTGATTTAATCGATCAACCATAGAATGACAGCAATTTCAAGCCAAATATAATGTTACAATATGCTATGATCGGCTACTTCTATCGCATGAGACAATTATTATTATTTTGTGGTTATATATACTTCATGCTTAGTTAATAGTAGTTGGTATATAGAAAAATAAATAAATTAATATGTAAACTTGATCATGGTACAGCCTTAATGCCCTTGGCGACTTTTAAATTTTTGTTGCCGTTTTAGACCAAAATATAATTTATGCGATTATTGTTCCTATACGCAAGCGAAGTGTGACGTCACTGACCGTCCGTGGATGCAAGAAAATGATTTCCTATGTCAATCGCCCATTGGATTTTTTGTAAAAAATGATTAAAAATCGAAGAAAATTATTTCCCGATTTTAATCCCCATATTTGGGTACACATATGTATTAGTTATCATGTGCATGTGTTAGATTGAGTTATTTTGCTGTCAAATTGACAAAATTTTAATTTTAAATTTCAAAACTCTGTCGTTTTTGGCGCTTATTGTATTTGGTGATCAAAAACGTAATACGAAAATATTCATGCCAGATGTATATTTTCGTAATATGCATTGTACGAAATATTGTTTCATATTATTCATTACTGTCTTAAAATAAGTTGTTAAAATAACCATGATTTTTGAAAGGAATTAAATTATGTTCGCCAAATAATTTGGCGATATTTTATTTTTCTACCAAGGATGACCGATATCAAATCTATTCCGCTACAACATATTAGTATCTTATATTAGATACTTTATTTAGACATTTGAAAACAAATTTGACTTCAAATTATGATAGAATATTTATCATTTCCCTTTTAATCAGTATATAGTTGGATATTGTGTAAATATTATCCTTGGAAATGAAATGTTTGTGTTTTCAATCGAATATGGAAGTTTAGCATTTTTTTTTCTAGAGTTTTGAAATTAAAAATTCAAATTTTGTCAATTTTACAACAAAAATAACTTAATCTAATGCATGGACATGATAACTAATTCATATCTATACCTAAATACAAATCGGGAAATATTTTTCCTCGATTTTTAATAATTTTTTACAAAAAATCCAATGGGCGTTTAACATAGGAAATATTTTTCTTGCATCCACGAACGGCCAGTGACGTCATCACTTAGCTTGCGTATTTCTTTCTATCTTTTCCTTGGCGAAAAATGTCCGATCTACTTCAGCATCAAAATCATAAAAAATTGTCAAGAATTATCAATAAGAAAATACCTTTAATATATTGCTGAATTAACGTTTATGGCAAGCGTGTTTCATCCGCCATACTAAAAAAAAAAAAAAAAAAAAAAAAAAAAGAATGAAGTTGAGGTATATAAAAAAATGCTGTGATATAAAATTCAGAAGAAATATGTTAGATTTGTAATATTACTATTTCATTAACACGCTTATATTAGCTTCACCTGTATGTATTTATGTATGTTTGTTTGTAACTTCTCTGGGAGCAAAACGTGATTGCACAAAATCCTTCATATCTCAAACAAAAAAACAGATATCCGTAAAATTTTTGCTTTGAAATATAGCTAATACAAATGTCTCAAAATCGGTTTCTGGAATTTTTGAAATTCGGTCCCCAAGGGGGGCGGGGGGAGGGGGGGTGGTAAAACGTGATTTCACATGCGTAAAACGTGATTTCGCATAATCCTATATATCCCAAACAAAAAAAAAAAAGATATACGTGAAATTTTTGCTCTAAAATATAGCTAAGGAAACTATCTAAAAACCAATTTCTGGAATTTTAGAAATTCAGCCCCCAGGTGGGGCAGCAAGGGGGGGGGGGGCTATGGAGCAAAAACAAATAGAAATACAGTTAGGCCGTTGAAATTTGGTACAGATAGGTTTTAAAGTTCTGCAAGTCGAATGGGGATATTTTCGATTGTGTAAAGTTATTAGGAGGGGCAGGGAACTAGGGGGGAACAGGGGGGAAGGGAGGGGGGGGGCAAAAAAATAAAAATGGTGTCAGATCGTTCAAAATTTGTACATAGAGGTTTTCGATACTTACAAATCGATTGCGGATATTTTTGAATTTGTAAAATTATTAGGAGTGGCGGGTAGGGGGGTGAGGGGGGGCTATGGGGCAAAAACAAATAGAAATACAGTTAGGTCGTTCAAAATTGGTACAGATAGATTTAAGAGGCCTGCAAGTCGAATGGGGATATTTTCGATTGTGTAAAGTTATTAGGAGGGGCAAGAAGGAGGGGGGAAGGGAGGGGGGTAAAAAAATAAAAATAGTGTCAGATCGTTCAAAATTGGTACATAGAGGTTTTCGATACTTACAAATCGATTGCGGATATTTTTGAATTTGAAAAATTATTAGGAAGGGCGGGTAGGGGGATGAGGGGGTAAGGGGGGGGGGCTATGGGGCAAAAACAAATAGAAATACAGTTAGGCCGTTCAAAATTGGTACAGATAGATTTAAGAGGCCTGCAAGTCGAATGGGGATATTTTCGATTGTGTAAAGTTATTAGGAGGGGCAAGAAGTGGGGGAGGGGAGGGGGGGAGGCATAAAAATAAAAATAGTGTCAGATCGTTCAAAATTGGTACATAGAGGTTTTCGATACTTACAAATCGATTGCGGATATTTTTGAATTTGTAAAATTATTAGGAGGGGCGGGTAGGGGGGTGGGGCGGTAAGGGGGGGCTATGGAGCAAAAACAAATAGAAATACAGTTAGGCCATTGAAAATTGGTACAGATAGGTTTTAAAGGTCTGCAAGTCGAATGGGGATATTTTCGATTGTGTAAAGTTATTAGGAGGGGCAAGAAGGGGGGGGGGAAGGGAGGGTGTGTTGGTGTTAGGGATTAAGGCCGATTGACAACACTGGGGTCCTAGGCCTGAGAGGGAGTGCCTTCTTGGAGGTCTTTCTAAGGGGTCCTAGCCCGTATTTACGCAAGTTTCGGAGGAAACCACGGAAAACTCCGAACGACTAGGCCGACGAGCGCGACCGGGGATCGAACCCGGCACCTCACGTCTACCAGCTTTGAGCGCAGAACCGCTCAGCCGCCGGGGGGGGGGAAGGGAGGGGGGCCAAAAAATAAAAATAGTGTGAGATCGTTCAAAATTGGTACATAGAGGTTTTCGATACTTACAAATCGATTGCGGATATTTTTGAATTTGTAAAATTATTAGGAGGGGCGGGTAGGGGGGTAAGGGGGGGGCTATGGGGCAAAAACAAATAGAAATACAGTTAGGTCGTTCAAAATTGGTACAGATAGATTTAAGAGGCCTGCAAGTCGAATGGGGATATTTTCGATTGTGTGTAAATATTTTAACCAACAACATACATACTGTAGCTATTTATGTGATAAATAATAAAATAATAAATATAGTTTAAAATATAGTTTAAAAAGCATGCTAGCACATCGAACTAAAAAGTGAAAAATAAATATAGTTTAAAAAAACTAAAAAACACGCTTTTAAAGCACATCAAACTAAAAAGTGAAAAATAATTCTTAATATAAGCTGAAAACAATAATGAACGAAAAATACTAGTATAATTGTGAAAAAAGCGTGGGTTGCTCGATATACAAAAAATATGGCACAAAGCACCCCACGTTTTTTCACAATTATACTAGTATTTTTCGTTCATTATTGTTTTCAGCTTATATTAAGAATTATTTTAAAATTATAAAGTGTCATTTTCTCATCGACCAATTTAACATTTAGTAATTTCTTACTTTTCGCGTGAAAGCATATTTCATTTTATGCTGAAAACAATAAATAAATACATCTCGTAAACTTTTTTGGCAACAATTAAAAATTTAAATGGCTTATATTAAGTCAATATAAGTCAATAAGTTTATTATTTTCATATTTTAATTAATTTTAAAGATTTTTTCAATTTTTATTTCTCCTAAACCATCCCTGACCTATAAGGAAAAAAACAAAAAAAGAATGATCGAAATCGGTCAAGCCGTTTACGATTTTATAAAGCACATACAGACAAACATTCATTTTTATATATATAGATTGTCATAGAAAAATAAAGAGTTCTTTATGAAAGTTGGATTGCTTCATTAAAACGAAATAATGTGCCATTGTTATTATTCGGCGAAAAATTCTTCAACCTGGTGAGTACTAACAACCACTTTAAAATTTCTGCTTTCAGTTCATTACGATCTCGTTGCTTTTTAAAATAAAATTATCTTTCATACTATAGTTTAGTTTTTCAAAACTTTAACAATGAAGATTCAGTTACACCACAGGATCAGGTGACAAAAGCGCCGTGAAGTAACAGTGATGCAACAGACAATGCCAGGAATGGAAATATATCGCCGAAATGGTGAAAAATATTTAAATTAAATTACGATCGCGGAAAATACGTGATAAATAAATTACAAAACATTAAAATGTGGATGTCTTAAAGTAGATCCGGATTATTTAATACTTAAATTGAGGTTCTTTATAAGTTGATATTAATTAATTTAAGAGGGAAAATAGGACATTAAAAATTGGATGAAAGCTGGAAAGAATGGTGATAGCTTTTCATCACAATTAGACATTTCAATATTTCGCCAAATCGTGCCAAATCTGGATTGAAAGATGTAAGTGAAATTTCTTTCATTATTTCTCAATTTTTAAGAAAATAATAAGTAAAAAACATGAAAAACGAAAAATTCAAACATATAACTACCCAAAAACATTAATATAATAAATTATTTTTCCATAAATTTTCAAAAAACTGTATATAAAACGCATGAGTATATGAATAATTTGGATTTCCTTCATTAAAAAGTCTATTTGTTCTAATATTATGATTTTATATGAATACAATTTAGAAGTATATATAAGACTGTGAAAGGTTATAGGTTCTCCATTGAGACATTTTTCTCTAGAACCAAATCAACGAAGTATTTCACCATTTCTTCAGTAGCATAGCAGAGATCGCCATTCAAATACATGTAAAAAAACTCCCCTGTCCGAATACGGTGTCCCCCAGTCACGTGGTTTCGATGTTGGCATAAGATTTCGTTCGGGGATGCTCTCTCTAGGGTTATTTCTCCTCTTAAGGGCAATTCATTCATTATAGGGAAAGAAAAGGATAAAGAAGTCCCTCAGGCTAAAATCCCTTGGTTTTTGAAGACTACACCTGTTCTTCTCTTCTTCACACCTTGTAGATATTATCATAACCTTCTTTTTGGTTTAAAATTAAAGGGTTTAGAAATATTTTTGGAGGGAACCGTCCGCACAGATGAAATTTTTGGGAGGACACGTCCCCCCCCCCTTCAGGCACGCCCGTGTAGCGCAGCACTAGTGCGACGTAAAACCCATCCATCCATACATACATCTTCTTATATATATAAACTAAAGTAAAATAAAATAAAGATTAAGAAAGAAAAAAAATTCTTGATTATTGTAACGTACAGTCGGTAACAAAAGTGTCCGAACACTAGCGAAAATTCCTATGTAAAAAAAGTACACTTCATACGGTTTTGTTAAATAAATCCTTGTCAAATCTTGTTCTTTGTCAGTGTAAGAACATGATTCGATAAAAATTTATTTAATAAAACCGTATGAAGCGTACTTTTTTGACATAGGAATTTTCGTTAGTGTTCGGACACTTTTGCTACCGACTGTATAACAATTTAAATTACACTCGCTTGTGATTTTGGTCTAATACCTATGTTTTAAAACAAATGTCTCGTCATATGCAGAAGAAAAATGTGAAACGTATCAAATATTTTGAGGTCCCCTTTCGTCGTGGACCCTGGACGTGCCCCCCCCCCCCATGTAACTACTCACTGACTCACTCTCTCTGCGCAATTACTGTTGTGTGATATGGAGTTGATCAAAAGCGAATTCGCATAACCTTTTCAAAACAGTATTAATACAAATTTAAGCGCATTTCAATTACTGTTTTACAGCGTTACACTACAGTTAATAAAACTCATGTATATTGTAACACACCAGAAATGAAAGAAGAATTTAAAAATAGCGGATTTCTTTCGGCGAATGTGCCTCGAAGAAGGCAAAACCAATTCCATCGTCCAAAATTATTATGACCATGGTTTTAGGACTCGCCGGGCATAATCCTTATCCTTTATCTAGAAAAGGGAAAAACTATAATCCGACAGTATTATGCTAATTTATTAGAGAATTTCATGGCAAAATATCAGCCTTACTTATACAGAGACTAATTAAGGGGGAAGCACACATTATTTATACTTACACCGTTATTTTTTAACAAATACTTTCCTCCTATAATGAACACAAAATTCTCATTAAAAATTATTTTAAAAGAATTCTGGTGTCTAATAACGGTGAGTAAATTGAATTGTTTTACACCGGTCATTTTTTATAGAAAATATTTCCTCGTCAAAGCGTGGAATTTCTATGACATGAAGTAAAAAATAATTGTAAAAGTATTCCGGTGGGAGCGGAGATAATGTGTGCTTCCCCCTTAATCAGGCTCTGTACTTATACAAGAAAAAACTGCTTATATATCCGCGATCACATTTGCTCTATTGTTCGGTTCACAATATGAATTGCTTTCTTATCCACCATATTTACAATATCTGACACCTGTGACTATTTATTAATAAAATAGTCGTAAAATAAGTCATGAATCCCAAAATTTTTTATAAGTCAAATTTAATATTATAAATTACTGGTTATAGTGCCCTGGTCTAAAACGGTGCTTGGAGGTACGGTTTAATTTCAGCAACGAGTATATTTTGGTTGTATTGCTAAAGGTTACGTGATTTAAATTTGTCGCTTCAAGGAAAAATTATTCTTGTTATTTTACTGATCGAGATAAATTTTAAACAATTTAGAAAATTACTCTTTTTGGGCAGCACGGATACAACTACACTAAGCGACAAAAAAAAAGCCGCACTTGGATGTTTTCCTTTTCGCCTTCTACAACCGCCAATTTTATCGTTTAAAAAGCAAATTTTCGAACAGATTTTACTATGTTGTCCTCCACATACACTTTAGCTTTGAGTCTAGTGTTAAAAACAAAATGCAATTGTCAGGAAAATTGTAATTTTAGAATTTATTTCAAAAATGGTAAGAATAAGGCAGTTAACGATGCCATAAAAAGTATTAATTGTTAAATGAAAATCAAAAAATATTTTAGTACGTGAGATGGCAAAATAATTAAATGCTAACGAAATATTGGTAAAATGAATTTTAACAAAATATAAATTTTTTTGGCCGTTTAAACTGGGAATTTGGCTTTAGGCGGTCATGTTGCTCATCCAAGCAAGATAACCCCAAGTTAAAATGCGAATGTTTAAAAAATCGATTTGTATCATGTTCAGAACTTAAAAAAGATTTTAAAAAAGTGTATAGTAAATTACTTTCTTCAAAAACAACGCGGGGACAATTAAACAAAGCGGGTTAAAGAACGGAAGATCTGCGAAAAAAGCCATTATTAAGGAAAAGAATTAGAAAAAACAATACTTTAGTTGACCAAAATTTAAAAACATTATCAGTTAATTATTAGGCTGAACTGGTTTTCTCTGATGAATCAAGTTTTCTTTATTGCGTGCAGTTGAAAAAAGCTTGAAGACGAAAATGTGACCAACTTAATGAAAATCGCACTAAAACAGTGACACATTCTCCGTACATTATGGTACGGAGGTGCATAACTTTTCAAACACTCGGGGAAATTTTTATGCTCAAGGGATCAATTAACTCTAAATAAAACACAATCTGCATAAAAGTGGTGCCTGACAGACTATTTTGGAGGTATCTTAGACATTTCCGTAAACAGCATTTGAAGATAATAAGGCACCTTACTACACGGCGTCTGTGGTAAGTTTATTCACTTCAAATTGTCAAAATTTCTTATACATTCCCATGAGAACCTATAATTCTGTAAGTAATCATACTTTTTTTCACTTTAAGTTAAATACCACAAAGGATATAGTAGAATTTCTTCTTTACCAGACATTTAAATGGTCAAAATCGCGATCCGCTCGAAAATGTTTCGTTTATAAAAAGGCGGGGGAGAGGGGAGAGGATTCAAAATTTGCAGCCTATAACTCTGCCAGAAATAGAAAAATTTATTTGTGATATTTGGCACCATTGAAATTTCTGAGATTTATATTAAAACACTGTATAAAACTATGCCATTGCGCATTAATGCAGTAATTCCATATAAAGGTGGAATTAACCCAATGCAGAATACATATTTTTAACAAAAAATTGCTTAGATCTAACAAATAAATAGTTTTATTTCATATATTAAAATATAACTTGTTTATTTCACATAATAAATCATAATAGAATGCAAAGTGTATAGTTATTGCATTATGTTCAAAAAGAAAGTTTTATGCAGATTTTTTAAAAGTACTTCGTAAAGTGCAATAAAGCAAATTATTAAATCGAAAATATACATAGGTATCATTTCACACCTTTGGTATTATGTAAACAAGACAGTTTTATTTGTTTCAAACATTAATTTTAAAGTTATTACAAATAAAAAAGGTATAAGTCATTTTTTCTGCAGTGCGGCTTTTTTTTTGTCACTTAGTGTATATATAGCAAATTCAAACACTAAACAGTTTACTTTTCAGAAAGCAAATGTACTATCCCTTTCTTGAATAAGGCTATAAATAATGAAGAAATTGGAATTGAAACCAAAAGTGTATGTTTAATTTCATAAATCTGATTCTGCTACTTAACCTATACATTACAAGAAAAATTACACAATTCAAAAATGCAGTATTTGAAAAAAAAAAAAAAAGTAAAGATGACGATAAACCATTGATTAGCCTACAATAATGCTGATACAACTGCCTCTTAGGTCGATAAGTTACGGAATAGAGAAGAGATGTGACGATTTTTGTGCACGTTGGGGTACTTCATATACATTTTTCAATTACCTAAACTCATAATTGCTATTTCTTTTTTATTTTATTTTATTTTTTGTTTCACGGTGAGTGATAAGACAATTTTTTAATTGACTTTATCATATATCCTAGTCTAAAAATTTTTATGTTCTGAAAGATTGAGGGGGCACGTGCCCCTTATGCCCCCCCCCCCCCCCCCCCGACGCTACGCCTATGCATAGTATAGGCATTTTAGTAATTCATACTATATGAAATTTGTGCTTAGTAAGTAGGGATAACCAGTGATGTTCTATTTTGTTTTCATATATCCAAAGTAATAGTTTTGTAAGCCCGATTTAACTACTTGAGAAACATAGGCTTGGGTGTTGGGTGGAGGTTTTCCGTGGAAGTCTTTCTAAAAGGACATAGTAACAATGCGAGTTTTGGAGAAAGGCATGGAAAATTCTAAACAGCTAAGTTGACGATCAAAACCTGAGATTGAACGTGGCATTTCTTGTGTATCACTTCAAGAGCATTACCTCTCAGCAACTGATGGGCTTCTTGTCTGCAAAGCATACATATGTTTGCAACGGTGATTACTGCTGGTGCGATCCCCGCAAGCTCATAGGCGTCATTTACTTTTCAAGCTGGTGGCTGTTGACGTTTGTTTATACACACAAATTAACCACTTCACCGACTATCCCGAGATAACTCGGGGGAAATTTAGCCTTCCACACACTACTGTGGCCAGTGAAGTGGTTAAATTGAAATTTTCGATCGTTCTGTAATTTTAAATACAAAAAACATTAACAAATGCCCTTTTTTAATGTAAATCACACCAATGAGCTAATGTGAATCGCACCAACAAAGATCACATTCAATATAGTAAAAGTAAGAACTAAAATATATATTATTAAAAGTAAAATATTTAAATTTAGACTTTTTTTTTCCTTCTGTAGATTGCAGACATCTGTATTAACAAGTATGCTAGCTTCGTGAGCATTAAAACTTAAAAAAAAAAAAAAAAAAAAAGATACCGCTGATTTGTCATGTACGAAAATCTGAATCGCGGTCAGCATGCTCATTGCTGTATGCTCGCTTCGTGAGCATTAAAAATTAAAACCACAGAAAACATCACTGGATACCCCTAATTTACGGCGCATGAATCAGTAAATGCACGAAAATTTGTACAGCCGTAGTCAGTATCCCAATGTACAGATAAATACATAATAATAATAATCACTGAATGCACCTAAATCATGGTTCATGATTTAAAAAACTCTTACATATAATATGAAGTGCAGAAAATGAATGAAAAATCTATACTGTAGCAATGACTATCATTCCTCCCTTTCCCCCTTTTTTTTCTTTCTAAAATTATTAAAAAATATATAAAATACACTGAAAAATTAAGTTTTAAACCTTAAAAAAACATTTAAAACACTAAAATCTAGAATTAATCTTATTTACAGATACTATGATGACGGTTTCAAAAAAGAAACAGAAGCGAAAATAAAAGCCACCTAAAACAATTAATTATCCTCAGTCAAATGACAGATTTTCAATTAATTTAATTTAAAATCGCTGAAATGTCGTCATATCTACATTGTTTCTCAAAATAAGCAAAAATATGATTAAATACCCATTTTAATGTACTGTTTTTAACTACCTGAGCGGAGCATATCCAAAATGTCATTCATGAGACGCTACTGATACGTGTGTAATAGTGATTGTTCCGATATGAAATTTTATACATTTTGAAATTATGTATAGCAAGGTATTAATAGTTTTTTTCATGCAAACAGAGAATTTATGTATGCATAATATTTATTCCTACCATGCAGAAATTTATTCATATATATATATATAACCTGTCTTATTTGAATCATTAAAATATAAAATTTTAACTTAAGTTGCAAATTCAGCTTTTTCATTTGCCCATGCAAACAGCTACGTGAAATATAACATGAGCAATAGTGTAGATAGTTGAAGTCAATGCTATATTTAAACTTTATGCTTAATAATCAATTACTTAAAAGTTAAGTTTTAGAAAGTGGATATTTCGACACTATCATACTTTGTTAATTTAATAAATGAGCTTGGAAAAATTGATAACATTTTTTTCTTTCTGCAAAACTTTATATTAAGGTACAATATCTTTTCTTTTCATTGCAAAAAAATTACAAACCAATGCTACGACTGTAATTTTATTTAAAAATAAATAAGATAATAAGCAAATAAATGAAAATCATTACAAGTTTTGAATTTCGGCAAAGATAAGTTTAATATGCGAATTAGTAAATTAAAACACATGAAAGACATCTGAATGAAGTAAACATCCAGCATTATTCAGTTAAAATATTTGATCACCGCATTTAATATGCAATCCATGTATTCCTTCTTCCATTTATAAAATATAAAGCTATTTTTTAAATAAGGAAAATTTAATTGAAATCATTTCTGAATACAATTTAAAACTTCAACCTTTCAATTTCAACAACACAAAGTATAAGGTTTTATTTTAGGGTATCTGAATAAAATGTTAATTGTATGTTTTAGATAAAAATGTAATTATAATAGAAGATGAAAACTTTTCTTTTTCAACAATTTTCGTCTATCATTACGGTGAGTACAAAATAACAACAAACTATTATTCGAATTTGAGATTTGTTCGTATTATTCGATATTTTCATGCGAATCTGTATTCTGTTTGGCTTATCAGTCATATAATCGATATTAGAGCCCGAAGATAAAAGCGGAAGTAAAGAAAGCCGAAATAGTCCGAAATCGTGACGTAGGCGTTAAGGATCCTTATTCTTGGCCGGTCTGAATCAACACCTCCTCTAATAATGCCTCCGAGCTGAGCTCTACGTCATGGAAGATCGGCCGATTTTATCCAATCAACACTTCGTATGATACATGTTGGATCGTGGAGATTGGATGAAATCGGCCGATCTTCCGTGACGTAGAGCTCATTAAGACTACTATATAACAGGCTGAATCATTCGCTGCCATTTGTACGTCAAGTCCGTCATTGCTGAACTTAAGATTACTATATAATACTCTTATATAGTCCCATATAATAATCTTATATGGTAGTCCGTCACTGCCAAACCTAGGACTATTATATAATAGTCTCAATAATAGTCATATACAATAATCTTAGTTTTAGTAATGACGGACAAATGGCGGCGAATGATTCAGCCTGTTATATAGTAGTCTTAGTCTGAATAAGACTACTATATAACAGGCTGAAACATTCGCCGCCATTGCTAAAACCATGGTAATACAATCCTCAGGTACGATAACGGCATAGTGTAAAATCCGGTCGCAAAACAAACTTTTCGAGACGCATATATCAGAGCTGCTGCCATCTGTTGTCGCAACTAGAAAGTCTTATTTATTTATTTATTTGATTCAGGCATGCGCGCGCACTGACATGGATGTAAATATTTCGATTTTCGTTTTCATATTTTTAATTTAAAATAGCAATATTGAATATTCTTTTATTTTCTTTGAACTCATTTTGTTATGAGGAGAAAAAATTTTGTTGGAATTATTTACCTCCTCCTGTTAATTATTCTGCTTATTATATTTGTTAAATAAGATTAAAATATTAATATCTTTGTTTTTAATACAGAATACAAATTGAAAAATCTTCTTTTCACGTAAAATTAATTTAAAAAAAATTATAATTTATAAATAACAAAAATTTTTATGCCGTATATTATTCAAGAGGTTTTTGTTATAAAGTTAACTAAAAAAAAACATCAGTTATTAAAGAAATAAAGTTGTTGTTCTTTTTTTTTAAGTATTTATGTAAATGTAAAATATTTTGTTAAAAATTACAGTTATCACAAAAAGATATCGGTTAGGAATAGAATACAGTAAAACCTGTCTAAAAAAAAAAAAAAAAAAAAAAAAAAAACTACAAACTGTAGCTTTAAATTATTTATTTAAAACGATTTAAAAGATGTAAAAACATTTAAAACATTAAAAACCCATTAAAATTACCTTCTACAAGCGCTTTCAGCTGCAGCCCACGCAGCCTTCTTCAGGTAGGTACGCTCTTGTGAACATCGCCGTCCGGTGGTTTTGTCAGTTCTCCTCTTCTACTCTCCTCCAGCATATCGCGCCACCTTGCGTCGATTTCCATTTGGTCAGTGTTACATGAGTTACCATTCGCAAAAATTTCGACAGCCTCGCGTTTCGCGGCATAAAAGTAAGTATTATAATTAGCTAATTTACTATAATTTTTAAAGTCTATTTTTATGTTTTCTTCTTGATTTGTTTTGGCTAACGCTGTTTTTATATGATTATGTTTTATGTCGTTTTCGTGCTCTTTTATTCGTGTTTTTATTTTCCGCTTTGTCATTCCGATATATCATTCCACAAAATAGATTTTATAAAAGAAGACCAAAAAACCGGATGTTATGTCGGAATGACAAAGCGGAAAATAAAAACACGAATAAAAGAGCACGAAAACGACATAAATCATAATCATATAAAAACAGCCTTAGCCAAAACAAATCAAGAAGAAAACATAAAAATAGACTTTAAAAATTATAGTAAATTAGCTAATTATAATAATTACTTTTATGCCGAGAAACGCGAGGCTGTCGAAATTTTTGCGAATGGTAACTCATGTAACACTGACCAAATGGAAATCGACGCAAGGTGGCGCGATATGCTGGAGGAGAGTAAAAGAGGAGAACTGACAAAACCACCGGACGGCGATGTTCACAAGAGCGTACCTACCTGAAGAAGGCTGCGTGGGCTGCAGCTGAAAGCGCTTGTAGAAGGTAATTTTAATGGGCTTTTAATGTTTTTAAAGTTTTAACTGTAGCTTTAAATTTTGGACGGTTACATAAATAGAGGTTCAAAAAATCATAAATGCAAAAAACCAATTCTAAAAGACTTTAACTCTATAAATAATTTGTCTGCATAGCTTTCTGATAATCATTAACAATAAACTATAATACAATAATTTACAATATTATTTTAATCTTGAAAGCTTTTATGGATTTTTTTTTTTTTTAATATTTTATATACAAAACATAACAAATTGCTTAGCTTTGTATTATTTCTCTCTCAAGTTATTAATAATGTATGGTTTTTTGGATTCCTTTTTGAAGTACTTATGTTCCACTTAAATGTGAAAATATTTCAATAAAAGTTATTGGTAGGCATGTTATTCGGGTTACGACCAATTGTGTATAGCAGAGAATTCTTTTTAAGAAGGTGCCCTATGTGGGGGTTGGGTCTTTATAAGGTGTTATAGCCTGTATGTACATGAGTTTCGGAGAAAACCGTGGCAAAATTTGAATGGCTATTGGGAAAAGCGCGACCTGGAATTGAACCCAGCACTTCCAGTCTTCCAGCTTCAAGAAAAGAACCTCTAAACCACTGGTGGAATGCAAAAATTATTGATTAAAAATGAAATATAGTAAAACCTCTCTAAAAAGGCCGACCCACTGTACCTTTAAATATTAGATCTTTACAGCGGTGGACTTAAAATTTCTTAATTTAGGAAATAAATCCTAAATGATTTTAACTATAATTAATTTAATTCAAATTTACATAATTTGTCAATATAGCTTCCTGTTAATCATTAATATTCTTTTAATCTTTTAATCTTCTCAGGAATACATTTGTTATTCAAAAAATATTTTATATACCAGAAAAACAGTTCAGCTTAGTATTATTTCTATCATAAGATATTGATAACGTAGATTTCTGAATTCATTTTTGAAATGCTTATGTTTTGTTTAAATATGAAAATACTCTGATAAAAATCACAAGTAGGATATGGTATTTGGATTAAGGAAGACTGTCTATAGTAGGGACCTGGACCTAAGAAAAGATGGCCTCAGTGGCGATCTTTCTAAGGAATTCTAGCTCATATTCATGCAAATTCCCTACAAAGGCTATTCACGTGCCTCCAAGTTTTATTAGAATTAAAAAAAAAATATATATGTTTTAAATTTTACAACTTTATTGTAAAATGTTGCCGGTTGAAAATCGTAGTAAAATTGGTTTCTACACCTAGACAAATAAAATAATTCAAATACATTATGGACTGAGAAAGATTTCTCTTGATCACATTTCAACACTTTGTTATTTTCAGAAAACTATCAGTAGGAAAGTATTTTAATCATATCAAAAATACGAGTTTGAGATTTTGGTGTTTCTATACTTTTGAGGTCTCCTGAATTCATGTTTACTATTTTGAAAATGATGTGAGTGAACACAATAGCGTCTAAACGCTCTGTTCAAATGAGCTGAAAATTGGTACACATGTTACAATTCCCCATAGCACAAAACATTTTGATTTTGGTGAATCTAGTACATAGTTTTTTTACAGTGACACAAAGAAATATTCTTTGTCATTATAGTCTGTGTGCCCAAATTTTGCAAAGTGTGATAATGTCTAAATACCTTATTTGTTTGAGATGAAAATTTATACACATATTATAAGTCACATATATTATGTTATTTAAAATTTTCAGCTTTATTGTAAAATGTTGCCTGTTGAAAGTTGTAGAAAAATTGGTTTCTATACCCAGACAGACAAAATAATTCAGATACATTATGGACTGAGAAAGGTATTTCTCTTGATCATATTTCAACACTTTTTTAATTTCCAAACGCTATAGTGCGAAATGCATTGTAATCATGTAAAAAAAAAAAAAAAAAAAAAAAAAAAAAAAAAACGAGTTTGGGATTTTGGTGTGATCTACACTTTTTGAGGTCTCCTGAATTCATATTTTTTTATTATGTATGTGAGTGAACACGATAGTGTGTAAAGGCTTTTGAGCTGAAAGTTGGTACATACGTTATAGGTTCCCATAGCATAAAGCCTATTCATTTTGGTGAATTTAGCACTTATAGTTTTTTTTTTTTTTTTTTTTTTTTTTTAGGGACACAAAAAAATATTCTTTATCGTTATGGTTTATGGGCCCAAATTTTGTAAAGTGTGATAGTGTCTAAACTTCTTATTCATTTGAGATGAAAATTCATACACCTATTACGAGTCACCGTCACACGAACTCTATAAATTTTGTTGCATCTAGAGTTTATAGTTTTTTTTACATAGACACAAAGAATAATTCTTTATGATTATGGTGTATATAAGACAAAATTTTTTAAACTGCGATAGCATCTAAACAGGGGTCGAAATTAGAATCAGCAAGTTGAATGGCAAGTGGCAACTAACACTGTTTTCTTAGTTTTGCATAAGTTGCAATTATGTTATACTAATATGTTATTTTTTTAAATTATTTACACATAGAAACATATGCGTAAATGTTGTACATAAACTGCAATTACTTAAAATACTGATAGTTTATCCAGTTAGTTTTTTGAATTAGTTAGTTTTCTAAGTTTCAAGTATTTATGTTAGTTTCAGAGAAAACCACGACAAAAACCGAACGACTAAATGGATGAGCGCTATTTCGAACCCGGCACTTCCTGTCTTCCATCTTCGAGAGCAGAACCTCTCGACCACTGGTGGGATGAAAAAATTACAGTTATCACAAAAATTATCGATTTGAAATGGAATACAATAAGATGTCTCTAAAAAGGCCATCCATTATACCTTTAAATATTGTACCTATACAGAGGCCTTTTAATATAGGTTCAAAAAATTTTAATTTATAAAACAAATTCTAAATGATTTTAACTATTGAAAATTGCATAATTTTTCTATATATCTTTCTGACAATCATTAATATTAATTTGTTTTAATCATAAAAGCTTTTCAAGAATAATTTTGTTTTTCAAAAAACATTTTTCGTACTAGAACAAATTGTTCAACTTTCAATATTATTTATATCATATTCAGTTTTATTTTCATCTCGGTATTATTTCTATGATAAGTTATTGATAATATATATATATCGTATTGACCGGCGTATAAGTCGAAGTGGTTTTTTGGAGTTAAAGTGTGGAATTTCAGCTATATTCGCCACATAAGTCGATCCGATTTTCACGCACAAACTTGAATCATTGAATTCAAGGCGCACATCGAAACTCGTGAATCGTCTTATCAGAAATCGTCTAATCATTTAAAAAATGTGGTATTTCAAATGCAATGGATGGAACTGAAGATGATTGTCTGTGGCAATCAGATGATAGTGGTTCGGACTCCGAAGCTATGAACAGTGACAATGAGTGAGACCCATATGATATTGATGACAAAGATGCATCAAATGATACTTTGAAAATAATTTTCGACAGCGATAGTGATGACGCCGAATTTTCTGGCTTTTGAATATTCTTTTGTTTTATTTTTTAATGTATTTGTGTTTTATGTATATCAAAATGTTTGTACTAATCCAAAAGATCGATACATCTAATTTTTTTTTTTTTTTTTTTTTTTTTTTGCGAAATTTTTGCTGTTGTGTTTTGTATTTGCTGTATAAGTCAATAGTGATTTTTAAAGGAATTTTTTTTTTTTTTTTTTTACCCTCGACTTATACGCCGGAAAATACGGTATATATATATATTATATTCCTTTTTGAAGTACTTATGTTTTATTCAAATGTAAAAGCATTTTGATAAAAATTACAGGTATGGTATTCGGGTTAAGGCCAGTTGTCTGCACTAGGGACCTGGGCATAAGGGTAGATGCTTTCTGATTGGAGTTCTTTTGTATGGTTCTAGCTCGCATTAATGCGAATTTCGAAGAAAACTACGGAAAAATCACAAAGGCTAGGTTGACATATGCTATATGGAATCGAACCCGGCACTTCCCATTTTCTAGCTTCGATAGCAGCACCGCTCGTGTAAAATTATCACAAAAATTATCGGCTGGCAATAAAATACAGCAAAACCTTCTTAAGAAGGCCACCAGCCGTACTTTGAAATATTAGACCTTTACAAAGGTTATCTCTTAATAGACAAAATCGGAATTCTGGAAACAAATTCTAAATGATTTTAATTATTCAAATTCACATTGTTTATCAATATAGCATTCTGATAATTATTATTATTAGTGTACGGTAATTTTGAAAGCTTTTTAAGATTAAAAAAAAATAAATAAGAGAATAAATCATATTTATTTATGTTTAATTTAAATGTGAAAATATTTTGACAAAAATTACAAGTATGGTATAGTATACAGGTTAAGACCTATTTTCTGTATTAGGAACTTCTGCATAAGGGAATATGGATTCTGGTGGTGGTCTTTCTAGGTGGTTATCATCCGTGAATTTAAGAGAAAACCACGGAAAACTCAGAACGGCTAGATTGGAAAGTGCTACATGGGATCGCACCCGGCACTTCCTGTCTTCTAACTTCAAGAGCAAAACTTCTTGGCTATTGGAGGGGAGTAAAAACTTTTTTTTTTCTTTTTTGTTTAATAGAATATATCACTAGGCAATAAAATACAGCGAAACCTTTCTAAAAAGGACACAAACTGTACCTTCAAGTATTGGACTTTTACAAAGTGGCCTTTTAATACAAAAATCGTAGTTCTGGAAAACAATTCTAAATTATTTTAATTATTCAAATTTATTTTGTTTATTCATATAGCTTTCTGATAGTAATTATTATTATTTTGTGGTAATTTAAAAAGCATTTTAAGTTTTTTTTTTTTTTTTTTTTAATATATTTTAAATAAAAGAATAAATCTTTTACTTATGTTTAATATAAATTAAATATGTTTTAAATTAATTTAAATGAAATCAAATTAAAATAATTATGTTTAAAATTAAATAATGTGTTAAATTTAAATAATTATTAAAACTAATGTCCGCACACATGCAAATAAAAACAAGTCCTTCCGGCTTATTCGGAAGGGTAGGTTGATTTCTTTTTCCTTATCAAGTAGCCGTCATTTTGTTTCAAAATGGCGGCTACAAATTATTAACGAATTAGTAGAAATATTGATGTAGGCTATCTACATATGGAGTTTTAAGCAAATCGGTTCATAAATACCTTTTTATGTAAATTTAAAATTTTCAAGTGGCCGGCGCTTGGAAACAAGATGGTGGGCCAAGTTGACAAATATATCAAATGCATTTGTGAGATAAGACTACTGTACACATATAGTTGGAATTAATTCAGAATCTCAAAAGTCATGTTGAAAAATTAAGTGGCTACCACTTGAATCAAAATGGCAGAGAAAGTTGCTCAGTGAACTAATTAATCTAAGATATTGTTGCAAATTTATTATTATTTTTATTATTTTTATTTTTATTTTTTTAATTTTTTCAAAGAGGCTTAGTACGTTGATTAAATGTTAATATTCTGTATTTCTAGTTTGTTTTAACGTTAAAATAGCCTAATTTTCCCTTAAAAACGCATTAAAAAGCTCCAATATGGCAGGTAATGGATTTGGCGCCAAATTTGGCGACTTTTTCACTTGGCGACTTTTGGCGAGAAAATCCATAGTTCCTTAATAAACTTCATTGAGACACTTATATAGTCTATGTATACATCAAAATTCAAACAAATTCGGAATACGCTTTTTACAATTTGAATTTAAAAATATCAAGTGGTCTCCACTTGAAAACAAAATGGTGGAGCAACTTGGTTAAGAAACTCATCCAAGATATCCATAACACAAGTTAAGACGCTGTCCAAATTTGGTTCGATTTGGAGTATTATTTCGGAAGTTATCATGATTTTAAATTTTCAAGTGGTAGCCTGATTTCAAGTGGCCTCACTTAAGATATCCGCCACTTTATTAAAAATGGCTGATAAATTTCATTAATAAAGTTCATTGAGACAGTTATGTAGTCTAGATTTACATAAAAAATTCAAGCAAATCTTGCTTTAAATACGCTTTTTACAATGTGGGTTAGAAATATTCAAGTGGCTGCCACTTGAAAAAAAAATATTGGAGCAACTTGGTTAACGAACTCATCCAAGATATTCATAACAGAAGTTAAGACACTGTCCAAATTTGGTTCGATTTGAAGTATTATTTCGGAAGTTATCGGGATTTAAAATTTTCAAGTGGTAGCCTGATTTCAAGTGGCCCTGCTTAACTTAAGATATCCGCCACTTTGTTAAAAATGGCGGATACGTTCATTAATAAACTTAATTGAGACACTTATATAGTCTATGTATACATCAAAATTCAAACAAATTCGGAATACGCTTTTTTACAATTTGAATTTGAAAATTTCAAGTGGTCTCCACTTGAAAACAAAATGATGGAGCAACTTCGTTAAGAAACTTATCCAAGATATTCATAACACAAGTTAAGACGCTGTCCAAATTTGGTTCTATCTGGAGTATTATTTCGGAAGTTATCGTGATTTTAAATTTTCAAGTGGTAGCCTGATTTCAAGTGGCCCCACTTAACTTAAGATATCCGCCACTTTATTAAAAATGGCAGATAAATTTCATTAATGAAGTTCACTTAGACCCTTATGCAGTGTAGATTTACATCAAATTTCAAACAAATTCGGAATACGCTTTTTACAATTTGAATTTGAAAATTTCAAGTGGTCTCAACTTGAAAACAAAATGGCGGAGCAACTTGGTTAATAAACTCATCTAAGATATTTATAAGATAAGTTAAGACACTGTCCAAATTTGGTTCGATTTGGAGTATTATTTCGGAAGTTATAGTGATTTTAAATTTTCAAGTGGTAGCCTGATTTCAAGTGGTCCCGCTTAACTTAAAATATTTGCCACTTTATTGAAAATGGCGGATAAACTTCATTAATAAACTTCATTGAGACCCTTATGTAGCCTGTATTTACATCAAAATTCAAGCAAATCTTACTTTAAATATGCTTTTTACAATGTCGGTTTGAAATTTTCAAGTGGCTGCCACTTGAAAACAAAAAGTCGGAGCAACTTGGTTAACGAACTCATCCAAGACATTTATAAGATTAGTTCACTGTCCAAATTTGGTTCGATTTCGAGTATTATTTCGGGAGTTATCGTGATGACAAAATTTTCATTATAGATAGATAGATAGATAGATAGATAGATAGATAGATAAACGAAGTGATTGCAATAAGTCGATTTCTAAAGAAATCAACCTAATAAAAAAAATTAATAAAAAATCAGTTAAACAATATTTTATACATTTTTTCCCCTTAATAAAATTTTAGTTTTTTTTTTTTTTTCTTTAATATTTTCTAACGGAGTTGAAAAGTGTTTATGACTTGCCTGTCTACACCTTAACTCCTGTGAATAATTTTTTAGCATTTTTGAGCTGATATTACATTAGGATATTACTTAAAAATATTAATTTAATAAACAAAATAATAAAGATTTCGTATTCGAACAATGTTAAATGGATGCAGGTACCGATACTAGCGTCACGATGCGGCGAAAAGAATTTTAGGACCGGTTTTGATTCTGAAACGCCATAGGAGATATTCCTCCTTCTCTTTCTACCTTCATGGCTAAAACCAACGAAATATATAAACGATTTACATATCTCGTTGTCTAAAACTAAGGGTTACATACAAACAGAACGCTTGCTATAGAGCGAAAGATGATTCCGCACGTAGTTTAGAATGTAGGCAAAAGGTGGGATAAAACACCAATGGAAAGGCAGATATTTTGCCTACATGCGCAAAAGTTGCAGAATAGTGTTGCTTGTTTATAAACATACGCATGCTCTATTTCGATCACGTAAATTTTGCAAGTTTTTTTTGCAAATAGGGGTACATACAAATGAAACACTTCCGGTTGCAAAGCCGCTTGCAACGGAAGTTTCAATACAAATGGAACATATCGCTTGCAAACTGACAGCAAACCCACTTGCAAATCTGCAAGAGCTTTGCACCTCTCGTAAGTCAACTTGCAGTTGCAAATGTGAAAGATGGCGAATTATTATTTTGAAGAATTAATCAGTTTTTTATATATATACATATATATATGATATTAAATCAGTTCTTTAAGAGACAAATAAGATTTATTTAGTTTGGGATAACGGAAGTTTATTTACAGATATCGGATGTATTCGTAATCGAACTACATTTCAATTTTTTATTTTCGTATGTTTGTTTTTATTTTCGTATGTCACGGAGTAATATTTAATAGGAGACGAAGGTCTAAGAAGGTAGGTGGTAGGTCGCTCCTCAACTCGTCTCGACGTGGTTTGTTTTGGCCGCCATTACTATCGAACTTGTGCTCTTGTGCTTCTGCTGCTGCTGGTTACAGGTTTTTCTAATTATTCTGTGCCAAGTCTGTGTATTTTTTCTATTTTATCGTTCTTCCCTGCCAGTGTTCAGGTATTTCCTCATTCTTTACCCTTTTAACTTACTTTTCTGGTTGTTATTTTTGTCTTATGTGGTTGTCATCAGTTCATGACAACAAAAACTAATGATGCAATGGCAAACGTGCGCTCTCAGTCAGAGTCGCTATCCCATGCCAATATATATAGCAATGCTGCCAATTTGAATGATAATTTATCAATTGCTCTGCAAGACGGGTCAGAAATATCTCTTTTTATCACTCCTAAAACCGGCAGTTTCCCCCGCGCCCACCCCCGCCAATTGAAGGAGGAGTTAGCTTCTAAGCTGGTGCATAAGGATAACATAGATAATATTAAAATAACCCGTCAAGGCAAAATCCAGCTAACTACGAAATCAACTGAAGTTGCCCAAAACGCTTTAGGCATACAAACTCTACTTGGTATTCCAGTAGAGTCTTACATTCAAACGGAAACTGTCACCACACGCTTCCTATTGCATGGTATTGACGTTTCTGTTACTTGCAAGGATATTGCGGAGGAACTCGCTGAGCAAGGCCTATACACGCTTGAAGTTCGCCGGTTTGTCCGGAAATCCCAAGGCGCCGAACTCCCCTCTTCGACTGTTCTAGTAACATTGCTAGGTACTCATCTCCCCTCGGAAGTCAAGTTGTGGTTTCAACTGCACAGAATATCGCTGTTCATTGACAGACCCCGGCAGTGTCTAAACTGCCACCGATATAATCACTCAACTAAGGCTTGCCGTCTGAGTAACAAACTGTGCATCACTTGCGGTGAATCCCACAATGACCCATGTACGGCTCCCTCACCCAAATGTGCCAACTGTAAAAATGCCCATCCAGCAAATGATAAGAACTGTCCTAGCTATCAGCGAGAGGCCCGTCTCCAAAAATTCAAATGCCAAAACCACTTGTCTCTCAGCGAGGCACGGCGTCGCTTTGTTGACAAGGAAGTCTCACCAAATAGGTCTTTTGCATCTGTGGTTACTTGCCCCCCTCCCGAAGCGGTCACCAGAACAGACTTTGAATCAGCCCTCCAAGAAATCACCTCTCAGTTCACAAACATGGTTCAGGCGATGTGCGTGGAGCTCACAAATTCATTTCAATCCATGCTTCTATCTGCCACACAGTCACTCCTGGAGTGCATTCAGGAATCTCAAACCAAAAAAGTGCAAAAATCAACTGCGTCTGTGCTTTCAGAAATCCTCCGAAGTAAAAAACCTCGTATCACGGAGCCCAACCAAAAGGACATCTGCCCGATGGATATTCCTCTATCGGATCCTCAAGGAGCTTCTGGGTATCACCCCCCGGTCAATCTCACCACTCCAGGGACTTAATCTCCTTGTTCTTGCCTTCCTATTCTTGTCTCCCTGCTCATGGGTAAGTCCCCTTTTCTTTTGCTTCCCTGTTTCTCTGTTTTTGTTTTTTATGGGTTTAGTCAATTTTTTGGTTCAATGGAACTGCCGCAGCCTTAGGGCTAATGGCCATTGGCTCCGTTCTACCCCTGAGCTCCATGCTACTCTGCTTTGTCTGCAGGAAACCTTTTTATCTCCCCACCATAGACAAATAGAATTAGACCTTCAACTCGATCCTTTACTTCCAGCGCCCCCACTCACTTTGTAAGTAACTAATATTGTAAACAAACAGCTGCGGCGATATTCCTTGGCAGCCTGGCGCTTTTGGACGTTTGCCAATTACCAGCACTGCGACTTCATTCGAATCTTCGAAAGCTGAGTGTTTTTCAGATCTGGCTTATATGAGAACAATTTTTTTGAGAGCTGAGTATTTTTTTAATTTTAATTTTTTTTTTTTTTTTGTTTATATATTTTGCTTATTGTGTATGTATATTATGCACTGCTAATTTATTTATTTCAGGTATTATTTCACAAGACATGACTTTCAAGAATAATGGATGTCGTCTCTGAAACGTGACCGGTGTGTATTGTGCCTCTCCAATGCTGATTCTTCACAAAACAAATTATTTATGTTCCCCAAAGATCCTAAGAGGTATTTCTTGCAAATATTTTTATTTCTTTTTAGTAGATTTATGCCTTGTTATAAATTATTTTTTTGTCTATTAACTGTTTAGCGAAAACGAAACAAAGAACATCTGCGATTTAGAAATTTTTTCTTCTTACAAAATTTTATAATTATTACTACCTAATTATATAAACTATTGCATTCTTCATTTAGTTCTGTATAATCAGCTGCTTTCTGAAGGTCTTACTTTTTTTTTTTATTTATTTAAGACGGAATACATACACCTCGATGTACAAATTTCCAATCGCAATCATAATCGTATTCATTATAGAAACTGCTTTATCTATCCTGTACTATTATTAGATATCAGTATATTTCATAATCATAAAATAATTTTAACGATAAGTTTTGTTTGCAAGAGCTGTTTTTCGATGGAATATATATATATATATATATATATATATGTGTGTCGAGTGACATTTGCCCCACTCTGTGTATTTTTAAAAGTTAGAAATTAATCATGTTGTTATGTCCAGTCGATTATAATTGTTCCACCCTATTACAGCAATTTTTTTTTTTTTTTTTTTTTTTTTTGTTGTTAAAATGCTGTGGCTTAAGAGTAATCATTTTTAATGAAAATATTAATCTGTTTATGTGTATGCAAATTGCTTCCGGTATACTTAATCTCATATTATTTAGAAATATTTGATGTGCAAATTTTATTTTTACACTCAAACAAGGGTATTCATTGTCTGTTTATCTGTGTTTTTAAACACAACTAAATTTTGGATTGTGATAAGTATCAAATATAAATTTTTACCTTTTATTGTTTACATTTAAACATATGAAGTAAGTGTTCATTTATGTTCTATAAATTCTCATACAGATAAGCTCAATATCTTCGCTATTCAACATCAATTTCAGCTTGATCCTCTTAAATTTTAAATCATTTTTCAAACATTTTTAATTCTTTGTAAGACCCATATCTTTTTTAATAAGAAACTTCATCAATCCACAAAAATTTGTGTAACAACCAGGGGTGAGAATTTTTAGCTTTTCTGTAAATTTAACTTCTCACTTTCCTCAGTTTTTTTTTTTTTTTTTTTTTGTGTGTGTGTGTGTGTGTTTCTGATGTGCATTTGTTACGTCAACTAACGAAATAAAATTTGATAGAATATTAAAGCATAATCATTTGTTATTTATTTATTTATATATATATATATATATATATATATATATATATATATATATTTTTTTTTTTTTTTTTTTTTTTTTTGTAGACTGAAAAAAAAAAAAAACATATTTATTACTTTAGTATTGCAGAATTTGTCATCAAAATTCTAGAATTTCATTTCAATGTTTTGCCTTTGCGTATAGTTTCAGATTTTTTGTCATTTTAGTAACCTCATCCCTGAATATCTTAAGATTTTAAATACATTTTTTATACTTTCAATGAATAACAATGTATTTTTAGTGCAAATGTTTGCTCTTTAAAATTTTCTATTTTTTTCTAAACTTTTATTTATTTATTGTTATTCATTTATTTATTTTTTATTTTTTTGAGAGTAATAATAGCTCTCTTTTTTTTAGATATGTTTTTGGTAAATATAAAAAAGATAATTTTCTTTAAAATTGTTATGTAAATGACAGACTGAAAAAATTTTATATTATAATTTTTTGTAAGTTCAGTTTGGTTAATAATATAATTAAAACAATTGACATTGTCTTACAATGTTTACCATTTGTAACTTTTTGGTTACAAGAGGGAAAGAATAAATATAAATAAAAATTACAGGTAATATTTTCAAGGTATTGGAAAGATGTTGCATTTATCTGCCCCATAAATTTTTATATAAATTTTGATTCATTATAAGATTCTGGAATTTGATTTATCTGTCATATACAAGAAAAATAAAAAAGATTTATATAATTGTTTAGTGTTCTTTTATACATATTTGTATTCAATGTTTGAATTTTTTACTCAGCTAATTATGAATACCAGCATGTTACTATCAAAGTTCGAAAATTTTCAATTTGATTATTATTTGTTTACATTTTTCCCTTCCTTGATTTCAGGGCCCACCAGCGGCCGAGCGGTTCTGCGCTCAAAGCTGGTATATGGGAGGTGCCGGGTTTGATCCCAGGTCGCGCTCTTCAACCTAACCGTTCAGAGTTTTCCGTGGTTTCCTCTGAAACTCGTGTAAATATGGGCTATAATCCCCTAGAAAGGCCCCCCATGGAGGGCATTTTCCCTATTAGCCTAGAACACACATGGAGTCAATTGGCCTTAAATCCTCCGCATTTTAAATTCTTTGTTTATTTTATAGCAATGTATATTGACTGTTTTATATTTATGTTTATAGTAATTTAAATAAATGTGTAGCTGTCGAAAAGGAAAAAAAAAAAAAAAAAATACCCCACCCTTTTTTCTGTACTTTTTTTTTTTTTTTTTTTCTCTTCAAGATGGGCGAGATCAAGCTAACCAAAGCTGCTACAGAATAAAAAGGATTACAAGCATTAAAAGAAAAAAAAAAAGATTGAAATTGTAAAGAAATTTAGTTACAAAATTGTTTTAACCAAACCAAAATTAATTACTTAATCCCCCCCCCCCCTCATAAAGATGTCTCAATCAGTTTGGCTATATCTCACCATTTTTTTTTATGTGTGTGTGTATAATATAATTAACTGGCTATTTTATTTGGTTATGGCTTCAAATAATTTGCTTACACAAAATATTACTATGGGTAATTTTATCTAAATGTGTATATAATTAAAAAAAAAAACAAAAAGTCAGGAGTGAAACTTTTCAGAGGCTACCCCTGAATTCAGGGTTTTTGAAATCTTTACTGTCTTTGCATTTCATGTTAAAATACATTGTTTTTACAGAAATAATAGCACCACCTATTGGTTAATATGCATCCACATTGATTCAAAAAAATGGCTTTCTCACATATCAAATTTTGTTTCATTACACACAATAGAACATGAGATATAGTCTTCTTTGAAATTGCAGAAATCACTGTTTAGCATTCCCAGCTGTAGAGAGATGAGCACCAAAAGTTGATAGACACTAATTTAGGTGTAGGTGCATCTATATATAAATTTATTGTGCAGTAGTTCCTAAGATATAGCCGTCCTTTAAACTGTAAAAGTAAGTGCTCCACCTATTGAGTAGTTGACACTAAAAATTTATAGGCACTAATTTTGATCAAAGTGCAACAACATATAAATTTATGTCATCCACTTCTCTAGTTTCTGAGATAGAAACAGCACAAAATTTTGTCGCACACAGTCACAGACATTTTTTAAAAGATGTCAAATCGTGCTCTGGATCCCCTCAAAGTGTGTAAGTCCATCAAAAACTCGAAGTCGAAAATTTTTATTTAGTTAAAAATACTCTTAATTGCATCTTATGAAAATGTGACAAATCTTTTTGTAAATTCAACTTTTTTTTTTTTTTTAATGTAGATACTATTAAATAGAAAATCAACGATATGTATTAATAGTATATACTGTTTAAAAGTCTAATTTTTTAATTATAAAATAAAAAAAAAATAACTATGTTATTTAAACTATGTTAATTTTGTGGTCACATTCGTCTATTTATTTTTTTCTCCTCTCTTTACAGGTTTGCATATATAAGGCCTGACACTGTTCTTTAGCAGTTTGGACTACAAATACAAAGTTTGGTCAAAAAAATTTTTTCATAATTGAATTAACATATAAATTTCAGAGTTCTCATCAGGTCACTTTTGTATTTTAATATCACAATCAGCTCATTATTTTTTTAGGTAAAACCATGTAATCTACTAATAATTATGTAATAATATAAAGTGTATTATGACTATACAATTTTTGTTACAATAAAATGAAATCTTCAAAATATCTTAAATGTGGATTTATTTTCCTTATTCTTAAAATTTCTGTGAAGAGAAAAAATAAAATTATGTTGCAGTAATGTTCTTGACAAATCATTAAATTTGGCATTAAAGTTTTATTTATTTGGGGGGGGGGGGAGATGGATGCATCAGGGGCGGATCCAGAACGTGACTTTTTTTTTGGGGGGGGGGGAGCCTTCACCACCCCCCCTTAAATCCATAGCACCCTTATAACATAGTTAGAATTTTTTTATAATACCTTCCTGCAATAAGAATGTTTGAAAATTTCTTGCTAAAATATCAGGTATTTTTTAATTAATTCATGATCACCTGTGTGTGAAGAGATATATTTCTTATAGTAGTCCTAAAAAAAAACATATATATATATATATATATATATAATTGAAAAGTTTATCAGTATTAGCATGTTTCCATAACTTAACATTTTCGTGACCGGCATACTTTTGCCTTTTTTAACACTGATTGCCAGGGAATATCGAAGTAAACTACAGCTAGTTGCTGCAAACTTTTGATGTTTAAACATGAATAAAAGTTCAATGTAATGTTTTGAAATGTTACTCTTGTAATTACCTGAAGCTTGGAATGAAGATTAGTTATATAATAATAGAACAAACCTATAATACTATCAAAGAATTGATACTCTAATAATACTATCGAAATAATACTGAAGTATTGTTTCCATAGAAATTCTTAAAATGACATGAATTCACGTCAGCGGTAACCAGGAATAGAATCTGAAAAGACGTGCATTTATGTCAGCGGCAACTAGCTATAGAAGTTGAAATGACATGAATTCACATCAGCGGTCGCGAATATGTTAATAAGTGAAAAAGATTGTGGAAAATAAAGATTATGTGATTATGTAAAAATTAAGAAGTAATTTCAATGACAATAAATCCAAATCCTGTTTTAAAGAATATTACTTCCTATATAACAATATTATAGCATTGTTTCTAATGAAGGATTTATTTATTACTTCAAAATGAATTTTATTATTGAAAATAGGACAGATTTTTAAATTCTTATTTTGTATTTTTAAGCACACTGCACTGCACAAGTATGCTAAAAAAGTGAAGGAAAAAAATGTCAATGTATTATTTGTAAATATCTAATCTCCTTAACTATTTTGTGAACTTTCGATTCCGTAATTAGTCAAAGTTTATGGAAATACCATAAATTGCAAAAATCTCACAATTGTCTTTTGATAAAATTTTAACCACAATCCGGAAGTTTACCTGACAGTCATTATTTTAATTCACACCTAAAATATTGTTGAGTATCCCCCCCCCTAAATTTATGGTGTTTTCATTACTTTTTCAGCACTGGTGTAGTTTAAACTGTAGATTACATAGTTTAATGAAATTTACAAGTAGATGAGGATGGTACAGTGAAAAAGCATGAAATCATTATTTGTTGTAAATTACATTTTTTATATCATTAAAGGTAAATGAATGAATGACTGGTTCCATTTCAAAATATTAACACTTTTCTACAATTAAAGTGCAATATGCAACTTTATTTAACAAAATTGCAAACGGAGATATGTATTTATAAAAAATTCAAAGCAAAGCTTAAAAAAAAGGAAGAAAAAAATCATTTTGCAGCGTTTTAAAATTATGAAATCTGACAGTTGTTACAATTGTAAGTATATGCGGTGTTAAGTAAAAAAAGCATCAAATTACTAATTGCTACAAATTTCAATTGCCCATTCCTGGGCATACATCATGAAAGAGCAGATAATATCTACCCTCGCTAATGTCAGTGGCCTATTTTATTCTGTGTTAAAATTAGCTTCCATAATTACTCATTTATAATATATAATTCCGTTTTTACATTCAGAAAATTCACAATCGTTCAGTTAGTACTCACTTTGCAAAAATTGATTTTTTTAATTTTTTGTGTTGCAAATAAAAGAATGGTAAAAATGCAGTTAGTAAAAACATGTATTTTTGAACTCGAAATTAATTTTTTTTTTTTTTTTTTAATGAGTGCTAATTTAAATGTTATGAATTTTCCGAATAAAAAAACAGAATTAAAAGAAAATATATACAGTCGAACCTCATTAACGTGAATTACTTTTTTTTTAACATGAACTTTTCCCACAACCCCCATCAAAATGAAGATTAGTTTAATTATATGAATATTAGTTATTGATATCGTGAACTACTGATAACATGAATAAATTTTTCATTCCCCTTGAGATTCACGTTAACGAGGTTCAACTATATTAGTAAGTAATTGTGTGAATAAATTTTCCCATAGAATGCGATAGGATTTCACTATTGACGGAATTAGATATTGTCTCCTCTTAAATACTGAATTATGACTAAAAGAAAAAGTTATTAAAGATTGAATTATTATTCCAGCTCTGCAAAAAATGCCAGAACTGGAAAATCAAACCCATACACTCTGACTGATTACCGATTTGACATTATTTCAGAATGCAACTACAGATATAACAGGTGTTTATATTCCCGGCTGTGGCTTTTTTGCACAGTTGATATAAAAATTGTCTAATACTTCATCTGTAATAAATATTTATGGTTGATAAACAAAGTACTCTAAACAAAAGAGGACATTCACCTATTTCCTTCCTTTCACCTCCTCTTTTTAAAATGAAATTTCAACACACAATTTTGAAGAATGTTGAATCAAAGTTTTAATGAATATTGCAAGAATTTCTGATAAATATATATAAGCTTGAATTATAAAAGTATCCAGTGAGGTAACATTAAAAAGTAATCACTGAAAAAAAAAAAAAGCAAAAACAAGAATTGTGTTTTGGGTTGGAATAAAATGCAAATGCTTTGTTTGCAGCACTCACGCCTATGTTGTTTTCTTGATGAAGTATCGTGCTTTATTCTAATCTGAAACAATTGTTAAGATTCCCCCTCCTCCCCCCCCAAAAAAAATGGTGTTTATAGGTGTTTTTTAATTACCATGATACTTATTAACATGAAAAAGTTCTAAAACTTTAACAAGGTAAGATAAAAAAAAAAAGAAAAATTGAAATTTAAAGGTAAGTACAAATTTTTGAATAAACAAACACCATAAAATGCAACTTTTTTTTTTTTTTGGCAGCCCTTGTGCCTATTTTGTTTGCCTGACGAAGGGTTGTGTCTTCTTTCAACCCTAAACTATTGTTGAGAGTTCTTGCATTTTATGGTGTTTATTCAAAGTTTTATACTTATTAAGTAGATTTTGTTTATTAATGAGATAGATTAAATACTGTTTTATATCAGTAGACGTAAAAGTAGAAAGCGAAAAAAGAAGTATACATTTAATTTTTTTCTATTAAAAGTACATTTAATTTCCAAAGAAAAATATTAACTGTGTTTCTTTAATGAAATTTCAATATATTTATTAAAAATTAAAGTATAAATATTGCAAGATTTCTGGATGAAATATTTTAAAGTTAAAAAGAAGTACTTTTAATAGTTAAAATATAAAATTTCGTTTGTTATTATGAAGAAAATACTAAATTGTTAAGTACATATTTAAAGCTAAAGAATAAATATTAATCTGGATATGACATATTTAGAAAGTGAAAATATTTAATAATTCCTTATTCCTATTTTTTTTTTAAACGTTAAGTGTTGAAAAAATGAAGTATTTTACACAATTTATTCAGCTTTTAATAAATATTCCAGTTTTTCTCTTATTTTTAAGTTTCAAATTCAATTAAATGGAATAAACTAGAAAAAAAAAAAAAAAAAAAAAGTGATATATATATTTTTTTCATTTAAGTTGAAAATAATATATAAAAAAAAAAAAAAAATAGAGTGAAATATTACAAAGAAATCATAAATTTCCTATTAAAAAAAAAAAAAAAAATATGTATATCTATCTATCTATATATTTATTTAAGTTGAAATATCAAAAATCTAGAGTAAAATATTACAATGAAATTATCAATTTCCTGTTTTAAAAAACGAAGTTTACTAAAAATAAGAAAAGGAAGTATTCTGCCGTTTTCCTTTCCGGCAATGGGAGGAGGGAGTAAAGTTTGTAAATAAATCGATTATAATCTCCGTCTGT
This sequence comes from Salticus scenicus, assembly GCA_963930645.1. NCBI lineage: Eukaryota > Metazoa > Arthropoda > Arachnida > Araneae > Salticidae > Salticus > Salticus scenicus. Next base: position 177,033,098 of record OZ005652.1, read on the forward strand.
CCATAATCTCCTAAGGTTGTTATTTTTCTTTAAATCGCCAAAAAGAGCGATAAATCGCCAGCCATTGGAACCTGACTCCACGGTTGCTACAATAATTCTTACAAACTAAGTGGTGTCGCTAGTGTCTATGTGATTTTAATGTTAGAAGAAATTTCCATTACGGCCAATGGGAGTTGAAGGTCTAATTCTACTTGTCTATGCTCCCCACGACACTTTTGCCATCCCTGACATGACGGTATACAGGGCTGATAGAGTTGATACTCGCGGTGGTGGTCTCCTCACTGCTATTCATGCCTCTAAGGCTTCCTACCTGGCTACTCTCCCTCCTTGCCCTATCCAGGACTTCGAAGTTCTTGGGGTAAAAGTTTTCTTGGACAACCGCTGGACTCTGGTGCTCAACTGCTACTCCCCTTCAGGCAACTTCCCGTCGGATTGGCTTACTGAAATCCTATCCTCGGAGAGTGTCCCCTTTATCATTGTTGGCGACTTCAATATCAACATCCTTTCCCGCTCCCCCCCCGTCCCTAGGCGGGTCCAACAACTGCTTGACTGGGCGAGCGACCAGGATATTTGCGTCCTGAATTTTGATCACCCTACTCGCTCCGGCTCTTTCGGCTCCTCCTCTCTCTTAGACCTCACCATGCTGTCTCCCTCCATCCAGTCCAGAATTAGATTCTACGTCCACCCTGACTTGTTCGATTCGGACCACCACCCCATCATTCTCTTGGCCAACTCCCCTGTGGGCTGCCCAACGGCCCCTCGTCGAGTTTACAACTGGACTAGAGCCTCCACTGCTCTCAACATGATAGACAATCTCCCGACTTCTTCCTATCAGGACTTTGAGCACATTTGCAGAGAGGCTATGGACTCCACTGCCTCTCAATTGAGTTCGCCCAGTCGCTTGGGCCGTCCTTGGTGGGATTCTACCTGCCGGTCACTCCTACGTTCGAAGCGGAAACATCTCCGCCTTGCCCGTTTGCATTGCTCTAGGGAAGAGTGGATTCAGTACAAGAAGTACGCGGCCAAACTTCGAAGGTATATCAAACAGGCTGCTCGCAACTTCTGGGACTCCCTCTGCCAAGGCAGTTGCGAAAGTGGGAGAATCTTTAAAATCCTGAAACGCCTGGCTAGCCGAGACCTCCCCTCTGGCGACAATATTATCAAAGACCCGGTTCCCATCGCGTCCATTCAAACCCAAGCTCATGCTTTCCTAGAACATTTCTCTAAACCCAACCTGCCTCACCCTATACCAGTTGACCTCGGTGATGGGGACCCGATCCTAGACGCCCCCCTCTCCCTGGAAGAACTTCGTCACGCTCTAAAACGCTCTCGTCCGACTGCTCCTGGCGCTGATGGCATCTCTATTAAGCTCTTTCAGAAGCTTTCTGAGAAACACCTCGAATCCCTGCTGAACACCTTTAACCTTTCTTTTGGTTCGGGGGAAATTCCTAACTCCTGGAAACTTGCCACCATCGTCCCCATCCGGAAGCCTGGCAAACCTGCTCATCGTGTTGACTCCTACCGTCCGATAGCTCTCACTTCGGCGGGGTGCAAATTATTGGAACGCATGATCCTCCGCAGACTCCTTGCTTGGGGCGGGCAGCGGCATTTGTTCCACCAAGATCATTTCGGATTCATCCCAACTAGGGACTGCACCCTAGCTTTATGCACCTTCATAAATGATATTGTCTCGGCCCGCTCTCGTAAATGGTATGTCGCAGCAATCTGTCTTGACATCAAAGCGGCCTATGACTCTGTTCATATAGACACCCTTATTTACAAACTTGCTTCTCATGGAATTAGAGGCATCATGGGTCGTTGGCTATCCTCTTTCTTGGACTCTCGGGTTATTCAGGTTCGCTGGAAGGCTATTGTTTCCGACACTGCCCCTTGTAACCAGGGCGTCCCACAAGGCAGCGTTCTTTCTCCGCTTCTTTTCATTTTCTATATGCTGGACATCGTGGAGACGCTGGAAGACGGAGTTCGCATGATCGTTTACGCGGACGACCTCTTGATCTATGTCATGAGCCCGGAGGCTACCCAGGCTCGGAGAAAACTTCAGGATACCCTTTTGCGTATTACCTGCTGGTGTTCCTCGAACGCGCTTAGTATTGCCCCAGCCAAATGTTCGGCAATTAACTTTACTCGTTGCAGGGACCCGGGGGCTCCGTTCACCCTTCGGGGCGTGGAGGTCCCTTGGAGTTCCCCGATAAAAATCTTAGGTGTCTGGTTCTCTCGCACTTTATGTTTCACCCCTCACTTCACTGCTATCAAGTGCAAAGCCCAGCGCCGGCTGAATTACTTAAAGGCTATGACGGGCCGCTCCCGTGGCATTAATAGTTTCCACATGCTAAAGATTATCAATTCCATCATCCGAAGCATTCTAGAATATGGGGCTCCTCTGTTTTATGACTCTCCTGTTTCGGCCTTGAATATACTTGAGATCAGCTATAACTCTGCCCTCAGATTGGCTACCGGTCTTCCCAAATGCACCCCTATCCCGGTTCTCCGTCGGGAAGCCGGGGTTCCTAGTGTGTCCAGTCGCCTCCTCCTGCTCACGAAGATGTTTCTTCTCCGCCTCCTCGCCGCCCCTCCTGGACTGCGCCTTAGTGAAGCTGCTCATGCTGCGCTTGCCCAGCCTGCTCCGTTGTGGAAGTGGTGGCTACCATTACAAGAGATACAATCTCAGGTGGGCTGTCCCCTCTCGTACATTATTCGTCTGTGCTGGCCTCCCCCCCCATGCTGTGCCCAGTTTCGGGTGATTTCGAACGGTCTTGATTTTCAGTCCCCGGACTTCCCTGCTCTTACTAAAGTTCACGCCTGGCATCAATGGTTTTCCTCCCTCCCCCCCTGCTTTTTCGCTGCCACCGACGCATCGAAAGACGGTGCTAAAACCGCCATCGCTGCTATAGATCCTATCAGCAACACTTCTGTCGCAACCTTGGTCCCGCATGACAACTCGGTTTTCACTGCCGAGGCTCTTGCGTTATGTCTTGCTCTCTCTGCTCTCCCCTTATCTCATCCGAATATTTTCATCCTGTCTGATAGTCTGTCGGTGCTTCGTGCCCTTGAGGACTGGTCTTTTCGTTCGCCGAATGTGATCCTACTGCTGATATCCCACATCCAGAAGCTTAATGCTCGCGGCTTCCATATCACCTTTGTCTGGTGCCCCGGTCATTGTGGTATTCCTCCCAACGAACTTGCAGACTCCCTTGCCAAAAATGGGCCATATCTCTGCGCCCCTTTCCTTCGTATAGCTCCAGAAGATCTCCGATCTCAGGTCCGGAAGACCTGGAGGGTTGAACAAGAATATGCTTGGATAAACTGCGACTACGCGATCTCTCTCCCCTTCCTTCTTCCTGACAGGTCTTTCCCCAACTGGGTCCCGTCTCGCAAAATGGATGTTCTGATAGCTCGTTGGAGGTCCAAAACTATTCTTACCAATCAACGTCTATATAGGATGAACCTCATCTTTTCCCCTCTCTGTAACTTCTGCTACGACTTGGAAACTCCAGAACACATCTTACTCCGCTGCTCCAAGCTCTCTACCCCTCGCCGTAATTTGTTCAATGCCCTTCAGTTGGGCCCTAATCCGTCGTATGGCGACGTTATCTTGGCTGCTTTCGGCTCGAAATGGTCCTGCTTCGTTCCTAGTTGTAAAACAGGCTATGATAGTGATAAGAAAAAAAAAAAAAGCCCTAGGAGAGAAATAATGTCCGAGTTCGTTTTCTGCACCTAAAGTAAGTTTATTTTTTTTCTTTACAAAATTTCATCAGTAAAATCTTTGGTTTTTCCTGCATATGAACTTTATTTACGCATGTAATGCCCGCTTTTCACAGGATAAATAATGCTGTTCACAATAATAAAGGTTACAACACTGGCATAATTTTTTTCATTATTGAGTGCTATATCGATTTCAGGCCATTCTGTCGTGTATGATAAAAATGAATGGCGTTTTTAATTAAATTTTGGTAATTTTTCATTAATTTATAAGATGCAATCTAATGTGGTGCAGCATTTAAATAAAAAATGATTTACTCAGATATGTATTAAGTATTATATAAAAGTGGAATTTAAAAACTAACTTTGCGAGATAACATCGACCCGCTAATCATAAATGATTTTTAAGCTATTTTAGTACTTTATAACTTATATATCAAATTACGAGAATAAAAGTTTCTTGTAATCTAATATTTAAACTTTCTCTTCTCATTGCAACTATGCAGTTCCCTCCTTGCATATATCTGAAAACTTTTTTGCATTTCTTTATTTTATGTCATGAGTGACTTCATAAAATTTTTACTGAAGTTTTTAATGTGCACTAAACATAAATATTAGAATTTAATGGACTCCCCCCCCCCCCCCCCCCAAAAAAAAAAGTACCAATTGTTTTCTTAAATTTCTATTATACAGTATACTGCAGTAATGTTAAAAGAAATGAAATGTATTGTTAACCTGGCATGATCTCAGAATGAAATGCCTCACTGACTAGGCTACCCTTTCTCTTTCCATTTTGAAATATTTTATTAGATACAGTTTCATATTTGTTTTGACACAACTCCATATGTATACTATTTGCATAAATTCTCATAATACTGCATTATTGTGCAAAATTTTGACTTATTTTCCTATGTTAAAAAAATCTGAAATTTTAACATCTTATGAAATTTTCAATTAAAATATTCAGAGACAATGACTTCTATACAACTGTCATGAATTGTATTTAAAACTAGTTTAATATCATTATGATTAAGATATTCCTCATAATTCCTGTTTATGTGGAATTTTTTTCTTATTTTTCCATGTTTAAAAAAATTATACATTACAAATAACTAATGAAGTTTTTGAAGTATAATGTGTTCATAGTTATTAATTCCAGCATCAAACATGATTTTTTAAAAATTCAATATGACTGCTTGTTTTTTCTCAGATTCATTATACTTCTCATTATTGAGCTTAATTTTTTACAGATGGGTCCAAGACAAGTGTCTTGTTTGTGACTTTGCCTCTAGTAAAACTGTTTTTAGTTCTCAACTTCCCAACTTTTTATATTTTCTCAACGAAGTTTTTTTTTTTAACATTAAAGTTCCACCCAATTTTATTTCACCTCACCCTAACAGGAAATTTATCTTCAGAGACTCTGAGAATTCTGGATTCATTTTAAACTATGGAATTTTAATAGTGGGAAATCAAACCATAGCATTGCCCTTATATGATTACATAACTTGTTACTAATAATGTCTTGAAAATTATCTAGAAAACTTGGAACATTTTCCGAGTACCACCGATCGGGTTAATGACTCTGCTAATTGAGATCAGGGAAGGGGCTGGCACCTGGGATAACAACAAAAACCCTGATCAGTGAAATTGCAGATGAAGCCTCCAGGTGTCAGGCAAAAAATGCCGGCAAAAGCCCAATTAAGTATATATGTACAAAAAAATTAAGAAGATAATCCATTATTTAGAGCTTTCTTTCTATATAATCTGCAACATTAGATGATGTGTGATAGTGATATTCAAATTTTATTATATTTCTCCTTAGATTCATGGTATATTAAATATTAATAGTGCTTGGCGTGGGATTATAAAAATAAGACAAACAACAACGCCAAATAAAAATAATAGTAGAGCAGACCGCTGTTTCAGTAGCGGTTAGCGTACAGTCTTCATGCTAAATGCTACTGAAATAACTGGCTGTTCTACTAATATTTTTATTTGGTGTTTTAGGCATTGTTGTTTGTCTTATTTTTATACTCATTGTATACTACTTTAACATAAATTACCAGACATTTAGTGAAATATTTAAAAAATACTGGCTGAATAATATCGAAATATTAAGAGTGTAAAGAAAGCACTACATCTCCTTTTGCATTGAAAGTTTTGCCACGAAAGCAAAAATGAGACCAGTAAGAAAATAAAATTGTTTAGGATTATCCTGTTAAAAGGTACACCTGAAGGCAAATTATTAAATATCTAATCAGTGAAATATGAGCATTTTTACAAAATATTGAATTATGCATGTGCAAGCTTCAACAAAATTTCTTTTGTATAATTGAATAGCCCAATGTATTGAACTAGGAACTAATATGAAAACCCCAAATAAATATTGTGTAAATTCAAACAGTTAGTATTCAAAAGAATTACCTGAATTTCAATTCCTTAAAAAAAAGAAAATGGTGAGTGTTTTATCAATATTTATTCACATAACTACCTTACAATACATCTTTTTTTTTTTTTTTTTTTTCCCCAGAGGAACTGTATATGATTTTCGTATTATTGCTTAAAACTTACACGATATTTGTTCATCATTTTCAAATAAGTTGCTCAATACATTTGGCTATTAAATTATGAAAATAGATTTTGTTAATTTTTTGTGCATGCAAAATTAAAGCTTATTTAGGAAAAATGCTTATTATTTCATAAAATGTAGATCTTAACACAATTCTATAATAATGCAAAAGTTTTCAGACATAAACAATAAATTTTCGCAGTTAAGATGCACTTTATTTACGTTGTGAAAAACTGTTAGCTCAGAAGACAAAATCTGATGTATTAATTTTTCTTTATCAACTTAATTCAGAGGTTTTAAATGAAAAAGTTGCCAGTATTACAATAATTACAAAAATTAGTGATAAAGTAAATAATTTGGTCCAGGTATATACAGGCTATGTTTATAAAGTAAATTTAACAATGAAATTTAAAATCTGCCCAAATTCCTGAAGAATTTAAAGATACTCTATTTTGATATGTGTAAGAGAGATTTGATGATGTTTATATTACTTTAAAGCAGGGTTGGGTTTCTTCCAGGACAGTGGAAGAAACTGGAAAAAACCGGAAGAAACCAACCAAAAGACAAAACCAGATGTTCAATATTAAAATTTATGAACTATATAAACTCAAAGTATAAATATAATGCCAAATCTAAACTATAATTCAATTAATATTAAAAATATCTTTAGAAAAATAAGTTATTTGATAACAAACACTCAGTATATACAGGTGATGGGTTTTTTCTTTTCAATGTTAATATTATTATACATTCAAACAGTACAAGTGATAATAATTATGGAATTTTTAGCCATAATATTTGCACTTTTTTTTTTTTTAAAGGATACAACTTTTTGTATAAACTCGAAGCTGGTACCCAATGAACTGTATCAATAAGTAAGATACCTACTTTTAAACTGTCCTGCAAGCTCTCTAGGATAAAAAAAAAAAAAAAAAAAAAATCCATAGTTTGTATTTATCTATTTTAAGTTGAAAAATAAAAGTGCAATATTGAACTACGAAAAAACTTTTCGTTTGTTTTACAGTCAACTCCCTCTAACTCTCAAAAGTTTTGTCCAGAGGTTGTGCAGATAATAGGAATTTGCAAATTAGAGATCATTGCCTTTGTTTACAGTTTTCTTTTACAGATGCAAAGTCAGTTATTATTAATTAGACATCAAAACGGAAAGACGATTTTTAATAAATTTTAGAATAAACATTTCTTTAATATTTAATAAAACTAATCTATCACATTCATATATGATGGTAAATAATTTAAGCATATTCAAATAATAGGTACCTATAAAATGTAAACAAACATATTTAGAAAATACGAAACAAAATATATTTGAAAGTCTGGAAATAATATTTATCGCTGATTAATTTTGTTAAACATTCATGTAATAGTGGTTTATTTTCAGCGTCAGTCTGTATGAATTGCAGGATAATAAATAGAATGTTACTCTCCCACTCCCCCCTTCTCCATTTGTGTTTCAAAGTAAGGGTTATGCTAAAAGTTTGATAAAAAATAATTATAAGATAAAAAAAAAACTTTTTATATACCATGTTTTTAAATTTTCTGATGAGTCATTAATAAAATACGTGAGGCTAAAAAATAATATTTAAGCACGTGAAATCAGTTCAGTGAAATAATAGTGAAAAAAAAGTTGGTTTTAAAAATAAAATATTACTCCTTTTAGAACAATGTATATTAGCCACGTACATTAGCACTTATCAATGTGTATAAAATTTTAAAACTGATAATGGCATCAATTTTTGTGAAATGCATAATTTAACTTTTTATCATTTTTCCACATTCACGTTGAATTAAAAGTATTTATTTTTATGTCGAAAGAAAATGAACTCGTAATTTTTTTTTTTTTTTTGGCAACAATTAAATTATAGCTAATTTTTAATGGCTATTTTATTGCTATTAAGAGCTTATTATTTTCATATTTTAATTAATTAAAAGAAAACTATTCGAAAATCTGACTTTGAAGTCAGAACCGTGTTGTCACCGGGTTCTGAGTTACTGTGAACGATGAAATGAATGGTTCACATATCTTTCATAGCATTTTTTACTTTCTGAAAACACATAGGTAAGGAAAGTATTGTAATCATGACAAAAATTTGACTTTGTTATGTTAGTGTATCTATATGTTTTCAGGTCCCATAAGTTCATTTTTGCTATTTTTACAATGATGTATGTATGTCTGAGTAGAGTGAACACAATATTGCCTAAATGCTTTGATCAAATGAACTAAAAATTAGTACATATGTTATAGGTTATCGCAGCACAAACTGTATACATCTTGGAGAATCCAGAACAATTTTTTTTTTTCCTTTACCAGAACACAAAGATAAATTCTTTATCATTATAGCCTATGGGCTCAGATAATCTAAAGTGTGATAGCATCTAAATTCCTTAATCAAATCAGCTGAAACTTCATATACATGTTAGAGGTCACTGTCGAATGAATTGTATTGATTTATTTTGGTGAATCTAGTATTTATAGCTTTTTTTTTAAGGGGAAATAATGAAAAATTCTGTAATATTATATAGTCTGAAAATTATTAAAAACATGATGGTGCCAGAATGCCTCATTTGATTGAACTTTAATTTCATATACAAGTTATATGTCACACAAACTGTATACATTTTGGTGAATCTAACACTATTAGTTCTTTTACAGAGATGCACAAAAGAATTTGTGTACATACCATTTCATTAAACAATATACTATTTGGGAACAGATAATCAAACACTTATTATAATTTTCTCGTTTGTTTATTTAATGACTTCTCTTACTTCATTTTATTTAAACAACAGTGAATTACTTAATGTTCAGAAATTCGATTGGAGTCACTCAACATTTCTATTATTTCTCTTAAAGCTTCTGCATATATTGTTAAAGACATTACTTTTCTTGTGAAAAAATAAATAAGTTTTCTATGTGGAAGTAAAATTTAATTTTGTATATTTTTCATTTGGAATTTCTATTACCAAGTAATATTTTTTTTACAAAATTAAAATAAGAATATAAAATTATCAAATGATTAAGTATGTAAATTTGATCTTTTAAATTCTTGGATAAAAAAAATGGCATAATGCAAATGAAATGTTATATAGAAATGAAAGCTTAGCTTTGAAAGGACATGAAGACATAAATTGATAAAAACATTCTATCTACATTTATGAGATTTTTTTTAACCAAGTATAGAAGTATTAAATCAGACATTTCCATGTTAAGTACAAAAATAACAAAGAAACAAATTATTTTTAAGATTATGATCGTCTATGTATTGATCAATCATGTCGTTTGTGAAAAACTTTAATATTGAAAATAATCTCTTTCATGGGGGGGGGGGGGGGGATTAAGTTCTTTTTTTTTTATTGTCAACATTATGTACTGAAGATAACTCAACATTATGCATAAATTCTTTTTCTGGCTTGTTTTTAAAGATTTAAATATAGCATTAAATAACTTTTTTTTTCCCCTTTTAATATCCAGTATGATAATATTATAATAGTCCACCACAACATATTTACTTTGTTACATCTACAAACTGTACATAACCAATGTAATTAGCATTTTCTTCATTTTTTTTAATTACACTTTTTATTAATTAAATTATTAATTTTTAAAAAACTATTTCTATTGCTAAAAGTGGTAATTTAAAGTTAAAACTGCAATTTATTGTTTTAACAGAATACTTTTATGCACTAAACATGTACAGTTCAATGGATTTTATTTTGTCCAGTTCTGTGTGGTTTTTTCCAGTTTTGTCCGGTGTCCCAGACTTTTGACAAAAAAGTGGACAAAATAACAACCCTGCAATTGAGAACTACAAAATCTGCACAACTCAAATTTTGTTAATTTCAGTTCATAAAATAAATATTATATTTAAGCCAGAAAAATTGGATAAATCTAACAAAATGAAGAAAGTGCACTACAGCAGCATTTCACTGTAGTAGTACATGTAAGAAATCTCTGCTTCTTTTTTTTTTTTTTTTTGGGGGGGGGGAGGAATATTACTATGTTTAAGTACAATTTAATTTTTCTCTTTCTACATTCTTGTGCCACATTAAGATGTATATAATAAAGGAATAAACTAAAACGAGTACTGATCTGAGGCTAAAAAATTTTCTGTGTTTTTCAGGAAAATTTCCAAAGCAATTATTTTAGTAAATTTTTTACACTAATCACAGTACAGTTAAGTTTCAGTAATGTTAGATATAGTATGAAAAACAAAAGTTTTTAATTAGATATTTAAAATATTACTAGATATATGTTTTGAGCAACTTGCTCCAGAAGGAGAAGGTTAATGTAATACAAGTTATCTATAGTTGCTAATTAGAGTTTTGAATGTCCTTACAACATCTTTGTGTGAATGCAGTTATAAAGCATTTGGCGACATAATAAAATATAATATTGAAATATTAGTCACTGCGGTACTGCTGAGTTTCTATTTTTCAAGATATTCATTTGATAAATGATGATACAGCAATGCTTTTCAAACTATGGCAGCAATTCTGATTTAGGTCATTTCATGGTCTCTGCTTCTGAAAATGTCTCAGCCAGTTGAAATTTAGTTATGATCTTGGTCAAATTTTCAATTAAAAAGAAAACTTAAAAAAATAAAATCCATAATCACAAAATATGCATGTTGAAAATTTTAGAGAAAAATTTTATAAAATTACATTTTTTTTTTTTTAAATCTCTTTTTAAAACTAATTTCTAAAATGGGAGAAAAAATTAAAAAACCAATTGTGCTTTTTATGCAAGCAACAGGAAATACAATTGCCTAAATAAGGTAAAGATACCAGTGTTCACCATCCTTAAAATTTGTCTCAGAGTTTACCACCCTTACATGACATGTTGAAATAAACTTTTAATAGCATCTATGAATTTGAATCTGCTCGCGCTAGATTCCCTAGAACTGGAGAATCTAGCTTGAGCTGATTCAAATTCTAGATGTTAATTAACGGTTATTTTAACATGTCTTTTGTGAGGGTGGTGACCATTGGTGTCTTTACCTTAAATAAAAAAGCTTAAGTTTAAATAAAATTTGGTCTAATATATTAAATGAATGTCACCATAATTTATAACTAGAAATTTGGAAATCTACCTGAAAGAAAGTAGCACTTCATTTATTTAAAATACCTAAAATTGAGTAACACTTGAAAAACTCATACTGAGTTTCACATTTAAAGGTTTTTAAAAATTAACAATAAAAAAGTAGAAACAAAATCTTAAAATTTCCTTCCTTTTTTTATGGAGGGGGGGGGGGGGATAGAGAATTAGATCCATTATCCAATACTAGTAGAACTTGGATTTTGTGTTTGCAAGTTATGCTTAAAAATAAAACAAATAAATTAAAAATCAAAAGAATTTTGATGAAATGCACTATTACATGGTCTCTATCCTTTGCCAATCACCTTGTACAATTTCTCTGCCAATGGCAGCTAAAACTCATGTTATTCTATGAAGAAATTTGTTATGAAAATTACTCATTATTCAATTTTTTATTTTTTTTTAAATTTAAATTCAAAAATTTATAACTGTTATATTTTTTCTTGTTTTTCTAAAACAGTTTTTTGTTTTTAATTTTTTATGTTTCTTTTTGAAGTTATAAAGTGCAAAAAAAGGAATTTTGTTTAATTTTTTTTTGCACTTCATAGCTTCAAAATGAATTATAAAAAATTAAGCAAATTTTGGGAAAAGCAAAAACCAAATTCAATTCTGGAATTTTTAGCTTAAAACGGGGCAGCCATCCCCTCTGTAGAGGATCAAAATTGTGATGGCATGTCTACAGACCACTCTTAGGGTGTCATTCACCGATAGCATAGCACTAGTGTCACATGAATACTTCTCAACCTCTAGATTTTTTTTTATTATTATTAGAAAAACAGAATAATAATAAAAAAAAAAAAACACTGGCAAGGGAACATTCAAAAGGTGTCGTCTTCAAAAAATATATGTGATGCTACTCTTTATAAAACACCAGAAAGTGAAAAATTATCGGCTGAAATGAATTACAGTGACCACAAAAAATTATCAAAATTATGCATTTTTGGCGATTTAGCACTCTTAAGCTGTAAGTTTGCTAGCACCGAGGTTGCCGTGTATGAACAGAACTGTGTTTTGCTTCTGTGCCAAGTACTCAAAATGTCAAAATCAATCGCCTAACAGTGTGAAATCGCCAAATATGTTTAATTTTGATAATTTTTTGTGCTCGCTCTATTGTGCTCATTTCAGCCAATAAAATTTTCACTTTCTGGTGTTTTATGAAGAGTAGTATCACATATATTTTTTTCAATATTTTTTGAAGATGACACCTTTTGAATGTTTCCTTGTGAGCAATTCTTAAAACTATTTTCTCTGATATAATTAAATGGGATTGAGCTACTGTCAATGATATGTGGCGAGTCTTCGAGAGCTACAGAATGCACAGACACACCATATTTATGTCGATTACTCAACCATCCTACATATATAACAGTCATTAAAAATTACCATAGTTTTCTAGCTTAATGCATGCTTTAAACCATTAAATCATAATTTTTATGTTTTGTTTATTAATTACTTTTTGAATTGATTAATTATTTATATTTTTCTTTGAATATTTTTGTTTACTTCAATGTATTAGTTTTATTTTACAAAACCCACATATTTAGAAAAAACTGTAAATATTCTTGGAAATCCACAAGCCTAAAAATAAATAGTATGCATTTTTCCAATGCATAATATATATATGTATGTGCATACATACATACATAAATAATGTTCATCTTGCTTTTGAATATGAGCTTACTGCTGTAAATTAAAATGTTTTATTACACAATAGAAGCGAGCTATTTTCAATAATGTATTGAAAATAATAATTCCTTTTTTATTCTCTGAACAAACAGCTTTAAAATTTTTAAACAGAATAGCCCTTGCTTTAAATCACAAGATGGTTGATGCTGGACAAGCTTATGATTTATTCAACATAAACTAATTTTACTAACAAATTGAAATATGCTAATGAGTTATTTCATGACAATGTGCTTCAACGACTGTCCCTGTGACAGAAAATTTTTATGCTTTCTGTGATAAGCCTCGTTCGTGCAACCTTTTCTGCAAGACAATATTGACATATTTTCTAATTTACACATAATATGTACCCATAAATATAAAGATATCAGCATTATTAATAGACTGTTGAAGAATCTTTAAATAGAAGACACGAGTTTCTATATTTTACTGAAATTTAGGAGTATCTTTAATTTTTATGTGCAAGTGATAATTTCTTTACTGCAACAATGTCGCTGCGTCACCTAAATTCTACTACAAGGATGAGTGCTAATCAAAAATTGTAACTATGAATAAATATAATTTGATATTTTAATTTATTTCATACGAACAAATAATCTTGAATGTTTCTGCTGTATGATTCGCCATGTTTATTCTAATTATCTGATGCAATGACACAATCTTATATAATAAGTGATTCAAAGAAATAGGAAATAAAACTACAAAAAAAAAAAAAAAAAATTGCTCTTTAGCTTCTGCTCAATTTTATATTTGTGAAATTACCATGCTAATTTCATAACAACACAATACTTACTGCTTTATTTAATTCTGAATTTGTCATGGCAGAAAATTCAATGTTTAAGTTAAAGGCAATTGATACAACATAAATAAAAAAAAGCACTACAAATTATGTGATAAATATCTGAGAAGCATTTATTTACTTTATTACATTAGGTTGAAACTATGTACTCAAATATAAAAAATGCATAAGCTTAAGTTATTTACATTTTAGGAAAAAAGTTTGAAATGGGTAATAAAGGAATGATTTATTTAGATATAAATAATATATATATATTTTTTGGGGAGGGGGGGGGGAAACATGTTATTTCTTTTAGTAGTTCACAATTGGCAGAAAATATAAACTGCTTTAAGCATCTTCAGATACTTCTCCTGCATTGTGGTTTTTAAATGCATAGTTACATTATCTTATAAATAAGCTGAAACTTCATTTCATATTACTAAATTATTCCAGATAAACTATGCTAGTTACTTCATACAATATTTAGTAAAAAAGTATATATATAAATAATTAAAAATTATACAATAACAATTTTTTATTAATATTCAACTTTAAGAAAATAAAAATCAGAAGTAAATTTGCTTTTTTAAAGTTATAAGAAACTGCAATAATGAGAGTGAGCTTTTAAGAATCTGTTAATAACTTAAAACTTAAAGGACAATTGTCAGGAAAGTTTAATTTTTATACAAATAAATTAAATTCTACAAGTATTATTGAAATCTGTATAATGTGTGTAGCTATTAAAATATTGATAGCCTTAAAGATCCCAATTTTGAAGAGCTTTCAAAAAATAAATGGGCTTTCAGATATGTCTAGTTAAATTTCTTGACATGATTTTTAACACCTGATCTAAACTGCATTTTGAATTCTCACACTAGTGTTAAATTCTAACGGTAAACCAAAATATTGTTTTTCTTTTACAAAATAATACAATGCCAACACTAGCAAATTTATGAAAATCGTATGTAATTTTAACAGAAAATAGGTTATGAAAAAAAAAACTTGCTCAACAAAGAATTATCCCAAGCTTGATGTTGGTAAAAGGAAATTAATGCAAAAATCAAATCGCTAGAAACTTATTTACTACATTTTTTTATACGTAAAATATACTAGTAATGAAAAATTATAATCATCCATAATAATCTACATTTTCAAACGACACATACAAACGATCTCCATTCTCTTTTCTCCCAATTGTCTGTTTTCGCCAGCTTCGGTTCATAAAGATCGTCATTTTTTAAAAGCTCTCTTTCAAAGTAAAATTAGCATAAAATCGCTCTTAAAAAAAACATGTTGCGTAGAATACTCTATTTAATGAAATTTGCTTTCAATCGAAATTTTTTCAGCTTGATATTATTTTTAAAAAAATAATTAAAACGAGACATTTCCCCATTGAATAACATTGCGGAAGCTGGAGAGAAGGAAGGATTGCACGCTGGCGCCCTCTGTAAACATTAGAAAACAACATCACAAAATTTCAGCATTACCTTCTTCTCCTATTAAATATTACTCCGTGTCGTATGTCATATATGTTTTGTTTTCTGAAGTATATTATTGCAGTTCATCTTAACTGGACAACTGACTTCAAATATTCTTTTTAGTTTCAAGTGAATTATCTGTTTGAAGAATTTGATAAAATCGGTTATTGTTTTTTCTATGAACAATTTTAACATTTGATTCATCATCCAAATGTTCACTTTTATAATTAAGTCTATATTGTTTTATACTTTGTATTGAGGTCATAGAACACTAAAATAAATAGAATTGAATTGATGCTAAATTCGAGATTTCTATAAAACTTCAATTATTTAATAAAGTATAATTTCAATATTTTGGAGGCTACACTTTGTATGAAAGTCAAGTGTGTGTGTTATAAACATATTTTTTCAATCTTCATTGAAATCTAAACATTTCTTAAATTTATTACCTTATAATTACATGGTTTGGAGTGAGTAGATGACTAAAACTGCAAAAGGTAGAAGGGAAGAGTTAATGTTGCTTTAACAAGAGTGTATACATCTATTAAAAATGCTTTATGTGGTAAGCTCGATATCCAAATATCAACTTTCATTATTAAAAATCAAAATCATTAAAAGTTCATAAGCTGTAAGAGTAGATTATATTTTACTTACAAATGCATACAACTGATTTAGTATTGATTGTATTAGATATACTTATTTTATTTTCTCTCCCAGTTATTTCTGCACTTTTAACCAATATGTATGAATATAAAATTATTTAAAATGCTACTTAAATTTGCATTTGAACTGCAATATAGTTATTTTATATTGTCTTGCTTATTATAACTAAAATCTTTCATTAACTATTTATATTTTTAAATATTGGCAATAAAAATACATAGAGAGTATTGATTTTAGTTTTAAAATTTGATGATTATGTATTTTATTTTTTAAATATGTGGTTAAGAAGGTCTGAAGAGATAAACATTGAAAAACATTTGTAGCTTATTGAACTAACATCTGAATGGGAATTTATGTGTTATGTCAGTTTTACTATTTTGGCATAACATATTAAGCTCTTTTTCGGATAATGATGCTACAATGTTATAAATGCTGAATTTCAAATGGAGTTCTGTTAAAGGTAAGATTTAACTTAAAAGTTTTATTATCAAATGATAAATATTTTTACTTAACTAAGAATGTTACATTTTATGTTATGCATGATAGCAACACCAATTTTATGTGATGTTTATATTCATCTAAGTATTACTTTATTTATTTAAATTTAAGTATTGAAGAATAAGCAAAATATTAAAGTAATGTTATAAAATTATTTATAATTAATTTTTATTCACCCCTCAATTATTTTATTTTATTAATATTATATGATTTATATTTTGAATACCATTCGATAAAGACTATTATAAAAATTCTGATTTTATTTGATAGAAAAAAATATTAAGAAGTATAAAGGCTTATAATTTTATTTTGTAAGTATTTTGTTTTTGACTTTTTTTTTTTTTATGATCAAGATTATGGTAACTCTTCAATTGAATGAGTATTTTTAAATATCGGTTCATTCACCTCAATCTTGAATTAAAAATCTCACTAAATGAAGAACCTCAGTGTGACCTGATGAAGAATATTCCAGTTTATCGAACAACTATCCGAATGAGAATTTGGCTGTTATGCCAGTTTTAGTATATTGGCATAACGTACTAAATTCTCTTTCAGATTGTTCAATGAAGCACAAAATCTTGAAAAGTGCTTCTTCTGAAGTGAAGCAGTCGTCTACTTGAAAAATATACTAAGGCATATAAAGGATTATGTTTTTTGTAAGTATAATATACTTTTCAAATTTTTATAGTTTTTATTATTGAGAAATTGAGTGAGTATTTTAAAATATGAATAAATTTACTTCAGTCTTGAACCGGAATCTGGCAGGTGAATGTCGATCTGATCAATGGAGAATGCATTTTTTCTTAGTTTTACGAATAAACATCTGAATTAGAAATTGTCTGTTGTGTCAGTTTTAATATATTGACAAAACAAGTTCTTTTTCAGATTAATCAATGATGCATAAATACCAAAGTTTAATACACTGCTGTTAAAAATATCATTTATTTCATGGATTTACTTTTTTATTATCAAGAATGATAAACAATTTACTATAAATTTTTTACATAATGTTAAAAACGCCAATGTAAAAAAATGTTAAAACCAAACTGCAGTTTCTGTAGGTTTTGTATGTAATTGTTACTTTTGGGTCAACAATTGAGTACGCCAAGTTTTGGTAAAAGTCTGTATCTAAAAAGCGATTCTAATGACTTTCTTGAAAATTGTTGCATAAACCCATTAGATATCCTTTCTCATGTATTGCATAGTTATTACAGGAAAATTAACAGTTATACTGATTAGGTAGGTCAGTTTTAGATCTTAAAATTAGTGTTTCAAAAATAAAAAAGTTTAAACTGATTTTTTTTCTCTTATTTTTTTTAACTCGCTATGTAAATTCTGTTTTATATGCTTTTATATGAGTATCAGCTTTCTCGTACTGCAAAATTTTCAGATGTCTATTTTATTAGGTAAGTTTTATGTCTTTTGATTATACAGGGTTAGTCAAAAAGAATAGGACAATAAGAAAACTATTTTTAGACGAATGTATGTTTATTGTAACCAAACTACAGCTACGTATGGACAGATAAACTATCAAAGTTTTTTCTCATGGAACTTCCAATTCCATGGCTGCACGATTTGTCGACTTCTGGGGACTTCGTTGAAAGGATGCACGAATGGATTCCACAGTTTCTTCGGAGACACGTGGTTGTCCTGTGCTTTTACCCTTGCATAAGCACCCCCGTCTCCTCAAATTGCTTTACCCACCTCACAATGGAATGTCGATGAGGTGGTTCCTTGTCATACTTGGCTCGAAATTGTCGCTGGACCGTAATTACTGTACTGACATTGTTTTAGCAAATATCACACAAAGCGCCTTCTCCTTGCCTGATTGCGCCATTTTGAAAACAGCGTCTACTAGCGGCATTAACGTACATGTGTGTTGCCAAATAAAACTTTGATAGTTTATCTGTCCATACGTAGCTGTAGTTTGGTTACAATAAACATACATTCGTCTAAAAATAGTTTTCTTATTGTCCTATTCATTTTGACTAACCCTGTATTATTTCCCAAAAGTACATGTAATAGTGGGTAAAGGAAGTCGTGTGGTTGTTTTAAACTACATTTTTGAAGTGAAAACTTCTTTAGGCGCGTTGAGCACTTTTGGGTAAACAAAAATCATGAAACTTGCGTCGTCATCAGCGAAGGTTTTCCATTTGAAGTGAAAACTTCTTTAGGCGCGTTGAGCACTTTTGGGTGAACAAAAATCATGAAATTCGCGTCATCATCAGCGAAGGCTTTTCATGAGAAGAAACATATTTTTACCAATTTATATTATCGAAAGTGGAATTCGAGATTTCAGCTGATTTACATGTTTTGAGGTCTCCTGAATCGGTTTTCTTTTGTATCTCAGCTACTAATTAAAATAATTTCATAAGTAATACATCATTTGAAAGCTTTGTTGAGTTGGAATCGAACAGTAGCTTACAGAAATTTCTACCGCCAGATGGAGCTGTAATATTTTAAAAATTCGATATTTCAAATTCTAATTATGATTAAATTATTTTTAATACATCATTCGAAAGATATTTTAAAGTTCTTTTATATTATCGAAAGTGGAATTCGAGATTTCATCTGATTTACACGTTTTGAGGTGTCCTGAATCGGTTTTCTTTTGTATCTCAGCTACTAATTAAAATAATTTCATAAGTAATCAATATTTTTACATAATATAAGGCTTAGTTCATTTAATATGGGTAGCTACAAATATTGTGCCGAATTATATAATACAGATCATAAACACTTCCTTACAAACCAAAAATAATTCGAAAATAATAATCTAATAGCTCGATGATACAATTCACAAGTTACTTAGTTTTCACTTCTATCGGCAGTATCCAAAGACTGCTTTGATTTTTTTTTTTTCTTTTTGAATAGTATTATTTATATTTAGTAATTTATATTTATTTATTTTAAATTATGAAAATCATAAAAAATTACTATTTAGAAACAGTGGTTTACTTCAATGTAGAAAATTCTTAGAAAATATTACTATACCTAAATAGTAGTGATATGGTGAATTCAAAGCGAAGAAAATTATTAACTGTTAGTCTTCTTAATAAACATATAAGTTTTTTAAATAACAGTATCTTGTACCGGGGTTGGAAAAATGACACAAAAATGCAGCATTTGAGAAAAATCAACTTACAAATAACAAAGTTTACATTAAAAAAATGACGCAAATGCCTCTCATGTGGATAAATTGTGAGACATATGTTATGCTTTGCATGCATGTTGGGGCACTTCACACACATAAAAAAAAAAAAAGGCAGGGTTAAACAATAAAAAAAATTTGAAATGAAGGACACAAAAAATGAGGAGAAAAAAAAGGGAGGGGGGGATTTAACAAATAAAACAATAAAAAGAAAACAAACTTTCACAAAATTACTTACTTGGTGCAAGAAGAAAAAAGATTTAAAAAAAAGCATCATAGAAGTGATGTAAAAAATAAAAAAGTATGAAACTTTGAATTAACACCATAAAATGCAAGAACTCTCAAAAATTCTTTTGAGTCAAAAGAAAACACGACCCTTTCTAAGGCGAAGGTTGTGCTTACTTTCAGCCTGTAACATTTGTTGCGGGTTCTTGCATTTTATGGTGTTTATTCATTTTTTTTATACTTATTACTTTTAAATGTCAGTTCTGTAGTGTTATTTTTTTATATTTAATATAAAAATGTTTATTAAATTAGTCAAAAATTCTAAATTTATAAGGTTTTATTGAAATATTCAATTGAAATTTAATCACAAAATTAGACCTGCATTTGACTAAGCTTTACTATAAGGCACCCATTGGTAATTCATGACACAGTTATGTGTCATAAAAGTGTATTGACATTTTTTACTAGTAAACTTTTTGTATTGGTACGTCGTTTACATGTCTCAGAACTTTCTTATTGTTTTTTTTTTTTTTTTTGCTTCACAGCCCAGCTGAATGATGCTTTTTTTTTTTTTAAAAAAATGCATTTTTCAGATTTAAAAATTATTTTTTGAGTTATTTTACTTATTTTTTAAATAATTGAAATTATTTAGAAAAGTAAATTGCGTATGACAGTAATTGATGCAGTACAGATATTCATACACAACGAATTAGTGATATTCAGTGATTTTTTCTTTTCGTTTTTACCATGTTTTTATTAACTCTTATTCTTGTTTGCTTGTTTTTTTGTTTGTCCAGTACAAATCTTGCAAACAATTTTTAACTAACTTCCCGATTAGCTAGACATTTGAAACTTTTAGAATAGCTCAGAACACGATGACAATGCATTTTTTAAATACCTTTAGCCAATTGTTTTGTCTCCCCTCTACCTTCATTAGTGTTTATATGATTCAACAGAAAATTTATTTAACTAACTTCCCGACTAGCTAGACATTTGATACTGTTAGAATAGCTCAGAACACAAAGACAATGCATTTTTTTAATACTTTGAGCCAATTGATTTGGGTCCCTGCTGCCTTCAGTCAGAGGTTAATCCAGAACAAATTTAGTGCCGCATTGAGGCACTTTCACAAAGTCAATTTTTAGCAATGAGGTACCTTCACAAATTCAACTTTCAGCAAAGAGGTACCTTCACAAAGTCAATTCTCAGCAATATAACTGCACACTAAATTATTTTATAAACTTCACTGCATCGAACACAGAAAAATACCCTCAATTTGAGTATTTACTGGAGACAATGATAAATATCTAAGTAAACATCTACTTATGTTACATATAAGAAACAACTTAACTCGCACATATATATATTTATTTTTACAACTGTTTCATTTTATTTTTTAAATGTATTTAAAAAAAAAAAAAAAAAAAACTTCTTTACGTATTTTAGTTAATTGTTCTGAAGTATCATTAATTTTCACAAACTTACTTGATGTTTTCACAAATTATTTTATAAATTCACAAATGGGGTACCATTTTTAAAAATCTGGATTAATCCCTGTCAGTAGCATTTATATGATTCAACAATCATATAATTTCTTGATTAGCTAGATATTTGAATCTTTTAGAATAACTCATAAAACGATGACATTTTTTAACACATTCACACCAGCGTGTCACAGCTACAGCCGGCAGAAAAGTATCTGAACACTAGCAATAATGCCTGGCCAAAAAAAGTACACTTAATACTGCTTTGTTAAATAAATCCTTGTCGAGTCATGTTCTTAGTCAGTCTAAGAACATAATTCGACAAGTATTTATTGAACAAAACAGTTTTAAGTGTACTTTTTTAATATAGGAATTATTGGCTAGTGTTCAGATACTTTTGAGTAGTCTATGTACATGTAAACAAAATGCGCCAGCATGAACGTGTTAAATACTTTTAGCCAATTGTTTTGTGTTCCCGCTGCCTTTGGTAGAATTTATATGATTTAACAGAAAATTTAAAAACACGCTATATAAAAAGTTCTTTTTATTTTTTAATTATTTATTTTTTATTATAATGCTCGTGAAGTGAGCATACATCTGAATATTAACCACTGCAACGGTGGCGTATCCGGGGGGGGGGGGGGAAGGGCTGGTGGACTGCAGCCCCTCCTGAAATTTTATGTATGTATAAAATAAAGGCAATAAGCTGATGGGATATCCTTTTCGCGCTGTTTACATAATACTATGTATTGGATTGCCCTTCAGTGCAAATATTGAAGTTGCATTCATAATGAATATGATTCTAATAATTTTCATTACAAGTATTGAAAAATACATATTGAACGTTATAAACAAATAAATAATAATTTTAATCAAACTTACCTGATGGACTGTAAGATGAACTCCTACTACAGTAAGTAATTCTCTGAACAACCATAGTCCATGTGTTTACTTAACAATGAAATTTAGAAAATTCAGGACTAAGTAATATTTAATCACAGAATAAGACTATTTTCCTTAGTAATATTTACATAGAAGGATAAGCTAATACATGGCCTTATGACAAAAAAGGACAGTGCACAAGATTATCCCACTAGTATTAAAAAATAGTAAAAAAAAAATTATATCCAATCCTTTTGAATAATCAGAGGAAAAATATGAAAATATTTAATACAAAGTTGTATCATGGTCTGTTAGTAGTATATCAGAGTATTTCTGAAATTTAAATAAATTATTCTGGTTATTTATACACTATTATCCACATTTAAAATGGTTATAAGTTATACATTGATATATAAAATAATATAAAAATGTCAATAATATGTAAGTAATGTCTAAAAAATTATAGCGATCCTCAAAAGTCACAAATAAACAAAAACAAAAACCCACTGAATTTTTCGAATTTTTTGTCGAATATTGTTCGATTCGTCTATTCTTGTTTCCTATTGGTTTATCATTCATCGCAATCGATAATTCCTGCAAGTTGACGTCACCGCCTGCAAGCGTTCCAAATGTATGACTATTTGCAAACCACTTGCAAAATTTACGTCATCGAAGTTGCAAGCGGTTCATTTGCAAGCGTTCCGTTTGTATGTACCCCATAGTAATGTCTAAAAAATTATAGCGATCCTCAAAAGTCACAAATAAACAAAAACAAAAACCCACTGAATTTTCCGAATTTTCTGTCGAATATTGTTCGATTCGTGTATTCTTGTTTCCTATTGGTTTATCATTCATCGCAATCGATAATTCTTGCAAGTTGACGTCACCGCCTGCAAGCGTTCCAAATGTATGACTATTTGCAAATCGCTTGCAAAATTTACGTCATCGAAGTTGCAAGCGGTTCATTTGCAAGCGTTCCGTTTGTATGTACCCCATTCAGTCCGCAGCAAAAGTATCCGAGCACTAGCGAAAATTCCAATGTAAAAAAAAGTACACTTAATGCAGTTTTTTAAAATAAATCCTTGTCGAATCCTGTTCTTAGTCTGTCTAAGAACAGGATTCGACAAGGATTTATTTAACAAAACAGTGTTAAGTGTTTGTTTTTAGATAGGAATTTTCGCTAGTGCTCGGATACTTTTGCTGCCGACTGCAGTCATACATTTGGAACGCTTGCAAATGGCTTTGCAACTGGAAGTGTTTCATTTGTATGTACCCCTATGGCTATTGTATATGTCAGTTATATGAGATTATATAAGACTATTATATAATACTCTTAGGTTTGGCAGTGACGAACTGACTATTATATAGTAATCTTTTCTTAAGTTTAACAATGACGGACTTGATGTACAAATGTCAGCGAATGATTCAGCCTGTTATATAGTCTTAGGACTGAATTGCTTTTTAAGGAACAAATCTTTAACTTTGTGTTAAAGATCTTTAGTTAACAGCGGACACCTGAATCTGAGGGTTATTGTTTTACAACGCATGAATTTTTACACACAACTTTTACATATTTATTGGCAACTAGTTCAGCATTAGGTAATGTTTTGATTTTCAAAAAGTGTGTGCAAAATTTGTAAACATCACGGTGTTTCGAAAGGATTGAACGATATTTGAAATAATTTATTTTTTCTGATTATGGCGAGTTCCGCATCAAAAGCTCAAAAAATGCCCAAAGTTGCCAAGGTACTATTGAAAAAAAAAAAAATATATTTGAATTTGTGCATGTTATTCTGCAATCATTTACTTTAGCTTAGTTAATAAATACATTTAGTTTCCATTTCGTTAGATATATGTACATTTGGTATAAATTTGGAATTAATCCAAAACCTTTGCATCTATTTTTTTTTTCTTTTCTGTTTATCTATTGTATTGTTACAATATAAGAAATGTGTCATATAATATGTAAGGGAAACATGGGAGGTCTTCTCTTTAATGAAGGAAAATCTCCATCAAAATCGCTACAGTGTCAACTGTAATTAACATGTACAAAAATAAGATGAATTATTTGTGTACTTATAGATTAATATACTAAATGGGCGTGTACTTGTGTTTTACATTTATTTTTTATTTAAAAATTTTTTTTTCGAAAATGGCTATTAAAAGACGTTTTGCTTGAATCAAGCCACCCATTTAGTTTAATTTGATGGGTTTTTTTTTTTAAATTGTACAACGTTTAATTAGTTTTCGATATCGATACAAATATTAATTGCTCAATGTGTAGCTATAGTGCAGTGTTAACCCCTCCCCCCCTTTACTTTACTCAATAAAAATTTTGTTGTTAAATCAAATCAAATAATTTTTTTCTTAACTTGCGATCAGTCACAGAATTTAGTATTCAAAATTTCCTCTGTGCACCATTCTGATCAACCTAAATGTAATTGAAATTTTCTCTCTCCACTTTGTTATCAAATTTATAAAGATTAATTTTTATTGCTCATTATAAGAAGGATTAATGTAACTGCATTCATTAGTTAAACAACATTAAAAATTCTGAATTCTAGTTTAGAACCATTAAATACATTGACTAATTTAGTCTTCATTTCTACTAAAGTGAGTAGTGAGGTAAAACTCATCTGATTTACCTTGGAGCAATTTTCTTGTAATTATCTGACCTGATCAGAAGGGACTTGTTTAACTTTACAAATTCCATAATAACATCTATTTATATTCTAGATTCATCACAAAATTTATGTGTTTCTGTCTTATTATAGCCTGTGGAATGCATGACATTATAATTTTAATAAATAAATTTTCTTATTGTAAATTCTTAATGAGACTGGGGAAAGCTCTATATCCGCCATGTTAAATTCACCAACTTTAAGTGCCTTTTATTTTATTATTATTATTATTTTAGAAATAATGAAAAGTAGAATTATAGATTTTTTTTATGGCAGTTAGAATAACATGTTTTAATACTTTAACTAACCATTTTCTTTCCGAGTCAAATTTAAATAATTTTTAAATTAGCGTTTAGTAAAATTTCTCTACCTAGAATAAATATTTCTTAACAAACACTCAAACCTCTGTTGGGGTGATTGTGTTCAGGTAATTTAACCTAATTTCATCAGATGGGAAACTTCTCAGGGGCTACCTCTGAATTCAGGGGTTTTGAAAATTTTACTGTCTCTGAATTTTATATTAAATTATCTTTTTTTTTATAGAAATTTCTTATTTTAAATAATTAATTGATTTATAACGTATTAACAACTCTCCAAATATCAGTTATTATAGGTAGCTATGTAATATATATAATTAATAAGTCTCTCCTATTTGCATTCAAGGAGCGGTTTTCAGGGTTTTTGTATGCTAGGTAGTTTCACGCTGTTTCAGCTATTTATTTCACATTTAATACAATAATCACAATTTTTCTGATAGTTAAATTCATAAAATAAGATTAAAATATCCATTTCATGTGACTGCTAAATTTAATTTACACGTTGAGCGCCACACAGATTCTTAAAATCTATTAAAATTCCATAATGATTTCTCTTGTAATAAATAAAAATTAAGCAAATTTAAATAAATTTTCAATAATTACTTAATATTTTTAGTTTCATATCCTGTTTAACACTGTCAACCACCGATGGTTGATGTAGCTTTATATCATATTTGACATGTCAGCCACCGATGGCTGACATGGTGCTCAGTGTGTTAATTTTTTATTGATACTGCTTTTACTTTCAAGGTAAAACTTTCACTGAAATGTTTGAAGTATAACATGTTCTGTACACTCCTAAAGTTTCATTCCTTCAGTACTTTTATAGATATATGACAAAATGTCTAGAATCTAGAATGGCTGACATGGCACTCAACGGGTTAATATCTTTCAGAATGAGAGGATTGGGTTTCCTTGCAATAATTTATGTTCTTTCTTCATAGGAAAAATTTCTCTTTCTAAAATTCTAGCTATTTTTTCATGAATTCACAACCACCCCTGACTCTGTGTTAATAAAGTGTACTACAATATAATAGAATGTAAATTAAAAATCTGAGTTGTTTTTTTCACAGATATTCAAAAAAGGGAACACAGACCTGGAAAATCTTCAGTTTGAAAAAAATACATTTAAAGATTTTTATTTATACTAAATTGCACCCGCAGTAAGCTGTGAAGTAAAAGCTGTGAAAAGAAACATTTCTTAAATGTTTTGATGATAAAATAGTGTAAAATGTTCTATTAAAAAATTTATTGTATTAAGAGGACTGTCTACTTATCGTCCCCAGAAGACAAAGTTAATGTTATTCTATGGAGAATTTTGCCCCATTATTACTCTTTAACTACTACATATTTTGTATTTCAGTTTTCTTACATTCAGAAAATTCACAACTATTAAACAATTTATTGCTTTCAAAAAATTGATTTTGAGCTTAAAAATAAAATCTTAAAGATAAAAAAGATCACTTTTTAGAAAGCGATAAATTCTTTAATATTTGTAAATTTTCTGAATAAGAAAGCAGAAATTAAAAATATATACTAGTTAATGAGTTATAACGGGGCAAAATTCCCCATAGAATAACATTGACTCTGGCTTTTGGACACGCTAAGTAGAGAGTCCCCTTAAGATTGTGGTGGCTATATACTAGTTAATGAGTTATAACAGGGCAAAATTCCCCATAGAATAACATTGACTCCGGCTTTTGGACACGCTAAGTAGAGAGTCCCCTTAAGATTGTGGTGGCAATATAATAAAATGAGGGTAAAATTTTAGGAACACTGAGAGGCCTGTATGCATATATATATATATAAATATGTATGATACATCATTGGAAAGGTAAAGTTTAAACTATTTAATTATATAAAAAAAGTAAAAAAAATGATTTTTTTTTTTAATTTATAATGTTTAAAAAATTAATATATAATCTTAACTTGTCATAATTTACCTTGCATAACATCCTTTTCGATTTTGCATAAATATATTTCAAGCATCTCCGTGCTCATCATCAGTGCTAAGTGATACAGCAGAGCACATCAGATTATTCAAACAGTCTGTTCTGTTCATACCATGAAAGATTAGTTTTCAAAATAAAACAGATTTATCATAATTTTGTGAAGGGTCCTTTAACAGGCCCAGATTTTCCTCTGGATAGATCCCTGATCCCAGTGGCAGAAACACTGCGACACGGCGACATAGTCGCGGACACAGAAAAACAGCTTTTATCTGCACTAATAAAAAAAATCTGGAGTGACTCCACTCGACTTTCCAAACATTGTGTAATTAACAGTTTTGTAGATAAAGTAAAGAAAGAGGAGTTGTTAAACAAACAAAAGAGAGAAGACCATAATAGAGTGTTTGAGAATTTTTCTCCATATATTACACAATGTTTTATTTAACGCTACTGAACTTTGAGCCCATAGATCATAATGATAAAGAAATTTCGGTGTGTCCCTGTAAAATCCTATAAATGTTAGATTCACCAAAATGCTTATAGTTAGTGCAACTCAGTGATTTATAATATTCATATAAATTTTCAATTGAATAAGGCGTTTAGATGTTATCGCACTTTTAAAAATTTGGTCCCATAGGCCATAATGAAAAAGAATTTTTCTTTGTGTCCCTATAAAAAAACTGTAAGTGCTAAATTCACCAAAATCTATGCAGTTGGTGCAACTCTGACAACTCATGTGTACAAATTTTTTGCTCAGATTAATAAGGCGTTTAGACGCTATCACACTTTTAAAAATTTGGCCCCATAGGCCATAATGATATAGAATTTTTCTTTGTGTCCCTGTAAAAAAACTATAAGCGCTAGATTCTTCAAAATCTATACAGACTGAGTATCTTTGACCTATAATATGTGTATAAATTGTTTGCTCAATTGAATAAGGCGTT
This sequence comes from Salticus scenicus, assembly GCA_963930645.1. Classification (NCBI taxonomy): domain Eukaryota; kingdom Metazoa; phylum Arthropoda; class Arachnida; order Araneae; family Salticidae; genus Salticus; species Salticus scenicus. Next base: position 177,061,233 of record OZ005652.1, read on the forward strand.
TAGATGCTGTCGCACTTTTAAGATTTTGGTCCCATAGGCCATAATGATAAAGAATTTTTCTTTGTGTCCCTGTAAAAAATCTATAAGTGCTAGATTCATCAAAATCAATAGGGTTCGTGCTGCGGTGACTTGCAACTTGCGTACCAACTTACAGCTTATTCAAGCAAAGCGTTTAGACGCTAGCGTGTTCACTCGCACACATGCATACACACACACACACACACATACATCATCGTAAAAATAGTGAAGATGGACTCAAAGGACCTCAAAACGTATAGAAACATCAAAATGTCAAATTCAGATTTTTGATATGTTATGATTACAATACTTTCCTCTCTATAGCGTTCGGAAAGTAAAAATTAGTCTGCAACTTTCAGACACTCTTTGTCTGTACTACAAAAAAAAAAAAATTGCTCGCAACTCTCAGACAGTTTTTGTCTGCAGTCATAAAAAATTGTCTGCAATTTACGAACATTTTTCTCCCGTGACAATGCACTATCGATGTATGACGTCTTAGACGCTCTCTGGTAGGAACTCTAGAGCCCCCTATAGGTGCCTTGGTAGGAACACACAAAACAGTGCTTAACAAGGGCGACGTAGGAGCTTAGATCACCCTTGATAGGCAGCGTTATGCATGTATTTTTTTCTCCTGTTACCTGTTACTGAGATTCTACAGGAACGTAGAAAAGTGCTAATTTTATTTAAAACTGCTCTAAAACTTCTTCTCCACTTCAAAATTCACTTATAAAAATTTCTGCATCAAAACTAAAACTAATACTTTTATTATTTATAATGTGTTGTGTCAAACATTGCTATAAAATATTTAATTGAATGAGTTAAACTTATTATTTTATAATTTTTTATACTATATTGTTCTGTAGTAAAATTGTATTGTGTATTGTTGCATGAGATCACCACTTTTGTCCCCCCCTCTTCCAGATTGCCGCTATCAGCTTTCCGGCTTTTTGAGTTTAAGCCATTTTCACCCCTGACTACATGCAAATTTCGCAGACAGATTATGAAATTTTAGAAACCTGTCGCAGACAGCTACAAAATTTTCTATCACTGGGCCCCTGATTGTTCTAACCTAAAATTTCTAAAATTAATTCTAGGATATTTTTTTAATGTATAAAATTTCATTATGGTCCTGAAACAAATCAAATTTTATTTTCATTTCTCATATCTTTCATTCATATTTATAAAGGCAATAGCTATCTGCAGAAATGTATTTTCACTGTCTTGATTATGCGTTTCACAATTTAAAGCATTAGAACCATTTAATGCAGGCTTAATGTCTCATGTTGTTTTTGGTTTTTTGAATTTCAAATTTCTCTGTAATGTGTTTTTTATTACAATTTCAGCAATTTATCTCTCTATACAAAATTTACTGATACGTGATCATTTTAAGCAATTAAAACAATAGCTTTTTAATAAAAGACTGGATTTTTATTCATATTTATATTTAAACAAAGTTTTGACTATCACATACCCTGCAGAATTCCAGAAACTAAACTAATTAACATATTGGCATGACTTTGAGTCCTGAAATTTAATTTTTAATTTATATACATATATAAATGTTCCTGAAAAAAAACACTTCATGAAAATTTTATTTCTAAAAGCAAAATGAAAAATATTGCAAAGGGAATATTTTTCTCAAATAGGTATTTTTAAGTGAAATTATTGACAAATATAACGCTCTTCAAAGAGTGTTAAAAACATAGGAAAAATGCTTTCAGATATGCAAACATAGCTGTTTTATTCAGTTATTTATCCACAAAACTTTATTATTCTTTTAGCCTATAAAATGTTCAATAAATTTTAGTAAAATTAGATTAATATTTTTTTTTTTTTTTTTAAGATTTTTTGTTGAAGAACTAATGCCTTTTTTTACTTACTCGTTTTGTATTTAATAACATGTATTTTTTTCTCTTTTTCAGGTTAAAAACAAAACACCAGCTGAAATACAAATCACAGCTGAACAGCTATTAAGAGAAGCCAAAGAAAGAGATTTAGAAATTTTACCTCCTGTAAGCATTTTTTATTTAAAACATTACTATGATTATGATGAAATATTCGAAATAAAGCAGCTGTTTCTCCTATATCCTATTGTAGTAGAGTCGCAGTTATCCAAGCCCCGATTAACTGAATTCTGGGTTAACCAAGGTAGTTCCGAAAAATCCACGACCAGGAGAAGGCGTTGCCCTCAAATTTTACTATACATCACTGTAGTATTTTATAATTTACATATGTATGTATTGTATTGCATTTTTAACTGACTATATTTAAATATATAATATATGTATTATTTTACTTCATTAGTTATGTTTTCATCCATTTTAAAGTTTGTCATATGTTTCCTGTCCGATTTACAAGAGAGTCTGTGATATCCGAGTTTTAGATTATCCGAGGTACTCTCGGTTCACATTACCTCGGATAAGCAAGGCTACTGTACACCATTGTTTAATAAGTTTTTTCATTTGATAAGAAAAATGTGATTTTGTTGTCTGAAATATATTTTATTATTCAATATAATCTCCCTGAACTTCAATACACTTGTTCCAATGATCTTCCAATGTATAGAATTCATCCTTGAAGTGAGAATCCAGAAGACTGCCGAAATACACTTCCATGGCTGCTATTACCTCTTTCTTCGATGACAATCTTTTTCCAGGCATGACTTTTTTGAGATATGAGAGCAGTCAGAATTCAAAGGAAGCCAAATCTGGTGAATAGGGTGGATATTGCAATAGTTCATACTTTAATTCACTGGTTTTCACGATGGTTTTCTGAACTGTGTGAGAGGGTGTGTTATCTTGATAAAAAATTATTATTTTCCTTTTTTAAACCAAGTCTTTTCTCACAAATCTTTACTTCCAGCTTTTCCAAAAGGTTACAATGAAAATCTGCATTTATTGTTTTACCAGTTTGCAGGTAATCCACAAACAAAATTCCTTTAACATCTCAAAAAACTGATGCTAACACCTTCTTGGCCGATTTCTGTACCCTAACTTGCTTTGGAGCCAAAGTAGTACTGGGTTCACACTACTCCTTAGCCTCTTGTTTTGATTCAGAATCATGGTGGTAGACCCAAGTCTCATCTACAGTGTTAAAAAGACTTTTATCTTTTCTAAAACACTTCAAATGTTGTTGAGAAAATCACGGGTTTGTTTTTGTTCCATTGCTAGCGATTGTGACACCCACTTACTACATATCTTTCTGTAACCTGAAACTTTAGCAAAAATATTGCTCACACTGCCTAATTAGATGCCTAGGCCTCAGTATTTCCACTACAGTCGCTTTTTTTGCAAAATGCTGAAACAGTTATTCAAAAAGCATTAATTAAAAAACAAGTTTTTGCTTTTATACTAAGAATTTCATTAAATACTATTATGAAAAAAAAAAAAACTTTTATGAAAAAGTCATAATTCTTTTTGAAAGTATTGTGAATTTGGACCCGTTTGAAAAAAATGTTTTAGCTGCCTAAATTTTGTGGAAAAAAAAAAAAAAAAAGAACTTAAAAACAAACTGCCATTAAACAATATAAGCAATCTGTTAATATATACTGAAGGTCCTGAAAGAGGATTTAATTTTCAAGGTTCATTTGTAAAATTTATTACTATGAAAGAAAAAGAAAAGAAAAGTTTCAATAACAATAAGTTTTATTTAGGTTATTTTCTTTATTCTTTTTTTGCTCCATTATTACATTGAAAGTAGGTATACGCTTGATATAATGCAGTTTTTATACTACAACATTAACTATATCCATCAAAAAGATTATAAATCCCACACAACTAAGATGTTCAAATTGATTTAAAAATTAACAATATGTTACAATGCAGTGTATACAATATTCCCCCGAATTGTCCCATTATATCAGGCTTTTAATGTATTGAATTAAACAGTGTGACAATAGTAAATACAATTATAAATTACTCTTCCATTTCAAATGTGTTTTAATTGATGTGTCATAATAATTCTTTTAGCATGTCATGACTAAATTTTAAAAGGAAATTGAAATATATAAAGAAATCTAGACTAATTTGCTAACTCGCATTCATAAACTTAATATTTCAGCATTCTGCTAAGACTTTTTTTCTAATTTTAGCTTTTTTGCTAAATAAATTTTGAACTCAGTTTAAACCCTACTAGGCCTTCTATTAAATCTCTCTTGGTTAATCAAAGATCGTTCATAATCATATCCTGTAGTTTTGCTATGTTTCCTGATATTGATGCACATTTTTTACGTTCTTCACGTGGATTGTCTTCAAAACTTGTATGACCACTTTTAAATTCAACAACTGTTCTTTCTACTGTTCGAATTGAAGGTGAAGAGTCCTTATGCACTTTTAATAATAGTTCATGAATTTGTTTTGGTGCTACACCTACCAAAAATAAAAATTTGATTACTGCACGATAGTCAGATTTTTCTATTGTACAAAAATACTGTGACACGGCAACTTTGAACAGCTGAAAATATACGAATGAGTTGACAGATCTACATGAAACTTCACATGTGTTCATAAAAAAGTAGTACCACTTTTAGAAAAATAAAACGACAAACCACTAGCGTCATCTCTTGTTGAATAACCTGGTATATCTTGATTGTTTTCAGTTTGCAGACTACCACATTATTTGGTGCCTTTGGCAGCCCATACATTCAGAAAACCCCAACGATAGTACTATCTGGGGGTTAACTGTTTGAATTTTTTTTGTGTAACTCATAAATAAAATATTTTTATAAATAGGATATATTTGTAAATTTACCTAATTTGAATATTATTATTCATATTATTAAATTATTTTAATTTATTTTAAGATAGTCTTAATTCAACTAAATGTTTTGAACATAATTTGACAATTTATCAGAGGGCCTGTAAAAGAAACCTGCCAAATTGCTTAGTGGCAGTCGCCAAGCATAAAAGTACCCTATATGTTTGTGTGTATAATAAACTGATGTTTCAACAAATAAATATATGATGAACTATAACTCGTTTTTATAATCAAACAGCAGTTTCTAAATTAAATAACATAATGACCTGAGAAAATAAAGGATTTTTTTTTTTTTTTTTTCAGCCTCCAAAACAGAAAATATCTGATCCTGAAGAGCTTGCAGAATATCAATTGAGAAAGAGAAAAGTATGCATTTTGCTTCCCAGTTTCTACAAATGAAAATTTAAAATTACTAAATTGTTTAGGAAATTCATGATGCATGTATTTTCTCTCCTAATTTAGACATTTGAAGATAACATCAGAAAAAATCGAACCTTAATAAATAACTGGATTAAATATGCTCAGTGGGAAGAAAGCCAAAAAGAAATCAACAGGTACAGTTTATTTCTTTATTTCTCTTAACACTTTATTAAATCTGGGGAAAGGCAAAGGGGGAGAGAAAATTTTCATATGTATTTATTATCACCTTTTTTAAAATAAATATTTTCTTTTTTAATATGTTATCCTTTTTGTTTCTTCTAACTTTTATTAAACATCTCATCTATTGACTACGATATAATTTAATAACTGAATTCAAGCTCGTTTTTAATACAATTTTTCATTAATAATTATATATATATATATAAATTTTTCTCTCTGTCTTTTTTAAAATCATTATTATATTGAAATTTTTGTAGTTATTTTAAAATATACTCTATGAATGATGATGTTAAAAAAAAATCTCTTTATTCCAAAAAGCATATTTTTTAAGTTTCGCTAACAAGTCTTCATTTTTTATATAACTCCTATCTACACATTTTATAGCAACTCTTTCTCTCTTTTTTTTCAGTTTTAAATTTTGAAAAATTTATGAATCTCAATCAAAAATATGCAATCAAATACCTATCATAATTTCCTTTGAGACTTTCTTTATAGGCATTATAAGTACTCACATGCAAGATATGCTTTATTAAATCTTTAAATAAAACTTATCATGACATTAAATATATTTTATCTTTTCTCTGTGTCATTTTGTATAACCAGGTTGTGTTTCATACATGAAATGTATGGTAAAATTTATTATTGAATTCTGTAATCTGTTGTTTAACGGCCCTCTTTACTTACCGTCACGGGAAGCCCAAGCCTTATTCGATGGGAAATTTTCTTTAAATTGTAACTCATTAACTAATACGTATTTTTAAATTCTGTTTTCCACATTCAGAAAATTCACAACTGTTAAATTGACAGACCTTTTTTAAAAACATATTTATATATATTTTTTTTATTTTGAAGCTGTAACAGGGTTCCCACGGTCCTTGAAAGTCCTTAAGAAGTACTTGAATTTCATTTTCTTTTTCAAGGGCCCTTGAAAGTGCTTGAATTTTGTGCAAAGTCCTTGAAAATCCTTGAATTTTCCTCTCCAATAGACGGACGTAGTGTGAATTCTGCCAAAGCTAAACTATCTCCATCTCCACATGCGCACTCCATTGTCTAATATGATGATTTTGTCATAAAATTCTTATTTCATTGTCTTGCTTTTGCATATAGTTTCAACTTATTATTATTATTATTATTATTATTTTTTTTTTTTGGCCAGTCTCATACCTGTTTGATGGACTGGTCATTAATTTTGAGCAGAAAGTGACTAGACCAGGACTCAAACCTAAAAACTTTGTAATAATCATAATGATTCGAAATCTTGAACTAATCGTTTTTTGACTCTTCTAAAAGTTAATTTGGTCAATCCATCAAAAATGTATTGTGAAAACAGGCAACGTTATTCTAATTATAAAAAAAATTATTACTAATGAAAGCAGTTACTAAAGTTTTGTGTATATGCCTAGCGTTCTGCAATTTTCCCCTAGTCTTTGAAAAATTTCAAATAGGCCTTGAAAAGTACTTGAAAAGTCCTTGAATTTTTTTCTTTTTTAAGAGTGGGAACCCTGTGTAAAATATGAATTTTCAATATGTGAAATTTTTCATTTTACAGCTTCAAAATAAAATATTAAAAATTAAAAAAAATCCGTTCTTAAAAAAGGTCTGTCAATTTAACAGTTGTGAATTTTACGAATGTGAAAACAGAATTTAAAAATGTGTATTAGTTAATGAGTTACAAGTAAAGAGAATTTCCCATAGAATAACATTGGCTTGGGTAAAACTATATTATGTAGATACTGTTTATTATTTAAACTTTTAATAGAAGGTTAAATCAATCTCACTTAGTGCAAATCCATAATCTTTAAAGCCCATCATTAGATTATTTGAAATATATAGGCTAATTTATATTCTCTTTCGTTAAAATCTGTGTATTAAACCGTATGCAGTTATTTTCGAATTTTTAAAATTATTGGGAAGGCGGGGTAGTAGAGCGGCAAAAAAATAAAAATAGAGATATATCGTTCAAAACTGGTGCATAGTGGTTTTTGATACTTACAAATCGATTGCGGATATTTTCAAATTTGTAAAATTATTAGGATAGACAGGAGGGGGGGGGGGCGAAGTGGGAAAATAATAGAAATAAGGGTTAGAGCATGTTGGGATTTTTTTCCGAAGGCAGTGAGAACCCGGTGCGACATTTTTCCTAATCAGATTTTGTTTCTCTTTTTTTTCACGTGATAAAAATTAATGCAATTTTGAGAATTCATTATAGTGATTCATTTAAAAATAGGGACCAGCGAAGCGGGCATTGCCTGCTAGTGTACTATATACAAGGTGTCCTTGAATTCATGAGCCAAACTATAAAGGGAGCTACGGCACATCATAAGGATTTCGAACTGCGTAGGAACCTATGGCTGCAAATGTCATCTTAATCTCTTATGAACCAATGGATTTTTGTTATTTTTTAACAGATGTGGGTGTAATTTTTGAATGTTGAATTTTTAACATTTTTCTTTTTTTGTGTGTCTTTGTGTGAAAATGTTTGCATAAAATGATATATATAGTAATAATGATGTTTCTAATGCATGCATTTATAGCACCTGCACCTGATTGTGTATACAGTGAACTCTCGTTAAAACGGACAATCAAGGGCCAGCAGTTTTTGTCCATATTAACAAGAGTCCATTATAACAGGAGTTCATAAACTGAAGTTCTATATGAACTCTGAAATGACTATTATATACACATACACAGTATAACACGAATGAAAATTTGTTTCCTCAAACCCTTTTATTCACTAAAAATATAAAAGCATAAAAACCGATACTTACTTTCAAAACTTCTTTTCTTCATATAGTACAACTTGATAACAAAATCCTGTGCTATGTCTTCACAATAGAAGTGGAGACAGGTGCAAATTGTTGACCTCAACTGTCACTGTCAATCAATATTATTTACCTCCCACAGTGTAATAGCACAGAGTGAAAAAGATTAACACTTTTATTATTGAACTTCATGTTAATATATATATATATATATATATATATATATATATATTGAATTTGAAAAGATTTTGGGAACTGACTCTTTTTCGAAGAAAGTAAGCTTTGAGGGGGAAAATTGTCCATCTTAACAAATGAATTGTACGTATAAAGCGATGTTTATTACATGCAATTCCTATAGGCCTTAGCTGGGGATTCTGTTTTTGTACGTAATAACGAGAAATCCATCTTAAACAGGGTTCATACTCCTCATGAAAAACCTGGAAAACAGGGAATACTCAGGGAGTTTGGAATTTGTTAAAAAAAGTCAGGGAAGACTCAGGGAAAATAAAAATTTTCGTTAAAATTCAGGGAATATTAAAAATAATATTAAATATTATTAAAGCTAATATTAAAAAATTTTAAAAACTGTTAGTTGATTTGAATATTAGGATAAAATTATTATGGATCAATATATATACAGTGAATGCTTTATGTTATGATCATCTTAGTTCAATAAAATGGGAGATCACACAAACAGAAGTTTTTATAAAAAAAATTCTACTGTTAGATTGTGTTAAGAGGACTCTCTATTATTATCCCCAGAAGCCAAATCCAATGTTATTCTGTGGTGAATTTTGCTTCATTATAACTCATTAATGATTGTTTTTAAATTCCATTTTCACATTCAGAAAATTCACATTTATTAAATAATTTATCACTTTCTAAAAATTGATTTTTTTTATTCTTGATATTTTATTTTAAGTTGTAAAATGTGAAATTTTACAATGTGAATTTTTTTCATTTTTGAGCTTAAAAAGGAAATCTTAAAAATAAAAAAAAAGCAATATTCTGTTTGGCAGTTGTGAATTTCCTGAATGTGAAAACAGAATTTAAAAATCTGTATTACTTAATGACTTATAAGGGGGCAAAATTTCCCATAAAATAACATTGGCTTCAGCTTTTGGAGATAAGTACCCTTAATGTTAAACATTTTGAAAAACTGTTAGTTGATTCCAATATCAAGATAAAATTATTAATCAACATATGCAATTAATGCTTTGTATTATGATCTTTCAAGTCAATAAAATGCGGAATCACATAAACAGTTTTTCTAAAAATATTTTTACTGTATAAATTGTGTTAATATTAAAAAATTTCAAAAACACTTTGTTCATTTCTATATCAGGATAAAATTATTCATTTCTTTTCATAATAAAATTATTGCAATAAATTACTGTTAAATGTCATAAAATTATAAGAAACAGTTGAAACCAAACTTTTTTTTACCTGATTTGTTTCAACAGGTTTTGCATAATATAAAACATCTTCAAGTGACATTGTTGAAATGAAATTTTCATGCAAATTGTTTTCATGTCATACCATTCCAAAGTTATAGCTTTTATAACCATAATTTTGTCAATAACAGTACAATTGTCTGTATGATATAGCACTGCAGTTTCCTTTGCTGATCAATCAATACCAATTTTTAAAAGGTATAAATATTTCTAACAAGCATTTACATATGAAGTTAAGTGTAATTTCAGCTTGTAGATGCTGAGTTACAGCTGCCTTCCATACATATCTAAAAGCAAAGCATAGAAGAACCAACATTTAAATTGCATACACCTTTTTTCTTTTTTTTTTTTTTTTTTTTTTTGGGGGGGGGGGGGTAGATGCTGTGAATTGCCTAGTAAATTGAAATTGACTTATGCAACCAATATTCCTTATAATTGTTGATTTTGAATAATTTTTGTATTATATTTTCTGTTCATTAATTAGTAAATTTTTTGTTTATATAAGCCAACTTTGATTTTTTTGTTCTTTTTTCTGGTCATCTGTTCATATTTACATTGATATAGTTGGTAGTCATTATGTTAAAATAACATTTTCTGTGAGTATGTATGTGTTAAAATTTCAAATTTTATTAATATTAGGATAATTAATAAAATTATTATATCTGCAATAGTATTGCAGAAATAATAATAATGAGTATAGAAATTTTTATTCATGAATTCATCAACCGTGAATATTTATTTAAATCAAATTGGAGTGTACAGGTTGATATTTTTATTTATTACCAACTATGTGAAAAATCAACCTGTACACTCCAATTTGATTTAAATAAATATTCATGGTTGATGAATTAATGAATAAAAATTTCTAAATTGAAATTTCATGGTCTATGGAGTTGTGCTACGATTATTATTGTCTCACCAGATATATCTGTGTTTGCAGACTCAGTGACTTTGCCAACGTATATTATGTGAGAAATGCCTAGCTGGTTGTCGGCCAGGGTAGCTCAGTGGTAGAGCATCTGTGCGTTAAGCGGAGAGCCCAGGTTCGATTCCCGGCTCTGGTATTTTTCACATAGTTGATAATAAATAAAAATATCAACCTGTACACTCCAATTTGATTTAAATAATGAGTATAGTTTTGGGGAGTGTAATTTTTCTCTTTCCATTCTGCAGTATCTTCATTAGGAATCTATATTAATAAAATCAGGCTTTTGTCTGTAAATTTGTCAGAATCAAAAAATTTTGTGATATCTTCACGTTTCACACACCATGAAAGCCAAAAATGACTTCAGAAATTTTTGTTTGTGTGTGTGTGTGTCATCGTGTCTGTATGTTGCTTTTTTTGTCCGGGTATCACGCGAGAACGGCTGGATGGAATTGAATGGCACGTGGCAGGAATTTAGGTCTTCACCCAACTTAAAATTATATCTATCAACTTTTCAGAAATCCCCCCCCCCCCCTTTTGCTCTTCGGGGGTAAAAGACTAAAACACGTTTGTCCGGGTATCATTTGAGAACGGCTGGACGGAATTCAACAGCACTTCGCAAGTATTTAGGTCTTTACCCAACTTAAAATTATATTTATTAACTTTTCAGAAATTCCTCCACGTTCCCCCCCCCTGGGGGGCAAAAGACAAAAACACGTTTGTTCGCGTATCACTTGAGAACTGCTGGACGGAATTCAACAGCACTTCGCAAGAATTTAGGTCTTTACCCAACTTAAAATTATATCTATTAACTTTTCAGAAATTCCCCCACGTTCCCCCCCCCCCTGGGGGGCAAAAGACAAAAACACGTTTGTTCGGATATCACTTGAGAACAGCTGAACAGAATTCAACGGTGTTTCACAGGAACTTATCCAGCTTAAAATTATATCTACCAACTTTTCCGAAATTTCACCCCGTTCCCCCCTGCGGGGGCAAAAGACAAAAACACGTTTGTAAGCATAACTTGGCTCCTAATTACTTCACAATAAAGAAATTCCACATGGGGAGACTAGACATGAGTACAAACAAAACATTATCTGCGATTTAGGAATTTTCGATTTTTAAGGAAGGAAGGGGGAAAATTGATTTTTGGCGGGAATTTTCGAAAATTACTGATTTGAGCAGAACTCTACCAAAAATGGAAGAAAGATGTTGAAAAAAGGCTATGCGACTTTCTTAGGACATTTCCTAAAACATTTTTTTTTTTTTGGGGGGGGGGGGGTTACAAAGGGGCAAACTCGAGCCACCCCTTTTAGCCCTAAATTTGTCCTGAGAAATCTATGGGAGCTGCAGTCACCAATTTTGGTGCTTGGATTGTTTATATGCATCCGACACCTAAAGTAACGGGATTTATCAAATTTACCCCTTTTCCCCTCCCTTGGGGGGAACAGAAGGCAAAAACATCTTTGTAAGTATAACTCTGCTCCAAATTACTTCACGGTGAAGAAATTGCACATGGGGAGACTAGATATGAGTACAAATAATACAATATCTGCAATTTAGGAATTTTCGATTTTTAAGGAGAGAAAGGGGGAAAATCAAGTTTTGGCGGGAAATTTCGCAAATTCCGGATTTTTGAGTAGAACTCTACCAAAAATAGAACAAAGATGTTGAAAAAAGCTCTGCAACTTCCTTAGGATATTTCCAAAAGACTTTTTGATTTTTTGTGATCTGCCATTTTTTTTTTTTTTTTTTTTTGGAGGAGGGGGGGGGGGGTATGTGTTACAAAGGGCAAATTTGAGACACCCTTTTTAGCGCTAAATTTGTCCTGGGAAATTTATGAGAGCTGCGGTCACAGAGTTTGGTGCTTGGACTGTTTATATGCATCCGGCACCTAAAGAAACGGGATTTATCGAAATATCCCCTTCCCCCAGGGGAACAGGAAGCAAAAAAAACGTTTGTAAGCATAACCAGGCCCCAAATTACTTCACGGTGAAGAAATTGCACATGATGAGACTAGAGTATAAATAAAACATTATGTACGATTTTAGAAATCTTGATTCTTAAAGGAGAGAGAGGAAAAATCATTTTTCGAGGGGGAAATTTCAGAAATTCCGGATTTTTTAGTAGAGCTCTACTAAAGATGTTACAAAGGTATTGAAAATAGCCATGTGTCTTTAGAATATTTTCAAAAACAGATTTTCGTTTTTTTGTGATTTTCGATTTTTTTTTTTTTTTTTTTTTTTTTTTGAGGGGGTGGGGTAGTTGCAAATTCAAGACCCCCCCCTCCCTACCTTTTAGCGTTAAATTTGTCTTGGGAAATCTATGGGATCTGCGGTCACATAATTTGGTGCGCAAATTGTTTATATGTATCCAACACTAATTGTAACGAGATTTTACGGAATTCGCCCCCTTACCGCCCTTTGGGGTCGGGGGGGGGGGGGATAAACACGTGAAAAAATGTGTTATCCTGTTTGAATCCGCCTTACATTATCTTAGAATGATGAATTTTGGTGTGTGGATGTTGATTAGGTGCAAGGTTTAAACTGGCAAAAAAAATTACTTTAGCATTTTAGCAAAAATAGGCAAGCACTATTTTAGCTTTTTCAAAAGTTAATTAATTCTTTGGATACCATTGATTTCTTTTACTTACAAGGAACATCACCCAAGTTTCCGGGTCTGATTTCAATGAGAGAGAGGCGTTTCTTTCATATTTGATATGCTATCAAATTTTACTCAAAAATATGCGAAAAATTTGTATTTATACAGCAAGTGAATACTCAAATGAATAATTCAATTGAAATAATTTTCAGTACTACTATAAATTTTCATTTGTAACTTGAACATGAAAGCGCAAAATCATTTTGCTAAATCATTTAGTATTTTTAAGTCACACCCAAAGGCGGTACTTACTGTTGATATGTGGCTGATGTGGTTTTTAACATTTTAAAAATTCAATAAATAGAGAAAACATGGATGATAGCAAAAATTTCTGTGATCAAAAATATTTGGTACATGTCCTCTATCAGAAATTAAAGTTTCATTAAAATCACAGCCAGACACGATGTTCCTTGTTAGCTTTGTTATTTTCAGTTTTGTTTTCTATTCCTTTTGTTCATTGCATTGATGATTTTAACCAAGCATCCATATTTGTGACTTTAAAAATATGAATCAAGGAAACTATGTTTTGATTTTAACAATAGAAAAAGAAAAAGAGGTACTCATATCATACGTGTAAAATGAAAAAGAAATTTAAAAATTAAATAAAGTGTAGTGGTAGATAATCGTGAAATACTAGTGCTAAGAATGCTTTTATGAAGCAAATTCTGAATTCTGACATACTTTTAAATATTTTTGCATTTAAATTCAATCATTAAAAATTAAAAATAAATTCAAATTACTATATAAATAATGATTCCCAAAAATTTCAGTTCTTTCGTAGTTTTTGCCTGCAAATATTACCAAAAAAAAATCTGAGTTATTATATAGAGATATTTTATATAGTTATCCAGTTTTAGCTTTTTAGCGAAATTCTGACCAACATGTTTTCGCAAAATATGATACCTTTTAGCAAAATGCTAAAAAAACTAATGGCAGTTTAAACACTGATTAGGTGTACGCATTATGTACTTTGGTGAGATTTCGCAAAACTTCTAATTTAGCCGTTGGGGAAGGGGAAGTAAGAAGCGGGTAAGTTGCTGTCGAAGGCAGTGTGGACCCGGAATCGTAACGTTGCGATCCTCCCGGAATCCTTATGTTGACCCGGAATTCTCACGTTGCATACGGAATTTCTCTGTATTCGGTAAACCTCTACGGAATACAGAGGAAACTTTAACTTAGGTTATTAATAATGATATAGAATTTTGACAACTCATTTAAGTATAGTGCTCGTCGAAGCGGGCAAAGCATGCTAGTATGAAATAATCACAGAATATTTTTTTCGCTTTCTTCCCCTCCCCCTTTTTTCCCCCCCAATATGTAAAAATATATTTATATACTTGATGCAATAAATAATGTAAGAATGATTAAATAGAATAATATAGAAAAAATTATGTCATATTTATTTGATATGTGTTCTTTTATTTAATGCTGCAAACTCAGTTAGATTCACCCACTTTTCCTTGTCGTGTAATGCTATAAGATTTTTGTTACTTCACATTATAGGGATATTTCATTTAAAAAGGAAGTTTTCCGAATTCCGTTTTTTGAATTACACTTTTTAAACATGTTACTCTTTAGCTTAGTAAGCACTTTTTTGAAAATTATATTTTAATATTTTATTTTGATAAATAAAATTAATACTCTAATTTTCAATCGCTAACAGAAATGGTTGAATTTATTTTTTGAAAAAATTGATCACTAAGCTGCTAAAAGGCTATTTCTTAAAAAAAAAAAAAAAAAAAAAAAAAAAACAGAATTAAAAAAATTAATTTTTGAATGAGATATCCTTATAAAAGGTTTCCTACAAGTTAGGGAGAACCTAAAAAACATAGAAATTAGGGAATTTAAAATTAGTGAAAAAAATCAGAGATAAATATTGAAAGGTTTTGCCCAAAGACCTTGAAAAATGGTGTTATAAACCTAGAAAATGCTTTTTGAGTGTGCAGTTTAAAATGTATCTTTTATGTTATGAGCTAGGCTATCTCTGCTTTTATTTATGCAAAGATTATATGAAATGTATAACATTGTATAACAAAGGTTCATACTTACAAAAAATTAAAATTGAGAAAATAAATATAATTATTCATTAATTTTGTTTTTTATATGAGTGGCCTCTTTGAGGATCAATAATTTAATATTTCTTCTTTTATTTATTTATTTTGTGCATGTGTATTTTTACTCCTTTAGAGCACGATCTGTATATGAAAGAGCATTGGATGTTGACCACAGAAATGTTACCTTATGGCTGAAATATGCAGAAATGGAGATGAAGTAAGTTGTAATTTCCTCCCTTTTTTTTTTCTTTTCTTTTTTTTCCCCCCTTTTAAATATGTTTTACGATTGTATGAAATTTTGCTTATTTAGATTTTTTTTTTTTTTTTTTATGTCTGAGCAATTAAGTATTTGATTTTTGATGTGACATATTTTATTTATGATTTTTTAAAGTTTTCTTTTTTTTTTTTTCTTTTTTATACAGTTTGATTGAGCAGTTGTTATAAATTGATAAATATATATATTATTCTATTTCTGAGGAAATTACTATTCAGTTTGAAATAATAAAGGATGTAAGAATCAGTAAAATTTCAATTAAAACCAAGCCAAGCTTAAATGAAAAAGAGTAGCTGAAAACATAGGATAGCGTACAAATGTTGTGCAACAACACCCTTTGGGTAAATAAATGGTCCTGTAGTATTCCTCTGTTCCTATAAAATAAAACATTATAAACAAGCAAGAAGAATGGTGTTGTAACTGTAAGGTGCTTGACTCATGTCTATTAAGTACTGCATTCAAAACTTGGCAGGATGTATATATTTGGTCATTGATGTTTCAGTGATCTTGTATCTGTTGCTTGGCTTCTACTATGCTTAATAAATCATCATTATTATATATATATATATATATTTCAACTGAAAGGATGTTTAATTTGTTTTCATAATTAAAATGAATAAATAATTTCATATTACAGTTAATTAAAATTTGAATCCTTATTTTTTGTCAATATTTTATTTAAGTTTTTAAAATTTTATACCAACACTAATAATAACAAGCGTTGATTATCCATCTGATTTTAATTGTGCAAAATATTTATTGTCTAAGAAAATACTTATTATTTAACAAATTATATTATTTAAGCAAAATATTTATTCTTTAATAAATGTTTTGCATGAAAACTTCTGAATGGATAACAGTTGTTGCTCAATCTTCTTTCAACTTCTTATTTAAATATGTTATCAAACAACTATCATAGTTTTTGTAGCTAAATGAACTGGAAATAAAATTGAACACAAAATGGTTTTGCTAATTTACAACCACTCTATTTTAAAATGTGGTTACATATACATTTTATTTTACAAAGCTGGTTATCTCGATGAATAAGAATTGCCAAATAAGTTCCAAAATGTTTGCAAACAAGTTTGAAATAAAATTTATTCTGTTAATTTTTTCCATACATTGAGCTTTTTATGAATGCTTACATTTTGATCATTTTTTTTTTTTTTTAATTATAACTATTTGCTTCTAATTATAATCATTATTAAAGAGAAATTAAATTTGTAAATTTTAACATTTTTTTTTTTTTTTTTCTATTATAAATAAATGAATTTCGTTTTACTATTTATTGATATCTTATTTTTTAAAAACATTTAAAGGTTCTAGGATCATATCTTGAGTTCTTGAGTCAAGGGGTTTGGTTATACAAAATTTGTATATTATTCTGTTTTCAATCATGCTCCATTTAACCCCTTAACGCGCGCCGTCCTCGCTGCGAGGACGCAAAATTTAAGATCCAGCTGCAAAAATTCATCCTGGAAATTTTTTAGCAAAAATTTACGTTTATAACATATCAGAAAAGGCCGGTTTTTTTAACCTCAAAATTAAAAATTTCTTTTAGTTTAATTTAGTTCAAGAATTCCGGTGGCAGTATAATTTAAATAATCCGAATTGTCTTGCGCCGCAAAGGGTTACGCTTAATTTGGTTTCTGTGGGAATTTTACAGATTTATACTTTCCTTGTAAGTTTTAAAATGATATACTTAAGCTAAATTTGAAGAAAAAATTAGTATATTTAATAAATAATTTTCATCTGTGTCAGTTTGTAAATTAAAAGTAAGTGTATTAATACATAATTTATGATTGATTCGACACATCAATGTGAACTGTTCAAAAATTTTTAAATGCTCAATAAATGCTATTCTCCATCTCCTCACACAAAGTTCAAAATAAATTTTTATAATATATGTCCTTCCAAATATAAATTAAGAGCTCAACAAAACTTTTTTTATAATTTATGAGCTAGTTTAGACTCATATATCCTTACTACTTCATGGCAATGTAATTGCTTCACTAAACTAATTTGTTTAGAGAAATGAGAAATTAAGGTTCATCTTTTCAGATTTGCTGCCTTTAACATTTATTAATTTCTCACATTCAGTTAAATAAAATTCTGTATTATTATCTTTATAAATATTAATGATTTAATTTCTGATAAATCTCTCAACATTTTTTTATTTTTATTTTTTTTATTGGTGATTGGGTAATACCTATTATCTGATATCAAATCAGTAATGAAGTTTAAAACATTGTTTAAAAAAATCAGGTGTAATGTTACTGCACTTGATTTTTTAAACATATATTTTTTTATCAAATGTATGCAACTTGTAATTTAAAATATCATATTACTGGCAGAAAATGTTGAGAAATAATCTAAATATGAATTTTAACACATTGAGCACCACACAAATTCTTAAGGAAATCCCCGTCAGGCTACATGTGCTGCTTAGAAGCACTGGTATTGTGCTATAGTAATGCGTTTATGTTTACAGTGTTTCAATAAAATCCATTAAAATGCTTTAATCATATAATCCTGTAATAAATAAAAATTAAGTAAATTTTAAACAAATTTTTAGTAATTACTTAAAACATTATTTTTTTTTTTAGTTTTATATCATATTTTGCAATGTCAGCCATTGGTGGTTGATGCAACCTAAACAGAAAGTTCAGTGTTACCAACTAATGGCTGACGTGGCACTCAACGTGCTAATATCCCCCCCCCCCCCAAAAAAAAAAAAAAAAAAAAAAAAAGTGATATAACAGTAAAAAAAAAAAAAAAAAAAAAAAAAAGTAAAGTTTAAATATTCATAATATGATAACTAACAATCCTAAAAACAGTAATAACTTAATCTTTAATATGTATTAAATATAATATATAATTTTCTATATTGATTTTTTTTTCTATTTATTTTATTTAGGCATCGACAAGTTAATCATGCTCGTAATATATTTGATCGGGCTGTTACTATACTCCCTCGTGTTAACCAATTTTGGTATAAATATTCATACATGGAACAAATGCTTAACAATATTGCTGGTGCGCGACAAGTTTTTGAAAGATGGATGGAGTGGGAACCTCATGAGCAAGCTTGGCTGACGTATATAAAGTTTGAACTACGTTACAAAGAAATTGATCGTGCTCGACAGATTTATGAGCGATATATCCTTTTAATTTTCTTTTTATCAAAACAAGTGTTTCTCATCTGAAAAAAAGATTGTTAGAAAAAAAAAAAAAAAAAAAAAACTTGTAGATTATTTCAGAAAATTTTGGAGTGAAAGGCTGATTTTTTATACCAACTATGTGAAAAATACCAGAGCCAGGAATCAAACCCAGGGCTCCCGCTTTACGTGCGAATGCTCAAACCATTGAGCTACCCTGGCTGATTACCAGCTAGGCATTTCTCACATAACATTCGTTGGCAAAGTCACCAAAATTTTATGAAATGATCTTTCATGGTTGATGAATAAATTTCTAAATTAAATTGTAGATTAATTTTAAATGTTATAGTAATTAAATATTTTTGATGACATTAGTTTAAATAAATAAAATAATTAAAAAATTAATATTAACGTATATTTATTATTTATTTTTATATATTTCAGATTTAAGGATCTATTTTACATTTTATATATATGTATGTGAGGGATTATTATACTGTGCATCCATAAAATGTTGTGTCACGAATAGAGAGTCACATTGTTTAACTGAAAAGTTTATTTCATAGTACTTCAACCATAGTACAGTTTATTCAAGCAACCTGGCTAGAGAAGCACATTGGACATTAGGATGATGGGCAAAGGACCTTACATTGATCCTAATTTCTGATCTTATTCCAATTCCAAGGTTAGGTTTGACTTGGATTTACTTTGTCAAAAGCTACATTCAAAAAGGCACAAATTCTTGGATACGCCCATTCTTAAAGTCTTAATTTCAGTGTTAACTGCCAAAGGGCTTAAAGCTCCAACTTCGATTTTCTGTTGGTTTTTTACATCATTACGATCAGGGACCGATTTACTCACTTGTTGGCCCAGTGCAGTCATGTTCAATGGACCCCTTTTCCTTGTGCTTTAATATTACAACAAATTAAACAAACCACATATTTTTGATTCCCACGTGGTCCCCATCATGTGGATATCTTGTGGATAATAATTATAAATAATAAAAGTATTAGTTTTAGTTTTGATACAGAAAATTTTTTTTAAGTGAATTGTTATTCGAAAGTTGCAGACAAATTTTTTTATCAGTGCAGACAAAAACTGTCCGCAATCTGTTTTTCTGTGTCCGCGACTATGTTGCCGTGTTTCTGCCACTAGGCCTGGGCCTTTTAAAGGACCCTTCAGAAAATTATGATAAATCTGTTTTATTTTGAAAACTAATCTTTCATGGTATGAATAGACTGTTTGAATAATCTTATGCGGGGTTTCTACCACTGGGGTGATAGGTATAGAAAGGTTAACTACTTCTGGTATAGAGAAGACTATGACAAGACTATGAATATTTTAGTTTGAAAACTTCATAAGTTATTCAAATAATTGTTTAAATTTAAGAAGTTTATGACAGCAAATCTATGATGAGTATCTGAAAAAATTTCATCTATGCCTTTTTTTTTTTTTTTTTTGACGAATCATTTGTCATATTATCTTAATGTTTCTTAAAATTACAGCATATATGCCTTAACATTATTTACTTGTTATTGTCCATTGTGAAGTTAAAAATTGGATTCGGTATGCTAAATTTGAAGAGACAAATGGATTTATTGCTAGAGCCAGAAGTGTTTATGAACGAGCAGTGGAGTTTTTTGGTGAAGAGTATATGGATGAAAAACTCTTTGTTGCTTTTGCTAAATTTGAAGAGAATCAAAAAGAAGTAAGTTTATAATTTTTTATTTATTAAATATTGTAAAATTTCTGTGTTGATTTAGTGTATTTATAAATTTGTTTATTATTTTATTAGTTGGTCTGTGCCCACCTAGCACTTGATTTTTGCACATGTATTTTCATATTTACTTCTGCTTGCCTGTTTAACTCTCATGCCAATTTAAATTTCCAAACAGTAGTTTACATGATATTTTAAAAATAATGGCATTATCTTTTACATCGTAACATTTGTATATTTTAATCCTTTTTTCATCACAAACAGCTTTTTTCATTATTCATTAGTTGAAATAAATCCTAGTGTAAAAACAGTTTGTAACATATATTTTAAATGGCATCATAATCAATAATAAATAAATAAAATTTCTGAATTATCTCTATATGTATTAATTAAACATATTAAAAATAAATCATTCTATAACAATTATTAAATATAAATGCATAATAGACAAGAAAAATTAAGTTTTAAAAGTCTGATGCATCTAATACAAATTCAAATGGTTTAAATTTTTGAAAATAAAGTACCTGAATACTTGCTTTAACATTTTAAAAATAATCTAATATTTAGTACAGACATACACTAAATATTTGCAAAATGTACCATGTGAATGCTACAACTTGAATTTCGATATTTTTTTAATCCGCATATTTATTATTTCTTGCTGAAAGGTGTATTTAAATTAAAAGCTTAAAATTTTGCATTATTCGAGTAAAGTAATATATGTATATATATATTAGGGATGCACCAAATAGCAGTTTTGACCAAATGCCAAATATTCGGCTGGCTGATTCACTCTTATATTCAGGTGTTAATCACCTAATTTTTTGTGAATTTTTTCAGCAATGTCATTTACATTTAGTATTATTTTTATTAATTATGAAAAAATATTATAAAAAAGCTACTATTCAGAAACAGTGGTTTATATAAATGTAGAAAAATATTAGGAAATATTACTATACATAAGTAGTGGTGTAATGTGGAATTCACAGTCAGAAAATTATTAACTGTTAGGCTTTTTAATAAACACATAAAATATCTTAAATAAAAATATCTTGTCGTGCCCCCCCCCCCCCCCTCCACACACACACACACACATAAAAAAAAAGAAAAAACTAAAAATGCAGCATTAGAGAAAAATTAATTTAAAAGTAACAATGTATTGGCTGACCTCTAATAAAACTGACACAAATGCCTTTCACTTTCATGTGGATATCTTGTGGGATAGAGATGTGACGCTTTTTATACATGTTGCAGCACTTCATATGCATTTTTCAATGACAAACTGAAATTTGTTATTTTTTGACTTGTCTCATTTTTCTTGCCAGATTTGGATGTGATCTTTGATCTCTTGAAGTTTCCTAGATGGCAACATCATGTAAATTATGAACACTCTTTCTTAACTCAACTTTAGAAACATACATCGTTATTGATAAAGACAATTTTTTTTAGCTATTATTAATTGTTATGATTAATGTAACTAATAATTAATTTTCTTTAATGTTACTTGAAACTAGATAAAACAATTGTTTTCCTGTAAATATAATCTATTTCTTAATTACTCTGAAAAATATTAATTTAATATTAATTAAAAATAGCAAAATTTTTTCAAATGATTAAAAAATTTTACTTTTATATATTCGGCTAGCTGAATAGTTTTAGATTCGGCCAAACCGAATATTCGGTAGTATGGCCTAATACCGAATATTTGGTGCATCCAAAATATATATTACTTGACTTTCAAAAATTTAATGCTAAAAAATAAGTATGTTAAAGTTATGTGATGGTGGAGGGGTTATGCCTAATATACTTAAGTAATGAATTATGTTTCTGTGAAATAAATTTTACTGTGCAAATATTTATACTTTGTTCAATTTTTAAGTAGTTAATTATTTTATATTTTAGCATGAAAGAGTTCGTGTGATTTACAAATATGCTTTGGACAAGATTCCTAAGGAAAAAGCCCTGGAGTTATTCAGAAATTATACAATCCATGAAAAGAAATTTGGCGACAGAGCTGAAATTGAAAATGTCATTATCAGCAGAAGAAAATACCAATATGAAGAGGTTTGTTAATTTTCATATTTGGTATCCAGACAAATTCAGTTATTTTTCTTGCAAGATGTGTACCAGATCCATTTCTTCTGTTGTATTAATTTTAAAAATTCGAAATAGAAAAGTACAGTTTTGATAATTCTATAAAAAGCATCTTACCTTTAAAAAAAAAAAAAAACTGGTGTGGAACAGCCACACACTCACTACTATATACATATTATATATTCTTTTTGGAAATAATGTGGCAGAAGACATGAAATTGATTTAACAAATTAGACAACTAACAGTTTTCCTGTAAGAGTAAACTAACTGATACATTTGTCATGAAGATATATAAAAGGGGAGTTTACATAGCAAGTTTAAAAAAATCATTAGAGCCATTTTTTGAAACATCCATTTCTAAAATCTTTAACTGACCTACCTAATCAGGACACCTGCCAGTTTTCTTTTAGTAATACATGCTAAAAAGACATCTAAGAAGGGGTTTATGTAGCAAATTTGAAGAAAATCAGTCATTTTTGAAATATCAACTTTCGGTCCCTCTACTGATTTTTACCAGAAGTTGGCAAAGTCATTTATACAACGGGAATTAAAAATTACATATGAAATGATATCTAAAATGAAGTTAGTTATAATGAGTGTGAAAAAAATCTGTTGAGCCATTTTTAAAGGAAAACACTTGCAAGACCTAAAATTGGCTTATTTATACAGGATATCTATCAATTTTTCAGAACACATCAACTATTGCATATGAAAGATATCTGAAAGGATATTTATATTAGAGATGAGACGGGCTCAACCCGAGCCCGATCGGGCCCAAATCTTACGCAAGTCTTCGGGCTCCGGGCAGGCTCAGATTCAAGCTAAAAGTTCAGTTTATTTTATTCTTCACTAACTGGGAAATGTAAAAAAAAAAAAATGAAAAGAAAAAGAAATTTTATTCATTTTGAGAGCACCTTTAGTAATGCCATAATAGTCATGATAGGTTATAAATCACAAAATAATCTTGCAACAGGGTTGGCAGGTTTTTGACGCATGACAGTTTTTGACGGTTTAAACCACAGTTTAAACTGTCATGTCAAAAACCCTGTGTCAAAAACTCATGTCGAAAACTGTCAAAAACCTCACATTTTACACTTCTTGGTATATTTTAACAATGAAGTAGTCATATTTAGAGAAATAAAAAATTGTAATTTTACAAAAGTGTGTTTAATTTATATGTCTCTCATGGTTAAAAATAATTCTTAGAAGTTTATTATCTGTTTCCTATGAATGCTAATGATTTATATTTAAGTACAAGAAATTTATATTTATATCTTTACAAAAAACAAAAATTCGAACATAGGAATTTGTATATTCTAAGGTGAACTAAATTTTAATATGAATTACATAATGCAATTTTAAATTAATTATTTTTAACAAAAAGGATGGTGGACAGATCTCTTTCGTAAATTACTGCCTTAAAGGTATGAAAATCTGCATTTATATGCATTGAAATATAATATTAAATACATTAAAATTTCGAGTGAAGTCACTCCAGATTTTTTAGTGCTAACTCTAGGCTAATTTGGATGGGTGCTGCACCTGTCGGCTCTTTCAAACACATTTTAGCACCCAGTGGCCCTCTTCTCACCGTTTTTAGCACCCGGCAGCCCTTTTAAAAACATATTAGTACCAAGTGTTTTTTCTAATATTTTAAATGTTAGAAGCCTTTAAATACTTTTCTTCCTGATATGTAACCTTCTAGCAATAGTTTTACAGCATTCCTGGTAGGACAAATGCATATAGTCTACATATATACATGTAAAATTAATAATTTACTTTTGTCACATGCAAAAATCACAACATAGAAGACTGCAAATTATGCAAATAAAATACCCTATTTGAAAATAGTTTGCCCTTTTTATTTAATTCCCCCGGGAGGCTCTTTTACTCTACAGTCAGTTTTTTTTTTTTTTTTTTTTTTTTTTTAATATTACATTTGAATGCTAAAAATTTTCATTGAAATTTCAGCACTTAACATAATTTTAAAAATTAACCTACCTACCGTTTAATTTACAAAGTAATAACCTAATAATACATTTAATATATTTTTTTAAACCATAATAATGCTAAAGCAAAGAGAAAAAATTAATTAGCAGGAAAATTTTTAAAATTTTAAACAATTTTTAAAAATTCAATTAGTTTTAAAGAATTTATATACTTAATTGTATTATTATAATTTACCACCTATATATGCAAATTTGTGTAGCTTTAAAACAATTTACGAAAAAGATTTATAACGTTCACTCTTTCCTTAAGATGATACATTGATATGTTTCCTAACATTTCCTCTTTTTTTTTTTTTTTTTTTCTAGGAAAAAAAAAAAATATATATATATATACGAATAATGTTAATTTATGTACTTAGTACATTGCAACTTAAAAATATGCATAAAATCATTTAACATTATACTTTAGATTTTTCACCTATGGTTTTCGACAGTTTTTGACGGTTTAAACCAGTTTTTGACAGTTTAAACCAATTTTTGACACATGTCACGTCAAAAACCAGTTTTTGACGTCAAAAAACCAACCCTGTCTTGCAAACCTTAGTAGCTTTGACTTTCCTTTTTCTAAATAGAACTTCTTTTTTTCAACGGTATGCATATTATGTCATAGTGTTATACAGTAATCCTTCCTCCTTCGTTATATTCGGCCTCATTATATCACTCATTCGGATAAATTTTTTGTCCCCCGATAGGCGCGTTATAAACAATGGACTGCACTATAAATATATATTATATAAATATATACATGTATACAGAGACACAGACATTATAACTTGTTATAATAACATTTATAGTTATTTAAATTGAGGATTGATAATAAGAAATGTAATTTGAAAATGAAAACGGTATTTAATTTTACTATTGTGTATGCGTTGCATAGCGTACCACTTTCAATATCGGGCTCGGGGGAGCTCAGTTCAAAAATGTTTCGGCCCCGGGCGGGCTCGGATTGCTAAAATAGAGCCCGAACTCACCTCTAATTTATATATCAACTTTGAAAAAAATCATTGGAGCTGTTTTTGAGATACAGATCCACTTTCAGTTTTCCAATTTTCACCAAAAATTAAAAAATAATGTGTACACTAGACCTATCTTAATTCTGAAGCTTCGCCATTCTGTATTTATTAATTTTGGAGTTATGATAGTCAGAAGATTCCCCACATACATACATACTGACTGATTGCCAAAAAACTTTTTCATTTTCTTTTTCTATTCAACAGACCTTAAAACATGTAAAACATGTGAAATCTTTATATTGATTTTTTTGATTGAATGCAATAAGTCCATGACCTATAACAGTCAGTCGAGTAATTTGACTTATATAGGCAGGGATGGTTTAATCTGATAATTTTCACCATTATATGCCAAGAAATTTTACATATTTTTTAACTAAGTAAACTTTTTCTACCGGGTCCCACTGACTACTAACTAGATTCATTTATCTCTTATTTTTGAGGAATATTTTCATGCCTAGTTTTATTCTCTAGAAATGTTAAATTTTCATTATAGATTTTTAATACTAGATCATTTTTTTTTGCTCTTTTTCATTCATAATTAAATCATGTGATTAACTAGTAATAAAATCAGGTAAATCTGTCAAGAGTATCTTACTTCAATTCCATGTTTTACAGTTACTAGAATTTAATTCATTCATATCTACTAATATTCAACTAGTATTTTAAACAATTTTTAAGAACAAGCAACAGATTAAAATTGTAAGCGCAATTTATTAATATAATTTAACACTGTTTATCCGTTCGTTTAAGATGTTAGAATAATTTATTTTATTAAATAATATATATATCAATAACTAAGTGCAGGTTTCCTATGTGGAATTCAAAAAGCGGCTAATAAAGGTTAATCACTGCAATACAGAAATAACTAATAAAGATATTAATTTAGTAGGAGTGGGGAAAAAAGCAGATACAAATTTTATTTTACATATATCTGATTTATTTATTTTCATCACCTCATTGAGCTTTGTTTGCTTTATAGTCATTTTATATACAAGTCTTTCATTTTAAATGTTTGTATTTTGATTTATTTATTTCAGTATTAATCTACCAAATATACTAATGTGTTTGTGTTATATTTTTATCATCTACAAACTAAAATAATTGTAAAATTTTATTTTACTCTAATTGTCTGGAAAATAATGTAATGTGTAAATGCTATGAAAATGAAATTGTATTGTTCTATTAGTTTTGATTTAATATTAAATTCAAGATTATATTCATATATGCTGTATGAATGCATAACTCCCCCCCCCCCCCCCGTCCTTCAAGATTGTGAAAAAATAATAATAATAATAATAATAAATTTAAAAATTAATAATGTGTGTAAGACACATGTCCAGTATTGCCAACGGGTACATGACACTTTGGTCCCGCCACTTTGGTCCTGCCGAATTGGTCCCGCCACTTTGGTCCCGAGGAAATTTTGGTCCCGCCGTTTTGGTCCTGCCGTTTTGGTTCCGCCGTTTTGGTCCCGCCATTTTGGTCCCGATATCAGGAATAATCAAAGTATTACAGAAAAAAAAAGCGAAATTCTCTTTTCATATTTCGAATTCTTGTCATTTGACTTGAAAACAAGGGGGTAGGAAAAGTTAAAATTATTATCATCATCATCATCATTATTATTATTATCTTGCAACAGAAAGTTGTAGTAACAAATAAAACTGAAAAAATGTCTAAAATTTTGAGATTTAGATTTTTTCTTTGTGCGATAAAGGAAAAAGGACAGCAAATACATGAGGGAACTTCGGGCAAAAGAGAACTAATAATATTTTTTACAATTGGAGGGTTAAATATATACAACCTTTGTTGAAAATGATGCAACTATAGGACATATTAGATATCAGCGAAGATCTAAGCATTGTTAATTTATGAAAGTCCCGAAAATTTCCGTTAAAATAATATACAAGGTTTTTAATATAAAACACTGTAATCTTGCTCTTAAATATCACATTCAAATTTAGAGTGTTCGAATACAAAATGTATAGGAAATCGATGCTTTATACAAGCATCCTCTAAATGTTAGAGTTTAATTATAAAAGAAGATATGAGGAACCTAAATAATGATCTCGGGATTTAATTTGTACAGATCTGCTAAACATGAATCAATGTCAAAATGAATGTCAATGTCACATGAATCTATCTGTGTTTGACAAATATCAATCCGGATACATTTGTCAAACACAGAAAAGAGTAATCATCACACAGAATTGGAAAAGCATTTTTCTTCCCTTATAATCCCTTACAATATTGTTTAAGAAAATTTCGATTAAAAGCTCCCCCCCCCCCCCATTTTTCTTTTTTCAAATGCGCCGAAACAAAACAGTGAAATTCCTTTTTACTGTCTGTTAGAGAAACAGGTGTGAAACGAATCCCAAGTGCTTCTGAGATTTCAATGTGGGCATTGTTTTTAGTGATACAGATATAATATATATATTTTTTTAAAACATAAGATTAAACTGAAAAGGTGAAATATTGTGCATCAACATTTTACAAACTTTGATGCTTGCAATGCGCACAGTTGATTAAATATTGGGCTACTTAAATTTTTTCATTTTTAAAATAAAATCCTTGTAATTGAAAGAAGAGTAATTTATATACATATATACTCGTACGTGGTTAACATAATTAAATATCATGGACAAACAAACATGCATTTTATTATTATTATTAATATAACACAGATTTTGGAACAAATTCCTCTTACATTAATGATAAAAATTAAATCACAATCAAATCGAATAAAACATCTCTCTCTCTCTCTCTCACACACACACACACATATATACATACATATATATATATATCAATAACTTCATATGTAAATTCAAAAACTTCATAAATGATCACAAGCTTATGCTTATGAAGAAGAGTCTAAGATGGGAGCAGGTCAATAATTAGTTCTTTGAAAGAAACAGCATTCTGTCACTAAAAGCAATTTTTTCTTTTTCCCATTTTTTTAAGAAATTTTTTTTGTATTTTATTATTTTTAAATTAATTCAGACTTTATCAATAAATATATTCAAATGGGGATTCTTTTTTAATAAGAAATCACTGTTGTTATTAACAATACTTTTAAAATCACAAAATTTTTCACTAATAGTAAATTAAAAATCAAATTACAATTAAAGTAAGTTAAATCAAAATCTAAAAAAAAAAAAAAAAAAAAAAGAAAAGAAAGTGCAATTACATAAAAAAAAAAAGTTTAAATATATTAAAAATGTTAAAAATTTATGTATTCATCTATAAGATATTCCTTAATTAAAGATATTCTAAGAGCACTTCAGTTTTCCCGTATCAACAAATAAGCTATCATGTTAATGTCTGACATATATTTTAAAAATAGCAAAAAATTAGAGGGACCAAAATGTCTCGGGACCAAAATGGTCAGGGACCAAAATTATCTCGGGACCAAAACGGCAGGACCAAAAAGGCGGGACCAAAACGGCGGGACCAAAGTGTCCTGCTTCGATTGCCAACACAAAAAATTTTTCTCCGCTAAAAGAACACATGAAAATCCGCTAAACCTTTATTTTCCCCCGTAAATCGTGTCAAAAATCTGCTAAATTTAGCGGAAATTCTGCTAAATTGGCAACACTGCACATGTCTAGCAGAAGATAAAAATAATTTTAAATTAGAATGTACGTTTTAGAAACTTAAGAAAAATTTTCTTAGTCAATAAATACACTTAGATATTCAGAAGACATTTTTATGGGCAAAATTTTCTATCCAGAGATTTAGAGATAATTAATAAATTATTTGGATCTTTTGTTAAATTGTTATGTAATAACTGAAAAAAATAAATAAATAAATAAAGACTTTTTGATAATATTTCTTTGACATAAATGTAATCAATGATTATTTTAAAATTAATAAGAAATCATATTATTGTGATTTTATAGCAAGTTAAGAACAATCCTTATAATTATGATAGCTGGTTTGATTATCTGCGTTTAATGGAAAGTGAAGGCAGTATTGAAGCTACCCGGGAGATCTATGAAAGAGCTATTGCAAATGTTCCTCTTAAAAAGGTAATTTTATTATTATTTCCTACTGTTACTTTAAATATATTTTTTTTTATTTTAAATTTATATAACCGTTTATAAAATTATGATTGAATAAAATTTTAGGTGAAAAAAAAATAATGTAATAATATTGAAATACTGAATAAATTCTATATATATTTATGTCCCCCCCCCCCCACCCACACACACACACACACACTTATTGTCTTAAAACTAATATTATGTAGGAGGTGGTTGCTGTTTCTCACATGTGAGAAATGCCTAGCTGGTTATCACCCAGGGTAGCTCAGTGGTAGAGCATCCGCGCGTTAAGCGGAAGGCCCGGGTTCGAATCCCAGCTCTGGTATTTTTCACATAGTTGGTTTAAAAATCATCCTTCCACTCCAAATTTTCTAAAAATTAATTAAGGTTGATAAGTAAAGACTTTCTAAAAGAAAGAATATATTTTTACAGAACAAACTTTATTAATCAAAATAGGAACCGCATTAGCTTCAATACACTTTTTCCAATGAGAAACAAGTTTTTTTTATGTCGGTATCATAAAATGTAGTCGTCCTGGAGGCAAAAAATTCATTGAATGCCACTTCGGCATTCTTTGGATTTCTGAAGCATTTCTCCTGCAAGAAGTTATTGAGTTGTTTGAAAAAGGGAAAATCTGTAGGTGAGAGGTCAGGTGAATATGGTGGATGGTCTAAAACTTCATAGTTTTACATGTGCAGCTTCTGACGAGTGATCATTGAAACATGCGGTCTAGCGTTATCATGGAGAAGAATAGGGCCCTTCCTATTGACCAATGCTGGCTGTTTAGGTGTAAGTTCCTGGTGCATTTCATCGATTTCTCGTGATGGTTTCGCCTGGTTTTAGAAAGCTATGGTGAATTAAACCAGCTGAGGATCACCAAACAGTCACCATAACCTTCTTTTGATGGAGTTTCGGCTTTGGAATTGTTGTGGAGCCTTGTCAGCATCCAGTCACTGCGCTGAACGTTTACGATTGTCGTACAGAATTCACTTTTCGTCACAAGTTACAATTCGATTGAGAAAAGGATCGTTTTGGTTGCGAAGAAGAAGGGCAGACGAGATTTCAAAACGTTTGCGCTTCTGATTCTCATTCAATTCATGCGGTACCCATTTATCCAGTTTTTTAACTTCGCCAATCAATTTTAGATGACGTGAAATGGTTGTAGGAGATACTAGTTCATCTGCATAATCTCTAACAGTATTGCCTGGATTTTTTTCAGCTGTTGTTTGTAAAACTTCATTGTCCACAACAGTCTCTGGTCTGCCCCAGTCTTCGTTTGTGAGACTCTCATCCCCAGTTTCGAACTTTGCATACCAACGTCGAATGGTACGTTCATTTACAGAACCGTTTCCAAATGTAGCATTAATGTTTCAGGCAGCTGCTGCAGCATTATGCTTACTTTTTCACTCATATCACTCTAAATATCACTCCCAAATATCACTCTAAAATCTCTAGAATTCATCCTACGATTAAACTTACCACCAAATCACAATATTTTTATTTGAAACACATCAGATGAAAAAGACAAGGTTTTAGCTTTAAAATGATGCATAATTAACGACTGTATCAAAAAAGTTTATAAGGAACCAAATCTCAAAAATTTTACTGGTGAGAATCGGACATTTCATATGTTACAATCTGATACTTAGGTTTTCTTAATAATAAAATTCAGTTGTGGTATCAGCAATTCCCTGACAGGGGGGCACTATATAGAGAGAGTTTATTACATGGATATTTATCAAAAACTGCAATATTGTTAATATTACTGTTAATATTTGTACCATTCCATTTATTAGTACTCCTCATGGTTTTGGAGGTCATCGTGCCATTCTCTGAATGTATAATATTTTTTTTCCACAGAAAAAAATATGTTCAGAATGCCTGAAGGAAAATTCTTAAGAAAAAAATTAATCTTTGTATCCATTAAGCACAGGTAATACAGTCAAATTTCCCAAAGGGGGCCACCTATCGTGCGACAGAAAATTGGCTCTCCAGATAGGTGGCCTTTCAATAAATGTTGTCTTCCTATTTATGGAGTAATTAGGACAGCTCATATGCACAGCTCATTAAATAGCTCATATGCACCTAAATTAATTCAGTACATTGTTTTAAAATGGCCCTCTCATATACCAAGTTTTATGTAATTATATATGATAGAATCTGATATATAGCCTTCCCATTCACGGAAAAAATTGAAGCACAGGAGCGTCACCTATCTGGCTATGTGCGCTGAAACTGATTCCACATAATGTTTCATAATGGCCCTGTAATATACAAAGTTATTTGCAATAATATAGAATAGAAACTGAGATATAGCCTTCGTCTTCTCGGGAAAATAGCAGCAGAGAAGCGCAACTTATCGGCCAGTTTGCACTGAAATTAAGTCAACCTGGTGATTCATTATGGCGATCTCACATATCAAGTTTTGTTCGAGCTGAGATATAGCCTTCCTCTTCTCGGGGAAAATAGCAGCAGCGAAGTGAAACTTATTGGCCAATATGCACCTAAATTAAATCAACCTGATGTTTCATTATGGCGATCTCACATATCAAGTTTTGTTCAATTAAGCAAAATAGAACCTGAGATATAGCCTTCCATTTAATGAAAGAAATTACTGTTCAGCAGCGCCACCTATAGGGCGATTTGGACAAAAAATTAATAGACACTAATTTATGTCATGATGCAACTACATAACAATTTATATGTAGTTCTGTGCAGTAGTTCTTGAGATACAGTTTGAACAAAATTTTTGTCACACATAGACAGACAGACATTTTCTAAAAATATCATGGTTAAAATGTGTTTTGGACCTCTCAAAACGTGTATATTCATGGAAAACTGGAAGCTGAAAATTTTTTCGAATTCAATACTTTCTTCTATTGAATATAGTATGCAAAAACTGGAATGCTCCAAGTTTGTAAAAGGAAAGAAAAATTCTGCTTAAAGGAGAAAAACTGAAAATTTTGTATTTTTTTTCCCTGACAGATTTTAGGAGTATGCCCCAATGGGGGGGGGGGGGTTGTCATGCACTCCCCCAACGGGGGGCCTGTGCTCCCCTGCGCCCTAGCTGGCACCACCCTTGATAAAATTTCTTGAATCTTAATACAGACATAATGTCGTGTTCCTGTACTTCCTTTATTTCTTCTGTTTCATATGTTTTTATTTTGTTTGAACAAACTTAGAACGCAGCTGGGTGATGTGATTCATTGTATAGGCACTTTTAATTGGTAACTTTTTCGTACTGAGACTTTGATTTTGCATTTCAGAGCTTTGTTTTTGTGCTGGCCACTTGTGTGTTTTTATTGGATTGGATTGGTTATCGTATTGGAATTGGATAGAAATGTTTTGGATTCTTTGAAAGAATGGTTTCAGGACCATTTTTCGAATTTCGTATTTCAGCTAAGCTTTGACAGAAGGCACCCATTGGTGATTCATTACTCCGTGATGCGATTCGGTGTTTCATACACTTTTTACTAATAATTTTTTCGAATCGAAACTTTGTTTTTGATTTCGCACCAGCCACTTGTTTGTGTTTATCGTATAGGATATGTTCTTTTTCCTTTATGCTAAAATGGAGTTTTAAAGAATTTTTTCTTCTTCTTCAGATCAGAATGCTTTAAAAATATAAAGAAAATGTTAGTTTTAAGCAAGAAATATATTTCAAAATTTGCTTTTTTTCTTTCTTCCAGTTCGATTTTTTTTTTTTTAAGAACGAAAATTACGCGTTCCCTGGAACCCGCCACAATAAATTTTTCGCTTAATTTACGCGCTGTAGCGCATAAACGGCATTGCTGAAAGTTCTCTTTCCTTTTTAGATAAAAACTAAATAAAGTGGAAGAGGCAATGATGCTATAATAACTGAAGAAACTACTGCATAAACATCTGAGACAATTTGTCAGAAAAATAATTTTACATATCAATTTAAAGGATTAAAACTTTAATTATGTAAACTATTTATTATTATTTTTTCTTTTTTTAAAAATTGTGTTATTTAGTGAGAAACATAATCTGGAATTTATCAATATTAAGCAAAAGATACATTATAAACTAATAAATCATGTGCAGTCAGTGCAAGGATAGAGAACATCTTATCAGTGGTACACCAAAAAAGGTAATTACGAACCAAATTCCGTTTTTGTTTCTGGGTAGGAAAAAATAAAATAAAATAAATAATAATAATATTTAATGCTGCAATTGTGCTATGATTTGTGCATGTTCATTAAAACATTTAGTGAAAGAATATTCTTAAGAATCTCTTTTTAAGAATTAAAGGCTCAATTTTCTAAACTTTCATTTTCAGTTGTCATTAATTTTGCATGAAAATTGTACCTAATTTTGTATTACAGTATTCTTTTTTGCCTAGCATATTTTTTGTTTTGGTCCTCTTGAAAAGTTAGTGATTTTGAATTACTCCGGTTTTTCACAAAAGCAGTGATTGTTCTGAAGATAATGTTTACACATACTAAGTAAATGAATAAATAACCTACAAATGTACACAATTTTGTGGTTTTTAGATTTCTAATACCTTAAAACATGTAAAAGAACTGAGGTAAAAAAAAATTCACAGATACCTAAATTTCCCTTACCTATAATATGATGGAAAACTAAAAAGCAGAAATTTAAGATATCCAATAGGATCATACAGAGTTATACACTTATCCTAAATTATTGAAAACTATGCAGCATTACAATTCCTAAATCTAATATCTATATGCATTGAATTCTCATGATTTTTTACAATACGTCTTAAGTAATAATAATAATTAAATAATAATAATTAAATAATTTCATTAATGAATTTCATTAATATAATTTATTTCTTTACAGATTAAAAGATACTGGAGAAGATATATATATCTTTGGATAAATTATGCTTTGTTTGAAGAATTGCAAGTAAAAGGTGTAGCTGAAGACAGAACTCGTGAAGTATATCAAGCTTGTTTGAAGCTAATACCTCACAAAACATTCACATTTGCAAAAATATGGCTGTTAGCAGCTCAGTATGAAATCAGAGAGAAAAATTTGGCTGGTGCTAGAAAACTTTTAGTAAGTTATTTATACTGCTACAATTTATCTTTTTTTATTTTTGTTTTCATTTATTTTGTCTTATATTGGGAAATGAGGAATATTTCTTTCAATGGTGGTAAATATTTCTCACTTCTCTAGTGAGGATCTTCATTTCCATTTATTCTACTGCCTGCCTACTTGAGTGTTAAAACATTTTGTGCAGTTTTAACATATTTATATGGAGTCTATTTATTTATTGATTATGATCACATCATATGACCAGTTAATGTGTAAAATAGAAATCTGGACAAAACGTATTATATATTAATGTAGTTATTGGTTTTAATTTTTCAATGATTTTATATGTGAGACTGTTGGCAGTGATTATCTTATTCAATCAAAAAAGTAACGTTGTAAGAATTAAAAGTCTTTATTCGGATATGGCGATGTCTTGTTTTAATTCAGCATTCTAAAAGCCTATTTGCCAACCTTGGTGGGGGAAAAGCAGGAGATTTTACATAAATGTAAGGAAGAAAAAGGAAGATTTACGGTTTTGTGGGGAAAAATGAAAAAAAAAAAAAAAACTATTTTATTCAATACATGACACGTTTTTAAATTAAAAAAACCTAATATAACTTTTGTTTGGTGATTAATATGTATTTAAACTTATTTAGGAAAAACAAATAGATTTAAAAAGTTCATGAATGAAGTTTAAAAAATAATTACATATGGGAGAAATATTGAGCCCTTCTGTTGCTTTCATTGGTTCTAAAATCTAATAAAACAAGTTTATTATGAACATTGGCCCAGAGTTTCCCCCCATTGTTTTCCCCACAGTTTCAGAAGGGTGCAGCACCCTTCTTGCCCTTCATCTAAAAGAATTACATCCTTCTTGTACCTCATCTAAAAAAACTTTTACCCTTACTATCTTTGTAGATAATAACCTACAAAGTGAAGATAAATGCTATAAATATAAATAAAACTATTGTGTGTGACGACCAGCATTTGTTCATACAATAATAACAAGCAAAAGAAAAAAACAATTAAAGCATAATTTTTTTTCGGTTTTGTATGCATAGTTATATCTAAATTTTTAAATTAAGTGTTTGAATTTTAAATGTGAATTGAAGAGCTTGTTTCCAAATGGCGTTAAGTCATTTTTTTCAGTTCTTGAAAAAACGCGATTTTGTTATGTAAGATTTATTATAGAATTTAAGGAAAAGATATTTTTTCCCAGTAATCTATGGGGGATAATAACAATAAATTACATGTTTAAAAAAATCCTGACAGTATAGTTATTTAGAAATTAAAAAAGAAAAAAATGACTTAACCCCTTTTGGATCAAAACTATGACTTATGCCCTTTTGGCACAAACAAATAACAAAATGAAATGACTTACTTCCTTTTGAAAGTAATCCAAGTATTTTTTTTTTTGTTGTTGTTCCTGTAAATACAGCATAAATTTTAGCTATACAATTTTGGAAGGTAGTTAGTTACTACAAATCTTCATTTACAAATTCTATTTCTCCCTCATTATCATTATTTTCACTTATGTTAACGTTAACAGTATCGTTGCAAGATTATTCATAAAAATAAAAACATTCGTGTAATTTGCTAATTCCCAAATCATTAAGTAAACATTAAAATATTGCTGAAATTCAGAGAATTCATGAATTTTCTGAATGTTAAAGCGAAATTTAAAATTCGGTATTATTAAATGAGTAATGATAGGGATTTTTCAGGTCTGGATGACAGAAAATAATATTCAGATTGTAAAATTTTTGTCTTAATTTCTGAATTCATGAAAACTAAAATTAGTCACTTAATTTAAAGGTATTTTTGTTGAAACTTAATTTGCTATTAAAGCCGAACTGTAGAAAATTAAGCTATAACATTTTCTTTATTAACATTTTAAAACATATGTTTTCCATTGTTTGTTTCATATTGTTTTTGTTTTTATTTTAGAAGGGGCGCACGGGAGAATTTTCTTTCCCTCGTTTCAGGATCTTTTGACGGCGAAACGAACCACAGTACGTTGTCTTGATTCCCACATCTCGCTTCATAATTTCCAGTACTTTTGTCTCTGAAATCAAGAAACCTTGTTTCTTTTCAGAAGACTATGTGCAAAATTTTTCCAATCAAAAATATTCCACTGCTTCTTGTGCTCGAAAAGATTTTCAACCTTAGAGAAATGATTAAAATATTCATCAGAGAGTAAAATTGTATCCACTTTCTCCGAATGTTCTATCTGCGGGTAAGTAGGAGTGACCACGCACTGGTAAATAGTAAGCGAAGGTGAGGTCCTTCTGAGCAGCCACTGATGAAAGCATTCCTAACATGTTATAATTTTTATTTGTGTGGTAATTCCTGATTTTGCATCAGGTCAAACATATTGTAATTTCATCTTCTCCTATGAGCTTTTCCCCTAAAAGTGAATAAAATTTTTTGCTACGGTTTTTATGAATCAAAAGTTTGGTTAACAGGGTCTTTTCTTTTTTCTGTACATTTTTCTGAATTCATTTGTAATTCATTCATTTTCCTAATACAAAAGGAACAAATGTATTTTTTCGGTGTTCCAAAACCAAGATTAAAATCTTTTACGAACACATTCTAATGCAGGTTATAATAAGTACATTCCTCTTTATAATTTTACATGGAAAAAAAAACTGTCTCAATGTGACAATTTACAACAACATTCTTTTCCTTACTTTTTACTTTTCACCTAAGGATAGACAAACCATGCGATCTCAAGGCAAGCTACAATTGGTTAAACTTGACTTAATCCCTTTTGGCACAAAACTTACTTGTCACTTAATTCTTTTTGGAAAAAAACACAGATTTCGCTTTCTACTTTCATTATCACTAAACTTTGTTTGGAACTTCTACTTATTGAAAATATATTGTTAGACGTGTGCTGCGACTTTTTGCATTGTAAAGTCAATTTTTGAAATTTTTGACTTAATCCCTTTTTGGAAACAAGCTCTTCAATTGTGCCCTTAAGAATTCAAATCTGCCCTTAAGAATCTAAAGAGTGCCCCCATTTTTTTACTACCCTGCCTTTTTTAAAACCTGGAAGAAACTCTCTTTGATCTTTTTGTTGTTGATTAAGAAAGCTTGAGCATCAAAGGACTGATCACAGTCATTGATTGGAGATAGGGTAAATGGGGGTCAAACAATAATGGCAAGGGAGGGATAATTACATGAGCGAGAAATATTGAAGGATTTTATATCTTCAAACATTCTAGAATCTCATAAAGCAAGTTTTAAATGAATATTGAAATTTATGTTGTGGCTGGAGAAAGATTGTGAATTGAAAGGCCTTCGTAAAGTGTTTGATTGCCAGTCGTTTATGTGGTTTCTTTTTATTATTAACGATATACGTGATTTTTTTAAGCAAAAGAAATTAATTAAAAATCGGAAGTTTTAATATTAACTTAAAAATCAGAAAATTCCTTCAAAATCCAAAAAAATGGTACCTATGTACCATCTATTGATGAAATGCAGAGTGAATTGTCTAAAATTAGTGTTTTTAGGCCGATTTTTCGAAAATATTAGAAAAACAGGAGAAATACACATTAAAAAGTAAAAGCAGGAGATATGATTAAAAAACGGGAGAGTTGGTATGTATGTAAAAAGCAAAATCTCTTACCTACAAACAATATTAGGAGATATCAAGTGTATTAAACATACAATGAGTTTAGCCATAGTGTTTTATTGTTAAAGTTAAGTTAAAGAGCAGTTTAAGAATTATTTCTGAGTTATAATTTTGAATAGGATTTTCTTTAATAAAATCTAAATTCTTTTTTATCCTTCCATATTTTCCTTCCCTCCCCCTTCTGCAAGATGAGATTCATTGCTTGTGTAAATGATTCTTAAATAGTCAATGAATACACTTTACTTGATGATTATTCCTTCTGGAAGCAAGTCAATAAAACCATTAATTGCACTGCAAAAGTCTTTATAATAGCATTATATACACAACAGGACACAAATATTGCTTGTTCAAGAACAGTAATCTACAGCTTATTGCAGAATCTCTCATTGCCAGATGCACATCTCAGAGTTCTATGGAATTCAACTGAGTGTAGATGGCATGGCCTTGTCCTTTTACACTCTTTGGTAAAAATTAGTGGCAAGAAATGGTTCATAATATCTTAAAAGCTAATTTATTTCATTTCACATTGAATATGTGCTTTTGGATCCTCACTATCTTAAATTATTGTTTTTCTGTCAAATTTGGTTACTGTCTTTAAGTTTGACAGCAACACCAACTTCTGTTCAAGCAAATAAAGTGCTTTACATTCCTCATGCCTTTACATTTTTTCCCTCTCCAACAACAATTCTACTACAGGAAAGGAGTTTTATCCTTTTTAATAGTTTTGTTACAAAGAATTAAACCTCTTTTTTGCATCAATGATGCTATTGCAAAATAAATAAATAATAATAATAATAATAATAATAATAATAAACTATGGATGAAATTCTGTCTGACAGAATTTAATTTAATGTGACAGGACTACTTATATTTGTATTTAACACCTTTCCAAAATAAATAAATAAAAATAATAATATTAATAGAGGGTGCTTAGTAAAATTCTTAAACACATATTCAAATAATGTATTGACTTTTAATTCCAAATAAATTAATAAAATTCGAATGCATTAATTGTATAGTATCTTCCCCTAATTGCTTAATACTCATTTACTAAATATTTTAATTGGTAAAGTAATCTTAATAACAATTTCGTATTTATTATTCATAATGGGGAAATTGCACATTTTTCATTTTGACTTGTAAATGGTAGAGCACGAAAATACAAGCATTTTGATACCATTTTTATGCATATTTTAAAACCGGATACTTTAATTAACTTTAAAAGACATCGTTTTCATGTTGGCGCGAAAACGCTGCGTCACGTGATGAAACCTCTCGTGACGTCACTATTCATGAAATGAACTGCTCGCTAGATTTCTCCTTAGTATTGTAAAGGAAAGTCGCGCATTCATCGAAATTTTGTATTCTTTGTCTGAAAAAAAGTATTAAAACAACCATAGGCGTAAACTACGGGGGGGCAGGGGGGGCTGGCCCCCCCACTTTTAAATCTTCGGGGGGCGGCCTGCCCGGGAAGTAAATTTTCAAGATGGGTATCTTTCGAAAGGTCTCATTGATAATAGTAATAGTTAACTAGGAAAAAAATTTTGTGCATGTGGGGGCATCGGTTACCCCCCAACTGGACTCCCCCGGGGGGCAAAGTTTCAAGATGGGTATCTTTCGAAAGGTCTCGTCAATACCTTTGAAACGAATGGTCGAACCATAAATCTGTGATAATTTAAAACAAAGTTATCGATTTTTTTACACTTAATGAAAAAAAAACTTAGAAAAAAATCGTATTTTTTTTTTTTTTTTTTTTTTTTTTTTAACGAAATTTAACCAAACTTGGTATTTAGTTGGTCCCTGACATAAACTGGTGCTGATTACATTTGGGGATCAATCGCTCAACAGGTGGCGCTGTGATCTCATGTTTTCTAAATTTTTAACATGGCAGTATAGGACGAAATTTCGTATAAATGTACATAATGAGAGTTATTTTTAACTTGTGATTGTAAAATTAATATGAGTTATTGATAATAGTAATAGTTAACTAGGAAAAAATTTCTGTGCATGTGGGGGCATCGCTTCCCCCCTGGGGGGGGTAAATTTTGAAGATGGGTATCTTTCGAAAGATCTCGTCAATACCTTTAAAATGAATGGTTGAACTATAAATCTGTGATAATTTAAAACAAAGTTATCGATTGTTTTTACTTTTAGCAAAAAAAAAAAAAAAAAATTCTTTAAATAATATTGTTACTGATTGAATATGTATTACTTTTAACAAAAAAAAAAAACTTAGAAAAAAAATCGTAATTTTTTTTTTTTTTTTTAATATTGTTACTGATTGAATATGTATATAGGAAAATATAGAAGAAAGTCTTGTGGTGGCCACAACATACTAGTTTCATATGTATGTATGAAAAGAAATTAGTCTCTATTTTCATTAATGAACTTATTAGTTCAGTAGCCAGGTTCAATCCAGTCATTTATCACCTTTAGAATTTTTTTAATTTAAAGTTAGGAAAATTGTATTTCTCCTTATTACTTTTTGATAAGATTGATATCAGTTCGGATTAAATTTTTCTTTTTCTTGCCTACAGATTTGTTTCATTATTTGGTTCATTACTTCACAATTAGATCAGTTTTTCTTTTTCTTGCCTACTGATTTGTTTCATTATTTTGTTCATTGCTTCACAATTAAATCAGTTGTGTTTTTCCCTTTATAGAAAGTTAAAATTTTTATAAAGAATGCATTTTAATAGCCGTATTGTTGGTATCACATGCGAGGGGCCCACATGAGGGGTATCACATGCGATATATATAAATTCTAAAGTTTTTTAAATCTTATTTGAACATAGCTCCACTGAAACTCGCCCCCCCCAGATTTTTTAAAAAGTTGACACCTATGAAAACAACTTAAACATCAATTCATTATATAAATGACATTGTTAATTTCAATCAGTTTTTTTTTTTTCTACCCGCGTCCTGTTATTATTTTTTATTAAAATATAATCAAATAGTAGTTGATTAATAGGATTTTTAAAAATAATTTCCTTAGTATGCCAAAGATATATTTTTTAAGAACTTATTTTGTTTCATTTTATTATTTTTTATAGATTTATCATTATTATTCTTGACTGAGAACAGAAATAAAGTATTGAGTTTGGCTAATAATGTATTTAACTGAATAATATATATACTTTCATTGCTTAAACAATCTAGAATAGTACATATTGAATTAACCTAAATTAGATTACTTCTATAATTATGAGATGTTAGCATATATGTACATATATTTTTCCCTTAGACTGTGCACAAAAACTGAGATTAAAAAATCAATAAACAATAATAATAAATATTTATATTGCATGCAACCTTGTCAGAGTCTACAACCGAAGTATTTAAAACTACAAATAACTTTTTATTAGCATTTTAATGTTATAATTTAACAGCATTTCTATTAAAATAAAAACTAAAGATTACTAATAATTAAAAATATTATAGTGATGCAGTTTGAGAATTTGAAAAGAATTTAAGAAAATTGCATGTGCTTATCATTCTAAATAAATAAATAAATAATATCACAGTAAAGCCTTTTTTCAGAATCTAAAAACATGCTTATTTATTTTTGTAATACATTTACTTATTTATCAGGAAAAAATTGAAAGGATTAATAGAAATAGAAACAGATAATTAGCAATAGAATTTTTTTTTTTTTTTTTTTTTAATTAAAATGCTTAAAAAAAATAAATAGATAAATAAATAAATAAACGCATGAAATATACGTTAAACGCAATAATACCTTATAAGTCATACATGATCAAGTAGTAAATATGAATGACATTAAATAACTGACTGAAAATTTGCAGTAAATTTCAGCATTCAAACATAAAAAATATATTTTTAAAATTAATTTATCAATGAATCCTTAATATATAATAAAAATATCTCTAGAATATATACTATAATTGGTAGCCTTCGTCCGCTTCGCATTCGCAAGTCTATAAATTTAAATGAATTTTAAAAAAATCCGAATCCTTATTTCTTTTATCATTTTATAAACATAAACTAATTAATAAGTGAATAAAATAAAATAAATAAAGGAAAATTCCACTGAAATCACTCTGAACATTGTTCAGACCCCGCTGCCTTGCCTACTGAAGACTCCCCCCCCCCTTCCCCCCGTGTACCCTGCATTTTTTTTTCCGGGTTCTTACTGCCTGCAGCAACGCCTTTCTTGGACACATAAATATGGGTACTTATCAGACGAAAAAAGCTGCTATTATTCAAGAACTAAGATTTTAAGGATGGCTGTATCTCAGCATCTATTAAATATATTTTTGTTTTTGCACCATGTACATTATTGCTTTCGCTCTGTCTGCTATATTACTGTTTGATTCTGATCAATACACTAAATAAATAAATAATAGTGATAAAAAGTTTTCCTTTCAAAGGAATTAAATAAAAGAAAAATAAATAAATTTTAATTGAACTTAAATTTCAATAAGAGTAATCCTTTCTACGATATTAACATTTTCCCGATAAATATGGTAAATTATTTTTTTTTTTCTCTTTTAAAATGAATTCATTAAATAATTAAAAAAAAAATAGTGTAACAGCCGCTGCTAATGTAAATGACGTAGAACAATATAATTTGAATGAAGTGAAAGAATAAATTTAAGAAAAATAAAACATAAAAATCAATGGATAAAATTGAAATATATATAGATATATTTAAAAAACTGCTGAAAATTTTAAGAAAAATTTTCTGTTTTCAAAAAATAAATAAATAATGCATTTTGAAAATAATATTTGTTTCACTGCAAAAATATGAAGTAAATGTTAAATACATAAATACTACTGATCTCATTAATGTAGTCATTAATAATTAATAACTGCTCTTTAAAAAAACATAAATATTTTGTAAAATAACAAGATTAAGAAATTCTGGTTAATTTTTCAATAATTAATGTAAGTAAACAAGTAAAATATATTTTTATGGACTATAAAATTTTCGTGAATACTTCAATTATAATTAAATTTTTAAGCACACATTATGAAAAAAAAAAAAAAAAATTCTCACATACAAGCTTTTAAAAAATTAGATAAATGTAAAAGAAAAAAGAAAACTATTATTATATTATTACAATGCTAAAATTGTGTTATAAAGACGTTTATAATTTTCGAAATATAAATAAAGAAAAAAATCTTCCCAAAAATGAGAATATGGAAAGAGCACCTATTTCCCGCAGATTATCCTATAGCCCTTTCACGACTCCAAGGTCGGCATTATATAAATAAAAACATAATAAAAAATAGAAAAGAATTATATAGAATATAGTATAGTTATGGAAGGTTTAAGTTATCTCTTACAAAAAGTAAAAACTTTAAATATAAAGTATAAAATACGGATTAAAACAGATAGCAAGCAGAAAAAGCAATAGGTAAAAGAACTAAGTATAATCTTTCGCACTTCGTGAATTGTGACGTCAAGCCAATCACGGAACGTTTTCAGATCACGTGGTTTTGTTTTTGTTTTTAGCGATTTTAAAATGTTATTTAATAATTAATTTGAATTGATTTTACGATTTTAATTGGATTTTTGAGATTCACAAGATTTAATTTATCGATTACAATTAAAAGAAAGTGTTTTCCTCGCGAGTGCAACTTCCCCATTAACAGTTCCAATTTCTACAGAACAAAACATAATATTAAAAAAACTATAAACCAATTATTCGATATTTAAATTATACTCAAAATTCACCACGGATTAATTAATTTTAATCCACTAGTTTCTCAAAAACATAATTTATATCAATATATTCACCTTATAAATTGGAAAATAACACACATTTTAAATAAATTTCACATTTTTGGTCTAAAAATATCAGAAAACACTAGTCTAAATAATCAGGAGATATTCAGCCAAGACCCGTTGGCTCTGTGATCAGAGTATACAACTATGAACCCGA
Organism: Salticus scenicus; assembly: GCA_963930645.1. Lineage (NCBI taxonomy): Eukaryota > Metazoa > Arthropoda > Arachnida > Araneae > Salticidae > Salticus > Salticus scenicus. Next base: position 177,105,344 of record OZ005652.1, read on the forward strand.
AGGTTGTGAGCATAGGCGTGCCTGGCTTCAAAATATTTTGGGGAACATCTGAGGTCAGGGCCCGATAAACGTAGGGGCAAGTGCCCCAGGCCCTGAGTAGAAGGGTCCCTAAAACTGACCCTGAAAAATGCCCTTTTGCCTTTCTTGCCCCTAAAAACGACAAAAAGTAGTATCATAAAATGCAAAAATCTGTCATGTTAGTCCCATGTACAGTTGTATGTACTTTTGCTGATTGTTGCAAAGTGTGAAGGGGCCCACGAAAGTATATGTGTCCCGGGCCTCACATGAAGTTAATCGGGTCCTGTCTGTCATCTGAGATACATGCAAAGTGGAAGAATATTCTTGGTCAAAATAAATTTAAGCAGGCATAATGATGTGCATGTATCACAATAGCAGGGGCTTTAATTAAATGACAGTATTAACATGCTTATTAAATATTATTAATTATTTCTATATACAAGCAAATATAAATTTCATCCAGCGACTCTTTTTATTTATTTTTTTTATCTATGTGCATATTGTTGATAATTAACTGAATACACACACATACACATATTTATATGCTTTTTTTTTTTTTTTTTTTCTTTATCTGTGTGTTATTCTATTTTATCCTAAATTTTTCTTAAATTTTTGCATTCATTTCAATCATCTGCACCGCTTATGGCTGTTAACAATTTTCTAGTAATTTATTTAATTCCATTGGAAGGGAAATCTTTTAATACTATTTATTGTATTTATTAGAAAAAAAAAAAAAAAAAAAAAAATGGCAATATTGTAAAAAGCATAAAAATTTAAATAATTATTTTTATTTTTTATTTCTTTTCTTTTGCTTATTGTATTTTTTATTAGAAAATATTTTTGTATTTAAAACATTTTTGCATTGTGTGTTGGAAAACATTTTATTTATTTATTGTAATGTTCGGAACCAAATGGTAATGTAGAAAAAAAAGCGAGTTGAAATTGTGACAAATTAAAGTGCCAAGGAAAAACATTGCTACAGACAGTGGAAACCCTATGCAGCGCAGATGCGAAAAGAGCAGCCGCTAGCAGTGTGTACATGAAGCAAAATTCCGAGAGATTTCAATGCTTTTTATTATTATTATTTATTTATAGCGTGATAATAATAATAATTCAATGTTTTTGAGATTCATTTAAATATATCAGCCAGCGAAGCGGGTGTATCTTGCTGGTAATGAATACAACAAAATTAATTAATTTTTTATCCATAATTCCCTCTCCAAATTCTCAAACTAAAATTTATAATATCCTATGTCTATAAACATTGAAATTTTAGCAAATAGATTGATTTTACACAATGAATTCGGAGAAACACATGAATAAGTTAAATATAGAAACTGCAAAATAAATATGAAATTATTAGTCTGATAAAAAAAAAAAAAAAAAAAAATATGAAATTGGATGAATAAACTTAAGAGTTCGCTATTAAAATGAATAAATAAGTCCTGTATAATTGTTTTAAACAACGCAACACAAATTTCATCAAAGCAATTAAAAATAATCTAATTTAAAAAAAAAAAAAAAAACTTCAATAAAACTGAATTAAGATATAAAAATATGAAAATATCAATTTGAAAAATAAATAAATAAAATAATTATGTAAACACTAATTTGAAATATTATAAAGAAAATGTTATAGCTTAATTTTCTACAGTTCGGCTTTAATAGCAAATTAAGTTTCAACAAAAATACCTTTAAATTAAGTGACTAATTTTAGTTTTCATGAATTCAGAAATTAAGACAAAAATTTTACAATCTGAATATTATTTTCTGTCATCCAGACCTGAAAAATCCCTATCATTACTCATTTAATAATACCGAATTTTAAATTTCGCTTTAACATTCAGAAAATTCATGAATTCTCTGAATTTCAGCAATATTTTAACTTTTAAATCCAAAAAATGTAAGAAGAGAATACAGAATTAGAAAAAATTAATATTTCAACATATTTCAGATACAGAAAATAAAAATAATGACAATTCAGAACATTTAAAATTCTAGTGTTATTTCACGTCCAACATGAAAAAGGATTGGGAAAAGGTGAAAGATTTATGATTTTGAGATAAAAAGTTTGCAATTTCGGAATTAAGTTACATCTTCAAATGCCAAAAAAAATTTAGGTAAAGGAAAAAATAAAGAAATTCTGACTATTTAAATATTTGATGTGACTTTCAGATCAGCAGGCTCGTAATTTTTTTTTTTTTTTTTTTTTTTTTCTCTCTTATTTTTTTTTCTCCTATGTTGGTTGAACTTATAATTAATTCACAAAATAAATAAAGGAATACCTTACATTTTTGCCCTGGATCTTATTTAGCATTTCTTAAATTCTCACTACTTGTAATTGATTCAACATTTTCAATTTCTTCTTTTTTCTTTTTCTTTATTCATCATTTTTCAGAACACTGTCAAGCTCACAATGGGTTTTAAAATTTTTCTGTTTAGATTTTACCACATATTTATCCATTTCAATAAACTCTTCATTTTAATATTACTCCTTAAAAAAATATATACACTAAGCGATAAAAAAAAAAGCCGCACTGCAGAAAAAATGACTTAACCTTTTTTTATTTGTAATAACTTTAAAATTAATGTTTGTAACAAATAAAACTGTCATTTAAACCTGCTTTGTTGAATAGTTGCTGTACTGTATTTAAAGAAATTATGATGCTAAACACTTTTTCTGAATCTCTTTTATGTAATACAAAACGATTTTATAAGCAATGGCTTTTTAACTTACGGTCATCTTGCTTGGATAAGCAACGTGGCCGCCTAAAACCAAATTTCCAGTTTAAACAACCAAAAAATTTTATATCTTGCTGAAAACCCTTTTACCAATATTTCGTTAACATTTAATTATTTTGCCATCTCACATATTAAAATATTTTTTTTATTTTCATTCAAAAATTAATACTTTTTGTGGCATCATTAACCGCCTTATTCTTACCATTTTTGAAATAAATTCTAAAATTACAATTTTCCTGACAATATTGCATTTTGTTTTTAATACTGGATGTCGTATAGTACGACATCGTGTTTATTTAATTTCAATCAAATCCCCATTAAACTTATCAAAATCGATCCATTTTTGAAGCTTCAGACTAAATTCCATTAAGTTTCACTATTCTACCGTTTCGCCCCTGCACAATTGCTTTGCAGCAACGCTCGAATTTTCACTCTTTCGTTCTTCCATAGCGGACCCTACTAGCCTTACGGTAAGATGCGTTTATATTTACAAGCCACAAAATGTGAATTAATCTTTCCATTTGTTTCTTTTTATTTTTGATCATTTACAATTTAGTTATAATTACATAGAAAGAGCCAATTTTGAGTCACAATTTTAAGTAATATTGGTTTTTGAGTTAATTGTGGTGGCTCTACGTCATGCTTGGTGACAAGGAGAATTTATGTGTTTTATTTATTTTATTGATTATGCATATATATTTTTTTTAGACTTGTTCATATATTCTCACATTCATTTTAATTTTTGAGTTTCGTGGTGGCTCTACATCAAGCCATACTACGTAAAAAAAAAATTTTTTTTATGTGTTATTTAACTTATTGTTTGCGTACCCTTGATCATAGATACACATTTTCTTATTTTTTTTAATGTTGTTTTTTTGCCAATTTCTAATAGCTACAAGGTCTGAATTTTAGTGTATTTATATATTTTTTTCTCATTTATCACATATTTATATGAGCGAATTATCTTATGGCTTGTGCATAAACTTTAGGTATAGCTAAATTTTTTTTTGTATTTTTCTTTTCCCAGTCAGTTAGATATAAAAAAAAAAAAAAAAAAAAAAAAAACAATTACACAAACAAGATTTTTTTTCACATTCTTTTTATATTTACATTCACATTAATAGAATGACTTGTTACGTAAAAGTAAGCTCTTTACGTTTTTTTTAACCTCAATTTTTTTTGGCTTCTCACATTATAATGTCACTTATTTAAAAGTCTTTGTATTTCATTACAAAAAAAATGTTTCAATTTTACACATACGTTTCTGGTAAAACTCACTTGTGTTTTCCACATATAGTTTTTTTTGTTTCCAATTTATGTTTTTATGCGTCACATAACTTCAATTTTACTTTACATTTCCAAAACTTTATTTCATTTTTAAAATCTCCATATAACCTGCACATTCAATGCATTGGGTTAGGAGTCCTCAAAATATTTTTATTTACATTTATTCACATTCAATTACCTTTATTTGTTTTGTTCACTTTTCAAAACGTTGTTTTTTTTTCATTTTCCAAAAACTTCAATTTATTTATCTAAATCTCCATATAACCTGCACACTATAATGCATTGGGTTAGGAGGCATCAATATACATGTTCAATTCACAACTATTTACATTCAATTTAACTTTAGTTATGTTTTATTTTTTTTTTTTACACTTTTAGACTTTAGTTTTTCTTGTTCTGTGTTGGATTTTGGACTTCGACTTATTCAACTATGTTCAATAGTTTTTTTTCACACATTTTGGACAGCGTTTATTTTGGCGGTGTAAACGTCTGGACCTTTCACAATTTATACACTTTACACATTTTCACTCACATTCACCAGTTGTTTTGGAGGAGGCAATTTGGTGGTGAGATTGCATAGATTGTTGTGGGTTGATTTCTGTTTTCTTTCATGGTTCTTGAATTGCTTTTGTCTATTTATCTATCAGGTGAAATTTATTTCATCCTTATTACATACACGTTCATTTTAGTTCATTGCAATAGTTTTTCTTTCGAGCCTTCAGGTGCTCTGATTTACATTAATATAATTGCTCTTCATGTGGTTCTCCTTTCCTGCACTCATTGGCAACCCATTGATGGGAATGACGGTTCCTGTTTATGGACAATACATGATGGTACTGCTGGACAGACCTATGCGGTATTGTGTCATTCGTGCAGTATAGGCAATGACCACTGTTTAATATTGTTACCATACATTTTATTTATTTATTCATTTCAATATTTTTTTATTTTTTATAACCTTAGGGTGTTTGTTTTTATTTACATTAATAGGGGAATTATTTTCCTTCTTACTTTCACAATCCTATTCACACATTCAATAGTTGATTTATTTTATACTATATACAATTAAATTTTCTCCTGTTTGATTCATATGTGGTTTGCAATGTTCAATTTGTTTTGTTTGTTTTTCTCACACATTCTCATTACTAGCCACACTCTTCAATAGTTTTGTACTTACTCTACATTTTTGTTCATTTGTACTTCCACAATTGAGTCAACTTGGTTAATTCTTTTTGTATTTTTCTCATAGTTTTTATATACTAGGCCAACTTTTACACGATGTTCACATTTACACATCCACACTTTTCAATCTTACTTTGGAAATATTGTGCATTTATTTACACTTCACACATTCCTATAATATGACATTTTCTCATAAGCAATAGACTTATTCATGTTATGTGACATTTTTTTTGTTTATTCAATCTTAGTGCTAATATTCACATGTTATTTTTTTTCAACAGACTTAAATTCTCAATATTTTTGTTTGTTGTTCCCAATTCACTTACATAAACACATTTCATTTGTTTTCGTGTTTTTTTTTATTATTATTCAGTTCACTTTTGTGACTCTTGTGAGTTCTTCAATAGTATACTATGATTACACAACTTTCTAATTACACTTACACATATACATCTCATCTTTACATTGGGTTAACGACACATCATAACCCAAATTTATATTTTCACATCCAATAGTTTTTTTTTTAAAAAAAAATGTGACATATTTTTTTCTCATTTTTACCAATGTATTCAAGTGCATCTAAAACGTAGATGTGTACAATTTGCTTAACAGATAGTTTCTTTTTACCAGTATTTTCATACAATACTTTTCAGAACAAGCATCAATTTTTTTAAAAAAAAAAATGTGTATATTTATTTACTCAATGTAATCTGTTTTTTTTTATATTATGTGTGTTCATCAATATTCAATTTCAAAAATTTTCATTAGGCTTTGCTATAGCTATATATATATATATATTCTTGTGTAATTTTATTATTTTTTATATGATTCATATACATTATTCGGAAATACTAGTTTTTTTTATTGTATGTGTATTACTTATTTAAAAATTACTTATCATAGTCATCTTCAGCAATTGGACCAATATTATGTAAATGATTAGTCATGAATCAATGTGTTGAACTCTAAATTTGCTAGAGAATGTTACTCAAAATAAGAAGTAATACAAAGGGTACTTTTATATCAAATATTACATATTTATTGAACTGCCAAGGCATCAATTGGTGATTGCATATATCATGAAATGTTTTAATAAGTTTTTCTAAATGGCAGAATTAATTCAAACAAGGCACTGACCTTATGTTTATGTATTATAAAAAAAAAAAAAAAAAGTTTTTTTATTGACATCTACAGCAATAATCTTAGTCATATAGCTATATAAAGCTCGTCTTGTGTTCATAATTATTTATATATGCTTTTGTTTATATTCACATCTCATATTTTTTTGTTTTCATTGCCTTATTTTTAGCAACTGACCTATTTCAATATGTATAAAAAAAAAGATAATAATGGTTATTCTTACCTTTAATCCCTTCGTACGGTTGTATCGGGATTGCATCTTCCTGCAGGGATGTAGTCCTGATGTTCGCCGTCCTCTTGCATTCTCTCCAATCTGGGAATATCCTAGGCCCCATTCCCGAGTTGAAGAGATGCCTTCCATACCTTTTTAGGTCTCAAATTTTTTTTTGAATTTATTTCTTTCTAGCATAACTGGTTGTTTGTACTCACAGATGAAGACTTATTTTTCAAAATGTTATAACATACTTAGTTCAATAAGACTGTAGTACATTTTAGCAAACACCTATTTTTCTTTCTCAACTACAATCTATGGCAATGTTATGTGAATGTAAAAATGTGAGTTGTATGTTAACGTTAAATAAGACACTAGACTAAAAAAAAAAAAAATATGATTTTATTTATATCAAATCAAATCTTTGTAAGAGGTATACTTACCCATAGGCTGTCATATTGCAGCTCATTATGTAACATCAAGCTATGTCATTTTTTTAGACACTATGTGTGTCGGCCTGTAACCCTTTGTAGAGGGCTCGTCCGTGACTGTCTAACCCGTCTTCTTGGTTGCCCTTGCTCTTGCTCCGGGTGTTTCTTGGCTTTTCCACCCTGTGCTTTTTGTTTTTTTTTCAAATCCCGTTTTTGGGGAGAGTGTCGTATAGTACGACATCGTGTTTATTTAATTTCAATCAAATCCCCATTAAACTTATCAAAATCGATCCATTTTTGAAGCTTCAGACTAAATTCCATTAAGTTTCACTATTCTACCGTTTCGCCCCTGCACAATTGCTTTGCAGCAACGCTCGAATTTTCACTCTTTCGTTCTTCCATAGCGGACCCTACTAGCCTTACGGTAAGATGCGTGAGCGCTCGCTCTGATTGGCCAGGCAGCGTCATGACGTTTTAGGAAGCTGGTTCTCATCTACCGCGATCTTCTAGTAACAGAAGAGGACTTGCCATCGGACAGAAAAGACGTGTTCGGGTACGGCCGCGCCCACGTGCGCGCGCCATGCGCGTTTTACGAAATTGTTCGCGTGATGATTTCGATCTAGTTTTCATCTTCCATTATCGTTAAAATATACAGAGTTGACAATAAATTAATTTAACACATCTGTTATATAACAAAAAAAAAATAGGAGTTTTTGAATAGATAAAATAAATAAAGTATATAAATAAAATTGATCGTTAATAATAATAATTATAAACTTTTAATGGTTGGCCGAACGTATAGTGATACATTGCTAAATACATTGTGCCGCGGCTCATTTAACTCTCTTTTTAAATTACCGAAATTTTAAAATTGAATAAATTCAAATAAAATTTAATAGAAAAAAAATGAAGTACATTAAAAATTAACTTACCCCAGTTAGCAGAATGATGTAGCTGAAAGTGAAACTTTGTTAATCCATAAATGTACACAAATTAAATAAAACCAAATCATTTTCTTGATTTACAAAACTCTTTATTTATTATTACCACTACTTATCGATCACTGATATATATATATATATATATATATATAGGTATATAGGTACCGGTACCCTAAACGACTCATTTTCAATGAATATATTCTATCAAGCCAATATTTCAGATGGTATGTATTGCAAATACACTAGAACTCATATCATAACAACAAATCAAGTATGGAGAAAGGATCTACGATAGTTGACGATATCAGAGCATGTAGTTTTAATATATTGAAACGTATCTTACGTTAGTGACGATCTCGTTCACGTAAATTGAGATGTATCTACATATCCACACGTGACGAATAAAATTGTAATAGAAGCAATAATTCGAAGCAATATTTCAATTGAATAAAATTGTATTTTGAAGCAATATTTCAAATTTGATTACGATCATGGGGTAGACCATTCACAGGGTAGACCAGATGCATTAAAATCCATATGTGATAAATAAACTCATATTTTGAAGCATATTTAGAAGAAAATATATATCCAAATCCATATATGTTGCAAATGTCACTGGAAGCCATGTATTGATGACTTATGGTTACTTAGGTAGATCGAGGCATACTATTCGCACACGGAGTAATTTCTCTCCGCCATTTTCTATCGTCATTCACTGAGTATTTGAAATAATTGGAAAAAATTCGCAGAGTTAGAAATCTTCACTTCCACACATATTAAAAACAGCATTAGTTCTTCACGCATAGTAACCTGAAGCTGCTGAGGATTTTGGTATTAAAATAGAAGCAAAGTTTGAAGCAATTGGTCGGCCAACGGCCGAAGCCGCCGACCACGGCGTGATTTTCTTTGCACTTCTTTCTACATCACCGTACAAGCACAGAGTCAGTCAGAGATGCCTTCCAATCTCCCGCGCCGCGAGACTACGCACATTCAAATTGCTGCGCGCGATAAATAGTCCGAAAATGAATTATTTTTATCCGAATCGTCTGCTGAATAATAAATAATAAAATGGAAATAAATAAATTTAATTTTATGAACGGAATATTTTATATTGGGTTAATTTTTGGATTCAATATTAATATTAAAAAATACACATTTCCTAGAGAGACGCCACTTTTAAATCGGCGCCGTGATATATTAGCTGCGGACCTGAAATATTCGCTGCGAACTGAATGGAAACTTCCAGAAGGAGAATTTGAAAAAACGTAAATGGAAATGACGTCACTGATTTTAATTACTAAAAAATGAACGTTAGGAAAATTAGTAAAATTATTTTTAAATTATTTGCAGACGATCTAAAAAGATTTTGAACTGAATTAAATAATTGATAAAATTGAATTTCTTTATTGGTCAAGGCGTTTGTTTACAAATCCGAAAACATCGGTAGTTTTGTTTACAAACAACAACACTTGAATAAATTTCTTAAATTTTTCTGTTTATTGAAAATTGCGAATTTTAAGAAATTTTAAATGGAGAAAATAAATAAAATAAAAGTAACGAAAATATTTTCCGGAGGATTTGATAAAAATTAACTAAATTTCAAAAGTGTTAAAATTTTCAATTTTAACATTCCTCCCGCTCACAACAAAAAAAAAGAGCAAAAAAAAAGGAATTTGGCGACGGGAAATTGGAAGCTGACCATAACATAACATGTAAAACACAATAGATACTATAAAACCTGATTATATACATATAGACATAAACAACAACACTAAGCACATAAATGCATGAGGGTAAGTTAAAAAAAATCATATGCATGCTACCTTTTAAAACACACAAAATAGTACAATGGAGATTTGCTCATTTGACGAATATGAAAGAGATTTTTTTTTTTTTTTTTTTTTTTTTTTATATTATTTTATAAATACCAAAACATCTCAGCCATTATGTTCTCAACAGGATTTCTAAAGTTAAATTTATGCACCTCACAAGAAATAATTAAAGGTAAAAAAAAATTATTGTACTCAATTAAAGATATCCTAAGGCAACTACCATGAAGCAGTTACAACACAATTTAAATTGCAGATGACAGCGGGTCAATATATTCCCATTAAAAGCTGCTAGTGATCCCCACAAAATAAACGTCTTTACCATGAGTGAGTTGCAATATCTATAATTGGCAGGATTAAGAGCTGTGACAATTTTATATAAAATCGGTGTGAAATAATGTGAGTATGGAAGACAGCCCATAGACACTCAAAGAGGCTTGGCTATAATAGGTCCCCAAAAATACTCGAGAAAATCACCTACATTTTTAAAAATATGTCACATGCAAAGGGAATTGGTAAATAAAAACTTTTTGTAAATTTAATTTGTGTTGTCTTTGAATACACACTCCTGCACAACCACAAGGATTTAAAGCAGGCAGGTGCAATTGATTTATCATTTTTCATCTTTTCATAAATAAACTTCAAAAATTTGAAAAAGGTGCATGTTTTTTTTTTTTTTTTTTTTTTTTTTTTTTTTAAACAGGTAAGTAAATGTGTTATTTAGGTTAACAAATATTGTATAAATTTGAAGATCTGCAAAGATTCAAGATTTACAGTGTTAATGCAAAGGTGGAATATCTCGGACCAGCCTGACAGATACTATTAACAGAACTAGGCGGCCTATAACCCAGCCTACCATCCACATGTACCAACATTGAAATCAAAGAATAATTTTAAGGTAAGTGAATTTGGTTATTTACGTATTTACTTATTGCAGCAGTTTCAACAATTGTTGACAAGTAAAAGAATTTTTTTTTTTTTTTTTTTTTGCTGAGAAGTCCTAGCCATGATTGAATTTTAAATTTTGCCTATGATGGCGTGAATTGTAATAGGGATGAAAAGTGGATCATCAATCAATAAATGAACATTTTAGAGTAAATTTTATACTAATTGAAATTAGTTGGCAGGAAAACAGGCAATTATGCTAATCATCATGATTTTTTTTTTATATCATTATTCTATATTCATTTAAAATTGAAGAAAATGGAAATATTTTATTCCACATAAATATAAGCTATGCATCATGAGACTGCTGATAACACTAAAATTAGGCTCAGCTTATATTGGTCTCTGCATATACTATAAATGATTTGATAAATATTTTTTCATATATAAAAATTTTGAATAGAGCATGCATGCGCACAAAAGCCAGTAAGGGTTGCCTAATCGGTTTACAACCACGTGGACATTTAAATTAATGCTGATGCAATGGTCTATCATCAATAATTTTTTTTTTTTTTTTTTTTTGAAAATACCTTTTACTGTGCACAGTTTCATAACATTTCATAAACTTTTTATTTTCAAATTGAATAATGATGTTTTATATTAATTGCCTACCAATGTTTCCTGTAAAACTATCATGCCTGAGAAAATATATGAAAAGGTATGTATGCTTTTTTTTTTTTTTTTTTTTTTTTTTTGAGAGAAAGTGATTGACATATAAAATTAGGGAGGCCCAATAGCTGCCATCCCCCAAAAGGATACTCAAACACCTTTCCCCATAAATATTACACTGTAAAGATTTTTTTTTTTTTTTTTTTTTTTGTTTTGTTTCTAGGAAAAAGAATTGTCATATACAATTAGGGAGGTCCAATGACGATCTGAGAAACCTTGCCGTGGCCTTTGGCTTGGCTTTTCATTGATGCAAAGTAATACCATCCCCCAATAGGATATTCAAACACCCTTTCCGAGAAATATTAAATTATAAAGATTTTTTTTTTTTTTTTTTTTTTTGAAATATTTTGAGCAAAATGCATAGTTAAATGGGGCTAAAGGTAAAGTTTTCGCATCCAGGGCAAAATCTTTGCTGTGGTCACAACTTGGATTACACTCATTGCAGAAAAGTCTACCGCCTCAATATTAAAACTAAACCGTCCTGCCCAAAACAATCTATCACTTTTGAACTTTGTATTAAAATTTTTTAAGTACTATTCTGCACTTTTGATTAAATGATTCATACCTTCATAAAGAAACTTTATTCTAAATTCTTTCTATAAATTTTATCTTTTTATTTTTTTCACTGAAGTAAAATTCCCTACTCTATCTAGGAGTAGTTGTAAAAATAAATCATATTTCATAATTAAGGCATGTCATAAACAATAAAATAACTAAAATGATCCCTTACTACTTTTTATCTAAGTCAATTTTTTGGTTTCAATTCAAATATCCCTTTTCTTAAAAAAAACAAGCATTAAAAGTTTTTTTTTTTTTTTTTGAAGCAAATCTCTTAATTTTAAACTGGCATTCATTTGCAATAACAAAATATAAATATTCATCTTATTAGTAAAGAATTTCAATTTTAAGCAAATCCGTGAATCATATGAAAAATACAAGATTGCAAAAAAAGGAAAATTTTAAAGGTTTTTAAAAGCAAATCCCCATAACTACATAACAAATAGAATATCAAATTTGATACTAATGTCCACTAGTGAAAATTCCACTATAACTCAAATGTAATAGAGAAGATTGTAAATATTATATAAAAATAAATTCTTGTATCAGTGGCAAATCTCAATTTTTTTTTTTTTTTTTTTTTTTTTTTTTTAAACATTCATGGTTGAAATAGTTCAAAATCATTTTGCATTCCTTTTTTCTCTTGGGATGCCGTAAATTGAGATTTACCACATCAATTAAAATGAAAACACACACATAAACAATATAATATTCTGGAATAGTATAAATAGCATGCATATGTTATGAAAAAAACATAAATAAAATATTCGCGATTTTTTTTTTTTTATCGCGATCGTTAAAAATTTAATTAATTTTGAATAAGAAATTTTATGAGCCAGAAACTTCAGGTTCTCAACCTAAATAAATTTCTTTTAGACGGCACCATAAATGTTATATAACAAAAAAAAATAGGAGTTTTTGAATAGATAAAATAAATAAAGTATATAAATAAAATTGATCGTTAATAATAATAATTATAAACTTTTAATGGTTGGCCGAACGTATAGTGATACATTGCTAAATACATTGTGCCGCGGCTCATTTAACTCTCTTTTTAAATTACCGAAATTTTAAAATTGAATAAATTCAAATAAAATTTAATAGAAAAAAAATGAAGTACATTAAAAATTAACTTACCCCAGTTAGCAGAATGATGTAGCTGAAAGTGAAACTTTGTTAATCCATAAATGTACACAAATTAAATAAAACCAAATCATTTTCTTGATTTACAAAACTCTTTATTTATTATTACCACTACTTATCGATCACTGATATATATATATATATATATATATATATAGGTATATAGGTACCGGTACCTTAAACGACTCATTTTCAATGAATATATTCTATCAAGCCAATATTTCAGATGGTATGTATTGCAAATACACTAGAACTCATATCATAACAACAAATCAAGTATGGAGAAAGGATCTACGATAGTTGACGATATCAGAGCATGTAGTTTTAATATATTGAAACGTATCTTACGTTAGTGACATCACTGATATATATATATATATATATATATATAGGTATATAGGTACCGGTACCCTAAACGACTCATTTTCAATGAATATATTCTATCAAGCCAATATTTCAGATGGTATGTATTGCAAATACACTAGAACTCATATCATAACAACAAATCAAGTATGGAGAAAGGATCTACGATAGTTGACGATATCAGAGCATGTAGTTTTAATATATTGAAACGTATCTTACGTTAGTGACGATCTCGTTCACGTAAATTGAGATGTATCTACATATCCACACGTGACGAATAAAATTGTAATAGAAGCAATAATTCGAAGCAATATTTCAATTGAATAAAATTGTATTTTGAAGCAATATTTCAAATTTGATTACGATCATGGGGTAGACCATTCACAGGGTAGACCAGATGCATTAAAATCCATATGTGATAAATAAACTCATATTTTGAAGCATATTTAGAAGAAAATATATATCCAAATCCATATATGTTGCAAATGTCACTGGAAGCCATGTATTGATGACTTATGGTTACTTAGGTAGATCGAGGCATACTATTCGCACACGGAGTAATTTCTCTCCGCCATTTTCTATCGTCATTCACTGAGTATTTGAAATAATTGGAAAAAATTCGCAGAGTTAGAAATCTTCACTTCCACACATATTAAAAACAGCATTAGTTCTTCACGCATAGTAACCTGAAGCTGCTGAGGATTTTGGTATTAAAATAGAAGCAAAGTTTGAAGCAATTGGTCGGCCAACGGCCGAAGCCGCCGACCACGGCGTGATTTTCTTTGCACTTCTTTCTACATCACCGTACAAGCACAGAGTCAGTCAGAGATGCCTTCCAATCTCCCGCGCCGCGAGACTACGCACATTCAAATTGCTGCGCGCGATAAATAGTCCGAAAATGAATTATTTTTATCCGAATCGTCTGCTGAATAATAAATAATAAAATGGAAATAAATAAATTTAATTTTATGAACGGAATATTTTATATTGGGTTAATTTTTGGATTCAATATTAATATTAAAAAATACACATTTCCTAGAGAGACGCCACTTTTAAATCGGCGCCGTGATATATTAGCTGCGGACCTGAAATATTCGCTGCGAACTGAATGGAAACTTCCAGAAGGAGAATTTGAAAAAACGTAAATGGAAATGACGTCACTGATTTTAATTACTAAAAAATGAACGTTAGGAAAATTAGTAAAATTATTTTTAAATTATTTGCAGACGATCTAAAAAGATTTTGAACTGAATTAAATAATTGATAAAATTGAATTTCTTTATTGGTCAAGGCGTTTGTTTACAAATCCGAAAACATCGGTAGTTTTGTTTACAAACAACAACACTTGAATAAATTTCTTAAATTTTTCTGTTTATTGAAAATTGCGAATTTTAAGAAATTTTAAATGGAGAAAATAAATAAAATAAAAGTAACGAAAATATTTTCCGGAGGATTTGATAAAAATTAACTAAATTTCAAAAGTGTTAAAATTTTCAATTTTAACAACATCTAATCAATAATGTATTATGACATGTATTTTCAAGTTTTAATGGAATTTAGTTTGTAAATCGCATGGATTAAAACGGATTATAATTCATTCTGTGGATACATCTTTATGTGCAACCAAGATGATGCCAAGCGGTCCAGAGCCCATTCCTGATGATTTGGTCCATTAAAGTATTTCGATAAATCCAACTATTGCTTTCGTCTGACTTATTTTGGAATTTGGTAAGATCTTTATTTGTTATTATATCTCGACTGAATCTCCCTACAGTGCATCATAGCGAGACTTGTCAACGCCGAAGGGTTTTTGTTCTACACAACGTTCCTTTTGCTTATAATTATCATAAAAATATACGATCACCTTTCTTTGTATAAACTCTAGTTATCCTATAATGATAAACTCCTAAAATTTAAGAGTCGATAGCAGTCCCCATATTTTGTTACCTGACACTGGACTCAAAGCTAAAGTGCACGTGGAAGTCAACATAATAAAATTTGTTCGAAAATTTGCTTTTTAAATGATAAAATTGGCGGTTGTAGAAGGCGAAAAGAAAAATATCCAAGTCCTAGTGCGTTTTTTTTTTTTTTTGTCGCTTAGTGTATTCTGTTTGGGAGTTCTATTGCCGTGAAACAACTTTCACAGCAAATTTATTCATGTTAAAAGTTGCTGACATTAAAATACATAAATGGCTTTAAGGGGACTTTGAAACAATGGGAAGTTCATATTTCCATTTAATATTTATAAATTGAACTTTTTATGGGTTTTGATGTATATTTTGCAGATTTGAAATATTTAAATTGTGTCTTCTCAGTTTGCATTTTTTTTTTTATGAATTGACGATCTTTAAAACATTGAGGAATAGTCTCACACTTTAAAGAGATTTTAACTTTCTTTTAAGTTTAAAATTAGAGGGTTTAGTAATATTTTTTGGAGGGGACCGCCTATGCAGATAAAATTTTTGGTTGTGAGTTCGATCCTCACTGATGGGAAGTGAAAAAAAAAAAAAATCACTCAATTGAAAGTTTTAGTGTTACAGAAATTAAAAATGCATTATTTCTCAATTATTCAAATCTGGTGTTTAAAAAAAAAAAACACTTTGTGATAACTTATGTTCAAATCACCTAATAATTATACCATTATATGTAAAACCTACTATCTCTCTATTTTAAACTCTTCAGTAACTAATAGTAACATCTTCAGTTTAACTAATAATAACCTTATTATTAATAACTGAAAAATACATAATTACTATAAACTACTTCAACTTCCCTTCAATAACTTTAATTATCCTTATATAGTTCTCATCTCATACCTAAGTTTCACAAATCTCCAATTAAATTTCGCACTGTCACTATTGGTTGTAACATTTATAACAACAATGCTAATAAAGCTCTACTGGATATTCTAAAACAAATTTATAACTGTACTTGCAAAGTTGATAATTTACACTGTCTTAAAAATAGATTTCAGTTAATTCAATACATCAAATCGCTCGATTCAATAGACAATATTATGACTTTTGACTTTCAGATCTTTTCAATAATATTGAGTTATCAGATCTTAGTAATATCATTTACAGTCTTTTTCAAGAATATAAAACTTAAATTAATCTTCCTCACAATTTTAAAGCAGAAAAATATAAAACACTTCTTAACTTTGTTATCCATAATAATTATATCTTCCACAACAACACTATCTATTTGCAACAAATAAGAATCCCACAAGGAGATAGTAGTTCCAGTATTTTGGCAGATCTCTATCTTTATTATTATGAAAAGCAATTTTGCCATGATGATGTTCAATTTTATTGTTACATAGATGATATTATTGTATTTTATCTCAAAGAGAACTCACAAAATGACTTTTCCTTAAATTATCCACCTAATTTAAAGCTAACTCAGAATACTCTCACAAATCAATCAATTAACTTTTTAGATCTCAAAATAATCATTGATGGTAATAAAATTTACACAGATATGTATGACAAACGGCAAAACTAACTTTAGTGTATATTAACAAAAAAAATTATAAAATATTAAAAAATAAATAAAAAAAGGTAGTGGTTGGGTGGGCAGATGTTTGATTACGGAGGTGGGGTGGTGGTGTAAGGCTGGATGGTTGGGTGGGATTGTAAAAGAAAAAAAAAAAAGAGAGAGAGAGAAATGGAAATAGAATGGAAAAACTGGAATGCTCCAAATTTACGGAGGTGGGGTGGTGCTGTAAGGCTGGATGGTTGGGTGGGTTTGTGAAATTAAATTTTTAAAAAAAAGCAGAAGGCTTGTTGCATTTACTTTGTATCACTATGCAAACTTTCTTTTTCCATTAAAATTTCAGTTTCTTCTTTTTTGAGTTGTCAACTATTCTTAAAATTCTAATCATACTATTAAACACATTGTAATCAATCAGTGAATTTCATTGTTGCTTCGTGGTTTCATTGTTATTCATCTGCTTTGAAATTTTGCTTTTTTAAATCCATATGACTCCTATTCTGGTCTTGGCAGGCTGGAAGAGTGCTGCCGGCGTGAAACTAGTTTAACCCCACAGGCAAGTCACAAATCTTGCTGCCTGCCTCCTTCCTTCTTTTCTTAAGTTTCTTAAATTATTTTTTCATAAATTTTGATATAGTTTATGGTTTTAAGTTAAGATTTGTTGTGTTAGTTTATTGATTAGTTTGTTTTGCAGGCTGTTAATTAATAAATTTGGATTCTTTAAATTTGTGTATTTCATCCCCTGAATTTTTTTTTTTTTTTTTTTTTTTTCATTTTTCTGAACTTCTCAAAGAAAATTTTTATCCTCTTGGTCATTGGTGTTTCAGTGATCTTGTATCTCTTGCTTGGCTTCTACTATGCTTAATAGATCATCATTATTATATATATATATATATATATATATATACGTTTTTATGGATTTGACAAAATATTTTAAGATAGAGAAAGAAACTGAATGGTAAAATTGGATATTGGCAGGCATTTTCGAAGTGGAACACTATAAATTGGTAACGAAGCAAAATGGCAGATTGAAAGAAATAGTCCTGTCGTACTAATAAATAAATAAATTTATAGTCAAAGTAGAAACAAAGGGCAGTGTGAAGGAGTATCTTCACATATATTAGTTTTAATTGCATTCTCAAATAAATTTACTAATAAATTACTATATTTTCAATAAACTAAATGTCTATTAAAATATCTAACAAAATTCTAAATTGTCTTTTATATTTAATCGCATTTGTCTCTCTATAAATAAATATGTCAATTCTAATAATATTTAATCTTTTAAGTAAATCTGCTGAGAACGAAAATGTATTCTTTAAAATTAATAATTTATTCCGAGTAATATAAATATCTTTTATTAAATAACGCTCTTTCAGATTTATATATCTTTCGGTACTAAATCAATTTAATAAAATAAAATATAAAGAAATATTATTTTCATCTGTTAACCGTTGTGTATACATAATTACATTTCATTCTTTTTAATTGTATAAGTTTATTTATTAGAACTAAATTAAGCAATAAATTTCCATTGTAACATCATTAAAGGGATAATTTATATTTCTAAATGACAGGATGTGCAATAATTGAGTCATTGTGTCTCCCTTTCGCAGACGATATTCTGGCAATAAAATTTAGCGTTACTTCTTTAACAGACTTTCTAAATTCAAAATATTTAATTAATTTAATCGAGAGACAATGGATTTTGTTTGGCTGTAAAATTTGGCACTATTTCGGAAAACTTGGCATGATTCGGCAGTTGGATTGTTCGGCAGCGAGATTGAGAACTTCAGATTTTGTTTCCAAACTACTGCTTGAATAACGTCATCGCAAAGCCCTCTCTCTCTCATCTAACCCTCTGAATGTCTTTAAGACTGTTGTAAATTGTTTTTCAAGATACTATTAATTAATTCATTCCCATGCTCAGATGATTAAATAAAGTTTCATTACTACAAATTATTCGTTTCCTTCTTCACGGCCTGGATTTTATTACACCTGTGGTTTTGCGGACTTTGTTTAAATAACTCAAGTTAACTATACATACTACAGTTTTTTCAGTTCCATGGAGATCACCTTGGGGACAAACTTGGCAACCAAATTTGAAGGAATTGGTAGTTTCGGATTGCCAAAATATGGAAGTTTTAAATTACATAACAGCCAAATTCTGAAATTTCTCAAAATGATCCATTATTTTTTTTTTCAAATGTCAGCACAAAATTGACTTTCTTTTGACATTTTGTTTTACACTTCTCTAAAATAAAGTAAATAGCCTAGTAAAATCTAGTAAATAGCCTGCTTTTATCTCAAAAAATAATTTTGATAAACTTCTACTCTGTAAATTTGTATAAGAAAATATAGTAGAAAGTTTTGTAATGACCACAACATACCAGTTACATTAGAAATGCTTTTATTTTCATTAAATTTTATCTGTAATTGTTTTTTCTCCTTTATTGCTTTTTTGATATATCTTGTATATTCAAATGAATTGTGTTGTTTATCTTTTTTTCCTCTCTCTCATAAGGGTACTGCCATTGGAATGTGTCCTAAAGACAAGCTTTTCAGAGGGTATATTGATTTGGAAATCCAGTTAAGAGAATTTGACAGATGTCGCATTTTGTACCAAAAATTTTTAGAGTTTTCTCCTGAAAACTGCACCACTTGGATGAAGGTAACTTTTTTGATTAAAAGCTGAATTTTAATTTATTTCTGTCTTTCCAATTTTAGTTATTGTGCATTTGTGAAATGTTAAAATTTATTTGTGTAAGAAATAATGTTGCTGAAAAAAGAAAAGTAACACGCACTTTTAGTTTCCTTTTGTGAATTGAATCATTTTAATACTAAAAGCTAAATGTTTTTAATAATACACATTTTGATATATTCTGTGTATTAATGTCTCCTTTTTTATTTGGAATAAAAGCAGATAAATTTTCTTTCAAGGAATTCAGCTATTTTTTATAAAAATTACTTGCATTTGTCTGTGTTGTGTGTAAAAAAATATACTAAGTTTTATGTGTTCTATGTGTCCCATCTAAAACACTAAGCATATTTGTACTTTCACTATTGAGTTAACACTAAGTAATTTGAATACATAAATGCATAATAATTATCAATTAAAAAATGATTATATGATTACACTTTTCCATTCTCTCCCTTTTTTCTGTAGTTTGCTGAGTTAGAAACCATTCTTGGAGATTTTGATAGAGCTCGTGCAATTTATGAAATTGCCATCAACCAACCGAGATTAGATATGCCAGAAGTTGTATGGAAGGCTTACATTGATTTTGAAATAGAGCAAGAACAGTTTGATCTTGCTAGGCAGTTATATGAAAGATTATTAGAGAGAACACAGCATGTAAAGGTTTGTCAGTTTTTAATTAAAAACATCTCACTTAAATATATATATAATGTTATTTTAAGGGGTTATTTATGTATTATTATTATTATAAAAATTTTTACATAGATATAAATTAATATAGTAAGAAAATAAAACCTACTACCATAAAATGAGCCATTTTTAGTGCATGTAATATTTTTATAGAATATCAATGTGAAAAATATTATTTCTTCATTTGTTTAAAATGCCTCAACTTGAAAAAAAAAAAAAAAAAAAAAAATAATAATAATAATAATCGCAATCTGAAAAAACAACAAGAATAAATAGGGAAAAAAAAATCTCAGTGAGGTGTACACTTCCAAGCTACCCCTTTCTTAAGTTTTCTAGCTCTGCAATGCACTTATAATTAAAAGTTATAATAATAAATGATAATTTTTCTTCAAGTGTGGAGGTAATGTCATATGAGATTTATCTTCAAATGCATAGTTGTATTTTTAATATTTGTAAAAAACCGTATAAGGATAACAAAATTACAATTTTGCCCCTTTTCTAGCTGGTTAGAGAATAAATGAACTTATGAAAGTTGTTTATCCACAATGTGCGTCCTTTAGTCCACTGACATTCCTAGAATCCATGGAAAATTATTTGTGCTAACATTTTAATTTGAAGTGAAAATGTACAGTCGGGGAAAAAAAAAAAAACGCAACACCCGCTGTAATTTCATTATTAATTGACGCAGGAACATCTAATAGACATAATTCAACAGGAAATTAAAAGCACTTTCTGAATATGTTGTCAAATTTTGAATTAGGTGTCATCTACATATTGAAATGAGCGCCAACTTTGATTTTTTCAATAGCAACACCCAATTTTGACTTCATTTTTGAATTTCTGAGAGTCTGGCAGTGCGGAAAAGTATACTGTTTATATACTTTATCTTTAGTATTTATAGAGTTATAAACAAAAATGTGTTAGGGGGTTATCTGTAAATGTAGAAAAATAAAATTAAGATCCTAAAAAAAAGGGACAAAATTTTAATGTTTCACACCGGAAATCTTTCAGGAAAAAAATAATTATAAAAATTAATAAAACATTACTTCTTTCCCAGTTTTTTAATTAACTTGACTTCAATTTTTAGATTTGTATATACTTCAGTACTTCTTTAGATAATTTTAGGTATATTTAAATACATTACACTTGCGATTAGTCCATACAGCACCCTTTGAAAAAAGTGCAATATTTTTCAAGTAAAAGTGTCTATTATGGCTATACTGATCACCATTGAAGCTTAAACTTTCTTTCGCAGGTAGGTAACATAATATACGAAAGGAAATAATATACATATATATATACAACAACGCATAAACTAAATCTTTTCGGATAAATTATTGTAAGGGTTCATGAAGTAAATAATTAAACAATTTTAATCGCACTTACCAGTTTTGGGTCAGTTAAAGTCTTTGAAACTGTACGATTGGTTTTATAATTTCTATGAAAATATAATTTCTTAAATAACCGTTTCGCGACTGCTGACGTAGATTCACGCCATTTGAAAATCTGTAACTGTGTGAGTGGGCGTTTCTTTCGTAATTTGTGTGTTACATATTTTTTAAGTGTGTACCCAGTGTTCATATTTTTGCAATAAAATATACTATGGATAGAAATATATTGATTAGAAAGAATGTAATTATAAAGTATATCCATTTGTAATATAATAGTGAATACAGAAAATTTGTTCTGAAATATTTTTTTTTTTTTTAGATTATAACGCCCGTAGGCGGGTCTTACTGTCAAAAAGACAAAATCCTGTGGTCGCAAAAAGTGTTAAAATATATTTATAAAAGTTAAAATATGTTTTTTAAAATGTATAAAGTTAAAATATATTAATAAAATTTTAAAGACTAAAGTGTCCTTAAAATAATAACCCTCCCCCCTACAAAATAAATAAGTAAGTAAATAAATAAAATAAAGCAATATATGAAGCAAATGATTAAGCCTTTTTTAACTTTGACGGTATTTAAGAAACGATTTTACAAGTCTGTCTTGCATTCCAATTCCATTCGTTTTTTATATTTGACAATTTCACATTAAACCTATTTTTCTATTTAAAACAGTAAACCCCGCCTAATTAGTTAATTTTTTTTCTTCTAGTGTTCGTTTAAAAAGTTCAAAATTTATCGCCAATTAATCGATGAAGTAAATAACACATGTGCATATTTTTGTCAACATAAAATAAGGGGTTTAACAGGAATACTCAATGTCACATTTACTTTTCTTTTCTATATTGTTTTGTTTTGAAGAATGATGAAGGCGGGGCTTGTCTTCTTTAGAAAACAGGAATTCTTGATGCTATGTCAAAAAATCATCATTTTTGTTTCATTTCTTTGCGTTTGACGTTGTTGGTATACAATTTGACCCGTAAATAAAAAATAAAAATATTTTGTTTAATTTTCTTTGTTATTTTCTAAGATTTCATTCGTTATCTCATGCAAAACTTTATAAGAGACGGCCCCCTAAACCCTTCCAAAAGAAAGATTTATTTATATCTCGAAAACTAATAACTGGAATGAGCTGCAAATTTGCACACCCATATTTTTCAGCATTAGGATTCATTTTATGTAAAAATTTATATAGGTCATAATTTATAATTTTTATGAATATGAATTTATTAATATTTTTCATAATTAAAAATATGTTTCAGAATCAAAAGTAATGATGGATTATGTTTGGGTTTCTTCACTGTATCTCGTAAAAAAAAAATTATACCGATCAACTTATTTTTTGTGAAGATATTAATAAAAGTTTGAAATATGAATTTAACATTAGCACCTTCAAACTTTGAATGCTTATAACTCTGTGAAAAAATAAGTAAAATATACAACCAATATACTTTTTCGCGTTGTCGTGATTCCAGGAATTCAAATATAAAATAAAAATGGGGCATTACCATTGAAAAAATCAAAGTTGGTGCGCGTTTTAATATGTAGACAACCCCCAATTCAAAATTTCAATTCATTTTCTGAAACTACTTACAATTCCCCGTTGAATGATACCTATTACATTTTTCTACATCGATTAGCAACGAAGTTACTTTGAGTGTTGCGTTTTTTTTTTCCCCGACTGTACCAAGAGCATTTATTGTGCTTTTGAAGGATATTATACTTGAAAAAGAAAAGAGAAATAAAGCAGAAAAGTTATAGATTACTTTCAATACATATTATAATTATGTATCTTGTCAGCAGATAGTTATTCTATATTATAAGGATGAGTAAAGTGTTATTTTGTAAACTTATGTTCTATTCAGCACTCATTTATAACAAAGGACAATATATATTTTTTCCTGCATAACATTAATATTGAGTTCTATGTTTCAGTAGTAATTAGTTAACTTGCGTATAAATTTGTGTGTGTAAATATTTTATTTTCTGTGTATTTTTTAACATCTACTGTTTTTAACATCCATATTTATTTTACATTTTCATCATTTACTTTATTTTATTTATTTATTTTTACAGGTTTGGATAAGTTTTGCTCGGTTTGAACTTGGCTGTGGAGAAGGAAATGAAGCCATATTACAAGCACGTCATGTATATGAAAAAGCCAACAAAAGTTTGCGTAATGCAAGTGAAAAAGAAGAGAGACTTATGCTTTTAGAGGCCTGGAAAGAATTTGAGGTAAGTTCCTATATTATTTTTTAAACAATTTTCATTTTATGTAAACATTGTTATATACTAAATTGAAATTTTGAATAGAACATGTTTAAATTACTCCAACCACATTTCTTTGAATATGGATTTAAATTAATAAACCTAAATTCCAGTTAACCAATATTTTATTATAATCTTGTTTGAATTAAAGAAAGGCAACTGTATTCAATAAGCCTTTCGAATCTTTATAATCTGTTTGATATAAGATACAGTTACTTAATAAAGATAAGAACAACATACTTGCCAACTTTTCCGGTTTTCCCGGAAGACTTCCGGTTTTTTAACGTATCTTCCGGTCTTCCGGACATATGATGAAATCTTCCGTTTTTAAAAAAGTCGCGGATATCGTTCATTTTAAAAAGAAACCCAAATGTTCTACGAAAATTCCTGATTCCCAATCTTTTTCCATCCATAACATAAATGTCAATATTCATTTCAAACTTGCTTTATGATATTCTAGAAAATTTAAAGAAATAGAATTGTTAAATATTTCTTGCTGATGTAATTATTTCCCCCCCCCCCCCTTTATTTATCTACAACTAGTGATCAGCAATCAAATGTTCTGCAGAAGTCTTTTGTTTTCTAATCTTTATCCATCTGCAACATAAATGATAATATTAATTTTAAAGTTCTTACATTAGATTCTAGAAGTAGAGTTGAAAGAGTTTAAATATTTCTTACTCTGTAATTATTTTTGTATTCACCCCACCCCCCATCCTTTCCCCGGATTCTGATCAATACTAGAAACAATAAAGCAATGAAAGTGCTCAATATTTCTCACATATGTAATTATTTTTAGATCTTTATTGCTGAATTTAATGAATCTGTTTATTTTTCCTCAATTAAATTAAATATTTGTATGTCATATTTATACCAAATGTGTAAACATGGGGAAAAAATGAAGAATTATTTTTTCAGGTAGGAAAATTTTTCCCAAATCAATTTAAGAAAATTAATACTCAGTTGGTTTTATGCACGTTTGAAACTGATAGTTAGCTACTGCTACTTTTTCTTATATGTATGATGTACATACACAAAAATTATATTCCATATTTATTTAAAAAATTAGCTATACTTTAACTTAACTAAGTTTTTTTGTCTATTGTTAAATAAATATCTTACAGATTCTGTTTTGTAGATATTTATATGTTGAAGAGGAATAACTTCATTTAAAACTTTTATATATTTAGTATAATCAATCTATTGTAAAACTGTATTGTTTAATACGTCAAATAGAAAAAAAAAAAAAAAAAAAAAAAATCTTCCCTTTTTTTATGAAATCTTCTGGTTTTTCAACAAAAATCTTCCCTTTTTTTATTAAAATTGGTTGGCAAGTATGGAACAATAACATTTCTATATAGAAAATATTTAAAAATTGCCAGGTATTTAAAAGTGTACGTAATTTCTGGTTGTATATTATTGCACAAACGTTTTGTGCAATTTTTCAAAACTGATAAAATAAATAAATAAAAATTTTTGAAATAGGCAAACATAAGATTATGCTTATAAGAATTATATAAGCATAAGTATTATATACTTAATAATGGTTTTAATTATTATTCAACTTTATCTGTAAATAATTTTTTATTGTTTATCTTATTTTCATAAACATTGCATGACATTTAACTTGCAATTTTTTTTAAGTTGATTACACAGAATAAAATTATTTCTTATACATTTTTTCCTTAATTCTTTTTTTCTGTCTTATGTCTTTGGGATATATTATTTGTTTTAATCTTTCACATTTTTTGTAAATTATTGAATATTAATTTTTTTAAATGAAAATTTCTTGTTTTATAGGAGGAATTTGGAGATAATAAATCACGAGAAGATGTTGAAAAGCTCATGCCTAAAAAAGTTAAAAAGAGGAGGAAAGTTGAAGGAGATGAGACAGTGAGTAAATATAATATATAAAAACTTTATGGCCAAATGAGAAAAAAATAATACAGTTTTAATTTTATTTCAAACATAGAAATTGTGTTATTTAACCTTTTTTGTTAAAAAAAAAAAAAAAATAGTGGTATAATTTATTAATTCTCCAAATACCATCACATGTTAGTGAGGTATTTTTGAGTCACAATATTTTTCTCAAATCATCTAAAAAATTTATTAGTGGGATTTTATTTAGAACTGGTTATAGAAGCTAAAACAGTTTAATATTTGACAAAATGTTTTGTTACTAATATTTTATTGTAAAATTTTGTTTTATAGGATTGTTCTAATTCTGTCCAACAAAAAATCAGCTAATTTTTAAAAAATATTTTTTAAGTTTGTATTATTATTCGTCCAGTACAGTTCTAATAAATTTCCTCAAATTTAATGTAAGTTTTTTTTTTTTTTTTTTTTTTTTTTTTTTTATGTGATAATTTCTTGCCCTGATTAAGCTCTCATGAATGAAGTCATGGCACAGCATAAAATCTTGTTTCCTTGTTTCATTCAAACCAATTTATGCAAGCTTTAATAAATGCTTCAGATACAGTATTTGAATTATTTGGTGTTCTGCTAGTCCATCACCACCAAAAAATCAATTGTAGTACTAAGTAAAATCTGATGGTCTGTGGACCAGTGAGCAAAGTTTTTTTAGGTAGATTCCTTATAGGAAATCTACCTATTGCTATGGTCCTCATGATACAACTTCTGGAAAAATTCTTCATATCTTTACCGATCATGACCCCCTAGAACTCAAATCCACCTTCTGTTCAAAAGTTTATACACACATATATATATATATATGTGTGTGTGTGTGTGTGTGTGTGTGTGTGTGTGTGTGTGTGTGTGTGTGTGTGTGTGTGTGTGTGTGTGTGTGATGCTTTTTCACATGTTAAGTTGTGAACATGATAACTGGAGTAATTTTTATATAAATTTAACCAGCTCGGGATATGTTGTCAGGACAGTAAAAATCTCAGGCAAGATCGTAGATGGGGTATCTAGCTCAAAGGGGGGGGGGGGGGGGGATTTCATTTGTCCATAATTTCTTTATTTTTGAAAACAGGAAAAAAAAAAACACTTCAAATCAGACGAATTACTGCCTTACCCTAAAGAACAATTTTTGTATTTAAACTTTTACAATAGTTTCAAAGGCTTAAAAGTTAAAAAGTGATTTTTCGTCAGTTGTGATGAAGCCGACATTTTCTATAGCTTTCATTGCTTAAATTTATAATCTGAAGCTTACGTCACATGCAAACGGTAATAAAAAAGTTCACTGAAAATATAAAAACCATGTTAACCGCTTTAATTAATCATTTAAAAATATAAAATTAAAATAATACATTAGTCTTAGTAAAAATATCGTTTGTGGTGAATAGTTTAGAACACCGGTTTAGGCAAGAATTTAAAATTTATGATTGAAATTGAGAGTAATACGTTACAGCTTCCTTTGACTTTTTATCTTGTGGAAAAATGTTATTGGTCTGTAAAGAGATATGAGGTTTTCACGAGGAAAGAAAATATAATGATGCCAAAGCTGCCATTTTCCATTGCCAAGCTCGCCAAATTTTGTAATCAAATATCGAATTTCATTGGCTAGTCAAAAGTTTTGTCAACAACTTGTTTTTTTTTTTTGTTGTTATAGAGTGTATATACATAACATTATCATATTATATACAAATGCAGATATTTTATTCGAATAGAGTTCATTGAAAAATGAATACCCAGGTAAATACTTATTTTGGGTATTTATCTGGTTTTATACCCCAGATATTTACCCTTAAAAATAAATATCCAGGTATTTTACATCATTAACAAGAGTGCAGAAAATGTTCAGACCTTGAAAATTTCATCCAAACACAATCTAAATTTCCTTCAATAACAAAAAAGTATTTTATTGTACAAGGCCATTTATTCTATGTAATAAGTATTTAAGAGAATACGTATACACTGTAACTTAACAATAAAGCTGTTTGTTTATATTATAAACATTGTAAAGTAGTAAATTGTTATTTTAAATTTAAATTTTTATTTTTTCTCAAGAAAATATTGAAAATTTCCCATGTTAGTCAAAATTTCACCTGAATCTCATTCAGAAATGCGGACATATTCTACACCCCTGTTTGGGAAAATAGGGCAAATTTTCACAGATATCTGCTTAATAAGGATGTTAAATCATAATAATGTTAGAGATGTTAGATCAGTTTTAAATATCAACATGAACTACTTTGAAAACTTTATAAGTTAGGGAGAATAGGGCAAAATTTACCATAAGCAGGCATTATGAAAAATATTTTTATTGTAAAAATGTCAGATCAATTTAAAAATATTTATAATACACGCATGAACATCATTAACCATGAACATTTTACTTTGAAAACTTTGTAAGTTATTCAAAATTTACAGTTTTCTTAACATGAGAGAATAGAGCAAAATTTCACATGAACATGCATTATTATGTGGTTTATTGCATTGGAAACAGTATGTAATTGCCTGAAAAACTGAAATACTAAACTCACTGTAATAACATTAATCAGCAGATTAGATTAAGATAAATGTATCAAACCAAAGTAGGGTAGTCTAATGAGTGGGGCATTTCAGTCTAGACTATGCTGAGTGATCAGCCAATTTTATTTTTCTCAACATGACTATAGTATGCCAAATTGTAGACATTTATAAAAATAAATATATCATGGGAAACTGAGCAGAGTACACTTATATTAATTAGTTTTCTTTCTGATGTATCATGCATTCAGATATTATTCAGAAGTTACTTTACACCAACACCACAGAGTAAAAAGAATTCATTTTGCAGCTGTTGTAAGATGCTGCCTATGTAAAACAATTCCCTAATAATATACAGAGTTTGTAATGATTTTTGATAATTAGTTTGCATCAACTTTTACAGTAGTTACAAATTCAAAATATGTACTTGTATGCAAAAATGTGGATGCATTGATACTTTCTTTAAAACATTTTTTATAGATTTCTTTGATAAATTAAAATTATATAAAGGCCACATAATTAATGCATAATAAACCTGCAGTTTTAATTATGAATCATTGAATGAAGTTTGTTCTTACTTTATTTATTTAGTTGTTGATATTTTTATATAGAAGAAATACTTTCATACTAATACATTTACACAAACATAGATTTTCTTGTACATAAATAGGAGTATTTGTTTCATTGATGTACTATTTTTGACTAATGTGAGGGTGAATCAAATATGGACTGGAGTTTCTCTCATATGGCCGTTAATGCATTAGTAAGGGATACACGCTGTTGGGCATAATAGGTGGTCGTGCCACATGCCTACTTATACCTACACTAATATAACTAAATTTATTTTCACTCTTCATTTGGCATCACATGAGAGAGCAAGAGTTGAATACTTGAATTACACAATGAATTTCTATAAAATTTGTCTTTTGCAACGGTATCAATCCTGCCAAAATCATTTGAAGACTTAAAGCATAGTTGGAGAGACTAGCCTGGACAATACTCAAGTGTACGAATGGCACAAAAAATTCCACTTGTGAGGCAAAAATTCTCTTCTGTCTGGAAAGATCATAGCAATGGTGTTTCAGAACTTCAAAGGTGTTTTGCACATTGACATTTTCTATAAATGTTACTCAGTTGATGCAGTGCCTACTGTTAGTAGCTGTTGGATAGGATAAAACTTGCTTATCGGTAGAAAATCTGGTCATATTTCCAATCAGGAATTGGATTCCACTTCTTCACAACAATGCCTGTTGCCACACCCCCCATAGCCAACTGAAAAGTTGAAGGAAATTCATTGAATATCCTGGATGCCTGTGACTATCATATACTTGAGTTTCTGAAAGAAGCACTAGAAGATAAGCAATTCAACAATGAAGCTGCTGTTAAAGCATTTTTGCACGATTGGCTATAAAACTCGCTCACACTCTTTTTATGAAGATAGCATTAAAATATTTCCAATCCATTTGGAAATATACATAACAAAATCAGGATATTATATCAAGCAATAGTATGTAATTTTCATGTTTGTATAAAATCAAAAATTCCAATTCATATTTCATTCATCCTTGTAAATTCATACATGATATAGGAAAAAAAAAGTCTTAGTTCTAATCTTTACATTTTATTTTCTGATTTTCAGAGCGAAGGTGGCTGGGAAGAATACTATGATTACATCTTTCCATCTGATGAAGTTGCTCAGCCGCACCTCAAACTCCTTGAAATTGCAAAAAAGTGGAAGAAAACACAAAGTGTCTCTAATACAGATGAAAACTCACCTGATGATAAAGAAAATTCAGAGACTTAAAATTGTTGAATATTAAAGTTTTTATTAAATGTTACATTTTTAATTTATCAATGTAAATAATCACTGTAAATATCAAATCATGTTCACATCATCTTTGTAAATATATAATGTATATTTTTACACAAAAACATTAAATTCTTTACATATATTTATTTATTTATTTATTCGTACAAGTATTTTAAGCAATTACTTAATTCTTTACAGATTTTGATTTCAGAAATACAGTATATTATGTCCATGGGAGACATTCATGTTATAATTTAAATGGTGTGTTCCTGATCAATAAATAATAATAAAAGTATAAGTTCTAAATAATAAATCATTTGATAAAGATTGTGTTTATTAAATTTTTATACGTAATTATTTTCACTTTGTAAAGGAAGTGAACATTATACACAACTAGTAAAGTTTTTGGTATTATTAATAAATTAAAAGCCCAATTTAATGAGTTAGCAGCTTTGGAGATGTAGAAATTTGACATTTAGTGTACTTTTTTTTTTTTTTTTTTTTTTTTTTACAAATTTAAAGTTTTAAAATAATTAAATGAAAGCTGTGAAGCAGAATGAAGTATACAACAAAAGAGGATTCTTTTGCTGTTAGTTATTGATAAATAAATAATTGCATAATATAATGAATCTTTAAATAAAAATGTTTAATCTATACAATTTTGATTTTAAATTACCACACTGACAATTTAAGGCAGTTAATGACTTTTTATCTGTATCTGTAGCACTAATTCATCTCCAGTACTAAAAAAGTTTATGACACTAAGATTAAGAGTTACTATTATACAATGTTGTCCATAAATCCTTGATATATTAACTTTAGTATAAAATTAAGTAATCAACATACAAGAATGCAGGGCGCGAAATTTCCGCTCACCAGCTCGCCATTGGAAAGTGAAATTTTTACTATGGCAAGTAAAAATTTGGTCTAGTTATAGACAGAATTCTTACACGATAAGGTGACAGAAATGTTCTTTTTATAGATTTATATATAACAAAATCTTGCCATCTTATAACCTCATATTTAACCTCTCTTTTTCTCTTGTCGGAGTGCTGAGTCTGTGTGCGCGCTGCCCTACGATCGACCCAGCCTGGAAAAGGAAAAATGCTTAGTGCATGCATAAAAGTTTTAATCTCTTCGGGCAGTTTTGTTTTTTCCATTGTGATTTCTTCAAGCAGAGCGAGAATAGACGAGTCCACTGTTATAATTTGTAATCAATGATTTTATCGAAAAAGTAATTCCAAAATGGCTATTTCAAATGACAACAATGAACAAATTATACTCATCGACATTTTGCCTGATTACAAAAATAAAATGCACGAAAAAGGCATTTCTGATGTAAGAAGTGAAATAATTATTCATTCTTTGCATTTGTTTTAATCTTTTTCAAATCTCAAATGATAACGATTTTTGATTGTAGATGATTATGAGACATGATGACACACTTTTAATATATATAATTTTAGGCATATTTGTAAAAGCATTATAAATAGTTAAGAAAAATAAAACCCCCAAAATGCGTAAAAAAGGAAAAAAAAAAAAATTGTGGCGAGTAAAACTTTTTTTTCGGCGAGTGTAAGATGGGTTGAAATTTCGGGCCCTGAAGAATGTGTAAAAAAAAATTATAAGAAAGCACCACAGAGCTGGCATTTAAAAGTAATAAGTACAAAACTTTGAATAAACACCATAAAATGTAAGAACCGGCAACAATTGTTTCAGGTCGGAAGAAAACACAACCCTTCATCAGACGAACAAAGTAAGCACAAATGCTGCAATGCAAGCAGACTGGCAACACACACACACACACACCAAGAATATGTTTATGTTACAATACTTCTTGCTATGAAAAATTTTGTTTAAGCAAACAGAAAAAGTTCGTTCCAAATTTTGCTTCTGGAGGAGTGAGGAAAACATAAAAAAATGCAATGAAAGCAACTAAAGACTGTTTATTTTGTAAAATTTTATTACAATATTACAACAAGATGAATACTCTTTAATTGCTTTTCTTATGTTTTTGATTTTTTCTCTTGCTGTTTTTAAGATACAGTGCCATCTATGAGTAAAATTTGGAACTATTTTATATTTTATAAACGAACATTCCACTAAAATAAGCATTGTAGTACAAACTACACTCTCATAAGCCATTTATTTGATTTGATATAAAAGTTTAAAGTATGTCAGATACTTTTGACCCAACCTGTTATAACTTACTTTATATAATGAATCAGTTCAAAATAATATTGGTGGACTGTTGTAATCCCAGTGGCAGAAAGTTCTGCAGCTGTCTGTAACAGGCTTTTAAAATTTCATAATCTGTCTGCAAACTTTGTGTGTAATCAGGAGTGAAAATGGCTTACACTCAAAAAGCCTGAAAGCTGATAGCGGCAATCTTGGGGGTGGGGGGGGGAGCTTAACAACAGTGGTGATCTCGTGCAGCAATACACAAATACAATTTTACTACAGAACAATATAAAATAAACAATTATACAAAAATAAGTTGAACTTATTCAATTAAATTTTTATAGCAATGTTTGACACAACACAATATAAATAATTTTAAATAATACAGTGGAGCACCGTTTATACATTTTTCAAGGGACCGTCCCTAAAAAACATATAACTGAAAAAAACGTACAACTGAAAATTCGTTTTAACATTAATACACAATAAAGTGTCATATTAATAATAAAAGTCTAATCAATTTCCATGATTTCCTTTACATTTATTCGAATAAGGTATATTTTTAATTAACTTTAAAATATTTTTAAAAGGTAGAATAAAAATTAAATAATAATTAAAAATAAAGAAATTCAGAAATTTTTTTAAAGATTTCGATTTTAACATTTAAAGACAAAGCGTTTTGTTCTCTAAACGAAGATGACACTTTTGCAAACGATTAAAAGGAAGGAAAGAAAAAAAAATCTAGTTTCACCAACCGTAATGTCAAATAAACATGATAAGAAATAAAATCTTCCAAGTCGCCCAACGGAAGTGAGTAATAAATCTTCAAGTTTTACGAAATGTCTAGAAAGTTTTTTTTTTTTTTTTTTTTTTTTTTTTGTCCTTTCATACCCCATCCCTGGAATCAATTAAAAGAGAAAGTGGGAGGTGGGAGGTGGGAGGTCTTCAAGTGGTCACTGGTTACTTGTATACCTACCATTCAACCCAGTCGCCAACTGCTTACTCTGAAAATTTCTCTATACACCCCCTTTCCCCCAGGCTATCGATGCAGGTCGCACTTTGTTATCATAGTTCAAAGAAAAAATAATTGAAAATAAGAATAAAACATAAAGAGCATTCATCTTTTTTTTTTAAAAAAAAATCCTGGAAGGAAACTCAAACTTGGGATTCTACAAGGAGAAAAAAAACATATAAGTGAAATTAAGAATTTACTTGTATCGTATAAACGAAATATTTTAACATTAGAATTCAATGGAATGATTTGGGACTGAAGTCAAAAAACGTATAAATGAGAAAAACGTATAGATGAGAAATGTATAAAAGGTGCTCCACTGTAAAAGTACTAGTTTTAGTTTTGATACAGAAATTGTTATATGTCTTAAGAATGCTCAGAATCTGAAGAAAATGGGAATGATCCAGTATGCGTACGTTCCCGTAGAATCTCAGTAACAGGTAACAGGAGAAAAGAATACACACATAACGCTGCCTGTCAAGGGAGATCTAGGCTCCCTAGGTCACTGTTGTTAAGCACTGTTTTATGTGTTCCTACCAAGGCACCTATAGGGGGGCTATAGAGTTCCTACCAGAGAGTATCTAAGACGTCATACATCAGTAGCGCATTGTCGCGGGCAAAAAATGTCTGTACATTGCAGACAAATTTTTTTATGACTGCAGACAAAGTCTGTCCAAAAGTTTCGGCCAATTTTTTTTTATTATTATTAGTGCAGACAAAAACTGTCCACAAGCCATTTTTCTGTGTCCGTGACTATGTCGCCGTGTCGCGGTGTTTCTGCCACTGGGGTTGTAATAAAACATAAACCATAATTAATGACAAGAATTTTCACTTTTTATTTTAAAGCAACTTAATATATGCGTGTTTGCATAAATATTTGTTGATTATGTAACTCCACATACTATTTAAATTAATAAATCTGTGCATATGTACTGAAAACAAAATGTGGAATAGACAAATTCTATTGCAAAGTCTTGACAATATGAAAAACAAAATTCAATTAAGAATTGTTAAAATTAAACAATTTTAACACTGATTAATTAATTGATTAAGTTTAAAATTCTCCAAAAAGTAATTTGGCTTTTGCTATTTAAATTTATTTTCCCAAATTAATTAATGAAATAACTTAAAATACAGTTCAGAAATAAATTATGAATTAGTTATAAAAGTGTTTTGTATGTACACAAACACTTACTCAAAACCTAAAAAATAAATAGTGAAAAGTTTGGTTTTAAAATATTATAAATCTTTTGCAATAAATATAAAAATAATAATATTTATTTTTCCAGCTTTCAAATTCCTCAAATTTAAAATGATTGCATTGCATCGTTTTAAATTGTAATTTCATCATTCCTTCTAGGGCCGTAGTAGTCATTAGTGGTGGCATCTGCTGCGAGAATTATTTTTTAAATATTGCTTTGGATATTATGGATATTTAAGTGTTATTTACTATAAGAACTCTTATATTGATAAATTTGAAAGGACAAATAACTCATCTTTACAGTGATTTAAATCCTAGTGAGGAAGTTGCCTAAATAGGCTTAGCTATGATATTAGTCTGGATACTACATCCTTGCAGCAAAAGATATGACCGTTGAATGCTTTAGTTTTCAACAAGTGCAAAAAATTTATTCTTCTCTATGCTTACAAAGATATTTAAAATTTTCTCAGTTTATATCTGTATGCGATATTTGCACAATATCAAGATCTGCAAATCATAGTCTTCACTGTGCATTGTGCAGTTTATTTCTTCTTATAATGTGACTGACCCAAGTGGTAGTATAAGTATTTTAAATTTCAGTTAATTACTAGTTTCAGTTTACAGACAATCATCAGTGCCTGACTCTGTCACGCTTTAGGCTTCCTTGGACTTTGTCTCCTAATTTTCATACTTTAGTTAATTTTAAAAAATCTAATTGTCCAATCAATAAGCTGTTTTATCCGACGGATTCAGAAAAATCGTCCCTTTCATTTGATACCTTATTTGTAACGAATTTTTGATTAGATTTTTTAAAATTAATTAAAATATGAAAATAACAGCTTTAAAATAGACATTCAAATTTTTAATTGTTGCCTTTTTTTTTTTTTTTTCCCCCAGCATAAAATGAAATATGCTTTCACGTGAAAAAAATTATAAAATATTAAATTTGCTCGTGCATATGAAAAAATGACATCTATAAAATAATAATTTTAAAGGTAACAAAGAGATAAGCAAAGTGCAAAAGTTTCACACGGGCTTGCTAGCAAATGAATTATTTAAAGTGAGAAATAAATAAAATGAAATGATCATTTTTCAACGGGCGCCTTAGTTGCCCTACAGCTGACTAGTAATAATATATTGATTCTGAACTAGTATGTACAGAGCTGTCATTAGCGAAAGTGAGGCCCTTTCTTCAGAAACTAATTATGCACCCAGTATTTATAACGAAATCAGTGCAATAATATATTACTTTTAGAAGGCGCATAAATAATATATCCATATAGAAAAGAACAGGATTGCTTCAATACTAAAAAGAATTTAAAAAAAAAAAAAAATCTACTAAGAATTTTTTTTTTTTTTTAACGTTAGATAAAACATAAAATGAATTTATTATAAAAACCAAAAATAATTTGTTGGACATCACATAAGTTATGGAACACTTTCCAGCATTACGAATACTTTTGTGTTGCACTGTGGTCTGTATTAAACATACCACATAGTATACATAACGTTCCTCCACCTAGAAATCTTAACCCCCCCCTCCTAAAACAAACTAGTATGTTGTGGCCACCACAAGACTTTCTTCTACATTTCCCTATATTAATTCACTAAGTGCAAATAGTTTATTAAAATTATCTAACAGGATGAATGCAAACGATTTTTATCTTAGAGAAATCTAACACTAAATATCCAAAGAAAGCCAGTTTTATTGTCTATAAATAGCATCTTAAATAATTACAAGATTAAAAAAAACTACAAATGCATTGTCTTCATGTTCTGAGCTATTCTAAATGTTTCAAATATCTAGCTAGTCGGGGAAACTAGCTAAAAATCGATTGTAAGATTTGTACTGGACAAACAAGAAATTGAGTTGAAAGCTATATAAAAAAAACATTGGTTTTAAAAATAAAATATTAATCCTTTTAGAACAATATACAGGGATGAAACTTTCAGGAGCTACCCTTGAATACAGGGTTTTTGAAAATTTTTGCTGTTTCTGAATTTCATGTTAAATTATTTTGTTTTTACAGAAATTTCTTATTTTGAATGTTTAATTTGCCTTATATTGTATTAAGAACTCTCCAAATATCATTTATTACAAATAGCCAAATAATATTTAATTATTAATAAGTGTGCAGCGTAAAGTTCAAACAAAATGCAAAATATGCATTGCAGCTGACGGACAGAAGTTTCAACATCGAAATAAAGGTTTTTTGATTTCTTTACAGTGTAGAAAACTGTAAACAAACAGATGCACATTTAAACATCTTGTTTCTAACATTTATGTCTATAAGATATGTTTCCGTACTAAATCATTGATGCTGTACAACTTTGTAATTTACTTTTTCTCTCGTTCCTTTCCTTGTACTGTTTTCGAGATAGAAATGCTAACTTCGCTCTGTTCCCACCAGGTAGCACTATAAGTGATCGCATCTTGTAACACATGGCCACTTTATGGTACTTGCATACTAATTTACGAGTGTAGCTGCATGCATTCAGCAGTTAGAGTGAGAACGGACTTTTGTGAATATCCTGTAATTTGTTTATATCTTAATGAAATCACAATGAAACCTATTTGAGACCAAGATCTTTACGACAACAAAAAAAAAAGTATTAAAATTAAAGCTTCTCTTACAAAGTTATAAGCTAACAAATTTCGACAACAACATGATGGATTGTATTGAGAACCTCTTCCGTTATGAAGTCTGTTTAAAACGTGTATGTGTTAATTGATGTGACCGTACATAGCATAAATGTCACTCGCTACACTACAATGTATGCAGTGTCATGTTGTTGCCAATCCTCATTTGTCAGCAAAGCTAAACAAAGTCCATGACTCCAGCAACTCTGATGATATCAAGTACATAGAGCGTATCCACATAGAGATCCCCTCTAGTTAGGTTAAGACAGTCGAGGATATGGTCAGGCGTAGCCTGACAAGTAGTACACTTGAAGCACGTAAGGAAAACCTTTACTCTATCTTTGTATGTCATAGAACTCAGATGACCACTGCGAAAATGAGAAATAACAGTCTGTTCCTGTCTGTTGCACTGAAGAGACAGTGGGACCTCGTAGATTGATAAAATGGGAATACAAATCTGAAAAAGTCAGAGATGCCTTAGAAAACTTGGGTAGATCTGCATCATTTTCAGCAAGGAAGTCTGCAGTCTCATTACCAGCAATGTCTACATGGGAAGGTATCCACTGCAAATGAATCTC
Source organism: Salticus scenicus (assembly GCA_963930645.1). NCBI lineage: Eukaryota > Metazoa > Arthropoda > Arachnida > Araneae > Salticidae > Salticus > Salticus scenicus. Next base: position 177,143,193 of record OZ005652.1, read on the forward strand.
ACAAAAGGTGGAAAGACTTTTCAGCTTGTTCAAAATAGCCATGCCAACACTGTCTCCCACGTAATGCCAATTTGAAAGATGCTGGATGGCACTTCGGCTGTCACTCAAAATCCAGATGTCTTTCGAATTAGGAAGTGTAAGTACTCTATTGAGGCCATATTATGCAATATCGTTTAAGTGTGCACAAAATAGAAAATTGTAAACAAAGACATGCTTTAAGCGTTCTATTTTTAGCATTAATGTCTACAAACTGTCTTTTCGTACTAAATCGATGATGCTCTGCAATTTTATAATAACTATTTTCCCCTATCTTGAATCGTTTCCGAGATAGGAACACTCTCTGCTGTTTTCCACTAGGTGGCGTTGTAGGCAGTTGAATAGTGTGGCGCATGGCCACTTTAGTATACCTACATACCACTTTTATGACTATACCTGCAGCCGTTCATCAGTTAAAATAGTCGGGACTGACCTTTTTTGGGCACCTTGTATTTTCTTTCGATCGTAAAGATGTTACAGTGGGACCTATTTCAGACCAAAACCTTTACAACAAAACAAAAAGTATCAAAATTGAATCATCCGTTCAGAAGTTATGAGCTAACAAAAAAAAAAAAAAAAAAAAAAACATACGCTTTGAATTGAGAACCTCCTTCTTTTTGAAGTCGGTTAATAAATAAAAGACACATCTGTGACAGACTATTGATGTTATTCTCATGGAAACCTTCCCTTTTCTTTACCCATTCATTCATTTCACGTTGTGCACCCTTTTTTTAAAGTAAACTCTTCGAGAATAAAAGGGGGGACGAAGTGCCAACTCGTTAAAGTTGAACTATAATTAGCTAATTTTGTTGGCTCAAATCGCCTCAACAACGCCCAAAGTAATAAGAGTTTGGAGTATGAACAATTTTTAGTAGCTAGTCGTTAAAAATTGTTTCTACCAGCAGTTAGTTCTTCAATGATAAATCAATGAGAAGAAAGCTCTTTATAGGCACTGAGAAAAGAGTGATAAACAAAACAGTTGAGATATACTGAACACTGTGAAAACCAGTTTTTCGGGTGATCTTTGACTCAACATTTGCAACTAACTCTCTTTCAGAATTCAGTCTTCAGAAGTTAGAGGAAAAAACTGGCTCAGATGAAAAACGTGAAAAGTTATTGCGTCGCGTGTTATAGAGTTATTACTCGTTATACTACATCTTGTAGTGGTAGTGTCATCTAAATAAAATAATGCAGACGAGATCCAAGAATATAATTCTAATAACAGAAAAGATAGGAAACATCTCAACAAGAAAAAAAAAATATTGAAGTAATTATAGATAAAAAATTGGTACTTTCTTTTTCTTTGTAGATTTTTTTTTTTATACACCAATAATAAAGAAATAGATAAGTCTTTAATATAAACACAGACCAATATATAAATTACTCGTTTGTAGTATAAAATATAGGTCAGTAATATAAACTATAGGTCTATAATATAAAATATAGGTACAACGTACCGTAAATATAAATTAAAGAACTCGTATACAATAAATATTTAAGCCTTAAAACTTCGTTGCACACCATAAAATAAATGTTCACAGTTTCTAAAAACGTGCCTTTTTTTTATTGAGACCGTGCCCTTAGCATAAGTGCCTTTAGCGTAAATCTGTATTGAATTAAAAAAATTAAAAATTTAACTTTTCAACTTTCCGTCACATTTTATCAAGACTTTAGTGCTGATTTTTCCCAATGTTGTCAACTATTACAATTTATTCAGAAGCATTGTTAGTCTTGTCTTATTTTTCCCACTTTTTCTTTTCTTTTTATTTTACATTCTTCTATATTCAATCCAAGAAAGTATTGGATTCATAAAAGTTTTCGACTTCTGGTTTTCGATTGATTAACATATTTTGAGAGATCCAGAACACGATTTAACCATTTTTAGAAAATGTCTGCCTGTCTGTGCGTGGCAAAAATTTTGTGGCAGCTGTATCTCAGGATGATTTATAATATTTTTGATAGTGAATTGTAAATTAAACTATTGTAAAATAAACAAGCGTTTAACATAAAATTTTATAAATGAAAGCAGATTTAAAACATTAAGTATGTCGCAAAACTAGAGATGGGAATGGTCCGAAAAAACCCGGAAATTTTGGGGGAAAAAAGTTATTTTCGGGAGGTTTTCTGAAGGGGTTTATTTCTGCCCAGAAAATTTTGAAATTTCTAGCATAAAATAACGTTTTCACAAATTTATAATATTTAAATTCCGATGTCTTTTTCTTGAAATATTTTTTCATGTTCAGTATCTTACATGAAAACACTGATTCTGATAATGTTCATATTTAAAAAATAAAATTTTAACCATATAATCAAATGGTAATCCTGAAATATTTACATATTATAATGACCTCCCTCCCATCACATTCATTTGAAATTACTCATTCTTTACGAGTTATTTTATACTTCAGTCTTTTATCTTGAATATATATATCCTTAGGCTTATCTAACTATAGTAATTTAAATGTGTGTGGATATATAATATACACACACACATATATATAAATGCATGTAACAGTTAAAAAAAAAAAAAAAACCTGAGCAACTACTTTCTGTCAAAAAATTTATTTCACAATTTAAAAAAATTATATGTGCAAAAACCTACTTGATTTATGTCCTTTACATCTGAGTTAATAACTTTTATATTATTAAAAAAAAGAAAAAAAAAAAAAAAAAATGTTTTAAATTTCTGAAGGTGAATTAACTTTAAATTAAACTTTTATTTTATCTTTGTGATTAAAATGAGATCAGCATCAGATCCGGTGAACCAGTTTTACCCGAGCCTCACCTGCAATCAAGTTTGGGTCTGGTTGACTAAATTTTTTCTCTTGCATGTGAGATTCGGTTCGGTTCAGGTTATTGATTTATTACTTCCATTACTTTACTACCGTAGGTAATGGAAGTATTGTATTTGGTCCAAAAATTCGATATCGAGATTTCACCTGATTTACACGTTTTAAGGTCCACTTAGTCCAAAAAAGTGGTTTTTGGCAATTGGTGAGTATGTGTGTATGTATGTATGTGTGTATGTACGGAATCTTCTGGCTATCATATCTCCGAAACTAATAAAGACAGAACTACGAAACTTCAGAATTGAGACAGGTCTGGTGATGAATTTTCCAAATTTTGGTGAAAATTGAAAAACCGAAAGTGGGACATCGGAAACCGGAAGTGATCCTGTATGTCCGTATCTCAAAAACGGCTCTAACGATTTTCTTCAAATTTGCTCTATTAACACTCTACTAGATATCCTTTTGAATGATATCGTTGGTTAGTTCAGGAAAATTGATAGGCGTCCTGTATAAATAGCTCAATTTCAGATCTCGCAAGCAAGTTTCTTTAAAAACCGCTGCACAGAATTTTTTCAAACTTGCCATATTAACTCACTTTTAAATATCCTTTTGTATGTAATTATTGTTTTCCGGTCAATAATTGAGTTTTAGTAAAAGTTGGTATTTCAAAAACGGCTCTAACGATTTTCTAGAAAATTGTAATATAAATCCATTCCTTTTTCATGTATTACGTGGTTATTAGAGGAAAATTAACAGTCATCCAGCTTAGGTAGGTTAGTTCTAAATCTCGGAAATTGGTGTTTCAAAAAATAACTCTACCATCCCCTGCCCCCCTCCCCTTCATTTTTTACCTCGCTATATGTAAGCTTCGTTTTAAATGTCTTTACATGTGTATAAAATTTCTCTTACCGAAAAAAATTTAGGTTCCTACTATTTCTTTAGGTTACTTTTATGTCTGCTGATCACATTATCTCCAAAAAATACGCATAATACGTGTAATAGAGGGTAATGGAAGTCATGTGGCTGTTTCACAACAATTTTTTTTCTTATGGGTCAGGTTGACTGAATTTTTTTTTAAGGGCTGGGTTGACTGATTTATTTTTCTTGTGGGTCGGGTTCTGATTAGGTTGACAGATTTTTTTTATCCTGCTAGTTAGGTTTAGTTTTCAACGAGTCGGGTCGACTTGAGAAAATCTTTCAAAATATTTTATCATAATAAACAGAAATTTGTTTGATATAATTATAAACATACTACATATTCCCATGATTAAATATATGTGTACACAAATTATCACAGAATTATCGTAGAAAGGCAATAAACAAAGAAAAATCATATATATATATATATATATATATATATGAAAGGGATAAAAATAAATAAATTTAAATTAATAAAAAACCCAATTTAAAAGTGTAAAAATCGCTAATTGAAATTATAATCGCGAATAATTCGTAATTGACCCTTTGAAGATTGTTTCTTAGCAGAAGACTTCATAACTCAGAAATCAGAAGAGGAACGAAATTATAAGTCGAAATTCGCTGACGTTAATGCAATTTGCAACTGTCTCCGCATTGAGCTGCATATTAATTAATCCCAGAAATTCCTTTTAAGAGCCCAGACGATTTAAAGAACCAATCAACAGCTCAGAAAATTAGGTATAAAAGCCCAAACATTAAACAAACGGACACTTCTTGCCAAGATTTTGACTTGTTAAACATTTCCACGCTGCAGTCTTCCTCCGAAATTACGTAGGTGCTACAGGCCTTCCCAACAGATTCTGCGGCCCAGGGCACCGCTTGAGCCGCCTGTGGATCAGCAGAGTGTCGGATTAAGACTCCATTCGTCTTACCCTGTCTCGACTTAGCAATAATGAAGAAATAGAGATGTTGCCTGAAACAAATCCTAGTAATCATTGTGTGTAACGACTGACATCTCTCTCTTATCCAGTAATTAATACATTACATCGAAAAGCCGACCGGATATGATGTGCCGGGAAAAAAGATTGGTATTCGTAGGCCTACGTAAGAGTAGGGGGAGGGAAACGATCAAATATCTTTCAAGATTCAAACAGCAATAAAAGTTAAACAGCATCAAACTGAAGAAAAACTTCAAAATCATTTCCATTCAAATCAAGCATCGGTAAAAGATGAAAATAAATAAAAGCTTCTAAAGCTCAAAATAATTGACAAAATTAGAAAGTAGAAATAAAAAGAAACTTATAAATTATCTCCAAGGCAGACGTGACTTTAAAAATCAATCATCGGGAAAAGATAAAAGTAAATAAATAAACTCTAAAATAATCTCCAAATGACAGTCGTGGTAATTAATTATCGATATTCAGAAATGAAACTTCCTCTTATATAGAGCCTGTCAAGTCCAGAGAAATTTTTGATCATCGATGATCATTGTCTCCAGATAGAAATCTCGTTCCTCTAGGCTCTCCTTCGGATAGGCCACGCCCATCTGCACCTAGCGCACGTGAAATTCGACGAAGAAAAGGAAGCTTCGGACGCCGAGTAGGGAACGTACGCTGACGGCAGTGAACTCCGTGAAAGAACCGCGACCATAGATATAGTAATATATATATAGATCTATCATCCCCATGTTAACGTGCAAAGATTTTTGATGCCGAAATTTTTTTTTTTTTTTTGGCATCAGCCATGAGAGAGTATTGAAATCTCGGAAACAATAATGGAATAGAATGTTGATATATATTGAAAATGCCGAAATATCGTGCGGCTTTTAATTGTACAAATACATTTATGAAAAGAAGTGGAATAAGTTTCATAAGTAAGTTAAATTTAACTAATTTATGAAAAATATGATTTTTTATAATCAGTTGCTTTACTATTATTATGGTTTACATACTGTTTTGATTTTTAATGGAATATATTTATATATATATTTTTTTTTAATAATTTTAATACTTTTTAAGTTTTTATATTAGTAATATCGAATTTTCAAAATTCTTTTAAATGTAGTTAGCAGTGGTAGAGGTAAAGCCTGCTTGTTTTAATATATTATAATCAGTATTACCACAAGACTTTCTT